>OX336390.1:945825160-947160160 GCA_946902985.2 Meconema thalassinum
GCAATGAGCTGCCCCGCAGTGACACTTACTGGTCTTCTAGATTTCAGTCGTTGCTGTGATGGATGGAAGAATGCTTGATGCAATGGCAAAGAGGGTGATGCAACGATTTTCTTAGCCTCCCTTAGTAGAGCTTGCTTCCTCCTTAAGAGTGGTGGAGGGATGTGACTCACCATAGGTAACCGGTGACATGGAGTTGATTTGATGGAACCAGTAATGCAACGCATTCAATTTTGTGTCTACCTTCTTCACATGTACGCTTTCCAACCAGACGGGTGCACAGTACTCAGCTGCCGAGTAGACAAGACTGATGGCAGATAATCGTAAACAGTCAGCAGAGGCTCCCCAGGATGTACCACTGAGCTTATAGTCCGGTGGCTTAACGCCATATATTCAACCAATTGTGCAAATCGAGGTAAAAGAGATTTTATTTTTTAGTTACGTTAAGGGGTCCATAAGGAACATTTTCAGCCATGGAGGCATTCTGTACACCCCCTGGTTAATTTTGTACAGCCCCCCAAATATGTGATGGGGCGCGTACCCTTATGTTATGGGTTAAAAATTCGTAATTATTTTTATGGGCAAAATTAATAAAAAATAGTATCATTTTCGATGTTTTTGAGGGCAGGGAATTAATTTTTGGGGTCATTTTTCTTGTCGGGGGGCGAGAGCGGCGCTACAGGGGGATCAAAAGCCATAAAACTTGGTTGATGCATATCATTTTCAAGGTATTTTGGGCCGTAGAAATCATTTCTGGGTTAGTTTTTGTTCTAGAGGGTAAGGGGCGGGGGCAGTGAATCGTGCGGGGGGGGGGGCGTAACTATGGGGGCGGTGCACACAATAATAGCAAACTGGTGCTTATAACGGTTCATTTCCAAGGTTTTTGGGGCTGTAGAAATCATTTCTGGGATAGTTTTTGCTTTAGGGGGTAGGTTTGGGGGCTGTCAATATTGGGGGCGGTGCTACAGGGGGCGGGGGGCAAAAACCGTAAAACTTGGTTTATGCAGAACATTTTCAAGGTATTTTGGGGCGCAGAATTCATTTCTGGGTTTGTTTTGAAATAGAAGGTATGGGGTGGGGCCAGTGAATCCCCCGGGGCGGAACTACGGGGGCGATGCAGACAATGACAGCAAACATCTGCTTATAACAACTCATTTCCAAAGTTTTAGAGGTGTAGAATTCATACCCGAGGTCATTTTGTATTTAGGTGATCGAGAGTGGTGATTTAAAGGATGTTGTTACAAAAATATTATGCTTGACTGTAGTGTTGTTAAGTATTATTTATTCTTTGGATAATTTGTACCATACAGTAAAATCAAAATTTCTGACGATAACTTCTTCTTTGATAATAATCTATACTCATGTTGGCAGCACTGGAGTAGGCCTATATTAGTTACTCCAAATTAATCTAGAATGCCAGGTACTATACGTGTACAAAGTTTAGAGCTATTGGCTTTCATACTTTCTGATATATTGATATTAGGGTAACAAAAATAGAGACAGTATTTATTAACAGTTGGTAGCCCTGGTTACTCTTAAGAATCGGCATAGTCATAGTCATATCTGTTAAGGTACACATAGCACACACGAAATTTGGTTTAAATCGAAATGATAGTATAGAAGTTACATGTATTTAAAGTTGGACCTCTCAGCAGGCTTAGAATCATGTTGGTAGCACTGACGTATATAAGTTACTCCAAATTAATATAGATTGTCAGGTTCTATACGTGTGCATAGTTTAAAGCTGTCGGCTTGCATACTTTCTGATATATGGGTATTTGGTTAAAAACAAATTGAGAGCATTTATTAACAGTTGGCAGCCCTGGTGGCTTTTAAAATACGCTCAGTCATATCTGTTTATGTACACATAGCACATACGAAATTTGGTTGAATTCCAATTGATAGTGTAGAAGTTATATGCATTTAAAATTTGGAACTATCAGCAGGCTTATAATCATCTTGGCAACACTGCCACGTATGGCCTCCTGGAAATTAAACTGCAATATTATTATACATACGTGTGCCAGTTTTGAAATAGCTCCCATTCATATCTTCCAAGATATCCAACATGGAGCTCAAATTTCAATTGCGATTTTTCAGCAGTTGGTAACACTGATATCATTTTCAAATACGGCATTGAGATATCCAGATAGAGATCATTACTCCTACCAAATTTTGTTTCGATTGCTGCAGCCATTTAGGAGTTGATAGGGGGACATACACAGCTAGACAGACAGACAGAAGGGCAGACAGACAGACACACATTTGCTCGATCTCATAAGTCTACTTTTTCCTCATTTTTGCAAAATGTGAAAAGTAGGCTAAAAATAAAGTATAAAATAATTCAGTACGCCGCTCGTATTTAGCAGTTTAACTTATCGGATTTCTTATTTCCTGCTGAGATGATATTTATAGGTATGGTAGGTCGCGGCTAAAACAATTACATAGATCAAAGCAAATTAATATTGGCACGCCTTCTTCAGGGTGGTCCAATTGGCGGCCGGAAACTTTACTGGGGAACTTTTACGACGAGTAAGAGAAGGAAAAAAGAAGAGGCAAGCTCTTTTCGTCTTCTTTATAGCTCGCTAAAGAAAGAAACATGAGCCGTCTGTAATAGAAAAACAAAACCAGATTATACCGTGAGATCGCCTGCGTAGACTGTCTCCATCCTCTCATCTACCGTCTTGTGTCTTGCCACCTGTCATACTATCCGCCTTATTGAACCCATTTAACAGACCAATTTAAATTTGCTTATTCTCTTCCCAAAATCTCTTCAATCTCTCACTGTTGTTGTTGCTGTTTGAGTCTTCAGTCTTTTGACTGGTTTGATGCAGATCTCCATGCCTCCCTGTCTTGAGCTAATCGTTTCATCTCTACATAGCTACCACACCCTACATCCGAGGCAATCTGTTTAACTTATCCTAACCTTGGTCTACCCCTACATTTCTGTTCCTTCCATAACTAAGCTTGCTATTCCTGGGTGTCTTAGTATGTGTCCAACCAACCTATCTCTTCTCTTCATTAGCAGTCGCCAGAAACATCTCTCATCTCCCACTAGTCTTAATACCTCTTCGTTTGTAACCCTATCTACCCATCTGATCTTCATCATTCTCCTGTAACACCACATTTCAAATGCTTCAATTCTCCTCTTTTCTGCTGCACCAATAGTCCAAGTTTCACTTCCATAGAGTGCCACGCTCCAGAGAAAAACTTTCAAAAATTACTTCCTAATACCTAAATCTATATTCGATGTCAACAGATTTTCTTTTCTGTAGAAATGCTTTCCTTGCCTGAGCTAACTTACTTTTTATATCCTCTTTGCTTCGTCCATCTCTGGTTAGTATGCTTGCTAAGTAACAGAAGTCTCCTACTTCTTTTAGTTTTTCACCTGCCAATGTGATCTCCATAGAGGTTTCTGATTTATTTCGGCTGCATTCCAATATTTTTGTTTTACATTTATTAATTTTCATCATGAATTCTTTCCTCAAGACGGAGTCCGTACCATTCAAAAACTCATTCAAATCCTCAGGCGTGTCGGCCAAGATCACTATGTCATCGGAAAATCTCAGAGTTAAAATTATTCCTCCTAGAATCTTCACTCCCACCTATTTGTCTACAATTTCCTTCATTGCTTGTTCAATGTAAAGATTGAAACTCGGGCACATGAAACAGATTTTCCATGCAATTCACAAGCTGCTGAGAAAGGGCATGGGAATTCACATCCACACCCAGTGGCTGAACTTTAGTTTATTTCAGTAGTCCAGTGAGCGCCTGAGACTCTACTTTTCAACCTGTTGTTCAGAAAGGCTGCTATATTTCTTCCCACGCTGCAAACAGGAAGCGCCCCTCACAATACTTATCCTGAAGTTCATACGCATTTCCTCATAATTATATAATAATGGATTTTATGTTCGACCCTCACTATTATGTGTCAGAAAACGGTGTCATAATGATGGTCATTATAACACTTATTTTCATTATGATACAGTTTCTCCAGCCAATCAGAGCTCGTTCATTGACCAATTAGGTAACGATACCTTCGCGCATGCGCTCAAAATCCGACATGTCGGACATAAACACAACATCGAACTATAATAAATTACCGACATGGAATACGCACCGTCCATATGTTCGCGTAAATAAACTGGCGAATATGAAACAAGAAATAGCACTGTACCTTAAAATCACCAACACTAATTTCTACACAGCGCATTCAAACGACACCGGTGACAATATTACTGAGGGACGGCAGATGTAAACATATGGCTTGCGTATGGCATTGCAAGCACACAGAGCGCATGCGTCGGTCGTTCAAAGATCTTGAAAGACAGAGAGATGTCTCGCGCTCGCTCTCCGATAACAAAATTCTTGTGGCTGACTCTCAACAGATATTTATGAATATTTATGTTAAAAAATATAATAAAGTTATAATTATCGTCGAACATAAACAGTCGTATGCATCTCGCCTATAATGGTAATTAAGACACTCGTATGGAAATTATAAAACTCGCATACGCTCGTTTTATAAAAATAGGCTCGTTGCATAATGTACTATTTTTAACTTGCTATAATATGGACGTGCTTAAATAGTTAATTTTTGTACCACATTTTATTTTGCAAAAATGAATAAAATGCGGAAGAAGTGCAAAAATGAATAAAATGAGGAAGAATTGCATCTCCTGGAATACCAAAATAAGGCATTATAACACTCTTGTAGGAACCGTATGTCTCTTTGCCAGGACCCCAGCTGTGTCCGGCATTGCTTCCACTTACTTGTGCCGGGCTCCTCTCCGTCTTCTTTCCTGTCGACATCACTTGGTCAAGTCTTGTTCTCTTCCGACCCCGACGGTATTAGGGTATCCGAGGCCTAGGGAGTCTCTTCCTTTCCCGCCTTAATTGGCCCTTGTCTCATATTTTCTGATACCCTCCTTCTGTGAGGGGTCAGCCTTCTTTTTCTTTTCATGTTATCTCCTGCCTTGTGCTCAAGGCCCTCAAGGAGGCAGGGTGTATGTAGCCCCACCACTTCTGGTGCACCCTGGATACTGCTACACCCTCAGGGGCTCACAGCTGGTGAGTTTGGGAGTTGGCGACCCCGACGGATTCCTGAGCTGGGTCGCGTTTTCCCCCTTTTATCCATTACCTGTGGGGGCGGACCCTCTCCTCTTTCACTTTCCTATCTATCTTTCATGGCTCTCCTTCCTTCCAAGTCCCTCAATCCGCATTCTTCGAGAGTTGAGGGCATTTCTTTTCCTCCTGTCCTTTATTTGCCTTATTCTACTTTTGTTTTCCATTTCTTCTTCTAGTATATGAGTTAGTAGTTAGTTTTGGTTATAGTTTACATTTCATTTTCATCTTCCCGATCATCCAAACCATTAGGGGCCGATAACCTAGATGTTAGGCCCCTTAAAACAACAATTATCATCATCATCATCATATCTTTGCCTCTCGATGAGCTATAGCCTCGAAAAGCTAGACATCCTGGAAAGGAGAATTCTAAGAAAAATCATGGGTGCAGTTCGGACTGAAGGCGGATGGAAAATGCGAAGCAACAGAGAAGTCTACCAGAACATGAAAAGAATCTCAGAGACTATGCTGAAGAGGAGGCTGACATTCCTCAGACATCTCTACAGAATGCACAAACATAGATTAACAAAACAAATATTCGACTATCTCTGGAAGAAGAAGGCCACTCCAACGTGGACTAAGGATCTAAGGAAGGATTTAGAAAAGTTGAACATCACAGAGTCCCAGATGCTAGAAAGAAGTGAATTTAAGAGTAAAGTGAAGGGTTTCAAGATGGAGGAAGACCTATGAGAAGTGAGCCAACTTGGACAGAAGATCGAAGGAGACACGGCAGTGAACGCTTGGAGGAGAAGGAAAAGAAATGAAGTTGTTGCGTGATCCTAAGTGGTCAATTCGCATGAAAAAAAAAAAATATACAGTCAGTCTGAGAGACTAGACTTTATATCATTTCAAATGACAAATGCTACAAATGTTAGAAAGGCTCAGGAGGGCTTCCCGCTTCGCTCGAAGCCCCAAGGCTCTTTCAACAGACTCCATTACCTATTAACTTAGGCTTCCCGCGCGGGGAACGGAGAGCGGGAGGGACAGACTCCATTATTAACACACTTTAGACAGACATGTAAACTGTAAGTAAGCAAGTTTTAACGAACGATCCACAGACTCCATTATAACACACTTTACTACCCTGCATTAATTGTAAACTGTAAGTAAGCAAGTTTAACGAACGAAGTCGCAAGTACAGAGATAGCAAGAATCACGTGAACACTTCATGATCAACAAGTTGCAAGTCATTCAGTATCACGCAGCTAGTGCGAACAAACCTGCAAGTACACTCAGACTCGGTGCATATGCACTGAACAACATGATGACGTCATACACGTCGTGTCCGTATCGCATAACGCCAGACCCCAGGAGTAAACTCAGACTCGGTGCATATGCAGTGAACAACATGATGACGTCATACACGCCGTGACCGTAACGCATAACGGTAGACCAAAGCATAACGATAAAGTCGACAAGATAATTTGAAATGATAAAAGAAAGGAATATTTATGTAATATGATGTAAAGTATATCATTCATATAAACTTTAAATTAATATTATATATTTTAATTTTTATGTAATATTAGCCTACTTTTCACATTTTGCAAAAATTAGGAAAAAGTAGACTTATGAGATCGATCCGGGAAAATGTGTGTCTGTCTCTCTGTCTGTCTGTCCTTCTGTCTGTCTGTCTGTCTGTCTGGCTGTGTGTGTGTCCCCCCCCCCTATCAACTCCTAAACGGCTGCAGCAATCAAAACCAAATGTAGTATGAGTAAAGATGTGCACCGGAATATCTCACGTCCATATTTGAAAATGATGTCAGTGCTACCAACTGCTGAAAAAACGCACTAGAAATTTGAGTTCCATGTTGGATATCTCGCAAGGTAAGCATGGGAGCTATTCCAAAATTGGTACACATGCAGATAATACTATTTCAGTTTAATTTCCAGGAGGCCAACAATGACAGTGTTGCCAAAATAATTTTAAGCCATCTGATAAGTCCAATGTTTAAATGCATATAACTTCTACACTATCAATTGGATTTCAACCAAATTTTGTATGTAATATCTGTACATAAACAGATATGATTGAGAAGAGCCACCAGGGCTGCCAACTGTTAATAATTTCTCTCTCTATTTTTTTTATCCAAATACCAATATATCAGAAAGTATGCAAGCCAACAGCTTTAAACTATGCACACGTATATTCTGACATTTTAGATTAATTTGGAGTAACTTATACACGTCAGTTCTACCAACATGATTATAAGCCTGCAGATAGTACCAATTTTTAAATACACGTAACTTCTATACTATCAGTTGGATTACAACCAAATTTCGTATGTGCTACGTGTACCATAACAGAATGACTGTAAGTATTGTTAAGAGCAATCATGGCTGCCAACTGTTAATAAATGCTGTCTATATTCTTTTTACCCTAATATCAATATATCAGAAAGTATGCAAGCCAACAGCTCTATACTTTGTACACGTATAGCACCTGACATTCTAGATTTATTTGGAGTAATTAATACAAGGCAGTGCTGCCAACATGATTCTATGCCTGCTGATATGTCCAATTTTAAAATACATGTTACTTCTATACTAACAAATGGATTTCATCCAAAATTGGCACAACAAGATATCATAATATTTCAGATTATTTCTGACCAGCACACGCATGGTATTGTTGGCAACATGCTTTTACGCATGCTGATAGATCCAGTGTCTAACTGCATGTAACTTCCATTGGACTTCAACCTAATTTTGTATTCTGTACACTGCAATGTGTCCCACTACCTCACCGACCGTTATTCAAGTTTCGTAAAATAGATGATACTGTAGTAAGAAAAAAAATAATATCTATCAAATCACAAGCAGTCGGAATAGATGACATCCCAATTTCCTTTATCGTTAACCTGATAGAAGTATTACTGCCAATTATTACGCACATTTGTAACACATGTCTTTTAGAAGGTTTCTTCCCAACAATATGGAAAGATGCTTTAGTTATTCCAGTTCCAAAAAATTCTCTTGCAAATTCTCCATCCGACTATCGACCTGTAAGCATACTTTCCTCAATTTCCAAAATACTAGAAAAACTTATGCATGAACAACTTCTTCAGTACTTGACGCAATACTCACTACTTGATCCGTTACAATCTGGATTTAAAAAAGGACACAGCACATCTACTGCACTCATTAAGATCACTGATGACGTAAGACGAGCAATGGATGAGCGTAAAGTGACAATACTCATTCTCCTAGACTTCAGCAGTGCATTCGACACCATTAACACGGACATACTTATGGCTAAATTGCAATCCTTCCATCTTAGCCCCGTTGCTCTCAAATTATTCGCCTCCTATCTTCATAACCGAAGACAACGTGTACTCCTTAATGAAAACAGAACTGATTGGAAGTTCAAAATAAATGGAGTACCTCAGGGTTCAATTCTCGGCCCCCTTATATTCATTTTATATCTGAACGACATCTCTTCGAAACTGGAAAACTGCAATTACCATCTATATGCTGATGACCTTCAGATATATTGCCACACAAAAGTAAATGACATAGATGCGGCAATTGAAAATATGAATCTAAATCTAAAGAGGATCAGCCGCTATGCAACTGAAAATTCTCTTGCCATCAACCCAATTAAAACACAAGCTATCGTAATAGGGCAGACTAAATTGCTTTTCCATTTACACAGTAGACCGCTTTCTTTAATTCAACTAAATGGTGTTGCTATCCCGTTCTCTAAATCGGTAAAAAGTCTTGGAGTCACACTAAATGAAACTTTGAATTGGGATGGGCACGTTACTAATACATGCAGGAAAGTTTACTCGTCACTTCATCCACTTAAGATTCACCAGTCCGTTCTACCCCGTAACTTGAAAATAAAACTCGTCCAAACCTTGATACTCCCTATATTTAACTACTGTGATGTTGTATTAGTAGATGCTACCGGTGAACAAAACAAGAAACTTCAGAGAGCTTTAAATTCCTGCATTAGGTTTATTTTCTCCTTGAAATTTTCCTCACATGTGTCTCCTTTTTATGATCTACTTTCCTGGCTAAAAGTAGAACAACAAAGGAACCTGCACATATGTACCCTCATCTATCGACTTCTCAATGAAAGTACTCCTCACTATCTCTCTTGTAATTTTCGTTTTCTTTCTTCCTTTCATGATCGTCACACGCGATCTGGATCTATAATTGCAATTCCTCTACATCATTCTTCTGCCTTCAGCAACTCTTTCCTCGTGTCGGGAACTAGAATTTGGAATAATTGTCCTCGTGACGTCAGAAATTGTACATCCCTTACAACTTTCAAACGTGCATGTAAAGATTTCCTCTTGAATTCGTAGGCCAACTAGAACAATTTGTGTATGAATGTGTGAGTGAATGACCATAGTATAATTTTGTTAAAAATGTATGTCATGTAAATTGTATAGCTTAGCTAATATCACGCAGTCGCCAATTTAATCTAATTTTATTTAATTTTATTTTAATTTTATTTTATTTTATTTTATTCTAGTATTTAAGGTTTTCCTAGTATTTAAGTTTGGTAGGTTAAGAATAACATATGTGAGTATTCATGTAAGTTGCACTGTGTGTGGTTAAGTGTAAGAGAGGGCCTAGAGCCCTAACCTCGCCAAAATAAAGGCACCAATAATAAGAGATGGAACTAAGAATATATTCAGTCACCAGGGCTGCCAACTATAGTGCTCTATCAGGCTACATTATACCAGGTATATTTTGAACTAATTTGATATTTCGATATTACCAACTTAATTTTGTCATTATTCTGGATAGGTTCATATACTGTAGAATAATCATTGGCATAAAAAGTAGGCTGTATAGTTCTTCACGGAACTTCTTGTTTTAAAATGTAATATTACAAATATCCAAACAAACATCAAGAACAATGGTGAAAGCAGTCATCAGTGCAGTCAGTTCTGCTACTTAGTAAGCATTGCCACTGACGATAATGGGTGCACCACAGAAATCAAAAGGAGAATTGCCCTCGCTAAACAGGCCTTCAGCAATAAGAGACAGCTTCTGACAAGCAGGCACATTAGCATTAAAACTAGAAAATCGTTTATCAAAACATTTGTCTGGAGTGTTCTGTTATACGGATGCGAAACTTAGGTTCTAAGGAGACAGGACATACAACGCCTGGAAGCAGCGGAAATGTGGATGTGGAGAAGAATGCTGAAAATAAGATGGACGGAGAAATAGACTAACGAATAGGTCCTCAAAGAAGTAGACGAAAGAAGAATATTGACCACTACTATAGAAAAGAGGAAAGCAAAATTCGTTGGACACACCTTACGTCGTAATGAATTCCTGACCACCATAGTGGAAGGAAAAGTTCTGGGGATGAAAGGAAGAGGAAGACCGCGGAAGGCTCACGTGCCTTAAAACGGTCAGCATGTGAGAGACTAATGTGGTTGATGATGATGATCATGTAATATTACATTGTGCATGTTGGTATTACATAGAAATCCTAGTCCAAGTAATGATCTTCTCAGTAGTTACCAGACAAAATCAACACGAAACTCCACTCAGGGGCAGATGAACAAGTTGCATTGATATATAAGGTACGCTCAAAAAGTAATGAGCCGGAGGCTGTAATGCGCGAACCGGTGACGACATCGGCTAATCGTGGCGTGAGTAACGAGGTGTGGTTCCGACCAGAGCGTGGAAGGTCACAGCCCGTCGCTAGAGGGCACGCGTGCACGTCACGTGACGATACAAAACGAGCACCAGCATGCATCAATCGTCCAACGCTGTCAGTCGCATTGCAAACAGTGACATGGAGGCGTCAAACGAAGAGCAAAGAGGCGTTTCTGACAGCGGAAGGAGTGGGAGGAACGGACATTCATCGCCGAATGTCACAAGTGTACGGCGAACACTGCATGTCCCTTGCAAGGGTCAAGGCGTGGCACAAGCGCTTCAGGGAAGGACGGGTGTCGTTAGCCGATGATGCCCAGTCTGGGGCACCCCCCTGCATTACCGATGACAGCGTTCAGCTGGTTGATGCACTCATTACCCAGGACCGCCGAGTGACAGTGAACGCCATAGCCGCCGTGGTCGGATTGAGCGTCGGAAGTGTGCTCATCATTATGAAGGAACGATTGCACTTGCGGAAAGTGTGTGCCCAATGGGTGCCCCACAGTCTTCAACCACACCAGGAAGCATGTCGAATGGCCCACTGTCTTGGTCATCTGCAGCGCTATGCGAGGGAAAGGAATGGGTTCCTGGCACGAGTGGTGGCTGTAGATGAGTCATGGTGTCATCACTTCGAACCAGAATCCAAACAACAAACGCTCTGGTCGGAACCACACCTCGTTACACACGCCACGATTTGCCGATGTCGTCACCGGTTCGCGCAATCCAGCCTCCCGCTCGTTACTTTTTGAACGCACCTTATAAATGGCGACTTGGATTGGAAAGCAAGTAGACAGACTGTTTCCTTACAGAGTACATTCTTCATCTAGCAGTCCTATTATCTCAAGTATGACAACATGCAAGAGAACTGAGTAAATCTGTGGCTTTTCATCCTTAAAATTGCATTCCATGCTCCATAAAGCTGGACATGTCTCCATCCGAGCAAGTTTACGGCATAACTCTGAACCGAGGCGAACGCTAAATCCTTTCTCCGCCAATAAATGTTTATGGAGATGAAAAATGATAGTAGGGAATGGAGTGGCAGGGCGGGCTAGTAAAAGTCTCCACCGGACACTCGGAGAAGAGAAACGATCCTTGCTACTTCTCCACTAGCTTTCATAACTTCAAACATTCAAACCTGGGGTCCTCAGTAAGTGTTCTGCGAGACACAGTCAACCCACGGACTAGTAAAGGTCTCCACCGGACACTCGGAGAAGAGAATCGATCCTTCCTACTTCCCCACTAGCTTTCAAAACTTCAAACATTCAAACATGGGGTCGTCAGTAAGTGTTCCGCGAGACACAGTCAACCCCCAGTCAGACGGGCTAGTGAAAGTCTCCACCGGACACTCTGAGAATAGAAACGACCCTTGCTACTTCCCCACTAGCTTTCATAACTTCAAACATTCAAACATGGGGTCGTCAGTAAGTGTTCCGCGAGACACAGTCAACCCCCAGTCAGACGGGCTAGTGAAAGTCTCCACCGGACACTCTGAGAATAGAAACGACCCTTGCTACTTCCCCACTAGCTTTCATAACTTCAAACATTCAAACCTGGGGTCCTCAGTAAGTGTTCCGCGAGACACAGTCAACGCATGGGCTAGTAATGGTCTCCGTCGGACGCTTGGAGAAGAGAAACGACCCTTCCTACTTCCCCACTAGCTTTCAAAACTTCAAACATATAAACCTGGGGTCCTCAGTAAGTGTTCCGTGTGACACAGTCAACCCACCGAATGTCTAAGGACGGGCTACTAGAGGTCTCGACCAGACACTCGGAGAAGATAAACGATCGTCGATCCTTCCACACTCGCTTTCAAAACTTCTGATATACAGGCCTGGGATCTATAGTTAGTGGTCCGCCTATTTTAGGTTTATTTTGGCCGAAATGAGGTACTAATAGGTCCCATTTCTGGTTTTATATGGACTAAATGAGATACTGGTAGGGTTGGTTCTGGCTTTATATGGGCTATTTGAGGTACAGATAGGGTCCGTTTCAGGTTTTATATTGACTAAATGAGGTACTGATAGGGCCTGTTTCAGGTTTTATATGGCCTATATGAGGTACTGATAGGGCCCATTTCAGGTTTTATTTGGACTATATGAGGTACTGAGAGCCCGGTACAGGTTTTATATGGCCTATATGAGGTACTAATAGGCCCCGTTTCAGGTTTTATGTGGACTAAATGAGGTACTGATAGGGCCCGTTTCAGGTTTTATATGGCCTATGTGAGGTACTGATAGGGCCTGTTTCAGGTTTTATATGCCCTATATGAGGAACTGATAGGGCCCATTTCATGTTTTATATGGCCTATATGAGGTACTAAGGAAGGAAGGAAGCTTGTAGTTTAACGTGACCGTTAATCTTGAGATCATGAGCCACGGGACCTCCTTTTTACGTGGAATCCGAACCACAGGACATGGCATTTCACTTCGAAAATCTCACATGCATTGACCGGGAATCGAACCCGGACCGCCTTGGTGAGAGGCATACAGCTAGACCGCTGAGCCACCACGCCCCCTATATGAGGTACTGATAGGACCCATTTCAGGTTTTATATGGACTAAATGAGGCACTGATAGGGTCCGTCACAGGTTTTATATGGACTAAATGAGGTACTAATAGGGCCCTTTTCAGGTTTTATGTGGACTAAATGAGGCACTGATAGGGCCCGTTTCAGGTTTTATATGGCCTATGTGATGTACTGATAGGGCCCGTTTCAGGTTTTATATGGCCTATATGAGGTACTGATAGGTCCCGTTTCAGGTTTTATATGGCCTATGTGAGGTACTGATAGGGCCTATTTCATGTTTTATATGGCCTATATTAGGTACTGAGTTTCAGGTTTTATGTGGACTAAATGAGGTACTGAAAGGGCCCGTTTCAGGTTTTATATGGCCTATATGAGGTACTGATAGGGCCCGTTTCAGGTTTTATATGGCCTATATGAGGTACTGATAGGGCCCATTTCGGGTTTTATATGGTATAATTGAGGAACTGACACGGCTTATTTCAGGTTTTATATCGCTTAAATAAGATACTGAAAAGGCCTATCTTGAGTTTTATATATCCTGAATGAGGTACTGAATGGGCCTAACTTAGTTTTATATTGCCTAGATGAGGTACTGAATGGGCCTATATTAGGTTTTATGTAGCTAAGATACTGAAAAGACCAACCTTGAGTTTTATATAGCGTAAATGAGGTACTGAAAGGGCCTATCCTAAGCAGTTTTTACGACCTACTGTAAATGTCCTCAACACGGAGTTGATGTCCCTGGCAGCAAGGCTAAGCTCTAATGATAGTTCTGGGTCGTTCCCTGGGCGTGTGTGATGTCCTAACATGTGCTTATACTGCTAATGGCTCGCTCGCCATCTTGTTTGTGTTGCCAGCCCTTCAAAACAGAGCGCCGCGCCATCCCAGGGGACCATTATCAATTTACAACGGGGCAATTAAAACTGGAAAGAGTATTTAAGAGGGAGCGAGCTATAATCCGCCCATATCTCGCGAGCCAGCACAGCAGCATCCTATGTTCCCCCGCGCTCGTGCATGGTGCGAATTATTCCCTTTGGGACGCTGGAAGCCTCAAACAGTTATTATCAGTTTGGTGTTAGATTTGAACTCTGGACTGATGACCTTAATATCCTTGAGTGTTGTAAAGATTGGAATTAAAATAATTAAACAAGATTAAACAGGGAGGTGGACTATCACCTTTGCTCTTCAACTGTGTGCTCGAAAAAGTCATCCGGCAGTGGCGAAAAGTAATGAACACTAACAAGTCTGAAAATGGAGTCAGATTGGGCTACAAAAAACAGAACCTGATAGTTGACTGCCTAGCATTCGCAGATGACCTCGTGATTTTTTCAGATTCCCTCGATGCAGGCGCAGCGCAAATTAATGAACTCCAGATTCAAGCCGTAAAAACGGGCTTTGAAAAAACAGAATTCATACCAATATCAAGCTAGCGCCAAAAGAGATGGATGTAGGACAGGGGAAAATCAAGCAAACGAAAGCGTTCAAATATTTGTGTGAGTGGATAGACCCCAATCTCTCCGAGAAGGCAGCTTTGGAGTCACCAATCAGGAAAATGGAAATGGCATATAATCTAAAAAAAAAGGCCATTTACAACAAGAAATCCATATCAACAAATGCCAAGTTAAGACACTACCAAACAGTCATCCGTCCAGAGGCTTTTTGTGCTGCAGAGTGCCTTGAAATGCATCGCAAGGGACTAACATAGAATCTGGAAGTGAAAGAAAGAAAAATTCTAAGAAAAATCACGGGTCCGGTAAAATAAAATGGGGAATAAAGGAGACGGCACAACCACGAACTTTACACCCATGTGGAAAAAATAACTGATACCATGAGGAAACGGAGAATTGCCTTTTACTGTCATATAACAAGAATGAACCCAGCACGATTGACAAATAGAATTTGCACCCACTTCCTCAAAAAGAAAACCAAGGGAGCTTGGTTCACTGAGGTGGACCAAGATTTACAAGAAGTGGGAATTACAGGCGACGATATTTGGGAACGTGCCACCCTTAAACAAAAACTAACAGCACACCGATGTTTCCAAGAAAAGCCAAAGCTTCCAACTGGCAAGAAGTGGACTGCAGAAAGGAAACAACAGCATCGAGAACTAATGCGAAAGTACTGGGAGGATGTTAAAGCTCGATGGAACAAGAAACAGTTGAAATGACGTGGTCCTTAGATGGCCGAATCGAAAGAAGAAGAAGAAGAAGAAGAAGAAGAAGAAGAAGAAGAAGAAGAAACAAGATTAGAAATCCAGGATATAAAGAATGTTTGAAACGTTTTTTCAGTGTTCTGTTTGTCCCTCTATTGTGTTTGCAGTGTTATAACGAGGTGGCTTCGGTGGCGTAGTTGGTAGCAAGCTGAGCTTCTATGCCCAAGGTCGCGGGTTCAAACCCGGCCGAAGTCGTCGGATATTTAAGAGAGTTAAACATCCCTCAGTAAGCCTTCCTTCGGAGGGGAAGTAAAGCCGGCGGTCCCATGTCATAAATCTATGGCATGTAAAAGAACCTTCCACTAATTACACTTGTTTGAAGCTAAATTATAGGTTAGATTTGACTAACGCTCTTAGGTTCCAACGTTCGTCACCAGAACCCGACTGCGGTGGCATCTAGTAACCAAGTTCAGAACTTTAAGGTGCGTTCAAAGAGTAACGAGCCGGAGGCTGGAATGTGCAAACCGGTGACTACATCGGCAAATCGTGGCGTGTGTAACGAGTTGTGGTTCCGACCAGAGCGTGGAAGGTCACAGCCCGTCGCTAGAGGGCACATGTGCACGTCACCTGACAATACAAAGCGAGAAGCAGCATGCATCAATCGTCCAGCGCTGCCAGTTGCATTGCAAACAGTGACATGGAGGCATCAACCGAAGAGCGAAGATGTGTTGTTCGGTTTCTGACAGCGGAAGGAGTAGGGGGAACGGACATTCATCGCCGAATGTCACAAGTGTACGGCGAACACTGCATGTCCCTTGCAAGGGTCAAGGCGTGGCACAAGCGCTTCAGGGAAGACGGGTGTCGTTAGCCGATGATGCCCGGTCTGGGGCACCTCCTGCATTACCGATGACAACGTCCAGCTGGTTGATGCACTCATTACCCAGGACCGCCGAGTGACAGTGAATGCCATAGCCGCCGTGGTCGCTCCACGACAAAGCACGACCTCATACGGCCAACACAGTCGCGGCACTCCTGCAGAAATTCAACTGAGAGGTTCTCGGCCACCCTCCATACAGTCCAGACCTCTCTCCCTGTGATTACGCCATGTTTGGTCCCCTGAAAAGGGCTCTGTGGGCCAACGATTCACCTCGGACGCCGACGTCAAGCTGTACGTGCGGAACTGGTTCACATCGCAGCCCAGGGAATTTCTTGAGACAGCCATTCATCGCCTGGCCAATACTTCTAACATACAGGTACTGGTTTCTGTAATTATGCCTCCGGCTCGTTACTTTTTGAATGCACCTTATTTTGTCGTTGACGATGGCGTTGAATGCCTGCAGTCCGTACTGGAATTACAAACAGATAAAAACAGGAGGCGGCCATGGCTTTAAGTTAAGAACCTAGAGTAGAAGTGGGAAACCTCGAAAGACCACTTCCAGGGTGACTGAGGTGGGCCACTGTGTAGAATTTGTCTTATAACCTGCTTTATTGTGGTGTCTGTAGTAGAGTGTATGCCAGAGTGTAAATCAGGGGAGGATTGGGAAGGATGTGCCATGGCATTAAGTTAGGAACCATCCGGGCAATCGCCTGTAGAAGAGGTGGGAAACCACTGAAAACCACTTCCTGGATGACAGTAGTGTGCGTGTGTATATTGTTTCTGATAACCTGCTTTATTGTGGTGTTTGTAGTAGAGTGTGTGTATTTTGTAACTTAGGATTGGAAGGGAGGTGGTTGGTTGGTTGGTTGGTTGGTTGGTGCCTTAGCTTAGGGGCTGCGACAACGTGGTCATGTAGCCCCGTGTACTTTGGGAGTGCGTAGAATCTGATAACCGGTGTTAATTCTGATGGCTGTATTAGTGTGTGCTATCTGTTTTTAATTCAAGTAAGGACTGCAGACATTCAATTCTCAAGTAGTTCCTACGTTTGCTACCAAACGCCACCGTCATCGAGAAGTAGATCTGAACTTGGTTACTAGATGCCACCGCAGTCGGCTCCTGGTGACGAACGTTGGAACCTAAGAGCGTTAGTCAAATCTTTTCTATAATTTAGCTTCACACAAGTGTAATTAGTGGAAGGTTCTTTCACATGCCATAAATCTATGACATGGGAGTGCCGGCTTTATTTCCGCTCCGAAGGAAGGCATACTGAGGGATTTTTAACGCTCTTAAAAAATCCGACGACCTTGGCCAGGTTTGAACCCGCGACCGGAAAGGAGGTGGCCGTGTTATTAAGTTAAGAACCATCCCGCCATTCACCTGAAGAAGAAGTAGTGGGAAACCACTGAAAACACTTCCAGGATTACCGACATGAGAATCAAACCTACCTCTTCTCAGGTTTGCCTCCCGACCCTGAGTGTATCCCATTGCAGCCCACAGACCAGAATTGAATTTCTTGGCAGAGTCGGGAATCGAACTCTTGCCTCTGGAGTGACTGTTAAGAATGCTAGCCACTGCAGCACTCGGCGGGCAAACATGTCTGAAGGTTGTTTGCCAATCTAAATGTTAATTTCATTTGTCACGGGAATTATAAAGATTTGAATTTGGCAAAATATATTTCGTAAATTTTGGCTAGAAAGTAGCTAATGATAATTCTGTATTTGCATACATTATTGAGTATTGTCCAGCTTGTTCAACAAGTACATGTGCAAGTGAAAGCTTTCATTGTCGGCTGAAAAATCCCCAGAATGGATTCTCAGATTCTTAGGTCATGTTAAACGTTTCGTGATATTTCTGAAGTTTATTCAGTAAGTAGGCTACGCCTGGCATTTTCAATGATTTCTTCAGAATGTTTTGAAGGGGCGCTTTATATCTGTCAAACACTGTTTTATAGAATGGTGAAAACTATATCAAAACCCGTCTATTAGTTTTCGAGATTAGCCGGGACAAATCATAGAAAGTCGAAGGCTTGATGGTTATGATTATTATTATTATTATAATTGTTATCGTTGATAAAACACAATCAATTTTCATGTTTTCTTTCTGACACTTTCTTCTTTCTTCGAAGAAACCTTTCATGCTTCTTCTTTCTCTCTTCTCTCCACTTCTTTCCTGTTTTTTTTTTCTCTCTCATTTTGAGCGTTTGCTTAAATTTCTGTTTTCTGATTTTTTCTCTGTATATTTTCCTGTCTGCCATATCTTCTGTGGAGATGTTTAGTTTCTTAAGGTCTTCCGTGGTTTCTTTTACCCAATTGGTGTTTAGTCTACTAGTCATAACTATATTAAAAATCTTCTTGGTCAGTCTGTCTTCGTTCATCCTATGTAGGCTATGTGTCTATAAAATTTTGCCCTTCATTTTCTGATGTTGTTTGCAATCGTCTCTATCTGTTTGTACAGTTCTATTGTCGGTCTCTTTATCCATATTCCCTCTTTCTGAACTGGCCCATAGATCTTTCTGAGTATTTTCTCTCTTGTTTTTCTAGTCCCTTGATTTGAGTTCTTCCCTTGGTTGCTGCCGTGATTATTATTATTATTTATTTATTTATTTATTTACAGCGTATTTTCCCAATATTGGAAAGCGTTAAGCACTTTGACTCAATTCTTGACGTTCTTTTATTTTGCCAGTATTGTTTCATTCTGTTCGAGAATGGCAATTTTGTTTCGTCAGACCATTGAGGTCTGTAAGGTGTAGGTTTTGGTTGCTCTGGTTGGACTTCCAAGTTGTTCACTTTGTTACGGAAGGAGTCTCTGTCAGATGTGTCGGTTATGTTAGCGGTTCGCATGTCTTTTTGTACTTCTTTCGTCCATGGTGTTGTACTTTTGAGTGATGATATGTAATCTAGTATTCTTTTGGTTAGTCGGGTATTCGGCAGTCTACTTATGTGCCCGAAGAATTTCAATCGTCTTTTTCTGATTTCAACTTCTATGTTTGAGTATTTTTCTGTTGTCTTGATTGACTGTAGTCGGTACCCGTCAGGAGTGAGTATTGCTCCTAGTATTTTCCGAGAGATTTTTCTTTCATCTTTCTTGTTGTCTTCAAGATCATATTTCTTATTGAGTGCAAGTGTTTCGTTATAGAGGTTTTGGATAAGTCCGAGTGCTCTCCTGATTTTCTGGAGACGGTTTTGTTGTGAGATATTTTCGGATCCAGTTGGTTCGATAAATTCTCCCAGATATTTGAAATGTGGGACTCTTTGGAACGTTCCGTAGTTTGTTTGCATGTTGTCGCCTTTGTGACTTAGCACTTGAGTTTTCTCGAAGGATATTTGAAGTCCCACTTTTTCGGCGCATTCGTAGAATGTTTCTATTTGTTTTTATTGCGGTCTCTTGATTTTCTATTAATATAACCAAGTCATCGGCGAAGGCAAGATATGGTATAGAGAGATTGCTTTCTATAATAATAATAATCCCAAAAAATGCGTGGTGGACGGAAGAGTGTGATAGATTCATTGAACTAAGAAGGAAAGCATGGCACCAGTGGCCATCACAGAAACACGACCATAACAGGCAAAATTTCTTAAATGTTAGAAAATTAGTGACTAAAAATCTTAAGAGAATAAAAAAACTCGAGATGATCACATACTTATGAAAATTAATGAAGACTTTCTCAGAAACAATGTACGAAACTTTTATAGGAATTTTAAGTAGAAATTGACTAAGTACAGTCCCCCAACTCTACAACTCCAGGATAAAGAAGGAAATGTTGATCATAACAACAAAGACAACTGCAAAGTATTAGCAGAATATTTCGAATATCTCCTTAACTATGAGGAACCCATAGAAAAGATGGACTTTCATATATCCCCATCAACCAATCCTGACTAAGAACCTCCAACCATTGAAGAACTCCATTCAATAATATCGAATCTTAAGAATTATAAGGCTTCGGGAGAAAATCAAATCACAGCTGAACTTTGGAAGAATGTTAACTAAAATGCTATACAGTCCCTCAGAAATATCTTTGAAAAAAAATTGGATACATGAAAGAATCCCAGATTACTGGAAAACAGCCCTTATACATCCACTTCATAAGAAAGGATCCAAAACAGACCCTAACAACTACAGAGGGATATCTCTCCTTGACGTAACATACACGATATTCTCCACAGTCCTACTACACAGGGCAGAACCTCAACTAGACCATCATTTTGGGGAATACCAGGCGCGTTTCAGGAAATGGAGATCCTGTCCGGAATACATTATCAACCTCAAACACATCATGAACTACTAAAAATCACGGGCTAAATCGTATGTTATCACTTTCATTGATTTCCAAACGGCATACGACTCTATAGATAGGGAATCCTTATTCTCGGTCCTGAAGGAACTAGACCTCGATAACAAAACTACAAACCTAATCAGAGAAACACTAACTAATACATTCTCCAAAGTTAAATTCACGGGGGAACTCTCCACCCCTTTTGAGATTAAAACAGGTGTACGGTAAGGAGATGGACTTTCTCCACTGCTATTTAACTGTGCCCTCGAAAAAGTAGTCAAAGAGTGGAATGTGAAGACCCACAGTAGAATCAGAATAGGAACTAAAAAGAAAGGCATTAAGGTCATTTGTTTAGCTATTGCTGATGACATGGCCTTATTAGCTGAGACATGGGAAGAAGCCAAGGAACAGATCCTCGAACTCCAGAGGAAAGCGATAAAAATGGGTCTCAAAATCTCAATTGAAAAGACCAAAATAATGACGAACATAACAAAAACACCAAAAAAGCTTGAAGAGGGCAAACAATACATAGACATCGTCAAAGAATTTAAATATCTTGGGGAATGGATCGGCTGGAATGCACTATAGAAAAAGACAATGGAATCTAGGAGAAATAAAGTCGAATTGGCCTTCCAATTTACGAAGGACACTTAAACAAGAAGTCTCTCTCCTGGAATACCAAGATAAGACATTATAACATGGTAATTAAACCAGAAGCCTTATATGCAGCCAAAACATTGTCTCTCACCATCCAGGGACCGCTTGAAAGACTGGAGGTCAAGGAAAGAAAGATAATACGCAAAATCTTAGGCCCCAAATTTCATAACAACAAAGTAATCCATGTCAGGAACGAAACTCTTTACCAAAAAATACAAAACTGAAAAACTCCCGGACATAATAAGAACACGGAGAATTGATTTGTATGGGCACATCCTCCGGATGAATTCAAATAGATTAACCAAAAAGATCTTCGACCACTTCCGCAATTTAAAAAAACTCTTTGGTTTAAGGAAACCGAGAAAGACCTTGTGGAACAGCGTACGATCCACTTCTCTGCCGAAGAAAGGGAAGCAAGATCTCAAAGGATGAGGCAATACTGGGCCCAAAGGAAAGCTCAAAACATGAAAAAGTGATTGATTTCATGTACCCCTAAGTTGGGTGAAACAAATAAAGAATAATAATAATAATAATAATATTAATTATTATTATTATTATTATTATTATTATTATTATTATTTATTTATTTATTTATTTTACACGTTACAGGCCTATTAGACCACGCGAAGCAATCATGACTTTTTGTTCTTCCTGTCTTTCCAGTACTCTTTTATTCGTGCACTAAAGGCCCTCTTCCTTTCTTCGGCCCACTTTGGTCTTTGGGCTGTAGGTGCAGCTCTCTCTGACAACACTTCCCACTTGTATACTTTGTGTCTAAATACGCTTTTGTCTATGACGTCTTCTGGGTCGACCTGTGCTTTTACTAGATCAATTTTGACTTGCATCATCCAGGGTGTAGTAATCTTGAGCCGCTGTATGTATCTAAGAATTTTGTTGGAGAGTCTGGTTTGTGGGAGTCTGAGGATGTGGCCGTAAAATTTTAGTCGCCTCTTTCTGATGTCTGCTGCGAGGTTGGACAATTTCTCTGTGGTGTCTCTGGAGTGAAGCCTGTATCTTTCATCTGTGTGCTTTGGTCCAATTATTTACCTATTTACCTCTGTGAGGATTTTTTCCAAGTCGCCCTTAGTGTGTAACGTCAACGTCTCACTAGCATAAAGCACCTCAGGTTTAATAACCGTGTTGTAATGACGAAGTTTTGTGAATGTGGACAGACATTTTTTGTTGTAGACACTCTGTGTCTTGTATAAGGCTCTCTTAATTTTCATTAACCTAGTGTTCTGCGCGATTTTCTCTTTTCCCGTTGGTTTTCCCGTAGGTATTTAAAGTGGGCGACTCTATTGATCTTGCCATATTTCGTGTTTAAATTCTGTATGTCGAATTTCGTACAGAAAAACTCTGTCTTTTGGAACGAGATCTGTAGTCCTACTTTTTCGGCGCACTCTTGGAGTACTTCTATCTGTCTGATTGATGTGGTTTCGTTATCTGAGAGTAGAGCCAGATCATCCGCGAAGGCTAGACATCCAACCTCCAGTTCGTCCTTTGGTCGTCCTAGTCGCACTGGCCTCCAGTAACCATGAAGTCTCAGCTCTTTCTCCCATTCCTTGATAACTTTGTTCAGCACTAGGTTGAAGAGGAGCGGAGAGAGCCCGTCACCTTGGCGAACACCTGTATTGATCTGAAATGGTTCTGAGATTTCCCCCATGAATTTCACTTTTGATGTCGTGTCTGTCAGTGTCTGTTTGATCAATCGCAAGGTCTTGCTATCCAAACCTTGCTCGTGTAAGATGTTGAACAATGACTGACGGTCAATGGAGTCATATGCCTTCTTGAAGTCAACGAAGGTACATATAACTGGAGTATTCCTGAGGGTTTTGATTTTCAATATACTTTTTAGGTTGAAGATTTGTTCCGCGCAGGAGCGACCAGGACGAAATCCCGCCTGGTACTCGCCAATCTTGTGTTCCAGCTGGTCCCGAGCCCTTTGGAGTAGGCACGCTGAGAGGATCTTGTACGTAACTTGTAATAGTGAAATGCCCCTGTAATTGTTTAAGTCAGAGCGGTCGCCTTTTTGTGTAATGGGTGGATCAATGCACATTTCCACTCATCTGGTAGCTTTTCTGATGTCCAGATGTCAGTGATAATCTGTGTGAGTTCCCTAAGTGAGTGTGGCCCTAGGTTTTTCAGTAGTTCGGCCACTATGCCGTCTTCACCAGATGCCCTGTTGTTCTTGACTTTGAGGATGTGCCTGTGAACTTCCTCTTGTGTCGGAGGTAATGAGTCAGCGTTCTTGACTGTAGGTTCTTCCTCTGAGAATCTCTCTATTGATTCTGGACTGTTGAGAAGATCAGAGAAGTATTGTGCCATCACCTTGCAATTCTCCTTATTCGTTAGTGCTAATTTTCCATCACATTTTCTGAAGCAAAGGTTTGGTGGTGTGTACCCTCTGATGTGTCCTGCAAACGTTCTGTAGAAGTCCCTTACGTTGCAGTTACGGAAGTTGTCCTCAATGGAGTCCAACTGTTCCTTCAGGTATCTCCTCTTGGATTGTCTGATAATTTTTGCAGTTGCTTTTCGTGTTTTATGGAAAGTCTGTAAATTTTCTGGGGATTTTTACTGTTGTATTTCTGATATGCCAATTTCCTGGTAATGAGTGCATTCTCCCAATCAACATCCCACCAAGGATGTTTGGAATTCTTCTTCAAAGGAATGAGAGATTGTGCTGTTTCTATGATTTTTCGGTGGAAATTTTGCCAGTCATTGGCATGTTCTTTTTCCCAGGCTTCCTTCACTCCAGAATCTGCGATCTTTTTTGTGTCAAATTTTGGTAGGGGGGTATTCTTACAGAAAGTTCTCTTGGGGTGAACTTGACCTTGACGCGGGTTAGGTAATGGTCAGAGTCAATGTTGGCTCCTCTACGTACCTGTACATCATGAATCTCCTTCTGTACTGGATATGAGATTGCCACATGGTCGATTTGGAACTCACCTAACTGCTGGACTGGAGAACGCCACGTTTTCTGTTTTCTAGGGTGTTTTCTAAGCGATGTTGACATGAGCTTGAGGTTATTCTGCTGGCAGAGTTCTATGAGTCGTGTGCCATTTTCATTTGTGAATTTATGTGCAGGATAGTTTCCGACTGTTTTCCTGTACATCTTTTCTCTACCGATCTGTGCATTGAAGTCGCCCATGAGGAGTTTGACGTCATCCCTGGGGATTTTGGACATCACTGTGTCAAGGGTCGACCAGAATTTTTCTGCGGACTGTGGATCGCTCTTGTTACTTTGGTTAGTGGGGGCGTGTGCGTTGATCAGTGTGTATTTTTTGTTGGCGCACCGGAAGCGCATGCTCATCAATCTGTTGTTTACTGGAGTAACTTCTTCTTCTTCTTCTTCTTCTTCTCCTTATTATTATTATTATTATTATTATTATTATTATTATTATTATTACGTGCCCGCGATGGTGGGAACAGGGAGGAACTGTTTGACGCTCCTGTATAGCAATAATCAATGCCCCCTCTCCCGACCGCACGCAGGCAACAAGAAATACGAGCCTCTCTTCACGTGAAAGAAAAGGCCGCCTTTGTAACACGAAACAGGCATCGAACCCTTGTCATGTGCTATGGAGAACTATCATCCATCTCTTGGTTCCCCCTCTCAGTCGCGAAGATTGGCTCATATTTTCTGCGAAGAAAGAATGAACACGCTTGGGACGGAAACATGTGACAAGTTCGACAATATATAGCGCCATTACTGGCCGACCTTTCCAGCGAAATGTATTATATTTCAAATGGCAAAACCAATAACTGGGAACCATTATAATAAATCTCTCAACTTGTTATATTTAACAAGTATCTTTGGAAAGAAATTAAATACATCTATTACGAGTACATATCTTCTTCCTTTGAAACCTACATCACAGGAGACTTAACTCGCTTCCACGTTATTAAATATGACAGTTGGGTCCATTATTCTACAATGTTGCCTTTTTGTGACAGTTGGAATAGTTGGCATTGTTCAAGTGGCGAGGAATATAATATATATCACACGTGTACCATGGCCAGAATGTTGATACCAAATTCCAATATGGGAAGGCGCCTATAACAGCCGCAACGGAGAGGCCGTACGTGAAGAAACTCAGTAATAAGCGGCTTGTAATGGAACGCAACTACATGTACGTATGAGTCTTCTTCCAGGAGGGCTCTAAGGTTTAAGAAACACTAGCTCTGAGTACCCGTCGTTCACTGGTTCATAAAGTAACCTTTACTACCTAGACCAGGGGTGACCAATCTACGAGGGGTGATGAGAATCTATCCCCCAGGGGCTCACATATAGTGGGACGTGGGTTGGCGACCACGGGGCCCCACCTAAGTCTGGCATTGCTTCCACTTACTTGTGCCGGGGTCCTCTCCGTCTTCTTTCCTGTCGACCTCACTTGGTCAACTCTTGTTCTCTTCCGACTCCGACGGTCTTAGGGTATCCGAGACCCAGGGAGTCTCGTCCTTTCCCACCTTAATTGGCCCTTGTCTCATCTTTTCTGATACCCTCCTTCTGCGAGGGGTCAGCCTTCTTTTTATTTTCATGTTATCTCCTGCCTTCTGCTCAAGGCCCTCGAGGAGGCAGGGTGTAGGTAGTCCCACCACTTCTGGTGCACCCTGGATATTGCTACACCCTCAGGGGCTCACGGCTGGTGAGTTCGGGATTTGGCGAACCCGAAGGATTCCTGAGCTGGGTCCGGTTTTCCCCCTTTTATCCATTACCTTTGCGGCAGACCCTCTCCTCTTTCACTTGCCTATCTGCCTTTCATGGCTCTCCTTCCTTCCAAATCCCTCCAGTCCGCATTCTTCGAGGGTTGAGGGCATTCCTTTTCCTCCTGTCCTTTGTTTGACTTATTCTCTTTTTGTTTTCCATTTCTTCTTCTACCGGTAGTATGTAAGTTAGTTGTTAGTCTTAGTTATAGTTTACATTTCATTATCATCTTCATGATCACCCAAATCTTTAGGGGCCGAAAACTTAGATGTTAGGCCCCTTAAAAAAAACAATTATCATCATCATCATCATCAACACATCGGATCATGAGCTATGAGTGAGCCAATGAAAATGTCTGGACGGGCCGTTACTTGGCCCGTGGGTCTAGGAATGGAGCGGTGTCATGTCGGCAGTCGTTACAGCAGCTTTCATTATGGGTACGTCTCCGTGTCTGTGTCGTGACCCAAGTGATTTGTAGACTACTGTCGACCAAAGTATTATGTGCACTCGAGTTTGAAGGTTGTTTGTGAAGTAACCAATAGACCTACATAAAATACAATGACATCATCATTTTCGTCGTTCTATTTTACGTAAGGTTATGTAGGTTTGGAATTTTTAATTTATATTTTAATATTTTTTATCGCAGTTGGAACACAAAAAGTGCACGTTTCTAAGCGTGTTTCAACCATGCGTCACATTTAAGAATTATTATCTCAAAACCCCGTCATCAGATCGAATCCAAATTTTAACACAATATACATTGGAATGTTGTACAACTTGTTTATTAATTTCAAAATTGTGTGTGTCCACAAACCAAAGTTGTTATCATTTTTGTAGGGTAACTTTTTCTCGGCTCGGGGTGGTTGGAAAATGTAGTTCTTGGTTGCATTGTAATCCTTATACATCAAAAAGTTATGCTGGATGACTGTGAAATACGTAAATTAATTCACTTATTTTATATCGGTTTGTATTTCTACGGGGAACTAACACATGTTTCACCAGTTAGCCGCTCAGGGAACAGCTGTACAGCGTTGCCGAAATGGTGCCCACACGCATCATGGCGCGTCTCGCTCGGAAGTGATTGGCTCCATCTCAGCAACGCTGTACAGCTTTTCCGGGAGCGGCTAAATGGTGAACCATGTGTTATTTCCTCGTACAAATACAAACCGATATAAAATAAGTGAATTAATTTACGTATTTCACAGTCATACAGCATAACTTTTTGATGTATAACGATTACAACGAAACCAAGAACTACATTTTCCAACCACCCCGAGCCGAGAAAAAGTTACCTTACGACAATGACAACAACATTGTTTCATGGACACACAAAATTGTGAAATTAATAAACCAGTTGTACAACATTCCAATGTATATTGTGTTAAAATTTGGATTCGATCTGATGACGGGTTTTTGAGATAATAATTCTTAAATGTGACGCATGGTTGAAACACGCTTAAAAACGTGCACTTTTTGTGTTCCAACTGCGATAAAAAATATTAAAATATAAATTAAATAATCCAAATCTACATAACCTTACGTAAAATAGAACGACGAAAATGTTGATGGTATTGGATTGTGTGTAGGTCTATTGGTTGCTTCACAAACAACCTTCAAACTCGAGTACACATAATACTTTGGTCGACAGTAGTTATTTCATCGGAGATGTTTTATCCAATTTCCCGTCTGAGCGGTCAATTGGCGGTAAAGGAACGGGAGTTTGAGTCCTGAGTTCGTTGCACGTAGTAATTCCCCTCTATTGAGTTGAGCATAGCGTACAAAATACACATATTTACAATATCAGTATATGAGGCGCACGGTTCCAAAATCCACCTTATCCATTTTGGCAAATTTTTCAGGAGACGAAGAAAACGTTTCTTGTTCAACTTCAGTAAAATTATTGTATTTATTCATGTATATTATATCGAGATATATGTCCTTATTCATAAACCTGAGATATGCATGCAATTCGTGATATATAAGATATTTAAAAAAATAAGTTTGTATAAGGAGAGTTCTGGAACTGTCATGGTGGATAACGGTGGATTTTGGAAACGTAACAAACTTTATAAAGTGATATTATAATCGAAATTGTTTTATTGTTTACGTTCTTTAAAGTCATAAAATATGTTAAAAGTTAAGAAAAAAAGTAATGTGCGTGTACAAACTAGCGCTAAACAATTGAGAACATACACTCTTACACAGTGTACATAGAACTTCATAAATATCAAGCTGACGCCTTCTCCATAGAGTATTCTTTGACATACGTTCCACATTCGGTGCCACATATATGGAGAAGGCGGATTTTGGAAACGACACCTGAATTCATGTAAAATTTACATGGGATTATGTTATATTTGTGGAAATGGTTTAAAATATTTTTGAAGGAATTGCATTTACTAATATTGTTACAAGAGTATTAGTTGTCGGAAGTTAAGTTTCTTTTAAATCTCATTTATTTATTACCATACAAATCACTTAGCCAACAGAAATAGCGTTTACGTATGTTTGGTGTGCTAAACGTAACATTCACAAAGCTCTGGTGTGCTTGACTGGGATTGATAAAAAATATAATATAAACGGATTTATACAAAAATCATATTTAAAAAAGCTATACAAATAGGCTACAGGAATAAGATACAAAAATAATAAATACTGCGTTATAACGTTAAAGATTTTAAAAGTATTGCACAATGAATTGTAAAAATTATTTACCTACCATGAACACTGACAGTAGTGGCTACGCTGGCTAAAGCGCAGCATTAGGTCATGGGGCCATGCTCTCTGCTGACTCGGTTGACGCGTGGGTTCGAGCCCCACCGTCGGCCGTCCTTGAAATGGTTTTCCGTGGTTTCCCATTTTCAACACCAGGCAAATGCTGGGACGGTACCTTCTGACAGGCCACGGCCGATTCCTTCCACATCCTTGCCCAGTTTCATTCACCATCATTCATTTCATCTCTCATTAACTCCTCTCCTGAAGTTGGCGTCAGGAAGGGCATCCGGTCGTAAAAACCATCGCCACAAAGACTTCCATCGCATCTCATCCCCGACCCCGTTGAAAAAACGGGAATAAAAAGGGGTAGACATACATACTTTACCTACCATGAACATAGAATTTTGCACTTCGATAGGATTAAATTTCAAAAATATACCATAGTAAACGATGATTTCAAATATCAAATATTCAAATGATGGTACTAACGATTACACACACTTTTGACCAGCAATTAAGACCATTCAATTTAGAAACGAATGATTAAAAATATAATAAACACTGATGTATGCTATTAAAACTCAAATTGCACAACAATGGATAATTCAAACTATTCTAATAAATTCTTAAAACAAATAAAATACAAAAGAAACATCACTGATTAAAAATAATAATGGCTGGCTGCGTGGCTCAGGGGTAACGTTCTCGCTTGCTGGGCCCAAGGTTGCAGGTTCGTATCCTGGTGCAGTCAGCTGGCATTTGAGGGTGCGCAAATGCGAGGGAGCCGTGCCCGTAGATTTACTGGCACGTTAAAGATCCCCTTCGGGGCAAAATTCCGGCACCCCGGCGTCTCTAAAATTCAGTGTAGTTAAAAGGGACGTAAAACCAATAACATTATAATTATTATTATTAAAAATAATAAAAATTCAAATTAGCCTAAAAATAACTTTATCTATAGGAAGGTCACAGACCATTCGAGGCTCCTTTGTCAGTAGCAATTCTCCTATCCTTCTCTTCACCTGCAATTTCGACTTTATGTTTCTTAGATTTGGGGGCAATTTATTCATTAGATAGATACATAGATGGATAGATATTTACATACATAGACAGATATATAGATACATACAAAGACAGACAGATAGATAGATATATACATCTTTATTATTAATCGTATGGTAGGGTACAAACTTACAACATATTACAGCTTAATGAAATATTGAAAAGAAAAGAAACAAGAAATTCCGTGAAGAACTATACAGCCTACTTTTCATGCCAATGATTATTCTACAGTATATGAAACTATCTAGAATAATGACAAAATTAAGTTGGTGATATCGAAATATCTAATTAGTTCAAAATATACCTGGTATAGTGTAGCCTAATAGAGCACAACAGTTGGCAGCCCTGGCGACTGAATATATTCTTAGTTCAATCTCTTAAGGTACAGAATACAAAATTTGGTTGAAGTCCAATGGACGTTACATGCAGTTAGACACTGGATCTATCAGCACGCGTAAAAGCATGTTGCCAACAATACCATGCGTGTGCTGGTCAGAAATAATCTGAAATACTATGATATCTTGTTGTTCCAATTTTGGATGAAATCCATTTGTTAGTATAGAAGCTACATATATTTTAAAATTGGACATATCAGCAGGCATAGAATCATGTTGGCAGTACTGCCTTGTATTAATTACTCCAAATTAATCTAGAATGTCAGGTACTATACGTGTGCAAAGTATAGAGCTGTTGGCTTGCATACTTTCTGGTATATTGATATTAGTGTAAAATAAATATAGACAGCATTTATTAACAGTTGGCAGCCCTGATTGCTCTTAACAATACTTATAGTCATATCTGTTATGGTACACATAGCACATACGAAATTTGGTTGAAATCCAACTGATAGTATAGAAGTTAGATGTATTTAAAAATTGGTATTATCAGCAGGCTTATAATCATGTTGGTAGAACTGACGTATATAAGTTACTCCAAATTAATCTAAAATGTCAGAATATACGTGTGCATAGTTTAAAGCTGTTGGCTTGCATACTTTCTGATATATTGGTATTTGGATAAAAAAAAATGAGAGAGCAATTATTAACAGTTGGCAAACCTGGTGGCTCTTAAGAATACGCTCAGTCATATCTGTTTATGTACAGATAGTACATACAAAATTTGGTTGATATCCAATTGATAGTGTAGAAGTTATATGCATATAAACATTGGACCTATCAGAAGGCTTAAAATTATTTTGGTAACACTGTCATGGTTGGCCTCCTGGAAATTAAACTGAAATAGTATTTTCTACATGTGTGCCAATTTTGGAATACCTCCCATGCATACCTTGCAAGATATCCAACATGGAGCAGAAATTTCTAGTGCGTTTTCTCAGCAGTTGGTAGCACTGACATAATTTTCAAATATGGACGTGAGCTATTACGGTGCACATCTTTACTCATACTAAATTTGATTTTGATTGCTGCAGCCGTTTAGGAGTTGATAGGGGGGACACACACACAGCCAGACAGACAGAAGGACAGACAGACAGAAGGACAGACAGACAGACAGACACACACACATTTTCCCGGATCGATCTCATAAGTCTACTTTTTCCTCATTTTTGCAAAATGTGAAAAGTAGGCTAAAAACCTCACATGAAATTGTTGATACACTGATATATTACACTATTATTGGCACAAATATTAATCAATTGCAAAAGGGAGTGTTTTACAGATATTGTAGTTTATAATACGGTGTAACACGGTTTTCTATGGGGTTTTATGCCACTAACACAAGTTAGTTGGACTATATCATATTTGTTAAACGCGGCAATAATTCGGCCAAGTTATATTATTTCAGTTTATTCAATTTCATATTATTATTATTATTATTAATATTTATAACGTCATTTTTGGAGCTTTTAAATTTGGAAGATTACAGATAGGATTTCTACTAGTAGAAATACGTATCTATATTGGATGATTCCAATATAATATTGCACGGCGAATCATTTCATACGTAAAGACGGGATTTTATTCATTAGTGGTAAGAGAGAGAGGTGTGTGACTCACTGGGTATTTCAATACAAGAATAGATTGAAGTACTATAGAATTACGAAATCCGAGGGAACACTTCAAAGCAAGAAAACGTGTCTGATTTACGTCTTGCCCGGAAACGGAAAATATAAAACGGGGAAGGAGTATCATGGCGGGAAGAGCCACGTAAGGTGACCAGCCAATCAAACAAGAGGAAGCAACGTAGGTCGGGGCATGACGAGATACGTGACGCACGCGGATTGGTCGAAGCAGCGAAGCCGCGGTGTTAAGCTCGACCCTGGTGGGGGAAGAAGGAAGCATATAGTCAGCGCACTGGGTGAGAGAAGAGAATCTTTAAGACTTTACGCTTGGAGCAGTAAGGAGGTACTTTGTTCGTTAGTCCCATGTGGGACAATTTTATTCACGCTAATTCCGCTGATCACATCAGATCATGGATTCCACGCGTCTTGCAGTGTTTAGGCAAGCGACGTGTCGTGGTCCATGGAGTATACTCCACCACGAGCTGTAACTATCACTGTTAATGTACGAGGAAGGACCAGGACGCCGTCAACACCAAGGCAGAACTCCAGACGCTACGAGACTCCAACCACGTGGAGACAATGTTTCCGTTGGTAAGCATAAGTGATCTGCGACACACACTCTCTGTTTTTCGATAGGGCCAGTATAAATTCTTTAAGCATTAACTTGGAAATAAGTTAAATTCACGTTATTCTCCCGTCCGGCGTATTAAGTAATTTTGTTCGTGGCAATGGTTGAAGTTGTATGCTCCGTTAACAGTGTAAATTTTATTCAGGATGCTGAAATATTTCCTAAGTGTATTAAATTCGATTATTACAAAGTAGATTCTTTAATTACAGTAGTAAGCAATAGTTATAATACCTCATCCTTCTCCACAATCAAATGTTGTCTCGGTTGATGATTCAATCATCCCACGGCCTAGTCATTAAGAGTTTCTCATAGGTTCTACTCACGCTAGGGGTCGATATTATATACATAAATTGAGCTTGGAACACAGTGTATCCAGCTTGGCGCCCAACATACATCAAACTTAGCAGCAGTATTTCCCGCCGAATAATCCGCCCAAGTAGAAAACATTACATTTGTACGCTCAACGCAAGGAGCAGTAAACGCATTCCATTTGTCGCTACCAACTTGGGGCATTTTTTTAAACCCATTACAATTTTCAACGACAACGTTGGGCCGAAAACCCAGGAACATTTGAGGAAGGAGAAGGAGACATATTTCTGTGCCGGTATTTTGGGGGTTATTTGTCTTTATCAGTGTATATCATTATGGGGGATGAGAAAGAAAGACAGATGAGGTTACGTAGTGGTCATCAACTGGAGAGTGATGATACGAGCAGTATGTCGAGTGATGGTAGTACCGGGGTAGCGGAGGTAAATCCCGATACTGAAACAGGGAGTGTAGGCGGCCAACCAGAATTAAAAACTTTACTTCTCGAGTTCATGTATCAGAACAAAGTTAGTAGTGATGCCTTAAATGCAAAATTAGAACAAAACAGTAGGGAAAATAAAGAAAGTACAGAAGCTTTAAATAAAAAATTAGAACAGAATAATGCAAAATTAGAACAAAACAGTAGGGAAAATAAAGAAAGTACAGAGGCTTTAAATGCAAAATTAGAACAGAATAATGCAAAATTAGAACAAAACAGTAGGGAAAATAAAGAAAGTACAGAAGCTTTAAATAAAAAATTAGAACAGAATAATGCAAAATTAGAACAAAACAGTAGGGAAATTAGTGATAAATTCGAACTGATTAGAGGAGAAATCAGAGGAGTAATGGAAGAGAAGGTTAAAGAGATCATTGCAGATGTAGACAAGAAATTAGGAAAAGTACAGGAGGAGTTGGAAAGTAGAATCAGCTCACAGGCTGAAAATTTAAGGGAATTAGTTAAATTAGAAACACTGCAGGTTAAAAAGAAATTGGGGGGAGAAATTGACACGATTCAAGTATCAACTAAGAAGGTTAAGGAACAGCTGGGGGGTAGAATTGAGAAAGTCCACTCGCAAATAGTTGCAGAAGTAAATGATTTAAGAGAGAGTAATAGAGAGAGCATTAGCAAGATTGAGGAGAAACAAGCAAAGCTATATGATAAAGTAGAAGAATCAGAAGGAATCATTAAATTAACAGTAAACAGTATTGAAAGGAAGGCGGAGGAGAAAATCGCAGAACTAGAATTAAAATTAAAAGCTAGGATCAGGCAAGAAAATAGTCAGAATAGGCCAGTTTTTGTGAATAGCACACACAGGGAGGTAGAATTGGGGAAGTTCAGCAATCGACAAGGGTGCCCAATGGAGTTCATGAATTCTATAGAAAATAAATTTGGGGAGAGGTTGGAAGATGGTAGTATTGAGTGGTGCCAGGTAGTTGAAATTTTAGAACAAGTGTTTGTGGGGGAAACGAGGAATTGGTTTGCTGTCTATAGAGACAAGTTTACTGATGTTAATGATTTTAAAATGAAATTCTGTGAAAAGTTCTGGAATGAGGTAATTCAGTCGCAGCATCGTGAGGGAGTAGTGTGTGGTAAATATAACCCTAAAGGAAGCTCCACCATGACCGAATACTTTTTAGGACAGGTATTAGTGTGTAAATATCTGGATGGCTTGAAGGAGGAAAGTGATGTGGTGAGGTTGCTACTTAGGCACTTTCCCTATAGGATCAAGGAGGCTGCTTGTATCCAGAATGTAAAGACCATATCACAAGTAGAAAATTTGTTAAGCACATTTGATGCACTAGGGAGAGGGGGTTATGAGGACAATTTCAATAGGAACCAGGGTAATAATAATAATAGGCCTAATGAAGCCAGGCATCAGGAAGTTCAAGGCGAAGGGGCCAACGCTCAAAACAGAAATAATAATAATAATAATCAGCTAAATCAGAATAGAGGAAATGGCTATGGTAATCAATATCAGGGGAGGAATAATGGTTTCAGGGGGAATCAAGGGAGAAACAATGATTTCAGGGGAAATCAAGGGAGAAATAATGATTTCAGGGGAAATCAAGGGAGAAATTATAATGACAATAATTACAACCAGAATAGGGGTCAAGGAAGAGGACAGCCTAGTGGTAGTAATATACAGCCAAACAATGACAACACAGCCCAGAACAACCAGACCAGTGCCGTAGTTAGTAGTACTACAGCCAGCTGTAGCGGTTCTTTAAACGCGAACCAGGCTGCGAAGAAAGGTCAGAATCTCAGTCTGTAGTATGCCCTGTCCATACAATTATACAGGAACACTATGACCTAAATGTAGGAAATGAATTGTTGCATGAATTAAATGATGAATGTATTATCCAGGAAGTGGCTAGTAAAAGTCCCATTATTAAACTTAACGTGTCCGAGGCGCACACCGATGTTTTAATTCATAGTGGTTGTATGAAGAGTTGCATAAGTAGTGCATTTTATGATAAAATGAAAGGAACTGGTGTAAATTTTGAGGAGATACCAATTAAAAGCACTTTTGTTATCACAGCTGTAGGGAAGAGGTCTAAAGTAATTTCTAAGCAAGTTTTAGTGGACATTAAAATTAATAATCATATCGAAAAGCAGATTTGTCTTGTAATTCCAAACTTAGTTTTCAGTGTTATTTTGAGTTCAGATTGGCTAAGTAGAGTGTCTGGTAACTTATGTTATGATGTAGGTAGTTTGAAATTTAAATGGAATAATTCTGAAGTAGAGGTAGCGCTCAACGACAATGTTCAGGGGAGTAGTGCTGTAGGAGTGATTTGTTCTTTAGGTGAGATATCACCAGCCGAAGAGCGGGATACTCAAATTTTTGTGGGCAGTTTGATTACGAACGGTAGTCTTGAGGACTCGTTACGTGATGCTGCATTTCTAGGGCATATAGAGGGAGACCAGTGTGTTCTGCTCTATGATGTGTTATTGTATAATAGGAGAGTTTTTGAGGATCGCATTGGCATGGCCAATTGCTATACACGTTCATTGAACGTTATTGATAGATCAGTATTCACAGGACATAGATATCCTATACCTTGCGCTTATCAGGGTGCAGTAGAGGCACAAATTAACCAGATGCTTGAAAATGGCATTATAGAGTACTCAAACAGTCAATTTGTTAATCCTTTAATTACAGTACCGAAGGCCGACGGCACAGTTCGTATTTGTTTAGACGCTCGTTTAGTTAACAGTCGAATCAGTTCAGATCAGCTGAAGTCGATGTCCATTGAAGAGTTGATGCAAACATTTGAGGGGAAGAAGTATTTCACTTGTGTAGATTTAAGTTCCAGTTTCTGGCAAGTGCCACTCATGTATGAAGACCGGCCATTTACAGCTTTTAGTCATAAATATAACCTTTATCAGTTTTGCAGGGTACCTTATGGGTTAAAGAGTAGTTCAGCAGCTTTAATTAGGGCTTTAAACATCGCATTAGGAGATGACACAGGAGAGTTTGTAACTATTTACATCGATGATATGGTAATCAGTTCACGCAGTTTTGAGGAGCATCTACGTCATTTAGACAGTGTATTTCAAAAGTCAGATCAGGCAGGGTTCACTCTGAAACTGTCCAAGTCGTCATTCTGTCAGACAGAAGTGACATTTTTAGGTCATAAAGTGTCAAGTAGGGGTGTGACACCGGATGAAAGTAGGATTAGCATGTGTGGAAAGTAGCAACTGGGCATCGTTACAGACACTGAGAAATATGCTAGTGGTGCAACGTGATGACATTAAGGATGTGTCATTAAATAAGTGTGTTTAGCTGGCGAGCCAGCTTATCAAATGAGTAATTGTGGTATGTGGTGAGTGGAAGATCTGATCGTCAAGGCAGGCGTATCAGAAATCACACAGGGGGGTAGTATGTAAGTAAATGAGAGTTTTTAAGGTACAGGGAAAGATGAAGGGAGTGGTGGATGCTGTTGAGCACTAAATTGTCTCGATGCACCAAGGCCATTTTGGCAGCGCTGATGGGTTCCCATTTATCTCCAAGAGATGGGGGAGCGCTTGTATAGGGCTTGTTAGCTTAAGGCGTCCACGAGATAAAAGATGGGCCATCAGAAGGCGAGACAGTCCTCCATGAAGCTCATACATATCAGCACACGTGATTCCTGCTTACGACCTAGCTATGTTAGATCAGGGTGGGATATAATTAAGGTAGTTCGTGTACAAGGTACTAGACTTCATGAGAAGTTGTATATAAGTAACAGATAAAAAGTTGTGGCAACTAGGTCAGGTTCGATAGGTGGACTGGTCTGGGTTGTGAACTACTGGCTGAGCGACGAATATGAGAAATTGTGATCTAGAGTAAGGTGGGTTTTTGTGTACATGTACTTAGTAAGATAGGGCACATACGGCACAGGAATATTTAAGTGTTATAAGTAATGGGTACTTACTGGTTTTTTTTCAGTCATGTTTTCCCTTTTAATTAAAAATTTTACAGAGAAGGTGGGAAGTAGATCACTTTGCTCTACCGCGAGTGTGTGATCGTGTGAGATCGTGTACCATGATATTGGTATCAGGTAGGTGTGGAGCATCTGATATTTCTAGAAGAGTTCCGCAGTGGTTTTCTACTGAACACCATAAATGCGTGTGTAGTGAATTGTGGATATAGAGGGAACACACTTATGTATGCATTTTTTCCCACATAGTATGATGAGAGAGAGAGCGCGCTAGAATGAACATTCGTGAGGATGACCAACATTTTGAGGTGGACAAAATAAGAACACGTCATAACAAGACGAACATTAGCGCAAAGCACATGATTGAGGGTTTATATGTGTTTATATGTGTAAAGGGTCATTTCACTTGTATAAGTTGTATTTTGGAGGGTTTTCTCTAACGTATCTGGAATCATCAAGTGCTGTACCATATACATGGTAAAGTACATGATTATTCGAGGCGAATGTAACATAGTTTTCTAGGGGGCTTTATGCCACTAACACAAGTTAGTTGGACTATATCATATTTGTTAAACGCGGCAATAATTCGGCCAAGTTATATTATTTCAGTTTATTCAATTTCATATTATTATTATTATTAATATTTATAACGTCATTTTTGGAGCTTTTAAATTTGGAAGATTACAGATACGATTTCTACTAGTAGAAATCCGTATCTATATTGGATGATTCCTATATAATATTGCACGGCGAATCATTTCATACGTAAAGACGGGATTTTATTCATTAGGGGTAAGAGAGAGAGGTGTGTGACTCACTGGGTATTTCAATACAAGAATAGATTGAAGTACTATAGAATTACGAAATCCGAGGGAACACTTCAAAGCAAGAAAACGTGTCTGATTTACGTCTTGCCCGGAAACGGAAAATATAAAACGGGGAAGGAGTATCATGGCGGGAAGAGCCACGTAAGGTGACCAGCCAATCAAACAAGAGGAAGCAACGTAGGTCGGGGCATGACGTGATACGTGACGCACGCGGATTGGTCGAAGCAGCGAAGCCGCGGTGTTAAGCTCGACCCTGGTGGGGGAAGAAGGAAGCATATAGTCAGCGCACTGGGTGAGAGAAGAGAATCTTTAAGACTTTACGCTTGGAGCAGTAAGGAGGTACTTTGTTCGTTAGTCCCAAGTGGGACGATTTTATTCACGCTAATTCCGCCGATCACATCAGATCATGGATTCCACGCGTCTTGCAGTGTTTAGGCAAGCGACGTGTCGTGGTTCATGGAGTATACTCCACCACGAGCTGTAACTATCACTGTTAATGTACGAGGAAGGACCAGGACGCCGTCAACACCAAGGCAGAACTCCAGACGCTACGAGACTCCAACCACGTGGAGACAATGTTTCCGTTGGTAAGCATAAGTGATCTGCGACACACACTCTCTGTTTTTCGATAGGGCCAGTATAAATTCTTTAAGCATTAATTTGGAAATAAGTTAAATTCACGTTATTCTCCCGTCCGGCGAATTAAGTAATTTTGTTCGTGGCAATGGTTAAAGTTGTATGCTCCGTTAACAGTGTAAATTTTATTCAGGATGCTGAAATATTTTCTAAGTGTATTAAATTCAATTAGTAAAAAGTAGATTCTTTAATTACAGTAGTAAGCAATAGTTATAATACCTCATCCTTCTCCACAATCAAATGTTGTCTCGGTTGATGATTCAATCATCCCACGGCCTAGTCATTAAGAGTTTCTCATAGGTTTTACTCACGCTAGGGGTCGATATTATATATATAAATTTAGCTTGGAACACAGTGTATCCAGCTTGGCGCCCAACATACATCAAACTTAGCAGCAGTATTTCCCGGCGAATAGTCCGCCCAAGTAGAAAACATTACATTTGTACGCCCAACGCAAGGAGCAGTAAACGCATTACATTTGTCGCTACCAACTTGGGGCATTTTAAAACCCATTACAACGGAACTCATTTTATTAGATGATTTGTAGCTTCCACCAGCACTAGCCTAAATAAAGAATACGATATGGATCAAATAGATTAATAGACGCGACACCGCTCATAACCTTAAATTCCTTATAAACAGGACCTCTTGATTCACAAACCAACACGTAATTTCATATGGATTCTTTTAAAATGAGTCATATTCATATGATAAATATCGTTTAAAATGATAATCTGGTAGCAAAAATATCTACCCCGTCCGGGATTCGAACCCGAGATCTCTAGATTCACAGTCATAGGCGCTAACACCACGGCTACTTCGACTACGCAAATATTGTGCACAAGATGGTGACTTATTTCCACGTTCCAATAAAACTGCATTACGGAATTAACTTTCATTTATATTTTGCTTGTTTCGATAATGTTCCTGCGTGAAACTGACTTTAAAATGGCTTATGAATAGGCCCTCTTGTGAGTAAAGAGAATGTATTCAGTAATAGTTCATGAAGGCTTGCTCGATTCTCGTATAACCACAACGATTATATTATATTGATGACTGCATTACCGTTATGTGGGTTAATATTTGAATAGCCGTTGTGCAGAAACATAATACCGGCAATGCCGACTACTTACAATGTTTGATATTAAGGCATTTTACCATTTAAATACTGATACGAAGACTTCGAACATGTACCATGTGCTTTGTTTCAATCACTTGACACCAGAGTTCGCATGAGCGTTTACCGTTCAGTGTGTCCTATACATTCCACAAGGTCGAGAGTACGTCATGGTATCAATTTCCGACACCGCGCGCTCATTGTCTCTCCTACCACTTCCAGCTGGATCTTACCACTGCCAGCTGGATCGATCGATCGTGTTGGCAGTGCGTTTTACACTCCCGTTCGATCCACCACTGCCAGCTCGATCGTTCCGATCCACATCCGTCCCATTTTTCAAAATCACTCCCACAAAAATATCCAACAACCGAGTGGAAAGATGTTACACATAAAAAAGAACAGATAATCTCATCTAAATTCTAAATGTAGTCCACTGATGCAGGATTCATTGAGACAAAATGCATTATGTTACCACCATAGTCTCTTAGAGGACAGTCCTGAATGATGTGCTTCACCGTTTGTCTATCGGCTCCACAGTCACACTTCGGAGAGTGTAACCTGTTCCACTTGAACAAAGAGTCCACACAAACACCAGAATTGGTCCTGATCCGGGTTAATTTCGACCATATCCGACGAGGATGATCAAAGCCAGGTACTTTAGAAGTGATAGATGGCATGTCTCGGCACTCCTATGGAGCAAAAATCTTCCAATCATGAGACCACTGCTGGACTATGTCAAAGTTCTCATTGATAAGTCTCGTAGCTGTCTTCACAGGGGGCTGCCTTGAGCGAAGTCTGGGTAGACAAGCAGCAGGTATATCAGCATGAATAGGGAGATTTTGAAGTATCTAGACGGTAGGTAAAAACATAGGTAGGTTTTTGTTGTTGTTGTTTGAGTCCTCAGTCTTTTGACTGGTTTGATGCAGCTCTCCATGCCTCCCTGTCCTGAGCTAATCGTTTCATCTCTACATAGCTACCACACCCTCCATCCGAGGCAATCTGTTTAACATATTCTAACCTTGGTCTACCCCTACAGTTCTTGTCCTCAACCCTTCCTTCCATAACTAAGCTTGCTATTCCTGGGTGTCTTAGTATGTGTCCTACCAACCTATCTCCTCTCTCCATTAGCAGTCGCCAGAAACATCTCTCATCTCCCACTAGTCTTAATACCTCTTCGTTTGTAACCCTATCTACCCACCTGATCTTCATCATTCTTCTGTAATACCACATTTCAAACGCTTCAATTCTCTTCTTTTCTGCTGCACCAATAGTCCATGTTTCACTTCCATAGAGCGCCACGCTCCAGAGAAAAGCCTTCAAAAATTACTTCCTAATACCTAAATCTATATTCGATGTCAACAGATTTCCTTTTCTGTAGAAATGCTTTCCTTGCCTGAGCTAACTTACTTTTTATATCCTCTTTGCTTCGTCCATCACTGGTTATTTTGCTTCCGAAGTAACAGAAGTCTCCTACTTCTTTTAGTTTTTCACCTGCCAATGTGATTTCCATAGAGGCTTCTGATTTATTTCGGCTGCATTCCAATATTTTTGTTTTACATTTATTAATTTACATCATGAATTCTTTCCTCAAGACGGAGTCCACACCATTCAAAAACTCATTCAAATTCTCAGGCGTGTCGGCCAAGATGACTATGTCATCGGCAAATCTCAGAGTAGATAGTCATAAAGATAGATAGATACATATGTAGTCAGTTAGTTATTGTTGTTTGAAGGTTTGGAACAGCGAGGTTATTTGCCTCTCAAAAAGATGGATGGATAGATAGGCAGATATATAGATAGACAGGCAGATACATAGCGGTATGGTCGAACTCCGCTCATTAGGTTAAACCCAAACAGTCCTGTCAGCTCACGCTAATGGGTTTGGGAAGAGAGTTGGGGTAGGTAACCTCTCCTGAAATGTTTGTAAGACATGAGTTGACTGACAGCTACATACACCTGGACCCCCTGGAGTTTCCGTAGATATAATCAGTGCAACGAACATGTTATCCATGCACAGTCAAAGAGTTGGAGAATTGAGAATTATAGGAAACTATAAATTTCATAAGTGTCAGTTGTCAAAATGGGGCCAACAGTGGAGGTGTCAAGGAATGTTCTGCCCATTTATTTACAAATTGTGTTTTTTTTTCCCTGTAGCCTCCTGAGAGGCCGAGTGCAGGTCTTTCTAGTCGACGCCCGTGGGCGACCTGCGCGTCGGGATGAGAGATGAGATGAATGGATGAAAATGGGCAAGGATGTGGAAGGAAGCGGCCGTGGCCTGTCAGAAGGTACTGTCCCAGCATTTGCCTGGTTTTGAAAATGGGAAACCACGGAAAACCATTTCAAGGACAGCCGACGGTGGGGCTCGAACCCACGCGTCTACCGAGTCAGCAGAGAGCTTAACTTTCTGTTATGTGGGTCTCACAATCACGAACCATGTACGACGATTAATCAATAATTTATTTCGAACAGTGTAAAAAGAAATGTACGTGACAATATATGTGAACGGCCATCGAAGTTGATGAGAAAGGACATACATGCTGCCCCTAAGCACTTGTCTGATAATTTACTATCAAATGGCATAGAGAGGATTTAAAATAATATTGCGACTGAGGAACTTACCACCTCTGCCTCAAAATAAGCAAGAAGTTCATGATACTCTAGCCATTATGGACATTCGATCGAACTTAGAAGAAAATATAATAATAACCCCTGGCACTACAGCCCGTGAAGGGCCTAGGCTTACCAAGAGACCGCTGCCCTGCCATTTGGCCTGCAGATATTGGGTTGACGCGTGATCAGCGCATCGGGTCCCCTCAGCCGTTAATATTGGCTGAGTGAACCCGGTTCCAGCCCAAACGTCAGTTTCTAAAATCCCTGACGGAGCCGGGAATCGAACCCGGGGCCTCCGAGTGAGAGGCAGACGCGCTATCCCAACACCACGGGACCGACTAAAAGAAAATATGCTTCTGGTAAAAGACAGAGAGAATAACATTATTATGTTTTCTACTGCATCAAATTTGAAATACTTGTGTAAAAGAGAAACTATTTTTATAGACGGAACATTTAAGTATTGTTGTATGTAAATGAAGAGAAACAGGATAAGTTAGAAATAAACACGCCAGATGTTCGTATGAGCCGACTCAGATGGTGGGGTCATGTGAAGAGAAAGGGGGAGGAGAGATTACCTAAGAGGTTAATGAGTTCGGCTGTAGAGCGTATGAGAAGTAGAGGTAGACCTAGGAAGCGATGGTTAGATTCAGTGTTGAACGATTTCAATGTAGAGGTGTAGAAGCAGAGGACGCCGCAGTGCTAACTGCTAACAGGGGATCATGGAGGTGACTTGTTTACAAACAGAGGCTTGCAGACTAGACTGGAGGATTGGGAAAGAGGTGGCCGTGACCTTAAGTTAGGAACCTTCCAGCATTTGCCTGGAGTAGAAGTGGGGAAACCACAGAAAACAACTTCCTGGATGGCTGAGGTGGGAATTGAACCCATCTCTTCTCAGTGTTTCCTCGCGAGGCTGAGTGTACCCCGTTCCAACCCATAGACCAGAATTAAATTTCTTGGCAGAGCCGGGAATAAAACACGGACCTCCGTCAAAAAATAACGGAAAGCTCTCAGTATTCACGTTGTAACCTGTTTTATAAGCTTTAAAATGATATAGACTATACATTAACATTTTGGTTTTCGTTATATTAATCTCAAATTATAATAGCCGCCTTGTCAAACAATTAAAAGACGTTTAATAATTGAATTAATACGTACATGTTTCGGTATACAATGATACCTTCGTCAGCGTAGATTGAAATAATAAAATAATCTTAAAAACTATGTTAACAAATGCCAAAGTGAAAATGGATATCTTTACAAAGTACACATTAAAATTTAAATAAAATGAAAGGTCACAAAAAACAAGAAAAATACATAAACGAAACACGACTAAAGTTAATATAAATCTACCTTAATAGATTGTCTACATTATACTTCTTCCTTATGGTTCAATATAATGAATCGGATCTCCTGTTGATTGCAAAAAGGTGTTGTTTCCACGTATAAAGAATTGGTGAAATGCGTAACGATTTTTGACTGATAAAGTCCTCTAACCTTGAAAAACGTTCTAGTTGAACCCAAACTTTCTATATTAGGCCTATATTAGACTAGATTTCTTCAATATGGCTCAATAATAATATATTGCTTGCCACGGTGGGTGAGTGGTTATAGTGTCGGATTACTAACCCCCAAGCTTGCAGGTTCGCTCCTGGCCGGGGTAAGTGATTTTTGAAAAGCCGCAAAAATTACGACATGTCATACGATGTTGGCATGTCAAAGAACCCATTTGAAATCAGTAGGCCATGTTCATAATGCTTCAAGGAACAACAAAATTCGACATGCAAGCTACCCCCTGGGTGTCAAATAACAAAGCTTGCACCCGGCATCCGAGGCCATATGCTATTATTATTATTATTATTATTATTATTATTATTATTATTATTATTATATATTGAAACGGATGTCGCTGATGGATGCTATGGGATGTTATTTCCAACCAGGCATACCGATGTGGAACAATGCGTATTTTTTTTTAAGTCATCTAACCTTATAAAGAGTCCTGTTGAAATATATCTGTGGTTATAATATGCTGTTTCCAGATGGTCGAACACCGTAAATATGTTTTATAAATGATAAAGCCATGTAACTAACTAACTAACTAACTAACCTCGAACTAGCTGTCCAAACGGGAGATTTATTTCTTATCATAATTCAATTTGCCAAGTATATTTATAGGTTGAATGAAATACTTGGACATTGATGGGCCAAAATATATGGATTAGTCGAGAATAAACTCAACTAAGTATCTTCAAGAAATAGTGTGCGCCAACAAGGAATATGCAAATGAAATGTAATGCAATGTGACAATAACAAGGTTTCATTTAGGTATATTGCCACTAAATGTAGTTTAGTGGGGCTACCAGTGCGGTGACAAATTTCACACCCCACCAAAAAAAAAAAAAAAATAGCGGTTGTTATATGAAATATTAGTAGAATGAGTATTTTGGTTAGTTATTGGACTAATACAGGAGGTACATTTAAACACAATTCCCCCCCACCATGATCGTTTATCTTTGATCCCCCAATTTACAAATTTGCAGACTTTAAGAAATCACCTTGTGGTAAAAGTTATTTTCTCTTAAGACTTAACGATGTGTCATAAAATTTCTACATTCAATTTTGTTCTTATACCAGTACTTCGTCTTGATTGAATGAAACTACTAAGAAGATGAATTATTTTCATACCGTCAAAGTTTTAACGTTAACTCCACGAACTGTCAGTGGAAGTAAAGCTTTTGTCTGCAGCTTTGCACCTTGTAGCGGAATACATAATTATAAGCATTTGGTCCCCACAATATCGTTGTAATGCTCATACTGCTGGCTATAACTTTCATGAAAATGAAAATCCACAGCCTGCTTCCAGTCTCCGACCGGGTCAGGAATGGAATGAATGAAGCCCCCAACTAGCGGCGAGGATATGAAATGTGCCGGTTGCCGAGGCCTGACGCACTCCTCTGGGGCAATGATTAAATGAATGACAGATGAAATGAAATGATAGTGGAGAGTGTTGCTGGAATGAAATTTTTACAGGGAAAACCGGAGTACCCGGAGAAAAACCTGTCTGCCTCCGTTTTGTCCAGCACAGATCTCACATGGAGTGACCGGGATTTGAACCACGGACCCAGCGGTGAGAGGCCGGCGTGCTGCCGCCTAAGCCACGGAGGCTTGCCTATAACTTTCATATGATAACATTTTTACAAAGCTACAACATACAAATTAAAATGTGCATATTAATTTGTATAGTAAGCCTAGAATTTCTAATGAGTGGTATGGACTACGTGTTTGAGATAACAAGAGTAGATAGTGAAGATCATCGCAGGTTGACACATTCCGTTAATATTACTACGTTCACGTCCAGTTTGGAGTGGGGAGGGGGGGGGGGGGCAGTAAAACACGCCTCAGGTAACTTCCCCTGTTAGGATTTTCCTAATTGACCCCCGTGGAGAGAACTCATTAGCGGAGCTCGGTATCGCCCATACATAGAAGGATAGATAGAAGCATACATGCACATATACAGATAGATGGTAGATAGATATACGCATAGATAGATAGATACATTATGGCACCTAATGAGTGAGACTGCGTGTACCTTTGGTGTTTATGCCCCTACTCAGCACAAGGTCTGTCGGGCATGTTGCAATATTCAGGACACTACCTGCGAACATAACTTGCGTCCTCTGCAAATGAAAGTGTAATGCGTTTGTTGTGTTTGTCTAATGGCTAGCTCTAGAATAACTCGTGCTATTGAAATCCTAAATGGCATTTCGTCATATAACAATGATATTCTTCCGCACAGTCGAACATCCCTTGCCCGAGCGTTAATCCTCTCCTCGCAGCCTGCATCCATTACACATTGAGTGCTACCCTTGTGAAGGTGAGGTCCTGTTCAGTGGAACAATTAGTGTAAACTTACTCATACTGTGCCTTTATATGATAATGGCGTAAGGCGTCTGGGGATATTCTGGTGCAGGTATTTTGAGTTAAAGCTTGTAGGTGACCCTGCGTCGTGTTGAGGATGAAATGATGACAAAAACGTAACAAACATCCAGTCCCATAGCCATAGAGATTAATTAGGGGAGATCAAATTCCGCACAGGCTGACCGGGAATCGAACCCAGGATTTTCAAGCCCATACCTAGCACGATGACTCACACGTGACCGAACCAGTACCCTAATGATCGTTAAAAGTAGAACAACAAAGAAACCTGCACATATGTACCCTCATCTATCGACTTCTCATTGAGAGTTCACCTCAGTATCTCTCTTGTAATTTTCGTTATTTCTTCCTTTCATGATCATCACACGCAATATGGAACTATAATTGAAATTCCCCTACAACATTCATCTGACATCAGTAACTCGGGCACTAGAATTTGAAATAATTGTCCTCGTGACGTTAGCAATGTTACATCCCTAACAACTTTGAAACGTGCATGTAAAGATTTCCTCTTGAATTCGTTGGCCTACTAGAACAATTTGTGTATGAATGTGTGAGTGAATGACCATAGTAAAACTTGGTTAAAACTCCGTGTATTAGTTAATATCCCACAATTGGCACTTTAATTCTAGGTTAAGAATACACCTATGTGTATTCATGGAAAATGCATTGTGTGTAGTTAAGCGTAAGAGAGGGCCAAGAGCCCCAACATCGCCACGATAAAGGCACGAATAATGTATAATAATAATAATAATAATAATGAAAATGAACGAGTTATCACTAGAACAGGGTAAGATCAAGAAAACAGAGGAATTTAAGTATCTAGGCCAGCAGCGTCCAGAGTGCTGCACACATCTGAATGCTCAGTGTAGAGTCGTGGTAGGCGTGCTGTCTGGTCGGTCACGGTAGACAACGGTGCACGTGTATTATGCTGTTCTCGCCACGTTGCCTGCAATATACATTCGTCACCTACGATTTGACCTCTGCAAGTCTCTTGAACGAGGACACTCCCCCACCGTGTGGAGTGGAAAGGAAGTAAGGACGTACGTTAAGAGAGGAGATGCACACCTGCTTTTCCGAGACGCACACTGTCTGCACAGTGCGGCTTGACCTTGGACGGGGCTGATTTAGGTGTATGGATGGAACCCAGCTTGTCAGAAAAGGTAGCATTCTCCGCTAGATTTAATAAGCTGGAATTGGCCCATATACTGACTCAGAACTTCTATAACAAGAGGTGCCTATCACGCAATCTTAAATTGAAGCACAGCAATACAGTCATCTGACTGGAAGCCTTTTCAGAAAGATCTTGGGATCACTACTAGACGATGGGGAATACCAGAAACAACACAAGTCAGAGCTCAACCTACAAATAGAGAGGATTTCTGACTGTTCCAAGGAAAGAAGGGTAGCTTTTTATGGCAATGCGGCAAGATTGCTTCCGAACGTACTGGCTGTCCATCTTCTGGCGAAACAAGAAGGTGCGAACCACTTGGCTGACTGAAGCTGAGAAGGACTAACAGACCTACGAGACAGACAAACTGTGAGACAGATTCATAAGGAAGTCTGTGGTTTTCAGCACAAACCTCTCAAGAAAGGCACCCCCTGGTCGGAGGAAAGAAAAGAAGCACACCGAAAAGAAAAATGATGCGTCAATACTGGGCAAAATACAAAACTCAACAGTTCAAGAAGCATGGTCCCCAGTAGGCCCATCCGGGAATACGTTTCGCAATACTTTTTAATTGAAGACTCCTCGGGAAGAACGGTGTAAGTAATATTATGTACATTTTTCAGGAGAGCGAATTTAAACTTTCAACACAAAAAAGAAACACTTAAAACACCCCAATTGAGTGTAAGCAATGTAGTTATTTTGCCAAATGTATTTCTTATAAAGGAAGTGCATGTAAAACAAATAACAACTAAAGTTAAATTTTGAAAAAGTGAGAGGATATGGGACGTTCTTTCCGTTTCCACTAAAAATAAAAACATCTGTATCTCGGTGACATTCCGCTTTATTTGAAATTAATTTCAACTGATTTGTAGTAACGATGGTTGGCCACCAGAATGCGCCATAAACTCATTTTCGAAAAAAATGGGCTTACCTCGTTCTTTCCGTGGGTCTTCAATTGAAAGATACCGTAGTTACATGAAAAACTTGATAAGCACCAGCAAACACAGCAATGTTTGAGCTAATCACCACCAGAACAGGGACACTTGTCATATCGTCATTCATGTGTCTTCCGCTCGGGAATGGAACCAGCGTGTGACATTCGTCTTCAGCTCGGACTGGAGAACAGGAATGTCTTGAGGTGCAAGAAAAGGCGGTCGCCTCTCAAGCAATCTTTCTTCCCCGGTAATTTTGTCGGCAAAATTGGTCAATTTCGTTCCGCGATAACGTCTGATTGGCAATACTTCGAGAAAGTGCCCACAGCAGATATCACAAACATGACATTGAGAAAACAACCGCGTAGTCACAATAGCTCGAAGTGTTGCCAATCGGAAGTTATCGCGGAACCAACTTTGCCGCCAAAATTACCGGGGAAGAAAGTTGGTTTGAGAGGCGACCATATGAGTAGTAATTATTTTCTCCGGTTGTATATTTATTCTTTTGATTGATAAGTTGTAGTAAAACTTCAGTAAAAATTTCATAGCTGTAGGACTAGCAGTTTTTGAGAAATGAAAACATTTTAGTAGGAAAAGCAGGGGTAAAACAATGACTGAAATGCTGCAACTTTAGGGACAAATGAAGATGAAACGAAACTTAAACCTATCCCTAAACTTTCTACAAGCACTGTAGGTTTGGACTAAACGGTGGTTGGTCGAAAACTTCCCACTTGAATTCTTTGAGAAGGTTGGCGCAGTGCTGACGTGCATTGTCATGGATCAAAACCACGCTGGACGAAAGCATGCTTCTTAGTTTTCTTTGAATTGTTCTGCTTTCTGAAGGCGTATCACACTCCGCAACTCACACTTGGTGGGAGTATCGATGTTTAATCGCCCGTAGTTCGGCTACGACTTGCTCATTGGCGCCCACATTGGCACAGGTTGGGGGGGGGGGGGGGGGCGTAGCACAATAACGCACAGACCTGGCTCCCGCTTCTCTCTTGTTTACTTAGATTCATGATCAGTGGTTTCTCTCAACAAATAGACCCTGGAAATATAGACATTAGTAGGCCTATTCGATTACTATGACAAATATTAAGGAACTCCGTCAATCAATACTATGTAATTACAAAGTTTTACAAATCAGGGTACATGTTTCGAGCTCAAAAATGTTTCAATTTATTTTCGAACTTTCTTTCATTGCTTTCATCATTTCGCAGATATTTCAATTAATCAATTGGACTTGGACATGGATTTTGTCTCGATTTCTTGGTCCCCGGCCGTTTGATGTAGGCTTTTTCCTCTTTAAGTTAACAGTAGTTTAGAATTAAATTGAATTGAAATTGATTTAGCTTTTCCTTTCTTTTCTTTTTGGACGGACACCTGTGTTTCGACGAGTAACGTCAGAAAATTCAAAGGACGCAATTTTAGTTTAATTGAGCTTTACAACCAGCCCCTTTCAATTCAAAAGAATGAAACAACTCAACATTCTAAGCTGTACACACAATTTCAAGCTCACTGCAATATGGCATATTCCTTTTTTAAGTGCATTTTTAAGAACATTTTGAGTCGTCAAACAAGACGCTACTGAACTCATATATGTTTTATAATGTTATTTTAAAGTGTTTTCTAACATGTATTTGTTTAGTCTTAATGTTATTTATGATAAAATGATTGTTGATATGTTGGGTAACCTTTGCATGGATATGTTGACGTGATTGGGCTGAAGAAGGGCTTTTTGAGCTCGAAACATGTACCCTAATTTGTAAATATTTTATAATTACATAGTGTTGATTGGCGGAGTTTCTTAATACACTGTATAACAACAACAAAAACGACGCACCGGGAAGGCGTTGTCCGATTGTAAGGAAATTACGTATGCATTCGGACAGAGCATGCAACTGATTAAAGCTTCGTGTCCAATGAATGAATAGCGGGAGCTCCCGCGCATCCAAACTGCGCATGCATCCAGTGTATATAAGGCGCGATTCTGAAGCTGTTGCATTTGACTGCGATATCTTAACGTCGGCTGTAAGAATGCCACCCCGAAGGATTCGTGCTCATTACGAGCAGAAGTCAGAGTTTGAAGGAGGTCGTGCGATCGTATTGAAAGAAGCTGGTGGGTCGAATCGAACTGTCGCTGGACATTTGGGTCGAAGTGATGCGGCATTCAAACGATGCTGGCAAGCGTGTGTCAGAAACGGCAGGCATCAGCGTCAGGACGGCAGTGGTCGACCGAGGGCCACAACAGCACGGGCAGACAGAGCGATTGTCAGAAGAGCTGTAACAGCACCGGAATCGTCGTTATCAACGATCCAGCGTGTGACCCGCACACATGTGCACACCACGACCATCAACAGACGCCCGAGCGACGGGAATTTGCGCTCGCGCCGCCCGTTACGCTGCTCACCACTCACGCCTGTTCACCGTCAAGTCAGATTACAGTGGTGCCACGCTCTAGCGTCGTGGAACTGTGCTTACTGGGGACGTATGGTCTTTAGTGACGAGTCCCGTTTCAAACGGTGCCCTGACGATAACCGCAGACTTGTTTGGACACGTCCAGTCCAGCGTGGGGATCCTGCCTTGACTATCGCACGCCACACAGCCACACAACAGGGGGTGATGGTCTGGGGCGCCATCTTCTTTGATAGCCGGACCCCTCTGGTAGTCATTCCTGGCACACTGACAGCACAGCGGTATGTTGATGGCATTCTACGGCCGGTTGTGTTATCGTTCCTTCAGCGATATCCAGGTCTTACTTTCCAACAGGTAATGCCTGGCCGCACACGGCACGTGTTGCTATGGACTGTCCTCAAGCTTGCCCTATCCTTCCTTGGCCAGCTCGGTCGCCTGATCTCTCTCCCATAGAACACATTTGGGACGTCGTGGGAAGGCGATTGCGAACATTCCGGAATGTCGCCGATTTAGCCCAACAGTTGGAGACCATTTGGCACGAAATTACGCAGGACACCATCTGGGAACTTTATCAGTCTATGCCACGTCGAGTGACAGCTTACATCCAGGCCAGGGGTGGACCATCCCTTATTGACGTCCTCACTTTGTAACGCTCCAACTCTGCAATAAAGCATTCGATTGTTCTGCACTTTTGATCGTTTGTTTTTGTATGTCTGTTCCTCATTTACACCGATTTTTATCGCCATCGGACAATTCCTTCCTGGTGCGTCGCTTTTTTTTTGTTTCTTTTTTGTTCTACCGTGTATTTGTCATGGTAATTTTACTGTCAATACGGGCCTAACAGATTCCAATATGGAGCTTAATGACATTGAGATTAGTATTTGATGTCTGGAAAAGTAATAGGAATATTGTTTGTACCTTCAGTCCTCAGGAGAGATGTCGTCACTTTCTCTCAAAGTTATCTCATTGACACGCCAGTAGTAAATTAGGTTTTCTCGTTTGCCTTGTGTAATTCATGAGTAATGCACTATTTTGCTATGTAAATGCTTGCTGTGTTTGATACCAGACAACTTTAGCAGTGTTTATTCTCTAACTAAAACAAACCCTCTTACAAAATGAAGTTTGAAAACACTTCCGTTAATGGAATCAGTAATTAAGGAATTTGTGCCCGCAGCCAGAACCCTTTCTTCTCAAGTTGCTATTTATTTAAGAGACCCCTCTACGGTAATATTACTTGAGCTCTTAGCCTGAAGGTCGCACTTAGCATGGAGTTTAACGAGGTTTGTGCTATTCGCGACATTCACAAACTAACATAAGGGCTCACTGGGATGTGAAATGCAAATCTCCTGAGTTCTTTTGCTGATAGAGAGAAAGATAATTAGCAATTGGTTTCTAAATTTGGAATAATTGGAAAATAAATAATTACTTTTTGGGTAAGTTGATTATGAAATACCTACAAGTAGTTCCATGGAGAATTATAGGGCCTATTCTCCATAAAATTAAAGACCCTTGTGTTCACGTATTCAGATTATTACGATAATGTACGACATTATGTTGGCAACACTTGTATCTCAGTATAGTTCGACTATTGTCGTGTTGGAAGCCATTTTTCAGTGTTGCCTTAGACATGGAAATTTAATGTTTTTCAGTCGGTTTAAAACAATTGTTGGTTGGTTCCTCAGTTTAGGGGCTGCGACAACGCGGTCATGTAGCCCGTGTACTTTGGGTGTGTGTAGAATCTGTCTGATAACCGGTGTTAATTGTGATGACTGTATTAGTGTGTGTATCTGTTTTTTAATTCAAGTAAGGACTGCAGACTTTTGAATTTTTCAAATAGTTCCTACTTTTGTCGCCAAACGCCACCGTCAAAGACTACTAGTTCAGAACTTAGCTACCAGACGCCACCGCAGTCGGCTCTTGGCAACGAACGTAGGAACCTAAGAGCGTTGTTTACATTCTTAACCTATACAATTTAGCTTCACAGAGGTGTAATTAGTGGAAGGATCTTTATCATGCCATAAATCTATGACATGGGTCCGCCGGCTTTACTTCCCCTCCGAAGGAAGGCATACTGTGGGATTATTAACGCTCTTAAAACTTCCGACAACTTCGGCCGGATTTGAACCCGCGATCTTGGGCATAGAAGCTCAGCATGCTACCAACTACACCACCAAAGCCGCAAAAAATAAAGTTCCTAATTGTAATGTGTGGTTCTGTAATCCTGAAAGAATAATAAATACACTTGGATGACCAGTTTTGATCGTCAAGCGATCATCATCAGATCCTTCACACTTAGGCTATTAAATCTATGTTTATAAGTATGGATTATGATATTTACAATATATACATTTATTTAGTTGCAGTAGTGATTAAATTTGCACAACTAGTCAAGATCAGATCAGTGCAGAGAATGGGAGAGGACAGCTGTACGAGAACGGACCACATCACTCAAACAGCTAAGTGCACAATCCACAACAAACTGGCCATTTAATCACACTAAGCAAGCAAACTTAATGGCTAATCGGTTGTGTCCTGATTGTGGTCATTCCAGATTGCGTTCACCTCATTAGCTGTCCGGATTGCGGTCACTTTCATTTTAGGGAAGAACTATAAATATTCCAGCGTCCAGATTGCGATCACTTTTCTTGGGAGACCGTTCCTTGGTTCTTGGTTCTTCTCGACTGGCTCATACCTTCCGTAAGTTTTGTGGATAACAAGGGGAAACTGATATTTCACTACCTAACCAAAGAATACAGTTCAGTGTTCAGCTGAGCACACCCCATAAAACTTCGCTTAAAAATCAAGTCCCCTCCCAATCTGACAGCACCTCGTAAAGCAATGATTATAACATTTTCAGTCTTAAGAATAGAAACGTTTCAGGATCGGGACCAAAGAGAACTGACACATGACATGTACTGTACCTCAACATTGGCAAGAGGGGTGGAAGTGAAAGGTGAGGAAATCCCCAGGGGAGTTACAACCGGACCGGTGTCCCAAGAAAAGTGATCGCAATCTGGACGCTGGACGCTAAAATGAAAGTGACCGCAATTTGGACTACTAATGAGTTGAACGCAGTCTGGAATGACCGCAATCAAGAAGACACCGGCCAATCACCACTATCAGTATCACCATAAAAAATCGCTTGTCTTGACCAGTTGTGCTAGTTTAATTAGGCTACTACTGCAACTGAATCAGCGCCGAGCGCGCGAGGTTACAGATTGCATAATTGACTGTGATTTCACACCAAACAAGATGTTCAGTAAAGAACATATAGCCTACTTTCCCCTAAATGCATGGGTATTGTTATAACTCTTTGTCCTTTTCAAGGAGTAAGATTGAATGTTGGTTGTAGTAGCTTGTTGAAAACCAAACGTGCTATAGGGATATTAAACATGAATATGAGGTGCCCTTTGCTAGTGCTACCTCTGTACCAAATTTCGTTCAATTCGGATTCACCATGTTTGAATTGATAGGAGGAATCGATTTGCACACATACTTGGCCAGCATCTGCAAACTATTGGGCTGATGTTCTTTCAGTTTTGTCTGAATATGTTTCCTACATAAAGATACGGTGTTGCAAAATTTGGTAGAGACTAGATTATTAGGTTGGTCGTAATTACATTTTAGCTTTTAACATTTGGGTGGCCGCGATTACGTTTCCGTCAATATAGGGGTGATATAAAACATGACACTGAGGTGCCCTTTGCTAGTGCTACCTCTGTACCAAATTTCGTTTCATTCGGTTTCACCGTGTTCGAATTGATAAGGGGAATAGATTTTCACACAAAGATGGCCGCCATCCGCAAAATATTAGGCTGATGACCTATTAGTTTGGTCATAGAATGCTCCCTCCATAAAGGTATGTTGTTGCTAAATTTTCTAGAGATCGGATGATTAGGCTAATCGTAATTTAATTTAAGCTTTGAACATTTGTGTAGCCGCCATTACGTTTCCGTCAAGATGGCGGCGATATAAAACATGACACTGAGGTGCAATTTGCTAGTGATACCGCTGTACCAAATTTCGTTCATTCGGTTCCACCGTGTTCGAATAAATAGGGGGAATCAATTTTGACATAAAGATGGCCGCCATCCGCAAACTATTAGGCTAATGGCCTATTAGATTGGTCAAAGGATGCTCCCTCCATAAAGGTATGTTGTTGCAAAGTTTGGTAGAGATCGGATGGTTATGTTAGTCGTAATTTGATTTAAGCTTTAAACATTTGTGTGGCCGACATTACGTTTCTGTCAATATGGCGGCGATATAAATCATGACACTGATATGCCCTTTGCTAGTGCTATCTCTGTACCAAATTTCGTTCCATTCGGTTTCACCGTGTTTGAATTAATAGGGGGAATCGATTTTGACACAAAGATGGCCGCCATCCGCAAACTATTAGGCGAATGACCTATTAGATTGGTCAAAGGATGCTCCCTCCATAAAGGTATGTAGTTGCAAAATTTGGTAGAGATCGGATGATTAGGTTAATCGTAATTCGATTTAAACTTTGAACATTCGTGTGGCCGCCATTACGTTTCAGTCAAGATGGCGGCGATATAAAACATGACACTGAGGTGCCCTTTGCTAGTGCTACCTCTGTACCAAATTTCGTTCTATTCGGTTCCACCGTGTTCGAATTAATAGGGGGAATCAATTTTGACATAAAGATGGCCGCCATCCGCAATCTATTAGGCTAATAACCTATTAGATTGGTCAAAGGATGCTCCCTCCATAAAGGAATGTTGTTGCAAAGTTTGGTAGAGATCGGATGGTTATGTTAGTCGTAATTTAACTTAAGCTTTGAACATTTGTGTGGCCGCCATTACGTTCCTGTCAAGATGGTGGCGATATAAAACATGACACAGAGGTGTCCTTTGCTAGTGCTACCTCTGTACCAAATTTCGTTCATTCGGTTCCACCGTGTTCGAATTAATAGGGGGAATCAATTTTGACATAAAGATGGCCGCCATCCGCAAACTATTAGGCTAATAACCTATTAGATTGGTCAAAGGATGCTCCCTCCATAAAGGAATGTTGTTGCAAAGTTTAGTAGAGAGCGGATGGTTAAGTTAGTCGTAATTTAACTTAAGCTTTGAACATTTGTGTGGCCGCCATTACGTTTCTGTCAACATGGCGGCGATATAAAACATGGCAATGAGATGCCCTTTGCTAGTGCTACCTCTGTACCAAATTTCGTTCCATTCGGTTTCACCGTGTTTGAATTAATAGAGGGAATTGATTTTCACACAAAGATGGCCGCCATCCGCAAACTATTAGGCTAATGACCTAGTCATTTGGTCAAAGGATGCTTCCTCGATAAAGGTATGTTGTTGCAACATTTGGTAGAGATGGGATGATTAGGTTAATCGTAATTTGATTTAAGCTTTGAACATTTGTGTGGCCGCCATTACGTTTCCGTCAAGATGGCGGCGATATAAAACGTGACACTGAGGTGCCTTTTGTTAGTACTACCTCTGTACCAAATTTCGTTCCATTCGGTTGCACCGTGTTCGAATTAACAGGGGGAATCGACTTTCACACAAAGATGGCCGCCATCCGCAAACTGTTACGCTGATGACCTATTAGCTTGGTCAAAGGATGCTCCCGCCAGAAAGGTATGTTCTTGCAAAATTTGGTAGAGATCGGATGATTAGGTTAGTCGTAATTTGATTTAAGCTTTGAACATTTGTGTGGCCGCCATTACGTTTCCGTTAAGATGGCGGCGATATAAAACATGACACCGAGGTGCCTTTTGTTAGTACTACTTCTGTACCAAATTTTGTTCCATTCAGTTGCACCGTGTTCGAATTAATAGGGGGAATCGATTTTCACACAAAGATGGCCGCCATCCGCAAATTATTTAGCTGATGGCCTATTGGATTGGTTAAAGGATGCTCCCCTCATAAAGGTATGTTGTTGCAAAATTTGGTAGAGATCGGATGATTAGGTTAGTCGTAATTTGATTTAAGCTTTGAACATTTGTGTGGCCGCCATTGCGTTTCCGTCAAGATGGCGGCGATATAAAACATGACACTGAGGTGTCCTTTGCTAGTGCTACCTTTGTACCAAATTTCGTTCAATTCGCATTCACCGTGTTCGAATTGATAGGGGGGGACAGACATTCAGAGTACACACACTCACACACACACAGACACACACACACACACAGACTCACACACACACATACACACACACACACAGACTCACACACACACATACACACACACAGACAGACACACTTTTTTCGCCCTGTGTTGATCTCATAAGTCTACTTTCATTTTTTGCAAAAATCGAAAGTAGGCTAAAAACGAAGTTACGAAGTTTACAAAGAAGATGATGATGATAATTGTTGTTTTAAGGGGCCTAACATCGAGGTTATCGGCCCAGATTACAAAGAAGAAAATGCTGTTTTAGAGCATAGGCAGAGATGAATGGTAGAAGTTTTACTGTTCAGGAACAGTTTGCGATTTTGAGCTTACTGCGAAACCAAAACAAAACGCTGTAACCTGGTTTATAGCAGCAGCAGCAGTGGATTGGAACATAACAGCGCACGAAAGAGGTTGGGGTACCTTAAGGGACTTTGTAAGTTCCATCAGAAGAATATTGTCGGTGTTATGCCATGTGTGTGTGTTGTATGTGATGGCTGATTAAAAGAAAAAGTGCAGGGGTGGGGGGTGGGGGCAGGGGGGGGGGGGGGTAGGGAAAATTAAAAAATTAGGTAACCATAGGAAATAAAAACTTACAGTTTTCATGTCCGCGTACTAAAGATATAAAGGGTCCGGCAAAAAAAACCTCCCCGGTTTGAGCAAGCCACCGCGTGAGTTGTAGTGGGGGTAGAGATGTGGAGGGGGTATTGTTCCGTAGCGGCGTACGTGCCATTTTCAGTGTTCGCCATGGCTTGGCTCGGTGAGCATCGGGCGTTTGTTGTGGAGGAGTTTATTAAAAATGGCGGTTCTGTGATTTCTACTCAACGAGCGTTTCGGATTCGATTCGAACTTGGCCGACGTGATAGTGTTCCTGACGCGAAAACGATTAAGACTGTGGGTGTCAAACTTTAGGCAAACAGGGTCAGCACTAAAAAGAAAGCCAACTGGCAGACCTCGTACTGCAATAACACCGGAGAATGTGGCGCGAGTGAGAACATCCATCCAACAGTCTCCAAAGCGTTCAGCGGTTAAACATGCAGCTGCCCTGGGATTGTCAGAAAGGAGTGTAAGGAGAATTCTGCATAAAGAATTTCATCTGCATCCCTACAAAATAATGGTTGCCCAAAAGTTGTTTGAAGCAGATTATGAAACTCGCAGGGCTGCATGTGATGACATTTTGCAGAACATTCCCCCAGATGCTGTCTTCATTTCTTCTGATGAAGCCCACTTCCACTTGTGTGGAACTGTTAACAAACAGAATTTCCGCTACTGGGCTGCAGAAAATCTTACGGAACTCCACCAACAACCACTACACAGCCCAAAAGTCACAGTTTGGTGTGCCGTTGCGGAATTTGGTGTGTGGGGACCGTACTTTTTTGAAGAAGATGGACAAACAGTAACGGTCATTGCCGATCGCTATTGTCACATGATAGAGACATTTCTCCGGCCCAAGATCAACCAGTTTGTTTTAGACCATGAGGAACAAGAAGTTTGGTTCCAACAGGACGGAGCCACAGCTCACACTGCTCGGCGGTCCATGGGAATGTTAAGAGAGTTGTTCCCTGGACGTCTTGTTTCTTCAAGAGGAGACATTTCCTGGTCCCCAAGGTCACCCGACTTATCACCTTGTGATTTCTTTCTGTGGGGCTACCTAAAGGCTGAAGTGTACAAACATCGCCCCAGAACTCTGCAAGAACTAAAAGATGCCATTAGGCAGGAAGTGGCAGCCATTCCAAGGGAAGTTACACGAAGATCTATGGACAACTTCAGGGAAAGACTTCGTGAATGTCTTAACAATGGGGGACATCATTTATCGGACATAATTTTCAAAACCAAATGAAGTGTACTAAGTGATGTCAAATGGCATCATATAGGCTATTCACAAATACACACATCAAAAAAAGTTTTGCATCACCTCGGTTCCCAGATCTCCGGCGTATAGACGTTGACTGTGTATATTGTATCAAAGATACAGTCCCTTTGACTGTTCATAGATGTCACTAAAACTGCTCAAAGATGTAAACAACCATGCATGAGCAGGGCCTATTAGACGGAGGGGGTACGACAGCCGATCAGTTCCAGTCATTCCACCAGGACGAAGGTACGCTGCTCATGTTGTCTGTAGTTCTACCATGCTTAGAAGGTCAATACCGCAGTTCGATCGCGTCCGCATTGTTACTTTGTGTCAAGAAGGGCTCTCAACAAGGGAAGTTTCCAGGCGTCTCAGAGTGAACCAAAGCGATGTTGTTCGGACATGGAGGAGGTACAGAGATACAGGAACTGTCGATGACAGGCCTCGCTCAGGCCGCCCAAGGGCTACTACTGTAGTGGATGACCGCTACTTACGGATTGCCGCTCGGAGGAACCCTGACAGCAATGCCACCATGTTGAATAATGCGTTTCGTTCAGCCACAGGACGTCGTGTTTCAACTCAAACTGTGCGCAATAGGCTGCATGATGCGCAACTTCACTCCCGACGTCCATGGCGAGGTCCAGCTTTGCAACCCCGACACCATGCAGCGCGGTACAGATGGGCCCAACAACATGCTGAATGGACCCCACAGAATTGGCATCACGTTCTCTTCACCGATGAGTGTCGCATATGCCTTCAACCAGACAATCGTCGGAGACGTGTTTGGAGGCACCCTGGTCAGGCTGAACGTCTTAGACACACTGTCCAGCGAGTGCAGCAAGGTGGTGGTTCCCTGATGTTTTGGGGTGGCATTATGTGGGGCCGACGTACGCCACTGGTGGTCATGGAAGGCTCCGAAACGGCTTTACGATACCTGAATGACATCCTCCGACCCATAGTGCACCCATATCGGCAGAATATTGGAGAGGCATTTGTCTTCATGGACGACAATTCTCGACCTCATCGTGCACATCTTGTGAATGCGTTCCTTCAAGATAACGACATCGCTCGACTACAGTGGCCAGCATGTTCGCCAGACATGAACCCTATCGAACATGCCTGGGATATGTTGAAAAGGGCTGTTTATGGACGTCTTGACCCACCAACCACTCTGAGAGATTTACGCCGAATTGTCGTTGAGGAGTGGGACAATTTGGACCAACAGTGTCTTGATGAACTTGTGGATAGTATGCCACGACGAATACAGGCATGCATCAATGCAAGAGGACGTGCTACTGGGTATTAGAGGTAGTGGTGTGTACTGCAATCTGGACCACAAATGCTGAAAGTCTAGCTGTATGATGGTACAACATGCAATGTGTGGGTCTCATGAGCAATAAAACGAGCTGAAATGTTGTTTGTGTTGATCTCTATTCCCTTTGTATTTAAAGGTTCCGGAACTCTTTGAACCGAGGTGATGCAAAACTTTTTTTGATGTGTGTATAAGTAATTGTTCTGTATGTTTCTTATTCTTTTTGCAAATGCCAAAATGTATAATATAGTTGAAAAAAATAATACGTGAAAAATAAAATAGAAGATGAACTCGTGGTAGGACATTCTTCAGAAGTGTGAAATAATTTCCTCTCAAATTATTAGTTTTATAAAACAAAAGTCAAACAAAGATACAATTGATTTCAATCAATAAAATCAATTTATTTTCTGAATGTTAAAGTATCAATTTTATTAAATGTATGAACAACATACAGCGTAAAATGCATATGCAAGTATTTCATTTAAATGCCAACAAAATAAGGTGCGCTTCATAAGTTCGCTTCTCCTGTGGGGGTCCGGGCAATGACACCAAGAGCCCGCTGATGAGCCTATCTTGGTGTTCCTAGTCGAAACCCCGCACAAGACACGCGTTTACCTAGAAAGATTCAAGAGTTTTAATTCCTTGGCCGTGAAAGCCAATATACGAACTTTTGAAGGTAAAATATGTTAGAAAATAATTGATGGGTGAAGATTCATCCAGGGTAGAGTTTGCGTGAATTCTAATGAGTAGGGACCCTGATAGGATATATGGTAATGTAGGAGGCTCCAAAGTGGTGAAAAAATGTTCAAAGCGGATAAATGAGAGAGTTAGGTTTGGGTGTGCTTAATAAAGTATGTGTACGGTGCATGGATTTGGTTAAATACTGAACAGCATAGAAACATATGAAGGAATAAGGGCCATTCTACACGAGCGGGTAAAACGCCGCGTTTCACACTTGACGTTACAGACAGTTAGGAACAGGGCTCCGAGTGAAAGCCGAAGTTAAACGATTGACTTCGCGTCACCACATGGTAGCTTTACGATTGGTTACGAAGTGAGAAGCTTATTATCCTCTCTGTTTCAAAATAAATAATGTGATTGTGCCAGAGCTTATCTATATTTACGACACTTAACTAAATGTAAAATACTATAGTATAATATACAACATATATTCTCAGAATACATTACATTGAAGTACCCCCATTTTCTACAAATTCCACGTAGCCCTGTTGGTCAAGTGGAATGATTTCTGCTTCGGGTGCGGGAGGTCGCGGGTTCAAAACCCGGAAATGCCCATCATTTTTACTTTTGTTTTATCTCTTTGTAACATTTTTTTATTAGTTCTCTTAACGTGGTGTCATAACTGTAATGGTTCAATTAAAACAAACATGATAATAATAAACAATATACACTGTGGTGTGACCTTACCTGTGATAGTATAATATAATAAGTTGTTGTTGAGCGCCAGATTCCTATTTAAGACAGTGAATCGAAATTTATTAATTAACCTCGGCTATCAGCAGTAGAGTGAGACCTAATTACCCCTGGTCGTGGTGAGACAAAGTCATCTAACCAATCCAGTATTTAATCAAGGAGTATGATTGCCTTAAAGTACTAACTACAATGAAAGAATTAGGCATTACGTTAAAGAAAATGAATTTATTAAATGCAAAAACAAAATATTAGTAAAACAGAATAGTGATAGTCACACAATTGAATTTAAAATTACTCAATGCGGCAAGGCAATTAATTTAAAAGAAAATAAACATTAATGAATTGAATCTATCTTGAAGTTACATATTACAGAGACGTCGGATATTTAATTGTTTGCTCACCCAGTCGAAGATGCGTTATATTTAAGTAATGACCGATGATCTCGATGTTACGTCGCATATGTTTAAAAAATGATGTGATATCTCAATTACTATGAAATATCCTCATTAAGTACGTTGCCATCTGTAGAAAGACTCTTGATCAGGGATATAACCCATTATGTACTAATATAGATGTCGGCAGGACATCATTCAGTGTCGACTCTGTATGCTCAGTCCATTAGGACCCAGAAAGCAAGGTTACAACTTCCTTCTTTTCTCGAGAGCTGGTGATGAATGAGTGTCTTGTCGAGGGTGCAGGTACTAATAACTTCCTTGTCACGTGGTCTTCGACTGTCTCCCACCACTGGTAAGCTTCCCTCTCTTCAGTGTTCATTCCTCCACGAGGGCTAATTGCATCACAACTTGTAATATCTTGACGCATACGTACAGTAGAAAATGGCATGTTAGTTGCACCATGCGTGAAATATAATGTTCCATTCCTTCCAGAAGGAACTCGATGGTGCTCACGTGATGGTTACTCATGACAGTGACGCTGTATGCCGTGGTGAAATAATTACTACGTCGTTCTGTTTGTGACGCATAGGGTTGATCCTTATTGGCAATCTTGTTGCAATATATAATACTTCGTCTCTTTATAAGTAAATGGATATTAAAAATCTGTCTGACTATAATAATAAAAACCGCTTACAATTATCTGATATAAAAATCATCTCATCGATGTACTAATTAATAAGAATAATAAATATGATAATAAATGAATGAATATCCCTTTATATCTAACAGGTGTGGGATCGAATCATTACATCTTGAAAAGATTCAAAAAGTGTATAAAAGAACCGTAGGAACTTTTTTTTTGTCGAGCGAGACTTGTACTTACTGTGTGCCAGTAATATAAATACATAGTTTGAGGTCAAACGCTATTTTTAGCCTACTTTTCACATTTTGCAAAAATGAGGAAAAAGTAGTCTTATGAGATCGATCCGGGAAAATGTGTGTCTGTCTGTCTGTCTGTCTGTCCTTCTGTCTGTCTGTCTGGCTGTGTGTGTGTCCCCCCTATCAACTCCTAAACGGCTGCAGCAATCAAAACCAAATTTAGTATGAGTAAAGATGTGCACCGGAATATCTCACGTCCATATTTGAAAATAATGTCAGTGCTACCAACTGCTGAAAAAACGCACTAGAAATTTGAGCTCCATGTTGGATATCTCGCAAGGTATGCATTTGAGCTATTCCAAAATTGGTACACAAACAGATAATACAATTTCAGTTTAATTTCCAGGAGGCCAACAATGACAGTGTTGCCAAAATAATTTTAAGCCTTCTGATAGGTCCAATGTTTAAGTGCATATAACTTCTACACTATCAATTGGATTTCAACCAAATTTTGTATGTAATATCTGTACATAAACAGATATGATTGAGCGTATTCTTAAGAGCCACCAGGGCTGCCAACTGTTAATAATTGCTCTCTCTATTTTTTTTAGCCTATTTTCAATTTTGAAAAAATAGGCTTATGAGATCACCTTTTGTCCGTGTGTGTGTGCGTGTGTGTGTGTGATTCGTGTGTGTGTGTCCCCCTAATAAAATCTAAACGGCAGGAGCGATTTCAATGAAACTCGGAAAGTTCATAGCACTATTCCCGGCGACCTCGACCGTGCCCTTCAAATTTTGTTACGTCTCACCAATCCAACATGGCGGCTGTGCGAAATATTTCACCAGCATTCAATATCTCCGAAACTATTACCGATATTACCCCCGACATTTTCTATGGTGATAGAGGGAACTACTATAAGTTCACTTATGTGACTTTTGAAAACCTGGTAACTACAAAACCAACATGGCGGCCAAGCGAATATGCGACTTTTAAATAGACGTTTCTCGCGATTTGACCAACCAAACGCAATGAAACGTGGTACAGTATATGTTTATATACATTGAAATGCACCGACATCTAACTTTGTTCAATTTTTTACATAATCACAAGATGGCGGATGTGCAAAATATTTCACCGGCATTCTATATCTCTGAAACTATTAGCGATATCTCCCTAAAATTTTGTACGGAGATAAAGGGCACTACTGGAAGTCCATCTATAAGACTTTCAAATACCGGTTAACTACAAAACGAACATGGCGGCCAAGCGAATTTGAAAATTTTAAATAGACCTTTCTCGCGATTTAATGTTCCAAGCGCACTGAAACCTGGTACAGGAAATATTTATACACATTGTAATCCACTGGTATCTAATTTAGTTCAATTGTTTACATAACCTAAAGATGGCGGCAGTGCGAATTTTAAAATTAAGTTTTTATTTCTTGTTATGTAGTCATGCGATCGAAGTGAAAGTTCAAATAATGAACCTACGCAATAATTTTCCTTTAAAGGTACATGACTCTATGGCCTATACATTTAACAATCCAACATGGCGACCATCCGAAATATTTAGACGATACTGCATATCTACGAATCTATTTTAGCAATCAAACTGCATTTTTTAATGTTCATAGGGGCTATGAACTTAAGTTCACCTATAGGACTTTAAATAACCTGGTGATCACAAATCCAACATGGCGGTGACGCGAATTATAAATATTCACATGGACGTTTCTCGCAATTTAACCATCCGCGTGCAGTGAAACTTGGTACAGTAAATCCTTATACGAATGTTAATCCACTGGCATATAATTTATTTCAATTGTTTCCATAACCTCAAGATGGCAGCTGTGAAAATTTTTAAAATCTCCTTGTTATTTCTTGTGTCCTAACTATGCGATTGAAGTTTGAATACTACACGTTCACAATAATCTGCATGTAACAGTACACAACTCTAGGACCTACATATATAAAATCCAACATGGCGACCATCCGAAATATTTAGTCGGTTCTCAATATCTACGAATCTATTACAGCAATCAAACTGAAATTGTGTATGTTGATAGTGGCAATTAACATCAGTAGGATATATGAAAATAGGCTGTATAGTTCTTCACGGAACTACTTGTTTTTATCCAAATACCAATATATCAGAAAGTATGCAAGCCAACAGCTTTAAACTATGCACACATATATTATGACATTTTAGATTAATTTTGAGTAACTTATATACGTCAGTTCTACCAATATGATTATAAGCCTGCTGATAGTACCAATTTTTAAATACATGTAACTTCTATACTATCAGTTTCATTACAACCAAATTTCGTATGTGCTATGTGTACCATAACAGAATGACTGTAAGTATTGTTAAGAGCAATCAGGGCTGCCAACTGTTAATAAATGCTGTCTATATTTTTACCCTAATATCAATATATCAGAAGGTATGCAAGCCAACAGCTCTATAGTTTGCACACGTATAGCACCTGACATTGTAGATTAATTTGGAGTAATTAATACAAGGCAGTGCTGCCAACATGATTCTATGCCTGCTGATATGTCCAATTTTAAAATACATGTAACTTCTATACTAGCAAATGGATTTCATTCAAAATTGGCACAACAAGATATAATATTTCAGATTATTTCTGACCAACACACGCATGGTATTGTTGGCAACATGCTTTTACGCGTGCTGATAGATCCAGTGTCTAACTGCATGTAACGTCCATTGGACTTCAACCTAATTTTGTATTCTGTACCTTAAGAGATGGAACTAAGAATATATTCAGTCACCAGGGCTGCCAACTATAGTGCTCTATCAGGCTACATTATACCAGGTATATTTTGAACTAATTTGATATTTCGATATTACCAACTTAATTTTGTCATTATTCTAGATAGGTTTATATACTGTAGAATAATAATTGGCATGAAAAGTAGGCTGTATAGTTCTTCACGGAACTTCTTGTTTTTTAGTCGTTTTACCCTCCAGGTTGGCTTTTTCCTCGGACTCTGCGGGAGATCCCACCATTACCGCCGCCAGGCAGTGTCCTGCAGCTTGAAACACCTCGACGGGGGTTAAACTGGGGAGGTGGGACCAGCACCTCGCACAGGCGGCCTCTCCCGCAAAGCGAACAGGGACGTCATGAGGGATGGAAAGTGAGGGGAAGATTGGGAGGGATAGGCAAGGAAGAGGCAAGGAGGGTGGCCCTACCTCCCCAGTGGTATCCCCCATCCGGGTGTTTCATGCTCCAGGACACTGCCCTGGCGACGGTTATGGTGGGATCCCTCGCTGAGTCCAAGTAAGGGTAGCGGCTTTGGTGGCGTAGTTGGTACACGCTGTTCTTCTATGCCAAGATCACGGGTTCAAACCCGGCCGAAGCCGTCGGATTTTTTAACAGCGTTAAAAATCTCTCAGTATGCCTTTCTTCGGAGGGGAAGTAAAGCCGGCGGGCCCATGTCATAGATTTATGGCATGTCAAAGAACCTTCCAGTAATTAAACCTGTGTGAAGCTAAATTATAGGTTAAAAATTTGGTTAACGCCCTTAGGTTCCAACGTTCGTTGCCAGGAGCCGACTGCGGGGGCGTCTAGTAACCAAGTTCTGAACTAGTAGTTGTTGATGGTGGCGTTTGGCGGCGAAAGTAGGAAATACTTGAAAAAAATATGTCTGCAGTCCTTACTTGAATTAAAAACAGATAACACGCACTAATACAGCCATCACAATTAACACCGGTTATCAGACAGATTCTACACCCACCCAAAGAACACGGGGCTACATGACCGCATTGTCACAGCCCCTAAACTGAGGAAGCAACCAACCAACCAACCAACCTAAGTCCGAGGTAACAGCCAACCTGGAGGGTAAACCGACGAAAGAAAAAAAATTCCTCTCGGCACGCCGGAAGGCGGAGGTAGATTTCACCGGGCAAACTAGGCAAAATATGCAGGTTTTCGTAGGAGGATCAGACCTCATTTATTGCGAGAAATTATTTTACAATTGGAGGTTAGTTAACATTTTTTCGTCTTTCTATGCATACTTTAAACATTTTACTGTCTTATGGGGATGGTAACCTTCTTGTCATTTGGGGTTAATTTTTATACTTGTGATCACACTGTCCTTATGCAAGGTTTGGAACTAATGTGTAACTATCTAACAGTCTGTTACTTCTTCACGCAAAATTTTATCTCCCGCAGAGATGTTGGTTGGTTCCTCAGTTTAGGGGCTGCGACAAGGTGGTCATGTAACCCCGTGTACATTGGGTGTGTGTAGAATCTGTCTGATAAACGGTGTTATTTGTGATGACTGTATTAGTCTGTAATTCAGGTAAGGTCTGCAGACGGTCAATTTTAAGTAGTAGTACCTAATTTTGTACCAAATACTAACGTCAACGACACCTAGCTGTGAACTTGGCTGCTAGATGCCAGTAGTATATGGGCAACTTTGGAGCAAGCCTACTTCTATGGTTAAATTTAACCATAATGTTATTTATTTTTTAAGGTCCTATTTAACCTTAAAAAATAGTTTACTTAACTATTTTTTTTTGAGGTCTACCTTAACCTTAACTTATTTTATTTTTTAATCTTGTTTATGGTTAAAGCCATCCATAACATTACCAATGAGCTTTCCAAAACTATGGCTAAAAGTAACCATGCAATTTAATCCAAAATAATGTACATAAATATGGCTAAAATTATCTATAAAACAAAAACAAAAGTTATGGTTATTCTATCTATAAGAACCAGCCATAAAAAGCTATGGTTAGCGTATCCATAAAATTACCAATGTTATTTTTAATAAAATATGGTTAAAAGTAACCATAAAAATGACTCTAATATATAAATGACAAAGTTATGCTTACCTCCACCTATAAAACGTAACACAAATTTATCCTACAGACACCTAAAATAATGGCTAAAATTACCAGTAACTTTTTAAAAGAATTAAGGATAGAATAATGGTTAAAATTGCCAATAACTTTTTAAAGAATTATGAATAGCATAATGGTTAAAACAAGGCTAAAATTATCTATAAAACGTAATCAAAAGTTATTTATTTTTTAATCTTGTTTAAGATTCTATTTAACCTTACCTTATTATATGTATTCGTTAACTAATATCCCCATGGATACGTTTCAATAATACCATCTACCGTAGGCTTAATCATTCTTTTATCATATTCGAATTTGAAATCTTTGCTAACATTTTTATTAATCAAGCTTTTGGTTTTTGTATCTCTCGTAATCATTTTGTAGTTTAAGTTAACCTTATCTCTCTCTTTATCTACAACATTTTTCATAGTTTCGATGTTTAATAATTTGGAGTTTTTGTAGTTTAAAGTAAAACCTTTAACTTTCATGAATTCCTTCCCCTTACTTGTGAAGTACCCGTAGCTCTTAGGTCCCGTAGAGATCTAATCTGTGATATGATCATCCTTTCCAAGTTCATCGGTCCATTCCCCTAACATACAGCCTGTTTGAACGGTATTCTTACCATCATCAATATAAACTACTGAGTCAGTATCGTAATAAACTACATTATCCCCTAATTTGTCTAGCATATCGTAAAGCCTAAGTCTTGCATTTGAGGTTGTAAATGCAGCTATAAACACATTGGTTAAGTAGGAGTCTTCAACAAAATGATCTTTATACTTATACGTTACTTGTACAATATTATCATTAATAAATATCATATTGCTTATTTCTAACCTATCGTCTAACAGAATTTCATAGAATCTCTTTACATCTACTACATATTCATTTTGGGTCAAGTTTTGTCTTTGTCCGAATTTACCCCACAATGAGTTTAAGCAAATCTTAGAAACAGCACGCTTACCAGGGTTTGAAACTACCTCTTCAGGATTCAGGCCAATATTAAGATGTTTCTTAACCGCAGCTATGTACTCTTCAATAGTACCAAACTCATCTTTCCACACACTCGTTTCAAGCTTTATTTTCATAAAGTCTTTGACGTATTCTTTAAACAGAGCATTACTCTTCACTTTAAAATCCCAAACCTCGTATACTTCTACTATCTTATAACCTTTTTGTATCCCTTTCTTCACTTCATCTGTTGTCCACGTTCCTGTTATTGCCCTTTCAAAGTCAGAGTGTTGGAATGATGAGCATTTTTCCTCAATACACTTTCTACACAACCCAAACATCAGCTTCTCTTTCTTAACCGGCAATACAGGATGGTAAAGCTTTCGCGGTGGTAGTACTTTGCACTTAATCAGCCCGTACCAATTTTTATTATACCTTTTAGGTTTGTATATTTTTTCAGGGTGGCCGACCGGGTAGTAATCAAAATACTGTACCGTAGGGTAGAGGCTGCATACGTCTATATATTTTAATTTTTTATTTTGTACTTTAAGCTTGCTTGCATTGGTCCTTCCTCCATAGAAAGCTTCTCTAGGGTTCAGTGGCTCTACCACCTCTACGACTGCTGTACACTTCTTCAAACCTTTCTTATAATCTTTGCTTTTAAGCCACTTACATTCCCACATTTCTACTAAATTGTACCCCGCTTCCCTAATTTGAACACCTCTTAGTTTTGTTTTCTCAAACAAATCGCCCATAGTCTCATTGTTGACATTGTTAATAGTCTCTTCTTGATAACAATCAAGACAACCATGCCAAAAACAACCATGATACTGATAAACAGTGTTGGTCTCTTTGTGGAACCCGTCAACCTTTGCCCCACAAATCTTGACTTCACCACCATTCAAAGCGTGCTGTACACCTTTGAAGGTGTTGAGCCACCCTATAGAAGCTTTACTATACATTTCTTTCTTATCTGATTTTATGACAGCCATAGGGTTTTTCTTAAGATACATTGATTTGTATATTCCCATACAAACGGTTGCAATAGTGATGTACTTAAATGGGTCGATGTTAGCAGTTTCCAAAAACTGTTTCCTTAGCTCTAAACAACCTCTACGAAGAATATCTACATCAGAGTTACAGTAGTCCATAAATTCTTTTTGAAAGTCGAAGGTATAATTTTCTTTAACCTTATCGTTGTACCACTCAAGGAACTCTTTCCTAGCTTTCGCCTTCATGGTATCTACCCCATAGTACTTTTTGTCAGGTACACCACCAACATAACTTTGGTTATCTCGTGTATTAAAGAAATGTGGGAAGTAACCCTTCTTAAGTTCTTTTAGCCCGAAAGTTTTTGGGAATTCACTTAAGGGAGAAGCTACAAAATTGTGGCTATCGATAATGCTTATTAGCCCATTTACCTCTAGCATCATTAACTTTGTTCCATTGTATATAGTGTATGGTTTCAACGTATTCTCTATACAGTATTTCAAGATAAATTGTGAGTCATAACCTTTTGCATTGTGGGCGATGGCAGTATATCCTTTGTGGTCTTTTGAGATCAACCACTTACAGAAATCTTCATTTGTGTTAAAGCTTACTTTGGTGCCGTCGATGTAATGTGCGACAATAAGATTGGGAATGTGCACCCCGGTCTCTTGTTTTGCTTCAAAATCAAACCATATGTATTTCTCTGTGTAACTACATCCGTTTTTCCGTGTGATAATATCAAGCAAAATATTGTTGAATAGTACTTTGTACCTTTCTTTTGAAATTTTACCGGCCAAGAATCGTTTCTGAAGGTCTTTAATCTTTGGCTTCTTGAACACTTTTAACCTATGTTCATTTACATACCGTTTTAGAAACTCTTTTGTATCGTCTGCATTGCAAATACATAACTTTTCACACTTCCCTCCTTGTTGCTACTTAATCTGGATGTAGCATTGATGTTCACTAGTCTTTACGAAATCATCACAATTCCTACACTTATCGTACCCACACTTGTGTCTGAATATTTTTTCACATTTACTATTACATATTACACACTTGAGTGTTATAAAACAGTTTACTTTCTTTGCACATTTTTCACATTCAGTGAATACAACAATTACGTGTAAGTTGTAGTAATACTTGTTTTCATAAACCTTTTTGCACACGCTTTTACATTCATTACAGTTCAAAACGACTTCATAATTTACAAAAGTATCACATTTACTACATTTATCAAGGCAACAGCTAGCTTGTGCATCTTCCCTTAAGCATATTTTATTGCAGCCTTTGCACTTGTAAGCTATCTTACATACCTCAGAGTGATGGTTTAAACAATCCTGGTTATAACAGTATCTATTGCACTTCTTACAGTAAACTTTAGCTTTATTTTCGGGGGAGTGTACTGGTTTCGTGCACAGTATACATGCCTTTACTTTTTTTATTGCACTTATGCTTATCCTTATTGTTGTAAGATGTATTGCAAGCATCACAATAATATGAGCTTCCCAAGAGAGCTTTCATACTGTGTATTACATCAAAATGGTTCCCGTTTTTGTATAGATAAATTTTGGTATTTCTTTCTTTACCTGAGTATATAACTGAATTAAAATTTTCGGCACAAACAACCTTTATTTGAACTTGTAATATTTTTTCTACGTTCTTTATATCCTCTAAAGTGAAACCTTCCTCGTTATAGGTTCCTAACTTCTTGCACAACTCTTCAGTTAACTCTGTTTGAATGCGTCTGCCTTGCCTAACTAATTTTATTTCCATTGCACTTAATTGCCTACCTAGCACTTCATTTGAGTGGTACGTCAAAGCGGTGACTATGGCCCGAGGGCAACATAAGTTATCTCTGTTCTTTATTTGTGTGATACATCTCTTGGCCCTTACGTCATCTACTAGATTTAAGATTTTAGACTTACCTTGGCCTTTTGGTATATTGATTATCTTGATATTGAACCTGGTTTGTGTGATATTTAGGTTTTCGTTTGAAGATAGAATTTTGGCTATATGGTTCATGAAGGACCTGGCGTTGATATTTGATTGAACAACAGTTGAAATGTCATGATGGAAATTTGGGTTGCTTGCTACTATAGTTAACTTGTCTCCTTTTTTGTAGTTGCCCTTCTCTTTGGCCAGTTTAATCATTGCGTTGATGGCGTTTTCAACTTCCATAATATTTTCAATTTTTATAGTGTAATCTACTTCTGTGGCATTAAATTTCTTAATAATTCTTGGCGTGGTTTCTGTTATGGTGTATGGTGGTTTCCGGTCTTCTTTTGGTGGTTGTATTAGGTCTTCGTGAAAGCTTAGCTCTTGGGCTACCTTATTACGAAAAACAGCATCTTGGGTCTTTAAAATAGATTCTATGATTTCCGGTTTCCTCATTCTAACAGTCACCTTAATATTTTTACTTCTTCCGACCTCTTTGAGTTGTGGTACCGTGAGCTTTTCCAAATCGTTCCTTTTGTATAAAATATCACTGACCTTGTCTAAAGCTTCAATAAGTTGTGATTTGTTCCATTTTGAATAGCCTCTAAGGTTGTACTCTTTGGCTACACCCCGAAGATTCTTGCATGTTACCTCCTGCTTAACCTCTGCCTTCTTCTCTTCATTGTTAGGGTCATTTTTAATATGACCCTTTGATTTAAAGTGCCTGGCCCAGTTAGTATAACTGATGTCCACACCACACTTGTTGCAGTGTTTACCTGCATAGTTATATTTCTTCTCTAATGCTGTATCCATTTATTATATAACTTTTCTTAATTAAAAATTTCATTTTTTTAAATAAAAATAATTATAAGACATTACTCTTTTGGGCTCGAGAGAAATGATAGTAAAATATTTATATAAATAAATAAATGAACAGAATAATTACATTTTGCATTATAATTGTTACCCTAACAAAGGTTCAATTAGAAATAATATCTCATGAAAATCAGAATCAATTTGCTATCAACTATCTGCGTAATTTTGGATACTTGACTATAGACGAACAAGAAATTTCAGAAGTAAATGAAACAACTTTCCAATATGCTTTAAAATTGTTCCAAGAGTACTACAATCTCGATATCACCGGTGATTTAGATGAATGTACTTTACAATTAATGAATACATCGCGATGCGGTATCACCGATGACGATATAAATTTTACTACTCGGCGGTATAAATGGAATAATAAAAATATAAAATGGCATTATGCTTTAGCTAATCAAGCAATGCAAAGTGTAGCTAGAGCCGCTTTCGATGTTTGGAAAAAACATACAGATCTCTCATTTGAGAACGATTTGAGGAATCCAGATGTAATTATATCAAATAAACGTGGTAGCCCTCATAGAAATCACAAAATAAGTGGGCAATGTTTCAGTGGATTCGATGGAAAAGGTGGAGTTTTGGCTCATGCAAATTACCCAAATAGCATTAATTCACCTATTGAAATTCATATCGATCAAGATGAATCTTGGTATTTAAATACCGATGCTAATACTCCTCAATATCAAACAAATTTACTTTCTGTTATGATACATGAAATAGGCCATGCCTTAGGTATTTCTCATTCAAACAATCCAGATGCTATTATGTATGCATACGCTAACAATCAAATAGAGCTACATCAAGATGACATTTTAGCTATTCAAAGTTTATATGGTAAAGCCACAGAGCCTAACGTACCGGATAAAACACCAACTCCAGATACACCAAAGCCAGAGCCCAATTTATGTGATTTGAATGTCAACACTATTTTAATTGTTAATCAGTTAATGTATGTCTTTTATGAAAAATGGTTTTGGCTTTTAGATCTTGATAACTCAACAGCCTTAAAAAACAAACGACCCCAGTTTATTACAGATTGGTTAACCTTCTTACCCCAAGATTTTAAAACTATTGCAGCCGCTTATCAAAGACCCTCTGGTGAGATCGTTATGATTATTGCCAACAAAATCTACATGATGGATTATCCGAGCTTAATATTGGTAAATGGTTATCCAAAAGCCATGTCCATGTGGAACATTAGACCAGATACAATAATTCATGCGTTGTTAAACACTTACTCAGGCCACACTTATATTTTTTACAATGACGCTTTCTTTTCGGAAATAGACGAATGCAGCTTTAAACCCAAGCAACATGGCATATTATCAAGACGTTTTCCTGGTTTACCGCCTGCAATGGATTCAGCCTTTAGATATATTAAGGGAATGCTGTATTTTTTAAAGGTAGACAAGTATATCAATACAATGAATTCACGAATTATTTGGTTAAAGCTCAAAAATTTGATCTTTCAATGATTGGCATAGACTGTCCAAAAAGGTCATCTTCGTTTATGGAAGTAATAAAGAGTTTGAAAAATACTGTAGCTCAACTAGAGGAAATAAAATAATTATATTAAATATTTAAAAAATTATTTTAATTTTTTATAGGTAATAAATGGAAGTAAATCAATTTCTCAAGACGCTCAACAGCATCAACGAACAAAAGACGTTTAAAAAACTCAGTGAGTTAGAAATAGGGAACGAATACCTTATAACGAATGTAGATGGTATAAATACAAAATATGGAAATAAAACTTTTCTAGAACTTGATAGTGAATTTAAGGTTATATTGCCTGACAAATACAACAAGGTGCTAAGTTGTGGAAAGGAAAAAAAGAAAATGATAGGGTTGAAAATGGTATACCACGGCACAAAAGAAGTCTATGGTGGTTGCAAAGCGCACAATCTTGAATTCTTTTAAACATTTTCTTAAATTTTCGTAACTCCCCGACAAATTTTAAGTAGAAAATTTATGGTTTTAATGGTTAGTAACCATTAAAATCAAATACCAAAATTAACGTAAAATTAAGGATTCCTTCGTAGCTTTATGAAAATTGTAACAGCTATCTATGTCATCACCATTAAGTTCAAAAAGATAATCTATACTATCCTCAGACAACTGATTTATAAATACTTCTACATCTTCAGTAGGATGTAGTAAAAACAGGAAGAAAGAAAGGGTTATTCGCTTTACTCGGGCGTCCATTTATATTTACAGAAATATTATAATATAACATTTTCTTTATTAACCCAGCTATTGTGAGAATTATCAAAGCCCAACCATTTGACATATGCCCGATTTCCTTTCTTTCTTAAAACTTTTTCAACAAGATATGCCTCTGGATACTTTGTTTTCTGTAATTCTTGCTCATAAAAGTTCCCCTTTATTTCTTCCGCATTTACATCTTTCAATTTGTACGTAATAGGATCGGAATAAACGATATCTTTTATTTCAAATATTTCAGTCGACCAATTTCCTGTGTATCCTTTTTCAAATATACCTTTTAGTTTACTAATTCTGACTTGATCGCCAACTTTAAATTTCGCTTTTTCTTCCGCTCCTACGCTTACAGTGTAAACAGTTTTCAACAAATGTTCTTCATTAGCTTTGTTTACGTTTTTTGGCTTCATATTTATAGTTGTGTGCGTCGTATTATTGTAGCCATTAATTAACTTTGGTAAAATGCCAACCCAGCAGTAGTTTCCTTGAATATCAAACTGCTTCCACATTTTCTCTTTTAGGGTCCTATTGAATCGTTCTACAACTGAAGCTTTTACTTCAGTAAAAGTCGAATAATGATTGATATTAAATGTTTTCATCAATTTTGAAAATTCTTTATTGTAAAATTCTTTACCGTTGTCTGTTTGAAGATTTTTGGGTTTTCTGTTTTTTAAAATATCATCAAACGCTTCAGCAACACTTTTACCCGTTTTATCTTTGACTGGTACACCCCAGGCATACTTTGAAAATACATCAATGACTGTTAACAAATACTTGTAGCCTTTATTAAGCTTCGATATCCCCTTTATTTTTCCAGAGTCCATTTCTACCAAATCCGCTTGCCAAATGTCATCAATGCCGTGAGTTGTAACCCTCCTTCTCGGAAAATTCTTCCTCATGGGTTTATGAATTTCGTTTATAATTTCCTCCCGAATGCTAACGGGTGGCTCTCTAATTTGGGTAGAACTCCCTATTTTTACACTCTCATTAACTTTTTTTTTTCAAACCGGCTTTTCTTACTCCCACACTCGGAACATAAACCTTCGATTCTAGTTCGACCATTTTTTGTCGAAAGGGTGTGAGGATGCAGTGTTTGAGTAAACGTTTTGCACTTTAAACACCAAATGTGATTATTCATTTATTAACTAATTAATTAATTAAAATTAATTATAAAATAAGCATTGGTTTACTCAGACACCCAACATTGAAGAACGCAAACTAACTTACAAGAAACAAGGGTCTACCCTTTGTTGAGGAAATTAACTTTTTATATTTATATTTTAATTAACTTTTTATATTTAAATTTTAATTAATTAAATAATTAATAAATGGAATCAATTACCGATATTCTGAACAGCAAACTTGTCTATAATAGCAAACAAGTGGTTATTGCTATTGATGAAAATAACGGTTCATGGTTTAAAGCTAAAGATATTGCTTTAATATTGGAGTATAGAGATACAGATAAAGCAAATCGAAAACACGTTGCAATTGAAGACAAAGGTACATTCGATACCTTAAATAACCCCGCCGTTTTGGCGGGGTTAAAAAATATACATCCTCAAACCATATTTATTAATGAATCTGGTTTGTATTCGCTTATTTTATCATCTAAAAAGAGGAAGCTAAAAAATTTAAGAAATGGGTAACGAAAGAAGTCCTTCCATCAATTCGAAAGTACGGAGAATACAAAATTAAAGAAGAATATAAGAACCAACTAGTTGGGTTAATGCAGAAACTTCAAATAAAGGAAGCAGAAAACGAATCTCTTACCCCATTAGCCACACCTCTTGCACTTAAAACTAGTAAGAATAATTGTCTGCTTATTATAGATAAGCATGAACCAAACGAAAAGTACAGGTACTATGCAATAAGGGCGCAGAGACAACAGGTGAATCAAGCAATCAAAAAAATATGCAGGCGGCACCCCGATTGTGAGATAGTTTATGAAAAATATAATGATCCTAATAGCGTAAGGTTGTATGTGCTTATGAAAGAACAAATAAAAATTAGCTATTCGGGAAACCATTTCAATATTCCATTTACTCCTGATCTTCTTAAAGGAACAATAGAGATGTTGTATAAAAACCTGTTACATTAGACTGTTTTTAATGGATATTTTCTCCATTAAAAACTAAAACATTTTAACATTAGTGTTATTCGACCGATTCATTAGGATGAGGTTCATATGCATCAGGTATTACTTCACCAAACATCGTCACACTAACATTTATTGGAAGTTTTAAAATTACGCTGCCCATTTTATTTTTAAAGCATAAAGCATCACCAGATTTAACGTTGAAGGGCTTACTAGTATCTACCATAATTTTTTCTTCTTTGGACCGTGCAATATAAACGTCTAATACTGTTTTAATAGCGTCATCTGTATATGAAGTAAATACTTTATCTGGGTCTACGATACGAACAAATATTTTCCTAATCGTTGCGTTGTATGTAAAAATATGCTTAATTTTATCTTTCTCTGCAAAAAGGTCCTTTTGTAATATTATCCTATCAAACACCTTTCTTTCTAAGTTGTCAACCTTTTCTGTTAATGTTGCTACTGGTGCAAGACAAGTAGTGGCATATTCCGAGAACAATTTTTCTATTTCTTCTTTCGTGAAGTAGTTATCTTTAGGAAAATCCCCTTCAGTAGTAAGTGGTTTGAGCTTTTCTAAGAGATATTGCTTATTAACGACATCTTTATTGTTGATTGGATCTTCAATATTCGCTATCCTTTTACCTTGAAAATCAATCCATGTTTTTGAAACAAAAAAAAGCTCACCAAGGCGTTTATTTAGAGCCGTAACTAGCCTTGAAAATCGTTTTTCTAAATCATCCTTTGTGATAGCTTTAATATTTAATGAACTACTCTCTCCGTTTATAATTTTATTTCCAAATATGTCCATTTATTAAATCTATAATTTCGTTAAAATGAGCGGGATTAGGGGAACCCAAATTCGAAAACAACTTTAAAACAAGGACACATAAATGACCACATATATATTCATCAAACATTTGAATTCTTTCGGCGTTATAAAATAGGTTGCTAGCTCCCAAATAATTTACTAGTTTTTCAGGAACATCTCCACCAAATGAGTCAAAGACGAATTTTTGGTTACCCTTTTTAAAGTAACAAATCCAATGAGTACCTGCATGATCCGACGTATCCAAGTTTACAATTCCTGATTCACAATCATTAGGTTTTGTAGGCAATTCATCGATCATAAAAACATTTTGAAAATGCTTTATGTTTATTTCGTGTATTATTTTAAGTATATCGAAATTACTTAAAGGGGGCTTATAGTTGGAAAGTATATCACTCAATATCGATGAAATTTCTCTTTTTTTTTTTTTAATTTTAGTTATTCCCAAACAACCTTGTCCAGTCTTTTTTTCGATCACCAGATTATGTCTAATTTGTTCAGCCAATTCCGCATCTTCTTTTTGCTTTTTATGAACAGCGCTTGTAATGGCTGCAGCGCCACCTGCCAGCGAACCAATGGCACCCAATGCAGCTAATATTAATGGCAAAAATCCTCCTTGGTGTTCATTAATTCCAGAACCTTCTTTCTTCCTACTGAGATATTCGAATATTTTCTTTACAATTGGAATGGACAAACTTATAAGTAAGCTACCACCTTTTTGAATTTTTCTTGCTTTCTGCTTCTTTTGTGTATCTGTCAAGTACTCATCTAGATAGTCATGCTTTTTCAGATCTTCGTTGGAGAGTTTTATTTTAATAGCTTTGGGTTTTAGTTTCCCTTTTTGGGAAACGTTGTAATCAATACTAAATCCTTTCATTTATTTAATGAAAAAATTATAAACAAAAATTTTACAAATTTATACTCAGACGCCCCAACCATTTTCATCTAACCCCATTCCCATTTTTCTTTTTCCATACATTATTCCAGTAACGGCTGTAGCTGCTAGTCTCTCACTCATGTTAGCATCTTTACAGAATATTCTCTCTTTTGCAGCCTTTTGTAATTCTTTATCTGCTTGATGTCTGTGCTCTAATTTTGTATGGTCGCGGTATGCTATATCATGTAATTTACATGCTTCGTCTAATGGGTTGGAACCCTGAACACCTTCGGCTAGTTGCTTGTCTAATGGATTACCAGGACCACAAAATTTATATCCCGGGAGTGTTAAGTCAATATTATTTTCACCTATTTTATTAATCATCCAATTAACTAATCCTTTTCCATGTTTTTCAGATTCCCAGAATGTATGGGGAATGTTATTTAAAAACCTAATTAGATATGGAATACCTTTAGGATTATTAACAATGAAGTCATTAAACTTACTCGTAAGCATCTTCGTTATTCCAACCTTTTCATTGTGATAGACGTTGTTTCCAGCATTTTCTTCGCCATGAATTACCATTAATCTGTCTATTAATTCCCTTACATCATCCAGCCACACATATTCAATCGGTGCTTTTGAATATTTTTTTACAAAACCAAATCCTGATTTAGGAGGAGTGGTTAGAGATGCAGCTCTTTCTTTTCTACTAACTTTTTCTGAAAGCCATATATCCTTTATCAACGTATTATATTTTTTGCCAACACTACTTTTAGGTTTAGTGCTATTTGGGTCATTGTTTTGATACATAGCATTTGTAATTTTTAAAATAGTCTCATATGTGCTGCGGTCTTCGTCTGTATACTCATCATCGTTAGGTATATCATTTAAGGTTAAAATTAGCATTAAACCCTTTGTAGCTTTAAAATTCTTACCCTTAATAATAATATCGTCATTACTGAATTCAACTTTTGAGTCACCTATATAATAACCCTGATAGTTCTTATCATACCTTATTCCAAATTTAGGGTCACTAATTCTAGGTAAATATTTTGAAATTATTACCCCTAAGTGGACCGTAGAATAATCAGTTATGCCTTTCCTCTTAACATTTTCTTCACTTTTATCATACTCTTCATCGGCCTCTTGAAATAAACTCCTCCCCTTTTCTTTCTGAAGTTGCGACTCTAAATTCTTTCTGACCTTTCTTGCCGATTTTAAAGCTTCTTTTTGCTCATCAGTGACATCATATTCATCCAAGAAATGGGAACCTTCGGAATCTGATGGAAAGTCTTCTTTATAGTCAATTCTGTAAGGAATTAATTGCTTCTCCACTTCTCTATTTTCTTCTATAGCTTTAATAACATTTTCACCGATGTCATTTAACTTGTTGCCTAAAACATTAACAGCATCAATAACAGGTTGATCTTCTTTTTTATACTTCTCGTATTCCGTTATAGGGTGCTTCTTCCATATTCGAAATTCGTCTTTTAATTCTTCAAATTTCTTCCTATTCCTTCTTGCTTGTTGAACTACCTTTTGATCGTATTTCGCAAACATCTTTATTATAGGTGAAATTTTAAAAAAATGACGTTTGATGCTAACATTGACGTTTGACATTTGACGCTGACATTGACGCTGTACGTTGTACGCTAACGATGTTAGTGTTAGAATACTCAACCCAAAACCTGCCAATACCCCTGGAGTAGTTACCCAACATTTAGAAACGTTTTAATTTTATTCCTATATTTACCATCGTTAGCTTTGCGATTCATATCAATAGTAATAAAACCAAACTCCTCATTCCAACATTTGCTGCAAATATTCTTAAAGTCTTCAAATTTCATATCGCCACCAACAAATTCTTGATAAATATGATTTAAATTGGTATTATCTTGCCTAAATATGTTTAAGAAGTTTAAGTTATCACGAACTAATTGTTTTGGTATTTTTGAATACGTTTGAGCTAAGTAAAAACAGTCAATCCCTTTATGTCTTCCTCGTGTAAAATATTGTCGAACTATGTCTTGGTTTTCCAGTATGAAATCGTCGAAAATTACAACTGACCTATCTTTACATTTATCCAGGGGCATTATGCTTTCATCGTCATGAATAAATTGTGCAATGGACTTTCCTAACTTCTCTTCGATTTTATTACATTTTTCCATAAACTGTTGATACTTAGATTGATCTAAACTTTTAGAGAAGATGTAAAGGTTGTTTATTTTTTCCCAGTTTAACCATCCAGGTGCCAAAATATAATTGTCAATCATTAAGGTTGTTTTACCACAATTACTGGGGCCTATTATAGCACAACGAATGGAATTCGGTAATAATTTGCCATGTTTGTTCTTTACTTGCTTTTCTACAAGTCTTACTTGTGGGTCCCAATCTACAACATTTCGTTTACTCATTTTCGTTTATTTTATTAATTAATGAATGAATTAATAAATGAAGAGAATTTTTGAACTAAGTGGTAAAACTTCGGTTTTAGAGAAAAGGTTAAATGTTCCATTGCGAGATGAATTTAGAAAAGTTGGATTAATAGGGTTTTACTCAACCTTCCTAACACCAAATATTACAACAAAAAACAATAAAGTACACTATGAAAAAGTATCAGGAACGATAACTGAAATGTTTATTCCACCAGGTCAATATAATGTAGAAAATTTACAAAAAGCTATTCAAGGTCAAGAACCTAACATTAGTATTGAACAAAATAAAATTCTAAACAGATTGGAAATAATTAGTGATTATAAAATATATTTTGACCAAGAAGAAAGTATTGGTTCAGTTTTAGGTTTTAATAATCAAATTGTAGAACCAAAAACCAAAACACTTGCTCGGAACTTACCTAAAATAATTCCGTTCGAAAATATCCGCGTTCATTTCAATTTAGCGGATGGAATGTTTGTAAAAGACTCTGAGCATTTTCACCGTGAAACGAATATTATAGCATCATTTAAACCAGCCCTAGAATTTAGTGCTCCAATAATTTATGAGCCGAATTATCCTGTATTTTGCCCAGTTTTCGATAAAATTCAGAATTTAAAAATTACTGTGACCAATGAGAATGACGAAGTAATAGATTTCAACGGCGCAACAGTTACTGTAATTTTAGAGATGAGTTAATTATTTCCTCTTCATTTAATTTTCTATTATTTTTCTTATAATAAATGAACAAAGTAGAAAGTTACCAGTGGCAGTCTTTTCCTGTAAATGAAAAGACTAAAAACAATTTAAATTTGCCAAACAAGGACGTGGAAATAGATATTAAAGTTGGTGATGGTTGGGTTGATAATAATGCGCACCTGTATATTACTTTCGATGTAACTCATGCTGATGGAACTGATTACACTAACTATGAAGGAAAGCCAAATGTAAAGCTAATTGACAATTACCCCACTCAATTTTGGAGCACTGTAACCGTGAAAAAACGAGGACACACTATCTATCGAATTGACCATCCAAATATATCTTCAACGGTTCTGTTTAATTTAACAGCCTCTTATAGTGATAAAATGATATATTCAGGTAATTTTCTTAATAATGGTAAATTGCAGAAAAAATCAAATGAGTTAAGGTACCCTTTAAGTCTTCTTGGTGGCTTTTTTAAGGATTTTAAAGAGATTATGTGGGAAGGAGATTTAACTGTTACATTTACATGGAGTCAAAATGCGAACGATGCTCTGTATAGATGGTGGACTAAGAATCCCGATGGGGGCAATGCACCTGGAACTCTCCCGGAGGAAGGAAAAGTTACCGTAAAGTCAATGGAGATAAAAATTCCTGTTGTAAAATACGAACCAAATTATGAGCTTGAACTGAGAGAAAAAATACTGCAAGAACCACGAATACCTATATCATTCTTTGACCTTCAAACTCAAGAAATTTCAGGCCTAAGTGGGAAAAGGAATTTTGAAATAGATATTACTAATTACTACAATTCAATGGAGTTTGATCTGCCATATTTCATTTTTGTTGTGTTTCAAACTAATAAAAAAGTTAACCAAGATATGAATAGTTCCAAATTTGATCATGTTCAGCTTCAAAATATTTACATGAAAAACGGAAGAAACGAAATATTTCCGGAAGAAATGTGGAATATCAATCCTCCTAATACTTATCTAAATGCCTATTATGCTTTTAGGGACTTTAAGCGTATAACTGAGCTGAAGTATGATGTTGTTGTAACTCCCACAGAGTTCATTGCTTCTTATCCTATTTATGTTATCAATATAAGTCGGCGTAGAAATGTAGTAACACCTCAGAAAACCAGTATGAAATTGGTAGCAACATTTAATGCCAATATACCAGAAAATACGCTTGCTCATATAATTATGTACGGTAAAAAGAATTTAACCTATGATGCTAAGCATGGAATAGTTACTGAAAACTTTTAAATGTTGAAAGTGAAACATTTTTTCTGTTATCCATCAACTCGTCATTGATTAGACTATCAATAACAAAAGTTTTATAATGTTCTGGCGAAGTATAACCTCTATCTTTATTAAAAATTGTGACTTCGGCAAACTGAAAACTTTTAAATGTGAAAGTAGTTGTTATTCATTTTAATAAATTAGTAAGAGTTTAGTTTTTAAGTTCAATTGAACTTAAAAACTAAGAATAAAAAAGAGTTAGTTTAAATTTGTTGAATTTGAAAGGGCAATTAAGTTTGCAGTATTTTCTTATTTAAAGATAAAAAAAAGCAGTTAATAAATATGGAACCCGAATATAATATAATGCCTTGCAGCCTGACAAATATTTTAAAAGGGGGTTGTGTTTCAAATACACCCACCAAAGTAAATAATGTGGCTGAGTGTATTAAGAAAATAGTCTTCGATTACTACCTTAAACTGCAAAATTTGCAACTGACAATCTTAGAACGCGTTAGTAATGACAGTGATTTCATGGAAATTGGTGATGCCTTAGAGGAGTTAGAAGAACAAGTGGAGAAACTAATAGTTTCGGTTAAATAACTATTGTTATTATTTAATTAGTAAGAGTTTAGTTTTTAAGTTTAATTGAACTTAAAACTAAGAATTAAGAAAATGATATTTTAGGTGAAAAGGCAATTAAGTCTGCAAAATTTTGTTATTTATAGATATAAAAAACAGTTAATAAATATGGAATCTGAATACGCCGTTATCGTCCGTTGCGTCGACGTAAATAATGTGCCTGAGTGTATTAAGAAAATAGTCTTCGATTACTACCTCAAGCTGCAAAATTTTCAACTAACTATCTTAGCACGCGTTAGTGATGAAAGTGGCTGTGTAGAAATTGGTGAGGCATTAATGGAATTAGAAGAGCAAGTAAAGAAACTAATAGTTTCGGCTGAGCACAGTGCGAAAAAAGAAGGAAGAAGTTAAAAATAAGTTATCAGTGAACTTGACCAGGAAACTCCGTTAGCCTTGATACGCTCTTAGTCGATAAGATAACCTTGGCAGCATGCACTCTCTCTCTGTGCCATCCGCTCACTCGCATGGAAGTGATGTGCTAAATTAAATATTACTTAGCCCCCAGCTGTTAGTCTTGTTACACCGGAAGTACTAGTAGCAAAGCAAGAAACTACGTAGTATGTGCAGCGCGATCTATTAGCAAACAATAAAAGCTCTTCGTAGTGCACTTGTTGTAAGCAATTGCACCACATAAAGCCGCAAACGCGCTTATTATTCGCTTTCCTCGTAGCTCAGGAGGTTAAAGTGTTTGGTTTGTTGAGACTTGTTCACTTAGAAGCGGAGGCGCCCTGCTTCTATGGTTCGAATCCCACTCAATCCTTTCAAAAAATAACTGAGTCATTAATGGAGAGAGAGGAGAGGACTAAAGGGCAAATGCTCTCCAGGCACATAAGGGAGCCTGAGAGATGCAAAGTAAAAAAGAGTGGCCACTCAAGGAGCGAGAGAAGGAGAACAAAGAACAAAGAAAAAATCCCCAGGGGTAACAACGAGGAGAAATTAAAAACCAGCGCTGGCTTCGAAACACCCCTGGGGGTTTCTCTGAAATGTCGGAGTTTTGCAAAAATTTTCACCATTATTTTTTCCATAATTCTTTAAAAAGTCACTAGTTATTTTAACCATTATTCTATCCATTGTTTCTAAAAAATTCGTCAGAATTTTTAGCCTTGTTTTAACCATTATTCTTCCCCTAATTTCTAAAAAAGTAACTGATAATTTTAGCCTTGTTTTAACCATTATTTTATCCTTAATTCTTTTAAAAATTTACTGGTTCCTTTTAGCCATTATTTTAGGTGTTTGTACGATAAATTTGTGTTACGTTTTATAGGTAGAAGTAAGCATAACGTTGGCATTTATATATTAGAGTCATTTTTATGGTTACTTTTAACCATATTTTATTAAAAATAACATTGTTAATTTTATGGATAAGCTAACCATAGCTTTTTATGGCTGGTTTTTATAGATAGAATAACCATAACTTTTGATTTTGTTTTATAGATAATTTTAGCCATATTTATGTGCATTATTTTGGATTAAATTGCATGGTTACTTTTAGCCATAGTTTTGGAAAGCTCATTGGTAATGTTATGGATGGCTTTAACCATAAACAAGATTAAAAAATAAAATAAGTTAAGGTTAAGGTAGACCTCAAAAAAATTAGTTAAGTAAACTATTTTTTAAGGTTAAATAGGACCTTAAAAATAAATAACATTATGGTTAAATTTAACCATAGAAGTAGGCTTGCTCCAAAGTTGCCCATATACTACTGATGCCACCGCAACCAGCAACTTGCAACGAACGTTGTAACTTCCCCTCCGAAGGAAAGCATGCTGACGAATTTTTAGCGCTCTTAGAAAATCCGGCGACTTTGGCCGGCTTTGAACCAGCACCTTGGGCATAGAAGTTCAGCATGCTACCAGTTAGCCGCTTCTCTCATAGTCAGATGGAACAAGAAGTTCCGTGACGAACTAAAGAGCCTACTTTTCTTAAAATTAAGATTCATGCCATAGATTAATCTACAGTATATGAACCTATCTAGAATAATGACGAAATTAAGTGGGTGATATCGAAATGTCTTAATTAGTTCGAAATAAGGTATACTAGGCATAATGTAGCCTAATAGAGCAATACAGTTGGCAGCTCTGGTGACTGAATATATTCTTACTTCCATCTCCTAAGGTACAGAATACAAAATGTGGTTGAAGTCCAAAGGACGTTACATGGATTTAGACATTGGATCTATTAGTACACGTAAAAGCATGTTGGCAACAATGTCATGCGAGTGCTGGGCAGAAATAATCTGAAATATTATATATTTTGTGCCAATTTTGGATGAAATCCATTTGTTGGTATAAAAGTTACATGTATTTTAAAATTGGTCCTATCAGCAGGCTTAGAATCATGTTGGTAGAACTGACGCATATAAGTTACTCCAAATTAATGTAAAATGTCGGGTAATTTACGTGTGCATAGTTTAAAGCTGTCGGCTTGCATACTTTCTGATATATTTGGATACAAAATAGAGAGCAATTATTAACAGTTTGCAGGGGGTTGCCGTTGCTTCACGTCCGTAGGTTTAACCTGAAAGTACCCTACACGTGACCCCTGGGTGGTGCTAAGAAAGCAACAACTCTGGCTGCTAGACAATCCTTGTGATCTCCTAGCACAATCACATCACAATGACTCCTCTCATAAACAACGGTTCTTTTAAGAACCAAAGATGTAGATACGTTGGACCAAGTACTAGAATCCTACAGATTAATATAGAGAGTATTAGCAGATCTAAAAGTCAATATTTATCTAAGCTCTGTTTGGAGAATAATATTGATGTAATTGCCATCCAAGAAACACATGCAAATGATGAATACCAACTCAAATCAAGAGGCAAAATACCAGGATATGACCTCCTTGGTGCAACTTACCATCTAGCTTATGGGATTGCCACGTATGTGCGAAACACTATTGAGAATGCCTACTTAATCTCATCTAATGCCATTAATGACATCCATGAAGTTGTAATAAAAATTGGAGACTTGCACGTTGTAAACATCTACAAACCTCCCGCAGTTCAGTGGCCATCTGAAGTCCTCCACCTGCATCCTCATCCAGTTATTTACACAGGTGACTTCAACAGTCACCATGAGCAATGGAAATATAACTCCAATGATTCTAATGGAGAAGCTTTAGTTTCATGGGCAGAAGTACACAATTTTCATCTAATATTTGATGCCAAAGACAGATGCACATTTAGATCAGCTGCCTGGAGGCGGGAGTCCAATCCGGACCTGTGTTTTGTGTCTTCAAACGAGAACCTCAAACCACTAGCAACCACACGCAGAGTCCTACCTGATTTCCCACATAGTCAGCACCGCCCAGTTATTCAAGAAGTAGGCATACAAATCCCTTTGGTGAATTCCATTCCTCGTCCACGCTGGAACTTTCAGAAAGCTAACTGGTCTGAGTTCTCCATAAATCTTGATAAAGTCTTAGGGTGGATTCCTCCTTTAAGTAACAACTATGGAAGATTTGTTGGAGCAGTATTAAGCATAGCAAAAAAGTTTATTCCCAGACGATACCGGAAGGAATATATTCCTGGCTGGTCTGAAGTCAGTGAGAAACTGTACGAGGACTTCCTTTCTACTGGAGAACAAGAAATAGCAGATGACCTGCTGCATAGCCTTGATGCCACGCGTCGACAGAAATGGCTGGACACTGTCGAAAATCTAGACTTCAAACACTCAAGCAGGAAAGCCTGGTCCCTCTTACGTAATTTGGGAGGTGGAAATCGAACAACACGAAATAACAACTTAATAAAACCAAACAAAGTTGCTGCTCACATTGTCTCAATATCTAAGCCATCTATCTCCCGGCCCCATGCCATTCAAGTAAAACGAGAACTGCGAACCATGTTATCAGAATGCCCAGATAATAGCTCTTATTCTATACCTTTCAGCCCTGAAGAGATATCGTCAGCTCTAAAAGACATTAAATCAGGTAAAGCCCCAGGTCTTGATGGCATACACCCAGAATTCCTTCTGCACTGTGGTGAGTATGCTAAAAGATGGCTAGCCCAGTTTTTCACCAATATTTTTACAAACAGGGTCCATTCCTCGACTAATGAAACAGACGAAGATCATTGGTATCTTGAAACCAGGTAAACCCAATAACGAAGCCCAAAGTTATCGTCCTATTTCTCTTCTGAGCATGATGTACAAACTACTTGAGAGGCTGCTGTATAACAGAATACATAATGAATTACATGAAAATATTCCTGTTGAACAGGCTGGATTTCGTCCAAACCGAAGCTGTGTGGATCAAGTTCTTTCATTTACATCTTATATAGAGGCAGGATTCCAGAAACAGCAAAAGACCTCTGCTGTATTTATTGATTTATCCTCCGCCTATGATACTGTGTGGAGACAGGGCATTGTTAATAAGTTTCTCCGTGTCATTCCCTGCAGAAGAACAGCAAGACTCCTGAACAACATGCTGACTGATAGACCTTTCCAGGTAACCATAGGGAATGCCGTTAGTGACCAGAAGACTCTTAACAACGGACTACCCCAAGGCTCAGTCCTAGCTCCGCTATTATTCAGTCTCTATATAGCAGATATGCCAGACACCCAGTCCAGGAAGTTCGGCTATGCTGATGATTGGGTGTTAGCAACTCAACACAAACAAATCGAGGCCACTGAAGAAATATTAACGAAGGACTTATGTGCAATGTTTCAATACTTCCGTAAATGGGGACTTCAACCGAACCCTAATAAAACTGAATCCACGTGCTTTCATCTGAGCAACATCCTAGCCAACCATGAACTAAACATATATTTTGATGGAAAACGTGTGATTCATAACAAATACCCAAAGTACCTTGGAGTGACACTTGACAGAACACTGTCATTTAAACAACATCTAACAAACACTGCAGCCAAATTGAGGTCAAGAAATAACATCCTACAAAAACTGTGTGGTACAACATGGGGTTCCACTGTGTCTACCCTCCGATCAACTGCCCTAGGTCTTGTATACTCAGCAGCAGAATATTGCAGCCCTGTTTGGCTAAACAGTAGTCACACGAAGCTAGTAGATGTTCAACTAAACCAAACTATGCGGATAATTACTGGTACAATCAAGTCCACACCAGTTTTCTGGCTACCTGTCCTGAGCCGTATTCCACCTCCTACGCTGAGAAGAAAGAATATCCTCCTGAGAGAATTTAACAAAATCTGCAACAACCAACAGCTGCCAATCCATGAGGACATACCTGCAATCCAAATCAATAGACTCCGCTCCAGACACCCTGCAATCAGAACAGCCAACAACCTGGCAGACCATAACTTCAATCTTCATGAAGCCTGGGCAGAAAATTGGTACACAAACACTCCACCAGAGCTACATAGTTTTCTCCATAGTAACAACAATCCATGGGAACTTGATCTGCCCCGTAGGACATGGTGTACACTGAACAGGATACGCACCAACCATGGGAGATGTGGTGATCTACTATACAAAGGGGGAAAGATCACCTCTCCAGAGTGCACGTGTGGCTTCCAGTGTCAGACCATCAAGCATATAGTTGAAGAGTGCCCTCAGAACTTATATCCTGGAAACCACTTTGACTTTTTGTTTTCTACAGCAAATGTGTTAAACTATGTAAATAATATGTCTGTAAATTTGTAAATTATGGTTATATTTTCTCTGTGTTCCAAAAAGTGATGTGTAATTGCCATACTATTAATAATAATAACAGTTTGCAGCCCTAGTGGCTCTTAAGAATACACTCAGTCATATATGTTTATATACACATATTACATACAAAATTTGGTTGAAATCCAATTGATAGTGTAGAAGTTATATGCATTTAAAAATTGGACTTATCAGAAGGCTTAAAATTATTTTGGCAACGCTGTCATGTATGGCTACCTGGAAATTAAACTGAAATAGTATTATCTACATGTGTGCCAATTTTAGAATAGCTCCCATGTATACCTTCCAAGATATCCAACATGGAGCTCAAATTTCTAGTGCTTTTTTTTAGCAGTTGGTAGCACTGGCATCTTTTTCAAATATGGGCCTGAGATATTCCGGTATACATCTTTACTCATACTAAATTTGGTTTCGATATCTGCAGCCGTTATGAGTTGATAGGGGGACACACACACACACAGCCAGACAGACAGACAGACAGAAGGACAGACAGACAAACAGAAGGACAGACACATTTTCCCGGATATATCTTATAAGTCTACTTTTTCCTCATTTTTGAAAAGTGTGAAAAGTAGGCTAAAAATGAATGTGATCTCGTCAATGGCGTTGTCTTGGCAACCTCTGATAGATCATCCCTTATCAATTTAAAAGCGTTGTTATGGTAACCTCTGATGGCACTTGGCATTTTTTAAAATTCCGAAATCATTTTTCTCATCCCTTGGCGCAATGGTGGGTCATATCAAAAATTCTTTCACACAAACGTTTTAGGTAATTATTAGGGGAATATTTTCCATTTTGTACGGTTTTGATATTGTGCCTATTAAGAGAGATATGATTAATGTTTCCCGAAAAACCCACTTTTTTCCACCCCTTTGGTCAATGGTTGGTGCTATCAAAAAACTTATTTGACATATATTTTTTGCACTTATCTGACACATCTTATGAACTTTGAATGGATTCGATATATCACGTATTAAGAGAGTTATAGCGAAATTTCACTTTTTCGAAAAAGCCCCCCATTTTCACCCCCTTCGACCGATTTTGCCCATTAACGAACTCGACCGAGATTTTATTGGGATACATATTATGTAAAATATTCAAAGTGATTGGTGAAAAATTACGGCAGTTATCGTGTGCCCACAAGAAACTGATATATATACAAGCTGACCCGGCAGACGTTGTCCTGCCAATCAAAGAAAGTGTTGTAACTTTGTTTCTTGAAGTGCTTTTGGATACACAATATTTTTTTCAATTTCTGTTAACTGCCTCTAAACTATCGTGAATTGAATTAATTGAACTAATTTAGAAACATTCGTTGGAGCGTGCACAACAACTTTCCAAAGTTTCATCGCAAACGGATAAATAGCATTTAACGCATACGGGATTTGGTTTAAATGATTCGTGCGCTGTCACTCATTTGTTGAATCTACTCGTGCTCTACCAACTGTGAAATGGATTTACTAAGTTAGAAAGCTTCACGTAAGTGTACACAACAACTCATCAAAGTTTCATCGCAATCGATGAATAGTATATGAACGCATACAGGATTTTGTTGGAACGCTTCGCGCGTCGTCACTCATTTGTTACATCTACTCGTGCGCTACCAATATTGTAAAATGGATTTACCAAGTTGAACACCTTCCCTGGCGTGTACACAACAACTTATCAAAGTTTCATCGGAATCGGATGAATGACATATGAACGCATAAGTGATTTTCTTTAAACGATTCGCGTGCCGTCTCTCATTTGTTGAATCTACTCATGTGCTACCTATTGTAAAGTAGATTTACTAAGCCTGAAACCTTCTCTGGCGTGTACTCAATGATTCACCAATGTTTGATCGCAATCGGATGAATGATATATGACCGCATACGGGACATTGTGGAAACGATTCGCGCGCCATCGCTCATTTGTTGAATCTACTCGTGCGCTGCTTATTAAAAACTGGATTTACTAAGACAGAAACATTTCCTGGAGTGTATACAACAATTCACCAATGATTCATCGCAATCGGATAAATGGTTTTGGACGCATACGGTACTTTGTTGAAATGATTCGCGTGCCGTCACACATTTGTTGAATCTACTTGTGCGCTACCTATTTTAAAATGGGTTTATTAAGCCAGAAACCTTCCTTAGGGAGTACACAACATCTCACCCAAGTTTCATCGTAATCGGACGAATGGTATTTGAACGCATACGGGACCTTATTGAACGCTTCGCGCTTCGTCGCTCATTTGTTGAATCTACTCGTGCGAAACCTGCTGTGAAACAGATTTACTAAGTTAGAAACCCTCACGTAAGTGTACACAACATCTCACCCAAGTTTCATTGCAATCGGATGAATGGTATATGAGCGCATACGGGACTTTGATTAAAAGTTCGCACGTCGTTGCTCATTTGTTGAATCTACTCGTGAGCTACCTATTGTAAAATGGATTTACTAAGTTAGAAACCCTCACGTAAGTGTACACAACATCTCACCCAAGTTTCATCGCTATCGGGCGAATGGTATTTGAACGCATACGGGACTTTGTTGAAACGCTTCGCACGTCGCCGCTCATTTGATGAATCTGCTCGTGCGCAACCTCCTGTGAAATGGATTACTAAGTTAGAAGCCTTCACTTAAGTGTACACAACAACTCATCAAAGTTTCATCTCAATCTATGAATGGAATATAAACTTATACGGGATTTTGTTGAAACGCTTCGCGCGTCGTCACTCATTTGTTGAATCTAGTCGTGCGCTACCTAATGTGAAATTGATTTACTAAGCCAGAAGCCTTCCCTGGAGTGTACACAACATCTCACCCAAGTTTCATCGCTATCGGACGAATGGTATTTGAACGCATACGGGACCTTGTTGAAACGCTTCAAGCGTCGTCGCTCATTTGTTGAGTCTATTCGTGCGCTATCTATTGTAAAATGGATTTACTAATCCAAACACCTTCTCTGGAGCTCACTCAACATATCACCCAAGTTTCATGGCAATCGGATGAATGGTATATGGACGCATACGGGACTTTGAAACGCTCACACGAGCGTTTTGCCGGTCGCGGGAAGCGGCGTTCGAGACGCGTCGGGCGGGAAGCACGCCTCTGGAGGCGTCCTGCCCACTAGCGGGAGACCCGCGAACTAAACTACACGTGGCGTTCTGCAAGCAGTTTACACGCTAGTGATGTGCTTGAGCCCGGCTCGAGCTGCTCGAACAGATGACGTCAGAGTTCGAACAAGTTCGAGCAGTGCTCGAGCCTTTGTGCGCGCCGTGACCTATCGGCGTGTTCTTATCACCCAGAAACCTCAAGAAGGCTGTGTTTAGAGTATTGTGCTAGGCGGAATCGACTCGTCATGTTGTTGCTGTGCACTGCTGTATAGTTTCTTACAGTATCTGTAATGTGGAGATAGCTACAATCTGTGTTTGTGCGATGATCCGAAGCACATGACTGTCTCCCCACCCCAGAATAAACAAACTGCCTACTGAACATCATTGGAGTGCACAGGACAACACTTCCTTAGTACAATGGTAGTACAATGGTGCGGCAACAGTCTGTGTATATATGCGATTGATTAATTAATTTGACCTCAGTGACTCCTGCATCAGCGGACTATATTTTTAATTCAGATGTTAAATTATGAGACTATCTGTTCTCCTTTTTCTTTTCAATGTTTCATTAAGCCGTGATATGATGTAAGTGTGTACCATACCATACCATTAATAATAATAATAATAATAATAATAATAATAACAATTTGTTCCGTTGCAGGAACATATGTTTGCTACTATCCTCGACAGTATTACATCCTCCCCAGAAGCCATAGGCGTATCAGAGATGGGGTGTGGGGGAATTATCTTATTAATATTATTATTATGTACAATTTCTCTTTCCCTGCACAGAGCACCTGATGGTCACCACTTCACACACATCAATATACTGAGAGTAGTAGTCAAATAGGTTCATTCACACCGTACGCAAGAGAATCTCTACTTAGTACAAAACAAAGTACCCGATTCTTGGATGTCACGGGTAATCTCGAGAACTACTGAATGGATTTTGATGCGGCGCTCACCATTCAGTAAAGGTATTCTCGAGGAAGATTTCTGTAGAAAATAATTAATGTATGATCAAAGGGAGCCAAGCAGTAACGATTTCAGTGAAAAGGTCGAAAAAAGAACCTGGCGTCCGTGCGCTTTTTAAGCTTAAGCTTGGCAAACCGTTAAAAATATCAATATAATACGAGTGTAACAATTGTTCAGCATGAAAAATTCTACACAAAAGTCCGGGAGGGCATATCTCTATCTTCGGTACATCGCCCACTATAAGTGCTTTTTGTTTGGACGGAAGGGGGATTTGTGTCTCGTGCACCTCGCCATTCTTAAATTACGTCTGGCAGGAATTCCTTGCACATTCATAACTTTTCTCGGGCGAAGCCGGGGTGGGTTGCTAGTGGTTCCATAAAATATCGTCTGGGCGGTCAGCGCTTCGCATAGTTTATGTGTGTGGTCCCTTGACAGTTCGAACTGGTTCGATAGAGTATCGAGCTTAAGTTGCGTATCGGGCTGGCGTGACCCCGCTCGAACATGTGTATCATACGCTCCTAGTAATGCGCTTGAGCCCGGCTCGAGCTGCTGGAACAGATGACGTTGGAGTTCGAACTGGTTCGAGCTTGGCGCGAGCTTTTGAGCACACCGCGAGCTATCGGCGTGTTCTCATCACCCAGAAACCTCAAGAAGGCTGTCCTTAGAGATTGTGCTAGGCGGAATCGACTCGTCATGTTGTTGCTGTGCACTGCTGTATAGTTTGTGCATATAACCCCTTCAAACAGTATCTGTAATGTGGGGACAGCTACAACCTGTGTTTGTGCGATGATTCGATGCACGTGTCTCCCCAGAATATACAAACTGCCTACAGAACATCATTGGAGTGCACAGAACCAAGGCGACGGGTTACAACACTTCCTTAGTACAATTGTGCGGCAACAGTATGTGTAGGCCTACATATGCGATTAATTTGTTCCGTTTCAGGAACATATATTTGTTTATATCCTTGACAGTATTACATCATTCCCAGAAGCCAAAGACGTATCAGAGATGGGGGGCGGTGAATAACCTATATTATTACAGTATTATTAAGTTATGTACAATTTGGTTTACGTCGCACCGACACAGATAGGTCGTATGGTGACAATGGGATAGAAGAGGGCTAGGCGCGGAAGGATGCGGCTGTGGCCTTTATAAAGTACAGCCCCAGCATGTGCGTGGTGTGCAAATGGGAAACCACGGAAGACCATCAGCAGGGCTGCCGACAGTGGGATTTGAAACACTGATAGCCTAATACGTTCACATATACTGTACGCGAGCAAAAGTTATAGAAAAACTCGTCTGGGCCGTCAGCGCTCCGCATACTTTATGTGTGGGGTCGCCTGGCAGCTCGAACAGGTTCGATACAGTATCGAGCTTGCGTTGAGTATCGAGCTGCCGCGAGCCCGCTCGAACTTCAGTATCATTCGCCCATCACTAGTTCGAACAGGTTCGAGACCGAATCGAGCCTACGTTGCGTATCGGGCTGGCGCGACCCCGCTTGAACTTGTGTATCATACGCTCGCTTGAGCCCAGCTCGAGCTGCTGGAACAGATGACGTCGGAGTTCGAACTGGTTCGAGCTGGGCGCGAGCATTTGAGCGCACCGCGACCTATCGGCGTGTTCTTATCACCCAGAAACCTCAAGAAGGCTGTGTTTAGAGTATTGTGCTAGGCGGAATCGACTCGTCATGTTGTTGCTGTGCATTGCTGTATAGTCTGTGCATATAACCCCTTCAAACAGTATCTGTAATGTGGGGACCGCTACAACCTGTGTTTGTGCGATGATTCGATGCACGTGTCTCCCCAGAATATACAAACTGCCTACTGAACATCATTGGAGTGCACAGAACAAAGGCGACGGGTTACAACAATTCCTTAGTACAATGGTGCGGCAACAGTATGTGCGATTAATTTGTTCTGTTTCAGGAACATATATTTGTTAATATCCTTGACAGTATTACATCATTCCCAGAGGCCAAAGACGTATCAGAGATGGGAGGCGGTGAATAACCTATATTAATACAGTATTATTATGTACAATTAGGTTTACGTAGCACCGACACAGGTAGGTCATATGCAGGGGCGGATCTAGGGGAGGGCGACCGCCCAGGGCCCCGCGCCATGGTTTTTAAAAATTTAATTAATTAATTAATTATACTTTTCAAACTAAAGTATAATTCATATTCATTTTTTCAGTGCAGCTATGACCTCCCGTGACCGTTTAGCAAGTTTAGATTTCAGTGAAATTATAGAAGATTTCAGCCGGGAAAAAAGTCACAAAGTAATATTTTAATAATTAATATTTTAATTTTAATATTTTCATAGTTTACATAATCTTCTTCAAGAGGACTTAAAGGTTTCTTTCATATTAAAACAAGATGTTCAGTAAAGAACATATAGCCTACTTTCTCCTAAATGTATGAGTATAGTTATAACTCGTTGTTATTATCAAAGAGTATAATAGAACTATTCTTTGTTGAAGACCTTAGGAACGATTTACCTCTACCAAACGCCACAACCTAGTTAAAAACTGCTACCATCATTGAAGAAAGAAAGATAAGAAGTATATCAAGAATGTTATGGATCTGGAGACATAATCGACCGGACTGGCTGCGTGGCTCAACGGTAACGTTCTCGCTTGCTGGGCCCTAGGTTGCAGGTTCGTATCCTGGCGCAGTCAGCTGGCATTTGAGGGTGCACAAATGCGAGGGAGCCGTGTCAGTACATTTACTGGCACGTTTAAGATCCCCTTCGGGCCAAAATTCCGGCACCCCGGTGTCTCTAAAAGCAGCAGTAGTTAAAAGGGATGTAAAACCAATAACATTATTATTATTATTATTATTATTATTATTATTATTATTATTATTATTATTATTATTATTACATATACGACCTGCCGTGGGCAACATCTAACTTTGAGTTGAGGCATGTCTTTACACGTCTGGTTGTGCATGGCTTTCACAACCCTAATTGAATTAACAAATCTTTCCATGACCCTACAGAGACGTGTGTATACAAACTATGTGGATATTTTCGATTGCTATTTGCCTGAAATAAAAGTAGTAATTAATAACCTGAACTAACACCAACGGCTTGAATTCAGTTACTATGTGAAATCGTTTTGTTCTTTACTTCAAATAACATTTTCAAGTAACGCAAAATAGGCTGTTACAAACCCTTTAAAATAAAAAGTAAAAATGTATCGTAGTATCATCTTGTCATTCTTCAAATTCGATGCGCATAGAATGCCAATGGTATAGTAATCAATGGAGCCCCACGTAGACTAGTCGTGACATCTAGTGGTGAAATATCGAACAATATAATCCTAACAGAGCGAGTGCATTCTAGCGGCCAGAAGAAGAAACTTTTCAATAAAATCTGGAAGTTAATAAGTAGGTCGGCGTGCAGTTACCTTTTTGGCAGCTAGATGTCTCGAGTAAATCTGCTGGCGAATTATGGTTTAATTAAATATATATTTTACATCATAATATGCACAATATAACGCTTAATTTTAAAACATCTGAGTCATTACAAAACAATAAACATATAACATTTCAAGCAAAAAACCTAGCTCTGATCGGGTTTGAACCATAGGCATTTGAGCGATAGGCTAACGCTCTACCACTGAGCTAATTGTGTCAACGAATATCGTTCTATATAAAATGACTTACATAGAATTTGTTAGCAAATAATGATTTATACTAAACGATTTCATCACTGGAGTATATTATTTATATATAAAGTATTTCATACAAAGTTTATTTATTTTGTATCAGTACGCTATATTGCATGCAATACTCAAATTAGTGAAATATAAGTCAGGCACAAGATATCCGCTGCCATCTTGTCTTATTACTGAATCGGCTCAGCTTTTTAAAATCACGTCTGCACTATAGTATTACAAAATAAACTTTTAATTTCGAACGTGCCTCTTCCTTTAGAACAGTTAAAACAATTCTCGGCTCGATAATCGGAACTGGTGGGTCCCATGATATGGATTATAAAGTTTGCATAATTCTCACGGCCGCCATCCTGAAATGGTATGGCGGACGACCTTGTAGTTTGGTCACAAGACGCATCCTATACGAAGGTATGTTGTTACCAAATTTGGTAGAGATCGGATGATTTGGTTAGTCGTTATTTGATTTTACGTTTTGAACGTTTGAGTGGCCGCCATTCAGTTTTAGTAAAGATGGCGGCTATATAAAACATGACACTGAGGTGTCCTTTGCTAGTGCTACCTTTGTACCAAATTTCGTTCAATTCGCATTCACCGTGTTCGAATTGATAGGGGGGGACAGACATTCAGAGTACACACACTCACACACACACAGACACACAAACACAGACTCACACACACACATACACACACACAGACTCACACACACACATACACACACACAGACAGACACACTTTTTTCGCCCTGTGTTGATCTCATAAGTCTACTTTCGTTTTCTGCAAAAATCGAAAGTAGGCAAAAAATGTACTGTAGTGTATTCAAAATATTGGAACTATTCTTTATTTTATTATTACCAAACTATTTTCCATTTGATTTGAAATTCTTTTATTTCCTATTGTTGTGGGCCCCACCTTATCATATCGCCCAGGGCCCCGCAAGGCCTGGGTCCGCTACTGGTCGTATGGTGACAATGGGATAGAAGAGGGCTAGGCGCGGAAGGATGCGGCCGTGGCCTTTATAAAGGTACAGCGTGCCTGGTGTGCAAATGGAAAACCACGGAAGACCATCAGTAGGGCTGCCGACAGTGAGATTCGAAACACTGATAGCCTAATACGTTCACATATACCGCACGCGAGCAAATGTTTGCGGAAAATACCGTCTGGGCCGTCAGCGCTCCGCATACTTTATGTGTGGGGTCGCCTGGCAGCTCGAACAGGTTCGATACAGTATCGAGCTGCGATGAGTATCGAGCCGGCGCGAGCCAGCTCGAACTTCAGTATCATCCGCCCATCACTATTACACGCGTCAGTAACCTTCTGGTGTTTACTGTGAATTCACGTTTGTTGCGCTGCAGTATGTTTGATACGGAGAAGTTTATTATTGAGATCGAGAATCGACCGCCACAAACGATTCGCTAATGTGGGATGAATCCACCAACGCCTCTTTTTCCCATTATGTTCATGGCTGTGGATTTTCATTTCATTAAGCATATCATTTAACAATAAGATTCCTGCAACGCAACCGACTTAGACTGTATCCATGTCCATCGCAGCCCTCAATAGATGCGAGTAGACTACTTGTCTCAGTAGAAAGAATACAATAGTAGGCACTTCTGTTCACACACCACGTTTTGACCGCCTCGTGTAGATTGCACAATTTTGGCGCGGTCTGCTCTTGGCGGGTCACACGCCGCGTTTTGACGCTCACGTGTAGATTGGCGCTCGTGTACATTGGCCCTAACACAAACGTTTCTGTGTTTAAGACCTAACCTAGCATTTACTTCAACAAATACTCTCCATGACTACCATAGTCCTTTTCTTACTAACTCGTAATAGTACATTATGCAAAGAGCCTATAATGGCAATAATTAAGACACGAGTATGTTCATAATTTCCATACGAGTGTCTTAATTACCATTATAGGCGAGTTGCATACGACTGTCTAGATTCGACGATAATTATAATTTTATTTATTTACATATTTTACGCCCACATTGGAGCACTTAAATCAATACATTTGAATGAATTTCTTCTTTTTCTCGTTCCAGAACTTTCTCATCCTCTCCGACCTGGAAGCCCTTTGTGTGTCCGATATAGTATATTGTTTCCATTCAACTGTTATTAGTTTGAGACTTATGCTTTTGTTCTTCAAAATCCTCTTCTCTTCTCTGTCTTTGATTTGTTGCCGAGTTATACCCAATACTTCCAAACCATCCTGAACTTCTTTGAACCAATTATTGTTGATTTTATTTTTCAAAATGTAATCAAATAGTTGTTTCAATATCCTGGTTTCTGGCAGTCTTGATATGAGACAGAAAAAGGAAATTCTTCTTTTACGCATTGTAGTTATTATTGATTCACATTCACTTTATTATATGTTCTAACATAAATATTCATAAATATCTGTCGAGATTCTGTCGGTTGAATTCTTCTTCTTGGAAATTGTGTGGGCTCTGCATTTGATCTCTACCCAACTAGAGATGGGCAGCAGTCGACTGAAAACAGTCGAATTAGTCGATAGTTAAAACAATCGACTTATTCGACTGCTTTTAAAAAACAGTCGAATGAATTCAACGACTACTCACCGTATCATAAACAAGTCGTTTGCAAACGACTGATCCCAAAGCTATCGTTGGAAATCATTCGAATGAAACAAGTCGATGGCAAACGACTACTTCCAAGCGAATTGAATCATTCGAATAAAAGTAGTCGTTGTAAACGACTGATCCCAAAACAATCGTTGGAAATCATTCGAATGAAACAAGTCGTTGGCAAACGACTACTTCCAAGCAAATGGAATCATTCGAATAAAAGTAGTCGTTGTAAACGACTGATCCCAAAGCAATCGTTGGAAATCATTCGAATGAAACAAGTCGTTGGCAAACGACTAATTCCAAGCGAATGGAATCATTCGAATTTATGTAGTCGTTCTAATCAAACGACTTCTTCAGGATAACTTCATGCTACAATTCATTGTGCTGTATGTTTATTGTAGAGCTTGAATTAATAAGTTAAGTATACCTGTAGGTGCCTATAGTTTTATACAGTTCGTTGATTCTTTCAATGAAATAGCCTAAATCCAATTGTCCAAGTTATTGGACAATTCAATATTGTCATTCAATATTTAGTTTATGTTTGAACTCCAGATACCGGTTTTGTGGCACATCATCCCAGGCAAGCCGGTAAATACCTTTGCCTCCCAGTCAGATGGATCATTTAGCCGTAATTTTGAATTAGAGTAAGGTTGTAGTATGCGTGGTCAGATTTAGACAATAGCCTACTCCATGAAGGGGTCATGGCTACGCCTTCTATGTTTGTTTAATGAATAGAGTAACTGAAATGAGGGATGTATACTGATTTTAAGATTTGTGGAATGAGTTTATGATTTTTTTAATAGAATTTAATGAAGTCTTCAGTAAAGTTGGAGACATGATCGTGTTTAGACAATAGCCTACTCCATGAAGGGGTCATAACTATGCCTTCTATGTCTGTTTAAGGTGTAGTGTGGCTGAAATGAGGGAGGTTTACTGATTTTGGTGTTTGTGGAGTAGTCTTTTCGTTTATAATTTTTGTGAAGCTTGTTGCGGAGTTGTTTTATGGATTGTATTGCTCTGCAAATGAAGTGTATTAGGGGTTTCTGGGTTTGGTTTAGCTGTAGTTTACAGGGTTATGGCTGAGAGTTGTTGTAGCAGGCCTAGCAGTGGCGTGCTGTTTGGGAGGGGGAAGGGGTTAGTGGCAAAGACATGAGGGCAGGGATGGAAGAGTTGTAGCGTTGTCTGTGGTTAAACTGCCGTTGCCTTATGGCTGATTTTATGTACTGACATCCATCATAAGATAGAGTGGTGATGTGAATCTCTACATCTATTGCAGCGGGTACTGTGAGGATAGCTTGACCGTACGCACAAATTGATTCTGGTCGTCAATTGTTTGGAGATGGGCAGCACCGCAGCAGTCGACTGAAAAATGTTAAATCCATCGACTTGTTTGTCTGCTTTCAAAAAACAGTCGAATGAATTCAACGACTACTCACCGTAACATAAACAAGTCGTTTGCAAACGACATATCCCAATTGTGTTTTAACTTTTAACATGTAGAACGCGCTCGGATAGTTTTACGTTCTGGTCGTCAATTGTTTCAGCACATGGATAGCGCGCGCATTAAAAAAAAACTTAGTATTTACATTGCTGCCAACATCTCCACTGAATGTTCGCCCTCGTTGCTGTTCTAAAGTGTTCTATTTTCGTGTGTATTTACTATGAAGTGTGATTATTTCAATGTTGGCTATGGAATTGTTCCCGGTACTTAAGAACTCCCTCTCAGTAGTAATAGTGATTTAATTTAATCTTAGGTTAATTAAGTATTGGTCTATTACTTCACTTATCCACAGTACATACAGGTAATGTGCCCTGTATCAATACCGGTATCGGGGATCATTTACTCTCACATTTTGCATTAAATGAAATGTGCAACATTGCAAATAATGACTCCACTCTACACGAGGTAAACCACCATTTCGAAGCACAGTAAAAATAAATAAATAACTTTGACCATTTGCATGTTGCCGAGCGTCGAGTAGTCCAAACTAACGTCTGAAAAAATAGGTGGGTTAAGGAGAAGTTTGATTTTCATCTGTTGGTACGACTCAACTCAGCCGGTAATGGCTTGCAGTGCTTTGAACGCTGCCTAGAAGCGACTACTTTCAGTCGAATACATGAAACAACACGCTTAGGAGCTATGCGAATTCAGGTAACCATTCGACTGAAAGTAGTCGACTATCTAGTCGATAGTTTCTTCCAATGAATGACTAGTCAGTCGATGGTTAAAAGTAGTCGATAGTCCCATCTCTATACCCAACAATGCATTCCAAAGCTTTGAAACATTGTTCATCCTGTACAAGCACCAACAGATGGCGCACAAGTACTATGATGGATCATTTTGTTATTTTGGTAAAATAACACAAAATAGGCTGTTACAAACGCTTTAAAATTAAAATGTATCGTATTATCAACTAGTTACTCTTCAAATTCGATGCGGAAGGTAAATCAATTGAGTCCCAAATGGAACAGTTATGATATCTGGCGGAAAAGTTTCGCATAGGAAATCTATTTACTGACTAATGTCATACGCCTGCTTCCTCCATGACGATCTGGTGTGTTCATGTCAACAATAGCATTCACTAAAATTGTCGGCGAAATCATACTAATGTGTAGAAATTGGAGTTGGGGATATTAAGGTACAGTGCTATTTCTTTTGCAATATTGCCCAGTTTGTTTATGCATTGTAAGTACAATGGTTGATCCAATATAGGCTACGTTGTCAACTTCCAAATCATGCAATTCGTGTCCGACATGTTGGATTTTGATTGCATGTCAGGAGCTATTCTAACCTAATTGGTCAATGAAATATTGAGCTCTGATTGGTTGAAAAAACTGTGTTATAATGAAAAGTAATAATTTAATCACCCCCATTAAGATACCGTTTTCTGACATAATATTTACAAATCGACATCGTCGAACATAAAAACACTTATATTATCCCCAAAGTAACAGTATAAGCAGAGCATTGTTTCCATGATATCAAGACACAGATTTGTACGCCTATTTTTCGCTGTCATTTTATAATATAAAAAACTTAAATTTTCTTATTTTCTATCAAACGACAGATAGTGGAACTATTTCGATTAATTGTAAAGTAGCTTAGATATTTTTTAAAAAAGGAAGCCAGTGTTTCGTTGGTATTTCGCATTTTTGAAAAATAATTACATTTCGTGATATTTCTCGACTTCAATATAATACACGAAGTTCCGTGACGAACTAAAGAGCCTGCTTTTCTTAAAATGTAAGATTCATGCCAATCAATATACACCTATGTAGAATAATGACGAAATTAAGTTGGTGATATCGAAATTTCTAATTAGTTCGAAATATACCTGGTATAATGTAGCCTAATAGAACACTACAGTTGGCAGCCCTGGTGACTGAATATAGCCTATTGTTAGTTCCATCTCTAAAGGAACAGAATACAATATTTGGTTGAAGTCCAATGGATAGCATGGACGTTACATGCAGTTAGACATTGGATCCATCAGCGCGCGTAAAATCAAGTTGGCAACAATGTCATGCATGTGTTGGTCAGAAATAATCTGAAATATTATGATCTCTTGTTGTGCCAATTTTGGATGAAATCCATTTGTTAGTATAGAAGTTACATGCATTTTAAAATTGGACCTATCAGCAGGCTTAGAGTCATGTTGGCAGCACTGGCGTAGGCCTATATTAGTTACACCAAATTAATCTAGAATGCCAGGTACTATACGTGTGCAAAGTTTAGAGCTATTGGCTTGCATACTTTCTCATATACATTGATATTAGGGTAACAAAAATAGAGACAGTATTTATTAACAGTTGGCAGCCCTGGTTACTCTTAAGAATCGGCATAGTCATATCTGTTATGGTACACATAGCACACACGAAATTTGGTTGAAATCCAAATTATAGTATAGAAGTAACATGTATTTAAAGTTGGACCTCTCAGCAGGCTTAGAATCATGTTGGTAGCACTGACGTATATAAGTTACTCCAAATTTATATAGAATGTCAAGTACTATACGTGGGCATAGTTTAAAGTTGTCGGCTTGCATACTTTCTGATATATGGGTATTTGGATAAAAAAAATGAGAGTATTTATTAACAGTTGGCAGCCCTGGTGGCTCTTAAGAATACGCTCAGTCATGTCTATTTATGTACACATGGCACATACGAAATTTGGTTGAAATACAAATGATAGTGTAGAAGTTATATGCATTAAAATTTGGACCTATCAGCAGGCTTATAATCATTTTGGCAACACTGCCAAGTATGACTTCCTGAAAATTATACTGCAATATTATTATCTATACGTGTGCCAATTTTGAAATAGCTCCCATTCATACCTTCCAAGATATCTAACATTGAGCTCAAATTTCAATTGCGATTTTTCAGCAGTTGGTAGCACTGACATCATTTTCAAATATGGCCGTGAGATATAGATATTTACTCCTACCAAATTTTGTTTCGTTTGCTGCAGCCGTTTAGGAGTTCATGGGGGGGGGGGGCACACACACACACAGCCATCCAGAGAGACAGGCAGACAGAAGGACAGACAGACAGACAGACAGACACACATTTGTCCGATCTCGTAAGTCTACTTTTTCCTCATTTTTGCAAAACGTGAAAAGTAGGCTAAAAATGTGGTTTGCTATATTTGGGGTAAACGGACTATATGTTTGCTGAAAATTCCGGGACTCTAATAATAAGTGTTAGACAGGCAAAACAGCTAGTAGGCTATACAACAATAATAAAACGTTTTCTGCTCAAAGAGCCCAGGTAAAGCAGGAAGTAATTACAGGGATGATCATCCTGCCCTTGTGACAGAACGTGACTGGAAATCTTAGCCAGATATTCGCTAACGAGATGCGAGTCAATTGGCTCTCCTTAGCGGAACTCAGATTAATCGTCCATCATTACGTGGGAGTTGCTGTCAAAGTAACGATCATCCCTGGGAACCCTAAGATGGATGGGCAGTTAAGTCTTACAACGGTGTAATTATCCGAGAATTGCTGTGCTTAAAGACGAATTAAAATGCCTAAAACGACGTTAAATGATAGGATCGAGGTGCTCTGACAATACAAACCCATCGAAAAGTGAAATTACAACGCACGGAGTGATAAAATGGTTGTCATTATGTTTAATATAACCGGCCTGGGCGTTTCTTTCTCATATAATATGCAATTATTAATGAAACTTAAGTATGTGCCTTATTAAGAACGTGGGTAATGGCCTTGCAACTCATCCAGTCTGACTTATTCTAAATTCCTTACACCTCATATAGTCTATTTATAGGTGTTGTAACGCCGTACTCGTACGGTGACCGTTACGTTTTGCCAAAACGAGGGGTAACTTCGTTACAAATAAAATTAAGTACAAATTAATGATATGAAAAGATGGTATATTGGCTTTCATGGCCAGTGAATTAAAACTCAGCACTTTTTCTAGGTTTGTGGGGTTTCACCTAGGACACCAAGATGGCTTATCAGCGGGCTTTTGGTGTCCTCGCCTGGACCTCCACAGGAGTAGCGAAATGCGTGCTACCTCCTTTTTTATGAAGCGCACCAGCGCCTATTTTCTGCGAGAACTAAATGTTCATGCAGCCATAACCTCCCTATGAAGGCTTCCAAAAAGATAGGATATTGGCTTTCACGGCCAGCGAATTAAAACTCAGCACTTTTTCTAGGTTTGTGCCGTGTCTTGTGTGGGGTTTCACTTAGAACACCAAGCTGGCTTATCAGCGGGCCCTTGGTGTCCCCGCCCAGACCCCCAGAAGAGAAGCGAACTGCGTGCTACCTTCGTTTTTATAAGCGCACCTGCGCCTCTTTTCCTGCCGAAGTGCTAGTATTTCTAAAAATCTAATATACCTACGTATCTACCTGACGTAATGTGTTGGATAAAATAAATAAAAAACAACTAAAACATTAACAATTATTGTGTAAAAATAAAATAAAAATACAGAAATTAAAATCATAAAAATAAAATTACAATACTACAATATTTATAACAATGAAAATGATAAACATAACAATAAAAGAATTATGAAAACAATTGTAACAAGAAGTTCCGTGAAGAACTATACAGCCTACTTTTCATGCCAATGATTATTCTACAGTATATGAACCTATGTAGAATAATGACAAAATTAAGTTGGTAATATCGAAATAACTAATTAGATCAAAATATACCTGGTATAATGTAGCCTAATAGAGCACTACAGTTGGCAGCCCTGGTGACTGAATATATTCTTAGTTCCATCTCTTAAGGTACAGAATACAAAATTAGGTTGAAGTCCAATGGACGTTACATGCAGTTAGACACTGTATCTATCAGCACGCGTAAAAGCAGGTTGGCAACAATACCATGCGTGTGCTGGTCAGAAATAATCTGAATTATTATGATATCTTGTGCCAATTTTGGATGAAATCCATTTGTTAGTATAGAAGTTACATGTATTTTAAAATTAGACATATCAGCAGGCATAGAATCATGTTGGCAGCACTGCCTTGTATTAATTACTCCAAATTAATCTAGAATGTCAGGTGCTATACGTGTGCAAAGTATAGAGCTGTTGGCTTGCATACTTTCTGATATATTGATATTAGGGTAAAAAGAATATAGACAGCATTTATTAACAGTTGGCAGCCCTGATTGCTCTTAACAATACTTACAGATATTCTGTTATGGTACACATAGCACGTACGAAATTTGGTTGAAATCCAACTGATAGTATAGTTACATGTATTTAAAAATTGGTACTATCAGCAGGCTTATAATCATGTTGGTAGAACTGACGTATATAAGTTACTCCAAATTAATCTAAAATGTCAGAATATACGTGTGAATAGTTTAAAGCTGTTGGCTTGCATATATTCTGATATATTGGTATTTGGAAAAAAAAATAGATATAGAGAGCAATTATTAACAGTTGGCAGCCCTGGTGGCTCTTAAGAATACGCTCAGTCGTATATGTTTATGTACATATATTACATACAAAATTTGGTTGAAATCCAATTAATAGTGTAGAAGTTATATGCATTTAAACATTGGACATATTAGAAGGCTTAACATTATTTTGGCAACACTGTCATGGTTGGCCTCCTGGAAATTAAACTGAAATAGTATTATCTACATGTGTGCCAATTTTGGAATAGCTCCCATGCATACCTTGCAAGATATCCAACATGGAGCTCAAATTTCTAGTGCGTTTTTTCAGCAGTTGGTAGCACTGACATCATTTTCAAATATGGACGTGTGATATTCCGGTGCACATCTTTACTCATACTAAATTTGGTTTTGATTGCTGCAGCCGTTTAGGAGTTGATAGGGGGGGGGGTCACACACACACACACACACACACAGCCAGTCAGACAGACAGACAGACAGACATTTTCCCGGATCGATCTCATAAGTCTACTTTTTCCTCATTTTTGCAAAATGTGAAAAGTAGGCTAATAAAAATAGTTTTGCTCTATAAAGGGTTAAGGAATCTAGTTAGTATTTTTGCTTATTTTATAAATTCAATACACCAGGGAAGTCTCGGTGCTTGGGGCAGGGTCCTTAATATCGTACACTTACTCTAAACTGTAGGCCTATTATTAGTTTATTATATTAGTTCCACATACCGCTATTACTTTCCCTCGGAGAGAAGACATATTTCACCGGAGCAGCCGGCAGCAAGGTAATTTCTCGTGCTTAATTACTCGCACGTAACGGTAGGTGTGTCTTGTGAATGGAAACCACTGAGTCGTCAGCCCATCCTTCATGGTGGAACGTTGACAGATGCGTCCAGTCGTGGTCTGACCTGGCTGACCACATGAGCACAGGTGTAGGGGTTTGTGTCCTGCAAAAACAACATTCCACAGGGGTTGATCCTAATGGTCCGATGTTACTCAAATTACGAAGAACAGTTCGTTAATGAATTATAGGAGGTATTTCCTTTCAGCGTTGCCTGTTGATCCTCCAGCATCTCCATCGAACGAGGTTCTGCCTGGGGTTGGGTAAACTACTGTTCTTCTTAACCCTTTCGCCTTCAGGCTTTTAGCTGGTGGATGTGTGAAAACGTTCAGCCATGTTTACCAAGCTATGAGCACTTTCCCCCTCGAAGCGCTATCGTCTAACTACGAGACGATTCGGACCCCCGCTATCGTCCCGCAGTGAAAGTATTCGTAAACTCGATATAACAACACGTAAAATATCTACGAATAGTCTCGCTGCAAAATGAAATTCTCTATCTGATTGAAAATGCAAATTGGTTTTTGATCTTCTGAAAAAAATAAATGATGACTTTCTACTTATCAAATCACAAAATTATGTGATTGAAAAACTGTCAAAAGTGATACGGCTAGACTTTTTACCTGTGACGTTTTAATTCATCAAAGTTTCATATCATTGCCCTTGTAATGAAATTTGGCAAATTTTGTATATTTTCGAATTTTATTTCAGATAAAGTGATCAACCTTTAAAATTGGAATATCTTTTTTTTTTTTTAATGTCTGACTATTCTTCCATTATACTTCTACTGGATACTTGTAAGTAAAAATACCTATTGCCATCTTATTCTCTAATTTTCCCTCAATACATTGATATATAATATGCCATATATAGTTACAAATTTGTATTTATTATACGTTTTTAAAGTTATATCTACACGCTGCCATAAAAATGCATAGCTCTTAAGAGCGAAACGTTCAGCACTTGGAGGGCCAAGCTATGAGCACTTTCCTTAAAATGACATGGAAGGCAGACCAAAAAAGATACAGTACATGAATTGTTTTAAACATAGAGTGTATTAATCACTTGTTTCCACAGAAAATAAGTGATGTCTCTAAACCTTATAGTGTCAATGTTAACCCATAATAAGTCACAGCACGGAATTTTGTTCCACATTAAATTGCGTAACTCAATATTTGCTTTAACTACTGTTGTCTAGCTGCCATTTTATTGTTCACCTTTATACTACTATATCAAATATCATTCAGTTCCCAATCATTCGATAGCAGTGAGAATTTTATTTCGAGAGTGCATTTTTAGCCTATTTTCAATTTTGAAAAAATAGGCTTAAGAGATCACCTTTTGTCCGTGTGTGTGTGCGTGTGTGTGAGGTGTGTGTGTGTCCCCCTAATAACTTTTAAACGGCTGGAGCGATTTCAATGAAACTCGGTAAGTTCATGGTACTATTCCGGGCGACCTCGACCGTGCCCTTCAAATTTTGTTACGTCTCACCAATCCAACATGGCGGCTTTGCGAAATATTTCACCAGCGTTCAGTATCTCCGAAACTATTACCGATATCACCATGGAATTTATTACGGTGATAAAAGGAACTACTAGAAGTTCACCTATGTGACTTTTGAAAATCTGGTAACTACAAAACCAACATGGCGGCCACGCGTATTTTCGACTTTTAAATAGACGTTTCTCGCGATTTAACGAACCAAACGCAATAAAACTTGGTACAGTATATGTTTATACACATTGGAATGCACCGACATCTAACTTGGTTCAATTGTTTATATAACCACAAGATGGCGGATGAGCGAAATATTTCACCGGCATTCTATATCTCTGAAACTATTAGCTGTATCACCCTGAAATTTTGTACGGAGATAAAGTGCACTACTGGAAGTTCACCTATGAGACTTTCAAAAAGCGGTTAACTACAAAACGAACATGGCGGCCAAGCGAATTTGAAAATTTTAAATAGACCTTTCTCGCGATTTACTGTTCCAAATGCAATGAAATCTGGTGCAGGAAATGTTGATACACATCGTAATGCACTGGTATCTAATTTAGTTCAATTGTTTACATAACCTCAACATGGCGGCTGTGCGAATTTTAAAATTAAGTTTTTATTTCTTGTGTCGTAATCAAGCGATCGAACTGAAAGTTTGAATAATGAACCTACGCAATAAATTTCCTACAATGGTACATGACTCTATGGCCTATACATTTAACAATCCAACATGGCGACCATCCGAAATATTTAGATGGCTCTGAATATCTACGAATCTATTATAACAATCAAACTGATTTTTTTTATCTTCATAGGGGCTATGAACTTAAGTTCACCTATAGGACTTTACATAACCTGGTGAGCACAAATCCAACATGGCGGCGACGCGAATTTTAAATATTCACTTGGATATTTCTCGCAATTTAACCATCCGAGTGCAGTTTAACTTGGTACAGTGAATCCTTTTACGAATGTCAATCCACTGGCATCTAATTTATTTCAATTGTTTCCATAACCACAAGATGACAGCTGTGCGGAATTTTAAAATCTCCTTATTACTTTTTGTGTCCTAATCTTGCGATTGAAGTTTGAATGCTACACGTACACAATAATCTTCATGTAACATTACATAACTCTAGGACCTACATATATAAAATCCAACATGGCGACCATCGGAAATATTTAGTTGGTACTCAATATCTACGAATCTATTACAGCAATCAAACTGAAATTTTGTATGTTGATAGTGGCAGTTAACATGAGTAGGATATATGAAAATAGGCTGTATAGTTCTTCACGGAACTATATGTTGTGGAAAGGAATTCCGCGCGCGATTGAATAAAGTAGCCATTTCGATTACGTAATATCGAGACGTATTGAGATTTTAACAATCACTCGCTCTCCATTTCCGACTTCTTTTTACCCCACAATAATTCTGCTTCAGTCTTGACCCAATTATAGACCAGTAAGGATTTTCTCTGTGGTTTACATGAGCATTATTTGGGGTGGAAATAAATAAACAGATACTTTCCTATCATTGCAAATGTACGATCTTGAAAATGATGAGGGAAGAATTCACAAGTTATTGTTGGAGGCTATGGAATCAAATGAACACAGCCAAATAATAATAATAATAATAATAATAATAACTAGCATTACCCGTCGCGGTTTGGCCCGCGAATATTCTAGTTGTAAAGCGTACACTTAGCAAAATCTCAATCATGATTGCTATGACTGATTTATCCTTGGTATGAATAATCAGACTTTATCAATTCAGCTACTGGTGCAGTGGTTAGGGGTTTGTCATTCCTTCATAGGTATATCAGAGCGAAGTTAGTTTTCTGGGATTATCACAGACACTGTTAATTTAAGGGTCTTTAAATGTGGTTTTCGGAGACCCTTTATAGTCGGGTGAAAAAGAGCTTTCGTACCACACTCACACGTGAAAATTGCGTGAAAAAATTCTAGAGTGCCCCTTGACCTCCTTAAGCGCATTATACTGAATGTATTGATGCATTTTACAGCTTAATTTGGTTCAGTGATAACCTTATAATCGTCTGGAAACTTTCACAGTAATGTAATAATTGGAATTGCATTGCATCTTACAGAAATAGATGGACCTGTGAGATTCTGTTACCATGGTTACCGTGTTGCATTCTTGCATTATTTCATTGTAAATATACATGTTTTAAGGTATTTATTTAATTGTGAGGCATTTAAAGAGTGAGTGAGTGCGTTTCACTTACGCATTGGGTTATGCTGAACCTGTAGGTACCCAATATGTGTAGGTTGGTGTTAATGGGACCTTATTTTCGGTACAAAACTGGAATGGGACCTTAGCAGAATAATATAGGGAGGGATAATACCGTATGGCCTTGAGTGATCGGTGCAAGCTTTGTTATTTGACGCCCATGTCGAATTATATTGTTCCTTGGAACGCTATGAAAGTCAAGGAGGTTAGATATCTAAGCTCCTTGACACTATAGCGCTTTCTAGTGGAGAAAGGAGGAACTTTTGTGTTGGCGGAAAATCCCGAGATTAATTTTACCATTATGAACATGGCCTACTGAATTCAAATGGGTTCTTTAACATGCCAGCAACGTATGACATGCGGTTACATTACTCATGATAATGCCAAAGAAGGTATTGTCGACGTTCTGCAGTGAGGAATCAGCTGATGAAGATGCCAGTTTACCATTACTTGATAAGGTGTAAGTACCGCATCTGCTAAGATCCAATTATTAAGTTACTATTTAAAGAACCCGTTCTTCACTACGGGTCATAAATAAATTAAAATGTGAAGGTAACAGTTGAAACAGGGAACAGGCGTGGTTCTGCCCGGAGGGAGAGATAGAATGGAACATTTTGTCCAACTACACCGCTCGGCATTGACCGTGTTTTATAGCACAAAGAGCCCAGAAATCAACAGAAATAGACCCCGGTTTCTACCGCACCCTAGCCATGAAGGAGAAGGAATGGAGATCAGCCGGCTATGAACTATGACACCTCTACACCCGAGGAGCAATACACGGCATCCACCATAAAATCTGCAACAGAAAAGGTTACCACAACGCCGACAAGCAATGCAGCTGTGAACTCTGCAACCAATCCTGCACACAGTATCACCTATTTGAATGTACACAAAGAAGAATGCCAATCTCGCACTATGCAAAGGACGAATTTCAATGATATCTATTATGTTATAATTCTGTACTCATTGTGTTTAATTCCAATAATAATATATCACAAATTGAGGTTTTACTCGCTAACCGTTGGAGATACACGAAAAGTGATAAGGACCCTTCGGATAGACATTTAAATTTTAAACCTTGTGTATGCCATCAAAAGTTTGCTATTTCTTAGCGTTCTCTTTTTATTTGAAATGGAAATATGAAAGTTTGAAACCAAAGGGAGTAGTGACGTCACTAGAATGGCCACCATCTTTAAGTAGCTCATAATGGTTCCGTATTGATGTGCTTAAATAGTTTATGAAAAGGTTAATATTACCGCCTCATTCAATACTTCAATGAAATAATTATTAACAAAGTTGTTCTCGATACATGTTTCAGGGACTAATGAATCATTTTTGTCCCCTCCATCAGCCAAATGTAAAGCATTAAAGTAATGAAATTATTATAAAGCGGAGCACTGAACTATCAATGGTCATTTAAGCTAATATGGTGCTCTATATACAGAGTCGACCAGAAAAATGTATACACTTTTTTTCAGACGATATCGAGATATGGACATTGTCAACTGTTATCATTGTTAGCCTATTTTCAATTTTGAAAAAATAGGCTTATGAGATCACCTTTTGTCCGTGTGTGTGTGCGTGTGTGTGTGTGTGTGATTCGTGTGTGTGTGTCCCCCCCCCCCCTAATAAAATCTAAACGGCAGGAGCGATTTCAATGAAACTCGGAAAGTTCATAGCACTATTCCCGGCGACCTCGACCGTGCCCTTCAAATGTTGTTACGACTCACCAATCCAACATGGCGGCTGTGCGAAATATTTCACCAGCATTCAATATCTCCGAAACTATTACCGATATTACCCTGACATTTTCTAATGTGATAGAGGGAACTACTATAAGTTCACTTATGTGACTTTTGAAAACCTGGTAACTACAAAACCAACTTCGAGGCCAAGCGAATTTGCGACTTTTAAATAGACGTTTCTCGCGATTTGACCAACCAAACGCAATGAAACTTGGTACAGTATATGTTTATATACATTGTAATGCACCGACATCTAACTTCGTTCAATTGTTCACATAATCACAAGATGGCGGATGTGCGAAATATTTCACCGGCATTCTATATCTCTGAAACTATTAGCGGTATCTCCCTAAAATTTTGTACGGAGATAAAGGGCACTACTGGAAGTCCATCTATAACACTTTCAAAAACCGGTTAACTACAAAACGAACATGGCGGCCAAGCGAATTTGAAAATTTTAAATAGACCTTTCTCGCGATTTAATGTTCCAAGCGCACTGAAACCTCGTACAGGAAATGGCTGGAGCACGCTTGACGTTCGAGCAGCGAAAGTACATTCTGAAGTGGTTTATCAGGTTTGGTAATGCCGTTGCAACGTCAATGGAGGAGGGAATTTGAAACAGAACCCCCAACAAGCCTAACAATTAAACGCATTACTGGGAAGTTTGAGACGCATGGAACGATTTGTGATATCCACAAAGGAAGATCGGGAAGAACGCGTACAGCTACTAGTCCTGCTTTGTCGGCTCACGTGTTGGAAAGGTTTGCTAATTCTCCACAGAGGTCTGCTACGCAATGTGCGCGGGAAGTGGGGATTAGCAGTACAAGTGTACGACGGATTTTGAAATCATCCAAGTGGAAAGTTTACATCCCACGTTTACTGCATGTGCTTAATGAGGATGGTCCCAATCGTCGAATGCAATTTTGCGAATGGTATCAGCAAATGGTCACCCAAGATGAACAATTTCTGACGAAGTTAGTGTGGTCTGATGAAGCCCAGTTTAAACTTAATGGAACAGTGAATCGACATAACTGTGTCTACTGGGCTCCGGAAAATCCGCATGTTCATGTGGACAAGGCGGTCAATTTACCAGGGGTTAATGTCTGGTGTGGACTGCCGTGAGGGGCTTACTAGGACCCTTTTTCTTTGATGGTAATGTCACTGGAGCAGTGTACTTGGGAATGTTACGCACATTAATTTTACCAGCTGTACGTGCGCTTTATGGAGTCGATGATGAAGTCTCACACTACCATGTAGCAGTAAGAGCTTTCCTGGATGGCAATCTGCCGCGACATTGGATCGGACGAAGAGGGCCCATTGAGTTCCCCCCAAGGTCGCCTGATCTTACCCCTATGGACTTTTACTTGTAGGGAACTGTGAAAAATTAAGTCTATTGACGTAAGCCGCGCACGCTGAAGGCTGGAGATTACAGCGGCATGTGCAGCGGTCCCCATTCTAACATTGATGGGCGTCGTTGCAGCGACCGCTCGTCATTCTGCTATGTGTCTGGCAGCCAACGGTGAACATTTTGATCATCTCATGTAACCATATGTTTAACTGAAGACAGTATAACATGTGTAATCAAAATTTAAATGTAAAAGAAACATAAAATAAATAGTTTTTGTTCCGTAAAGAGCGTATACATTTTTCTGGCGGACTCTGTATATAGGTTGTTGAAATAATTAAGGTATAGATCAAAATAAAGTAGCTGTTGGTGGTGTGATATGTGCGAAGATAATATGCGGTCAGCAAGTGTTACTGAAGATGCATGAAGCAAGCAGAAGTCGGTGCATTCATAGTCCCGCCAATACATTGATCTAACCTCATTGCCAAGAGGAGGTCCTTTCCTTGCACGCCGTATTTAAGTTGCATACTGCGGTTTTTGATTGACTTTTGGATCTTTTAAGCCTGGCATCTTCATTGATTGTCCACAGAATTGTTAAGCATTACAATTCCACGTTTGTCATCTCCAGCTATTAACCATTCTGGTTTAAAAAATCAGAGAGGTGTTCCTCCCAGGTGATTTTGTCGTTCTTACGAGTGATTTGTGTTTTCGTAGGTTTCAAGATTTCGAGTTCGATGAAATTTCCCCTGGTGTTCTGAAGGAGTTCCTTGTATTTCTTAGAAATACAAAATATGAATTGCAAATGTGTAAATCATATTATTAACTGAAACAAAATATCACTCTTTAAGAATTATTGACTGTTTGATTGATTGGATGAATTAATTTCTGTATTCTTATGGCCTTTTTCTTTTCTTTGTAGGTGAGTATTGCTGACCAACTACGGATAGCCGCTGTCTGTGAGTAATCTGGTGCTGTTAGATCAGTGGTTACCTGTCCTAGCTGATATTGTCTCACAAGATCTACGGAGGATAGCTGCTACGGTAAAATTGCGTATGAAGACTACTTCTTATACCAACTCTCCCTTGTATGATGATGGTTGGTTCCTCAGTTTAGGGGCGGAGACAACGTGGTCATATAGCCCCGTGTACTTTGGGTGTGTGCAGAATCTGGTGTTAATTGTGATGGCTGTATTAGTGAGTTATCTGCTTTTAATTCAAGTAAGGACTGCATGCATTCGATTATCAAGTAGTTCCATCTTTTGCTAACAAACGCCACCGTCAACGACCAACTAGTTCTGAACTTTGTTACTAGATGCCTCCGCAGTCGGCTTCTGGCGACGAACGTTGGAACCTAAGAGCGTTAGTCAAAGATAACCTATAATTTTTCTTCACACATGTGTAATTAATGGAAGGGTCTTTATCATGCCATAAATCTATGACATGGGACCGCCGACCTTACTTCCCCTCCGAAGGATGTCATACTGAGGGATTATTAACGCTCTTAAAATATCCGACGACTTTGGCTGGATATGAACCCGCGACCTTGGGAATAGAAGCTCAGCATGCTACCAACTACGCCACCGAAGCCACCTTGTATGATTGTGGCTAACATTCTTGGCTGTAAACGCGGAGGCCCGGATTTGATTCCTGACTCTGCTAGGAAATTTAATTCTGGTCTGTGAGTTCAATTCCCACCTTAGCCATCCTGGAAGTGGGTTTCCGTGGTTTCCCACTTCTACTCCAGGCGAATGCCAGGATGGTTCATAAATTAAGGCCACGGCCGCCTTCGTCCCAATCTCATCTGAATTACAGATACACACGCTACTACAGCGATCACAACAACATCACAAATAAGTTCATGGGAATACATGAACACGACGTCAAAAAGCCCCTAAATTAATCACCAACAACAACAACCACCTTGCATGATGCACTACAGCAGCGTTTCCCAAACTGTGGTACGCGTACCACTGGTGGTGCGCGATGATGATACGGAAAATATTAAAGATATTGGATACGTTACGAAAAATATATAAAAATAAAATAAAAACAAGATGTTCGGGAAAGAACATATAGCCTACTTTCTCCGAAATGTATGGGTATAGTTATAACTCTCTGTCCTTATCATCTCCTAATTTCTTCCTATTTGAAGTGCAAATTGGCACACAGGATTTGAACAGTGGCGTTCAAACCATAGTTTATAATTTACCCCAGCATTTTGCAATTTCATCAGCAAACACTCCAAACACCGACTACTTACAATAATTGAAACTTCGTTGCTCTAATAAGGCCCATCTACAATGCGCAGTCGGCAGTCCGTAGTTGGTAGTCCTCGGTCGGCAGTCGCGATCGACTCCGTGTATACTATAGGCACCATACACAACATGAAGTTGCAGTTGGTAGCTGGCAGTTGGCAGTCGAGAATTTTATCCTTGACTGCCAACTACCCGACTGCAGCAATGTAATAGCCAATCAGAGCAGATCAGAAACTGACGTCACGTTGTTGTTCTGTGTCGTGTACGAATGATATAGAACTAAGTGAAGTAACTTCGCAACCCGTAAATTTATAGGCTAATCTTAAATACACGGTATAACAAAATAATCCATCTCCAAATCATCCATATTGCAAGTTTTGAGATTATCAACAACGCCTCTGTGCACAAGGAATAAACGAATGTTACTGTCTTATTACTCCTAGCAGTCGTTAAGACTGGGTTCACTAACTGGCCGGTACAGAGCGCTGCTCGAATATATAGTTTCTGCATAGTACAACTGAAGGATGGAAGATGTCACTCCAGTGGAGAATGTCGTTTTTTTTATATATAATTTCCATTGCAAAAAGCACCATATAAAGCTTTATTTTATAACGTCTCAGTACTCAAGAAACAATAAATATAAAAACTAGTCGTGATATCTAGTTGTTAAATATCGAACAATATAATCCTAACAGAGCGAGTGCATTCTAGCGGCCAGAAGAAGAAACTTTTCAATAAAATCTGTTACCTTTTTGTCAGCTAGATGTCTCGATTAAATCTGCTGGCGAATTATGTTTTAATTAAGTATATGTTTTGCACCGTAATATGCACAATATAACGCTTAATTTTAAAACGTCTGAGTCATTACAAAGCAACAAATATGTAAAATGTCAAGCAAAAAACATATCTCTGATGGGGTTTGAACCATAGGCATATGAATGACAGACTAACGCTTTACCACTGAGCCATTTGTGCCAACGAACATTGATCCATATAAAATGACTTACATAGAACTTGTTAGCAAATAATGATTTATACTAAACGATTTCATCACTGAAGTATATTATTTATATATAAAGCATTTCATACAAAGTTTATTTATTTTGTTTCAGTACGCTATATTGCAAGCAATACTCAAATTAGTGAAATATAAGTCAGGCACAAGATATCCGCTGCCATCTTGTCTTATTAATGAATCAGCTGAGCTTTTTAAAATCACGTCTGCACTATAGTATTACAAAATAAACTTTTAATTTCGTACGTGCCTCTTCCTTTAGAACAGTTAAAACGATTCTCGGCTCGATAATCCGAACTGGTGGGTCCCATGATATGGATTATAAAGTTTGCATAATTCGCACGGCCGCCATCCTGAAATGGTATGGCGGACGACCTTGTAGTTTGGTCACAAGACGCACCCTATACGAAGGTATGTTGTTACCAAATTTGGTAGAGATTGGATGATTTGGTTAGTCGTTATTTGAATTTACGTTTTGAACGTTTGAGTGGCCGCCATTCAGTTTTAGTAAAGATGGCGGCGATATAAAACATGACACTGAGGTGTCCTTTGCTAGTGCTACCTTTGTACCAAATTTCGTTCAATTCGCATTCACCGTGTTCGAATTGATAGGGGGGGACAGACATTCAGAGTACACACACTCACACACACACACACAGACTCACACACACACATACACACACACAGACTCACACACACACATACACACACACAGACAGACACACTTTTTTTTCGCCCTGTGTTGATCTCATAAGTCTACTTTCATTTTTTGCAAAAATCGAAAGTAGGCTAACAAGTGTCCTGACTGACTGACTGACTGACTGACTGACTGACTCATCATTGGCCAGCCAAAACTATTAAAGTTAGAAACATGAAATTTTGGGAATATGTTCGTTGTAAGTCGAAAACGCCCACTAAGGAAGGGGTTTTGGATATTCAGTTTCTAAAGGGGTGTTAAGGGGGTACACTTGCATTTCATTGAATAACAATATCTCCAGATTGCTTTCATTGGGGGATTTGATACTCGGCATATAAACTCATCATTAAAAACAAGATGTTCAGTAAAGAACATATAGCCTACTTTCTCCTAAATGTATGAGTATAGTTATAACTCGTTGTTATTATCAAAGAGTATAATAGAACTATTCTTTGTTGAAGACCTTAGAAACGATTTACCTCTACCAAACGCCACGACCTAGATAAAAACTGCTACCATCATTGAAGAAAGAAAGAAAGATAAGAAGTATATCAAGAATGTTATGGATCTGGAGACATAATCGACCGGACTGGCGGCGTGGCTCAGCGGTAACGTTCTCGCTTGCTGGGCCCTAGGTTGCAGGTTCGTATCCTGGCGCAGTCAGCTGGCATTTGAGGGTGCACAAATGCGAGGGAGCCGTGTCAGTACATTTACTGGCACGTTAAAGATCCCCTTCGGGCCAAAATTCCGGCACCCCGGTGTCTCTAAAAGCAGCAGTAGTTTAAAGGGATGTAAAACCAATAACATTATTATTATTATTATTACGACCTGCCGTGGGCAACATCCAACTTTGAGTTGAGGCATGTCTTTACACGTCTGGTTGTGCATGGCTTTCACAACCCTAATTGAATTAACAAATCTTTCCATGACCCTACAGAGACGTGTGTATACAAACTATGTGGATATTTTCGATAATATAATCCTAACAGAGCGAGTGCATTCTAGCGGCCAGAATAAGAAACTTTTCAATAAAATCTGGAAGTTACCTTTTTGGCAGCTAGATGTCTCGAGTAAATCTGCTGGCGAATTATGTTTTAATTAAATATATATTTTACACCATAATGTGGACAATATAACGCTTAATAACATTTTCAAGTAACGCAAAATAGGCTGTTACAAACCCTTTAAAATAAAAAGTTAAAATGTATCGTAGTATCAACTTGTCATTCTTCAAATTCGATGCGCATAGAATGATAATGGTATAGTAATCAATGGATCCCCACGTAGACTAGTCGGGACATCTAGTGGTGAAATATCGAACAATATAATCCTAACAGAGCGAGTGCATTCTAGCGGCCAGAAGAAGAAACTTTTCAATAAAATCTGGAAGTTACCTTTTTGGCAGCTAGATGTCTCGAGTAAATCTGCTGGCGAATTATGTTTTAATTAAATATATATTTTACACCATAATTTGCACAATATAACGCTTAATTTTAAAACATCTGAGTCATTACAAAACAATAAACATATAACATTTCAAGCAAAAAAAATAGCTCTGATCGGGTTTGAACCATAGGAATCTGAGCGACAGGCTATCGCTCTACCACTGAGCTAATTGTGTCAACGAATATCGTTCTATTTAAAATGACTTACATAGAACTTGTTAGCAAATAATGATTTATACTAAACGATTTCATCACTGGAGTATATTATTTATATATAAAGCATTTCATACAAAGTTTATTTATTTTTTATCAGTACGCTATATTGCATTCAATACTCAAATTAGTGAAATATAAGTCAGGCACAAGATATCCGCTGCCATCTTGTCTTATTAATGAATCAGCTGAGCTTTTTAAAATCACGTCTGCACTATAGTATTACAAAATAAACTTTTAATTTCGTACGTGCCTCTTCCTTTAGAACAGTTAAAACGATTCTCGGCTCGATAATCGGAACTGGTGGGTCCCATGATATGGATTATAAAGTTTGCATAATTCGCACGGCCGCCATCCTGAAATGGTATGGCGGACGACCTTGTAGTTTGGTCACAAGACGCATCCTATACGAAGGTATGTAGTTACCAAATTTGGTAGAGATTGGATGATTTGGTTAGTCGTTATTTGATTTTACGTTTTGAACGTTTGAGTGGCCGCCATTCAGTTTTAGTAAAGATGGCGGCGATATAAAACATGACACTGAGGTGTCCTTTGCTAGTGCTACCTTTGTACCAAATTTCGTTCAATTCGCATTCACCGTGTTCGAATTGATAGGGGGGGACAGACATTCAGAGTACACACACTCACACACACACACACAGACTCACACACACACATACACACACACAGACTCACACACACACATACACACACACAGACAGACACACTTTTTTCGCCCTGTGTTGATCTCATAAGTCTACTTTCATTTTTTGCAAAAATCGAAAGTAGGCTAATATAGAATCATCGATATTTTGCTGGTAAGGCCAAAGCAGGAGCAGTTTTATGAATTGAATTGTGAATCAGAACTAAGGCAAACGTTTTCAAAAATGACTCTCGTGAACTTTTGGGTTGAGAGGCGTGTAGACTATGCAGACATAGCTGACAAAGCAGTTAGATTTTTACTGCCTTTCACTACTTCGTACTTGTGTGAGACTGCATTTTCTTCACTTGTTTATCTCAAGAATAAATACCGGAATAGTCTCCTTACAGTGGAAAACGATCTTCGTTTGAGACTCAGCAATTTTAAACCAGACATTCCTAAGTTGGCTTCTAATCTTCAAGCTCACCCTTCACATTTAAGTTGTTAGTTGAACTTTGGTTTTAATGAATAATTAATTATTAGGAGTTCTTTTATTAATATTACTTGTTCAGTGTCATTTCTGAATGTTTGAATTGGATACTTATTGTAATAAATAATAAAACAACTGGACACACTTTTTATTATTCGAACTTTATCTCTAAGAGTCTAACTCCAACAAACACAATTTACAATCCATCTTTCGATCCAGTACATAGTGGTGGAGGTGCGGGTTATATGTACTATATCTCCCAACCATTTGGTGGTACGCGAGAGATTCTCATCTCTTAAAGTGGTACACACACAAGAAAGTTTGGGTAACGCTGCACTACAGGATCCACCAACAACTCATTTGGTAATACGCAAAGCAAATTGTGCCCAATTACATTTGGCGGGACACAAGTATTTATACAACCTTACCACGTTCTTTCCGTGGGACCCCCAGGGGCTCACATCTAGTGGGACCTGGGTTGGCGACCACGGGGCCCCAGCTGAGTCCAGAATTACTTCCACTTACTTGTGCCGGAGTATCCGAGGCCTAGGGAGTCTCTTCCTTTCCCGCCTTAATTGGCCCTTGTCTCATCTTTCCTGATACCCTCCTTCTGCAAGGCGTCAGCCTTCTTTTTCATTTCCTGTTATCTCCAGCCTTCTGCTCAAGGCCCTCAAGGAGGCAAGGTGTATGTTGCCCCACCACATCTGGTGCACCCTAGATATTGCTCTCAGGGGCTCACGGCTGGTGAGTTCGGGAATTGGCAACCCCGAGGGATTCCAGAGCTGGGTCCGGCTTTCCCCCTTTTATCCCTTACCTGTGGGGTGGACCCTCTCCTCTTTCACTTTCCTATCTGCCTTTTCTGGCTCTCCTTCCTTCCAAGTCCCTCAATCCGCTTTCTTCGAGGGTTGAGGGAATTTCTTTTCCTCCTGTCCTTTATTTGCCTTATTCTCCTTTTATTTTCCATATCTTCTTCTAGTATATAAGTTAGTAGTTAGTTTTAGTTATAGTTTACATTTCATTATCATCTGGAGGTGATGAAGGGGCATACACAAGCACACCTCTGTGGAACATCCCACAAGTAGTTGAGATGATCATTATATGGGATGTTACTCCCCATGATGTCACATCTAGCAAGTAGTTACAGCTATTACATATATTACTGGCCATATGTCTTTGTGCGAACAGCTTTTCATGATTTATGAGCCCCATAAATCCTCTGTCAGCTGTCATGGCGGCAACTGAACGGCAATGGATTAAAGCATTTTATTTGTTTCTACTTCCATGGAAATATCGCCTCAGTAATTGATCCGTGATAAAAAGAGCTCTTGAAGTTACTTTAAGTTTAAGTGTCCATTGTCCGACTATAAACGTGCAGTGTGTACTGGACTGAGGCTCCCGCGAGAACCGTGAAATACAAACTTTTGCCAAAATTGTGACAGTCAGTCTGAAAGACTAGACTTTGTATCATTTTAAATGCTACAAATGCTGATAAATGCTAGAAAGGCTGGAGGCTTCTCGCTTCGCTTGAAGCCAAAGACTCTTGACATGTTAGAAAATTATCTGCATAATACTTATCTTGCTTATCTTGTTTCAAATTACTCGTGAACGGCAAGTGCAAACAGAGGGCAAAGCAAGGTCAAGCGTGCGGGTTGCCGTCACGCTCACCAGAGTGGGCGGAGACGTGCCCCTTCCATCCAGTCTAAAAACACTTATAGTGGGCGATGTATTGAAGATAGAGATATGCTCTCGCGGACTTTTTTTTAGAACTTTTCATGCTGACCAATTCTTACGCTCATAGTATATTAATAATTTTAACGGTTTGCCCAGCGTAATCTTAAGAAGCACACGGACGCCAAGTTTGTTTTCGACTTTTTCACTGAAATCGTTACTGCTTGGCTTCCTTTGATCATACATAAATTATTTTCTACAGAATCTTTCCTCGAGGTATCCTTTACAGAATGGTGAAAACCGCATCAAAAACCATCCAGTGGTTCTCGAGATTACCCGTGACATCCAAGAATCTGGGTTTTTTGTCTTATACTAACGAAGAAGGGATTGTCGGGGAACACATGCACCAAGCAGTACTATGACGTCACACACCTCAGTGCATCTGGGTACATTTCGTCCCGTCACCGTAACGTAACGCCAGACCCCAGCGTAACGACGAAGTCGACAAGATCATTTAAAATGATAAAAGTAATAATTGAAGTATCGGAAGCCATTTTTCAGTGTTGCCTGTTCTATTAGAGCAGGCCTGTCAGGGAAAATGTCACGGTGGCTGCCGTCTGCCACACTAGTGCCACGGCCTTTCCTTAGTGAATCGGGGGAAAGTGGGGTTGAGGCATGGCTGAGATAGTGGAAGTAGCGAGCTGGCAACGTTGTGCGTGGCGTTGAATGGGAGGTTAGTAACCAATAATCAGTAGCTTTAACAAATCCTGTGGATCATACTGCCTGCTTTATTGCTTTATAAAACTACTAGCTGTTACCCGCGGCTTCGCCCGCAATAACATTTGGAATCCCGTTATATAGATAGATAAGCATCGGTCCTAGTGGAAAATAATTCTATCACCTGAAACCAAAAATGCATGGGACGAAATAAAACATCAAAATATCATGTTGGTTTCGGACCCTAAAAGACGTGAAAAATATAATAAAAGTATTTAAAAAAACCTATTTTTTGAAATTTCATTCGAATCAATTTTTATGTCATTCCTGGGACTTAGAAAATTCCGACCAAAAAGTACAAAATCATTAATAACTCCCTAAGTATTCGTCGTATGATGAAATAGCAAGAGACAAAAAAGATGTAATGTGTTATTGTCTACAACATAGGCCATGTATAATTTTACACTCAGGCATATTACGTCCCCCCCCCTCCCACATAATTTCACCCCTCCCCATGGGCCCCTTAAATTGGATTTGTGAAAAAACGGTCAAACACCTGTTTAGTTATTATTATGCTGATTTTTAGCCTACTTTCGATTTTTGCAAAAAATGAAAGTAGACTTATGAGATCAACACAGGGCGAAAAAAAGTGTGTCTGTCTGTGTGTGTGTGTGTGTGTGTGTGTGTGTGTCTGTGTGTGTGTGTGTGTGTGTGTGAGTGTGTGTACTCTGAATGTCTGTCCCCCCCTATCAATTCGAACACGGTGAATGCGAATTGAACGAAATTTGGTACAAAGGTAGCACTAGCAAAGGACACCTCAGTGTCATGTTTTATATCGCCGCCATCTTGACGGAAACGTAATGGCGGCCACACAAATGTTCAAAGCTTAAATCAAATTACGACTAACCTAATCATCCGATCTCTACCAAATTTTGCAACGACATACCTTTATGGGGGGAGCATCCTTTGACCAAACCAATAGGTCATCAGTGTAATAGTTTGCGGATGGCGGCCATCTTTGTGTGAAAATCGATTCCCCCTATTAATTCGAACACGGTGCAACCGAATGGAACGAAATTTGGTACAGAGGTAGTACTAACAAAAGGCACCTCTCTGGCATGTATTATATCGCCGCCATCTTGACGGAAACGTAATGGCGGCCACACAAATGTTCAAAGATTAAATCAAATTACGACCAACCTAATCATCCGATCTCTACCAAATTTTGCAACAACATACCTTTATGGGGGGAGCATCCTTTGACCAAACCACTAGGTCATCAGCGTAATAGTTTGCGGATGGCGGCCATCTTTGTGTGAAAATCGATTCCCCCTATTAATTCGAACACAGTGCAACCGAATGGAACGAAATTTGGTACAGAGGTAGTACTAACAAAAGGCACCTCAGTGTCATGTTTTATATCGCCGCCATCTTGATGGAAATGTAATGGCGGCCACACAAATGTTCAGAGCTTAAATCAAATTACGATTAACCTAATCATCCGATCTCTACCAAATTTTGCAACTACATACCTTTATGGAGGGAGCACCCTTTGACCAATCTAATAGGTCATTTACCTGATAGTTTGCGGATGGCGGCCATCTTTATGTCAAAATTGATTCCCCCTATTAATTCGAACACGGTGGAACCGAATGGAACGAAATTTGGTACAGAGGTAGCGCTAGCAAAGGGCACCTCAGTGTCATGTTTTATATCGCCGCCATCTTGACTGAAACGTAATGGCGGCCACACGAATGTTCAAAGCTTAAATCAAATTACGATTAACCTAATCATCCGATCTCTACCAAATTTTTCAACTACATACCTTTATGGAGGGAGCATCCTTTGACCAATCTAATAGGTCATTCGCCTAATAGTTTGCGGATGGCGGCCATCTTTATGTCAGAATTGATTCCCCCTATTAATTCGAACACGGTGGAAACGAATGGAACGAAATTTGGTACAGAGATAGCACTAGCAAAGAGCATCTCAGTGTCATGATTAATATCGCCACCATATTGACAGAAACGTAATGGCGGCCACACGAATGTTTAAAGCTTAAATCAAATTACGACTAACATAACCATCCGAACTCTACCAAACTTTGCAACAACATACCTTTATGGAGGGAGCATCCTTTGACCAATCTAATAGGTCATTAGCCAAATAGTTTGCGGATGGCGGCCATCTTTATGTCAAAATTGATTCCCCCTATTATTTCGAACACGGTGGAACCGAATGAACGAAATTTGGTACAGAGGTAGCACTAGCAAAGGGCACCTCATATTCATGTTTAATATCCCTATAGCACGTTGTATTTCAACAAACTCCTACAACCAACATTCAATCATACTCCTTGAAAAGGACAAAGAGTTATAACAATACCCATGCATTTAGGAGAAAGTAGGCTATATGTTCTTTACTGAACATCTTGTTTCGGCTGAGTTCCAAACTCCTCGCCTATGTCGTTTAAGAGATACACGCTCCGTTAGGAATCCTTCAATCCCCACTTTTCACCCCTTTCACCTCATAATATACACCACATCGAAAAACCCTCCGACACGTGTCTTCTTATTAGCCAATTTTCAATTTTGAAAAAAAAAATAGGCTTATGAGATCACTTTTTGTCCGTGTGTGTGTGCGTGTGTGTGTGTGTGTGAGGTGTGTGTGTGTCCCCCCCCGTAATAAATTCTAAACGGCTGGAGCGATTTCAATGAAACTCGGTAAGATCATAGCACCCTTCTGGCCGACCCCGACCGTGCCCTTCAAATTTATTGTCTCTCACCAATCCAACATGGCGGCTGTGCGAAATATTTCACCAGCATTCAGCATCTCCGAAACTATTACGTATATCACCCTGAAATTTTGATCGGTGATAAAGGAAACTTCTAGAAGTTCACATATGAGACTTTCAAAAACCTCGTAACTACAGAACCGACATGGCGGCCAAGCGAATTTGAGACTTTTAAATAGACTTTTCTCGCGATTTAACCATCCAAACGTAATAACACATGGTACATCAAATGTTTATACACATTGAAATACACTGGGGTCAAATTTAGTTCAATTGTGTACATAACCTCAAAATGGCGGCTGTGTGATATATTTCACTGGCATTCAATATCTCCGAAACTATTTACGATATCACCCTGATATTTTGTATGGTGCTAAAGGGGACTGCTACAAGTTTATCTATGTATCTTTCAAAAACCTGTAAAGTACAAAACGAACATGGCGGCCAAGCGAACTTGAAATATTTTAATATACTTTTCTCGTGATTTAACCATCTGAGCGCAGTGAAATGTGGTACGGTAAATGATTATTCATATTGTAATGCACTGGGATCTAATTTAGTTCAATTGTTTACATAATCTCAAAATGGCGGCTGTGCCAAATTTTAAAATTAAGTTTTTATTTCTTGTGTCGTAATCTTGCGATCGAAGTGAAAGTTTGAAAACTGAAGCTACGCAATAATTTTCCTTTAATGGTACATAACTCTATGACCTATACATATAACAATCCAAAATGGCGAGCATCCGAAATATTTTGACGGTTCTCAATATCTACGAATCTTTTACAGCAATCAAGCTGAAATTTTTAATGCCCATAGAGGCTATGAACATAAGTTCGCCTATATGACTTTCAGTAACCTGGTGAGCACAAATCCAACATGGCGGCGACGCGAAATATAAATATTTAAATGGACGTTTCTCGTGATTTTACCATCTGAGTGCAGTGAAACTTTGCACGTTAAATGCTTATACAAATGTTAATCCACTGGCATCTAATTTATTTAAATTGTTTTCATAACCACATGATGGCAGCTGTGCGAAATTTTAAAATCTCGTTTTTACTTCTTGTGTCCTAATCATGCGATTGAAGTCTGAATACCACACGTACAAAATAATCTTCATGTAATAGTACATAATTAAAAATCCAACCTGGCGACCATCTGTAATATTTAGACGGTTCTCAATATCTACAAATCTATCACAACAATCAAACAGAAATTTTGTATGTTGATAGAGGCAATTAATATGAGTAGGAAAACTGAAAATAGGCTGTATAGTTCTTCACGGAACTACTTGTTTTTAATGATGAGTTTATATGTCGAGTATCACATACCTCAATGAAACCAATCGGGAGATATTGCTATTCAATGAAATGCAGGTCTACCCCCTTAACACCCCTTTAGAACTTGAATATCCAAAAATCCTTTCTTAGTGGGCGTTTTCGGCCCTTGAGGAAGCTGGATACCAAATTTCATTCCAATCCGTTCGGTGGTTTCTGAGATTTCGTGATGAATGAATGAGTGAGTCAGTCTGTGAGTGGTATTTGAGCTTTATATAGTAGATTTCGAACTAACAAGTCACATCTTTACGCAGATCATGTTTTCGATTTCAATGCAACTAGATTTGCAATATTCGGTTGCATTGCGTTTGCCGAGTAAATTCTGAGAATAGCTTCAAATGACGCTTCTGTTGAAGTTGACCTCAACTTACATTTGTTCAAATTCATTGATGTGGGCTAGTCCGTCTTCTAGTCTTTATCAAGAGAATAACACGCTTTTGTGTACAAAAATAGGGGGGTTCTTAATTAGATGACAAGTTCCGATCGCCAAGCGTTCATCATGGGATCCTGCTCACTTGGGCTTGGACAATGTATGATGTTCATTTATGTACACAGTTTAAAACAAGAAGTTCCGGGACGAATTAAAGAGCCTACTTGTCTTAAAATTTAAGATTCATGCCACTGATTAATCTATATGGGTCTATCTAGAATAATGACGAAATTAAGTTCGTAATATCGACATTTCTAATTAGTAAAAAACACTGTATACCTGGCATAATGTAGCCTATTATAACACTACAGTTGGCAGCCCTTAGTTTCATCTCTTAAGGTACAGAATACAAACTTTATTTGAATTCAAATGGATAGCATGGACGTTACATGCAGTTAAACATTGGATCTAACAGCGCGCGTAAAATCATGTTGGCAACAATGTCATGCATGTATTGGTCAGAAATAATCTGAAATAATATGATCTATTGTTGTGCCAATTTTGAATGAAATCCATTAGTTAGTAGCCTATAGAAATTACATGGATTTTAAAATTGCAACTATCAGCAGGCTTAGAATCATGTTGGCAGCACTGACGAATATTAGTTACTACAAATTAATCTAGAAGTCCAGGTACTACACGTGTGCAAAGATTAGAGCTGTTGGCTGGTATACTTTCTGATATATTTATTTTAGGGTAACAAAAATAGAGGCAGCATTTATTAACAGTTGGCAGCCCTGGTTGCTCTTAAGAATACATATAGTCATATCTGTTATGGTACACATAGCGCATACGAAATTTGGCTGACATCCAAATGATAGTATAGAAGTTACATGTATTTAAGTTGGACCTCTCAGCAGGATTAGAATCTTGTTGGTAGCACTGACGTATATAAGTTTCTACAAATTAATATAGAATGTCAGGTACTATAGGTGTGCATAGTTTAAAGCTGTCGGCTTGCATACTTTCTGATATTGGTATTTGGGTAAAATAAATTGAGAGCATTTATTAACAGTTGGCAGCCCTGTTGGCTCTTAAGAATACGCTCATTCATATCTGTTTATGTACACATAGAGTAGCACATAAGAAATTTGGTTGAATTCCACTTAATAGTGTAGAAGTTATATTCATTTAAGAATTGGACCTATCAGCAACTTATATTCGTTTTGGCAACACTGCCATATATGGCCTCCTGGAAATTAAACTGAAATATTATTATCTGTACGTGTGCCAATTTTGAACTAGATCCCATTCATACCTTCCAAGATATCCAACATGGAGCTCAAATTTCAATTGCGATTTTTCAGAAGTTGGTAGCACAGGCATCATTTTCCAATACGGCGTTGAGATATTCAGGTATAGATCTTTACTCCTACCAAATTTTGTTTCGATTGCTGCAGCCGTTTAGGAGTTGATAGGGACACACACACACACACACACACACACAGCCAGACAGGCAGAAGGACAGACAGACTGACACACATTTTCCCGGATCGATCTCATAAGTCTACTTTTTCCTAAATTTTGCAAAATGTGAAAAGTAGGCTAAAAATTAGGGGAACATGTTTTTGAATGTATGCCGTGCTGCACAAACCGATACCTCACACCCAGGTATATTAGCACCTAAGCCTTTATTCTTTACAGTTGACGTGTACAAAAGAATATCGATGGATTCTCGTTCATGTTCAGAACACAAACGGAAATGTCCAAATAGTGGCGAAAGCAAAGTGAAAACAGTACTCCGAGGTGGATTTTATCACAGTTTGAGAGCTTCAGTTTGGTGTATGTCCTCCAGGAGCATTCATCACAGCTTGGCACCTACAGTACTTGGCATGCTTCGTATAAGTCGACGGAAGTCACATTGCGGTATCAGGTCCCATTCTTCAATGAGAGCCTGTTCGAGGTCTTGTAGCGTCTGTGGTGGAACAGGACGCACACAAACACTTCTGTCAAGCCTATCCCTCACATGCTCGATGGGATTAAGGTCGGGACTCACTGCTGGCCATTCCATCTCTTGAATGTCCAGTTCTCGCAAGACAGCTCTGATGATGCGCGCTACATGAACCCTGGCATTGTCGTGCATGAGTACGAATTCAGGGCCAACACCGCATGCAGTAGCGAACACATGCTGTAGCAGTATCTGATCGATGTACCACGCAGCAGTAAGATTACCATGGACGACGACAAGATCCGTACGGCCATCAATACTGATGCCACCCCACACCATCACAGAACCTTGTCCGAATCGGTCGACTTCCTGGACAACATTTGGCATGTACTGCTCACCACGGCGTCTCCATACACGTTGACGTCCATCACGCTGTGTCAGGGGAAATCAGGACTCTTCTGTGAGCAACACAGGTCTCCATTGGCGAAGTTGACAGTTGACGTGGGTACGGGCAAACAGACGGCGAGCTGCGTGTTGTTGCTGCGTTAAACGGGGCAATCGAACAGGACGTCTGAGTCGTAAGGACACTTCTCTTAACCTGTTCCTTACTGTCTGGTCGGACACCGTGACCCCAGTGACCCTCCTGAGGTCTTGTTGCAGTTCTCTGGCAGTTGCTGAACGCACAGATGGTCAGATAATGGTCATCTTGTGGGGTTGTCATGCGTCCACCAGCTTGTACAACCCTCCTTGTGCACTCTTCTGTTCGTTGTAGCGATTCCACAAGCGTTGAATATCTGACGGAGAGACATTGAGATCCACAGCAACACGACGAATAATCCATCCTTCCTGGGTCAAAGTGACAGCCCTTGCGACTTGAACCTCGTTAAGATGTATCATGCCATGTGCTGGTTTACGTACAACCTGCTCAAATGACCACAGTAGTCTGTGTACCACACAACAACACATGGACGCACCGCTATTCACTTTGTTTTGAGGGGTCACCTGACAGTTTAATGACAGATGGAGTATAACTTCGATTTGATATACCAAGAGTAGCTAAGGTCTCAAGGCATGCTGTACGACCATTGGATCCCCATCTACTCGTACAAAATTAACGTTCACATACCAGACGTAACAAAACATGTTCCCCCCCTTTTTTTTTGAACTTTGTATAATACTGCAAGTACATTTCAAGCGCTTGACCAACTAAGAGTGCAGAAGGCTGAAATTTTTGCTCATCAAATTACCAAAGAGGCAAGAAAGAAGAGAAGAAGGAGGAAGTTAAATCTTAAAGATGGAGAGGAAGCATCTGACTATCAATCAGGGTGCTTTTCAACAGTAATTCAAGAAGAAATACGTTAGTGTCTATATCATTATTTCTTCAACTTGAATTTTCTCAAAACTTGAAATTTTCTGTCTCAGGACATAATACAGAAAGAACCTTGAAAATTGCTCAGATTATTTATGCAGTAGAGCTGATTAAGTGGATCTACATTCATTGTTATTGGAGTGGTAGAATTGATATTGTGTTGTACATAACCTCCCAAAAAATCCAAAAAAGTGGGTTTGAGTAAAAAAAAATATCTCAATTCCAAATATGTGCATCTTCCTTTTTTGAGATCAGTGAACTAAAGACACACAGATGTGTAATTGGTTAAAGTTTGGTAGTTATAATATCACATATTATGACTGGTAGTTTCAGATATAATGGGTCACAAAATATCTGAAATTAGCATTGTCGGTATAAGAGGTCTGATCTCACCTTTAGGTCCTCGGCTCACGCATGCGCGTTGAAGAGTTTGACCACCACTCCAACAGAGAACCCAACAAGATAACAGAGTCGAGGAGTGAACTCTACTATAGCGATAGGAGTGTCTATTTATTTCTGTGCACACTATAGAGTCATTGAGTGGAAACAGATAACATTAGCCGGTACTAAAACACTCTGTACTCTAAAATGTATTCAATATCGCACTAAAATTAATATATTCAATGAAATTGAGCGTGAAAATGCTAACAGTAATATAAATGTATTTACCTCTGCTATGTAACTAGCAATTCAATTCATTTAGATTTTATCCAGTACATTAGCCGGCTTCAGTAGTCACGTCCTGTGTTATGGACACGTTGTGCTGCTCTTGGAATACAAAGAAATTCATCTATCTTCTTGAGTAGTGGCTAGCATTCTTGGTAGTCACCACCAGGGCCGGATTTAATAGAATGCCGCCTATAGGCTGAAGTTCATTTCCCGGCCCCTCTATAGTTCGCATTTGCTTAATACATAATTGTTTTATACAACAAAAATATAGATTTCATTGGCGTTTTCATCTCTTTTAAACATAAAGTTCATTTAGTTCAGATAAAACTACAATTTTAATGGCTTATATAATAAATGTTATATTGAAATTAGTCATCTACTTGTCTTTTTTAAAATTACTTCTTTTGAGATTCATTAAAAAATGAAATGGGATTCGAACTTAATTAATTTTTTCTTGGAGATCAGTGATCACTATTTTACACATACAGTGGAACTTGGATAATTCGAACCTCAAGGGACCAGTAAAAATATTCGAATTATCCAAAAATTCGAATTAAGAAAGTTCTTTGAAAAGGGTAGAGAGAATATATTGTATTACGTTTACATAATGATTTACGTTCAACAAAGCAGATTAACAGACAACGGTACTTTATTATGATTGTATCGTGAATAATCTCAAAAGTTTTAAATGATAAAATAAAACCAAAATGTACTATTCACCTATTTAACGACAGTAGTAATCCAGCAATCTAGTTAAGTATTAGAGAAATCTACTGGTTTTCCAAAAAGTTTGAGATTTTTACCAGTTTCCTACAATTAAGTCTCTCAGCCATCACAAAAGAATCTAACAAATTTAAGGAACGGAAAACAGAACCACTTACGCCATTTGTACTTTAAAAAAATGCCTAAGTTCTGTGATGTGGTTTGTTGCTTGGGCTGCACTCGGAACACTTTTTTTCGGGAACTTCCTCCACGAGTTCATCGCCGGATGCGTCGTCACCATATTGTTTTTCGGAGTTCAGTACATCGGCGATGATTTCTGCGTCGGTCAGCTCACCACAAACTGAGACATTTTCGTCCGATTGGCATTTAACACGTAAAAACTTCGAATTATCCAAAATATAATTTGAATTAACCACGATGTTTTAGCATTGATTGAATATAGAATGCTAGGGACCAAGAGAAAAATTCGAATTAAAGAAGATTTCGAATTATAGAAGTTCGAATTAGCCACGTTCCACTGTTTTTAGCCTACTTTCGATTTTTGCAAAAAATGAAAGTAGACTTATGAGATCAACACAGGGCGAAAAAAGTGTGTCTGTCTGTGTGTGTGTATGTTTTTTTTTAAGCGTATGGCTTTTAGTGCCGGGAGTGTCCGAGGACATGTTCGGCTCGCCAGTATTGTAGCTGCTTCGAGACGGACACCCAATGGGTGAGCTACAAGTACCGTTGGGGAGGGAAGGAAGGAAGTTGGAATGTAAGGACGAGGAGTTGGAAGGTAGCGGCTGTGGCCTATAGTTAGGGACCAACCCCGGCATTTGCCTGGAAGGAAGATGGGAAACCACAGAAGACCATCTTCAAGGTTGCCGGCGGGGGGATTCGAACCTCCTCGCCTCCCGGATGTGAGCGACTGCCATCAGTCATGCCGTAACCACCACGGCTAACTCACCCGGTTGCGTGTATGTGTGTGTGTGTGAGTCTGTGTGTGTGTGTGTATGTGTGTGTGTGAGTCTGTGTGTGTGTGTGTGTGTCTGTGTGTGTGTGAGTGTGTGTACTCTGAATGTCTGTCCCCCCTATCAATTCGAACACGGTGAATGCGAATTGAACGAAATTTGGTACAAAGGTAGCACTAGCAAAGGACACCTCAGTGTCATGTTTTATATCGCCGCCATCTTTACTAAAACTGAATGGCGGCCACTCAAACGTTCAAAACGTAAAATCAAATAACGACTAACCAAATCATCCGATCTCTACCAAATTTGGTAACAACATACCTTCGTATAGGATGCGTCTTGTGACCAAACTACAAGGTCGTCCGCCATACCATTTCAGGAAGGCGGCCGTGCAAATAATGCAAACTTTATAATCCATATCATGGGACCCACCAGTTACGATTATCGAGCCGAGAATCGTTTTAACTGTTCTAAAGGAAGAGGCACGTTCGAAATTAAAAGTTTATTTTGTAATACTATAGTGCAGACGTGATTTTAAAAAGCTGAACTGATTCAGTAATAAGACAAGATGGCAGCGGATATCTTGTGCCTGACTTATATTTCACTAATTTGAGTATTGCATGCAATATAGCGTACTGATAAAAAATAAATAAACTTTGTATGAAATGCTTTATATATAAATAATATACTCCAGTGATGAAATCGTTTAGTATAAATCATTATTTGCTAACAAGTTCTATGTAAGTCATTTTAAATAGAACGATATTCGTTGACACAATTAGCTCAGTGGTAGAGCATTAGCCTATCGCTCAAATGCCTATGGTTCAAACCCGATCAGAGCTAGGTTTTTTGCTTGAAATGTTATATGTTTATTGTTTTGTAATGACTCAGATGTTTTAAAATTAAGCGTTATATTGTGCACATTATGGTGTAAAATATATATTTAATTAAAACATAATTCGCCAGCAGATTTACTCGAGACATCTAGCTGCCAAAAAGGTAACTTCCAGATTTTATTGAAAAGTTTCTTCTTCTGGCCGCTAGAATGCACTCGCTCTGTTAGGATTATATTGTTCGATATTTCACCACTAGATGTCCCGACTAGTCTACGTGGGGCTCCATTGATTACTATACCATTATCATTCTATGCGCATCGAATTTGAAGAATGACAAGATGATACTACGATACATTTTAACTTTTTATTTTAAAGGGTTTGTAACAGCCTATTTTGCGTTACTTAAAAATGTTATTAAGCGTTATATTGTCCACATTATGGTGTAAAATATATATTTAATTAAAACATAATTCGCCAGCAGATTTACTCGAGACATCTAGCTGCCAAAAAGGTAACTTCCAGATTTTATTGAAAAGTTTCTTATTCTGGCCGCTAGAATGCACTCGCTCTGTTAGGATTATATTATCGAAAATATCCACATAGTTTGTATACACACGTCTCTGTAGGGTCATGGAAAGATTTGTTAATTCAATTAGGGTTGTGAAAGCCATGCACAACCAGACGTGTAAAGACATGCCTCAACTCAAAGTTGGATGTTGCCCACGGCAGGTCGTAATAATAATAATAATAATAATGTTATTGGTTTTACATCCCTTTTAACTACTGCTGCTTTTAGAGACACCGGGGTGCCGGAATTTTGGCCCGAAGGGGATCTTTAACGTGCCAGTAAATGTACTGACACGGCTCCCTCGCATTTGTGCACCCTCAAATGCCAGCTGACTGCGCCAGGATACGAACCTGCAACCTAGGGCCCAGCAAGCGAGAACGTTACCGCTGAACCACGCAGCCAGTCCGGTCGATTATGTCTCCAGATCCATAACATTCTTGATATACTTCTTATCTTTCTTTCTTCAATGATGGTAGCAGTTTTTATCTAGGTTGTGGCGTTTGGTAGAGGTAAATCGTTTCTAAGGTCTTCAACAAAGAATAGTTCTATTATACTCTTTGATAATAACAACGAGTTATAACTATACTCATACATTTAGGAGAAAGTAGGCTATATGTTCTTTACTGAACATCTTGTTTTATATTTTAATGCTAATGACAATCTTTTGCGTAATTGAAGAACTGAGTTCAATTTGAATTAAGTTGTCCTACAGGTGAAATGAAATTACACAAAATGTAGTTCATTACTGGTTTATTTGTTGAAAATATACCAACTTCTCTAAAACAACTCACCCCACGTAATCTTGATGTTCAAATTTACATCGCTTTCTTACGAGATTTCTTAATGGTAAACTCGTTAATTATGTCCTCATATGAAAGTGTTTTTTTTTTTGTATTTGCCTCAATACAAAGTAATGAAAGTGAGTTTAACCGTATTTCATAAATACTAGTTCGCAGATAGTTCTTAACTCTTCTCAGGCAGGAAAAGCTGTAGGAGGACTAAAACATACTATATGTTCGATCCTGACAATTATATGTCCGAAAACTGTATCTTAATGATGGCCATTATAACACTATTTTTAGCCTATTTTCAATTTTGAAAAAATTGGCTTATGAGATCTCCTTTTGTCCGTGTGTCTGTGTGTGCGTGCGTGTGTGTGTGTGTGTGTGTGTGAGGTGTGTGTGTCTGTGTCCCTAATAACTTCTATACGGCTGGAGCGATTTCAATGAGACTCGGTAAGTTCATAGTACTATTCCGGGCGACCCCGACCGTGCCCTTCAAATTTTGTTACGTCTCACCAATCCAACATGGCGGCTGTGCGAAATATTTCACCAGCATTCAATATCTCCGAAACTAATCCCGATATCACCCTGGATTTTTTATGGTGATAAAGGGAACTACTAGAAGTTCACCTATGTGACTTTTGAAAAACTAGTAACTACAAAACCAACATGGTGGCCACGCGAATAACTGTAGGAGGACTAAAACATAGTTTTAAATAACTTGTATTCTTAAATTTGTACGGAAAATATCATTAACGTCTGAAATACTTCATTTTAGCTTTTGAATGAATTGCCAAACTACCGCTCTAGGTTGCAGCCTACTTAGCCTATTTAGAAATACGGCCCTGGTCACCACGGAAGCTCTAATCCGATTTCTGGCTCTGCCAAGAAATTTAATTCTAGTATGAGTGTTCACTCAGCCTGTTGAGGTATGTATGTCTACCCCTTATTATTCCCGTTTTCCAACGGGGTCGGGGATGAGATGCGATGGGAGTCTTTGTGGCGATGGTTTTTACGGCCGGATGCCCTACCTGACGCCAACCTCATGAGAGGAGTTAATGAGAGATGAAATGAATGATGGTGAATGAAACTGGGCAAGGATGTGGAAGGAAGCGGCCGTGGCCTGTCAGAAGGTACCGTCCCAACATTTTCCTGGTGTTGAAAATGGGAAACCACGGAAAACCATTTCAAGGACGGCCGACGATGGGGCTCGAACCCACGCGTCTACCGAGTCAGCAGAGAGCTTGGCCCCGTGACCTAATGCTGAGCTTTAGCCAGCGTAGCCACTACTGTCGGTGCACTCAGCCAGTTGAGGAAGAACTGAAAATCCTACCTCAGTCATCCTACGGTAAAAGTGGTTTCCCCGTGGTTTCCCATCTTTAATCTAGGGGGATAATAGTTAAATAAAAGCCTGCCACGGTGGGTGAGTGGTTATCGTGTCAGACTACCAACCCCAAGCTTGCAGGTTCGCTCCTGGCCATGGTAAGTGATTTTTGGAAGGCGGCAAAAATACGACACGCATATCATACGTTGTTGGCATGTTAAAGAACCCATTTGAATTCAGTAGGCCGTGTTCATAATGGCAAAATTAATCTCGGGATTTTCCGCCAACACAATGTTCCTCCTTTCTCTACTAGAAAGCGCTATAGTGTCAAGAATCGTTTAGAATGTTTAGAATGAAAGTCTTTGGAAATCTAAAACACTCCACTTAAAACTAATTAATTCAGGCGAAGAGTCATCTACCTGTTCAATGTTTACATTTGCTAACAATACATTCATTTTCAGGGCCGTTTCCACGAGCTATTTACTAACGATTAGTTAGTTAATTCCTATTTAATTTAGGGCCGTTTTCACATCCGTCAATTACCTCTTAATTCATCATTAAAGGTTATTTAACTTTGCACGAGAATTTCGTCAAACAGAAACGCTCGTTAACTTAGCACTGACATGGAATTACGATAAATGGCCAAATCTGACCACTCAACTCTCTAAAGCATCGTTAATGTGGCGGGAAAGAGATCAACTGTGCCTCGTGTATCTCACAATGGCGGTTTGTTTCCGAGTTTCACACGAACTTTCATCCGTATGAATATAAAATATGTTTATAACAATGAAATTATAAAAGATCACACACAGTACTAAGTTTTAATACCAAGAAAGGCGAATACGGAAATTACAAAAAAAAAAGTAGCCTATATCCGAAGTGAGATTCGAACCCCTTCCATCGCTGCATAATACAGTAAAATCAGAGACTGCACCGCAACCACTTACGCTACGAAGATATCTGGGAGGGGGCGTTTTATTAAACAATGTATTCACACAACTGCCAGTTCTCCTAAATACTTTGTTGATACCATTTTAAGCTTTTGCCACGAATAAGGACTTCTGTATTTCCCTTCCTTTATAATTATGTTGCAGAAAATCTCAAGAAAGCCTCGCAAACAACGATCCGCCATTGTTCTCCAGGGTGAAACCAAGCCTGCGCATGCGTGAGAACCGTAAAGCGTATTTTTAGCCTATTTTCAATTTTGAAAAAATTGGCTTATGAGATCACCTTTTGTCCGTGTGTGTGTGCGTGTGTGTGTGTGAGGTGTGTGTGTGTGTCCCCCTAATAAATTCTAAACAGCTGGAGCGATTTCAATGAAACTCGGTAAGTTCATAGCACTATTCCGGGCGACCCCGACCGTGCCCTTCAAATTTTGTTACGTCTCACCAATCCAACATGGCGGCTGTGCGAAATATTTCATCAGCATTCAATATCTCCGAAATTATTCCCGATATCACCCTGGAATATTTTAAGGTGATAAAGGAAACTACTAGAAGTTCACCTATTGACCTTTGAAAAACTGGTAACTACAAAACCAACATCGCGGGCACGCGAATTTTCGACATTTAAATAGATTTTTCTCGCGATTTAACCAACCAAACGCAATAAAACTTGGTACAGTATATGTTTATACACATTGTAATGCACCGACATCTAACTTCGATCACTTGTTTACATAACCACAAGATGGCGGATGTGCGAAATATTTCACCGGCATTCTATATCTCTGAAACTATTAGCGGTATCACCCTGAAATTTTGTACGGAGATAAAGGACACTACTGGAAGTTCACCTATAAGACTTTCAAAAACCGGTTAAATACAAAACGAACATGGCGGGCAAGCGAATTTGAAAATTTTAAATAGACCTTTCTCGCGAATTAATGTTCCAAACGCAATGAAATCTGGTACAGGAAGTGTTTAAACACATTGTAATGCACTGGTAACTAATTTAGTTGAATAGTTTACATAACCTCAAGATGGCGGCTGTGTGAATTTTAAAATTAAGTTTCTTATTTCTTGTGCCGTAATCATGCGATCAAAGTGAAAGTTTGAATAATGAACCTTCGCAATAATTTTCCTTTAATGGTACATGACTCTATGGCCTATACATTTAACAATCCAACATGGCGATCATCCGATATATTTAGACGGCTCTTAATATCTACGAATCTATTGTAGCAATCTAACTAAATTTTTTAATGTTCATAGGGGCTATGAACTTAAGTTCACCTATAGGACTTTAAATAACCTGGTGATCACAAATCCAACATGGCGGCGACGCGAAGTATAAATATTCACATGGACGTTTCTCGCAATTTAACCATGCGTGTGCAGTGAAACTTGGTACAGTAAATCCTTATATGAATGTTAATCCACTGGCATCTAATTTATTTCAATTGTTTCCATAACCACAAGATGGCAGCTGTGCGAAATTTTAAAATCTCCTTGTTACTTCTTGTGTCCTAATCACGCGATTGAAGTTTGATTGCTACACGTACACAATAATCTTCATGTAACAGTACATATCTCTAGGACCAACATAAATAAAATCTAACATGGCGACCATCTGAAATATTTAGTCGGTTCTCAATATCTACGAATCCATTACAGCAATCAAACTGAAATGTTGTATGTTGATAGATGCAGTTAACTTAAGTAGGATATATGAAAATAGGCTGTATAGTTCTTCACGGAACTACTTGTTAGTAATTACGAACCCGAATGGCCTCGTGAAACGCATTGACTCTCGTATTTAAGGTAAATAGGAATTACCTAACTAATCATTAGTAAAGAGTTGGTGAAAACGGCCCTTAAATACGAGAGTTAATGCATAGTTATCGTAAGGATATCATCGCGCCTGCGCTGAGTTCCAAGGCCTTCTAATTTGAATTGCACTGCCTGGCCTAGTGTCATAGTGGGGTATCGAGGAAGCCATGGTCAAATACAAGGCATTCTCTGCGTTACATGCGCTCTGTTCAGTATTTAAAACTGGCGAAATCTCGACTGATATTTTTGAATATTTATGTTCGAACATAAAATAGTTATAATAATTATCGTCTAACATAAACATAAATTATAAAACTCGCATACGCTCGTTTTATAAACATACTCGTGTCTTAATTATTGCCATTATAGGCTCGTTGCATAATGTACTATTAATTCACGTAATGACTGCTGACGATAATTTCAAGTAGTTCCTACTTTCGCTACCAAATGCTACCGTCTACGACACCTAGCTGTGAACTTGGATACTACTAGATGCCATCGCAACCAGCGCCTGGTGATTAATCAAACCTCACCTACAAATTTTGTTTCTCACAAGTTTACTTGGTGGAAGCTTCTTCTACATGCCATAAATCTATGAAATGGGCCAGCCGGCTATACTTCCCCACCGAAGGAAGGCATAATGAGGGGTTTTAGCCTACGTTTCTCATTTTGCAAAAATGAGGAAAAAGTAGACTTATGAGATCGATCAGGGAAAATGTGTGTCTGTCTGTCCTTCCGACTGTCTGCCTGTGTGTGTGTCGTCCCCCCCTATCAACTCCTAAACGGCTGCAGCTATCGAAACCAAATTAGGTAAGAGCAAAGATCTATATCTGAATATCTCATGGCCATATTTTAAATTGACGTCAGCGTTACCAACTGCTAAAAAATCGCAATTGTAATTTATTTCTATGTGGGATATCTCAGAAGTTATGCATGCGAACTATTCCAAAATTGGCACACATATAGACAATAGCATTCCAGATCAATTTTCAGAAGACCATGCATGCCAGTATTGCCAACATTATTCTAAGCCTGCCGATAGGTCCAATATGAAAATGCATGTAACTTCTATACTATCGATTGGATTTTAACCAGATTTCGTATGTACTATGTGTACTACAGGAGATATGACTGCGCGTATTCTAATAAGCCAACAGGGCTGCCATCTGTTAATAAATGCTCTCTCTATATTTCATCCCAAATAACTGTAGTAAGTTACTCTATTACTCTATTACTTGATTTCGTCTTTATTCTAGATAGGTCTGTATAGATTGGCATCAATCTGAAAATTTAAGAAAAAAAGGAAGGAAGCTTGTAGTTTAACGTGACCGTTAATCTGTAGATTATGAGCCACGGGACCTCCTTTTTACGAGGAATCCGAACCACAGGACATGGCATTTCACTTCGAAAATCTCACATGCATTGACCGGGAATCGAACCTGGACCGCCTTGGTGAGAGGCATACAGCTAGACCGCTGAGCCACCACGCCCCTTTTTAGAAAAAAAAGTAGGCTCTTTAGTTCGTCATGGAACTACTTGTTAACGCTCTTAAAAAATTCGACGACTTCAGCCGGGTTTGAACCCGCTAACTGGTGCATAGAAGCTCAGCATGCTACCAACTACGACACCGAAGCTACTAGGGTACAGAGTAAAAATATGTAAATACACTGGAAAATATTACTGTAAGTTACATGAATTAGTTAATTATCACTATTAATGGGTCATTTTAAGAAGACGCGTTTCCACCCTGAAGTGGCCATCATTAGATCCTGATCAGGTATAAATTTACACAAATACAGGGTGATTCTTTTGCTGGAGCGGGACAGGCAACCGGCTGCCGGGCGCGCGCGCCTTCCGCCAGCCAACCGAGCTCGCACGGGAGATTCTGCGTAGGTGGAAACCGTAACAAAGTACATTAATTAATGGTAAATTCACCAGCAAATCATGATTAAAGAACTTACCTTTTCACAGGAGATGCTGAAAATGTTCTCCTTCAACTGACAGACAGGCGTTATTCCGTATAAATAAATTAGCGTTTACACGTTGTAATTCCCTTCTGTTGTGAGGGATATCTGCTGCCGTATATTGTTCTCCAGCACCACTAGAGTACGGGTAATTGATCTGTACATTTTGAATGATAAATTACCCCACAATTGAACAACAAACGGGCTTAGGTCCGTGTTTCGATTAATTACAGTAAACACGCAGGGGAGGGGGTGCAGGAGTAGCGATATAATGTAACGATGTCTGACAGCTGAAGGGGAATATTTTTAGTATTCTGTGAAAAGATAAGTTATAACCTTTAACTGGTGACGTGAGGCCATCCAGATTCCCAAGAAATAAAAGAACATCCGTTCTTCTTTAATTAAATCTTGCAGCTGTTGTTTATGCTACCTTCTTATCTGAGCGCTGACACTATACACCCTCGTTGAAGAAAGTTTAATGACTTAATGACTTTAATGACCCTGGTTAGATCGCCTCCACCTCGGGCAACCCTGCGGCCCGAGCTCGGTTGGCCAGCGGAAGACGCGCGCGCCCGGCAGCCGGCCGCCGGTCCCGCTCCAGCGAAAGAATCTCACTGTATAATTACACTACTGTTGTAGTAGCTTGTCTTTGGTGTATGTTTAATACGATTCTCGTTATACGTTAGGTTTGTTTTGTCTTAATAGTTTTATGAATTACGTCAGTAAAGGCGTATATGCACGTGTATACAATTTAGAAAAACACAAAATAAATATAATGCAAAATTACGGCATTACAACACTGTAATCAAGCCCGAAGCACTATATGCTTCTGAAACGCTGATTATTGGGGGCAGATCATTAATTAAAGATGTGTAAAAGCAAGAAAGGAAAATCCTAAGAAAAAAAATTGGACCGTCTGTACAGGGGGACTCTGGATGAAAAGAAAATCACACAAGACTTATACCAGCACTCGTAGAAAATGTCAGACACATTTAGGAAAAAACGATTGAAATTTTACGGGCATATCCTCAGGATGGGCTATCAGAGACTGACCAAAAGGATTCTTAACCTTGCCCTGTCAATGAAAGTTAAAATCACCTGGCTGCTTGAAGTTGGAAAATATCTTGAGGAAAGATGGCATTGTACTAGACAGAGCTAAGTTCAGAGAATTAGTCAATAATAACAGCTTTGCAGACCATCCAAGCACTATCACCAAGAAAATCTGGTCAGAAGATCGTCTGGAAATAGTCAACTCCCTCAAATATCTAAGAGTAACACTTCAAGTAACCGGAGTTAGGTTTATGAGGCATATCGAAGACAGAACCGTTGCTGAGGACCTCAATGTCCCTATTTCAGTTAAAAGTCGTACCCGTGGCGTCATATGCCATTGAGGTGATACGGCCATAGGTCTACATATCCTTCTATTGTGCTCTTTCAAGGGAGTGACTTGGTCTAGTGAGCTTATATTGGTTAGCAAATTAGTGAACCATGGATGTTACTGTTTACATCAAGTCAGTTCAGGATTTTGATTATATCATAAGGGTTTATGCAGCTCGTAAGTGTAACGGCGCAAATAGTTTCGGGAGCTAGGGGTAATTTATCGAGCCCCTTAAAGTGAACGTAGCCTTTCGCTTAGTGTTGATTAGATGGTTCCGATACAGATTGCGAATACGAGACCCTATTTTACGTTCATAGAATAGGGGACCGTGGTTTACTAATACACTGTAAGTAAGCACATTATTGCCACTACTTTGATGAACAAGTGTTGGCAGGTTGGCCAACAGGCCAACAAACAACTCCACTAAAGTAGATACGAAGTCATCCTAGGGTGAAAGAAAAGGTACTAAAAGTGATGGACTCGACAGATCATCTCGCGGTCTTGTAGCTAGCATTCTCACAATGGAAGTATCGGGTATGACAGGTCTAAACCTATCTTGATATTTGCGGACGCAATCCTTGTACTATAAGAAAATCAGCAGCCAGATTGAACTTTAAGGCACCAAAATCATGTAGCGTATCTCTCCTATAAATCAATGAGAGGTAGCGAGTACCGTACATGTTGGAGCGGACAGTCCTGAAGGCCCAAGCACTCAAAGCCGGTGGGAAGGAGCTGCACGCTCCAGTCAGCATATACACCCCACCTCGCTACTACTCCAAGTGCCACAGGGATGTCCAGCTCCTTCAACTGTCATGCCTGCTTACCAGCATGTCTGGTACGTTATCGGAGCCGTGCAGTTCAATCTGGCAGCTGATTTACTTATAGTACAAGGATTGCGTCCACAAAGTTTCAGGATAGGTTTCGACCTGTCTCACCTGATACTTCCCTTGTAAGTTGTTAACCAGAATGTTCCTGTTGGTTGTGTACAGTCGTGCCATTCTTAGACGTAAAACCTTCAAAACATATGTACTTCCACCAATCTAGTCAGGTAAGTTGTTGTGCAGACTTACCAAATACCGTAATAAATCCATCCAAACTCAGGATTACATGTCAGTTCCCCACACTGACACTTCCACACACTGCCCAAAATACTGACACTTCCCCACAGTCCTTGGACGTGGCTACCTGTTTAATGACTCAGAAATACTCTCGACTGACAGTTCCACACACATCCCCCCGCCGCTAAGGCTATAGGCTTCAGCGATCATCGTGACTGTGCAAAATGCAATATAAATTATTGTTTATCTACTTGCACGATACATTTTTAAAGTGTGCTGTATTATACAGCTGTTAAATATGATCTTACGCTATACTTACACTTCAAAAGCTACTATGGGGAGGAGCCTTTGGAAATTCCTCATGTTTAATGTACTAGTACTTGTACTCATAATAGCTGATGAGTATTAAACCATTTTTGCCTCAAACCTTATACAGTAGTCCAGTAGTTAAAGAATGTAATATGTGATTCCAGAGATATTAAAAGTGCTAAACAACAGTAGGCCAAATTTCAACTTGATCTTTTTCATAGTAGCGATTTCAATGAAACTCGGTAAGTTCATAGCACTAATCCGGGCGACCCCGACCGTGCCCTTCAAATTTCGTTACGTCTCACCAATCCAACATGATGGCTGTTGGCAACTCTGGCACTGTACATACTCTAATGACAGTTGGGCCCCCTGCTGGAGGGTTGTTGACACATTAAGAGGAAGGGTCGTTTTCTTACCTGCGTCATGCAGGACTCACTTGCAAGCAGGTAGCAGTGGCTACCGGACATGGTGTCATTGCACGCATGTAATATCTACTGTACTTGTTCAGTGTTTAATCATGTACATACAGTGTAAAATATATTTCTTTATACAGTCCACCACATCGTATTCTATGTATTCGACATAAGTTTTGGTCCTCCGGGCACGATTAGATGGCAGGGAAAACAGTGAAAATTGAACTCTGTAATCCCAAGACAGCATGGCTTCGCACGAATGGCGTGGGTTGTTGGCGGCATGGCGACTACTGGACAACAGAATTCATCATCCTGGTAAGTCACCGATCATCCTTAATTATTCCTTGTGACTCATATGCATTCCTTTGTTTCTCCATTCAAAACTGTTCGTTTGTACTTGCAATGTATTGGTATTGCTAGTGATCACACATGATTTCGCCCGTAAAACTGTATGTTATTTGTGCGCAGTTTTCCCGCAACTCTTTGAAACAAAACCAGGAGTTCATCTTTGTATTATGTAAATATGTTAGGTATTTGTCTTTTCGTTTTGTCATTCTTTTACGTATATGCATTTGGTCTATTGTGATTTTATATCATTCAGCAGTTTATTGGGAATTGCTAGTGAAAAATGGAACAAAAGATAAAATCACTGTGTAGCAAAAGGGGTAGGTTAAAGGCTAGCTTATCTCGCATACAAGGCTTCGTAGAGAAATTAGATTCTCAATCTAAGGACGTAGATCAGTTGGAAGATCGACGGGCTCACTTATCAAAAATCTGGGAAGAATATGAAACAGTTCAATCACAAATAGAGGATTTGAAAGAGGATGAATCATTTCAAGCAGAACAAGAATCTTATCGCTCCGACTTTGAGGAGCAATACTTCAAAACATCTGGTCTTATAAAATCCATAAACAGTGCAATTTCCAAGTCAGCAACTTCGCTAAGTGATTCTATTGGTGAATCAACTTCCAGTTCGCAAACTCGTTCAGTTAAACTGCCTCAAATAAGTTTACCTACATTCGCAGGCGATTATTTAGAATGGCCCAATTTTGCCGATACTTTTAAGAATCTCATTCATGAAGATGCAAATTTGTCAAAAATACAGAAATTTCATTACCTAAAATCAGTGGTATCAGGCAGGGCGGCAGACGTGTTACAGTCTCTAGAAATATCTGCAGCGAATTACGACATAGCGTGGAACCTGTTAAATGAAAGGTTCAATAACCGGCGAGCAATTGTTTCCTCCCACATTAATTCGGTCCTTCAGATTAACAAAATAGAAGTAGAATCTTCCAAGGCATTACGAGACTTGTATGACGGCTTCAGAAGGCACATACAGTCGCTATCAGCGCTTGGTCTGTCTTGTGAAGAACAATTAGATGCCATTTTGATACATTTAATAACAAACAGATTTGACGCTGAAACATTAAAAAAATGGGAGACCTTGTTACCAACCTTTGATCTTCCATCGTATCAGACACTGGACAAATTTCTACTCGAAACATGTAATGCATTGGAATCGATCGAAACTAAGAATTGTGATCGCACAAAACAGCTGAAGCAGGTAGGCGTTTCATCTAAAACGAATGCATCTGGTTTCAAACCGAGGCCATTCACGAACCCAGGAAAAAATTGTTTCCTTTCACAGAAAAATCAGAAATGCCCGCTTTGCACGGAGGAACATCCCATATTTAGATGCAGAACCTTCACTTCTATGGGTGTTTATGACAGATGGCGGGAGATCAAGAAGCATAAGCTCTGTGTTAATTGCCTGTCTGGAAATCACTTCGCTAACGAGTGCACTCGTTCATGTTGTAAGCTGTGCAAGGATAAACACAACACCTTGCTTCACAGGGACCAAGGGTCACCGAACCACAATAATAGTCAAACTTCAAACAAGAGTATTGTGTCCAATAATACTTCATTGTCTCCCCTTAATGAGCAACATAGTAGTAATGCTGTTTCATTGCACAATCACAACAATGATGTTTCCTCTCATGTATTGTTGTCGACAGCAGTAGTGAATGTCAACAATTCAGAGGGAAAAATCCCCCATGCTCGGGTTGTGTTAGACAGCGGCTCGCAACTCAACTTCATAACCAGGGAATTAGCTCATCAATTACGATTGTTAAAGACAATGACTAATATTCCGATACATGGGTTGCATAACACTACCATCAAGGTGGGGTCGGTGGTAAGAACAAAGATTTCTTCGCGGTTCGGTTCCTTTGAACGAATCATGACATTTCACGTAATACCTTCAATTACTGGTCAGTGCTTACCCACTAAAAATATCAACATCACAGATTGGAGTATTCCAGAGTTTATATTAGAAAACCTTGCGGATCCTCAATTTAATGTGTCATCATCCATAGACATTCTCATTGGAGCAGAATTCTTTTACGATCTTATCGGCGCAGAACAATTTCAGCTCGACAGTTTCTCAAACAAACTACCGTTGTTTCGCAACACGGCTCTTGGCTGGGTAGCAGCAGGTAGTGTTGGTTTGTCTGAAAAGCACGCAGATAACAGTTCTTCCTGCCTCTTTGTGTCAGGTAAGATATTCAATGAGCCGGGGAAAGCACTGCTTGGCCAAGGACATTCTGAGCAAGAGATTAGTGAGAGGCTATTTACTGACGGTCACAGAAGGAATCCACAGGGTAGGTTCATAGTCCCACTACTCCTTAAAGAGGACCCGAGTCAGCTAGGTAGCAATGTTAATGAGGCAATTAGACGGTTTCACAACCTAGAGAAGCGTTTTGAAAGGCAGCCCCAAGTCAAGTCGGAGTACGTACAGTTTATGAGAGAGTACACTGACCTGGATCATATGGAGGAAATTCCCAGTAATGAGATAAACAAACCATTACAGTACTACCTTCCGCATCATTGTGTATTTAAGGGTAATTCATTGACAACGCGCACTCGCGTGGTATTTGATGGCAGCTCGAAGGGCGATTCTGTATTATCCCTCAATGATTTGTTATTAGTAGGACCGATCGTTCAAGATGATTTATTTTCAATATTGGCTAGATTTCGCATGCATCGCTATGTATTGACCGCTGACATAGAAAAAATGTATCGGCAGGTCCTCATAGAACCTGCACATACTGACTTTCAGCGTATCGTGTGGAGGGAGTCCCCTAAGGACGAGCTTAAACATTATCGTCTCAAAACAGTCACATATGGCACGTCATGTGCACCCTTCCTGGCCACAAGATGCCTCTCTCAATTGGCGAATGACACTAAGGAGGAATTTCCTGAAGCTTCGAATGTAATACGGCGGGATTTTTATGTTGACGATTTAATGACAGGTTGTGAATCAACTGACGGCTTAAGAACCACTCACAAGTGTGTTTCAGATATTTTATCCAGTGCGGGTTTTACCTTAAGAAAATGGTGTTCGAATGAGCCCAATGTACTATCGAGCATTTCTAACCACGAAACAGATCCCAAGTACATTATTAAGGTAGATGAAGCTGAAGACTTGAAGTTGTTGGGGCTATCTTGGAAACCCATCACAGACACTTTTCAGTTTGAGTTGAGAAGTGATTTCAGTTCGACACAGATAAACAAAAGAATAATTCTATCAGACCTGGCTAAAATATTTGACCCCTTAGGGCTTTTGGCCCCAGTATTGATTAAGGGTAAGATTTTCGTCCAGCAACTGTGGCAAATGAACTTAAATTGGGACGACGTTCTCACAATAGAACTTCAAATTAAATGGATTCGTTATATGCAGGATATTGCTAAATTGAAGGAGTTCAAAGTGCCTCGTCATGTTAGGGCAGTAGAATTTGTGGAGTATGAAATTCATGGATTTTGTGACGCGTCTCAGATTGCTTACGGCGCTTGTGTTTATGTAAGATCTCAGACAGGAGATGGTAAAATAACAGTTCACTTATTGTGTTCCAAGTCTCGCGTTGCGTCATTAGGCTCAGTAACTTTACCAAGATTAGAACTATGCAGTGCTGTATTACTTGCTCAGTTGGTCGAAAGAGTCATGAGATCCATAAAGACAAGTGTTTTTGTTGGACTGACTCCACAATACATATTGAACTTGTAAGCGATCTGTCTACAGCTGCTTTTTTAGCATCACTGAAAAGATTCATGGCTAGACGAGGAACTTGCACCCACATATTCACTGACAACGCAACTAATTTCGTAGGTGCATCACGTGAGCTAAAGAAATTCTTTAATGATATGAATACCAAGCAGTCACTCATAAGCTTTGCTACTGAGAAGGGGATTCAGTGGCATTTTAGTCCTCCTGGTTCACCTCACTTCGGAGGGTTGTGGGAGGCTGCAGTTAAATCAGCTAAGTATCACCTTAAGAGAATAGTAGGAAATGCTGCATTGTCGTTTGAAGAAATGACTACAGTGCTTGTACAGATAGAGGCAGTTTTGAATTCGCGCCCCCTCTGCCCACTATCCTCTGATCCCAATGATCCGGAAGTATTAACCCCATCCCACTTCCTGATCGGTGGCTCATTTCATCTTCCTGTGGAAGAAGATGTGTCTCACACTCCCTTGAATAGACTGAAGCGCTGGCAACTGCTGCAGGCTATGTTCCAGCAATTTTGGCGTCGATGGTCCAAGGAATATCTCGGACAACTCTAACAGCGTTCTAAATGGCGGTCGCCCGGACAATCCCCACAAATCGACACTCTGGTTGTTCTGAAGGAAGAGGGTGTGCCTCCACTTCATTGGAAACTGGGCCGTGTCGCAGCAGTGCATCCAGGAACCGACGGAGTTACGAGGGTTGTTACCATCAAAACACCCAGCGGAGCTCTTTTGAAAAGAGCAGTGTCAAGACTTTGCCCATTGTTGAGTGAAGAGAAGTGAATTGTTTAAATGTTTGTGTACATAGTGTTTATTTCAACTCTCATTCCAGTTAATAGAACAAAGTGACAGTATTTAATTGTTGTTTGAAATATTTGCTATTTCAAGGGGGGGAGTATGTTGGCAACTCTGGCACTGTACATACTCTAATGACAGTTGGTCCCCCTGCTGGAGGGTTGTTGACCCATTAAGAGGAAGGGTCGTTTTCTTACCTGCGTCATGCAGGACTCACTTGCAAGCAGGTAGCAGTGGCTACCGGACATGGTGTCATAGCACGCATGTAATATCTACTGTACTTGTTCAGTGTTTAATCATGTACATACAGTGTAAAATATATTTCTTTATACAGTCCACCACATCGTATTCTATGTATTCGACAATGGCTGTGCGAAACATTTTACCAGCATTCTATATCTCTGAAACTATTACCGCAATCACCCTAAAATTTTGTACGGAGATAAAGGGCACTACTAGAAGTTCACCTATGTGACTCTTGAGAAACTGGTAACTACAAAACCAAAGCCAAGCGAAGTTGTGACCTTTAAATAGACTTTTCTTGCGATTTAACCAACCATACGCAATGAAACTTGGTACAGTATATGTTTATACACATTGTAATGCACCGACATCTAACTTCGTTCAATTGTTTACATAGCCTCAAGATGGTGGCTGTGCGAAATATTTCACCAGCATTCTATATCTCTGAAACTATTACCGCAATCACCCTAAAATTTTGTACGGAGATAAAGGGCACTACTAGAAGTTCACCTATGTGACTCTTGAGAAACTGGTAACTACAAAACCAAAGCCAAGCGAAGTTGTGACCTTTAAATAGACTTTTCTTGCGATTTAACCAACCATACGCAATGAAACTTGGTACAGTATATGTTTATACACATTGTAATGCACCGACATCTAACTTCGTTCAATTGTTTACATAGCCTCAAGATGGTGGCTGTGCGAAATATTTCACCAGCATTCTATATCTCTGAAACTATTACCGCAATCACCCTAAAATTTTGTACGGAGATAAAGGGCACTACTAGAAGTCCATCTATGAGACTTTCAGAAACCGGTTAACTACAAAACGAACATGGTGGTCATGCGAATTTGAAAGTTTAAATAGACGTTTATCGCGATTTAATGATCCAAACGCTATGAAACTTGGTACAGCAAATGTTTGTACACATTGTAATGCACTGGCATCTAACTTAGTTCAATTGTTTATATAACTTCAAGATGGCGGCTGTGCGAATTTTAATTTTTTTTTTATTTCTTGTGTCGTAATCTTGCGATCGAAGTGAAAGTTTGAATAATGAACCTATGCAATAATTTTCCTTTAATGTGCACATGACTCTATGGCCTATACATATAACAATCCAACATGGCGACCATCCGAAATATTTAGACGGTACTCCATATCTACGAATCTATTACAGCAATCAAACTGAATTTTTGTATGTTCATAGGGGCTATGAACATAAGTTCACCAAGGGAATTTAGAACGAAAATACGCACAATAGGAATAGACTGAAAAATACGCACAAAATGTAGGCAAGGCTCAAAATACGAACAAAATGCAAAGTAGAGTCGAAATACTTACAAAATGCAATTGAAAATCAAAATACTTACAAAATGGAAATGAGATCGAAAATACGTAAAAAGTGCAATTGAGGTTCAAAATACTGACAAAATGCAATTGAAATTGAAAATACACAATGCAATTTAGATTGAAAACTGCCCATTTCAGATTACCTCTACCGCCACTGAGGGCAGTGTCCTGGAGCTTGTGACTCTGATTCGGGGGATACAACTGGGGAGTGTGACCAGCACTTCGCCCAGGTGGCCTTGCCTGCAAAGTGAACAGGGACCTGATGAAGGGATGGGAAGTTTGGGAGGGAAGGAGGCGGCCGTGCCCATACGTTTTTTTTTACAAAGTTACTTCTTTTTATTCATTTATCTCTTTACAAAGACAGCTACAAAGACTAATCATTGACCTCCTGACTACATTCTCTCCTCAAGGGAAAAAATGAAACAAGAACACAAAACACCAAGAATTATAATAGCACACATAATTTTAGAATTTATATAAAAGGTTGCCAAAAGCACTGTTGATACACTTCCGCTGTACGAGTTTCCATCGTACGTTAGGTACCATCCCGGCATTTGCCCAGGAAATTGCGGAAACCCACCTAGAGGATGGCTGTGGTGGGAATCGAAACCCCTCTACTCATTTGGGCCACCCGAGGCTTTGTAGACACAGTTCCTGTCATCATACCACTTTTCAAATTTCGTGGCAGAGCCGGGATCGAACCTCGGATCTCCGGGGAGCTGACCAATACACCACGGAAGCGCCTCGTACACAAATTAAAGAACATAACACGTGAAAAATACGGTTTTCAACGAGAATTGGGACGTGCATTACCATTAATTGGTATTATAATTAACGTATTGAATTGATTCATCCACATTGCCTCTTAATTATCAGAGCCAATTTATCTGAATTAGTATCCCATATCCTGGGCTATGGTGCGCCCGGAATACAGAGTGGTTGTTGTTCCCCAAGTCACGTGTCCAGTGTGGTCCCCAGTAAGCCATCGCGGCTCCTACCTGCACCAGGCGGGATCAGCTGGTCAATATTGCCCTAATAAAGTGCAGTATTTCTAATAGTCATAGCACTGAGGGTCTATCAGGCATCAATCCCCCGACACCATGACAAATCCGTGTTCGTTATCAATGTATTTTAGATGAACGGAAGTTTGATGCTTTTCACTTGATCAACACGAGTTTTTCCCAAAAGAGCTGGGTGATTCCCTAATCCTGAAAAAAATTACATGAGATTAATAAATACACTTGTATGACCAGTTTCGATCGTCAAGCGAACATCATCAGATCACCGACAGCAGTGGCTGCGCTGGCTAAAGCGCAGTGTTAGGTCATGGGGCACAGCTCTCTGCTGACTCGGTAGACTCGTGGGTTCGAGCCCCACCGTCGGCCGTCCTTGAAATGGTTTTCCGTGGTTTCCCATTTTCAACATAAAGCAAATGCTGGGACGGTACCTTCTGACAGGCCACGGCCGCTTCCTTCCACATCCTTGCCCAATTTCATTCGTCTTCATCCATTCCATCTCTCATCCCGACGCGCAGGTCGCCTACGGGCGTCGACTAGAAAGACCTGCACTCGACCCCTCATGAGGCCACACGGAAAAAAAATCACCAGATCCATTACACTTAGGCCCTGAAATGTATGTAAGAAAATATGGGTGAAAATATTTACAAATATTTATTTAGTTGCAGTATTAGTTGAGATAATTCAACTCGTGAATATTTGTTAGTTGTGGTGTATGTGATATTTTGTTGAAATACTGGAATTGGTGATTAACCTCCAAACTTGCTTGTTTAGAGTGAATATGAGATTGTAGTTAAATGCTTCATACAGGTAGTATTGTACAGACTACTTATCTGATGGTGTCTTGCGCTCTCCTGGTGAGAGCAGTTATATTGGTCACTGTCTACTCTCATACACCAAAAGAAAGAATTTGTGATATGAAACACTCTATTATCTTATTAAAACCACCGATTCAAACACTAAAGAAACGTATAATTACATTACTGATCGTACATGTTTCGGTATTTCATTGATACCTTCCTCAGCGTGATTGATATTAAATCTTAAAACTAGTTAACAAAGCCAAAAAGAAATGGTTATCCTTGCAAAAATGGTTTAAATCAAAAATGGAAAAGCTTGCGAATAATTAAATGCCATGTATTAAAAATATTACCTTTACGTTTCTCGTAACAGTATTCCACCTAAAGTCGACACTGTGTAATATGCTTGATTGCTGTGTTTGGTAAATAGCCTGCACATTGCGTTACCCATTAAGCAACTATAACAACAGAGTGGGCCATTAAGTTGGGAATCGACTGAAGTTTTAGGTTGGAGGACTGGATTACAAAATGTTTGTTCCGTTTGAGGCGACAATTTGACCTACATCCTTTGCGCTTCTTCATTCTTCTGACAGCGACATCTTCTGTCACTACAGTTTTCGATCAAAATTATTGGAGTATTGACGTAGGCAGTTTATAAGGTAGATCTCTTATTTTAATAGCGTCATTTATTTTTACTATCATTTTTAGCCTACTTTTCACATTTTGCAAAAATGACGAAAAAGTAGACTTATGAGATCGATCCGGGAAAATGTCTGTCTGTCTGTCTGTCTGTCTGTCTGTCTGGCTGTGTGTGTCCCCCCCCCCCCCCTATCAACTCCTAAACGACTGCAGCAATCAAAACCAAATTTAGTATGAGCAAAGATGTGCACCGGAATAGCTCACGTCCATAATTGAAAATGATGTCAGTGCTACCAACTGCTGAAAAAACGCACTAGACATTTGAGCTCCATGTTGGATATCATGCAAGGTATGCATGGGAGCTATTCCAAAATTGGCACACATGTAGATAATACTATTTCAGTTTAATTTCCAGGAGGCCAACCATGACAGTGTTGCCAAAATAATGTTAAGCCTTCTGATAAGTCCAATGTTTAAATGCATATAACTTCCACACTATCAATTGGATTTCAACCAAATTTTGTATGTAATATGTGTACATAAACAGATATGACTGAGCGTATTCTTAAGAGCCACCAGGGCTGCCATCTGTTAATAATTGCTCTCTCTATTTTTTTTATCCAAATACCAATATATCAGAAAGTATGCAAACCAACAACTTTAAACAATGCACACGTATATTCTGACATTTTAGATTAATTTGGAGTAACTTATATACGTCAGTTCTACCAACATGATTATAAGCCTGCTGATAGTACCAATTTTTAAATACATGTAACTTCTATACTATCAGTTGGATTTCAAACAAATTTCATATGTGCTATGTGTACCATAACAGATAAGACTATAAGTATTGTTAAGAGCAATCAGGGCTGCCAACTGTTAATAAATGCTGTCTCTATTCTTTTTACCCTAATACCAATATATCAGAAAGTATGCATGCCAACAGCTCTATACTTTGCACACGTATAGCACCTGACATTCTAGATTAATTTGGAGTAATTAATACAAGGCAGTGCTGCCAACATGATTCTATGCCTGCTGATATGTCCAATTTTAAAATACATGTAACTTTTATACTAACAAATGGATTTCATCCAAAATTGGCACAACAAGATATCATAATATTTCAGATTATTTCTGACCAGCACACGCATGGTATTGTTGGCAACATGCTTTTACGCGTGCTGATAGATCCAGTGTCCAACTGCATGTAACGTCCATTGGACTTCAACCTAATTTTGTATTCTGTATGTTAAGAGGTGGAACTAAGAATATATTCAGTCACCAGGGCTGCCAACTGTAGTGCTCTATTAGGCTACATTATACTAGGTATATTTTGAACTAATTAGATATTTCGATATTACCAACTTAATTTCGTCATTATTCTAGATAGGTTCATATACTGTAGAATAATCATTGGCATGAAAAGTAGGCTGTATAGTTCTTCACGGAACTTCTTGTTAATACATGGCATTTAATTATACGCAAGCTTTTCCATTTTTTGATTTAAACAATTTTTGTAAGGATATCCATTTCTGTTTGGCTTTGTTAACTAGTTTTAAGATTTAGTATCAATCACGCTGAGGAAGGTATCAATGAAATACCGAAACATGTACGATTAATAATGTAATTATTAGTGTTTGACTGGGCAGTTTTAATAAGATAATACTATCAGTCAACACGATTATTAATTAATACCATTGCCATAATGGTCAATGTTTACGCAATTTATGATACACTCTTACGCCAAGAGCATCAAGTTTTCAGAATTATAAGAACATGGGGCTTCTCGTGTGCTCAACAAGTAGAAAATTGAAGGATACAACAATTGACAAATTAGCTTGCCACGGTGGATGGGTGAGTGGTTAACGTGTCGGTCTACTAACCCCAAGCTTGCAGGTTCGATCCTGGCCGTGGTAAGTGATTTTTGAAAGGTGGAAATAATACGACACGCATGTCATACGATGTTGGCATGTCAAAGAACCCATTTGAATTCAGTAGGCCGTGTTCATAATGGCAAAATTAATCTCGGGATTTTCCGCCAACAGAAAGTTCCTCATTTCTCTACTAGAAAGCGCTATAGTGTTCAAGGAGCTATGATATCTAACCTCCTTGACTTTCATAGTACTTCATGGAACAACGACATTCGACTTGCAAGCTACCCTCTGGGTGTGAAATAACAAAGCTTGCACCCGATAACCGAGGCCATACGATATTATTTATTTATTTTGTTTATTTATTCCCCATAAGGAGAGCGTTACAACACAATCAATTTTCAGGTTTTATTCTGGCCCTTTCTTCTTTCCCCCCAAACCTTTCATAAAATACACTATGCTTCCTCTTTCTCTCCTCCATCCACTTCTTTCCCGGTTGTCTCCCTTTGGGAGTTTGCTCAAACTTCTCTTGTCTAAGTTTTACTCAGTGTGTGTGCTCCTGTCTGCCATGTCTTCTGTAGAGATGTTTAGCTTCTGGTGGTCTTCCACGGTTTCCTTCACCCAATTGTTTTTTAGTGTACTATTCGTAACTATATAAAACATATTCTTGGCCAGTCTGTCTTCGGTCATCCTATGTATAAGTCCATTAAATTTTGCCCTTCTTTTCCGTATGTTGTTTGTAATCGTCTCTGTCTGTTTGTACAGTTCTATTGTCGGTCTCTTCATCCATAATCCCTCTTTCTGAACTGGCCCGTGGATCTTTCTCAGAATTTTTCTCTCTTGTTTTTCTAATTCCTTGATTTTTGTTCGTCCCTTGAATACGATATTATTATTCTCGATAAAGTTAGTGAATTCGATATATTTTGCTTTGCCCGGGGAACTCTACATCCAACATCCAGCGCGGCATGCCGAGAGATTTTTTTTTAGCCTACTTTCGATTTTTGCCAAAAATGAAAGTAGACTTATGAGATCTACACAGGACCACAGAGGTAGCACTAGTAATGCGCCCCTCAGTGTCATGCCAACTTACTGCGGCAGGATTCGATCCTGCAACCTGACATTCTTGTTGTTATAATTGTTTCATCGATCCCAGCGTACTTGGGTGTATGTGGGCATTTTTGTCTGATAATCTGTATTACTTTGATGGCGGTATTAGTGTGTGCAATATTTGTAAACATCTTCCTGTTATTTTCTGACTCCCATATTTGTCATTACATTTCACTCTATATTAGTAGTAGTGTAACTGTACTAGTTTTTTGGGTGTGGTTGTTAAAGAACAAAAAGGAAAAAGAATCAATACTTGAAAACATATCTCTGGCTTCATTCTATTTTTCTTGTTACTACATCTTGCAACATAACCAAACCTACAAAATCATCCCAAGAAGATATAACCTCCATCACCGTTTATATATCCATGGTCATTCTCATCAAGCCTTCCAACTTCTCCTCTCAACAAACAGATTCTAAAAAGATACGGTCAGTCTGAGAGACTAGACTTTATATCATTTCAAATGACGCATGCTACAAATGCTACACATGTTAGAAAGGCTCAGGAGGGCTTCGAGCGAAGCGAGAAGCCCCAGCACTTTTTGCACTCTGCTGCATGACGTCACGCACTCGCCGTCTCCGTATCACATAACGCCAGACCCCAGGAGTAAACTTAGGCTCAACAGACTCCATTACCCTTTAACTTCGGCTTTCCGAGCGGGGTTGCATGACGTCACGCATTCGCCGTCTCCGTTCGCATAACGCCAGACCCCAGGAGTAAACTCAGACTTGGTGCATATGCACTGAACAACATGATGACGTCATACACGCCGTAACCGTGACGCATAACGATGAAGTCGACAAGATCATTTGAAATGATAAAAAAACAAGATGTTCAGTAAAGAACATATAGCCTACTTTCTCCTAAATGTATGAGTATAGTTATAACTCGTTGTTATTATCAAAGAGTATAATAGAACTATTCTTTGTTGAAGACCTTAGAAACGATTTACCTCTACCAAACGCCACAACCTAGATAAAAACTGCTACCATCATTGAAGAAAGAAAGATAAGAAGTATATCAAGAATGTTATGGATCTGGAGACATAATCGACCGGACTGGCGGCGTGGCTCAGCGGTAACGTTCTCGCTTGCTGGGCCCTAGGTTGCAGGTTCATATCCTGGCGCAGTCAGCTGGCATTTGAGGGTGCACAAATGCGAGGGAGCCGTGTCAGTACATTTACTGGCACGTTAAAGATCCCCTTCGGGCCAAAATTCCGGCACCCCGGTGTCTCTAAAATCAGCAGTAGTTAAAAGGGATGTAAAACCAATAATTGAATTAACAAATCTTTCCATGACCCTACAGAGACGTGTGTATACAAACTAAGTGGATATTTTCGATAATATAATCCTAACAGAGCGAGTGCATTCTAGCGGCCAGAAGAAGAAACTTTTCAATAAAATCTGGAAGTTACCTTTTTGGCAGCTAGATGTCTCGAGTAAATCTGCTGGCGAATTATGTTTTAATTAAATATATATTTTACACCATAATGTGCACAATATAACGCCTAATAACATTTTCAAGTAACGCAAAATAGGCTGTTACAAACCCTTTAAAATAAAAAGTTAAAATGTATCGTAGTATCATCTTGTCATTCTTCAAATTCGATGCGCATAGAATGATAATGGTATAGTAATCAATGGATCTCCACGTAGACTAGTCGTGACATCTATTGGTGAAATATCGAACAATATAATCCTAACAGAGCGAGTGCATTCTAGCGGCCAGAAGAAGAAACTTTTCAATAAAATCTGGAAGTTACCTTTTTGGCAGCTAGATGTCCCGAGTAAATCTGCTGGCGAATTATGTTTTAATTAAATATATATTTTACACCATAATGTGCACAATATAACGCTTAATTTTAAAACATCTGAGTCATTACAAAACAATAAACATATAACATTTCAAGCAAAAAACCTAGCTCTGATCGGGTTTGAACCATAGGCATTTGAGCGATAGGCTAACGCTCTACCACTGAGCTAATTGTGTCAACGAATATCGTTCTGTTTAAAATGACTTACATAGAACTTGTTAGCAAATAATGATTTATACTAAACGATTTCATCACTGGAGTATATTATTTATATATAAAGCATTTCATACAAAGTTTATTTATTTTTTATCAGTACGCTATATTGCATGCAATACTCAAATTAGTGAAATATAAGTCCGGCACAAGATATCCGCTGCCATCTTGTCTTATTACTGAATCAGTTCAGCTTTTTAAAATCACGTCTGCACTATAGTATTACAAAATAAACTTTTAATTTCGAACGTGCCTCTTCCTTTAGAACAGTTAAAACGATTCTCGGCTCGGTAATCGGAACTGGTGGGTCCCATGATATGGATTATTAAGTTTGCATAATTCGCACGGCCGCCATCCTGAAATGGTATGGCGGACGACCTTGTAATTTGGTCACAAGACGCATCCTATACGAAGGTATGTTGTTACCAAATTTGGTAGAGATCGGATGATTTGGTTAGTCGTTATTTGATTTTACGTTTTGAACGTTTGAGTGGCCGCCATTCAGTTTTAGTAAAGATGGCGGCGATATAAAACATGACACTGAGGTGTCCTTTGCTAGTGCTACCTTTGTACCAAATTTCGTTCAATTTGCATTCACCGTGTTCGAATTGATAGGGGGGGACAGACATTCAGAGTACACACACTCACACACACACACACACACAGACTCACACACACACATACACACAGACTCACACACACACATACACACACACACACAGACAGACACACTTTTTTCGCCCTGTGTTGATCTCATAAGTCTACTTTCATTTTTTGCAAAAATCGAAAGTAGGCTAATAATACTATCGTAAAAGGAGCATAGAAATTAAACTTCATAAGGCAAGGCCCCCTACTACCTCACTGCTGGACCATCACAAAGAATCCCTTAGCTTAGGCGTTAGACTCCTTGCAATTGCCCACCAGCAAGAGGTGGCAATGCTACTAACCGTAACCTATGAAAAGGAACTATGACAGTAGGTCTCGGATGTTTAAGACCTAAAATAGCCTGAATATGCAAGCTGCTACTGAATCTTGGTTATATGAGGATATAAATAGTAATGAAATAATTCAAGGGACCTACGAAATGTATAGAAGGGATCGGGGGAAGCGAGGTGGTGGGCTATTTATTTGTGTGCGCAAAAATATAGCGAGTTTCTTAAAGTGGGCTGATACGGATCATGAAATGTTATGTGTACAAATTTCGGATAAAGGGAATAAATTCCCTCTTCAGGTGATAGGGGCGTATAGAGCACCGAAAGATAACTTTTCGCTTCTCGACACACTCTATGATAAAACTTGTACGGGTAATGCTATGAAAAAGAGTATAATAATTGCCGGAGATTTAAACCTCCCCAAAGTAGACTGGTCTGGTGAGTCAACTAGCTGTGGTCAAGCTCAGAGCACGGCAAACAAATTCTTAAGGGAGGGGGGATTTTCCCAAGTAGTTGACTTCTCAATTAGAGGCAATAATACCTTAGATGTTTATCTCGTAAGGCCTGTAGAGCTGTATATTAACTGTCTGAAAGTACCAGGAATTAGTGACCATTCTGGGGTTGAATTAAATATTAGATACGGTGACATTACAAAATTAGACTCTGATGTAGCAAATAAGATCATATTCCAGTATCGCAGGGCGGATCAGGGCAAATTTCAGGGGTATTTGAATGAGCTATTTGTAGGATGGGCATCGGAAGGAAATCACATTAATATCCTGTGGACTAACTTTTTGAAAATTACTGAAACAAAACCCTGATCCTGAGTATTACACACGGGAAATCAGGAGTCTTAAACGGAAAATTAGGAAATTATAAAATAAAAGACATGATAGTGACAAGTATATGTTGAAATTTAAGTCCTTATCAAGAGAGCTCGTCTTAAAAAAAAGGACTGCTCATGACAATTATATGCAAGGGTTACTTGGTTCGGGAGGCGATGGGTGTAAAATTTTTTACAGTTATGTTAGGAGAAGAAAGGGAAATTCAAATAATTTGTCGTTGATAATGTCCGGTGACGGTAAATTAATTACTGAGAAGCAGGCCATTGCTAATGAATTAAATGTCTTTTATGGTAGTGTGTTCAATAAATCCAATAGCTGTGTGTTGGACCTTAACGGTGAATCAGGGGCTCCACTTCTCCAAATAAACCAGTCAGCAATTGTAAAGCTAATACAAAAATTACGTTACAATATATCGAAGGGTCCTGATAATATTGTTAGTGAAGTATTTAAACTTGGAGGTAGGGCCGTAGCACGATACTTAGAGGTGATGTTTAATGTGTCCATAAACAATGCGCAAATCCCGGATGACTGAAAAAGAGCTATGGTAGTCCCAATATATAAGGGAGGGAGCAGACTTGATTTGGGCAACTACAGGCCGGTTAGTCTTACGTCCATCGTTTGTAAACAGATGGAGCATCTCATTTGCGACTACTTGAGGGAACAGTGGGAAACATTTTCATGGTTTAATGATAGGCAACACGGATTTCGGAAAGGTTACTCATGCGAGAGTCAGATGCTATCACTTTTTCAAGATATTAGCGAATCGTTAGACGATGGAGTTTCAGTCGACGCCGTAGTTATAGATTTTGTGAAGGCATTTGATGTCGTGCCGCATGACATGCTACTCCATAAATTAGCTTCGACGAAGATTGATAGAAGAGTAATTTTATGGATCCAAGAATTTTTGACGGGTCGTTCCCAGAAAGTGAAAGTTGAAGGCCGATTCTCGGATGAAATTACCGTAACATCGGGTATCCCTCTGGGCAGTGTAATCGGAACTTTGTTATTTTTGGCGTTTATAAATGACTTACCAAATGGGATTCGCAGTGACTGTCGATTGTTTGCGGATGATTGTGTAATACATCGAAAGATACATGACTCACAAGACAATGCAGTACTCCAAGATGACCTGAACCTGGTCTATAAGTGGGCGATTGAAAATAAAATGAAAATAAACACAAGAAAATGTAGTTAATAAAAATAGGGAAAGTGCGAAGGCAAGATTTTCAAATAACATTGGCTCGGAAATTCTTGTAGAACAAGATTCTTGCAAATATTTGGGCGTTCACGTAAGAAATGATATGAAATGGAGTAGTCATATAGGATGTGTAGTTTCTAAAGCTTACAAATCCCTGCACTTTGTAATGAGGGTATTAAAAGGAAGTAGTACGTGTGCTAAGGAATTAGGATATTTGTCACTTGTAAGACCTATTCTGGAATACGCCTCGGCGGTTTGGGATCCATATCAAGTAGGGCTCATGAATGAGCTGGAAATGGTACAAAGAAAGGCCACTAGATTTGTGCTCAGTGACTTTAATCCCAGGAGCAGTGTAAGCCGTATGTTAAAGAAACTTGGGTGGGAATCACTTGAGGCTAGGAGGATGAAATCTAGATTCTGCGCAATGTACAACACGTATACAAATCAACCAGCATGGGGTGAGCTTAGCAAACGTATGGAAAAGCCTACTTACATGGGTAGGAGCGATCACCCTTTCAAAGTTAAGGGCCGACCACAGCGAACAAATTATGGTAAATATTCTTTCGTAAACCGTGCCATTGATAATTGGAACTCTCTACCTGCCGCAGTCTTAGAGCCTTTTCCCAAACATATAGGTGTGTTTAAGAAAAAGCTGACTATTTGTGTAAATACTCCAGTTTAATTGTTAGTGAATTGTTATGTACAGTTATGTATTTGTTATGTATATCTAATTTGCCACCGGGGGACACACTCCCAATTGCAAATAAACGAATGAATGAATAAACGAATGAAAAATGAAGGAATATGACCCAAACATTACAAAATATCACCTGAAAATTACTGATTTAAATATGGCGGTTTCTTTAAATTATAAATCCAAGCGACAATCCCTTCGAGATTAAACTGTTAACTACATTCTTCATTCCTCTTTTCATATTAGTTTTTTGAATATAAATGTTTAAGTGGTTATTTACAGTCTATTTCTGTAAACACTAGTTCCCGTTCGGTAAGTTGAGGATGATTACACACCTACGGCTGCCGTCAAAATACCAAAATATGACGTTCTTACCAAACAATGCTCAAAATATTACCTTATGGTACAATATGTTGGAAATATGCATTTATGTTCGACCCTGACTATTATATGTCTGAAAAATGTATCATAATGATGGTCATTATAACACTATTAGCCTACTTTCGAGTTTTGCAAAAAATGAAAGTAGACTTATGAGATCACTACTGGGCGAAAAAAAAGTGTGTATGTCTGTGTGTGTGTGTGTATGTGTGTGTGTGAGTCTGTGTGTGTGTGTGTGTGTGTGTGTGTGTGGGTGTGTGTGTGTGTGATAGAGAGAGTGTGTACTCTGAATGTCTGCCCCCCCCCCCCTATCAATTCGAACACGGTGAGCGCAAATTGAACGAAATTTGGTACAAAGGTAGCACTAGCAAAGGATACCTCAGTGTCATGTTTTATATCGCCGCCATCTTGACGGAAACGTAATGGCGGCCACACAAATGTTCAAAGCTTAAATCAAATTACGACTAACCTAATCATCCGATCTCTACCAAATTTTGCAACAACATACCTTTATAGGGGGAGCATTCTTTTACAAACCTAATAGGTCATTAGCCTAATAGTTTGCGGATGGCGGCCATCTTTGTGTCAAAATAGATTACCCCTATTAATTCGAACACGGTGAAACCGAATGGAATGAAATTTGGTACAGAGGTAGCACTAGCAAAGGGCACCCCAGTGTCATGTTTTATATTGCCGCCATCTTGACGGAAACGTAATGGCGGCCTCACAAATGTTCAAAGCTTAAATCAAATTATGACTAACCTAATCATCCGATCTCTACCAAATTTTGCAACAACATACCTTTATGGGGGCAGCATCCTTTGACCAAACTAATAGGTCATCAGCCAAATAGTTTGTGGATGGCGGCCATCTATGTGTGAAAATCGATTGCCCCTATTAATTCGAACACGGAGAAACCGAATGGAACGAAATTTGGTACAGAGGTAGTACTAGCAAAGGGCACCCCAGTGTCATGTTTTATATCGCCGCCATCTTGACGGAAACGTAATGGCGGCCACACAAATGTTCAAAGCTTAAATCAAATTACGACTAACATAATCATCCGATCTCTACCAAATTTTGCAACAACATACCTTTATAGAGGGAGCATCCTTTGACAAATCTAATTGGTCATTAGCCTAATAGTTTGCGGATGGAGGCCATCTTTGTGTCAAAATCGATTACCCCTATTAATTCGAACACGGTGAAACCGAATGGGATGAAATTTGGTACAGAGGTAGCACTAGCAAAGGGCATCCCAGTGTCATGTTTCATATCGCCGCCATCTTGACGGAAACGTAATGGCGGCCTCACAAATGTTCAAAGCTTAAATCAAATTATGACTAACCTAATCATCCGATCTCTACCAAATTTTGCAACAACATACCTTTATGGGGGCAGCATCCTTTCACCAAACTAATAGGTCATCAGCCTAATAGTTTGCGGATGGCGGCCATCTTTGTGTGAAAATCGATTGCCCCTATTAATTCGAACACGGTGAAACCGAATGGAACGAAATTTGGTACAGAGGTAGTACTAGCAAGGCGCACCCCAGTGTCATGTTCTATATCGCCGCCATCTTGACGGAAACGTAATGGCGGCCACACAAATGTTCAAAGCTTAAATCAAATTACGACTAACCTACTCATCCGATCTCTGCCAAATTTTGCAACAACATACCTTTATGGAGGGAGCATTCTTTGACAAATCTAATTGGTCATTAGCCTAATAGTTTGCGGATGGAGGCCATCTTTGTGTCAAAATCGATTACCCCTATTAATTCGAACACGGTGAAACCGAATGGAATGAAATTTGGTACAGAGGTAGCACTAGCAAAGGGCACCCCAGTGTCATGTTTTATATTGCCGCCATCTTGACGGAAACGTAATGGCGGCCTCACAAATGTTCAAAGCTTAAATCAAATTATGACTAACCTAATCATCCGATCTCTACCAAATTTTGCAACAACATACCTTTATGGGGGCAGCATCCTTTGACCAAACTAATAGGTCATCAGCCAAATAGTTTGTGGATGGCGGCCATCTATGTGTGAAAATCGATTGCCCCTATTAATTCGAACACGGTGAAACCGAATGGAACGAAATTTGGTACAGAGGTAGTACTAGCAAAGGGCACCCCAGTGTCATGTTTTATATCGCCGCCATCTTGACGGAAACGTAATGGCGGCCACACAAATGTTCAAAGCTTAAATCAAATTACGACAAACCTAATCATCCGATCTCTACCAAGTTTTGCAACAACAAACCTTTATGGGGGCAGCATCCTTTGACCAAACTAATAGGTCATCAGCCTAATAGTTTGCGGATGGCGGCCATCTTTGTGTGAAAATCGATTGCCCCTATTAATTCGAACACGGTGAAACCGAATGGAACGAAATTTGGTACAGAGGTAGTACTAGCAAGGCGCACCCCAGTGTCATGTTCTATATCGCCGCCATCTTGACGGAAACGTAATGGCGGCCACACAAATGTTCAAAGCTTAAATCAAATTACGACAAACCTAATCATCCGATCTCTACCAAGTTTTGCAACAACAAACCGTTATGGGGGCAGCATCCTTTGACCAAACTAATTGGTCATCAGCCTAATAGTTTGCGGATGGCGGCCATCTTTGTGTGAAAATCGATTGCCCCTATTAATTCGAACACGGTGAAACCGAATGGAACGAAATTTGGTACAGAGGTAGTACTAGCAAGGCGCACCCCAGTGTCATGTTCTATATCGCCGCCATCTTGACGGAAACGTAATGGTGGCCACACAAATGTTCAAAGCTTAAATCAAATTACGACTAACCTACTCATCCGATCTCTGCCAAATTTTGCAACAACATACCTTTACGGAGGGAGCATCCTTTGACAAATCTAATTGGTCATTAGCCCTATAGTTTGCGGATGGAGACCATCTTTGTGTCAAAATCGATTACCCCTATTAATTCGAACACGGTGAAACCGAATGGAATGAAATTTGGTACAGAGGTAGCACTAGCAAAGGGCACCCCAGTGTCATGTTTTATATCGCCGCCATCTTGACGGAAACGTAATGGCGGCCACCCAAATGTGCAAAGCTTAAATCAAATTACGACTAACCTAATCATCCGATCTCTACCAAATTTTGCAACAACATACCTTTATGGAGGAAGCATTCTTTGAAAAATCTAATAGGTCATTCGCCAAATAGTTTGCGGATGGCGGCCATCCTTGTGTCAAAATCGATTACCCCTATTAATTCGAACACGGTGAAACCGAATGGAATGAAATTTGGTACAGAGGTAGCACTAGCAAAGGGCACCTCAGTGTCATGTTTTATATCGCCGCCATCTTGACGGAAACGTAATGGCGGCCACACAAATATTCAAAGCTTAAATCAAATTACGATTAACCTAATCATCCGATCTCAACCAAATTTTGCATCAACATACCATTATGGAGGGAGCATCCTTTGACCAATCTAATAGGTCATTAGCCTAATATTTTGCGGATGGCGGCCATCTTTGTTTGAAAATCGATTACCCCTATTAATTCGAACACGGTGAAACCGAATGGAACGAAATTTGGTACAGAGGTAGCACTAGAAAAGGCCACCTCAGTGTCATGTTTTATATCACCGCCATCTTGACGGAAACGTAATCGTGGCCACCCAAATGTTAAGGGCTAAAATGTAATTACGACCAACCTAATAATCTAGTCTCTACCAAATTTTGCAACAACCAATCTTTATGTGGGAAGCATATTCTGACCAAACTGTTAGATCATCAGCCCAATGGTTTGCAGATGGTGGCCAAGTATGTGTGCAAATCGATTGCCCCTATCAATTCAAACACGGTGAAACCGAATTGAACGAAATTTGGTACTGAGGTAGCACTAGCAAAGGGCACCTCAGTGTCATGTTTTATATCGCCGCCATCTTGAATGATGGCCACCCATATGTTAAAAGCTTAAATCAAATTTCGACCATCCTAATAATTTGATCTCTACCGGATTTTGCAACAACATGCCTTTTTGTGGAAAGCAACTTATGACTGACTACAAGGTCTTCAGCCCAATAGTTTGCAAATAGCGGCCATGTATGTGTGCAAATCCATTCTCCAGATCAATTCAAACACGGTGAAACCGAATTGAATGAATTTTTTACAGAGGTAGCACTAGCAAAGGGCACCTCATATTCATGTTTAATATCCCTATAGCACGTTGTATTTCAACAAGCTACTACAACCAACATTCAATTATACTCCTTGAAAAGGACAAAGAGTTATAACAATACCCATACATTTAGGAGAAAGTAGGCTATATGTTCTTTACTGAACATCTTGTTTTTCATTATGAAACAGTTTCTTCCACCAACCTTCGCGCATGCGCTCAAAATCCAACATGTCTATATAAATTACCGAAAGTGCACCGTCCATATGTTCGCGTAAATATCCTGGTGAATATGAGACAGGAAATAGCACTGTACCTTAATATCCCCAAATCCAATGTCTATACAGCGCGTTGTTTTCAAACGACTTCGGTGACATTTTTACTGAATACTGGCGCTCAATCTGCACATATGGCATTGAAGCACACAGAGCGCATGCGTCGGTCTGTCAGAGAGCTTGGAAATCAGAGATATCCTACCCAGCGCAGCATCCGATCACAAAATTCTAGTGACAATCTCAACAGATATGTATGAATATTTATGTTAAAACTTATAATTAAGTTATAATTATCGTCCAACACAAACAGTCGTATGCAACTCGCCTATAATGGTAATTAAGACACTCGTATGGAAATTATAAAACTTGCATGCGCTCGTTTTATAAACATACTCGTGTCTTAATTATAGCCGTTATAGGCGCGTTGCATAATGCACTATTATGTTCGACGATGTCAAAATATAAATATTATACGTCAGAAAACTGTATCATAATGATGGTCATTATAGTAGACTACTATTCTTCATTATGAGACAGTTTCTCCAGCCAATCATAGCTAATTCATTGACCATTTAAATAAGGATACCTTCGCGCATGCGCTCAAAATCCAACATGTCGGACATGAATTATATGATTTGAAAATTATAATTGGATATCGGATCAACCATTGTAGTTACAAACCCAAACACAAAGACAAAATCATCACGAACCTTTACGGTAACAAGAAAATACTATGACATATGCAAGGAACTTATGAATCTACGTCCAGAAGTTAGCAACACAGCATCCTTCTATATCAATTACCGACATGGAAAGTGCACCGCCCCATATGTTCGCGTAAATAAACTGGTGAATATGAGGCAAGAAATAGCACTGTACCTTAATATCCCCAAATCCAATTTCTACACAGCGCATTGCTTTCAAACGACTTCGGTGACAATATTAGTGAATGCTAGAGCTGGACGGCACTAGGCATCATGCAGGCTGTAAACAATAGCATTGCCAAGCAAAGTAAATGGTCTCTGCTTTCGAAGTGCTTTGACCCACGCATGCGCTCTGTTCTGTCAGCAAAGCCAGCGCGCCCTGTATACTAACTGAAGTAACTGAATCCCACAGATATTTATGAATATTTATGTTAAAACACATAAAAAAGATAGGGGCCTTACAGTAGTCGCATATGATGTGTAACATCTGACATGTTATCCTACTCGTATACTGCACAGCTTGGACATTCTTAAAATGTTAATTTACACTCCATTTGCATACTGGTACTATGATGAATGTATAGATTGAATTGGAGATATGCTACTGTCACATTTGTGGCGCAGCGGTCAAGCTGTTAGTCTCTCACCAAGGTAGACCGGGTTTGATTCCCGGTCAATACAAGTGAGATTTTTGAATTGAAATGCCATGTCCTGTGGTTCGCATTCCACGTAAAAGGGAGGTACCGTGGATCATGATCGTGAGATTAACGGACACGCAAAACTACAAGCTTCCTTCCTTTTACATTACTCTATATATATAAAGCACAAAGTTTGTCTGTCTGTCTGTTATGTATACAAATCTATACCGTTTCACCGATCTGAACCAAAATTTGTATACTTACCCTTTGAAACCCTGCGGGTAACCCTGTCAACTTTAAATTTCGGACAGACCACCCCATTCCCTGCATTTAGGCCCTTTTGCACAAATCTACACCGTTTCACCAATCTGCACCAAAATCGGTATACCTACCCTTTGGAACACTGAAAGTAACACTGTCTACTTAAAATTTCGGACAGACCACCCCATTCCCTGCATTTAGGTCCTTTGGTCCAAATCTACACCGTTTCACCGATTTGAACCAAAATTTGTATACTTACCCTTTGGAACCCTGCGAGTAACACTGTCCGCTTGAAATTACGGACAGACCATTCCATTCCCTGCATTTAGGCCCTTTGTCCCAAGTCTAAACCGTTTCACCGTTCTCAATGAAAATTTGTATATTTACCCTTTGGAACACTGCGACTAACACTGTCTGCTTTAAATTGCGGAGAGGCTCTCCATCCCCTGTATTTAGGCCCTTTGGCACAAATCTACACCGTTTCATCGATCTGAACCTAAATTAGTATACTTACCCTTTGGAACCCTGCGAGTAACACTGTCCACTTAAAATTTCGGACAGACCACCCCATTTCCTGCATTCAGGCCCTTTGGTCCAAATCTACACCGTTTCACCGATCTGAACCAAAATTCGTATTCTTACCCTTTGGTACCCTGCGAGAAACACTGTCTGCTTGAAATTGCGGACTGACCACCCCATTCCCTGCATTTAGGCCCTTTGGCACAAATCTACACCGTTTCATCGATCTGAACCAAAATTTGTATACTTACCCTTTGGAACCCTGCGAGTAACACTGTCCACTTAAAATTTCGGGCAGACCACCCCATTCCCTGCATTCAGGCCCTTTGGTCCAAATCCACACCGTTTCACCGATCAGAACCAAAATTCGTATTCTTACCCTTTGGTAACCTGCGAGTAACACTGTCTGCTTGAAATTGCAGACAGGCCATTCCATTCCCTGCATTTAGGCCCTTTGTCCCAAATCTAAACCGTTTCACCGACCTCAACAAAAATGTGTATATATACCCTTTGGAACACTGCGACTAACACTGTCTGCTTTAAATTGCGGAGAGGCTACTCCATCCCCTGCATTTAGGCCCTTTGGCACAAATCTACACCGTTTCATCGATCTGAACCAAAATTTGTATACTTACCCTTTGGAACCCTGCGAGTAACACTGTCCACTTAAAATTTCGGACAGATCACCCCATTTCCTGCATTCAGGCCCTTTGGTCCAAATCTACACCGTTTCACCGATCAGAACCAAAATTCGTATTCTTAGCCTTTGGTACCCTGCGAGAAACACTGTCTGCTTGAAATTGCGGACAGACCACTCAATTCCCTGCATTTAGGCCCTTTGGAACAAACCTACACCGTTTCACCGATCTGAACCAAAATTTGTATACTTACCCTTTGGAACCCTGCGAGTAACACTGTCCACTTGAAATTTCGGACAGACCACCCCATTCCCTGCATTTAGGTCCTTTGGCACAAATCTACACCATTTCACCGATCAGAACCAACATTCGGATACTTATCCTTTGGTACCCTGCGAGTAATACTGTCTGCTTGAAATTGCGGACAAACCACTCCATCCCCTGCATTTAGGCCCTTTGGCACAAATCTACACCGTTTCACCGATCAGAACCAAAATCTGTATACTTACCCTTTGGAACACTGCGTGTAACACTGTCTGCTTGAAATTGCGGACAGACCACTCCATTCCCTGCATTTAGGCCCTTTGGCCCAAATCTACACCGTTTCACCGATCTCAACCAAAATTTGTATATTTACCCTTTGGAACTCTGCGACTAACACAGTCTGCTTGAAATTGCGGAGAGGCCACTCCAAACCCTGCATTTAGGCCGTTTGGCACAAATCTACACCGTTTCACCGATCTGACCCAAACTTTACATACTTACCCTTTGGAACCCGACAAGTAACACTGTTCACTTTAAATTTCGGACAGACCACACTATTCCCTGCTTTTTGGCCCTTTGGCACAAAACTACACCGTTTCACCGATCTCAAATAATTACCCTTTGCAACTCGACGAGTAACACTGTCCACTCGAAATTTCGGACAGACCACTCCATTCCCCGCATTTAGGCCCTTTGGCACAAATCTACATCGTTCACCGATCGAAAACAAAACGTGTATACTTTCCCTTTGGAACCCGATGAGTAACACTGTCCACTTGGAATTTCGGACAGACCACTCCATTCCCTGCATTTAGGCCCTTTTGCACATATCTACATCGTTTCACCGATCTGAACCTAAATTTGTGTACTTACCCTTTGGAATCCGACGAGTAACACTGTCCACTTAAAACTTTGGACAGACAACTCCATTTCCTGCATTTAGGCCCTTTGGCAAAATCTACCCTGTTTCACCGATCTGAGCCAAATTTTACATACTCGCCCTTTGGAACCCGACGTGTAACACTTTCTACATGAAATTTCGGATAGACCATTCCATTTACCGCATTTAGGCTCTTTGGCAAAAATCTACATAGTTTCACCCATCTAAATCAATCTTTTTGTAAGTTACTTACCCTTTGGAACCCGACGAGTAACACTGTCTGCTTGAACTTTCGGACAGAGCACTCCATTCCCTGTATTTAGACCCTTTGTTACAAATCTACATCGTTTCACCACTCTGGATCAAAATTTGTATACTTACTCTTTTGAACCCAACGACTATCACTGTCCACTTTAAATTTCTGACATACCTCTCCATTCCCTGCATTTAGCTCAGGAATTCCTCGAGTTGCCAGCTTCCTAACTCACCCACCATGAGCCCTTGAGGGTGTACCAGAAATGGTGGGGCTACACACACCCTGCCTCTTTGAGGGCCTTGAGCAGAAGACAGGAGATATAATGAGACGGAATAGAAGGCAGACCCCTCGAAGAATGAGGGCATCAGGAAAGATGAGACAACGGCCAATGAAGCGGGAAATTGAAAGACTCCCTAGCCCTTGGATGCCCTAATACAGCCGGGGTCGGAAGAGAACAAGAGTTGACCAAGGGAGGCCGACAGGAAAGAGAACTGAAAGGAGCCTGGCACCAGGAAGTAGAAGCGATGTCAGACTCAGCTGGGGTCCGGTGGTCGCCAACCCACGTCCCACAAGTTGTGAGACTGGGGGGGGGGGCAGTTGTGAGAATAGCTTGCTGATTCATCGCGAGGTGACATGAGAGGACTTTCCAGAGCTGTCTATACTGATGCCAGCACAGGGCCGTTGCTCAAGCCACTGTGGTGTTGCGAAAGAGTGAGTGATTCCCCCGCCAATCTAAATACGACGGGGAACCCCGAACGTGTGTCATCATATTTCGTCATCATCTACGATCATCTCAGGTTCATGCAGCTTGGACCTATTTTCTTTGCCGAGCAGTACGCCATAAGCTCTTTCACTAGACGCATAGAGTACAGGCCTAGGCCAGAAAATAAGGTTGAGACTTTGGAAGACATCGAAGCTAGACATCTGAATTACCTATATCAGTTGTAAATTACACCATGTTCGTTTAGTAGTCATTTTTTCATTACCTTATTATTATCATCATCATAAGTGCAAATGACCTAGATGTTACGCGCATCATACCACTAATAACCGCCGCATAAAGTCTTTCTCGACTGTGATTTTTAAAATATTTATATTTATTACAGTACATTGTATACATTATAAGTTGAAGTGTCAATTCAATACAGGTAGTAGTTTCCCTCATCATCCTCATCATAAGGGCAAATGACCTAGATGTTACGCTCATTACACCATTAATCACCACACACAATAAGTCTTCCTCGCCTGTGAATTTTGAAATATGTATTTCTATTACGGTAGTTTGTAAGTTTGACGTGTCAATTCAACAGTAGTTTTCATTATCATCCTTATCAAAAGGGCAAATGACCTAGATATTACGCCCTCATTGTCTTTGGGGGGGGGGCAAATGACCTAGATTTTATGTCCATTATATTTCTAAGGAGACTTTGATACATTATCATCATTCCACCGGGCGAAGCCGGGTACTACTGCTAGTAATTCATGATATCAAAGCGACACACAATGTCGACAGTACTCTCAAATACTGTGAGCACATTCCTCAGTAACGATAACATTCATTATTCTCAAGGCTCTCATACAGTTCGTCGTAAACAATCAAAACATGGCTTCCTACAATCATGAAATGACCTAGTCTCACATATGATGAAAATACAGCTTTTATTCCACTCATATAACAACATTCAGTTATGCATTTAATATTTGACTACTCACCCACAGCTTGACAATAATGCCGCTTACTTAAATGTCATTTGTCGTCTTTGTCCTACCCCATGTGATATTCAACCTTGAACGTGAAGCTTCATAAACTGCTCAATGACAAATGAAAGTCGATGAAACATTTGCCACTGAGCTCGTCAAACCAGTGCCTGCTAAATGCACTGCCTACTGCATTGCCATAACATTCTCGCGCTACAGAGCACACACTACCTTGTTTCCAATACACACATTTTCAACTGTACATCCAGCTGGCAGTGCGTCTTCACTTCCGTCCAATCCACTTCCGTTCGATCCACTTCCGCCGGATTCACTTCCGTCCCCAATTTTCAAAATCACTCCCACCAAACTATCCAGCAACCGAGCGGAAAGATGTTACACATCAATAAACACCTATAATGGTAATTAAGACACTCGTATGGAAATCTCGTGCCTTAATTATTACCATTATAGGCTCGTTGCATAATGTACTATTATGTTCGACCCTGACTATTATGTGTCTGAAACCTGTATGATAATGATGGTCATTATAACACTATTTTTCATTATGAAACAGTTTCTCCCACCAATCAGAGCTCAAGAAACAGTTGTGTGACCAATTAGGAACGGATACCTTCGTGCATGCGCTCAAAATCCGCTGTAAACAATAGGTGTCCTGTGTTAACAAGCAAAGTGAATGGTCTCTGCGTCTGGATTGCCTTGACCCACGCATGCGCTCTGTTCAGTCAGCAAAGCCAGCACGCCCTGTTCACTAACTGCATCCCACATATATTTATGAATATTTATGTTAAAACATACAATAAAGTTATAATTATCGTCGAACATAAACAGTCGTATGCAACTCGCCTATAATGGTAATTAAGACACTCGTATGCAAATAATAAAACTCGCTTACGCTCGTTTTATAAACATACTCGTGTCTTAATTAATGCCATTATAGGCTCGTTGCATAATGTACTATTATATGACAAATAAAAACCACTTTATTGTGACGATAATTAATCGGGCAAGAAATCTGATATGATTTTTCCTAAACACACGAACTCTAATTATTAGTACGATAGTGATAATTGGCCACACCAATACTGTGAAGGGCAACTTACTTGTAGCTTCATTACCTCAGCGTTTAATTTCCGTCTTTATATAGACCATAACTCGGCTTCCAGCACTTTATTCTAGCCTATAATTGCTAGGTGGTTGTTACGGCTTCCTTTGGGGGTTTAATACTGCCTGTGTTTGGATACATCGCTAGTAGCTCCTATATCTACCCCACGCCGGTCGATTCTGTGGTCCAGCAAGCGTCAGCAGGGTTTCCATCGGGGTTGTCCAACTCAAACACAAACGCTATAAACGTCAGACAAGTGGTAATGGGATATTCCAGTCATTAGCGTTAATATATCTATTTACTGCCTGTGTCTACGAGAGCATTTATTGCCTTCTCCATCAGAGAGAGAGCCAAGGAGGTCTTAAATAACACTACGCAAGCTTGTCCAGGGATTAAACCCATATTCCAGTTGAAGGGATTAGTTTTGTGGTAATCAAATAAAATTACATTGATTTGTTTCTTTCTTAGCCTAATTTCATTTATAAAAAAATAGGCTTATGAGATCACCTTTTTTCCGTGTGTCTGTCTGTCTGTGTGTGTGTATGAGGATGTTTGTGTGTCCCCATAATAACTTCTACACGGCTGGAGCAATGTCAATGAAACTCAGTAAGTTCATAGCACTATTCCGGGCGACCCGGACCGTGCCCTTCAAATTTTATTACGCCTCACTAGCATTCAATATCTCCGAAACTATTACCGATATCACCCTGGAATTTTGTACGGTGATAAAGGAAACTACTAAAAGTTTACATAAGTGACTTTTGAAAACTGATAACTACAAAACCAACATGGCGGCCAAGCGAAGTTGCAAATTTTAAATAGACGTTTTTCGCGATTTAACCAACCAAACGCAATAAAACTTGGTACAGTATATGTTTATACACATTGTAATGCACCGACATCTAACTTCGTTCAGTTGTTTATATAACCTCAAGATGGCGGCTGTGCGAAATATTTCACCGGTATTCTATATCTCTGAAACTATTAGCGGTATCACCCTGTAATTTTGTACGGAGATAAAGGGCACTACTGGAAGTTCATCTATAAGACTGTCAAAAACCGGTTAACTACAAAACAAATATGGCGGCCAAGCGAATTTGAAAATTTTAAATAGACCTTTCTCGCTATTTAATGATCCAAACGCAATGAAACTTGGCACAGGAAATGTTTATACACATTGTAATGCACTGGTATCTAATTTAGTTCAATTGTTTACATAACCTCAAGATGGCGGCTGTGCGAATTTTAAATTTTTGTATTTCTTGTGTCGTAATCATGCGGTCGAAGTGAAAGTTTGAATAACGAACCTGCGCAATAATTTTCCTTTAATGGTACATGATGACTATGGCCTATACATATAACAATCCAACATGGCGACCATCCGAGATATTTAGATGGATCTCAATATCTACGAATCTATTACAGCAATCAAACTGAATGTTTTTACGTTGATAGAGGCAATTAACATAAGTAGGATATGTGAAAATAGGCTTTATAGTTCTTCACGGAACTACTTGGTTAATATCCAAGTTATTGATCCTGAGTGAGAAAGGTGAGTTTATATTGATCACCTTCCAATCCACGCCGATATATCTGCTGCTTGCCTTACAAGGCTTCGTTCAAAGTGATACCCTTTGAAAACAGTGTGACACTGCTAACGAAAACGTTTTCTTAGTGCAACAATGGTCACATGATTGGACAATTGACATTCTTTTCAGTGGGTCAACATGAGTACAATCCCAATTATTGGGACAGCCCATAAAATGAATTAGTAACAACGACAGCAATATCATAACTAGGGGCGCTCCCATAAAGCAAATAAAAGATGGTACAGTGAAACCTCTCTAAAAGACCACCCCTCTTAAAGACCGATTTTTCTTGGAACCCATTTAAACCTCATAAGGTCAATTATCATTTGTTACCTCTATTTAAGGACCACCCCTCTCCCCGACCAATTCTCGTCTGCATTCCCATTGCAGATGGTGATGAGGGTGATGATGTAAACAATGGTTCTATTGGCACAGAACTGCATCAGCATACAATGTCATTAGAAAAAGTGTTATGTAACGTATAAAAATACAAAAAAGTCTCTCCTAGAAGATTGTTCGAACCCAGAACAAATTAATGAACTTTCGAACTCACTCGGACAAATTCTAGAAAGTGAAATAGTAAAAGAAAGGTAATCTGAAACAGAGATCAATTCCTGACTTTTTTAAATGACAGAGCTCAGAAAATAACTAATTGTAATTAATTTGTACTAAATGTGAACCAATGCAGATAAATTGTAATCAAGTAAGTGTTCCAACTGTTCTTTATTAATAATGCAGTATAAAATTATCCATGGAACCGTCTCTGGTCTCTTAATAGAGGTTCCACTGTATATTGGCTTTCACGGCCATTGAATTAAAACTCAGCAATCTGGCCGTGAAAGCCAATATAGCCTTCCATCTTTTTTTTTGGAAGGCTTCATAGCGAGGTGAGGACTGCTTTAGCTTTTAGTTTTCGCAGTGAAGAGGCGCAGGTGCGCTTCATAAAAAGGGAGGTAGCGCGCAGTTTGCTACTCCAGTGGGGGTCCGAGCGGAGGCACCAAGAGCCCGCTGATGAGCCAGCTTGGTTTCCCAGGCGAAACCCCAGACAAGACACGGCACAAAACTAGAAAGACTGCTGAGTTTCAAATGAAATATGTTTATAAATTACCTTCAGAAAAGAGACAGCAGCGAACATTGATGAGGATCAAAACAAGAAAATCACTTGCTACCATAAATAATGTGAATTAAGGGGGAACTCACAGCTTAAGGAGCTTAGGGGCAGATGACCTCGTAGTTCCGCCCCTTAAAACAACAATAACTAAATAACTAGCTTAAGGAGTTAAACCTATAACGATTTTAATATTATAGCTGTGTCTAAACAAAAGTTTGGTGCTTTTCAGTCGGTCAACACGAATGGACCCATAAAGAGCTGGGTTATGCCCTAATCCTGAAAAAAATTACATGAGATTAATAAATACACTAGGATGACCAGTTTCGATCGTCAAGCGATCATCATCAGATCCATTACACTTAGGTTATAATATCTATGTTTGAGAATACAGGTGAAAAATATTTACAATATGTACAACTATTTAGTTGCAGTATTGGTAATGCAACTGTCGGTGCATGGTGAATGTAGTGTATCTGATGTTAGGTGAAATGCTAAAATGGTGATAGAAATCCGGAGTTTGTCTGTTTGGGGTGACTATATGGTTGTAAAAGTCAACTATGGTCATACTGTAATTTACAGGCTACTGCTTATCTAGTTGTCTTCCTGGCTGGAGCTTCGAGCAGTTTCGTGTTTACTATTGCGCCAGTTGTGGTCGACTGAACCGGGGTGTTAGCTGGACGAAACTGGTTTTTCCTTTCTCTCTCCTCCTTGTTCCTATGTGCTGTCTGAGTTCAGTGCAATGTGTATTCGTGTGACGTTGCCAAATCTAGATAAGATGTATGTTATTGAATACAGGAAGGTCTACAACTATTAAAGACCGTGGAACTGTCTTCGCCACGCGTGGACTAAAAAGCCATTCAAACTAAGCACTGCCCGGTCTATTGAAGACGTCCCGGCACTTTTAATACTGCTGCGAATATCGGCCTTGGTTTATTGCAGAAAAAATACATAGTACACCTGATCCAGATCACATTTACCTATTAACCCCCTTTTTTTTATCTAGCTTGGATGTATCGCTAAGTTGTGTCTTGTTTCCGACAGGGTGTGTTTTTTAGTAGAGTGAAAAGGGGTGAACTCTCCATAAATGTGTGTTCATTTAGATTGTTCGGATTGTTTCGTTTGGCTAGGTGAATCGCGATTGCTTCCTTTATGTCGAGAGCTCTGCCTTTCGATTCGTGTTGAATTATATTTAGGTCAGTCTCGATGTTAGTAAAGCTGTGCCCCGTGTCACATATATAGCTGTGTCTTTTACAACAATTATATACATTTCCTAGGAAACACACACGTTTTCCTATTAGAAGCGACGTTTGACATTTTCAAAATTCAAATCGTTAGCTGTATGTATCCATTTTTCTAAATTTGGCCCTTGTTTTGAGCTGACCTTCACTGTTTCCCAAGTTTGTAGGAAATTTTTGACTTTCTTCTTTTTAATGTTGGTGTATGAATCTCACTCATTTCTACACAATTAATTCATTAAGCGGTATTGTTCCATTTTTATTCTGAGCGAACTCAAAGAAATAATTTTAACGTTTTATAGTAATGGTGGTTCGGAAACATGGACAGTCAGACAGAAAGATCAAAAATATTTAGAAAGTTTTGAAATGTGGTTATGGAGAAGAATAAAGTGGAATGGATCGATAGAATGAGAAATGTGGAGGTGCTGAGAAGGGTAGGATAGGAGAGGTGTCTCATGAGGATGATACAGAAGAGGGCGGGTCACATACTACGTAGGAATTGTCTACTACAAGAAATCATGGAAGGGAAAGTAGAAGGAAATAGAGGGAGAGGAAGAAGAAGGTTAACAGATGTGAAGACAGGAAGAAGTTACAAGCAATTGAAAGAAGATGCTCAGGGCAAAGAGAAATGGAGGACGTCCAGTTGAAACTCTCTGCGGACAGATCTACTGAAAGAAGAGAAGAAAGGACTGATTAAAGCCACAAAGGTTTGAGTGAGATTCATTTTGTAGCTGAAGGTTTAACATCTACTTTAAAAAGAGAAAAGTCCAAAACTTCGTATAAACTTGGGAGACAGTAACGATCACAACAAAGCAGGAACCAAATTTTAAAAAATGGATAAAAGTAGATGCGAATTTAAATTTGAAAATTCAGAACTTCGCTTTTAATAGCAAGACGTGTGCGTTTCGTTGGTGACTGGTTTGATGCAGCTTTCCATGCCTCCCTGTTCTGAGCTACTCGTTTCATCTCTACATGTACATAGCTACCACACCCTACATCCGAGGCAATCTGTTGAACATATTCTAACCTTGGTCAACCCCTACAGTTCTTGTCCTCGACCCTTCCTTCCATAACTAAGCTTGCTATTCCTGGGTGTCTTAATATGTGTCCTACCAACCTATCCCTTCTCTTCATTACCAGTCGCCAGAAACATCTCTCCTCTCCCACTCGTCTTCATACCTCTTCATTTGTAACCCTATCTACCCATAACTGCCGTCTGGTTTCTGTATAGATAGTAGATCACTCTCTTGTACTTGATCCAAAGCCTTCGTTAAGTCTACAAATGCCACGAAGGCTGTCTTATCTTTCCTTATTACCTTCCATGATATTAGGATTGTTATTATTAGTATTATTATTATTATTATTATTATTATTATTAAGGAATATCCTATATATGTTGTAATGTGTGTGTCGGATTGTGACGTAGTTAAACACGATATCCTAGTTGCAGGGGATATCCGGGAGCCCGGGGAGTTACTTGGCTATCTTTGTGGACACCAGTCATGTGTTATACTAAATGAACTTACACGTTCATTATTGGAAAAGCATAAAGCAATAGCTCGAACCTTATCGGCGGCGCTTGGTGCACTACCGAACATTACCAGCTGAGAAATGAGATTACCTATTGTTCCAGTTAACTGGGGTGTCCAGTCTGGGGTGCGGATACCCCAGAAGGAATTCGAACACGTCTTAGGAACCTATAACATTTTCTAAAATGTCGAGAAGGCCTAGGTCCGGGTATTTGTTTTGTCACGAAGATTTTAATTCAGCATCGTCCAGAATGCCTCACGTTGTGCAAAGTCGCACAGCTGCACACCTGTGAATGTACCGAGTTATGGTAGGCGTGGTGGTTGATTGGTCACGGTAGACAACTTATGGTTCGCGCGCTTTATGGGAGGGACGTATCCTGCAATGCTACTCATGTCGTTGTTTACGCTTGTTTGTAACACGTTCATTTGCGCATAATTTTAACAAGATTGTTAACGCACACAAACAAGACGTATTGTAAATGATAACAGCAATTGACAGACATTATGTGTATCAGCCAACTTGTATGGTACTAGTTTTTAATTGGTGGGTGAAATTAGTTGTAGATTTGCCATTGTAGAAACATAGGTATTTTGTCTTTCAGTAAAGCTGTTATTGTGTGATATTTGGCACAGCAGAAATATGTTGTCATTTTCCCTTTTGCATAAGAAGGGAGACATGTACATGAATGGCTATATATTTTGTCAGGGGCTCACATCTTGTGGGACGTGGGTTGGTGACCTCGGGATCCCAGCCGAGTCCGGCATTGCTTCAACTTAATTGTTCCTGGCTCCTCTCCATCTTCTTTCCTATCGGCCTCCCTTGGCTAACTCTTGTTCTCTTCCGACCCCGACGGTATTAGGGTATCCGAGGCATAGGGAATCTTTCCCGTTCCCTCATTCTTTTTCATTTCATTATATTTCCTTTTCACTTTATGATTCCCGCACTGTTTTTGTTAATTGGCTCCCCGTGTATCTAAATTCCCATTAGCGAATTTTTTGCATCTACACTCCATTTTGTAGGTTTTTTTCAATCTACGTTGAAGTTTGTATGTCTTTTTCGATCTAAATTGCATTTTGCGACTATTTTCAACCTCAATTGCATTTTGTAGGGATTGACTATCTAAATTCCTTTCTAGTAAGTCTTTCAGTGTAGGAGCAGGATATTTTAGTGACTATTTTGAATTACAATTGCATTTTGTAAGCATTTTCAACCTAAACCGCATTTTGCACATATTTTCAATCAAAATGCATTTTGTATGGTGGGCATTTTGTAAATATTTTGATTCTCAATTGCATTTTGTTGGTATTTTGAATCTAAATTACATGTAAGTATTTTCAATCTAAATTGCATTTTGTAAGTATTGTCAATCCAGAAGCCTCCGTGACTTAGGCGGCAGCACGCCGGCCTCTCACCGCTGGTTCCGTGGTTCAAATCCCGGTCACTCCATGTGAGATCTGTGCTGGACAAAACGGAGGCAGACAGGTTTTTCTCCGGGTACTCCGGTTTTCCCTGTCAAAATTTCATTCCAGCAACACTCTCCACTATCATTTCATTTCATCTCTCATTCATTTAATCATTGCCCCAGAGGAGTGCGACAGGCCTCGGCAGCCGGCACAGTTCATATCCTCGCCGCTAGATGGGGGCTTCATTCATTCCATACCTGACCCGGTCGGAGACTGGAAGCAGGCTGTGGATTTTCATTTCAAGTATTGTCAATCCAAATGAGTAGTTAGAATCTACCGTACATGTTGTAAGCATTTTCAATTTCAATTGCATTTTGTAAGTATTTTGAACCTCAATTGCATTTTGTACGTATATTCAGTCCCATTTGCATTTTGTAAGTATTTTGAACCTCAATTGCATTTTGTACGTATATTCAGTCCCATTTGCATTTTGTAAGTATTTTGAATTTCACTTGCATTTTGTAAGTATTTTCCGTCTCACTTAATTTTCGTTCTGGTTTCCATTTCAGTGTCATTTTCGCCATCACCCAGACCATTAGGGGCCGATCACCTAGATGTTAGGCCCCTTAAAACCACAATTATCATCATCATCATATATATTTTGGGCGTGAAACAGTCCAGAGTTAACGTGAGCATAATTTTGAAAGGAAACGTTTGCCACTCTTTCCTAGCCCCTCCCTTAATAAGATAAGCAATTTGATTAATGGAAAATAATATTTCATGTAAATCAGAAACCTCTATGGACATCAAATAGGCAGGTGAAAAGCTGAAGGAAGTAGGAGACTTCTGTTACTTAGGAAGCAAACTAACCAGTGATGGACGAAGCAAAGAGAATATAAAAAGTGGGTTGGCTCAGGCAGTGAAAGCATTTCTACAAAAAAGGAATCTGTTGATATTGAATATAGATTTAGGTATTAGGAAGTCATTTTTGAAAGTCTTTGTCTGGAGCGTGGCACTCTATGGAAGTGAAACTTGGACTATTGGTGCAGCAGAAAAGTGAAGAATTGAAGCGTCTGAATTGTGGTGTTACAGGAGAATAATGAAGATCAGATGGGTAGATAGGGTAACAAATGAAGAGGTATTAAGACGATTAGGAGAGGAGAGATGTGTCTGGCGACTGCTAATGGAGAGAAGAGATAGGTTGGTAGGACACATACTAAGACACTCACGAATAGCAAGCTTAGTTATGGAAGGAAGGGTCGAGGACAAGAACTGTAGGGGTAGACCAAGGTTAGAATATATTAAACAGGTTGCCTCGGATGTAGGTTGTCGGAGCTATGTAGAGATGAAACGATTAGCTCACGACAGGGAGGCTTGGAGAGCTGCATCAAACCAGTCATAAGACAGTAGACTCATTGTGGTGTTTGAAGCCATATTTTCAGTGTTGCCTTAGTAAACAAGAGTTTAGTGCTTTTCAGTCGGTCAACACGAATGTACCCAAAAGAGATGGGTTATGCCCTAATCCTGAAATATTTTATTAATCTCATGTAATTTATTTCAGGATTAGGGCATAACCCATCTCTTTTGGGTACATTCGTGTTGACCGACTGAAAAGCACTAAACAGTAGACTCAAGCAACAATATTTCATGCACAATACGTTCGGTGTTCTCGGGACGTTGCCTGCAAAATACATTCGTCATCTACGATTTGACTTCTACGCGTTTCTTGAACGAGGACACTCGCCCACCGCGCAGAGTGGAGAGGAAGTAAGGACGTACGATAAGGGAGGGGATGCACACCTGCTATTCCGAGACGCACACTGTCTGCACAGTGCGGCTTGACCTTGGACTGTGCTTATTTAAATGGTTCTCTGAGTTACAGTAAATTCTTCAAAGTATTACAGCTGTGGAGGGAAAGGAAAAACTTAGAACTTCAGAAATTGTACAAATCGCTGCACATTGTGGCAGTGATTAAAGATATGATGATGATGATATGATAATTGTTTTTTGAAGGGGCCTAACATCTAGGTTATCGGCCCCTAATGGATTGGGTGATCGTGAAGATAAAAATGAAATATTAACTATAACTAAAACTAACTACTAACTAACTTATATACTAGAAGAAGAAATCGAAAACAAAAGGAGAATAAGGCAAATAAAGGACAGAAGGAAAATAAATGCCCTCAATCCTCGAAGAATGCGGATTGAGGGACTTGGAAGGAAGGAGAGCCATAAAAGGCAGATAGGAAAGTGAAAGAGGAGAGGGTCCGCCCCAGAGGTGATGGATAAAAAGGGGAAAACCGGACCCAGTTCAGGAATCCCTCGGGGTCGCCAAGTCCCGAACTCACCAGCCGTGAGCCCCTGAGGGTGTAGCAATATCCAGGGTGCCCTAGAAGTGGTGGGGCTACATACACCCTGCCTCCTTGAGGGCCTTGAGCAGAAGGCAGGAGGTACCATGAAAATAAAAAGAAGGCTGACCCCTCGCAGAAGGAGGGTATCAGAAAAGAAGAGACAAGGGCCAATTAAGGCGGGAAAGGAAGAGACTCCCTAGGCCTCGGATAGCCTATTACCATCGGGGTCGGAAGAGAACAAGAGTTGACCAAGAGAGGTCGACAGGAAAGAAGACGGACAGGAGCCCGGCACAAGTAAGTGGAAGCAATGCCGGACTCAGCTGGGGTCCTGTGGTCGCCAATCCACGTCCCACTATATGTGAGCCCCTGGGGGAGGATGAAGTGGTGAGGACACGTAATGCGTCGAGAAGGCCAGATAACCAGGCAGGTGGTGGAAGAAGACATCAGAGGCAAAATACCAAAGGGAAGACCAAGTCTGAGATGGATAGAGGGGGTCAGAGCGGACGTGAGCAGGAAGGGACTAACCGGAGAAAAATACATGGACCGAAGAAGGTGGAGGAGGCTGATTGGCGAGGCCAAAGACCGACTACGGTTTGTGTGGCCAACCTAGTAAGTAGTAAGTATTACAGCTGTCTGTGTGGTTTCAGTAGACTATTGGTACGCCAGTTCTGGATCTTTTCTACGATGGCAGCAGTGCTAAGGGAATTCCTAGCTGTTTCGACAAGAAGCACTGTAATGTGCTTCAAAAATAAAACGTAGCTAGTACAGTTCCTTCCTTAATTTTCGTTCTGTGAGTCCTGAATGCGCAGTGGGATACCAGTCACCAGTGAGTCTCATATTCTAGAGCGTGCGCATTGTCGGTCGTTCAGGAGCTTGGGCGTGCTCTGCTGATCCTCAAGAGATTGGGCCCTCAGAGTCTCCACTGGACTGCTCCTAGAATTACTTCAGTGGTAAACAGAAACCGGTCGAGTAAACTGTAGTTGTTATCTTCAGTGGAGTGCAATTTACATACCGTACAACTTTCGCAGCCATGATCTTTGGAAATACTACAAGGTTTCGTCACTTGCCATAGTAACGCTACTGCAGCGTCTCTTTGCGATGATTGGTTGTATTATCAGTGAGCAGGTGACCAGAATAATAATAACAATGATAATATATTATTGGTTTAACACCGGGTGAGTTAGCCGTGGTGGTTACGGCATGACTGATGGCAGTCGCTCACATCCGGGAGGCGAGGAGGTTCGAATCCCCCCGCCGGCAACCTTGAAGATGGTCTTCTGTGGTTTCCCATCTTCCTTCCAGGCAAATGCCGGGGTTGGTCCCTAACTATAGGCCACAGCCGCTACCTTCCAACTCCTCGTCCTTACAATCCAACTTCCCTCCTTCCCTCCCCAACGGTACTTGTAGCTCACCCATTGGGTGTCCGTCTCGAAGCAGCTACAAAACTGGCGAGCCGAACATGTCCTCGGACACTCCCGGCACTAAAAGCCATACGCTAAAAAAAAAAAAAAATTGGTTTAACATCCCTTTTAACTACTGCGGCATTTAGAGACGCTAGGCTGCCGGAGTTTTGCCCCGAAGGGGATTTTTAACGTGGCAATACATCTACTGTAACAGGTCCCTCTTATTTTGCGCACCAAATGCCAACTGACTGCCCCAGCATTCAATCATACAAACTTGGACACAGCAGGCGAGAACGTTACCACTGAGCCACGCAGTCAGTCAGATAATAATAATAATAATAATAATAATAATAATAATAATAATAAGTAAAATCCTTACAGAGGAAAGAATAATAATAAGGAAAATAATTGGACCAAAGCACACAGATGAAGGATACAGGCTTCACTCCAGAGACAGCACAGAGAAATTGTCCAACCTCGCAGCAGACATCAGAAAGAGGCGACTAAAATTGTACGGCCACATCAGCAGACTCCCACAAACCAGACTCACCAACTAAATTCTTAGATACATACAGCGGCTCAAGATTACTACACCCTGGATGATGCAAGTCAAAATTGATCTAGTAAAAGTACAGGTCGACCCAGAAGACGTCATAGACAAAAGCGTATTTCGATACAAAGTATACAAGTGGGAAGTGTTGTCAGAGAGAGCTGCACCTACAGCCCAAAGACCAAAGTGGACCGAAGAAAGGAGGAGGGCCTTTAGTGCACGAATGAAATAGTACTGGAAAGACAGGAAGAACAAAAAGTCTTGATTGCTTCGCGTGGTCTAATAGGCCCGTAACGGGTAAAATAAATAATAAGTAAGTGTTATTAGGTAGTTAGTAGGACTACTCCCTCACGAAATGTGCACAAATGTGCATAAATCAACAGTTGGCAGCCCCGGAGACTCTGAATATACGCTTAGTTATATTTCTTAATGTATACACTGCACATACACAATTTCTTTTCAAGTCCAATAGATAGAATGGATGTTACATGCTGTTAAGCATTGAATGTATCAGCACGCGTATAATCATGTTGGCAACACAGCCATGTATAGCTTGCTCAAAATTAACCTGAAATATCATTATATATGTTCCAATTTTGAAAGAAATTAATTGGTTATACTCTGTAAACTGCGAGAATGCGATTGACAGTTTCTCGTCTCGCCGTGTGGTCTGAGGACGAGATTGCCAAACTGTACAAGCAGAGATGCAGCTGACCAGGCACTGAAGCACGTTCGTTTCATAAACATAATCGTGTCTTAATTATTGCCATTATAGGCGCGTTGCATTCCGTACTATTTTGATATGACTTGTTCCAATACTTCCTTTGTGGATTGTGATGTTTTAACCAGACCATCGCATCTCATCCGGAAAATGTGTGCAGTACATGTGAACCAAATTTAAAGGAAATCCTGCAATTAGTTGCAGAGATATTGAATATGAAAGTTTGATGCTTTTCAGTTGGTCAACACCAGTTTTCCCAAAAGAGATGGGTTATGCCCTAATCCTGAAATAAATTACATGAGATTAATAAATACACTAGGATGACCAGTTTCGATCGTCAAGCGATCATCATCAGATCCATTACACTTAGGCCCTAAAATTGATGTCAGAAAGTATTTACAATATGAACACCTATTTAGTTGCTGCGAGATAATTCAACTCGTCAATATTTGTTAGTTGTGGTCTGTGTGATGTTTTGTTAAAATACTGGAATTGGTGATTGATCTACAAACTTGCTTGTTTGCAGTGAATATGTGATTGTAGTTAAATGGTCCATACATTGTGGCGTTTGAAGCCATTTTTAGCCTACTTTCGATTTTTGCAAAAAATGAAAGTAGACTTATGAGATCAACACAGGGCGAAAAAAGTGTGTCTGTCTGTGTGTGTGTATGTGTGTGTGTGTGTCTGTGTGTGTGTGTGTATGTGTGTGTGTGAGTCTGTGTGTGTGTGTGTGTGTCTGTGTGTGTGTGAGTGTGTGTACTCTGAATGTCTGTCCCCCCCTATCAATTCGAACACGGTGAATGCGAATTGAACGAAATTTGGTACAAAGGTAGCACTAGCAAAGGACACCTCAGTGTCATGTTTTATATCGCCGCCATCTTTACTAAAACTGAATGGCGGCCACTCAAACGTTCAAAACGTAAAATCAAATAACGACTAACCAAATCATCTGATCTCTACCAAATTTGGTAACAACATACCTTCGTATAGGATGCGTCTTGTGACCAAACTACAAGGTCGTCCGCCATACCATTTCAGGATGGCGGCCGTGCGAATTATGCAAACTTTATAATCCATATCATGGGACCCACCAGTTCCGATTATCGAGCCGAGAATCGTTTTAACTGTTCTAAAGGAAGAGGCACGTTCGAAATTAAAAGTTTATTTTGTAATACTATAGTGCAGACGTGATTTTAAAAAGCTGAGCTGATTCAGTAATAAGACAAGATGGCAGCGGATATCTTGTGCCTGACTTATATTTCACTAATTTGAGTATTGCATGCAATATAGCGTACTGATACAAAATAAATAAACTTTGTATGAAATGCTTTATATATAAATAATATACTCCAGTGATGAAATCGTTTAGTATAAATCATTATTTGCTAGCAAGTTCTATGTAAGTCATTTTATATAGAACGATATTCGTTGACACAATTAGCTCAGTGGTCGAGCGTTAGCCTATCGCTCAAATGCCTATGGTTCAAACCCGATCAGAGCTAGGTTTTTTGCTTGAAATGTTATATGTTTATTGTTTTGTAATGACTCAGATGTTTTAAAATTAAGCGTTATATTGTGCATATTATGGTGTAAAATATATATTTAATTAAAACATAATTCGCCAGCAGATTTACTCGAGACATCTAGCTGCCAAAAAGGTAACTAGATTAACTTCCAGATTTTATTGAAAAGTTTCTTCTTCTGGCCGCTAGAATGCACTCGCTCTGTTAGGATTATATTGTTCGATATTTCACCACTAGATGTCACGACTAGTCTACGTGGGGCTCCATTGATTACTACACCATTGGCATTCTATGCGCATCGAATTTGAAGAATGACAAGATGATACTACGATACATTTTTACTTTTTATTTTAAAGGGTTTGTAACAGCCTATTTTGCGTTACTTGAAAATGTTATTTGAATTCAATTAGGGTTGTGAAAGCCATGCACAACCAGACGTGTAAAGACATGCCTCAACTCAAAGTTGGATGTTGCCCACGGCAGGTCGTATATGAAATAATAATAATAATAATAATAATAATGTTATTGGTTTTACATCCCTTTTAACTACTGCTGCTTTTAGAGACACCGGGGTGCCGGAATTTTGGCCCGAAGGGGATCTTTAACGTGCCAGTAAATGTACTGACACGGCTCCCTCGCATTTGTGCACCCTCAAATGCCAGCTGACTGCGCCAGGATACGAACCTGCAACCTAGGGCCCAGCAAGCGAGAACGTTACCGCTGAGCCCCGCAGCCAGTCCGGTCGATTATGTCTCCAGATCCATAACATTCTTGATATACTTCTTATCTTTCTTTCTTCAATGATGGTAGCAGTTTTTATCTAGGTTGTGGCGTTTGGTAGAGGTAAATCGTTTCTAAGGTCTTCAACAAAGAATAGTTCTATTATACTCTTTGATAATAACAACGAGTTATAACTATACTCATACATTTAGGAGAAAGTAGGCTATATGTTCTTTACTGAACATCTTGTTTCAGTGTTGCCTTAGATTGGCAACACCCCACATAAACACATCGCACTGACTCCGCACAGCACATATGAACGGGGGGGGGGGGGGGAAGAAAGGGAAAAACCAGTGTCGTTGAGATAACAGCCCATCTCAGTCGACCACACCTGGAGTAACAGTGAACACGAAAACTGCACGTAGCTCCAGCAAGGAAGACAACCAGATAAGAAGTAGCCTGTAATATTATAGTTTAACCATAGTTGATATATTACAACCATATAATCACTCCAAATATACAAACTCCGGATATCTATCACCATTTAGCATTTCACCTAACATTAGATATACAGCATTTAGCATACACCAACAGTTGCATTACCAATACTCAAACTAAATAATTGTACATATTGTAAATATTTTCACCTGTATTTTCATACATAGATTTTATAGCTTAAGTGTAATGGATCTGATGATGATCGCTTGACGATCGAAACTGGTCATCCTAGTGTATTTATTTATCTCATGTAATTTATTTCAGGATTAGGGCATAACCCAGCTCTATTTGGGTACATCCATGTTAACCGACTGAAAAGCTCTAAAGTCTTGTGGTCCATACATTGTACAGGCTACTAATCTGATGGTGTCTTGCGCTGTCCTGGTGAGAGCAGTTGTCTTGGTCACCGTCTATTTTGGGAAAGACTCATGTTGACCGACTGAAAAGCATCCAACTTTCGTTTACTAAGGAAACACCGAAAATGGCCGCAAACACCACAATGAAATTGAATATTTTGTGAAACGTGTGCTCGCTAGTGTATGCAACGTCTGGAAGATTACATCCTTCGTTTCTGTTCGAGTCTTCAGTCTTTTGACTGGTTTCATGCACCGCTCCATGCCTCCCTGTCCTGAGCTAATCGTTTCATCTCGACATAGGCAATCTGATTAACATATTCTAACCTTGGTCTACCCCTACAGTTCTTCTCCTCGACCCTCCCTTCCATAACTAAGCTTCCTATTCCTGGATGTTGTCCTACCAATCTATCTCTTCTCTTCATTAACATTCGCCAGAAGCATCCCTCCTCTCCCACTTGTCTTAATACCTCTTCGTTTGTAACCCTATCTAGCCATCTGATCTTCATCATTCTCCTATAACACCACATTTCAAATGCTTCAATTCTCCTCTTTTCTGCTGCACCAATAGTCCAAGTTTCACTTCCATAGAGCGCCACACTCCAGACAAAGGCTTTCAAAAATTACTTCCTAATTGCAGGATTTCCTTGAAATTTGGTTCACATGTACTGCACACATTTTCCGGATGAGATGCGATGGTCTGGTTAAAACATCACAATCCACAAAGGAAGTATTAGAACAAGTCATATCAAAATAGTACGGAATGCAACGCGCCTATAATGGCAATAATTAAGACACGATTATGTTTATGAAACGAGCGTGCTTCAGTGCCTGGTCAGCTGCATCTCTGCTTGTACAGTTTGGCAACCTCGTCCTCAGACCACATGTAGTGCCGCTATTTTGTGTAGGAAAAGCACCGTGTCTCTTAAATCCTCCACGCCCGGTAAATTTGACCTCCCAGCGAAGCTAATGATAGTTATGTTTGAATTTTTGAATTTTGAATTTATTGTTTCTCTTATACAGGCCACTGAGGCTACAAAGCCTCTTTATGCAGCTCTCTTCATTCAGAGGGCGGTTACATACAATAGAATAAATTAAGAAAGAAAAAAACTTAACCTATACATACAGTTGACAATAAAAGTTCTTGTTATTACATCCGTTCACCTTGAACATGATAATTGTATAGCTGATAGATTACAATGAAGGGAGTGTTTTATCGCTCTGATAGGAAGTCCTGAATACTGGTGCAATTTATATTTATTCCAGAGAATACTAGCTGAAATACGGAATGAACCTTTGCATTTTTCGGTTCTGTGATGAGGTATTTGGAGCATTTGTACAGTGTGTCTATTCGCACGGTTATGCACTGATTGCATGGGAGTTAGTGTGCAGTAAATATAAGACGGAATTTTGAATTTTAGAATTTTTATCACAGTCAGAGCCATGGCATACTGTCTTCGTTCCTTTAACTTTAGCCATCCAATCTGGACGTAAAATGGAGTTATATGAGACTCTCTTGGTACACTGAGAACAAACCGCAAGCAAGCATTTTGCATTCTTTGCAATTTTGTATTGAGGACCTCTCCCATATCATGGTAAATTATAGATCCATAGTCAAATATTGGTAGTATCAAACTCTGTATCAGTATCTTTCGTACATTTTGAGGCAAATAGAAGCAAGTTCGCCTAATTTGATATAATGACGATGCAACCCTTTTCAGAATCATGTTTGTGTGATCCTGCCACGATAATCGAGAGTCAAAAATAACTCCCAGATTTCTTACTGCTGACTGGTACGGAACTGTTTGGGATGCAAGCTGTAAAGGTGGTACTGGGTCAGGTAGGGAACTGAGTAATTTGGTATAGCCGATGACGATCGGTTGCGTTTTTTCGAAGTTAAGTATTAGATTATGATCGAGTGCGTACTGAGATAGGCTTTGAATGTCACTGTTAATTAGAGCTACCTTCAAATGAATGGATTTCAGATCCGTGTGTAGATATAGCTGAAGGTCATCTGCGTACATATGATGTTGACAAAATTTAAGGACAGATGGAAGGTCATTTATATACACGGAGAACAGGAGTGGACCAAGGACCGAACCCTGCGGCACACCTGTTGTTACTTCACACCATTCTGAAACATTGTCATCTGCTAGGACTACTCTCTGACATCTGCCTGTTAGGTAAGACCTAAACCAGTTCGTTACTGACTTTGAAAGGCCTAGATTTCTTAATTTAACTAGTAGGATCTCATGGTGAACTCTGTCAAAAGCTTTGCTGAAATCGAATAGAGATAATATAGTTATTTCCTTCCGGTCCATTGCTAGACGAATGTCGTCTGTGACTTTGATAAGGGCTGTCAGAGTACTATGTTTTGATTTATATCCAGATTGGTTCGGGTTTAAGATATTGTTGGAATTTATATATTCATAAAACTGATCAAAAACAATCCGTTCTAACGCTTTCCCAATTGCACACAATATACTTATTGGTCTAAAGTCACTACAGTTTAAGGCGTTCGTGAATTTTGGTATTGCTTTGATGTTGGCTTTTTTCCATTGTGTCGGATAAATACCCATTTGCAGGCTATAGTTAAATATATGCAATAAAACTGGCATGAGGAGGTCCATATTCCTTTTCAATAGCGTAATAGATATATGATCTGGTCCTACGGCTTTTGAAGTTATCCTAAATATCGCTAAATGAATGTCATCTGGATATATATAGCCAAAATGAAATTCTTCCCGTCGGTCAGTAAATTTTTCCCTGTAGTTAGCAACAGTTGACAAAACTCTATTGCTGTCTACAACGGTTGATACGTTTAAATAATGCTTATTAAGCTCATCAGCGCTCATTGTTGGGTTATTGCTTTTGTGTCTGGATTTTCCAACACCGAGAGTTTTTATAGCTCTCCACAAAGCCGAAGAGTTTTTAGCTGAATTAATTAGCGAATAAGTGTAACGTATCTTTGTATTACGAATAACTTGCTGGGTTCTGTTGCGTAAGCTTTTGTATTCTACAATGTCCTCGGGTTTTGCGCCGATAAAGGTCAGTAATAATAATAATAATAATGCGCGTCAGAGTAGCAGTGGAAGAATAAAATCAACAAGGTCGCAAAATGGACAGGGGAAAAGACGTCTTGCTCGACCCGGTGCTGGGCCCAAGGTTTTCGGAGCGAGCAAAAGATGATTTCCAAAAAACCAAATGCAAACGAATAATTGCTTAATGCAATAATCAAAAGTGCAGAAACGAGATTCCCATAAAATTAATTAAATAAATCCCAGAGCCGTGTTAATCGTGCCTTTGTTACGTCACAAAGACAAGATTGACGAAATCGAGATAAGGATAAGGATAAGGAAGGGGAACTTAAATGTAAGAAATGAAAAGACAAGGGAGCTATATTACTTAAAATATAAAAATGTATTAAGGACAAAAGAAAGAGCGTGTACACGAAATAAACATATTATTTAAAACAAAGAAAAAGGCAAGCTATGACAAGATCAGTAATACAAAAGAAACCCAATACCAAGAATAAAGAATTCAAAAACTTAAAAAAAACTGAAAAGCACGACAGAACCTGAGTACCGCTCAACAACATGAATCTAACGAAAAGATACAAACTTGAAAGAAAATAAAACGAAACTTACAAAAGTTAGAGAGAAACGACAAACTTGCAAAAAGTCAAACTTCGAACTGCTAAGACGCGAAGCTTTTCATGATGTTATGTAAACATACCGGAGGGAAGGGGGAGGAGTGAGGGGAGTAAAACAAAGGGGAGAGAGATCTCACGGAGATAGGAGGAAGGAGAAGACAAGGGGAATTATAATTAAGTTATGTAATACGGCGAAAATCGAAAGAGAAAAACAAAACAAAAGGAAAATGAGATATACGGAGATACATTACATTACAATTGACTTGGGACGAAAGAGACCGGTAAAAATCGAAAGCACGCTATAATAAAATAGGCTTATATTCCAACATAATGCCGCACCAACGCGACATATAAAAAAAAGAATAATATGACATCGGAGCTGGAGAAAATCCCAGTTAACCACCGTCACATATATTCTATAAACAAAAGGGACACGTATTAGTGGGACGTTGGACATCAGTCCCGTTACCTCACACATACTGTCCACAAACAAAGGTCCAATTGCTACCAATCAAATGAAACATTTGTGGTACAAAGAGACACCGACGCAAAAGACGAGCACTAAGGCCCGACAGGAAAATATATTTAAGCCAAGACGCAATACTTTCGAATCTTACAGGTATTAACCAAAATAATAAAACTGTGAGAAGGGCACATAACAAAAGCAACAAAAAGAACTCCGCCGTATGACATTACGCAAGGTCCCGGAGATCTGGTTCAAGGATTAAAATACTAACAATAACATCTTGAAAAGGAAAGAGAATTAAGCAAAAGAAGGAACGTTTAACAAAAACAATTACATTGCGTTAGATAGAAATACATTGAGCCGTACTCACATTCCGCTGCGCCATGAGGGTGGGCCTCTGCCCGAATACACACGTTCGCCTTACATCTCGGCGCGTCTAAGACTGACTTAGCTTCTGTCCCCCCAGAGGGGAGAGAAGCCTCTCAGAAAAATCAAATGCGTAGTTTGGGAGTGGCCCCAAACTCGCGTCAAATATTGTCAGAGCCAATGGCAGAACGAATTGCACAACAAAATGCAAGGTAGCAACAACACTAGCCAATACGAGAGAACAAGGCAGTATGTAGCCAGGGGTTGCACAACGTTAGACAGAGAGATACATACAGACAAACTGCGCACTTTTAAACTCTCGAGGCGTAATATAGAGATGTCACAACACATGACAATAATAATAATAATAATCATGATGATGATAATAATAATAATTACAATAAATTCTGAAAAGTGGTTCAAATTCCACCGCTTTCTCCAAAAAAAATTCTTTTACATAACAAAGGCATAAAAGAATTTTTTCTTTTTCATAACAAAATTATATAAAATAACATTCTTCGATTAGATACATTTGAACAGGGTGAAGGAAAGAAGATTACATCATGTACACCAGATACACACATGAAAAATTAAGACATAATAAAATGTTCTCACATTTCTCTTATTCATAAGACGCAGCTTAATTAAAAGTTCTTTGAACGTCATAACTTCCATAAAAGGCTTGACGAAACGCAAGTCTCTTTTCTCAAACACACATATATTTTCATACACACGTATTCACGAAGATGTTCACTGGTGAGGAAATTTTTTTCTTTTTTGGTACGAAAGAAAAAAAAACTTTAAGATGAAATTAAAACAACAAAAATTCAAATCATATAAAGGATCAGTACAGGCGTGAAATAAAGGCGGATCCTACCTCTACTGCACGTCAATACGTCACACATATAAAAATTGGATGTACCAAAAAGAAAATAATGATAATAAAACGGTCAATCTTGAGCTAGACTCTGCCAGATGACGTGGAGAAAGCGAAGTCTTCTTAATGGCGACCTTCTGGAAATCAGCCAATTTTCTAATAATAAAAGAAAGAGAAAGGTTAAATCATGATCACAAAAAAATATAAAGGGGAGCACCCTGTATACAAAATAAGGCTAGCGTCGGGGAAATATTTGGGGTTACATAAGCTGCGTAAGGGGGAAAGTGGATTCATTCTGCCAGCTGGAAAGTAAAAGTATGAATAGGCAGGGTCGTCAGACCAAATGAAAGAAGAGAAAACGAGCCGTGAACAGGGTCTAAAGGATACACCGGCCACTTCTCAGGTACTTGGAGACTAGCTATCGCTACCGGAAACACTCTCCAAATATATGACAGATACAGGAAAATAATACACATTATCTTAGAGAAAACATATTAGATTGAAATGATTTATAAAAACATGATTTCACAAAAACGTAAAACAGAAGTTACGACAAATAGTAAACAACTATATCAATAGACAAATCACTGTCACTACAAGAAAAGAATGTAAGTCAACAGACCATCTCAGGCACTGCCGAACAATAGCAAGTCGTGTCTGCAGCTCGGACAATGGGTCGGGCCGGCTCCTTACAACAAAAGCAGGCAGGTACTGGAAATTGCCTTAGGTAGAAGTATAGTTCAACACATCTTTCGAAATCCTCCGTGTAACTCAGGCGGCCACGGGTGTCTCCTGCCTAACTAGATACATAGCAGGAGTAAAGGGGAAAAATGTACTAATAACCTTCGTCAAATGACATTAGGTACTAACAAATAAAAAGGAATAATAACTCAAAGAAGCTGTCAAAATAAAAAATGCCATCCCGGACAGAGAACGAAAATCCAAATAATTACGTTACAAAATACCTTCCAAATAAAAGGAACAGACTGGAACCTCGCATAAAACCAATCAAGACCAGACATACAATCAATCAAACTCGAAACCCAATAATAAATATTACCAACCCACAAAAATAAAATGGTTACAGCGTCAATATACGGGCCGTAGACCTCAGAGGTACCGCATTAAAAAAAAAAAAAAAAGACACAGAGGGTATGGCCTATCCCATACAAATATAAGAAAATTGGGTAATGCACGCCAGAGTAGTTCACACGAACATCAATGTCCCATAACACGGAAGCCGTAGACCTAAAATGGTTGGTATCTCTGAGTAATACTTATCGTATATTTGGTTTGCCAATAAAAACGAATAAATAGTTCGTACGTAATATATATATATATATATATATATATATATAGTTTAAATTAAATAGGGTATAAAATCAAAATTGAACTAAATTTGAAACCACCCACAAATAACTGTTGATAAAAATTCATTAAACTCATTGACACACACATTCATCTCAAAATACAACCAACAACAACAACACTACATACATACTCCTTCCCATAAACAAATCAAAATTTCCCCATTACATCAGAATGCTAATATGAGTCGTTGGAACACCATGGAAACTCAAATAACGGACTACAGGTCATCGTGACAAACTTCATCCCATACTAAAGATTGACGAATCGTGTAGAATCTATGTACATCCTAAGTGGGCGTCGAAGCCGTGGGACAGGTCCCATACCCTAATCCCGACGGAGACCTCACCTAGCAGGTTTCCCAACGAAATACACACTACCATACTGAACATATAGTAACATCAAGCTTATATGAACAATTTTAAATGAAAACCAAAATTGAAAATCCCCTGACAAAAATAAAACAATCACCCTCCCTAATTATGAAACAAACTTAACTCCCAATCATAACACACATAATAGCTTAACAGACCATTCATTCATAACTGAAACAACAAACACTTTACTAACATCAAACGTTAGTATAATTACGCGAGGCTCAAGGGGGGGGGGGGGTCGGGGTGACCGTAGGATTTAAAGAGACGGTTCCCATAAGTGGGCCGGGGAAAACTTCGGAGAAAGAGGGGCGGGGGTTTTAGGCTGTATGGTAATGACAAGAAACCTGTCAGCAGCTGTTCCAGACTGAGACGTATGAAGGGGTGAGGCGAGTTCTGAGAAATATCACAGTTAACAAAGCGACTATTTACAACAAAGGTAAGGACTCAAACCCTTGAGAGAAATGCATTTTTTACTTCACAGAAAGTAAAATAAAAACGTCCACAACACTGACGAAATGAAAAGGAAGAGAAAGTAAACAAAATTTTCTGTCGCCTTAAAATCACCGTTAACTAAACAAATGTCTACTAGAGGAAGCAAATACATAAAAGCAGGTTACAATACCGTGACGTGTCGTGTTCCAGCGATGCGATGTACTCACTGATATGTTGCCACTGTTCACCTCGAAGCTGGGTCTTTTGGATGTCTTGTTTACTTGAGGGACAAAACCACCTTTCCTTGGAGATGGGTTTCCTGGATGCCCGTAGTTCACACAGAAAGTAACTTCACCCTTTCTTCAGGGGTGGGGAAAAAACAATTCACTGAATTCCTTAAACTCAAAGAAAAACAAATTTTAATACAATGTAAATGAAGAGAAAAATAATAAAAGGTTAATAACTTGAGAGAGGAGAGGAGGGAACGATTTCGCACGCAACCACGCGATCTGCTACCATTGCGCCGATAAAGGTCAGGTAATAATAATAATAATAATGCGCGTCAGAGTAGCAGTGGAAGAATAAAATCAACAAGGTCGCAAAATGGACAGGGGAAAAGACGTCTTGCTCGACCCGGTGCTGGGCCCAAGGTTTTCGGAGCGAGCAAAAGATGATTTCCAAAAAACCAAATGCAAACGAATAATTGCTTAATGCAATAATCAAAAGTGCAGAAACGAGATTCCCATAAAATTAATTAAATAAATCCCAGAGCCGTGTTAATCGTGCCTTTGTTACGTCACAAAGACAAGATTGACGAAATCGAGATAAGGATAAGGATAAGGAAGGGGAACTTAAATGTAAGAAATGAAAAGACAAGGGAGCTATATTACTTAAAATATAAAAATGTATTAAGGACAAAAGAAAGAGCGTGTACACGAAATAAACATATTATTTAAAACAAAGAAAAAGGCAAGCTATGACAAGATCAGTAATACAAAAGAAACCCAATACCAAGAATAAAGAATTCAAAAACTTAAAAAAAACTGAAAAGCACGACAGAACCTGAGTACCGCTCAACAACATGAATCTAACGAAAAGATACAAACTTGAAAGAAAATAAAACGAAACTTACAAAAGTTAGAGAGAAACGACAAACTTGCAAAAAGTCAAACTTCGAACTGCTAAGACGCGAAGCTTTTCATGATGTTATGTAAACATACCGGAGGGAAGGGGGAGGAGTGAGGGGAGTAAAACAAAGGGGAGAGAGATCTCACGGAGATAGGAGGAAGGAGAAGACAAGGGGAATTATAATTAAGTTATGTAATACGGCGAAAATCGAAAGAGAAAAACAAAACAAAAGGAAAATGAGATATACGGAGATACATTACATTACAATTGACTTGGGACGAAAGAGACCGGTAAAAATCGAAAGCACGCTATAATAAAATAGGCTTATATTCCAACATAATGCCGCACCAACGCGACATATAAAAAAAAGAATAATATGACATCGGAGCTGGAGAAAATCCCAGTTAACCACCGTCACATATATTCTATAAACAAAAGGGACACGTATTAGTGGGACGTTGGACATCAGTCCCGTTACCTCACACATACTGTCCACAAACAAAGGTCCAATTGCTACCAATCAAATGAAACATTTGTGGTACAAAGAGACACCGACGCAAAAGACGAGCACTAAGGCCCGACAGGAAAATATATTTAAGCCAAGACGCAATACTTTCGAATCTTACAGGTATTAACCAAAATAATAAAACTGTGAGAAGGGCACATAACAAAAGCAACAAAAAGAACTCCGCCGTATGACATTACGCAAGGTCCCGGAGATCTGGTTCAAGGATTAAAATACTAACAATAACATCTTGAAAAGGAAAGAGAATTAAGCAAAAGAAGGAACGTTTAACAAAAACAATTACATTGCGTTAGATAGAAATACATTGAGCCGTACTCACATTCCGCTGCGCCATGAGGGTGGGCCTCTGCCCGAATACACACGTTCGCCTTACATCTCGGCGCGTCTAAGACTGACTTAGCTTCTGTCCCCCCAGAGGGGAGAGAAGCCTCTCAGAAAAATCAAATGCGTAGTTTGGGAGTGGCCCCAAACTCGCGTCAAATATTGTCAGAGCCAATGGCAGAACGAATTGCACAACAAAATGCAAGGTAGCAACAACACTAGCCAATACGAGAGAACAAGGCAGTATGTAGCCAGGGGTTGCACAACGTTAGACAGAGAGATACATACAGACAAACTGCGCACTTTTAAACTCTCGAGGCGTAATATAGAGATGTCACAACACATGACAATAATAATAATAATAATCATGATGATAATAATAATAATTACAATAAATTCTGAAAAGTGGTTCAGTTTCTGTGTTCTGTTGCACTTCTTTCTGGCTCTATTTCGAGATCTTATTAGATCTTTTATTTCTGTGTTGATCCAGGCAGCTGGTGCGTGCCTCACGTTAGCTGAGCGCACTGGGGCATGGCGATCATATAAATCAATTAAAAATGTGTTGAATGTTTCGACCTTCTCATCTATAGTTTGCTGCTCGAGAACAGTGTGCCATGGAACTGAGATGGCATCAGCCTTAAACCTTTCATAATTAAACCTGCTGAAGTCTCGAAAAGTTCGAATACTGGGCTTATATTTTGGAGTTGACAGGGTATATACTGCGTATAAGAGATCATGTGCTGAGAAGCCAGAAGCAGCTGTTTGGCCAAACTCAATCACGTGCTCATTGCAGTTGGATGCTATTAGATCCAGAGTAGAAGAGGAGGTTGCAGTGTGATATGTATCTTGATACGGGAGCCACGACAGATTGCAAGTATTTAGAGTTTCTACTATGTTTTTCGTTTCAAATGTAGCCGACCCAAAATGGGCATTGAAATCACCGGCTAATATTACATATTTATAACTAAAAATGTGTGAAAGCATGTCATTTAATAGTAGTTCCATAAAACCGACTTTGGGTGCTCTATAAACACAAATAAATAATACTTTAGTATCTTTCAGGCAAATCTCTACGAATAGGTACTCAGGTCTGAAATTCTCATTATTTGGGGATTTGCAGATAACCCGGCACTTAATGTGCTGTCGAACATACACTGCTACTCCACCCCCTTCTCTACGTTGTCTGTCATTGCGGTAGATATTATATCCTGGCAAGGTTACAGATGAATCAGTAATGGACTTATTGAACCATGTTTCACTAACAGCGATTACATCAATACCGGAGTTAACAAATGTGTATTCAAATTCTGCGAAATGTTCTAGCATTTTAAGTGACTGCGTGTTCAGGTGAGTTACTTTAAAATCATTGGGTAATCTATCAGCTATATCACAAAGATAGGCATGCGTATCATACTCATTGGTATTAATATCCATGTAAAAGATAATTGAAAGTTATTGTAAAATTGTTAAACAAGAAATATAAAAAATTACAAAATCTAAAACTTACGCTATTTTCTAAATACTAATCAATAATATCGGCTTGTATTTTGGCTAGACACTGTAGTTAAAGTTCCACCAGTAACCATATTACATGTTTGTGCTTACACTTGTAACTTTGATCAGTTGAGCCCCCTCACACTGGCACGTATGAGGGTCCTTTACGTACGAGGAGCGGGAAACTTTTTCTTCAAAAAGTCCAATTCTCGGAGTGTTTTCACACGATGCCTCGTGTCATCAATGCGGATCAGAACAACGCCATCTGCAGTCCAGACACCGTGTAACCCAAAGTGGCTTACTGCTTGTTTTACAATTTCAGTCCGGGTTTTCGTCAGATCTTCTCTTACAGTTATGCCGGTATTCCTTAAATATTTCTTCGACCTGAAGAGTGCTGCTCGATCTGCATAGGACACGAACCGCACTATTATTGGCCGCTTCTTTCCAGCATCCCGGAGTCCTACACGATGAGATCGGTCTATTCTTTGAGGATCGATTGTCACATTCAACTTGGCAGCAACATCCATTACACACCTGTTGGTGTCCTCGCCTTGAGTTTCTGGAATACCAAAAATTCTCAAGTTATTTCGACGCTGGTACTGCTCAAGTTCATCAGTGCGGTCATTCAGTTGCAGCTCAAGTTGATTTATAGTGTCGTCTCGCCTGGCAAGTTCCTGTCTGAGTTCATTGATGACCTGGGTGTTAAAATCTATTGTTTCTTTTAGTTTATCAATCACCTTATTAGCAACTCGATCCACGAGCTCCTCGATTAGGTTCGTATTACTCAGCAGGCTTAAAATGTCAGCTGAGTCTCGGCGCACATCCTGCGTAGCTTGGTTGTGGTCCGCTGTAGAAAAAGTAGTGCCACTGTCCTTCCAGTTTCTTTTTGAGCCGTCAGCTTCGCTAGCATTGCGACAACCCCCACCCTGACTGCGATCCACGGTCTTCAATTGTTCTCCCGAGCTGCTACCTGCTCCGTTCCTCTCTAGGGCGCTAGGGTCGTCTGCTTTCACTTGCTTGCGCTGCCCACCCTTCGTTTGTTCACGAACTCCGCGCTCCCCACTGCGGTCAACGGCCTTCTTTTGTTTGTCTTTGCCCGTCATTTTGTAGTTTTCAACTCTAACCTCTCACACACTTTAATACTTGTTTATCAAAATAACAGCAATATTTCAACTTACTGCGTTTATCACCGAACGTTCTGCTGTTGATTTACTTCTCACTGATCACTCTTGCAATGCACTGCTTCTACTTTGTCACCTTCTAAAAGCAATTCTGGCTAGGAACTATCACTCACGTTTATACCGCCATGAGAGGATAGCAGTTGACGTGGCGTTGTATCGCGGAGCGCCGCTGTGCTGGTCTAACGAACCATGCCCGCAGTCTCCACAGCGTCAGCAGTTCATGATAACAACATGTGAGGCGAACAAACAGAGGAGTGGCTAGCGATGTGCTGACTGGTCATCTTGTATCCACTGTCAGCACGATAAACACTTTTCCGACTCAATCAATTGTTTTAGAGCGAATCTGCCTCACGAAAGGCAAAATAAAAATTAGAAGCATTTCATTGCTCGCCGATGACGGGTTCATAGAGTAATGGACGACAACTACTAGGTCATCTCTCCCTCACCGAAGATGACAAAGGAATGCCCTAATACAAAACAAGTAGTTCCGTGAAGAACTAAATAGTCTATTTTCATATATCCCACTAGTCTTTTCCATTAAAATTCTCCTGCCTGGTACAAGGGTTTTCTGAGATACACCTATATAAATTTCGCATCACCGCCATGTTGGGTTTGTGGGGTTTATCAGGTTATTTAAAAGGCCATAGATGAACTTATGTTAATAGCCTCTATCAACGTACAAATTTTCAGTTTGATTGCTGTCATAGATTAATAGATATTGAGAACCGTCTAAATATTGGTCGCCATGTTGGATTTATATCTATATATATATATATATATATATATATATATATATATATATATAGTTCATAGAGTTATGTACTGTTATATGACGATGTTTGCGTAGGTTAATTATTCAAACGTTGACTTCGATCGCATCATTGGGACACAAGACATAAGAACCTAATTTTAAAATTTTGCACAGCCGCCATCTTGAGGTTATGTAAACAATTGAACTAAATTAAATGTCAATGCATTACAATGTGTATAAGCATTCGCTGTATCATATTTTACTGCGCTCGGATGGTTAAATCACGAGAAAATTATATTTAAATGCTCAAATTCGCTTGGCTGCCATGTTCGTTTTGTAGTTAACTGGGTTTTGAAAGTCACATAGGTGAATATCTAGTAGAGCCTTCTATCACCTTAGATGATTTCAGGGTGATATTAGTAATAGTCTCGGAGATATGGAATGCCGGTGAAATATTTCGCACAGTCGCTATGTAGGATTGGTGAGATGTAATAAAATTTTGAATGGCACAGTCGGGGTTGGCCAAAATAGTACTATGATCTCGCCGAGTTTCATTGAAATTACTCCTGCCGTTTAGAAGGTATTAGGGGGGAAACACACACGGACGCACACACATACACCCACATATATCTCCCCCCCCCCCCCCCCAGGGGCTCACATCTAGTGGGACGTGGGTTGGCGACCACGGGACCCCAGCTGAGTCCGGCATTGCTTCCACTTACTTATGTCGGGCTCCTCTCCGTCTTCTTTCCTGTCGACCTCTCTTGGTCAACTCTTGGTCTTTTCCGACCCCGATGGTATTAGGGTATGCAAGGCCTAGGGAGTCTTTCACGTTTCCGCCTTAATTGGCCCCTGTCTCATCTTTCCTGATCCCTCCTTCTTCGAGGGGTCAGACCTCTTGTTTTCTTTTCACTATATTTCCTTTCCTCTTTAAGATTCACGCACTGTTTTTGTTAATTGGCTCCCCTTGAATCTAAATTCAATTTTTTTACCCTCCATTTTGTGAGTGTTTTCAACCTCAATTGCATTTTGTAAGGATTGACAATCTAAATTGCATTTGAGTAAGTCTTTCAATATAGGGGCTAGGACTTTTGTGAGTATTTTGAATATCAATAGCATTTTGTATTTTCAACCTAAACCGCATTTTGCAAGTATTTTCGATCTAAATTGCACTTTGTAGGGTGAGCATTTTACAAGTATTTTGATTCTCAATTGCATTTTGTGGGTATTTGAATCTAAATAACATTTTGTAAGTATTTTTAACCTCAATTGCATTTTGTACGTATTTTCAATCTCATTTGCATTTTGTAAGTATATTGAATTTCACTTGCATTTTGTAAGTATTTTCAATCTCATTTGTATTTTGTAAGTATTTTGAATTTCACTTGCATTTTGTAAGTATTTTGATTGTACATTGCATTTTGTACGTATTTTGAACTTAACCTACATTTTGTGCGCATTTTTCAATCTATTCCTTTTGTGAGTATTTTCGTTCTAAATTCCCTTTTGTCAGTATTACCGCTCTCCATTTTGTGAGTAGTTTCAATTTGAGTTCCTTTTTTTAAAAGTATATTCCTTCTCACTTAATTTTCGTTCTGGTTTCCACTTCATTGACATTTTCGCTATCACCCGGACCATTAGGGGCCGATAACCTAGATGTTAGGCCAATTAAAACAACAATTTTGATCATCATCACCACACACATCAATGAAAATAGGCTAAATATGTTATTATCATTTTGAATGATTTACTTTAGGTGTTGTAAATGTTAGTATGTATTCAATATAAATTGAGGTGGGCCGGATTGTTGGTGATCGCGGGCCAGTTTTGTACCACGGGAGGTATTTTGGAGACCCCTGCAGTAGGCAATATGGAAACAAACACATTATTTCTACCACTTATTAGTGTGCAAGTTCATAGGCAGGTTCTCTCCCGTAGAGACATGGCATTGTTCGGCAATGAAGTGGTATTGCAGGTACCTCTTGAGTAGCTCCTCTAATCCATGTGTTTAGCCCACACCACTTCATCTTCTCGCGAGATAACATCAGCCAGAGTGAAAATTTGCATTCGTAGTGGCGCTCTTGGTGCGGTGCCCTTTATCTTGGCGATACGGGGCAGATGGGACCTTTAATGAGCTCGCCCTTCACCAGAGGGCGCGCTGTATCAACCCAAGCTCACAACACCAATCCTCAAGCTCAAAAGTCAGTGAATCGTTTTAAAGATCTAATTCAAACACCAGCATGCGATGATTTTCCAGCAAGAACGGTTTTAAGCGATCAGTCTTCCTGATATTAAAGAACAGTGCCAGTTATCGCAATAATTCTGCATTTTATAAATGTTTGGAGTCTCTAATAACCTTGCTCGGTTGGTTCCTCAGTTTAGGGGCTTCGACAACGTGGTCAAGTAGCCCCGTGTACTTTGGGTGTGTGTAGAATCTGTCTGATAACCGGTGTTAATTGTGATGACTGTATTATTTGTGTGTTATCTGTTTTAATTCAAGTATGGACTGCAGACGATAATTTCAAGTAGTTCCTACTTTCGCTACCAAATGCTTCCTTCCGCGACACCTAGCTGTGAACTTTGCTAGTACTAGATGCCATTGCAACCAGCGCCTGATGACGAGCTATGGAGCTCAAGAGCATTAATCAAACCTAACCTAAAGATTTTGGCTTCCCAAAAGTGTAGTTAGTGGAAGGTTGGTTTACATGACATAAATCTATAACATGGGACCGCCGGCTTTACTTTCCCTCCGAAGGAAGGCAAACTGAGGGACTTTTAACTCTTCTATAGAATCCGATGACTTCGACCGTGTTTGAACCCACGACCTTGCGCATAGCTCAGCATGCTACCAAATACGCCTCTGAAGCCGCCATTGGTTCCGATACGTGAGTGCACGTGGTAGTGATGTTGGATGTATGCTATTGTTGCTGCATTTATTGAAAATCCATCACATACATGTTGGCCGTTTTCAGCGGCGGTATGCGAACCTTGGATTTTCGAAGCCAGTAACCCAGTCCAAACGCGGAACGCTCAGCTACATTTAGGACATGCCTTAAAACAGACCCAAGGGATCTGAGAGACCTGAGCAGGGTAGTTAGGGGTTAAATAAATCTGAAGCCCCGAGAATGTCACGACAGCTCAGACTTGAATATTCCCCGATGTCCTAACCGGGTTACGAGGGACAGTTGATCTGAAAGGCACGGCCATTAGTATGGCATCTACAGGACCACCAGCACGCAGAGAATACAAAACAGTACAAGATAAACCGCAGGGCAATTTTTGAAGTCGCATCCAACAAACCACTACTGGTTGACCGCAAACATTCCTGGCTGGCATACTAACACAAGAGCGGTCACGTGTGTGCCTTTACAGCAAGGGAGGGTTTCAATCGAACATCCCTCCGTGCAAATTTAACTTTCCATCGCTCCATATCCTCCAGGAATAATTACAAGGCTTGAGCATGTTTCACTAATTCGCAGCGGAGGAAGAATTTTCATCCCGACTAGTTGTTCGGATATATCGTTCGTTGTTACTGCTAATTCACTTTTAGCGCCTTGGGATATCTTGGTCATCAGTAGAGTTCGGAAGTATAAAACATAAAGAGGTAGGCTACATATTTTCGGAACACAACAAACAAAAATTATGTCATCACATTTGTCGATTTCAAAAAGGCCTATCTATGATAGTATAGATCGCATGTCACTTGTTAATGTTTTAACAGAATTTGGACTTGATAACAAAACAAGAAATATTGTTAAAGATACACTAACTGAAACGAAGGCTAAAGTTAAATTCATGGGTGGTTGTAGTGATGAGTATGAAATAAACTCAGGTGTCCGTCAAGGGGACGGGCTCTCCCCTTTACTTTTCAATGGTGCTCTTGAGAAAGTTGTCAGAGAATGGAGGAAAGCAGGTGCACCATCTCACCGCCTGGGCTCAAAGATTAAGGGTATTGACTAGCGTTTGCTGATGATTTAGCACTAATTGCCAAAAACGTCGCTGACGCACAGAAACAGCTTGTTATACTGGAGGAGCAAGCAGCCAAAATAGGACTAAAAATCTCCTATGAAAAAACTAAATTTATGACAAATATTAAGAATGGTCCACCTGAAATGGTCATTGGTATCAATAAGATTGCAAGAGTGAAAGAATTTAAATACTTAGGTGAATGGATCACTGAAAATGGCAATGAAAATAAATCTGTAGCATCACGAATTCAGAAAATGGAAATTGCTTTTCAACACACAAAGAATGTTTATAACAAAAAAAAGCTTGTCCTGGAACAACAAAATTCGTCATTACTGTACAGTGATTAAACCTGAAGCTCTATATGCTTCAGAAACGCTCAGTTTACATCGTAAGACCTTAAAAGAAAAATTATAGATTAAAGAAAGGAAAATCATGAGGAAAATCTTAGGGCCCAGAATTGTAAATGGCATACACTACCCCAAACCCAACTCTGAAATTTATAAAAGAGTTTCTAAATTAACTGATACAATGAGATTGCGACGAATTCAGTTTCTAAGCCATTTGGAAAGAATGAATCCTACCAGACTCACTTATCGAATCCACAAATTTCTGCAAATCAAACGCACAAGACCAAAATGGTATAAACAAGTAGAGAAAGGCCTTAATAAATTGGGTTCACTAAATTTACAAGATAGAAATATGATCCGGAAAATTGTTCACACAAGGGGATTTGAGGAAGATGAGAAGAAACCACAGCGACGTACCTGTCGGAGGAACAGAAATTACAGCAATCAGTGAAAATGAAGAACTATTGGGCAAGGAGGAAAGCTCAGAAAATGTTGATTCCGCGTGGTCCTGAGTGACCCATACGCGAAGAAGAAGAAGAAGAAGAAGAAGAAAGAGGTACAAAATATGCCCTTTAAACTAGCTGATCATGACCTAAAAACGGAGAAATGTTGATGATAATGCTAATTGTTGATTTAAGGGGCCTAACATCTAGGTTATCGGCCCCTAATGGTCTGAGTTGAAACGGTTTGACTGGCCCTTACTGCACTTTGAAATATTTACTCTGCCTAAGATATGTTGTTTTAATGGGCGCCAAGACCTCAACGCAATGTTGAAATCTAAATTTGTATTTAACAACACCTGGCTCTGGTAAAACACCTTCAAGAATCTATTCACTCAGATCGTGGTATGATTTGATCATTAACCCAAAAAACAATTGTATCAGGAGAAGGACTTGGTCTATATCTAATGCTAACTACTGAAAGCAAAGATTGCATAGTTAAAAGAAATGAATTTATTATATAAAACAAGTATTCCAAAATTAATAATAAGAATAAGTTTAAAATTTAAATTGGAGCTTTGCGATTTGAATATTACCGCTAGAAAATTACGTGAAAACGGATTCGGATAAATTACTGATTTTACTCTTATTCCCAAGCTATGAAGTTACTGAATACTGAATATAAAACAAAGAGAAACGAGAGATTGCGTAGTTCTGCGTCATTCGCGCTTACCACTGGAAATTGCCGAAGCATTTCCATCGTACTGGATGATGAAGAGAGCTTCCCACTGTCTCCTGGACGTCGTCATCTTCTTCGTTAGTTGATGATATCCTGGTAGATGTAATCACTTTATGGTCCGAACATCGGAGCCAAACACTCGTACAACCACACCGGTTAAGTTTTACAAAGATAGTCCCCGCTCCACGGCGCGCAAACGATATATGCACTCGTCAGCTTCCCACTCCGGTGCCGACTTCCACCTAACGTGGTCCTCACTGATTGGCTGTGCCACCCCGCTATACCCCTCCTTGGGCTCAATACACACGGCGCGCGGATCTTTTCGTTTGCCGTTCCAGACTATTTCGCCTTTTCTTGACGCTGCAACCCAGGCTTGCGACATGCTACTCGACAAGATTAAGCCTGTATCTGAATTCCCAGTGAGTCATCTCTCTCATAATACCCTAACTGACAAAACTCCGTAAAATTCCGTAATCATATAATTTTGTATGATAATGTCGTTCGTAATAATTTGCTTGATAGTGTCTTCTATGACATAGAAAACCTATCTGTATGCTTATAATTTTATAAAAATGCTCCAAAAAATATGTTTAATAATACTAATAATAATAATAATAATAATAATAATAATAATAATAATAAGTTAATAATAATAATAAATTAACATGGAAACTTCTCTTGGCTGAACAATTTGCCGCGTAAGTAAATATAGAATGGCTTCCTACTGACTTATGCCAGTGGCGTAAAATCCCCTCGAAAAACACGTTACAGAGTGACAGAGAAAATGATAATGAGACGGAAATCATAACTAAAACTAACGGAGATTGAAAAGACACACAAAATGCAAGTTAGACACAAAACAAATTGACAAAGTGCAATTTAGTCATAGATTTAGTCATAGATTTATGGCATGAAAAAGAACCTTCCACTAACCACACTTGTGTTAAGCCCAAATTTGTAGGTTAGAATTATAGTTGATTAGTTGCAACGTTCGCCGCCAGGTGCTGACTGCGATGCCATCTAGTAGCCAAGTCCACAAGCTAGGTGTCGTGGGCGGTAGCATTTGGTAGCAAAAGTAGGAACTACTTGAAATTATCGCCTGCAGTCCTTACTTGAATTAATACAGATAACGCACACTAATACAGCCATCACTATTAACACCGGTTATCAGACAGATTCTACACACACACACACACAAAGTACACGGGGCTTCATGACCGCGTTGTCAGAGCCCCTAAATTGAGGAACCAATCATCGTTAAAAATATTAATACAATCACTTCGGCAGGGTAGAATTGGATTGATTTTTATAAAAGTGCCGGTATTTCTTCCGATATTCGTTCGATGAACACAGACACTTAGGAATGCGAGAGGGGGAAAGCCCAGGAAGACAAGAGGTCCTCGCGGACAGGAAACATTCCCCAGTTGAGAGCAGACAGTGACGAAGTTAACTGCTCTCATCAGGACCGCTAAAGACTCAATCAGATAAGTAGCCTGTACAATACAATCTGAACTGACCATTCATCAACAATCACATATGTAGATTAAGGCTTTCACGGCCCGGATTATATTTGAAATTATTCATGTTTTTGGCTATTGCCGTGTACAAATTAAACTAAATACCATACCTTTCGAAGGAACCTTACCTCTTGGTCTAGAATCATAAGGGAGGCAGTTGAAATTCGTAAGAAAACCAATAATTTTAACCCGGGAGAGGCGGCGCTTTCTTGAGCAACGTTAGAGGTGGCGCGGGGTCATTTCTGACCCCTCCCAATTATTTATCAGTAGTAACGACAATTATTTCGTTAATGCTACTGATATGGCATGAAAAAATTCACTGAACTAATGAGCAAGTATACAGTATTTGTCTATAATGAAACTCATGCACATATTATAAACGGGTATTTACACTATAATAGAAATGGTGCGGATCCTATAGGAAATCATATAGTTTTATGAAATATCTGATAATTCTTACTTCAGTTTGCCTACTAACAATTTCAAAATGAATGATTAAACAAGTTTTAGATAATCTAGGATTCTAGTTTTTCACCAATGACATATTTTAGAGAAGTCTCTTGTTTTATTGTTTTGGTGTTGTATTGTACTCCAATTTGCAACTTTTTTTTTTACTGTCGGGGTACACATCTGCTGAGAAAGTGGCCTATCATCGTCACTTTCTTAATTTTCTTCTTCGTCTGCACTCTGCTAAATATCACTGCAAGATTCTACTGTTTCAAGTTCATCTTTACTATCACTGTTTACACCTCCTAATATTTCTTCCTCTTCGACGTCTTGCAGAAGAGATAACACCCTGGATTCTTGCTCTTCGTAGCTCAGACGATTGATACTGTTTTATTTTAACACTTAACTACAATCAATTCTATTTCGCGATCAGGCAGCTACATTCTCATGGAGTACGCGTAAGACTGGAACAGCTGTTCACTCTGCCAGCGGGACTGGTGGCTCGGAGTCTTTCAGAACACATTGCAACATGCCTCTGTAAAAATACATTCGTCTCGGCCCTCATCCCTTCCACTAATAGGCTACTGCCCTCAGAAAATAGATAATGAATGTGGGGAAAGGTATGTGGCAGGTTTAGTTTGTGTGTAGTAAAATGTAGAAATCCCAGCTTATCGAAACTGCGTGGGGTGAAATAGTCCTCCGCGCCACCTCTCCTGAGTTAACAGATACATTGGATATCTGATAAGTGACACTTGGCAAAGAGTTATTAAATATCTGGGAAGATAGTTCCTCTTATTTTGCTCTAGTTCTTCACATATTTCAAATTTTACGTTTTCCTCTATGGCCACAGGGCCATGATTTGATCTCCTTTGTTCGTCACTGGAGGAGTTTCCATCTGATTTTTCGCCGTTGCCTGTATGACGTTGAGTATCGTACAATTACACTTCCCTTTTGTTTGTGTTTCCTTATATCCATCAAACCATCTCCCAACTCCCCCCGCCCTTTCTCCTTATTTGGACATCCTCATTCATCGAGGAGTCACAATATGTTTCCCGGCCCCCTTTACCTTCTCCTTACTTACTACTCTGTCCACCGTTCTAATTAATATGGCGCGTGTTTCTACCAAGCTCCATACAGTAGTTTCTGGCTGCTCTCTGGTGAGGAACAGAGGAATTTCTCAAGTTTTTTGTAAGCTCATTGACTCACATTCTTTGGCCACATTGGTTTAATTCCAATGAAAAAGGAGGCAAGGTTCCTTCGAAACGTCTGGTTTTAAAATTTTATTTTTAAACAGCAATAGCAAAAAAAAACATGAATAATTTCAATACCAATCGAATATTCACACTAAGCAAGCAGTTTAGAGGGTTCTTAACAAAACATCACATATATTATAATTAACAAATATTGACTAGTTGCATTATTTTAACTACTGCAACTACATAGGTTATGTGTACATATTGTAAATACGTTCACCCATACTTTTAGACATAGATTTAATAGTGTAAGTAATAGATCTTATGATGATCGCCATCCAAGTGTATTTACTGTATTAATCTCATGTATTTTTTTCAGAATTTGGGAATACTTACTCCTTGGCGCTACATCCCTCGTATGGTCTTGTCCTCCCGGACAATCTTCACCCATTCTTCCCTGTTGACTGCTTTGTATCTCCATCTTCTGACTCCCATCTTTCTCAGATCCTCCTAAACGTTATCCACCCATCTTGTCTTAGGTCTTCCCCTCACACGATGTCCTCCTGGCTTCCCATTGAAGACCATCCCTGTCATTCTTTCTACATGTCCCAACCAATGCAGTCTACTACTCTTTATTTCCACTACTATATCTGGCTTACCATGCAACTCTGTTATCTCCATATTATTTCTGATTCGCCAGAATTCAACCTCTCTTACTGGTCCATATACTTTCCTAAGTATTTTCCTTTCCCGTCTCATTAACAATTCCTCATCACCTTCTGTCATGGTCCAAGTCTCCGAACCATACATCACCACAGGTCTCACTACAGTCAGCTTGAGATTTCTACTAAGACTTCTCACTCAGTTAAGAATTTGGGAATAACCCATCACAATTGGGTACAATCGCGTTCACCGACTGAAAAACATCAAATTTCGATTACCAAGGCAACACTGAAAATGGCTTCAATAACTATAATGTATATTATACATAATCAAAATAGCTGGGTTAAATATAAACAACCTGAGATATGCAGATGATACAATCCTGATGGCTGAAACTGAAGAAGATTTAAAAAACCTCTTACTGAAAGTGAAAGAGGAAAGTTCAAAGGCTGGACTAATGTTGAATGTCAAGAAAACAAAAATTATGACAACTACAACTGTCAATTCATGGCAAGTAGGAGGAGAAACAAGATGTTCAGTAAAGAACATATAGCCTACTTTCTCCTAAATGTATGAGTATAGTTATAACTCGTTGTTATTATCAAAGAGTATAATAGAACTATTCTTTGTTGAAGACCTTAGAAACGATTTACCTCTACCAAACGCCACAACCTAGATAAAAACTGCTACCATCATTGAAGAAAGAAAGATAAGAAGTATATCAAGAATGTTATGGATCTGGAGACATAATCGACCGGACTGGCGGCGTGGCTCAGCGGTAACGTTCTCGCTTGCTGGGCCCTAGGTTGCAGGTTCGTATCCTGGCGCAGTCAGCTGGCATTTGAGGGTGCACAAATGCGAGGGAGCCGTGTCAGTACATTTACTGGCACGTTAAAGATCCCCTTCGGGCCAAAATTCCGGCACTCCGGTGTCTCTAAAATCAGCAGTAGTTAAAAGGGATGTAAAACCAATAACATTATTATTATTATTATTATTACGACCTGCCGTGGGCAACATCCAACTTTGAGTTGAGGCATGTCTTTACACGTCTGGTTGTGCATGGCTTTCACAACCCTAATTGAATTAACAAATCTTTCCATGACCCTACAGAGACGTGTGTATACAAACTATGTGGATATTTTCGATAATATAATCCTAACAGAGCGAGTGCATTCTAGCGGCCAGAAGAAGAAACTTTTCAATAAAACTTGGAAGTTACCTTTTTGGCAGCTAGATGTCTCGAGTAAATCTGCTGGCGAATTATGTTTTAATTAAATATATATTTTACACCATAATGTGCACAATATAACGCTTAATAACATTTTCAAGTAACGCAAAATAGGCTGTTACAAACCCCTTAAAATAAAAAGTTAAAATGTATCGTAGTATCATCTTGTCATTCTTCAAATTCGATGCGCATAGAATGATAATGGTATAGTAATCAATGGATCCCCACGTAGACTAGTCGTGACATCTATTGGTGAAATATCGAACAATATAATCCTAACAGAGCGAGTGCATTCTAGCGGCCAGAAGAAGAAACTTTTCAATAAAATCTGGAAGTTACCTTTTTGGCACCTAGATGTCCCGAGTAAATCTGCTGGCGAATTATGTTTTAATTAAATATATATTTTACACCATAATGTGCACAATATAACGCTTAATTTTAAAACATCTGAGTCATTACAAAACAATAAACATATAACATTTCAAGCAAAAAACCTAGCTCTGATCGGGTTTGAACCATAGGCATTTGAGCGATAGACTAACACTCTACCACTGAGCTAATTGTGTCAACGAATATCGTTCTATTTAAAATGACTTACATAGAACTTGTTAGCAAATAATGATTTATACTAGACGATTTCATCACTGGAGTATATTATTTATATATAAAGCATTTCATACAAAGTTTATTTATTTTTTATCAGTACGCTATATTGCATGCAATACTCAAATTAGTGAAATATAAGTCCGGCACAAGATATCCGCTGCCATCTTGTCTTATTACTGAATCAGTTCAGCTTTTTAAAATCACGTCTGCACTATAGTATTACAAAATAAACTTTTAATTTCGAACGTGCCTCTTCCTTTAGAACAGTTAAAACGATTCTCGGCTCGATAATCGGAACTGGTGGGTCCCATGATATGGATTATAAAGTTTGCATAATTCGCACGGCTGCCATCCTGAAATGGTATGGCGGAAGACCTTGTAATTTGGTCACAAGACGCATCCTATACGAAGGTATGTTGTTACCAAATTTGGTAGAGATCGGATGATTTGGTTAGTCGTTATTTGATTTTACGTTTTGAACGTTTGAGTGGCCGCCATTCAGTTTTAGTAAAGATGGCGGCGATATAAAACATGACACTGAGGTGTCCTTTGCTAGTGCTACCTTTGTACCAAATTTCGTTCAATTTGCATTCACCGTGTTCGAATTGATAGGGGGGGACAGACATTCAGAGTACACACACTCACACACACACACACACACAGACTCACACACACACATACACACACACACACAGACTCACACACACACATACACACACACAGACAGACACACTTTTTTCGCCCTGTGTTGATCTCATAAGTCTACTTTCATTTTTTGCAAAAATCGAAAGTAGGCTAAAAATGGAGATAGTCTCTGTTTTTAACTATCTTGGTTCACAGATTTCTGCCGATGGTGACTGCAGTCATGAGATCAAAAGACGATTGCTACTTGGTAGACAGGCATTTTCAAATCTGGACAATGTCTTAAGGAGTAGAGAAAAAATCCACAGCCTGCTTCCAGTCTCCGACCGGGTCAGGAATGGAATGAATGAAGCCCCTATCTAGCGGCGAGGATATGAACTGTGCCGGCAGCCGAGGCCTGACGCACTCCTCTGGGGCAATGATGAAATGAATGACAGATGAAATGAAATGATAGTTGAGAGTGTTGCTGGAATGAAATTTTGACAGGGAAAACCGGAGTACCCGGAGAAAAACCTGTCTGCCTCCGTTCTGGCCAGCACAGATCTCACATGGAGTGACCGGGATTTGAACCACGGACTCAGCGGTGAGAGGCCGGCGTGCTGCCGCCTGAGCCACGGAGGCTCTTAAGGAGTAGAGACCTATCCTTAACAACAAAGATCCGTATAGTAAGGGCTATGGTTTTTCCTGTTGTGATGTACGGATGTGAGACCTGGACCATAAGAAAAGCTGAACGCCGTAGAATAGATTCCTTTGAATTATGGTGTTGGAGAAATGTTCTTAGAGTTCCATGGACTGCGAAGAGAACCAATAAGTCAGTTTTACAGCAAATTAAACCAGTGTGTTCCTTGGAGGGCTTAATCCTGAAACAAAAACTGGGCTACTTTGGACACATCATGAGAAGACATGATTCATTAGAGAAGACCTTAATGCAGGGGAAGATAGAAGGCACAAGAAGAAGAGGGAGGCAAAGAATGAGATGGATGGATGGCATCACAGAAGCACTAAATTCCAGCTTGGAAAATCTTCGGGAGGCAGTGCAGGACAGAAGAAATTGGCGTAGTTCAGTACATGGGGTCACGGAGAGTCAGAATCGGCTAAACGAATAGAGAGAGAGAGATATTATACATGAAATTATATCATGGTGATTATGCAGGTATGAAAAGCGAAGATGCCCTTGTCGTAGGGAAATAAGGGTTCCTTATCTCCATCACGGATGTATAACACGAGATATGGGGATTGTTTTAGTAGAACCCTGTGAATACGGAAAATGTTTATGAACACCCAGTACTTGTATGGTTGCTCTGTTTAAATGCAACTTCTAGTACGAAGTTTGGAGTTCAGATTAGGTTATTCATGAGCTGGCCTCCCCGCACCTTCTCAATCAATATGAGCGTGGCCACGTGTACTCTGTCGTCACACTTTAACAATTGAAGTTAACAAAAGTTTCATGCTTTTCAGTCGGTCCACACGATTGCATCCTAATTCTGAAAAACATTACATGAGATTAATAAATACACTTGGATGATCTGTTTCGATCGTCAAGCGATTTATTCTTTGAGACAATGTTGCCAACATGCTTCACGAGAATACTCAAAAATGTTGGAGTAAACTGGAAAGAAAGATACCTTATTAAGGATATTTACTCAAACCAAAATATAAGAGATACAATTGGTGAGAAAATGACAGAAGAAATATGAATGGGAAATGGATTGAGACAAGGATGTGGTTTGTCACCTATTCTATTTCATATTTATATCGAATAAATGATTAAGGAATGCTTTGAAAAAAGAGGGGAGTATGTACAAGAAAATTTGAATGTATTAGATTCGCAGTTAGTATGGTAGTTAAGGGGGACAGTGAAAGACAAGTAACAAGACTGTTAAGAGACCTGGATGAAATATGTAAAATATATAGGATTAAAATAATCGAGAATGAATGAGAAACATATAATTAGAAGGAGAAATTGGACAAGTTGAGAATCGTAAATACCTAGGAAGTTGGGTTGTACAAGACATGATACGCTCAAAAGAAATATACACGAGGGTTGCGATAGCAAAAGAAGCCTTTAATAAGGAAAGAAGGTATTGAAGAAAATAGGAGAAGAAAGAATGATGTTCAAGAGATGCGAAAAGAAAAATGAATTAATTCGAATTGCATAAGAAGAAACGTTATACGTTGGAATCACGCATAACCTGATAACTAATCCCGTATAACGTGATTTCAACCACGGAACTAACAATACATTATAATCATCTAACGACGTGATATTGAACCACCTTAAAACAGTGATCAGGATCTGATGATGGCCACTTGAGGATTTATGTGTGATAACTAACTAATACATGCAATTTTTACCAGGAGTCTGTTTACTTAGTTATGTTCGACCCTGACTATTATATGTCAGAAAACTATACTGTAATGAGGCTCATTATAACACTATTTTTCATTATGAAACAGTTTCTCCCACCAATCAGAGCTCAAGAAACAGTTGTTTGACCAATGAGATAATTAGATGCGCTGAGTTCCACGGCCTTCTAATGTAAATCACACTTCCTGGCCTAGTGCCATAGTAGAGTAATCGAGGTGGCCATGGTCAAACACAAGGTATTCCGTGCGTCTCATGCGCTCTGTTCAATAAATACAACTGGCGAAATCTCGACAGATACTTATGAATATTTTTGTTCGAACATAAAATAGTTTATGTTCGACCCTCACTATTATGTGTCAGAAAACGGTGTCATAATGATGGTCATTATAACACTTATTTTCATTATGATACAGTTTCTCCAGCCAATCAGAGCTCGTTCATTGACCAATTAGGTAACGATACCTTCGCGCATGCGCTCAAAATCCAACATGTCGGACATAAACACAACATCGAACTATAATAAATTACCGACATGGAATACGCACCGTCCATATGTTCGCGTAAATAAACTGGCGAATATGAAACAAGAAATAGCACTGTACCTTAAAATCACCAACCCTAATTTCTACACAGCGCATTCAAACGACTCCGGTGACAATATTACTGAGGGACGGCAGATGTAAACATATGGCTTGCATATGGCATTGCAAGCTCACAGAGCGCATGCGTCGGTCGTTCAAAGATCTTGAAAGACAGAGAGATGTCTCGCGCTCGCTCTCCGATAACAAAATTCTTGTGGCTGACTCTCAACAGATATTTATGAATATTTATGTTAAAACATATAATAAAATTATAATTATCGTCGAACATAAACAGTCGTATGCAACTCGCCTATAATGGTAATTAAGACACTCGTATGGAAATTATTAAACTCGCATACGCTCGTTCTATAAACTTACTTGTGTCTTAATTATTGCCATTATAGGCTCGTTGCATAATGTACTATTATGTTCGACCCTGACTATTATATGTCAGAAAACTGTATCATAATTATGGTCATTATAACACTATATTTCATTATGAAACAGTTTCTCCCACCAATCAGAGCTCAAGAAACAGTTGTTTGACCAATTAGGTAACGAGTTCCACGGCCTTCTAATTTACATTTCACAGCCTGGCCTAGTGTCATTGTAGGGTAATCGAGGAGGCCATGGTCAAAACAAGGTATTCTCTGCGTCTCATGCGCTCTGTTCAGTACATAAAACTGGCAAAATCTCGACAGATATTTATGAATATTTATGTTCGAACATAAAATGGTTATAATAATTATAGTCGAACATAAACAGTCGTATGCAACTCGCCTGTAATGGTAATTAAGACACATACTCGTGTCTTAATTGTTGCCATTATAGGCTCGTTGCATAATGTACTATTATAAATTTGTACCCCGCCCAATTAATTGGGCACAATCGTGTTGACCGACTGAAAAGCAGAAAAGACAATAGGTTCATCGATTCACGCAAATGCGCCGCTATTCACCTAGTATGTACACTTTTAGTCCCTGCATTCAACCCTAGAGGAAAAGAACTGTAGGCATAGACCAAGGTTAGAAATATGTTAAACAGATTGCCTTGGATGGAAGGTGTGGTAGCTATGTAGAGATGAAACGATTAGCTCAGAACAGGGAGGTATGGAGGGCTGCATCAAACCAGGCAAAAGAATGAAGACTCAAAGAACAACAACAACAACTATGGAAGAACAGTTCATGTACTTTGAAGATACTCTCCAAATCCGGAGGAGAAGTAATGCCGGCGGTCGCATGTCATAGATGTATGGCATGCTAAAGAACCTTCCACTAATTACACCTGTGTGAAGCTAAATTATAATATAGGTTAAACATTCGACAAACGCTCTTAGGTTCCGACGTTCGTCGCCAGGAGTCGACTGCGGTGGCATCTGGTAATCAAGTTCTGAACTAGTAGTCGTTGACGGTGGCGTTTGGCGAAAATGTAGCAACGAGTTGAAACAAGAAGTTCCGTGAAGAACTATACAGCCTACTTTTCATGCCAATGATTATTCTACAGTATATGAACCTATCTAGAATAATGACAAAATTAAGTTGGTAATATCGAAATACCTAATTAGTTCAAAATATACCTGGTATAATGTAGCCAAATAGAGCACTACAGTTGGCAGCCCTGGTGACTGAATATATTCTTAGTTCCATCTCTTAAGGTACAGAATACAAAATTAGGTTGAAGTCCAATGGACGTTACATGCAGTTAGACACTGGATCTATCAGCACGCGTAAAAGCATGTTGCCAACAATACCTAGCGTGTGCTGGTCAGAAATAATCTGAAATATTATGATATCTTGTTGTGCCAATTTTGGATGAAATCCATTTGTTAGTATAGAAGTTACATGTATTTTAAAATTGGACATATCAGCAGGCATAGAATCATGTTGGCAGCACTGCCTTGTATTAATCACTCCAAATTAATCTACAATGTCAGGTGCTATACGTGTGCAAAGTATAGAGCTGTTGGCTTGCATACTTTCTGATATATTGATATTAGGGTAAAAATAAATATAGACAGCATTTATTAACAGTTGGCAGCCCTGATTGATCTTAACAATACTTACAGTCATATTTGTTATGGTACACATAGCACATACGAAATTTGGTTGAACTCCAACTGATAGTATAGAAGTTACATGTATTTAAAAATTGGTCGTATCAGCAGGCTTATAATCATGTTGGTAGAACTGACGTATATAAGTTACTCCAAATTAATCTAAAATGTCAGAATATACGTGTGCATAGTTTAAAGCTGTTGGCTTGCATACTTTCTGATATATTGGTATCTGGATAAAAACAATAAAAATAGAGAGAGCAATTATTAACAGTTGGCAGCCCTGGTGGCTCTTAAGAATACACTCAGTCATATCTCTTTATGTACAGATATTACATACAAAATTTGGTTGGAATCCAATTGATAGTGTAGAAGTTATATGCATTTAAACATTGGACCTATCAGAAGGCTTAAAATTATTTTGGTAACACTGTCATTGTTGGCCTCCTGGAAATTAAACTGAAATAGTATTATCTGCATGTGAACCAATTTTGGAGTAGCTCCCATGCATACCTTGCGAGATATCCAACATGGAGCTCAAATTTCTAGCGCGTTTTTTCAGCAGTTGGTAGCACTGACATCATTTTCAAATATGGACGTGAGATATTCCGGTACACATCTTTACTCCTACTAAATTTGGTTTTGATTGCTGCAGCCGTTTAGGAGTTGATAGGGGGGGACACACACACAGCCAACCAGACAGACAGACATTTTCCCGGATCGATCTCATAAGTCTACATTTTCCTTATTTTTTGCAAAATGTGAAAAGTAGGCTAATTAGTGAATTGCTAAGGGAGAAATGAGTAGGTGAAGGCCACTTATAAAGTTCATAACCAGTAACGAGAAATTACCTTGTTAGAGCAATGTTTAATAACCAACCTTATTATATTGGTAAATAACAAGAGGTTAAATTGTATGCAATGCCGGTTCTGATTTGTCTTTTATTTTAAATATTATAGTCTATTTTATGGGTACAGCTGAGCTCATTCCCCAGATATATAACTGTATTAAATGAAATTAATGGGAGTGTATCTTTATTAATAAAAGTATTGATCAGGCGGAAGTTTTAACCTGTTTAGACTAATTTGTTTATCATTACGGAACCAGAAGGAACCTTTTAAGTTCTAAAAACGCATGTAATGTTTCAGGATTAGGGTATAACCCAACTATTTTGGGTACATTCGTGTTGACCGACTGAAAAGCACCAAACTTTTGTTTTAATGAAGACTCAAACAACAACTATGGAAGAACGGTGCATATACTTTGAAGATACTCTCCAAAACTAGGACGAAACATGAAATTTCTTGTATACCATTACATATAACTAGAATAAAATAATTATTCTTGTAAATATGGGTCCGCCCAGTCAATACCTTTAATTATAATGTAATCGAAGATCACATCTCTTTATACATTACAGGACATGTTTCGGGATCCCATTTATCCTGATCCCTTCATCAGGGAGAAAAAGAATAATTATTTTATTCTAGTTATAATAATCTCGTCAATACGGACCAATGTCAAACGTCAACAACCTTGACCTTAACATGTCTGATACCATTACATAGGTATATAGGAGGATGTGGTTGCTATAAGAAAATAAAGTAATTGACATTACTGATTAAACAATGGATAATGCTCATAATCTATATTAATATTGCAATCAGCATTAAGCCCTTCATCATAAATAGCTGTGGCTGCTGTTGAGGAAGATTTAAATAGCAAACATTACAAATGATTTAATCACTGTTATTAAACGTGTTCAATCGAATGAATCCCATTCAAATATAATGATATGGTAGATAGTTCGACCAATGACACCCATGATTATTTTTTACTGAGTCAAAGCGTACACAGCTGAAAGTGATAGCTATGCAGAGCTCTGTTATTTGAATTGCGGGATTTTTCTTGTCCATTTGTTAGGGATCCACAGTAAATTGAAATGTACTTCAAAACAATCATACGAGTTAATAATAATAATAATAATAATAATAATAATAATAATAATAATAATAATAATAATAATAATAATAATAATAATAATAATAATCCGCCTCGAGGAGGACGTAGAGCTGACTACGGCCGGACGGGTCCACAGGTGGCGGATAGTGGATCGCCCTCTAGATATGGAGGGTAGCTGCGACATAAGCAGGGTAACCTGACGAATAAGCAGTCCCGGACCAACAGCGGCATTGCTAACAGGATGTGGTGGGTCTGTGGATGGCACCACAGTCTCTATAAAATGCCACATATATCCAAAGACAGCAATGTGACAAGGCGAGTCAGTGCCGCCATAAGCACTAGCCAACAGCGTCTGTACTCCATGTTAGGGGCGGCTGTGAAAGGCGTCTGTACCCCATGTTAGGGGCGGCCTAAATGAAATCCTGGCAGTAGGTATAAAACGCAACCCATTGATAATGGAGAAAATGTCAAAGAATAATGAGCCTCGGAAAAGGACGCTACCCGAGGTGCGTCGGGGCAAGTTTGAAGCTGGTGCTGAACGTGACAGCAGGCGAACCACCAGTGACATGATGCTGAACAGGCGGGCACATGTCGGGTCACCCGAAAATTCTACAGCCGACAACGCAGATAGGAGAACCCAACAGCCGTCTTCTCCCCCTGTCGAAAGTGTTTCAAACATTCAACTGACCACTAAGGCAGGCAAACTGAGGCAGCGCTTAAAATGGACTGATGAGATGAACAAATTCATAATGCGCTCATACTTTATTGTTACAAACTTAGAGAGAGACCTCACAACATATAGGAAAGATTTGCACAAGTTGTTTGTGGAGAATTTTCCTGACTACTCTTTCGTTACAGAACAAAGAATTGCAGACCAAAAACGTGTAATAGTGAGGAACAATAGACTTCCTGCAATAATGATTCAAAGTCTTAAAGAGGAAGCAGCAAAAATTCTAGCTTCAGAATCCAACAATGAAAGCAGATCCACATTATTGATTCAAGCTGTTCAGGAAGTAACCTGCAGAAATGACACAGGGGAAGAGGGAATTATTGAACCAACTATCCCTACTAATATCTCGAGTTCTGATGAAACAAGTTCTATTGAACATGTGTTTAAAGAGGCAATGACAGAATTTATGGGCCTTAAAGTAGACTATCGACCAAAGCTCCCCAAACTCCTAGAAACAGCAAAGAGTAAATCTCTTGTCAGTATGACAAATAACATCCTAAAACAGTATGTGGAAACATCCGATAATCTAGAAGAAACAAACTCTCTTGTATATTGTGCAGCAGTAACTGTGATAAGGCTGAACAACCAGAAACTAATACCTTTGTCTGGAAGCTCTCGTGGAAAAGGTGCAGATGCAGAATACATTCCACCCTGGCAGCGTCGATTAGAAAATGACATCAAGGAACTAAGGAAAACCATAGGCCAACTAACAGCATATTTAAACAATAAAACTAAACCCAAAACCAATCGAAAGCTGAGAAATATATTCAGAAAAATCAACAGCCATATAAAGGAATATGATCACACAGAAAAAATCAAGGAATACATTGACAACCAAAAGCTAAAATTATGCGCAAAAGCAGCGAGACTCAGGAGGTACAAGGAATCACGAGCGAGGAAAACACAAAACAAACTTTTCTCCAACAATGAAGGTCAGTTCTACAGAATGATCAAACGAAACAAACAATCCATGACAAAAGCAGAACCTCCTAGCAAGCAAGAAACGGAAGATTTTTGGAGAAGTGTATGGGCTGCAAAGTCACCGCACAATGAAAATGCAAATTGGATCAACGAAGAACGAAATAGCAATAATGTATATGAAGAAATGGATTTTGATACCATTGAAGAACGGCATGTGTATGATGCTATAAGGAGAACTCAGAATTGGAAAGCGCCGGGCACAGATAAAATTCACAATTATTGGTACAAACATTTCACGTGCGTGCACCAGAAGATAGCCCAGCAATTTACTTACCTCATCCATCATCCTGAGGAATGTCCTGATTTCCTTACTGCTGGAATTACATATCTAATCTCAAAAGAAAGTGGAAATACTAAAGACCCATCAAACTACAGACCTATCACCTGTCTCCAAACACTTTACAAACTATTTACGTCCATAATTGCGGACGAAATATACAAGTTTCTCGACAAACATAACATTTTGGCTGAGGAACAGAAAGGATGCAAGAAGCTGTCGCAAGGATGCAAAGAACAGATAGTTATTGATTCTGTGATAACACAACAGGCGATACATAATCAAAGGAATCTATATACGGCATACATAGATTACCAGAAAGCATTTGATTCAGTCCCGCATTCATGGCTGAAAGAAATCCTCCATATGTACAAGATTAACCCTGCTGTAATTCACTTCCTGGAGGTCACGATGGATAATTGGAAAACAGTACTGTATACTAAGACAGACAATGAATGTGTCACATCTGACACAATAAAAATTGAGCGTGGTATCTATCAAGGAGACTCGCTAAGCCCATTATGGTTTTGCTTAGCCATCAATCCTCTCTCTAAAATTCTAAAATCCACCGGTTTCGGATTTGACATCAAATACTACAATAGGAAATACAGAATATCTCATCTCCTTTATATGGATGACCTCAAAGTATATGCACACAGTGAGACTCAAATGAATGCCATGCTAAATATAATAGATTCATATTCATCCGATGTCCGAATGACGCTGGGAGTGAAGAAATGCAAGCGTTTGACAATTGAAAGAGGTAAATATGCAACTTCTGAACCACATGAGCTACGCAAAGGATCTTTAATTGAAGGAATGACTGAAATAGAAACCTACAAATATCTGGGATTTGCTCAAAATACAACTTTGGATCATAAAAGTATCAAAGATGAACTCATTGGAAAATATACCACAAGACTACATCAAGTGCTGCGAACCAGTCTATGTGCAAAGAACAAAATTAAAGCTATCAACACATACGCTATACCAACCCTAGTATATTCATTTGGGATTCTGAAATGGTCAGCAACAGAAATGGAAAGCCTGCAGAGAAAAACAAGGACCCTTCTCACTACTTACCGTTTACACCATCCAAACGCCTGTAAAGAAAGGGTCACTCTTCCACGAAAGATGGGAGGTCGAGGAGTACTGGATTTACAAATTTTGCTCCAGAACCAAATTAAAACCCTTAGAAGATATTTCTATCAAAGAAAGGAAAACAGCATTCTCCATAAAGCCATTGTACTTGCTGATAAACACACAGTATTGAACCTTCGTACATCTTCTGATGATCATATCAGCCAGCCACTACACTTACATGAAAAAGAAAAGGCATGGGGAGAAAAGTCCCTCCATGGAAAATACTACAGCAACCTATCCCAACAGAGTATTGATAAAAACGCATCGTGTATGTGGTTACAAAGTGGTCGACTGTTTGGAGAAACAGAGGGATTTGCAATTGCCATCCAAGATCAAGTCATTGCTACAAAAAATTACAAGAAATACATCATCAAAGATACCAGTGTAATTTCAGACAAATGCAGGCGATGCGCCATTCATCTCGAGACCATTGACCATGTCACTGCAGGTTGCCCAATACTAGCATCAGTTGAATATACAAAGCGGCACAATCAGGTTGCAGGCATCATTCATCAAGCACTCGCACAGAAATATAAATTAACTGAGGAGTATATCCCTTACTACAAGTATCATCCACCATCCCTTCTCGAAAATGAACTGTGTAAAATATACTGGGACACTGGTATTGTGACAGATAAAACAATAGATCACAATCGACCAGACATCATAGTAGTAAATAAGGCTGATGGCACTACATTCATAATAGACATAGCAGTCCCCAACGACACCAACATCGAACGTAAACACAATGAAAAAATCTCCAAGTATAGACAGCTTGCAGAAGAAATCAAGAGGATATGGAAGATGAACTGCGTCCGGATAGTGCCTGTAATCTTGTCAGTCAACGGCCTCATACCTCACACACTCCACAAGAGTCTGAAAGAATTGGATCTTCCGCCGACCATCTACAAGAGTATGCAGCATTCGGTCCTATTGTCCACATGCAATATTGTGCGATCCTTCCTTGCTAATGAATGAGTGATAATGAACTCTTATATTTTGTATATACATGATATGTATTATAGTTTTTATTATAGTTTGTATGTATTGTTGTAAAGCACTTGGTTTAACCCGTGCTTTAGAGTAACCCATGTTTGTAATGGTGAATTGAATAAATAATAATAATAATAATAGTATAATAATAATAATAATAATAATAATAATAATAGTCTAATAATAATAATAATAATAATACATTTTTTATTGTTGCCTTAGTAATAGAAATTTAATCTTCTTCTTCTGCTTCTCCTTCCTAGCATTGTCCCGCTGGTGCAGGGTCCGCTTTTTTGGTCATTGACCTCCATTTTGTCCGGTTTCGTGCGTCAGCTGGATTTAGGCCAGTAATTTTTAAGTCACCATTTATAGTGTCTTGCCAACGCTGCTTCGGTCGTCCTCTGGGGCGTAGGCCTTCAACCTCAAAATGAAGGACAGAGTTATTAACAGTATCAGGCGCTGCAGGCAGGGCATGGCCATACCATCGGAGCCGTTTCTCTCTCATCTTGTCCACAATTGGGGCGACACCCGTTTGCTCCCGGACTGTGTCGTTTCTGACATGGTCAATAAGGGAGATGGCCATTGTCCAATGGAGCATTCTCATTTCCATGACGTGCAGGCGACGTTCTGAAATTTTGTCGGATGGTCGACATTCAACTCCATACAGTGCAACTGGCCGTACCACTGTCCGATATATCTTCGATTTGAGACGAAGTGGCATTTTCTTGTCGCAAAGCACGCCCGTGACCTCCTTCCACCGCATCCAGGTTGCGTTTACCATGGCTCTAGTGCTGTGCGGGCTTTACGCGACAGAGTTCTGCCAGGGGCTATCGTCTTGTTTACGGTATTTGTTTAAAAGCACTTTATAAACAAATAATTATATTTCCGTTGACTTTTCAAGAAATGCAAGATTTTTCCTGTACTATTGAGACAATTTGGAAGATTTTGGTACAAACCACACTTTCTAACTCCCTATGGTTTAGGAGCTTGAGTTTAGCGTTTTATATAATAAGATGTTATGATATACAGTACTCTGAAGAAAGTTATCCGTGACTGGCTGGGACTCAGACCATTCAGGGAGCAGGGTGCTGATCAATCAGGCACGTCTAACTGGCAACCAATGGTCAGTTTGAGTAGAGACATGAACTCGTACCCATGATTAAGGCTGCTGCAATGACAGCCAAAACGTCGGGAATCAATCACCGATAAACGTTGCGGCTCCATCCTGTTAGCCTAGATCAGTGGTGGCCACTTTGTATGGACAGAGGGCCACATTACTGAAGGAAACATATTCGGCGGGCCAAAACTCCCAATTTATTCAAATCTGACGTGATTATTGTACAAGTAGGAATAATAAATATATGATTTACGTATGTTGAAAGCTTGCACGCAGTATTTATTAAATAAAAACACAAACACTTTATTTTATTATTATTATTATTATTTAATCGAATAGCACTATTACAGAGCACGTAAAATCAATACTTCAAATCTTGCCACATGTCTTTTTTTCTCTGCCCACATTCTCTTCATCCTCTCTGATCTCTGCTTTCGGAGCTGTTCAATGCTCCGTGGCTGCTTTCGTTGTCTTTCTTGTTCCACACTGAAGATCACTTTTTCAATTTTGTCCCGAAATAAATTCCTATTATATGTATCTGTAATGCCAATATCGGCTTCCTTAAGATCTTTTAATGTCTGTGTAAACCACACTGGTTGAACTTCAAGTTTTAAATTTTTATAAAAATTTGTATTGTTAGCCTGTCATTATTCATTGTATTTAAATGTAACCTTACATATGTATGTGCTTCCAAAAATTAAGCACTGTTTTAGGGCCCAGATCCTTAAGAGTGGGTAACGTTCGGGAGACAGCAGTTTCCAGAACTCAACCCCAGTTCTCAATAATTGATTTCAGGTTAGCAGACACTGAGTACTGATGTCTTCTATTCTTCCTGTCACAGGTAGTTTCGAAAGTGGTACAGACTGGAATTATTTTAAAACTTTATCTTCCTTGAAAGCCTCGGCCATTCTTAGAGAACATTGTTTAACGATCTCACCATCCGTGAATTGCTTCTTTGCTTTGGCGAGCTAATAAATACTGACCATTTAGGAAGCAAAAACAACCGATTCCTGTATTTTAGACACATCACAATTTTTTTTAAGTTAGCTTCTTTCTGAACTGCTTGACCGCTATTTTACGAGATTCAAGGAAGTGTTTTTCATATTTCTCTTGGTGATTTGTCATATAATGTCTTTTGAGGGTATGTTCTTTCAACACCGCAATCACTTGTACACACACCAAACATTGGGGTGTGTTGTATTTTGAAACTTGGAACGGTTTTCAGTGTCCACTTTTCTATGTTTTTGTTTGTCTTCCTCGATCCAGAACTTTAACCCACCTTCCTACCTAGTGGAAGAAAATGGAACTATTAGGCATGTACCTACCGGAAAAAAGTGAAACTATTTCAATATAATGTTAGCAATTAGTATGGAAGCATACAGTAGTATTGGGCAACTAGGTGTCGTTTACGATACCATTTGGTACCAAAAGTAGGAACTACTTGAAATTGATCGTCTGCAGTCCTTACCTGAATTACAGATAACACACACTAATACAGCCATCACAAATAACACTGGTTATCAGACAGATTCTACACAAACCCAAAGTACACAGGGCTACATGACCGCGTTGTCGCAGCCTCTAAACTGAGGAACTCCAGATATCCGGTTTGTCTGGAACAAAAATAATTTTTAAAAATATTTTTACTTTACAGTATTTCTTTTACCGGGCTGAATCTTCTTGAACGTATTTTCCGCCAAGGATAGTTAAGGACAGGAATTGGAAGTAATTCGGCCACGGTCTATCAAAGGTACCGTCCCAGCATTCGCCTGGAATTGAGAACTGATTTTAGTAAAACGTCTTCGTGATCGTCCTGCGCACAAACTTTATACAAATGTAAGACTGAAAAAAAACACACATTAATTTAGTGCAAAAAACAGAGTCGTAAATGTAAGGAAAGTGTTCTGATATTTTTTTGTACAATTGAAATAAGGTATTGCAACTTATTTTAATAGATTATACAACAGGTATTTGTTTTTTAGTGTTTCCGGATTATCCGGATTTTCGATAATCCGGATCAGTTCCGGTCCCATTCAATCCGGATAAACGAGGTTCTTGTGTATATGTTTACTTATCTCAGTGGAGCCGTTGCCGCATGCCTGTTACCCTAGAGCCTGACTTCTCTCCACAATCATTGGGCAAATTCGTGTTGACCGACTGAAGAGTTACTACAGACAGATCCTCTGGCTGTTCATCATCATCACCATCATCATCCTGAACCAACTCCAGTTGCCCGGGTGTGGTACATGAGCCCCCTCCATTTCACCCTGTCCTTGTACCACTCCTCCTCCACCAACTTGTGCCAATCATGACCTCTCTTCAGTACATCGTTCTTGACTGTATCTATCCACTTCTTTCATGGCCTTCCCACGCACAGTGGGTCAAAATCGAAATCTAGGAGGACAAAATTATTTATTTTCATAATTGAAAGATCAAAATGTATTACTTCTACAGCATTCTCATATAATTGCCGCTCACTATTCTGGGATATAAACGCATCTTAGTGTAAGTCTGTCACCACTGTTCGACCAGTCTGAATTGGAGGGTGAATGTAAGTGGCTGTGGTTTGGTTGTCTTTGTGGTTAGTGTGATGCTTTAAGATGGAACATACAGCTGAAGGTATGATCTTTGTAACGTGTTTCAGTTATTAATGGGCGTAATTGTTACGTAATTTTAGCTATATTTGCATTATTTATTATTTAACTATTATTTTAAAAATTATATTTTCACTTAGATTTTTAGTATGTCGCGTCACTCTGCGTCACTTTCTACTTAATGTTAAAATGCAGATAAAGTCTTGTAGTTTACGCCTGTTATAGGATATTTTGCATCTTTTTGCAACTTACTTAGTTATTTTACGTTTTAGAAGATGCCGCGCAACCAGTTCTCACACGTTTACAACTGTTTGAAGCACTGGGTTCGACAATTATGTCAAAAGTGGAACTTTGTGACTTTGTTAAAAGTACATTAGGGGTAGAAAATTGTTCTGAAGAGATAACTGAATGCTCTATCCAACTCCTAGTCATAGACAATATCTTGCATGTGTAGACATAACTTAAAAAAGGTCTTAACTGATGTTTATTATGTAGTAAACAAATTATATACGTTGCTTTCACTCTAAATTCATGATTAAAACGTAAAAATATTTTGTCCCCCTAGATTTCGATTTTGACCCACTGTGCCACGGGTCGTCTTCCTTCTACTTTTCTCTCAAATTCCTTCCGTGCAGTTCTGTTTGGTGGCATCCTCTTCATGTGACCAAACCACTTCAGTCTTGAGATCTGGATCTTATTGAGGAGAGAATCATCTATTCCTACTTCTTCTCTAGTCTTCTAATTTCGGATCTTGTCTCTCCTGGTTTTGTGTATTATGGTACGTAGGAATTTCATTTCGGCTGCCTGGAGTTTAGAGTTATCTCTATTGGTTAGTGTTGTGGTTTCGAGACTGTATGTAAGAATCGGTGTATAATAGGACTTGTGCAATGTCATCTTTGTTTTCATGGGCATTTGCTCATCCCACGGCAGGTGTCTTACCTGGTGATAAAATTGTGTTGCCTTATTAATTCGATTGTTTACCTCATGTTTTGCTAGGTTGTCACTTGATAGAATGCTAACCAAGTACTTGAAAACTTGACCGATGTCTAAATTGGCTTCATTTAGCATGCCTATTGGATCTGCTCCTTCCTCATACACTTTCATCGCCACCGTCTTTGTCTCGCTGATGTTAAAACCACATTTCTTACACTCCTCATTCCAGTTATGCAGCCTCTCACCCAGTTCTTCCTCTCACTCCAGTTCGCAACATCATCTGAAAATGGGAAGGCTCTAATATCTCCATTTTCTTTCCTTTTAACAGATTTCATTACCACATGCATCACAATGATGGCTGTTATTATGCATTGTTATTGGGTGTGTGTAGAATTCGTCTGATAACGTGTATCACTGTGATGACTGTACCAGTGTGTGTATTTGTAATTGAGGAAGGATTGGGGTAGGAAGCGGCCGTGGAAAGTTCTCCTAGCGCGTGACTGGCTGGGACTCGGACCAATCAGGGAGCAGCGTGCATCTTTCAGAAAGATCGTACCTTTGTGTCCACGCTGTGTTGATCTCCAGACTCGAGTAGCAAATTCAGTCCCAAATTGGTTTCGTTACTGCAACAAACCTCGGCAAAGCACAAATTAATATTTTCTAACGTCTTCTGTCCTGCCCTTTTCCCTCTAATGTGGCTTTCATCGCATATTCACAAAATATGACGTATCTAGTAAAAGTAAAGGGGATCTCAGAACCTAGCCAATCTCCTTTATACATCTTGAACTCGCCTTACATTAGCTGTTTACTTACTTACTTACTTACTTACAGTACTCTCCTGGCTCCACAAACCGCAGTCGGTTCTTGGCCTCGTCAAGCAGCCTCTTCGAACCTCGTCCCCCCAGGGGCTCACATCTAGTGGGACGTGGGTTGGCGACCACGGGACCCCAGCCGAGTCCGGCATTGCTTCCACTTACTTGTGCCGGGCTCCTCTCCGTCTTCTTTCCTGTCGACCTCCCTTGGTCAACTCTTGTTCTCTTCCGACCCCGACGGTATTAGGGTATCTGAGGCCTAGGGAGTCTCTTCATTTCCTGCCTTAATTGGCCCTTGTCATCTTTTCCGATACCCTCCTTCTGCGAGGGGTCAGCCTTCTTTTTCTTTTCATGTTATGTCCTGCGTTCTGCTCAAGGCCCTCAAGGAGGCCGGGTGTATGTAGCCCCACCACTTCTGGTGCACCCAAGATAATGCTACACCCTCGGGAGTTGGCGACCCAGAGGGATTCCTGAGCTGGGTCCGGTTTCCCCCTTTTGTCCTTACCTGTGGGGCGGACCCTCTCCTCTTTCACTTTCCTATCTGCCTTTTATGGCTCTCCTTACTTCCAAGTCCCTCAATCCGCCTTCTTCGGGGGTTGAGGGCATTTCTTTTCCTCCTGTCCTTTATTTGTCTCATTCTCCTTTAGTTTTCCATTTCTTCTTCTAGTATGTAGGTTAGTAGTTAGTTTTTTTTTTTGGGGGGGGGGCGTGGTGGCGCAGTGGTCAAGCTGTATGCCTCTCACCAAGGCGGACCGGGTTCGATTCCCGGTCAATGCATGTGAGATTTTCGATGTGAATTGCCATGTCCTGTGGTTCGGATTCCACGTAAAACGGAGGTCCCGTGGCTTATGATCGCGAGATTAACGGTCACGTTAAACTACAAGCTTCCTTTTTTAGTTTTAGTTTTTAAGTTTGCATTTCATTTTCATCTTCACGATCACCCAAACCATCAGGGGCCGATAACCTAGATGTTAGGCCCCTTAAAACAACAATTATCATCATCATCATCATCATCCAACCTCGTTCTGTCCTTGGCATCTTCCTCTCGCACTAGCTTGCCACGGTGGGTGAGTGGTTATCGTGTTGGACTACCAACCTCAAGCTTGCAGGTTCACCCCTGGCCGTGGTAAGTGATTTTTGAAAGGCGACAAAAATTATGACACATATGTCATACTTTGTTGGCATGTTAAAGAACCTATTAGAATTCAGTACGCTGTGTTCATAATGGCCAAATTAATCACGGGATTTTCCGCCAACACTAAGTTCTTCATTTCCCTACTAGGAAGCGCTATAGTGGCAAGGAACTTAGTTATCTAACCACCTTAACTTTCATAGCGCTCCAAAGAACGAAAAAATTCGACATGTAAGCTGCCCTCTGGGTATCAAATAGCAAAGCACCCGGCACCCGAGGCCAAACGATATAATAATAATAATAATAATAATAATAATTATTATTATTATTATTATTTCTTTGTTCGATTTTGACCTACTTTGGACCACGGGAAACAATTGACTTGATGATTAGTCCTTTTTTCTGCTCCCAGAAACTCTTCATCCTTTCACTGTGCATTCTCTACCTTTCTTCCCACCAGATGTTCTTGGCTCTTCTCCTTTGCTTTTCCTGGAACCCCTTGAATGCATCAATCGTACCTCGAAACACCTCTCTATTCCAGATCTCATTTGGACTGACCCCAACTTCCTCCATATCCTTTCTTATTTCATCTATCCATTTAGTATTCGCTTTTATCTTGGTGATGTAATTAAAGATCTTCTTTGTTAGTCGACTATCGCTCATTCTCGTAAGGTGTCCATAGAACTTCAATCTTCTCTTCCGTATGGTATCTGTGATTTTTTCTGCTTGTCCGTAAATATCTTTGTTTCGCCTCTTCCGCCATGTACCATCATTTCTATTTTCGGGTCCTAAGATCTTCCTCAAGATTTTCCTTTCTTTCTTCTCCAGTTCCTCTAATTCACCTTTCTTGTTCAGTATCAAACATTCTGAACTATACAATGCCTCAGGCTTGACAACCGTGGTATAGTGTCTTATCTTCGCTCCGTAAGATATTGTTCTTTTGTTGTACCTATTCTGCACTAATTTATATGCTAATTCCATCTTACTGATCCTCCCTTTGTTTGCTGCATTATCTAGTCCATGGATCCATTCACCAAGATATTTAAACTTATCCGACCTCTTGATCTTCCCATAATTTGTTTCAAAGTGCTTTTCGTTATTATTATTATTATTATTATTATTATCATTCTTACTTACTTACTACTTACTCGTTCTGTCCTTGACATCTTCCTCTTGCGCTCCTAGTAGCTGGATGTCCTTGGCTACCTAGTCTCTCCATCTCATTTTTGGTCTGCCTATAGGTCTTCGTCCGTCCGGCTTTTTCTCACACACTTCTTGCAATCTAGATCCCTCTTCTCCTCTATACATGTGACGAGCCCATCTCAGCCTTCTTGTCTTAGCTTCCACAACAACATCGGGTTCTTTATACAATTCCTTTAGTTCCTTGTTCTTTTTCCTTCGCCACTCACCTGATTCACAAATTGGTCCGAAAATCTTTCTGAGGATTTTATTTTCAAAAACCTTTATCTTTCTCTCTGTGCATTTGCTTAATCCCCGTGTTTCTGCAACATATACTGTACTAATACTGGCCTAATCCCCGTGTTTCTGCACCATATACTGTACTAATACTGGCCTAATACCCGTGTTTCTGCACCATATAGTAATACTGGCCTAATCTCAATATTTCTGCACCATATAGTAATATTGACCTAATTATAGTTTTATATATTCGTATTTTGGTACCTCTTGATAACAATTTGGATGTGAGTAGTTTGTTAACTGAAAATGATGCTCTGGATGCAGCTTTAAACCTCGCTTCTATCTCCTGTTCTTCTTCGTTTCTATTGTGTATTAGCTGTTTAGTAATGGAGAATGTTGTGTTCATGTTTCAGATGCTGTTACTAGTAGTGGCGCTCCTGGCGTCTACTGCGCATGTTTGTGCGCAACAAGTGGCGCCATGTACCTTCAACTCCATGTGCTCGTGCAAGTTTGGGGACAGCGAAACTCGCGGGATCCACTTCACCACCCCCAAGACGCTGGAAAACGTGAAGGACATCAGCTGCGTAGGGGTGCCCTTCGCCAAACTTCCAGGTATGTTAATATCGCTTCTTGTTGGAAATGTCTTCTGACAGGGAAAGGTACTTCCCTGCTTGCCACTGAGCTAAACTCCTCCGTACCGCAACCCTATCGCACAATACTATATCAGTTGCTGTTATTGCCCAAATTAAGCACTGATTTCTGTAGAGCAGAGCTCCCAGACGGTCGGCATCACACGTGTTCAAAGCACCGCAAAGCGGTGTTGTATTTGTGGATGTAACAGCTTAGGCTTTCACGGCCGGCGTTCATAATTAAGTACAGGTATTTCGGGCTTGTAGGCCGTGGTCCAGACAGGTGCTGACCAAGGAAAGGAGCGGAACCCTTGATAATGCCGGACGAAGTTTCCGATGAAACGTCGGGAGATATCCTGCCTGAACCACGGCCTACAAGCCCGAAAAACTTGTACTTAATTATTTGTGGATGTGTTCTTCTTTCATAAGATCTGTCCAAAGAGAGGCGTCCTCCATTTCTCTCTGTCCTGAGCATCTTCTTGTATTTGCTTGTAACTTATTCCTCTCTTCACATCTGTTAACATTCCAAACCTTCTTCTTCCTCTCCCTCTTTTTGCTTCTACTTTTCCTTCCACGATTCTTTGTAGTAGACTATTCCTACGCAGTATGTGACCCACCCTCTTCTGTATCACCCTCATTGAACTCCTCTCCTACCCTCTCCTACCCTTCTCAACACCTCCTCATTTCCCCATTTCTCTTTCTCCATTCTTCTCCATAACCACATTTCAAAACGTTCAAAATAATTTTGTTCATCCTGTCTGACTGTCCATGTTTTCGAACCATAACATACAAAACTCCACACAAAACATTTTGTAAACCTCTTCCTAAATTTGATCGGTCTGTTAATAAACTTTTCACTCTCCCGAAAGCTCTCTTCCTCATGGAGATTCTGCGTCCCACTTCTTCTGTATAATTTCCGCTGGAGTTTATCAAGCTTCCTGTGTTCATGTATTCACATTAAACATGTTTATTTTCCTTAATATTCACAAAATAATACCAGTAACAAACTGTAGCTACTAAATCAACAACCTTGTTATATCCACACATAGACGCTACGTCTGTCTAAGGGTGAACACGTTTGTTATTCCATGAAAGTTCAATGTTGCATACACATTACGCTGTTATTCCAGTTATGATATCCTATATATTTTCAATGTATTTAGCCTCTAGCTGTGCTATACGTAATTATTTTTTGTCCACAGAAGTTATTCTATCTATTGCAAATTGAGCTTACATCCAGCTTAAACCAGATGTCGGGGGTTTGTCTGTCCCAAATAGCGGTACATCTGCGCATGCGCACGTTTATCAAATGCGGTTTATGAGCTGTATAACTAACGTTATTAGAATATTCTGAACTATGATTGTAATGAATTCAAGTTTGCGTTAGATTTATTCACTCCGTTAAATTAATATACGGTTTGTTGTTTTAGTTGTTGTACATCCAGTTCTAGGTGCACGCCACTTAACACTTTATGGGATAGTGGTCTCTATATTACCACCTGTCATAAGGACAGTTTATGCTTTCAAAGATGCTGATAGTTGAATCTTTTAGCCAAATTTCGGAGAATTTTCATGCCGAAGTGCTAGTATTTCTAAAAATCAAATATTATATGCGCATCTACTTGACGTAGGCCAATGTGGTGGATAAAATTTTAAAAAATAAATAAACTAAAAACATCAACATTTAAAGTCTAAAAATAAAATTTAAATATAGAAACGAAAATTATAAAAATAAAATTACAGTGATGGAAGAAATACAAGAGTTAAAATTATTAACATGAATATAAAAGGAAATATGAAGATAATTGTAAAATCAATTCGAAATTAATTAATTAATTAATGAAATAAAAATAAAATATCAAAACTAAATCTATAAGAACAGAAATTAAAAATTGAAAATAAATATAATGGCAATAATTAAGACACGAGTATGTTTATAAAACGGGCGTATGCGAGTTTTATAATTTTCATACGAGTGTCTTAATTATCTTTATAGGCGAGTTTTTGTTCGACGATAATTATTATAACTATTTTATGTTCGAACATAAATATTCATATATATCTGTCAATATTTCGTCAGTTTTATGTACTGAACAGAGCGCATGAGACGCAGAGAATGCCTTGTATTTGACCATGGCCTTCTCGATTACCCTACTATGACACTAAACCAGGCAGTGAAATTTAAATTAGAAGGCCTTGGAACTCAGCCCCGGTGCGATGCTATCGTCACCCAATTGGTCAAACAACTGTTTCTTGAGCTCTGATTGGCGAGAGAACTGTTTCCTAATGAAAAATAGTGTTATAATGACCATCATTATGATACAGTTTTCTGGCATATAATAGTCAGGGTCAAACATAAACATTAATTAATAATAGTAATAATTAAAAATGATTTAAAATATAAAACTATATACAAATAAGAAAATAGTTTTGCACAATAAAGGGTTAAATAACGTAAACCAAAAGTGTCAAAACATTTTGTAACCCTAAATAATCTCAAATATACAGGGTGGAAAAGGGGTGAGTAGTTAGCACCCCAACTGGGAAAAGGAGGATTGGGATTCGGGCACACAGTGAAATTTAAATAGAGCGATGAGGAAGAGACCAAATATTGATAACCAAGGTTTGATACATTTATTTGATTTGTGAAGTAATAACAAACATTTTCATTTAGAAGAATAATTAAAAGAAACTAATAAAAAATGCAAGGTTTCTCCAGGAAACTTAGAATAAAGAAGAATTATAATAAAAATGCATAAAAAGGCCATATAAAGGCGATTAAAAAAGTATGTTTAAGAAAAATATCTAAAAACAAGCAAGAAGCAAGAAAAAAGGCTTAGCCTTGAAAAATGTATAAACCAAGTGAAGGTAGTTCACGTTACCAATAATTCGATACTTTTGTACTTAGTATTTGGCCCGCAGGAAGCGGGTTGTGATCCAAACGAAGGCTTCCTCTAAGCTGCCTCGGCATGCGTTCCGAGAAAGATGGATGGTGGCTCCATTGGCGAATTGCACCCCGCAGGAACAGACCTCTTGGTAATGATCAGTCTGGCGGTTTACAATCAATTGTAGTTTCTCATCGCCGAGTTGTAGTGAGCTAGCGGGCTGACTTAGTTGCTGAGGTGAAGGTCGTTGACTCATGCCTCGCCCAGCATGACAGAGTCCGAGTGATGAAGCATGCCGCCTGGCAAGGTTCCAGCCACTCAATGTTTACTAACAGGGCCTTCCCAAGAAGGGCCTTGCTGTGGAACGGCAGGCAGCCGTGGTCAGACTGGTTCAAGCAGGTAGATGTAGACAAGGCCGCAGAACGGCGAAGCGGAGAATTTATAGTGGAAATGACGACAGCGCGTCGAACAATCCAGAATGAAGGCGGGGCGTCAAACAGCCAATCAGCGCACAGCCCAAGCACATTGCGACGGTTGCCGCTGAGATGAGCACAGTACCTCATGAAAAAGTGTGACAGTATGGTGCGTCTAGAAAGACACTTCAGAAAAAGGTGAGTTGACAAGAATAATAAAGAACAACAATACAAATGAAACGTAAGTTAAGTAAATAATCAGAACACCGTGTTCATACTGCAATTATAACGAAAAAAAATAATGGGGCAAAATTGAACGAATGTTTCAAACCGTGCGGGAAACATAGCCACAAAAAAAAAAACATTCGCAAAAGCGAACACAGGGTGTGTAACTATTAGTTACGGAAAATTATTGACCCAATATTCCCGATAATATAAGAATGGATCCGTCATCAGTTCGTTCCTGAGTATTTTGCTTAATCACCAGTGTTAACTGCATCATGTTCAAGTAACACTGATATCCTGCAATATTCATATCAAAGAAAGAGCAACAACATCGATAAAGGCAAAGTACAATATTCAGCAGCCTCGAAAACTCTCAATAAAAGAGCAGTGACAGTACTTAAAACAGTATCTAACAGGATCCAAACAATCTGGGACAAACTTAAAATCCACAACCTCAAGAAGAGAGAAAGAGCGTAAAGTTGCTGTTTATGATAATTGTTATTGTAAGGGGCCTGACATCTAGGTTATGGGCCCCTAATGGTTTTGGTGATAGTGAAAGATGAGATGAGAATGAAAACTATAACTAATACTAACTACAGACTTACAAACTAGAAGAAGAAATGGTAAACAAATAAAGGATAAGGCAAATTAAGGACAGGCAGAAAAGAAATGCTTTCAACCCTCGAAGAATGAGGATTGAGGGACTTGGAAGGAAGGAGAGCTATGAAAGGCATATAGGAAATGGGAAAGAGGAGGGGGCCCGCCTCAATGTCAAAGGAAAAAGGGGACAAAACGGATCCAGCTCAGGAATCCCTCGCGATCACCAACTCCCAAACTCACCAGCAGTGAGCCCTTGAGGGTGTAGCAATATCCAGGGTGCACCAGAAGTGGTGGGGCTACACACACCCTGCCTCCTTGAGGACCTTGAGCAGAAGGCAGGAGATAACATGAAAAGAAACAGAAGACTGACCCCTCGAAGAATGAGGGTATCAGTAAAGATGAGAATGGGGCCAATTTAGGCGGGAAAGTAAAAGACTCCCTAGGTCTTGGATACCCTAATACCGTCGGGGTCGGAAGAGAACAAGTGTTGACCAAGAGAAGTCGACAGGAAAGAAGACGGAGAAGAGCCCGGCACAAATAAGTGGAAGCAATACCGGTCTCAGCTGGGATCCCGTGGTTGCCAACCCACGTCCCACAAGTTGTGAGCCCCTGGGGCGGAAGAGAGTTAAGTTAACAACCACACAACTTTAATAGAAGTGATGATTATCCCATGAGTAAATCATGGCTGCCCTCTATAATTTCATTACCAACATCTTCTTGATCTCAGGAGGTCATGGAGTAACTATTTGTTTGGACATGACTTCCTACTTTATACCCCTTATCTATGGAGGCTACATGCCATTGATTACCCCTCATTCCTTCCTTCTTTCTTTCTTTCTTTCTTTCTTATGTTCTTGGCAAACCTTGATAAAGGGACAAGTAGTTGTCCTTTAAACGTCGGTTTTTTAAGTGTCACTCGACCTAACAGCTCCGTCCCAAAGCTATATTATGTACGCAATTGTTCGGGAAAGTTTACTCAACAGTGTAATCCTGGATACGTTCCTAGGTATCACAATCATCCCCATATACGAGGTCTATTCCAAACTAAGGTCCGGTTAAAAAAATCATCCTTAATCAAAATTGTTCCCAAAACAATTGTTTTTATTGACATTCCTTACGTCTTTCTCTATTTTTCTACATAATTTCCATACTTATTTACACATTTGTCACATCGTTCCACAAGCTTTTGAATGCCTAAGTCGTACAACTCGGCCGCCTGCGAAGCTAACCAGTCTTTAACAGCTTCTTTCACTTCGTCATCTGTGTCGAAGCGCTTGCCGCCAAGAAACTCCTTTAGGTAGCGGAACAGGTGGAAATCACTTGGCGCCAAGTCCGGACTGTACGGTGGGTGGTCCATCTGTTCCCATCCAAATTTCTTGATTAGAGTTTGCGTGTCATTCGCAGTATGGGGTCTGGCATTGTCATGCAATAACAACAACACTCCAGACGACAAAAGACCGCGTCGCTTATTCTGGATTGCACGTCGAAGTTTAGTCAGGGTAGCGCAGTAGGCGGCTTTATTGATCGTTGTCCCTGAAATAGTGAATCGTCGATCTTCACGAATTTTGTCGTCAACCGCATGAACCAACTCGTCTGAAATCACTGATGGTCTACCAAAACGGGGTTCATCGTGTACATTTTCCCGTCCTTCATTAAAGGCTCGCACCCACTTGCGCACTTTACTGTCACTCATTATGTTAGAACCGTACACTTCAGTAATCTGCCGATGAATTTCTGCCGCAGAAATGTTTCTTGCAGACAGAAACCGTATCACTGGCCCTACTTCACAATCGGCGGGCTGATTAAGTGTCTTAAACACTGTGAACTGACACTATCAACAGCACACAGCAACAGTAACAACGCTACTGGCGACTTTTGCCGCGCAAGGCATGACAGGAGTCGGCGCGCATGCGTGTTTTGCCCTTGGCGCCGCTATGAAATATTTACGGCGAATCAGACCTTACTTTTGTAATTACCCTCGTATCTTCTCTGTAAGTCTACAATGATCTGGACTTCTTCTTCTTCACTTTTTCTTCTTCTTCCTTAGCGTTTGTCCCGCCTAGCTGCAGGGTCCGCTATATGGATAGGTTGTAGCCATTTGTTTCTGTCTCGGGCCATGTCAAGACGAAGGTGGTGTTTCTTCAGATCTCCATGTAGCGTATCATCCCACCGTTGCTACGGTCTTCCCTTAGGTCTTTTACCGACGACTTGTATATTGTAGCCAGTCTTTGCAATTGTGTCCGCTTCCGCTCGTAGAACAAGCCCAAACCAACCCAGACGGCACTCCCGCATCTTGTCACTGATTGGTGCAACCCCAAACCGTTTCCTGATGTTGTCATTGGAAACATGATCCAATTTGGTGACACCCGCTGTCCATCGCAACATCTTGGTCTCCATAACGCCCAAGCTACGTTCTGTCACTGTTGTTGTTGGCCAACACTCGCATCCGCACAATGCGACAGGCCGGATGACATTTCGATAGATCTTTGAATTTAGGTTGTCCTTTATCCTTCGATCGCAGGTGACTCAGTTGCCGTTCGTCACTTCATCCAAGCTGCGCTGATTCTCGTATTGACCTCTTCTACAAGACTTCCATCATTAGTGATCATAGAGCCTAGATATTTAAATGTTGTTACACGTGCAAGACTTCCCCATCTACTTGGATAGCAAGTACCTGTATCTTGCATATCTGTCGCCATGTATTCTGCCTTTCTCTCGTTTAGGCGCAGGCCATAATGTGCAAGTCGATCGCTCCAGGCTTGGTTCAGAAGCTGCAGATCTTCTTTGCTTGTGGGAGCTAACATGACATCAACAGCGTAGAGGAGGGTCCACGGCATTGGCTTTTGCAGGTCAGATGTTACAATGTCCATCACTAGGATGAACAAGAGCGGCGATAACGCAGAATCTTGATGGACACCAACAGTGATGGAAAAATCTTTTGATTCTCCTGCGGCAGCTTGGGCGTAGCTACTTGGTTCTCTGTAAAGGAGAATCTGGACTAAAACCCAGTATTGAACAAGTAGTTCCGTGAAGAACTATACAGCCTGTATTCATATATCCTACTAACGTTAATTGCCACTATCAACATACAAATTTTCAGTTTGACTAGCGGACCCGTGTGAGAAATCTCGCATGTTCATAAACCACACTTTCCCCAATAGGTTTATAATGAGAGACTTAAGGTGAAAGGTTATGTTTTTATTTCACCCAAATGATTATAGAACACTATTTACATTTCAGGAGCAAGCCTCCGTGGCTTAGGTGGCAGCACGCCGGCCTCTCACCGCTGGGTCCGTGGTTCAAATCCCGGTCACTCCATGTGAGATCTGTGCTGGACAAAACGGAGGCAGACAGGTTTTTCTCCGGGTTCTCCGGTTTTCCCTGTCAACATTTCATTTCAGCAACACTCTCCACTATCATTTCATTTCATCTGTCATTCATTTAATCATTGCCCCAGAGGAGTGCGTCAGGCCTCGGAAGCCGGCACAGTTCTTATCCTCGCCGCTAGATGGGGGCTTAATTCATTCCATTCCTGACCCGGTCGGAGACTGGAAGCAGGCTGTGGATTTTCATTTCATTTATATTTCAGGATAAACTCCTCAGAGTTCTTGAATTCCTTGGAACTAAATGACTTGCCTCCACATATTCCAAACGCTTGAACCGTTATGCTGCTTAGAAATCTGAACGTTTCCCAAGGGCTCCTAAATGCAACTATATTGCTTGGATTTGGAAATAATAAGTGCAGTTAAAATTAGGCAGAGAGGTCTAATCCTTCTACTTGATTTAACAGCATCCGATAAAACACTATCATTTTGTTTTAAGAGGCAATATTTTCCAATTTATTTGGCATACTCTGTCACAATCAATAAAGCTCAAGGGAAAACTCTGGAACGTATAGGTCTCAATTTGCCTCATCAATTTTGCAGTCATGGCCAGCAGTATTTTGCAATGTTGAGAGTGAAATCTTTTGACGCCCTTATAGTTTCAATAGAGCCAAAAAATAATCGTACAAAGAATATACAGTAGGCCTACATAAGAAAATTCTTCAGTAAATATTTTTCTATTGACCGTCATTTTTGACGGGTTTCAACTAGTATATATTATTTCAGTAGTACGCATCTCTCCTGCGCGGCTCACAAGCGACAGATCGTGACAAATGAGCATTCAAATGAAAGAGAATAGACATTAGCAGTGACTTATTTCATTATAATTTAATAAATATCTATAATTTCTTTAAAAATTGACTTTTAAAATATGTACGAAGTGTGCGATTTGCAAACACCATTGCTTAAGGAAAATACGCTCCTTAATTGCTGTCCACGGACCGCTGTGACGCCTGTTTCATGTCATGTTAACATTCTGAGGTCTTTCCTTTATCCTGAAATATAAATGAAATGAAAATCCACAGCCTGCTTCCAGTCTCCGACCGGGTCAGGAATGGAATGAATTAAGCCCCCATCTAGCGGCGAGGATATGAACTGTGCCGGCTGCCGAGGCCTGACGCACTCCTCTGGGGCAATGATTAAATGAATGACAGATGAAATGAAATGATAGTGGAGAGTGTTGCTGAAATGAAATGTTGACAGGGAAAACCGGAGAACCCGGAGAAAAACCTGTCTGCCTCCGTTTTGTCCAGCACAGATCTCACATGGAGTGACCGGGATTTGAACCACGGACCCAGCGGTGAGAGGCCGGCGTGCTGCCACCTAAGCCACGGAGGCTTGCTCCTGAAATGTAAATAGTGTTCTATAATCATTTGGTTGAAATAAAAACATAACCTTTCACCTTAAGTCTCTCATTATAAACCTATTGGGGAAAGTGTGGTTTATGAACATGCGAGATTTCTCACACGGGTCCGCCAGTCAAACTGAAAATTTGTATGTTGATAGTGGCAATTAACGTTAGTAGGATATATGAATACAGGCTGTATAGTTCTTCACGGAACTACTTGTTCAATACTGGGTTTTAGTCCAGATTCTCCTTTACAGAGAACCAAGTAGCTACGCCCAAGCTGCCGCAGGAGAATCAAAAGATTTTTCCATCACTGTTGGTGTCCATCAAGATTCTGCGTTATCACCGTTTCCTGATGTTGTCATTGGAAACATGATCCAATTTGGTGACACCCGCTGTCCATCGCAACATCTTGGTCTCCATAACGCCCAAGCTACGTTCTGTCACTGTTGTTGTTGGCCAACACTCGCATCCGCACAATGCGACAGGCCGGATGACATTTCGATAGATCTTTGAATTTAGGTTGTCCTTTATCCTTCGATCGCAGGTGACTCAGTTGCCGTTCGTCACTTCATCCAAGCTGCGCTGATTCTCGTATTGACCTCTTCTACAAGACTTCCATCATTAGTGATCATAGAGCCTAGATATTTAAATGTTGTTACACGTGCAAGACTTCCCCATCTACTTGGATAGCAAGTACCTGTATCTTGCATATCTGTCGCCATGTATTCTGCCTTTCTCTCGTTTAGGCGCAGGCCATAATGTGCAAGTCGATCGCTCCAGGCTTGGTTCAGAAGCTGCAGATCTTCTTTGCTTGTGGGAGCTAACATGACATCAACAGCGTAGAGGAGGGTCCACGGCATTGGCTTTTGCAGGTCAGATGTTACAATGTCCATCACTAGGATGAACAAGAGCGGTGATAACGCAGAATCTTGATGGACACCAACAGTGATGGAAAAATCTTTTGATTCTCCTGCGGCAGCTTGGGCGTAGCTACTTGGTTCTCTGTAAAGGAGAATCTGGACTAAAACCCAGTATTGAACAAGTAGTTCCGTGAAGAACTATACAGCCTGTATTCATATATCCTACTAACGTTAATTGCCACTATCAACATACAAATTTTCAGTTTGACTGGCGGACCCGTGTGAGAAATCTCGCATGTTCATAAACCACACTTTCCCCAATAGGTTTATAATGAGAGACTTAAGGTGAAAGGTTATGTTTTTATTTCAACCAAATGATTATAGAACACTATTTACATTTCAGGAGCAAGCCTCCGTGGCTTAGGTGGCAGCACGCCGGCCTCTCACCGCTGGGTCCGTGGTTCAAATCCCGGTCACTCCATGTGAGATCTGTGCTGGACAAAACGGAGGCAGACAGGTTTTTCTCCGGGTTCTCCGGTTTTCCCTGTCAACATTTCATTTCAGCAACACTCTCCACTATCATTTCATTTCATCTGTCATTCATTTAATCATTGCCCCAGAGGAGTGCGTCAGGCCTCGGCAGCCGGCACAGTTCATATCCTCGCCGCTAGATGGGGGCTTAATTCATTCCATTCCTGACCCGGTCGGAGACTGGAAGCAGGCTGTGGATTTTCATTTCATTTATATTTCAGGATAAAGGAAAGACCTCAGAATGTTAACATGACATGAAACAGGCGTCACAGCGGTCCGTGGACAGCAATTAAGGAGCGTATTTTCCTTAAGCAATGGTGTTTGCAAATCGCACACTTCGTACATATTTTAAAAGTCAATTTTTAAAGAAATTATAGATATTTATTAAATTATAATGAAATAAGTCACTGCTAATGTCTATTCTCTTTCATTTGAATGCTCATTTGTCACGATCTGTCGCTTGTGAGCCGCGCAGGAGAGATGCGTACTACTGAAATAATATATACTAGTTGAAACCCGTCAAAAATGACGGTCAATAGAAAAATATTTACTGAAGAATTTTCTTATGTAGGCCTACTGTATATTCTTTGTACGATTATTTTTTGGCTCTATTGAAACTATAAGGGCGTCAAAAGATTTCACTCTCAACATTGCAAAATACTGCTGGCCATGACTGCAAAATTGATGAGGCAAATTGAGACCTATACGTTCCAGAGTTTTCCCTTGAGCTTTATTGATTGTGACAGAGTATGCCAAATAAATTGGAAAATATTGCCTCTTAAAACAAAATGATAGTGTTTTATCGGATGCTGTTAAATCAAGTAGAAGGATTAGACCTCTCTGCCTAATTTTAACTGCACTTATTATTTCCAAATCCAAGCAATATAGTTGCATTTAGGAGCCCTTGGGAAACGTTCAGATTTCTAAGCAGCATAACGGTTCAAGCGTTTGGAATATGTGGAGGCAAGTCATTTAGTTCCAAGGAATTCAAGAACTCTGAGGAGTCTAATAAAACTGGCCGCAAACCGTCATATATAATTTTGGAATATAACGAAGAAATGCGATGATGTGCACCTCCATACATCTTAAAACAATGTGGACCGTATGGGTGTGGCACAGTAACATTGGCACCAAATGAAACGAAGGACATAGCATTGTACTGCCGATTAGTCTCTCTGAAATTCCTTGAGATATCATCTCCAGTGAAAAATAATTGTTGCAGCATGTCAAATATTTTATATTTAGTCAGATTAATCCATTACAACAGCAAAGGTCAAAGTAACCAAGTGTAGATTTCTCTCAAGAGAAATACAGTGCAGAACAATGTTTACATTTGTTCGTCAAGGACCCTACACTGTAACGGTATAGTATCTGGAATTGTATCTGAAATGCCGTATTCATATTGGAGTTTAAAAGTGGCTTCGTATTTTTCTCCGATTTCCCACTTGTTTGCGGCTAATGTTCTATTTCGTAAAATGGGTTTATTTATAGCCGCATTTCTCCCCAAATTAACGTCATATTAAATAATACTATAGTGGCCTGCATCAACGCAGCAGCCAAATATTAAATAGCAAATAATAACTTACTTCCATTGCCAAAATCAACTGCGTGGTTAGACTCATTGTTATGTACTCTAAAAAAATTATCAATAAACAATAATATTCACTTATACAACTAAGTTCAGAGACTTCCATTCTCAAGTTGGTTGCTGATGAGAATGCGATGAGACTGATCGCCAATAATAAAATCCTTGCAATTTTTGCAATTTGCTTGCAAACGCAACTCAGGATGACGAACTTCATTTTGAAATAAACAGAATGAAACTGCTCTAAATAATCAATTTCCATCACCTGTTGAAGGTACAATACTTTGCATTTCCATGACAGTAAATTATGCAAGGGAGCATAGAATCACTTCGCCACTACTGGAATGAGCATGGACTCACTTCGCCAGCCACCGTAATGGAGGGAGTTTTAGAATTATATGTTCAGTGTTTTTCAAAGATCGTATTAACACAGGGAAGCCCAGTCTTAAGGCTACATTCTGAGCTATCGCCCCAGATTCCAGGTTCGATCCCTGCTCTGCCAAGAAATTTAATTCTGGTCTGAGGGCTGGAACGGGGCGCACTCTTGAGGCAAACCTAAGAAGAGCAAAATTTGATTCCCATCTCAACAATCTTGGATGTGGTTTTCCGTGGTTTCCCACTTCCACTCCAGGCAAATACCGGGATAGTTCCTAACTTAAAGCCTCAGTCGTCAACTCTCCATTCCCCATACTAATTACAAATGCACACATCAATACAGCCATCACATTAACACAGGTTATCAGAGAAAGGTTTACACTCACACACCAAAGTAGACGGCGCTGAGTGACCACGATGTCTGAGTCCATCAAATGAATTATGCTCGACAATTTTTTCTCAAGGCGAAGCGATTGTGCCGATTTTTATTTAATAATTTAAAAGTATCTGGCAACGTAAATCATGGAGAATTCCTTACCTTACGGGAATAATAAACGTAACATATGTTTAGACAATGTAATACCAATTGCAAGATAGAATAATTGGGAAATAAAATTACATGTCTGAGGTGGGAATCAAACTCCTCCGACGATGCATAATCAATTTCGTTGTCCACAATGTTAGCCGCTGAGCCACCCAGACAACGAAATTAGAGTGCAATATTAAGTGAGGTAAACAACAAACGCACTCAACTGCCAGTTATAGTTCATCAATATGTCCCTTATTTCATGATTCTATTCCAGTATATATCGGGATACAACATAAGCGATATTTCCCTTTTCAATTCTCATAAACAAAGATCACTCTACGATACGGTGGATCGTTTATCCGCCATTTCTCTCATGAAGAAACGCCATTGTGGCAACGCGCAATAGCCACATATATTACATTTTTCTTTAAACATATAAAAATATACCGTAACATATATTTTCCTTTTAAAGACACACTCCAAATCTGCATGCCAAGAGCTTTCGTTAGAATGCCATACGAAGCCAATCGGTTAAGTCGTTTTCAAAATCTCGTGTGTACAAAAAATACCTTAGTGTTTTAAATATATATGGCAACAGCGAATTCGTTACTTTACGGGAATGATAAAAGTGAAATATATTTCTACAATGTAATACCAATCGTAGAAAGGAAGAAAACAAAAAAAAAACATATCCGAGGTGGGAATCGAACCCTCTCGACCATGCAAAGGATGGCAACAGAGAATTCGTTACTTTACGGGAATTAAAAAAGTGAAATATGTCTCTACAATGTAATACCAATCGTAGGAAAGAAGAAAATGAAAATAAAAGAACGTATCCGAGGTGGGAATCGAACCCTCTTGACCATGCAAAGGATGGCAACAGAGAATTCGTTACTTTACGGGAATGATAAAAGTGAAATATGTTTCTACAATGTAATACCAATCGTAGGAAGGAAGATAATGAAAATAAAAAAAACATAACCGAGGTGGGAATCGAACCCTCTCGACCATGCAAAGGATGGCAACAGAGAATTCGTTACTTGACGGGAATGATAAAAGTGAAATATGTTTCTACAATGTAATACCAATCGTAGGAAGGCAGAAAACGAAAATAAAAAAACATATCCGAGGTGGGAATCGAACCCTCTCGATCATGCATAATACATATTTCTAGGCAGTAAGCTTATCCCCTCGGCCATCCAGACAACTGTGTGAGACTTCAGTATTAAGCTATCTAACCAGTATACACGCTCAACCTGCAGTTTAAGTCTTTCAATTCGTGGTTTATTTAATATAATTCTAATTCAATGCATATTGTAAAAACATAATTAACATTATTGGAGACCCTTTTTAATTGTCATAAACAAAGATCTCAGTTAGACGCGACCGGAATCGCCATTTTCCTTGTTGAGAAAGGCCATTGTGCGCATGCGCGGGAGTGTCAAATATTACATATTTCTTTAATCATTTAAAAATATACCGTAACATATATTTTCCTTTTAAAGAAACTCTGCAAATCTGCATGCCAAGAGCTTTCGTTAGAATGTCTTACGAAGCCAATCGGTTAAGTCGTTTTCACAATCTCGTGTGTACAAAAAACAGCTTAGTGTTTTAAATATATAGATAGATGATGGCTGTAATAGATTCGTAGATATTGAGAACCGACTAAATATATCGGATGGTTACCATGTTGGATTTTATATATGTAGGTCCTAGAGTGATGTACTGTTACATGAAGAGTATTGTGTACGTGTAGCATTCAAACTTCTATCGCATGATTAGGACACAAGATGTAACAAGGAGATTTTAAAACTTCGCACAGTTGCCATCTTGTGGATATGGAAAAAATTGAAATAAACTAGATGCCAGTGGATTAACATTTGTATGAAGATTTTCTGTACCAAGTTTCACTGCACTCGGATGGTAAAATTGCGAGAAACGTCCATGTGAATATTTATACTTCGCGTCGCCGCCATGTTGGATTTGTGATCACCAGGTTATTTAAAGTCCTATAGGTGAACTTAAGTTCATAGCCCCTAAGAACATAATAAAATTCAGTTTGATTGCTATAATAGATTCGTAGATATTCAGAGCCGTCTAAATATTTCGGATGGTTGCCATGTTGGATTGTTAAATGTATAGGCCATAGAGTCATGTACCATTAAAGAAAAGTTATTGCGTAGGTTAATTATTCAAACTTTCACTTCGATCGCATGATTACGACACAAGAAATAAAAACTTAATTTTAAAATTCGCACAGCCGCCATCTTGAGGTTATGTAAATAATTGAACTAAATTATATACCAGTGCATTGCAATGTGTATAAACATTTCCTGTGCCAGATTTCATTGCGTTTGGAACATGAAATCGCGAGAAAGGTCTATTTAAAATTTTCAAATACTCTTGGCCGCCATGTTCGTTTTGTAGTTAACCGGTTTTTGAAAGTCTTATAGATGAACTTCCAATAGTGCCCTTTATTTCCGTACAAAATTTCAGGGTGATACCGCTAATAGTTTCAGAGATATAGAATGCCGGTGAAATATTTTGCACATCCGCCATCTTGTAGTTATGTAAACAATTGAACCAAGTTAGATGTCGGTGCATTACAATGTGTATAAACATATACTGTACCAAGTGTTATTGCGTTTTGTTGGTTAAATCGCGAGAAACGTCTAATTAAAAGTCGCAAATTTGCGTGGCCACCATGTTGGTTTTGTAGTTACCAGTTTTTCAAAAGTCACATAGGTGAACTTCTAGTAGTTCCCTTTATCGCCGTAAAATATTCCAGGGTGATATCGGGAATAGTTTCGGAGATATTGAATACTGGTGAAATATTTCGCACACCAGCCATGTTGGATTGGTGAGACGTAACAAAATTTGAAGGGTACGGTCGGGGTCATCCGGAATAGTGCTTTGAACTTACTGAGTTTCATTGAAATCGCTCCAGCCGTTTAGAAATTATTAGGGGGACACCCACACCTCGCTCACACACACACACACACGGACAAAAGGTGACCTTATAAGCCTATTTTTTCAAAATTGAAAATAGGCTAAAAATACTGCCTCCAAGGGAGATTGAACATTAATCCTTTTCTCTCAAATCACATCATAATAATTTGGATAAACAGAAGAATAAATACAAACTACAGTAAATCCCCTAGCGGAGGACTTCTACGCCAATTATATTTAGTTAGAAGTTTAAAGCTAATTGTACATTGCGTGAAATCCAGCGCTTTAATTAGACGACGAGCCTCATACTCGAGTACATCCAAACTGGTGAGTTAAATAATGAGCTCGTTCAACAGGACATGAAATCTCCCATGTTTTTTTGTTTCAGGTGTTTGTTGCATAGAAACAAAAGAACCGAGTTTGAGAATATTTCGATGCTTTCACTCAAAATGGACGCACTTTATTGCACACTCAGTTCCTATGTTGCTGGTCCAAAGCATTTCATAAGTAATATTGTCGCTTAATTTAAAGTGCCCTTCGCACATGACATCACGGTCCAAGCAATCAACTCTGTGGAGGCTGCCATATCCAACGCAAGACAGCTGTCGAGGTAGGACTGCAGATATCACAGCAAGGCCAAATTTTTCGACAAATTGCATTCCGAGAGAGTTCCATTTGCGTATTCCTTTTTGGTGCACACTGTTTTTTGAAGATATTTAGTTGAGTTCATTCACGACTTTTCCATATATTTTCGCCAATCAATGTCCGAGAATTTCATACAACCTGTAAGTACACCTGACAAATTGGGAAGCTACAAAGCTAACCTAGAAGTAAGATCCTCTGGTTTTATTCGAGGTTAGTTGGTTTTACCATTTATAAATATTACATTATGCAACGAGCCTATGTCAATAATTAAGACACGAGTATCCGCGAGTTTTATAATTTCCATATGAGTGTCTTAATTACCATTATAAGCGAGTTGCATACGACTGTTTACGTTCGACGATAATTATAACTTTATTATATGTTTTTTGACGTAAATATTCATAAATATCTGTTGAGATTCAGTCACTTGAATTTTGGGATCGGAGTGCAAGCACTGGGTTTGATATCTCTGTTTTCCAAGTTCTCTGACCGACCGACGCATGCGCTCTGTGTGCTTGGCAATGCCATACATATTCTTTGATGCCATATGTTTACAGCCTGCTGATGTGTACCAGCGTTCAGTCAAACTGTCACCGAAGTCGTTTGAAAGCAATGCGCAGTGTAGAAATTGGATGGTATATTGGGTTTCACGGCCGGTGAATTAAAACTCAGCAATTCTTCTAGGTTTGTGCCGTGTCTTGTGTGGGGTTTCGCATAGGACATCAAGCTGGCTCATCGGCGGACTCTTGGTGTCCACGCCCGGACCCCCACAGGAGTATCGAACTGCGCGATACCTCCCTTTTTATAGAGTGCAACTGCACTCCTTGACTGCGAGAACCAAAAGCTCAAGCAGCCTCAACCTCCCTATGAAGGCTTCCAAAAAGATGGTATATTGGCTTTCACGGCCGGTGAATTAAAACTCAGCAATTCTTCTAGGTTTGTGCCGTGTCTGTGTGGGGTTTCGCCTAGGACACCAAGCTGGCTCATCGGCGGGCTCTTGGTGTCCCCGCCCGGACCCCCACAGGAGTGACGAACTGCGCGCCACCTCCCTTTATATAGAGTGCAACTGCACTCCTTGACTGCGAGAACCAAAAGCTCAAGCAGCCTCAACCTCCCTATGAAGGCTTCCAAAAAGATGGTATATTGGCTTTCACGGCCGGTGAATTAAAACTCAGCAATTCTTCTAGGTTTGTGCCGTGTCTTGTGTGGGGTTTCGCCTAGGACACCAAGCTGGCTCATCGGCGGACTCTTGAACGAAGTTAGATGTCAGTGCATTACAATGTGTATGAACATATATTGTACGAAGTTCCATTGCGTTTGGTTGGTTAAATCGCGAGAAACGTCTAGTTAAAAGTCGCATCTTCGGTTGGCCGCCATATTGGCTTTGTAGTTACCAGTTTTTCAAACGTCACTTAGGCGAACTTTTAGTAGTTCCCTTTATCACTGTACACATTTTCTAGGGTGATAACGGTAATAGTTTCGGAGATATTGATTGCTGGTGGAATATTTCGCACAACGCCATTTTGGATTGGTGAGACGTAACAAATTTTGAAGGGCATGGTCGGGGTCGTCCGGAATTCTGCTATGAACTTACCACGTTTCATTGAAATCGCTCCAGCCGTTCAATGTTAATAGGAGTGGACACACACACATACAGGTGATGTCATAAGCGTATTGTTTTTTTCTTTTCATAAATGAAAATAGGCTAAAAATTCAATGGCTATTAAAATTGCTTTTCAGTTATACTTAAAATTAACATAAAATAATAAAATAATAATAGCGTATGGCCTCGGTGCCGGGTGCAAGCTTTTTAATTTGACACCCAGAGGGTAGCTTGCATGTCGAATTTCGTTGTTCCTTGAATCGCCATGAAAGTCAAGGAGGTTAGATATCTAAGCTCCTTGAGGACTATAGCTCTTTCTAGTAGAGAAATTAGGAACTTTGTGTTGGCGGAAACTCCTGAGATTAATTTTGCCATTATGAACACGGCCTACTGAATTCGAATGGGTTATTTAACATGCCAACAGTGTTGTGAGGTTGGAAGCCATTTTTTACTGTTGGCTAAGTAAACAAAAGTTTGGTGCTTTTCAGTCGGTCAACACGAATGTACCCAAAAGAGCTGGGTTATGCCCTGATCCTGAAATAAATTACATAAGTTTAATAAATACACTAGGATGAACAGTTTCGATCGTCAAGCGATCATCATCAGATCCATTACACTTAGGCTATAACATGTAAGTTTGAGAATACAGGTGAAAAATATATACAATATGTACAATTATTTAGTTGCAGTGTTGGTAATGCAACAGTCGGTGTATGTTAAATGTGGTATATCTAATGTTAGGTAAACTTCTAAAATAGTGATGAAAATCCTGAATTTGTCTGTTAGGGGTGATTATATGGTTTTACAAAATCAACTATGCTTATCATCATACTAATATATAACAAGATGTTCAGTAAAGAACATATAGCCTACTTTCTCCTAAATGTATGAGTATAGTTATAACTCGTTGTTATTATCAAAGAGTATAATAGAACTATTCTTTGTTGAAGACCTTAGAAACGATTTACCTCTACCAAACGCCACGACCTAGATAAAAACTGCTACCATCATTGAAGAAAGAAAGAAAGATAAGAAGTATATCAAGAATGTTATGGATCTGGAGACATAATCGACCGGACTGGCGGCGTGGCTCAGCGGTAACGTTCTCGCTTGCTGGGCCCTAGGTTGCAGGTTCGTATCCTGGCGCAGTCAGCTGGCATTTGAGGGTGCACAAATGCGAGGGAGCCGTGTCAGTACATTTACTGGCACGTTAAAGATCCCCTTCGGGCCAAAATTCCGGCACCCCGGTGTCTCTAAAAGCAGCAGTAGTTAAAAGGGATGTAAAACCAATAACATTATTATTATTATTATTACGACCTGCCGTGGGCAACATCCAACTTTGAGTTGAGGCATGTCTTTACACGTCTGGTTGTGCATGGCTTTCACAACCCTAATTGAATTAACAAATCTTTCCATGACCCTACAGAGACGTGTGTATACAAACTATGTGGATATTTTCGATAATATAATCCTAACAGAGCGAGTGCATTCTAGCGGCCAGAATAAGAAACTTTTCAATAAAATCTGGAAGTTACCTTTTTGGCAGCTAGATGTCTCGAGTAAATCTGCTGGCGAATTATGTTTTAATTAAATATATATTTTACACCATAATGTGGACAATATAACGCTTAATAACATTTTCAAGTAACGCGAAATAGGCTGTTACAAACCCTTTAAAATAAAAAGTTAAAATGTATCGTAGTATCAACTTGTCATTCTTCAAATTCGATGCGCATAGAATGATAATGGTATAGTAATCAATGGATCCCCACGTAGACTAGTCGGGACATCTAGTGGTGAAATATCGAACAATATAATCCTAACAGAGCGAGTGCATTCTAGCGGCCAGAAGAAGAAACTTTTCAATAAAATCTGGAAGTTACCTTTTTGGCAGCTAGATGTCTCGAGTAAATCTGCTGGCGAATTATGTTTTAATTAAATATATATTTTACACCATAATTTGCACAATATAACGCTTAATTTTAAAACATCTCAGTCATTACAAAACAATAAACATATAACATTTCAAGCAAAAAACCTAGCTCTGCTCGGGTTTGAACCATAGGCATCTGAGCGACAGGCTATCGCTCTACCACTGAGCTAATTGTGTCAACGAATATCGTTCTATTTAAAATGGCTTACATAGAACTTGCTAGCAAATAATGATTTATACTAGACGATTTCATCACTGGAGTATATTATTTATATATAAAGCATTTCATACAAAGTTTATTTATTTCTTATCAGTACGCTATATTGCATTCAATACTCAAATTAGTGAAATATAAGTCAGGCACAAGATATCCGCTGCCATCTTGTCTTATTACTGAATCAGTTCAGCTTTTTAAAATCACGTCTGCACTATAGTATTACAAAATAAACTTTTAATTTCGAACGTGCCTCTTCCTTTAGAACAGTTAAAACGATTCTCGGCTCGATAATCGAAACTGGTGGGTCCCATGATATGGATTATAAAGTTTGCATAATTCGCACGGCCGGCATCCTGAAATGGTATGGCGGACGACCTTGTAGTTTGGTCACAAGACGCATCCTATACGAAGGTATGTTGTTACCAAATTTGGTAGAGATCGGATGATTTGGTTAGTCGTTATTTGATTTTACGTTTTGAACGTTTGAGTGGCCGCCATTCAGTTTTAGTAAAGATGGCGGCGATATAAAACATGACACTGAGGTGTCCTTTGCTAGTGCTACCTTTGTACCAAATTTCGTTCAATTCGCATTCACCGTGTTCGAATTGATAGGGGGGGACAGACATTCAGAGTACACACACTCACACACACACAGACACACACACACACACACACACACAGACTCACACACACACATACACACACACACACAGACTCACACACACACACATACACACACACAGACAGACACACTTTTTTCGCCCTGTGTTGATCTCATAAGTCTACTTTCATTTTTTGCAAAAATCGAAAGTAGGCTAAAAATGAGATGGTGTGTGTCTGTCTTTCTGTCTGTCTGTCTGTCTGTCTGTCTGTTACCTAATAACGCAAGAACCACTGGTCCGATTTAAATGAAATTTTGCATGGATGTAGCTGAAATACAAGGTTTACATATAGGATACTTTTAATTTCGATATTTTGCACTATTAAGAAATGGCGACCATTTTAGTAACGTCACTACACCCTTTGGTTTCAAAATTTCATATTTCCATATCAAATAAAAAGAGAACGGTAGGAAATAGTAAACTTTTGATGGCACATATGTGCTTTGAAATTTAATTTCCTATCCGAAAAGTCCTTATCACTTTTCGTGTATCTCCAACGGTTAGCGAGTAAAACCTACTTTTGTGACGTCACTACACCCTTTGGTTTCAAAATTTCATACTTCCATTTCAAATACAAAGAGAACGCTAAGAAATAGCAAACTTTTGATGGTATACACGAGCTTTAGCATTTAATTTTCTATCCAAAAGGTTCTTATCACTTTTCGTGTATCTCCGACGGTTAGCGAGTATAACCTAAATTTGTGCAATATATATAAATAGAAAATTTGTCTGTTTTTTTTCGGAATTTCTACGGAAATTTGAGTTATTTACACGTTTCAGACTGTTTTATGATAGATGCGCGCGAAAATAATGTTTTGGTCTGTCTGTTTGTTTGATTGTCTGTGGACAAATTTGTTCCCTTATAACTCGAGAACGGCTGGGTGTATCAACGTAAAATTTGGTACAGATATCCATCAGAGGCACGACACTAATCATTGATATAACCCTTCTCCGTACCTCTCATAAAAGGGGGCCTACCCCCTTAAAATGCATGCTGAAATAGGAGTAGAAGGACGAGACAAAAATCATTTTCAGCCCCTCGATGTGAGAGACAAAACTCGGGGGCCCTGAAGGGTCCCCGAAATCCACATTTTAAGGCCCTAAAACCAACCGTTTTTGAGATATTCCCAGAAAACGAATTTCATTTAATAAACTAATGAACGAATACAAGCCGGTAACCATGGCAACAGATTCTCATTGGTCTATCTATTGCTGTAAGACGCAATGCAATTCCATTAATTACATTGGTGTGAAAGTTTGCAAACGGCTAGAAGGTTATCACGGTACCAAATTAAGCTGTAGAATTCATCAATACGTATAATGCGCTTAAGGGGGTCAAGGGGTACAGTAGAATTTTTTCAAGCGATTTACACCTCCGGGTGTGGTACGGCAGGTCTATTATATTCCTATCCCTATATTATATTATTATTATTATTATATTATGGCGTACAACGAGGAGACAAAGCCCCCTCGGTGCCAGAAACAAAACTTTGGGGCCCTAAAGGGTCCTCGAAAACTACATTATAAGGCCCTAAAACCAAAAGTATCTGAAATATTCCCAGAAAACTAATTTAATTTAACAAACTAATGAAGGAATGGAAATCGCTAACCATGACAACATTATCTCAAAGGGTGGCATCCAACTTTCCATCTATTTCTGTAAGAAGTAATGTCACTCTATTTATTACATTTCTGTGAAAGTTTGTAAATGGCTATACGGTTATCACGGAACCAACGTAGACTGTATAATTCATCAATGCAATTAAGGGGGTCAAGGGGTAACCTAGATTTTTTTCATGCAAATTTCACGTGCGACATATAGTACAGAAGGACTATTATATCTCCAAACATTTGCAAAGTGAAATGCCATGCCCTGTGGTTCAGATTCCACGTAAAATGGAGGTCCCGTGGCTTATGATCTCGCGATTAATGGTCACGTAAAACTACAATCATCCTTTATATCTCCAAACAGCAACATTATTTTCAAAAATTCCTGAATTGAATCAGCATGTTTTGCGGCTTTTAGGAATTTGGGCCATTTGAGACTAGAGAACCTGAATTTTCATGCACCACAAGCCTTTATAATTTATGAAAGAGGTCTTCCTGTGTATGTGGACCTAACACAACGTAGAGGGTCATTTTTTATGTGAGGTGTATTGCGTTTCGTCTACAAGTCTTTCAATTCTATTTCACGTCAAGAAGTACAAGTTAGGTGAATTTAGTTTGAGAGCAAATTTTAACTAATCTTTCTTTTGTCGACATACGGGTTCATCGTAAGGATGATTTTGTTTGATACTGTATGGCAGATATACCCATATTTGGATATCTGGGTGATATGTTGTAGACAATAGTATTGTCTGTCTGTCTTTCTGTGTATCTTTATGTACGCTTATAAATCGTGTTCGTAGGCGTGGTGCATCGTAAAATTAGGTATGGTAAACATGAGTCAATACACCAATCACTTATAAAACTCCTCACCGTACTTTTCCAACAGTAGAAGGGTGGATATAGGGAAAAACTTCTCAAAATACATGCTAAAATAGGCGAAATATAAAAAATTATCCTAGAAGGGCGATCAAAGCATATGTTGCGCTTCTCAATGTGAGACACAAAATTCGCGAGTCTATAAGGGGTCTCCGAAAACCACATTTTAAGGCCCTTAAATTAACAGTGTGTGTGGTATTCCCTGAAAACTAACTTCGTTCTGATAAACTTATGAAGGAATGAAAAACCGCTAACCATTGCAACAGTAGCTCAATTGATAATGTCTGGTTTTAATATATAACACCGTTCGAAGGACGGGTACTTCTGCTATACTAATATATAAAAATGAGATGGTGTGTGTCTGTCTTTCTGTCAGTCTGTGTGCTACTCAATAACGCAAGAACCACTGGTCCGATTTAAATGAAATTTTGCATGGATGTAGCTGATTTACCAGGTTTACATATAGGATACATTTTATTTCGATAATTTGCACTATTATAAATGGCGACCATTTTAGTGACGTCACTACACACTTTAATCAAAACTTTATATTTCCTTATCAAATAAAAAGCGAACGCTAAGAAATAGCAAACTTTTGACGGTACATACGAGCTTCACTTTTCGTTTATCTCCAACGGTTAGCGAGTAAAACCCACATTTATGACGTCACTACACCCTTTGGTTTCAAAATTTGATATTTCCATTTCAAATAAAAAGAGAACGCTAAGAAATAGCAACCTTTTGATGGCATACATGAGCTTTAACATTCAATTTTCTATCCAATAGGTCCTTAACACTTTTCGTGTATCTCCAACGGTTAGCGAGAAAATCCTAAATTTGTGCAATACAACACGGTCAACACCGAGCCGTGCAGTATATCTCTACATATATAAATAGAAAATTTGTCTGTTCTTTTTTCTGAATTTCTACGGAAATTTGAGTTATTTACACGTTTCAGACTGTTTTATGATAGATGCGCGCGAAAATAATGTTTTGGTCTGTCTGTCTGTTTGTTTGATTGTGGACAACTTTGTTCCCTTATAAATCGAGAACGGCTGGGTGTATCAACGCAAAATTTGGTACAGATATCCATCAGAGGCACGACACTAATCATTGATGTATCTCTTCTCTGTACCTATCATAAAAGGGGGCATACCCCCTTAAAATACATGCTGAAATAGGAGTAGAAGGACGAGACAAAGCCCATTTTCAGCCCCTCAATGTGAGAGATAACATTCGGGGGCCCTAAAACACATTTTAAGGTCCTACGTCCAACCGGTTTTTGAGATATTCCCAGAAAACTAATTTAACTTAATAAACTACTGAACGAATGCAAGCCGATAACCATCGCAACAGATTCTCAGAGGTCCATCTATTGCTGTAAGACGCAATGCAATTCCATTAATTACATTAGTGTGAAAGTTTGCAAACGGCTAGATGGTTATTATGGAACCAAATTAAGCTGTAAATTTCATCAATATGTAAAATGCACTTAAGGGGGTCAAGGGGCAGTCTAGAAATTTTTCACGCGATTTACACCTGCGGGTGTGGTATGGCAGGTCTATTATATTCCTATCCCTATATTATATTATTATTAGTAGTATTATATTATGGCGTACAACGACGAGACAAAGCCCCTCGGTGCCAGAAATAAAACTCTAGGGTCCTCGAAAACTACATTATAAGGCTCTTAAACCAACAGTTTCTGAAACATTCCCAGAAAACTAATTAAATTTAATTTAACAAACTAGTGAAGGAATGCAAATCCGTAACCATGACAACATTATCTCAAGGGGTGGCATCCAACTTTCCATCTATTTCAGTAAGAAGCAATTTATTACATTTATTACATTTCTGTGAAAGTTTGCAAATATAAGGTTATCACGGAACCAACGTAGACTGTATAATTCACCAATGCAATTAAGGGGGTCAAGGGGTAATCTAGGATTTTTTCATGCAATTTTCACGTGCGACATATAGTACAGAAGGTCTATTATATCTCCAAACAACAACATTATTTTCAAAAATTCCTGAATTGAATCAGCATTTTTTGCGGCTTTTAGGAATTTGGGCCATTTGAGACTAAAGAACCTGAATTTTCATGCACCACAAGCTTTTATAATTTATGATAGAGGTCTTCCTGTGCATGGGGACCCAACACAACGTAGAGGGTCAGTTTTTATGTGACGTGTATTGCGTTTCATCTACAAGACTTTCAATTCTATTTCATGTCAGGAAGTACACGTTAGGTGAATTTAGTTTGAGAGCACATTTCAACTAATCTTTTTTCTTTTCTTTTTTTTTGTCGACATACGGGTTCATCGTAAGGATGATTTTCTTTGATACTGTGTGGTAGATATACCCATATTTGGATTTCTGGGTGATATGTTGTAGACAATAGAATTGTGTGTCTGTCTTTCTGTGTATCCTTATGTACGCCTATAACTCATGTTCGGATGCTTGGTGCATCGTAAAATTAGGTATGGTAAACATGAATCAATACACCAATCATTTATAAAACTCTTCACCGTACTTTTCATACAGTAGAAGGGTGGATATAGGGAAAACGTCTCAAAATACATGCTTAAATAGGCGAAATATAAAAATTATCCTAGAAGGACGACCAAAGCATATGTTGCACTTCTCAATGTGAGACAAAAAATTCGCGAATCTATAAAGGATCTCCGAAAACCACATTATAAGGCCCTTAAATTAACAGTGTGTGTGATATTCCCATAAAATTAACTTCGTTCTGATAAACTTATGAAGGAATTACAAGCCGCTAACCATTGCAACAGTAGCTCAATTGATAATGTCTGGTGCGTCTCTAAAAGCAACAGTACTTAAAAGGGATATAACACCAATAACATTATTATTATTATTATTATAATATCTGGTGTTAACACCGAACACCGTTCGAAGAACGGGTACTTCTGCTAGTACTGAAATAATGCAAGCTTATACTTATCGAGTTGTCTCTTTAACTGGAACTTGAAGCAGTTGCGTGTTTCCATAGACACCCCTAACAGACAAATTCCGGATTTTCATCACTATTTTAGAAGTTTACCTAACATTAGATATACCACATTTAACATACACCGACCGTTGCATTACCAACACTGCAACTAAATAATTGTACATATTGTATATATTTTTCACCTGTATTCTCAAACTTAGATGTTATAGCCTAAGTGTAATGGATCTAATGATGATCGCTTGACGATCGAAACTGGTCATCCTAGTGTATTTATTAATCTTATGTAATTTATTTCAGGATCAGGGCATAACCCAGCTCTATTTGGGTACATTCGTGTTGACCGACTGAAAAGCACCAAACTTTTGTTTTTATGCCAACATTGTATGACATTATTTTTGGTCAACACCGTTTGAAGTTCCATAAAATAACATTTCCCACTATTTAGAACTGTTTCTTAGTCGAGATATTTCAAAAAGGGGTAGTTATTCCGTCTGTTCATATTTTCTTTATATCCAAAATAGAAACGCTAAAGAACACGGAGTGATCGTAATTGCCCTAGTTATTTCATAGTGCATATTTTTTGAAATGTGATGGATATTTATGTAAACATTTAATAGTGCATGAACTTCCGGGCCTTAGTGATAAATAAACAAGATGTTCAGTAAAGAACATATAGCCTGCTTTCTCCTAAATGCATGGGTATTGTTATAACTCTTTGTCCTTTTGAATGAGTATAATTGAATGTTGGTTGTAGTAGCTTGTTGAAATACAACGGGCTATACGGATATTAAACATGAATATGAGGTGCCCTTTGCTAGTGCTACCTCTGTACAAAATTTCATTCAATTCGGTTTCAACGTATTTCAATTGATATGGGGAATCAATTTTCACACATACATGGCCGCTATCTGCAAACTATTGGGCTGATGACCTTGTAGTTTAGTCAAAAGATTCTTCCCATAAAAAGGTTATGTTGTTGCAAAATTTGGTAGAGATCAAATGATTAGTTTGGCCGTAATTTGATTTAAGTTTTGAACATTTAGGTGGCAGCCATTCCGTTTCCGTCAAGATGGCGGCGATTTAAAACATGACAATGAGGTGCCCTTTGCGACTGCTACCACTGTACTAAATTTCGTTCAATTTGGTTTCATCGTTTTTGAATTGATAGAGTGAATCGTTTTGCACACATACTTGGCCGCCATCTGCAATCTATTGGGCTTATGACCTGGCAGTTTAGCCAAAAGACGCTCGCCATATGAATATATGTTGTTGCAAAATTTGGTAGAGATCGGATGATTAGGTTTGTCGTAATTTGATTTAAGCTTTGAACATTTGGGTGGTCGCCATTCCGGTTACGTCAAAATGGCGGCGATATTAAACATGACACTGAGGTGCCCTTTGCTACTGCTACCTCTGTACCAAATTTCGTTCAATTCCGTTTCACAGTTTGAATAGAAATGGGGAATCGATTTGAATACTTACATGGCCACCATCCGCAATATATAGGGCTGATGGCCTTGCAGTTTAGTCAAAGGATTTTTCATACATAAAGGTATAACGTTGCAAAATCTGGTAGAGATCAGATTACAAGGTTGGTCGTAATTTGATTTAAGCTTTTAACATTTTGGTGGCCGCCGTTACGTTTTCGTCAAGATGGCGGCGATATAAAACATGACACTGAAGTGCCCTTTACTAGTGCTACTTCTGTACCCAATTTCGTTCAATTCGGTTTCACCGTGTTTGAATTGATATTGGGAATCAATTTGCACACATACATGTCCACCATCTGAAAACTATTGGGCTGATGACCTTGTAGTTTAGTCAAAAGACGCTCGCCATATGACTATATGTTGTTGCAAAATTTGGAAGATATCGGATCGATAGGTTAGTCGTAATTTGATTTAAGCTTAGAACATTTGGGTGGCCGCCATTACGATTCCGTCAAGATAGCGGCGATATAAAACATGACACTGAGGTGCCCTTTGCTTGTTCTACCTCTGAACCAAATTTCGTTCATTTCCGTTTCACCGTGTTCGAATTGATAGGGGGGAGGGGGGGGGGGGGTGGACAGACATTCAGAGTTCACACACACACACACACACAGACTCACACTCAGACAGACACACATTTTTTGGCCCCGTGTAGATCTCATAAGTCTACTTTCAATTTTTGCAAAAATGGAAAGTAGGCTAATAAATCATTAATCAAGCAAGTACCGTTTATAATTAATAAACAAAGCCATAGCGCATTATTAGATGCGTACAAAAGTAAATACGTAATTAAATGAATAATGTGGATTCCTCCTCCCGGTGCTGTGTGGCATTGTGGAACATGTTTTATAGCATACTCAAGTTTATCTCCACTATGGATTATCTTTGTCTGTTGTGTTGCGTCCCACATTTCATTAGTGCTTTTGAGATGTAGAGAAACTGTAGCAATCAAGCTGTCGATAGCTGCTCCTTTATGCATCCAGTCTGAAGAGAACAAACAATTTTAATTTGTCCCTGCTTTCAGAGAGGGTCAAGAGATAACAGAAGAGCAGATTATTGCATTATGTTGCTTAAAGCCAGACTTAACGATATTGAGACGAATGTCCTCCTGGCGCCAGCGCCTCTGAGCTTCTCCAAACAAATTACACTCAATGAGTTTAACGGCTCCACAAACTCTCCCGTTAATGGACGAAGAATAAACAGCAGTTAACCCAATTATGTTTCCTACCAAAAAATATTAACTTCAACTTATGACCACTAACTAAGAATCACAAACATCTTTATTCACCAGCCAGCACATACACCAACCGAATGCAAATATAAACAAGCCTACTAAACCAACCTACAAATCCACCCCCACAACCCTTTATAGGCCCACCAAGTATTCATATAACGGTGTTAGGGAGCGAATCTTCCCACCCCATTCATTTCAAGCAGTTCCACATGCGTCCACAAGATAGATGCAGAGAAATATTGAAAACTCATTCATTTGATGTATACTGTCATCAGAAACCAAAGATGGGAAGCATATATCCCAGTGGTCTCCACAGTGCACGTGCTCGCCAGTTCGGTTGAGTTGAGTGAATGAAATGCATTGTTTTACAGAGGAAGGTGTTTTTATTGAAGACAAGCTGTACCCGGCATGCGCTGCAATGCCAATCAAAGAACGTGTTGGCGTTGAAATTCTGTTTCTTGAAGTGCTTTTGGATAAACAACATGTTTTTCAATTTCCGTTAACTGCCTCTAAGCTATCGTAAAATGGATTTTCTAATTTAGAACCATTCATGGGAGCGTGCACAACAACTTTCAAAAGTTTCATCGCAATCGGATGAATGGCATATGAACGTATACGGGATTTTGTTTGAACGATTCGTGCGCTGTCACTCATTTGTTGATTCTACTCGTACGCTACCCATTGAGAAATGGATTTACTAAGTCGAAACCCTACCCAGGCGTGTACACAAAAACTCATCAAGGTTTCATCACAATCGAAGAAGGTTATATGAACGCATAGGGAATTTTGTTGAAACGCTTCGCGCGTCGTCACGTATTTGTTGCATATACTCGTGCGCTACCAATTGTGAAATGGATTTACTAAGTCGAAACCCTTCCCTGGCGTGTACACAATAACTCATCAATGTTTCATCGCAATCGGATGAATGGTATATGCACGTATACGGGGTTTTGTTTAAACGATTCGTGCGCTGTCACTCATTTGTTGAATCTACTAGTGCGCTACCTATTGAGAAATGTATTACTAAGTCGAAGCCCTTCCCTGGCGTGTACACAATAACTCATCAAGGTTTCATCGCAATCGAAGAATGTTATATGAACGCAATAGGGGATTTTGTTGAAACGATTCGCGCGTCGTCACCCATTTGTTGCATTTAATCTTGCGCTGCTTATTGTGAAATTGATTTACTAAGTCCCCTTCCCTGGCGGGTACACAATAACTGATCAATGTTTCATGCAATCGGATGAATAGTATATGAACGCATACCGGATTTTGTTTAAACGATTCGCGCCCCGTCACTCATTTGTTGAATCTACTCGTGCGCTACCTACTGTCAAATGTATTTACTAAGTTACAAACCGTCACGTAAGTGTCCACAACATCTCACCCAAGTTTCATCGCTATCGGACTAATTGGATATGAAGACATAGGGGACTGTATTGAAACGCTCCGCGTGTCGTCGTTCATTTGTCGAATCTACTTGTGAGCTACCTACTGTGAAATGTATTTACTAAGCCAAAAACCTTCCTTGGAGTGTCCACCATATTTCACCCAAGTTTCACCGCTAACGGCAGAATGATATATGACCTTATACGGGACTTTGTTGAAACGCTTCGCGCGTCGTCCCTCATTTGTTGAATCTACTTGTGCGCTGCATATTGTATAGTGGATTTACTAAGCCAGAAACCTTCCATGACGTGTACACAACATCTCACCCAAGTTTCATATCTATCGGACGAATGGTATATGAATGCATACGGGACTTGGATGAAACGCTTCGCGTGTCGTCGCTCATTTGTTGATTCTACTCTTGCGCTACGTATTGTAATATGGATGTACTCAGCCAGAAACCTTCCCTGGAGTGTACACAACATCTCACCCAAGTTTCATCGCAATCGGATGAATGGTATGTGAACGTATACGGGACGTTGTCGAAACGCTTCGCGCGTAGTCACTCATTTGTTGAATCTAAACGTGCACTTCGTATTGTAAAATGGATTTACTCAGCCAGAAACCTTTCCTGGAGTGTACACAACAATTCACCTAACATTTATCACTATCAGACGAATGGTATATGACCTTATACGGGACTTTGTTGAAACGCTTCGCGTGTCATCGCTCATTTGTTGAATCTACTGGTGCGCTACCTATTGTAAAATGGATGTACTAAGCCAGAAACCTTCCCTGGAATGTACACAACATCTCACGCAATTTTCATCGCTGTCAGATGAATGCTATATGACCTTATATGGGACTTTGTTGAAACGCTCGCGCGTCGTCGCTCATTTGTTGATTCTACTCGTGCTCTACCTATTTTTAAAGGGATTTACAAAGCCAGAAACCTTCCCTGGAGTGCACACAAAATCTCAGCCTAGTTTCATCGCTATCGGACGAATGGTATATGAATTCATACGTGCCTTTGTTGAAATGCTTCGCGCGTCGTAGCCCATTTGTTGAATCTACTCGTGTGCAGCATATTGTAAAGTGGGTTTACTAAGCCAGAAAATTTCCCTGAAGTGTACACAACATTTTACGCAAGTTTCATAGCTATCGGACGAATGGTATATGAATGTATACGGGACTTTGTTGAAACGCTTTGCGTGTCGTCGCTCATTTGTTGAATCTACTCGTGCGCTCTCTACTATGAAATGTATTCACTAATTTTGAAACCTTCACGTAAGTGTACACAACATCTCACCCAAGTTTCATCGCTATCGGACGAATTGTATAAGAACACATACGGGACTTTGTTGAAACGCTTCGCGCATCGTCGCTCATTTTGTAACGTGTTTTTCGAGGGTATTTTACGCTACTGACATAAGTCAGTAGGAATCCATTCTATATTTATTTACGCGGCAAATTGTTCAGCCAAGAGAAGTTTTCATGTAACTTATTATTATTATTATTAAGGTTTTTTTGGAGCGTTTTTTTTATAAGATTATAAGTATACAGATAGGTTTTCGATGTTATAGTAAACACTATCAAGCAAATTATTACGAACAACATTATCGCGTAAAATTATATGATTAGGCTACGGAATTTTTCGTATTTTGTCAGTTAGAGTTTGTTGAGAGAGATGAGTCACTGGGAATCTGGCTACAGGCTTATTCTTGTCGAGAAGCATGACGTAAGCGGGGTTGCTGCTTCAAGAAAAGGCGAAATGGCCTGGACCGGTAATCGACATCTTCGTCGCGCCGAGTGTAATGACCCGGAGGTGGGGAAGTATCGCGTGGTGGCTCAGCCAATCAGTGGAGAGCGGGCGAGAAGAAGACGGCACTGGAGAGGGGAGGTGACGAGTGCATATATGGTTTGCGCCCCGAAGAGGCAGGGCGATTATCTTTGAAAAACTTGACCGTTGTGGTTGCACGTGTGGTTGGTTCCGATGTGATCGGACCATAAATTAACATTTCTACAAGTATCTCTTCAACGGACGAAGAAGATGACGACGTCCAGAAGGCTATGGGAAGCTCTTCAGCATCCAGTACGAGGGAAATGCTACGGCAATTTCCAATGGTAAGCGCGAATGACTCAGAACTACATAATCTCTCGTTTCTTTGTTTCATATTCAGTATTTCAGTAACTTCGTAGCTTGGGAATAATAGTAAAATCAGTAATTCATCCGACTCCGTTTTCACGTAATTGTCTAGCGGTAATATTCAGATCGCAACGCTCCAATTTAAATTTAAAATATATTATTATTATTATTATTAATTTTGCCATACTTGTGTTTTTTATATATAACAAGCTGTACCCGGCATGCGTTGCAATGCCAACCAAAGAAAGTGTTGGCGTTGAAATTCTGTTTCTTGAAGTGCCTTTGGATACACAACATGTTAACTGCCTCTAAGCTATCGTAAAATGGATTTTCTAATTTAGAACCATTCGTGGAAGCGTGCACAACAACTTTCAAAAGTTTCATCGCTCTCACTCATTTGTTGAATCTACTCGTACGCTACCTGTTGTGAAATGGATTTACTAAGTCGAAACCCTTCCCTGGCGTGTACACAATAACTCATCAATGATTCATCGCAATCGGATGAATTGTATATGCACGTATACGGTGTTTTGTTTAAACGATTCGTGCGCTGTCACTCATTTGTTGAATCTACTCGTGCGCTACCTATTGAGAAATGTATTACTAAGTCGAAGCCCTTCCCTGGCGTGTACACAATAACTCATCAAGATTTCATCGCAATCGAAGAATGTTATATGAACGCAATAGGGGATTTTGTTGAAACGCTTCGCGCGTCGTCACCCATTTGTTGCATCTACTCTTGCGCTACTTATTGTGAAATGGATTTACTAAGTCCCCTTCCCTGGCGGGTACACAATAACTGATCAATGTTTCATCGCAATCGGATGAATAGTATATGAACGCATACCTGATTTTGTTTGAACCATTCGCGCTCCGTCACTCATTTGTTGAATCTACTCGTGCGCTACCTACTGTAAAATGTATTTACTAAGTTAGAAGCCGTCACGTAAGTGTCCACAACATCTCACCCAAGTTTCATCGCTATCGGACTAATGGGATATGAAGACATAGGGGTCTGTATTGAAACGCTCCGCGTGTCGTCGTTCATTTGCTGAATCTACTCGTGTGCTACCTACTGTGAAATGTATTTACTAAGCCAGAAACCTTCCTTGGAGTGTCCACCATATTTCACCCAAGTTTCACCGCTAACGGCAGAATGGTATATGACCTTATACGGGACTTTGTTGAAACGCTTCGCGCGTCGTCCCTCATTTGTTGAATCAACTTGTGCGCTGCATATTGTATAGGGGATTTACTAAGCCTAAAATTTTCCATGACGTGTACACAACATCTCACCCAAGTTTCATAGCTATGGACGAATGGTACATGTATGCATATGGGACATGGTTGAAACGCTTCGCGTGTCGTCGCTCATTTGTTGATTCTACTCTTGCGCTACATATTGTAATATGGATGTACTCAGCCAGAAACCTTCCCTGGAGTGTACACAACATCTCACCCAAGTTTCATCGCAATCGGATGAATGGTATGTGAACGTATACGGGACGTTGTCGAAACGCTTCGTGCGTAGTCACTCATTTGTTGAACATAAACGTGAGCTTCGTATTGTAAAATGGATTTACTTAGCCAGAAACCTTTCCTGGAGTGTACACAACAATTCACCAAACATTTATCACTATCAGACGAATGGTATATGACTTTATACGGGACTTTGTTGAAACGCTTCGCGTCTCATCGCTCATTTGTTGAATCTACTGGTGCGCTACCTATTGTAAAATGTATGTACTAAGCCAGAAACCTTCCCTGAAGTGTACACAACATCTCACCCAAGTTTCATCGCTATCGGATGAGTGGTATATGAAATTATATGGGACTTTGTTGAAACGCTTCGCGCGTCGTCGCTCATTTGTTGATTCTACTCGTGCTCTACCTATTTTTAAAGGGATTTACTAAGCTAGAAACCTTCCCTGGAGTGCACACAAAATCTCAGCCTAGATTCATCGCTATCGGACGAATGGTATATGAACGCAAACGTGACTTTGTTGAAATGCTTCGCGCGTCGGAGCTCATTTGTTGAATCTACTCGTGCGCTGCCTATTGTAAAGTGGATTTACTAAGCCAGAAAATTTCCCTGCAGTGTACACAACATTTTACGCAAGTTTCATAGCTATCGGACGAATGGTATATGAATGCATACGGGACTTTGTTGAAACGCTTTGCGTGTCGTCGCCCATTTGTTGAATCTACTTGTGCGCTATCTACTGTGAAATGTATTCACTAATTTTGAAACCTTCACGTAAGTGTACACAACATCTCACCCAAGTTTCATCGCTATCGGACGAATGGTATATGAACACATACGGGACTTTGTTGAAATGCTTCGCGCATCGTCGCTCATTTGTTGAATCTACGCGTGCGCTACCTATTGTAAAATGGATTTACTAAGTCAGAAACCTTCCTTGGAGTGTACTCATTAACACCGGTTATCAGACAAATTCTACACACACCCAAAGTACACGGGGCTACATGACCGCGTTGTCGCAGCCCCTAAACTAAGGAACCAACCAACCAACCGGAGTGTACTCAACATCTCACCCAAGTTTCATCGCAATCGGACGAATGGTATATGAACGCATAGGAGACATACATACCCTCCCATAGACAAACTATCACGTTACATTGATTTTTATATATATAGATAAATTCATTTCTTTTAACCATGCAATCTTTGCTTTCAGTAGGTAGCATTAGATATAGACCAAATTCCTTCTCCTGATGCAATTGTTAGTTGGGTTAATGATCAAATCATACCACGATCTGAGTGAAATGATTCTTGAAGGTGTTTTGCCGGAGCTAGGTGTTGTTAAATATAAATTTAGATTTCAACATAGCGTTGAGGTATTGGCGCCCATTAATACAACATATCTTAGTCGGAGTAAACAATACATTTGTGTTTCAAAGTGCAAGGCAGGGCTAGTAAAAGCGTTACACTTGTACACCCAACAGGGAGGGCTTTAGAAAACATTCCAATTTCAACGCGTGCGCTACCTATTGTAAAATGGATTTACTAAGTCAGAAACCTTCCTTGGAGTGTACTCAACATCTCACCCAAGTTTCATCGCAATCGGATGAATGGTATATGAACGCATACGGGACATACACACCCACAGACAGACAGACAGACAGACAAACTATCACGTAAAATTGATTTTTAGCCTACTTTTCACATTTTGCAACAAGAAGTTCCGTGACGAACTAAAGAGCCTACTTTTCTTAAAATGTAAGATTCATGCCAATGATTAATCTATATGGATCTATCTAGAATAATAACGAAATTAAGTTGGTAATATCTAAATTTCTAATTAGCTCGAAATACTGTTTACCTGGCATAATGTAGCCTAATAGAGAACTACAGTTGGCAGCCCTGGTGACTGAATATATTCTTAGTTCCATCTCTTAAGGTACAGAATACAAAACTTGGTTGAAGTCCAATGGACAGCATGGACGTTACATGCAGTTAAACATTGGATCTAACAGCGCGCGTAAAATCATATTGGCAACAATGACATACATGTATTCGTCAGAAATAATCTGAAATAATATGATCTATTGTTGTGTCAATTTTGAATGAAATCCATTAGTTAGTATAGAAGTTGCATGCATTAAAAAATTGGACATATCAGCAGGCTTAGAATCATGTTGGCAGCACTGACGTATATTAGTTACTCCAAATTAATCTAGAATGCCAGGTACTATACGCGTGCAAAGTTTAGAGTTATTTGCTTGCATACTTTCTGATATATTGATATTAGGGTAACAAAAATAGAGACAGTATTTATTAACAGTTGGCAGCCCTAGTTACTATTAAGAATCGGCATAGTCATATCTGTTATGGTACACATAGCACACACGAAATTTGGTTGAAATCCAAATGATAGTATAGAAGTTACATGTATTTAAAGTTGGACATCTCAGCAGGCTTAGAATCATGTTGGTAGCACTGACGTATATAAGTTACTCCAAATTAATATAGAATGGCAGGTAGGCCTACTATACGTGTGCTTAGTTTAAAGCTGTCGGCTTGCATACTTTCTGATATATGGGTATTTGGATTTTTAAAAAATGAGAGCATTTTCTAACAGTTGGCAGCCTTGGTGGCTCATAAGTGTACGCTCAGTAATATCTGTTTATGTACACATAGCACCTACGAAATTTGGTAGAAGACCAATTGATAGTATAGAAGTTATATGCATTTAAAAATAGGACCTATCAGTAGTCTTAAAATAATTTTGGCAACACTGTGATGTATGGCCTCCTGGAAATCAAACTGAAATAGTATTATCTACATATGTGCCAATCTCATAAGTCTACTTTTTCCTCATTTTTGCAAAATGTGAAAGGTAGGCTAAAAATGAGGAAAAAGTAGACTTATGAGATCGGGCAAATGTGTGTCTGTCTGTCAGTCTGTCTGTCTGTCTGTCTGTGTGTGTGTCCCCCCCTATCAACTCCTAAACGGCTGCAGCTAGCGAAACAAAATTTGGTAGGAGTAAATATCTATACCTGAATATCTCACACCCATATTTGAAAATGATAGTGCTACCAACTGCTGAAACATCGCAATTGAAATTTGAGCTCCACGTTGGATATCTTGGAAGGTATGAATGGGAGCTATTTCAATATTGGCACACGTGTAGATAATAATATTGCAGTTTAATTTCCAGGAGGCCATACATGGCAGTGTTGCCAAAATGATTATAAGCCTGCTGGTAGGTCCAAATTTTAAATGTATATAACTTCTACACTATCGATTGGATTTCAACCAAATTTCGTACGTGCTATATGGACATAAACAGATATGACTGAGCGAATTCTTAAGAGCCATTAGGGCTGACAACTGTTTATAAATGCTCTCAGTTTTTTTTATCCAAGTACCCATATATCAGAAAGTATGCAAGCCGACAGCTTTAAACTATGCACACGTATAGTACCTGACATTCTATATTAATTTGGAGTAACCTATATACGTCAGTGCTACCAACATGATTCTAAGCCTGCTGAGAGGTCCAACTTTAAATACATTTAACTTCTATACTATCATTTGGATTTCAACCAAATTTCGTGTGTGCTATGTGTATCATAACAGATATTACTATGCCGATTCTTAAGAGTAACCAGGGCTGCCAACTGTTAATAAATACTGTCTCTCTTTTCGTTACCCTAATATCAATATATCAGAAAGTGTGCAAGCCAATAGCTCTAAACTTTGCACACGTATAGTACCTGGCATTCTAGATAAATTTGGAGTAACTAATATAGTCCTACGCCAGTGTTGCCAACATGATTCTAAGCCTGCTGATAGATCCAATTTAAGAATGCATGTTGTAACGTAATCTTGATTACGGTACAAATTATTATTATTATTATTATTATTATTATTATTATTATTATTATTATTGAAATATCAAAGTTATATCGTTTTATTCACCCATTAATATCAAGGGAGGGGCCATACCATATTCACGTCATTACCATAGTCATACATAATATTGTCAAGTGCTTAGATTAAGAAACAGGGTTTTTATAGAGGTCTAGGGCTGTTTTATTAGTTAAATTGTAAAGACAGGACGGGCATGGTTGGAAGAAGTTACGGACGGTGAAGCAACATATTGCAAGAAAATGTATTTCTGGAACGAAGCCACGCTGACTGGAGACAAGGGCTTGGAGAAAGATTTCGGCGGAATATATAGATGCGCAACGAGAGGAATAGCGGGTTCTGAGTGGAATATTTGAAGTACGCGGGCCTGTATTCCCGCTCGGAGAAGTTTTAGCGTCGCTTGAGGACTGAGAAATGCTTTGCTATAATTGGTCTGATGGGTCGCGGGCAAATTTATGCCGCGAAACATCGGGACCATTCAGAGTGTATAAAAGCCCAGCCCGACTTCAGCACTGGCTATTCTATAGATTCTATTCTGTCATTCACATATTCGATCACGCACTCACTCACTGACTTTGTGAGTCGTAGACTCTGCCAGTCCCTCAGTAAGATGGGACTTAGTGAATTCAATTAGCCTGGTTTGTTCAAATTTGCTTACCATGGTGATCAAACTCAGAAACAAGCAGCAGCAGCAGCAACAACAACAACAACAACAACAACGAGAAGAAGAAAACATATGTTTTCAAAGGTCAATAAACGTGTGTTGGCGTAAGATCTCAAATTAGACTGCAAGCAGACCAACGAGATGGACTTTGAACCACAAGGCACCAGGTATGTGGACCGAGTTATTATCAACACAGAAGATCAGCGCTAGCGAGAAGACAGTCAATATTGCCCCGCAATTAGGGAATATTAATGCACATATTGTACACAGCTCGAAACCTCAGATCAAATGTTAATAATTTTGTTGTAAATAAACCAGTATTAGTTAAAATGTCTTGTTCATTGGGAGTTGAATATATAGGATAGTTGGAATGCAAAGAGTATCTCATAGAGCAAGTTTATTGCCCTACGCTCCGATGATAGATCTTGGCTCAAGGAAGGGAGCGGCCGTGGCTAAATAAAATTTTAATGTGTTATCTTTACGATAACTGGCGCCCAGTAAATCTAAATTAATAAAGTGTATGTCGTCTGTCTAGACAGGCCAATGCTAAATAAGAACGATGAGGTGGTTTTAAGGAGTCTTGAGTGTAATATCTGTAGAAACGTTATAAATGATCGCCCAACTTGTAGAGCGATATCCAATGACTTAGAAGGTAGCCGTTACAAATGGCGCCCAACGTGGGGCTACGAAATATCGTACTGAAGTGAATGGATATTATGTATAAATCCAGTTTATTTCAAGTATGTTAAAGTTTAAAGTTGTTTTCATGTACGATATAAACGAGTACTCTTTGCATTCATTCCGAGTTTTTCAATAAAGAGGCATATATCAAGTTAGGGAACTACGGTTATAAATTAGGAGTGTTCTTTTGATGAGTTGTTTTTTGGGTAATGAGTAACAGGGATAATTTGGGGAATATACATTTGAGAAACCGTAGTATTATAAGATCAGTTAAAATGTCAAAATTAGATGTGCTGGGTACCAATGATGAGATGTCAAAAGTAAGCGAAAATCAGGAAACTGAGGAAAATAAACAAGACGGGGCTACAACCATCCAGAGTAATGAGGGGGAGAATCCTTCCTGGCTTCGAAACCTGACGATGCTGATAACTGAACAGAGTAAGAAGTTAGAGGAACAGAGTAAGAAATTTGACGTGCGTAGCGATCAATTAGAAAAAGCAATAGATCTTAAGTTCACTGAGCAGAGTAAGAAGCTAGATGAACAAGGTAAGAGGTTTGATGAAGCCACAGAGAACTTCAATAGACAAATTAAAGAAGTAGGCCGAGAATTTCACAATAAGTTAGAAAACAGGATTAGTGAGGTGGAGGAATCATGGTCACTTAAGGTTGATGCCAGAATGCAACAAGTGTCGGAGCGAGTTGACAAAATTGACGAGGAAGTGAAAATTAAATGTAGTAAGGTTAGGGTTGACTTAGAAGGAGAAGTCAACAGTATGAAGGTCAAGTGTGATAATAATATTGCTAAAATAGGTAATTTAGAAAATAAACTAGAGAGCGATAATCAAGAAATTAGGGAAGAGGTTAACAGTAAATTTAACAGTATCAGTGAAGAAGTAGCGAGTAAAACAGATAAAATGGAGGAGAAATTGCAGAGATGTCAGAAGCAAATAGCAACAAATAGCGGTAATGTACAAATAGGAAATTTAAGTAGATTTCTAACTAAAGAGGCAGATTTGCCAGTATTCACAGGCAAGGCATATAACCCAATGGAATTCTTAAAAACAGTAGAAAAGAAGTTCGCTAAAGATTTAGAAGAGGGGATCGTTCAATGGGAACAAGTACTTGAGATGCTAGATAAATCTTTTGTTAGGGATTCAAGGTCATGGTTCAGTGTGTATAAATACCAGATGACTAGTTTTAGAAAATTTAAAGAGAAGTTCATAGCCAAGTACTGGAATGAAAATGTGCAAGAAAGAGAAAGATGTAATATTATTTTTGGAAAGTACCAAATCTAAGTCTAGATTTCTCTATACCATCCCGTAATGGTTCCTCCTTTATTAATTCTTTGGTCCTCTCATTTCTTATTCCGTCCAACTTTGTAGCTCCAATACTGCTTCTCAAGAACCTCATGTCACTGGCCTGTATTTTGCTCTTCTCCCTTCCTTTCATAGCCCAGGTCTCCGAGGCATACGTCAGGATAGGGACATAGTACGTCCGATATATGATCTTTTTTGTGTTCTGAGGGACATCCTTGCTTCATAACATGCTTCTCACACTCCTCAGGAATGCTTCTGCCTGTCTCCCCCGCTCATTTTGTCTCCATCGTTTCTTCCATTATCTTGTATAAGGCTTCCCAGATACTTGAAACTCTCCACTTTCTTCAGCTGTTCCCCACAAATTGTTATTCCCGTTGTGGTCCTTTCCTTCTTCCTCGTTGTTATCACAATCTCACTCTTATTTATGCTAAATTTCATCCCATATCCTTGTATTATTCCTTCCCACACGTCCAACTGTTCCTGTACCTCCTCCTTGTTTCCCCAAATCATCAAATCATCCGCTAACACCATTGCTTTCATCTTTCCTTCCCCAATTACTTGTGCCACTCGGGTCATTATGTCATCCATCACCACAATGAAAAGTAACGGTGCCAGTGCACTTCCTTGTTTCAGGCCGTTTCTCTGTTCCACCCAGTCCGATCTCTCTCCTCCCTCTTTCACACAGCTCACGCTTCCCTTGTACATCTCCTTTATCCTCCTTATAGTCCATTTTCTACTCTATCCTCCAGGGACTTCCATACTTTTTTTCTGCATACACTGTCATATGCTTTCTCAATGTCCAGGAAGGCCATCAATAGATCTGTTCCATACTCATAGTGCTGTTCTTGTAACTGCCTTACAGCAAAAATCAAATCCACTGTGGACCTTCCTGCTCTGAAGCCATGTTGTTCTTCCCTCATCCCTCCTTCTATCCTTGTCCTAATTCTCCTTTCCAAAATTTTCTCAAACATCTTTGCACAATGACTCATCAGTTTTATTCCCCGATAGTTTCTGCATTCTGTTCTACTACCTTTCTTGAAGATCGGGACAATTATTCCCTTTTTCCAGTCCTCTGGGGTCTTCCTTTCCGTAGTGTAATAATAATAATTATAATAATAATGTAACAATATAGGGATAGGGATATAATAGACCTTCCGTTGCACACCGCCACGTGTAAATCGCGTGAAAAATTTCTAGAGTACCCCTTGACCCCCTTAAGCGCATTATATGTATTGATGAATCTTACAGCTTAATTTGGTTCCGTTATAACCTTCTAGCCGTTTGCAAACTATCTCAGTAATGTAATGAATGGAATTGTATTGCGTCTTACAGGAATAGATGGACCTGTGAGTTTCTGTTGCCATGGTTACCAGCTAGCTTTCTTTCATTATTGTATTAAATGACATTAATTTTCTGGGAATATCAAGAACTGTTGGTTTTAGGGCCTTAAAATGTGGTTTTCGGGGCCCCTTTAGGGCTCCCCGAGTTTCGTTTCTCACATTGAGGGGCTGAAAATGAGCTTTGTCTCGCCCTTCTACGCCTATTTCAGCAAGTATTTTAAGGGGGTAGGCCCCCTTTTATGAGAGGTACAGAGAAGAGTTACATCAATGATTAGTGTCGTGCCTCTGAAGGATATCTGTGCCAAATTTTACGTTGATCCACCTAGCCGTTCTCGAGTTATAAGGGAACAACCACTTTGTCCACAGACAGACAGACAGACAGACACACAGACAGACAGACAGACATACAGACAGACAAAAAAATTATTTTCGCGCGCATCCGTCATAAAACGGTCTGAAACGCGTAAATAACGCAAATTTCCGTAGAAATTCAGAAAAAACAGACAAACTTTCATTCTTATATACAGTGTGGTCCACCAGCCCCCTATTTTTTTTGGAGGAAGGCAACCCAACTAACGCGTATATCACAGTCATTCTAAAAACATTAGTACCTGCTCCTTTACGTCCATTGTACAACTTTATCGTTGAGTACATCATCGCGAATATAGTAGAAATCAATAGTGGCAGTGTTCTTTCAATGACCTCAAATATAATGCATGATTGAAACGATCAGAGTTCCGAATAACACCTTCTTACGTTTGGACAGGAAGTGTCTACGAATAGATTCAATACGTGCCAGCAATACAACCTGGTTCTCGGTAGCTATGGTGGCTGAATCAAGAATTGCCAGAGTAGCGTCAACGAAGTCGCATTGTAGTAGGTTCAAACCTTGAACTAGTACCTTTTTAGTGCTGAATTTCGTTGTTTGTGGATGTATTATGGACGCATATCTATCTGTTCCAACGAGTGATTTTTATTTGGTCTTCAAAAGGACCGTACTTATCCGATGGTACGTAGCCAGATTGGACGACGACAAAATGATCTGTAGAACGAAAGCAAGATATCTTGTATATTCAAGGTAGCAAGTGTTCCAAATTGTGACCACCTTTGTTTAAAGGAAAACTCCGACTCACTCAGGCTCACGAATAAATACATCGGACCGAAACTATAATTTCTTTAAACGGCGTCTGTGCGAAAAGCGCTTGCTATACACTTACAGTAATAGTTAGTTAGTGAGGTTTTAAGGGGCGGAACTACGAGGTCATCTGCCCCAAACATACAGTAAATACAGATAATTAAAAATTATTGGTTTTACGTACCTTTTAACTGCTCTGGCTTTTAGATACGCCGGGGTGCCGGAATTTTACTCCGAAGGGGATCTTCAACGTGAGAGTAAATCTACTGACACGGCTCCCTCGCATTTGCGCACCCTCAAATGCCAGCTGATTGCGCCAGGATACGAACGTGCAACCTGGGGCACAGCAAGCGAGAACGTTACCGTTCAGCCTCGCAGCAAGGCAGTAATTACAGAACGTGTCATATTATTATTCTGGGATAAATATTGAACTATTAAAATTCTAACTATCGCGAATAGAGTCGCCTCCGTTGCGTAGTGGTCAGCGTGATTAGCTGCCACCCCAGACGTCCTGGGTTCGATTCCCGGCTGTGCCACGAAATTTGAAAAGTGGTATGAGGACTGGGAAATGGTCTACTCAGCCTCGGGTGGTCCAAATGGGTAGAGGGGGTTCGATTCCCACCTCAGCCATCCTCAAAAGTGGTTTTCCGTGGTTTCCCACTTCGCCTTCAGGCAAATGCCGGGATGTTCCCTACCGTACGGCCACGGACGCCTCCTGCTCTCTTCCTTGCCTATCCCTCCTGATCTTCCCCTCCCTTTCCATCCCTCATGAGGACCCTGTTCGCTTTGCAGGTGAGGTCGCCTGGGCGAGGTGCTGATCTCATCTCCCCAGTTGTATCCCCAGACGAGATGTTTCAAGCTCCAGGACACTGCCCGTAGAGGCGGTAATGATGGGATACCTCGCTGATTCCGGGGGAAAACCTAACCTGGAGGGTAAAATCGACTAAAAAATAATAACTATAACGAATAGTATCCATCCATGGTTTTGAACAGTATTTTGGGAAAATAGCCATTTAAATGAGACAAGAAAATAACTTTCCCTATCGTCTTCGTAGATAATGTGAACAAAACCAAGTTGAAATCTTGCTGTACGAGGTAGGGAGGGTATAATAAAATAGTTTAAAAGAATTTTAAAAATCTGCCGTTGGATAGTCTTGCTCCCGGGATCTTTGAAAGAGCGAGCGGACGCAATAACACTTGCACACATTTCCAACACACGCTGGAGGCTTTTATTGCGCTTCTTATTAACGCGTATGGTAAAATAATATATTATTACATTTAGATCTTAAATATTGATTGGAATGCATTCATTCAGTACCTGGCATGTTTTCTAATTTACTTAAAGCAAGTTTCGCGACCGCTTTACGTTAATAAGGCGACAGAACTGCAAATAATGCCCTCAAACGACAGCCGTTCGGTTTTATTTCATACAACTTAGCGTACAAAATGCTAGCGTGTGATACACTTCGGTCATACAAGCAGGTGTACTGACGAAGAGAACAGAATCATACAGGATTTTGTACCAGCGATCACAGCAGCTTCCTTGCCAGCGAGTGTCGTGTGATACGGGCCTAACGATATGCTATGACCTTTTGTTAAAATTTAATAACAAAACAAGATGTTCGGTAAAGAACGTATTGCCTACTTTCTCCTAAATGCATGGGTATTGTTATAACTCTTTGCCCATTTCAAGGAGTATAATTGAATGTTGGTTGTAGTAGCTTCTTGAAATACAACGTGCTATACGTATATTATACATGAATATGATGTGCCCTTTGCTAGTGCTACCTCTGTAAAAATTTCATTCAATTCGGTTTCACCGTGTTTGAATTGATGTGGGGAATCGATTTGCACACATACATGGCCACTATCTGCAAACTATTGGGCTGATGACCTTGTAGTTCAGTCAAAAGATGCTTCCCACAAAAAGATATGTTGTTGAAAAATTTGGTAGAGATCAAATGATTAGGTTGGTCGTAATTTGATTTAAGCTTTTAACATTTGGGTGACCGCCATTCCGTTTCCGTCAAGATGGCGGTGATATAAAACATGACACTGAGGTGGCCTTTGCTAGTGCTACCTCTGTACCAAACTTAGTTCCATTCGGTTTCACCGTGTTTGAAAAGATAGGGGGAATCGATTTGCACACATACATGGCCGCTATCCGCACATTTTTGGCCTGATGACCTTGTAGTGGTGTCAAAAGATTCTCTACACATAAAGGTATGTCTTTGCAAAATTTGGTAAAGATCAGATTATTAGGCTGGTCGTAATTTGATTCAAGCTTTTAATATTAAGATGGCCGCCATTACGTTTTCGTCAAGATGGCGGCGATATAAAACATGACACAGAGGTGTTCTACGCTAGTGCTACCTCTGTACCAAATTTCGTTCAATTCGGTTTCACCGTGTACGAATTGATAGTGGGGGGGACAGACATTCAGAGTACACACACTCACACACAGACAGACACACAGTCACACACACTCAGACAGACACACAATTTTTGGCCCTGTGTAGATCTCATAAGCCTACTTTCATTTTTTGCAAAAATCGAAAGTATGCTAATAACCCCATGGGAATTTCTAAGGAATACGTATACTTCGATGCAAGCACTGGCGATCAGAATACCCTTCGATATGTTGTTGTTTTGTTTCATTTGAGGGGCTAGAACATCGCGGTCATTTAGCCCCGTTTACTTGGGTGTGTGCGTAGAATTTGTCTGATAACCTGAGTTATTGCGGGCTTGTAAAGATGTGTGTATTTGCAATTAAGGATTGGGAAGGAGGCGGCCGTGGACTTAAGATAGAGTCCGTCCCGGAATTTGGCCGGAGTAGAAGTGGGAAACCACGGAAATCCATTTCCAGGGTGGCTGAGGTGGGAATCGGACCCACTTCTTCTCATATTTGCTTCACGAGGCTACGTGTACCCAATTTCAGCCCTCAGACAAGTATTACACTTCTTGGCAGAGCTGGGAATCGAACCCGGACCTCCGGAGCAACACTTCGATATGTTATGTTAATATTCATGCCAGTTTTTAATTTTCTGCCATTAAAGGTCACGTGGCATATCGTACCAATTCTATCGTGTTTTCTTTATAAATCATCAAAATTCAACGTACTCTTCACAAAAATACGTCGTAAGGCATAAAATGTGGCAATGTAGTTTCATCCCGACTAAAATGGAATGTGGGCTTTCGTTCAACAAAGTATGCCTACTACTGGATTCGAAGCAGCATTCTACCCGCTCGCGCCCACCACGTACGGTCAGGCTTTAAACCTCTCAGCCACCAACACATGCTTGATGCCGCACGCTAAACGTGCTGTAGTTACTGTAGCCGTCCCACCTCAAATGTTTAAGTCCATCTCAAAGTCTTCAATCACGGTTTATGGTGTTGATTTAACTTTCTACTATTACAGATCACGTGGCGTAAGCTATTAATTCGATCGTATTACGTGTATGTGTGTTATTTCAAGGAGCAGTAAGTCATATGTTAGTAGAATGGGCCATAGTATTTGGCGTGGAAAAGTTTAAGGTCGGTTTTTCTTTGCTAGACCCATGACCCAATTACAATGCTGTCACACAGTCAGAGCGCAGAGCAATATCGACCATCGGGAGAATTGAGATGTTAGTTGGGTTTCATAAAACTAAATAATAAGGGGCGGGTGGACCACACTGTATATAGAGATAAGAGATTTGTAAACGTTTGTATACAACTGAAATACAATGTTAATACTGGTTTTGGTCACTTGAGTAAATATATTTCAGCTAGAATGGAAATAATTATCCTGCTCAGGGTGTTTGCCATAGATTAGAAGATTTTAAAAATTAATTTTCTGTGTGTTTAGTAAATACTATTTTGAAATTATTGAATTATATTAGAATAATATTATACTAACTATTAACATTCCAAAATCACTTTTATATTTTTTGTGCAATTTTCGGCCAAGATGATATAGGTCACTGACCTTGTGTTGCGTAGGAGTTACGTTTTTTTTTTAAATTATAGAGCGTGATGGGTGTTTTTAGCCTACTTTTCACATTTTGCAAAAATGAGGACAATGTAGTCTTATGAGATCAATCCGGGAAAATGTGTGTCTGTCTGTCTGTCTGTCCTTCTGTCTGTATGTATGTCTGGCTGTGTGTGTGTCCCCCCCCTATCAACTCCTAAACGGCTGGAGCAATCGATATAAAATTTGGTAGAAATAAAGATCTGTACCTGAATATCTAACCGCCATATTTGAAAATGATGTCAGTGCTACCAACTGCTGAAAAATCGCAATTGAAATTTGAGCTCCATGTTGGATATCTTGGAAGGTATGAATGGGAGCTATTTCAAAATCGGCACACATATAGATAATAATATTGCAGTTTAATTTCCAGAAGGCCATACATAGCAGTGTTGCCAAAATGATTATAAGCCTAGTGATAGGTCCAATATTTAAATGCATATAACTTATACCCTATCAATTGGAATTCAACCAAATTTCGTATGTTGTATGTGTTCATAACCAGATATGACTGAACGTATTCTTATGAACCACCAGTGCTGCCAACTGTTAAAAAATGCTCTTAATTTCTTTTATCCAAATACCAATATATATGAGAAAGTATGCAAGCCGAAGGCCTTAAACTATGCACACGTATAGTACGTGACATTCTATATTAATTTGGAGTAACTTATATACGTCAGTGCTACCAACATGATTATAAGCCTGCTGAGAGGTTCAACTTTAAATCCATGTAACTTCCATACTATCATTTGGATTTCAACCAAATTTCATATGTGCTATGTGTACCATAACAGCTATGACTATGCGTATTCTTAAGAGCAACCAGGGCTGCCAACCGTTAATAAATGTTGTCTCTATTTTTGTTACCCTAATATCAATATATCAGAAAGAATGCAAGCCAATAGCTCTAAACTTTGCACACGTATAGTACCTGGCATTCTAGATTACTTTGGAGTAACTAATATACGTCAGAGCTGCCAACATGATTCTAAGCCTGCTAATAGGTCCAATTTTAAAATGCATGTAACTTCTATACTAACTAATGGATTTCATTCAAAATTGGCACAACAGTAGATCATATTATTTCAGATTATGTCTGACCAATACATGCATGACACTGTTGCCAACATGATTTTACGCGCGCTGTTAGTTCCAATGTTTAACTGCATGTAACGTCCATGCTATTCATTGGACTCCAACCAAATTTTGTATTCTGTACCTTAAGAGATGGACTAAGAATATATTCAGTCACCAGGGCTGCCAACTGTAGTGCTCTATTAGGCTACATTATGCCAGGTATACAGTATTTCGAACTAATTAGAAATTTCGATATTACCAACTTAATTTCGTCATTATTCTAGATAGATCCATATCGATTAATCATTGTCATGAATCTTAAATTTTAAGAAAAGTAGGCTCTTTAGTTCGTCACGGAACTTCTTGTTATATATTATATCCTGTTAAATAAACCTCATTATTGAGTGATAAGCACAGTATCATCATAATTTGGAGGTGGGAGGTTATTACCCCATTGCTCATTTAAGAAAACCTACTGTCGGGTATGGGCAGTGGTATAATAATTTCCCACCCCATATTTCATAAAATAGAATCCACACCCATAAAATTGTTGCATATTCCTACTCATCTATCAACCAAAATTACAAATTGACCTATAAAGGGTTAACTATAGAACATACGCACACACTAACAAAACGAACCACCTACTTTGGTATACTCACACACCAAACAAAACCGAGGCAAAGCTGAGGGTTATTATTATTATTATTATTATTATTATTATTATTATTATTATTATTATTATTATTATTATTATTATTATTATTATTATTCACAATTCTATTCAAGCTGCGGGGAATCTGTCCGACAGGCAATTTGGCCTCAGCCGTGGGCGATACACAATAGATGCAGTACGCGATGTATTTGAAGCAGCGAATCAAGCAGAGCAAGGTAAAAACTGTTCTAGGAAAACAACACTTCTGGTAACCTTGGAAGTGAAGGACGCCTTCAACTCAGCTAGGTGGATAGATATGGTTGAAACTCTTCAATTCACCTTCCAGATGCCTCTATATGTGCTGCGTATAATGAAAGATTATTTGAAGGACCGTATCTTAACCTGTTATATGACACTACAGACGGTCAGAGGAGGAGACAAGTCGCGGCAGGAGCAGCGCAAGGATCTATACTAGGCCCAGATTTAGGCCTACATCTCGGTACGACGGCTTACTGCGCATGGAGATGCCCGAAGATACATTCCTTGTTGGGTACGCTGATGATATTGCAGCGGTGATTGTAGCCCGAGATGCGGTTATGGCTCAGTGGAAACTCAATCAGGTAATGCGACGGGTGAGTGGTTGGATGAACGCTGAATTTAGCTATGGCGAAAACTGAAATAGTATTGTTAACTAGGAGGAGAATGGACACTATAATTTCCATGAAAGTTGGAGAGGTGGGTTTTCGAATTTGAGTCACTGCGAAGTACTTAGGAATTACTCTTGATACGAAACTGACATACTTGTCTCATATACGGAAGGCAGCAGACAAGGCGGAAGTAGTGACAGCTGCTATTAGTAGACTCATGGCTAATGTGGATGGTCCTAGACAAAGCAAGCGTCGACTACTGTTGTCCACAGCGCAGTCTAGGAAACGCCTAGCTGCAATTAAGAGGAGGGGAGCTCTGAGGGTGGCGTGTGCTTACCGTACAGTTTCGGAACCTGCAGTTCTGGCTGTCGCAGGTGTGGCTCCCATTGACTAATTACTCTCGCAAGAACGTAAAGACGTATACTTCCGACCAGTAGAACTTTGCAAGGCTCAAGCCCGGAAGGAAGCCGTGGCACACAAGATGGAGCTTCGGCAGCAGAGGTGGAATGACGATCACAGAGGAAGATGGACAACTCGGCTCATACAGAGTCTGGTTGAGTGGACAAGTAGAAATCATGGGGAAACTAATTGCTTTCTGACTCAGTTGTTGACAGGTCATGGCTACTTTCGGTGTTACCTTCATCGTATGGCCAAAGTAAGGAGTCCAGTTTGTATTTACTGCGAGAACGAACAAGGTGACGTGTATCATACGTTCTTCGTCTGCGATCGTTGTGCAGCGGAAAAACAACGACTTGAAGCTGAGGTTGGTCCAATAACGCGGGACAATACAGTTGGCATTATGCTGAGGAACCAGCTCAGCTGGGATACGGTCGCATTCTTTGTTGAGGTGGTTCTTCGTCAGAAGAAGTCGGATGGGGACTTGCACGATTTAGGTGATTAAGTCTGCGATCCCCGGACTATGAATTGAGAAGTTAGAAGGTGCTTGTGAAGCAAAGAAAATGGCTCCATCCTGAAGTAATACGAAAGTGGTCCCGGGATGGGTTTTGTCAAGAGAATAGGGTGTGATTTTTAGTGGGTAAGAATCCCACACACTTGAGGAGTGCGGACCCTTCTCAAAGTCTTATGCAAGATTTTCCACTTCCCTCGTAAAAAAAAGAAACATATTAAACATTGTTAGTATCATTATTATTACACATTCTTCTTCTTCTTCTTACACATTATTATTATTATCAATATTATTATTCTTATTTCTTTCTTCGTTTAGGCCAGCTATGGACCACGTCATTTCAACTGCTTACGTCTTTGGGCCTTGATCTTAGCCCAGTGTTCACGCATTCACTGCCTGTGAGACTCCTTTCTTTCTTCAGACCACTTCTTGCCGGTTTTTAATTTCGCTTTTTCTTGGAATTGGTGGTGTGCTCCAAGCTTTTCCTTCAAAAGGTCACGTTCCATAATGTCTGCGTGGGTGATCCCTACATCGTGTAAATCCTTGTCTACCTCACAAAACCAGGGGCCCTGGGTTTTTTGTTAAGAAAATAGGTAAATATCCGATTGGTGATTCTCTCGGGTTTCATACGGGTTAAGTGGCCATAGAAAGATATTCTTCTCTTCTGAATTACTTGAGATATCCTTTCTACATGATGGTACAGTTCATTGTTATGCCGTCTCCTGTATTCACCATCGTCTCTCAAAAGCGATAAGATCTTCCTCAGGATCTTCCTTTCCTTGGCTTCCAATTTCTCAACCAGACCCTTCCTATTCATTGCCAGGCATTCTGCTGCGTACAGCGCCTCAGATCGGATAACTGTACGATAGTGTCTAGTTTGGCATTGCGGGACACTGTTCGCTTATTGCACACTCCTTGCGTTAGCTGGTAGGCCACTTCCATCTTGTTCATTCTTGACGTGAAGGCTTCCTTCTCTGATATGTTGGGCTCGATCCACTCCCCTAGGTACTTAAACCTTTTTACCTGACGGATCTTTCCATGTTCAACATTTAATTCTTTGACTGCAGGGCTAATATTTGTCATAAACTAGGTCTTCTCCAAAGAAATTTGTAAGCCTGCCTTTGCCGCTTCTATTCTGAGTTGGTTGACTTGTTTTGCGGCTGTGTCTAGGGAATCAGAAAAGATTGCTAGATCATGTGCGAAAGCTAGGTAGTCAATTGTCAGGTCCAAGCTCCTGCAGCCCATTCTGACACCATTTTCTAACACTTCTTTCCCCATCTCCTTGCGCCATTCACGAATTACTTTCTCCAGTACACAGTTGAAAAGTAAAGGTGACAGTCCATCTCCCTGCCTCACACCCGTCCTCTAAATTTCTCCTCTAAATTTCACTCTGGAGTTTGTGTTAGCCAAGGTCTGCTGGATAATTGCTCGTGTTTTGTCGTCCAAACCCATTTCTTTTAAGATTTGGAAGAGTGTGGTTCGATCAATAGAGTCATAGGCTTTCTTGAAGTGGACGAAGACAACTACGAACTTCCTGTTTCTGAGCTTCAAATATGAAAGAACAAATTTAAGACTCATGATCGGCTCTGCACATGAACGACCTTTCCTGAACCCTCCTTGATATTCTCCCAGCTGAAAGTTATTATTATTATTATTAACGTAGAAAGGGAACCACAAGCGCGAGACGACGAGGAAGAGCCATAATACACAATCGAAAGGACAACTGTGTATTGTTAGCGTGACGTGGGAGTGACACAGTTGAAGTGGAAAGCAGTTTGATAACATTACGCGGTGTAATCTGGCTGCTTTAAGCCCATTGATTCAGCCGTGGTCACAGCTGGGGTCACGATAATGATGTCGTCTCTCGCACCGACAGCAGCTGCTACGTTACACCTGAGAGATCACTCTTGCATAAGTTGTAGGGAGCCCTCTTCTTGTGATTCTTCCAGACATGCACATATTAAAATATTTTGTAGACTTCTATGATTGAATGGCTACCCCGAATAAAGATCTAACCCACAAATAGAAAATTATTGGGAAACAAAATAAAACGTTTATTTTTATTTTGAGTTCAATCTTGTTAGTAAATCATTCATTTTTCAATTGTCTACCTAATATAAAACATAGGAAGGCTATGTAACAGGTTAGGAAAAATAATACAGTTTTCATAGATACAAACATAGGAATGCAAAATTTAGTGGAAAAGAGATCTATTTGTAAACAGTGGAAATGTGATCTAAGCTATAATCATACTAATATATAAAAATGAGATGGTGTGTGTCTTTCTGTCTGTCTGTCTGTCTGTCTGTCTGTGTGTTACCTAATAACGCAAGAACCACTGGTCCGATTTAAATGAAATTTTGCATGGATGTAGCTGAAATACCAGGTTTACATATAGGATACTTTTGATTTCGAAATTTTGCACTATTAAATAATGGCGACCATTTTAGTGACGTCACTACACCCTTTGGTTTCAAAATTTCATATTTCCATGTCAAATAAAAAGAGAACCGTAGGAAATAGCAAACTTTTGATGGCACATATGAGCTTTGAAATTTAATTTCCTATCCAAAAGGTCCTTATCACTATTCGTGTATCTCCAACGGTTAGCGAGTAAAACCGACATTTGTGACGTCACTACACCCTTTGGTTTCAAAATTTCATAATTACATTTCAAATAAAAAGAGAACGCTAAGAAATAGAAAACTTTTGATGGCATACATGAGCTTTAACATTTAATTTTCTATCCGAAAGATCCTTATCACTTTTCGTATACCTCCAACGGTTAGCGAGTGAAACCTAAATTTGTGCAATAAAACACGGTCAACACCGACCGGTGCAGTATATCTCTCTATATATAACAAGTAGTTCCGTGAAGAACTATACAGCCTATTTTCATATATCCTACTAATGTTAATTTCCTCTATCAACATACTAAATTTCAGTTTGATTGCTGTAATAGATTCGTAGATATTGAGAACCGTCTAAATATTTCGGATGGTCGCCATGTTGGCCTTTTATATGTGTAGGGCTTAGAGTTATGTACTGTTGCATGAAGATTATTCTGTACGTGTAGTACTCAAACTTCAATCACATGATTAAGACACAAGAACAAAGATCGAGATTTTAAAATTTTGCACAGCTGCCATCTTGTGGTTATGGAAACAATTGAAATAAATTAGATGCCAGTATATTAACATTTGTACAAGGATTTACTGTACCAAGTTTCACTGCACTTGGATGGATAAATTGCGAGATACGACCATGTGAATATTTATACTTCGCATCGCCACCATGTTGGATTTGTGATCACCAGGTTATTGAAAGTCCTATAAGTGAACTCATGTGTATAACCCCTATGAACATTAAAACAATCAGTTTGATTGCTGTAGTAGATTCGTAGATATTGAGAACCGTCTAAATATACCGGATGGTCGCCATGTTGGGTTGTTATATGTATAGGCAATAGAGTCATATACCTTTAAAGGAATATTATTGCGTACGTTCATTTTTCAAACTTTCAATCGATCGCATGATTACGACACAAGAAACAAAAACATAATTTAAAAATTCGCACAGCCGCCATCTTGAGGTTATGTAAACAATTGAACTAAATTACATACCAGTGCATTACAGTGGGTATAAACATTTTTCGTACCAAGTTTCACTGCGTTTGGATCATTAAATCGCGAGAAAAGTTTATTTAAAACTTTCAACTTCGCTTGACCGCCATGTTCGTTTTGGAGTCGATCGGCTGTTTTAAGTCTTATAGATGGACTTCCAGTAGTGCCCTTTATCTACGTATAAAATTTCAGGGTGATACCGCTAATAGTTTCAGAGATATAGAATGCCGGTGAAATATTTCGCACAGCCGCCATATTGATGCTATGTAAACAATTGAACGAAGTTAGATGTCAGTGCATTACAATGTATATAAACATATACTGTAGCAAGTTTCATTGCGTTTGGTTAAATCGCGAGAAACGTCTATTTAAATTCGCAACTTCGCTTGGCCGCCATGTTGGTTTTGTAGTTACCAGGTTTTCTAACGTCACATTGGTGAACTTCTAGTAGTTCCCTTTATAACTATACAAAATTCCAGGGTGATATCGGTAATAGTTTCGGAGATATTGAATGCTGGTGAAATATTTCGCACAGCCGCCATGTTGGATTGGTGAGACGTAACAAAATTTGAAGGGCACGGTCGGGGTCGCCCGTAATAGTGCTATGAACTTACCGAGTTTCATTGAAATCGCTCCAGCCGTTTAGATTTTATTAGGGGGACACACACACGGACAAAAGGTGATCTCATAAGCCTATTTTTTCAAAATTGAAAATATGCTAAAAATGAATGTTTGTCTGTTTTTCTCTGAATTTCTACGGAAAATTGAGTTGTTTACGCGTTTCAGACAGTTTTTGATGAATGCGCGCGATTTTTTTTTCGTCTGTCTGTCTGTTTGTTTGTTTGTTCGTCTGTGGACAACTTTGTTCCCTTATAACTCGAGAACGGCTGGGTGTATCAACGTAAAATTTGGTACAGATATCCATCAGAGGCACGACACTTATCATTGATATAACTCTTCTCCGTACCCCTCATAAAAGGGGGCCTACCCCCTTAAAATACATGCTGAAATAGGCGTAGAAGGACGAGACAAAGCTCATTTCCAGCCCCTCAATGTGAGAGACAAAACTCGGGTACCCGAAAACCACATTTTAAGGCCCTAAGACCAACCGTTTTTGAGATATTCCCAGAAAACTTATTTAATAAACTAATGAACAAATGCAAGCCAGTAACCATGGCAACAGATTCTCAGAGGTCCATCTATTGCTGTAAGACGCAATGCAATTCCATTAATTACATTAGTGTGAAAGTTTGCAAACGGCTAGAAGGTTGTCACGGAACCAAATTAAGCCGTAAAATTCATCAATACGTTTAACGCGCTTAAGTGGATCAAGGGGTACTCTAGAATTTTTTCACGCGATTTACACATGCGGGTGTGGTACGGCAGGTCTATTAGATTCCTATCCCCATATTATTCATTCATTCATTTCGTATAGGCCATCTATGGACCGCGTCATTCCCACTGTCTCCTACTGGCTTTGATGTTTGCCCAGTACGCCCGCATTCGTTCTCGGTGGACTTCCTTCCGTTCCTGGGTCCAAATCTTGAGCGTTTTCAGCTTCGGTTTTTCTTGGAAACCTTTACAAGCTTGAAGTTTCCTTTTGAGTGGGGCGCGCTCCTGAATGTCTATTGGTGTAATCCCCACTTCTTTCAGATCTTTATCCAGTTCTATGAACCAGGCCCATTTTGTTTTCCTCTCCTGAAAGTAAGTTATGTTGCGGTTGGTCAGTCTCGCTGGGCTCATTCGTTTCACATGCCCAAAAAATGGTATCCTTCTCTTCCGGATGACGTTACTTATCTTCTCCACATGAGTATATAGTTCATGGTTAAGCCGTCTTCTGTATTCCCCATTGTCTTTGTTGGAACCCAATATCTTTCTCAAAATTTTTCTTTCATTGGCCTCCAGTTTCTCGACCAAGCCTTTTTTGTTCATCGTGAGGCATTCAGAAGCATGCAAGACCTCCGGACGGATGACACTGCAGTAATGTTTTAGTTTTGCTTTGAAGGATACTGACCTTTTCTTATAGATGCCCTTAGTTAAATGGTAGGCCATTTCCATTTTGCTCATGCGTGATGTGAATGCTTCTTTCTCTGATAATATCCCTTCCCTGACCCGTCCTGAAAAGAAAAGTACATGGCCATTGGCTGCATTAATAATTTTAAAAAATAGGTGTTATAATTTCTCCCTATATTAAATTATTATTAGTGTTATATTATGGCGTACAACGACGAGACAAAGCCCCTCGGTGCGAGCAACAAAACTCGGGGGCCCTAAAGGGTACTCGAAAACTGCATTATAAGGCTCTAAATCCAACAGTTTCTGAAATATTCCCAGAAAACTAATTTAATTTAATTTAACAAACTAATGAAGGAATGCAAATCGGTAACCATGAGAACATTATCTCAAGGGGTGGCTTACAACTTTCCTTCTATTTCTGTAAGAAGCAATGTCACTCCATTTATTACATTTCTGTGAAAGTTTGCAAATGGCTATAAGGTTATCACGGAACTTACGTAGACCGTATAATTCATCAATGTAATTAAGGGGGTCAAGGGGTAACCTAAAATTTTTTCATGCAATTTTCACTATGGACATATAGTACAGAAGGTCTATTATATCTCCAAACAGCAACATTATTTTCAAAAATTCTTGAATTGAACCAGCATTTTTTTTTTGCGGCTGTTAGGAATTTGGGCAATTTGAGGCTAAAGAACCTGAATTTTCATGCACCACAAGTCTTTATAATTTATGAAAGGGGTTTTCCTGTGTATGGGCACCTAGCACAACGTAGAGGGTCAGTTTTTATGTGACGTGTATTGCGTTTCGTCTACAAGGCTTTGATTTCTATTCCACGTCAGGAAGTACACGTCAGGTGAATTTAGTCTGAGAGCACATTTAACTATTTTTTTTTGTCGACAAACGGGTTCATCCTAAGGATGATTTTGTTTGATACTGTGTGGTAGATATACCCATATTTGGATATCTGGGTAATATGTTGTAGACAATAGAATTGTCTGCCTTTCTGTCTTTCTGTGTATCTTTATGTACGCCTATACCTCGTGTTCGGATGCTTGGAGCATCGTAAAATTAGGTATGGTAACCATGAGAGTCAATACACCAATCATTTATAAAACTCTTCACCGCACGTTTCATACAGTAGAAGGGTGGATATAGAGAAAAACTTCTCAATACATGCTAAAATAGGCGAAATATAAAAATTATCCTAGAAGGACGACCGAAGCATATGTTGCGCTTCTCAATGTGAGTCACAAAATTCGGGAATCTATAAAGGGTCTCCGAAAACTACATTTTAAGGGCCTTAAATTAACCGTGTGTGTGATATTACCAGAAAACTAACTTCGTTCTGATTAACTTGAAGGAATGACAAACCGCTAACCATTGCAACAGTAGCTCAATTGATTTTGTCTGGTGTTAACAACGAACACCGTTCGAAGAACGGGTACTTCTGCTAGTTACAATATAAATGCTACAATGAAGAGAAAACTACAATATAAACGCAACACTGAATGAAACATACATATTGGGCATTGCTTTGGATATAAACATGTTGTTACGTCACTCACTCAGAATCTTTCAGATTCTGATAGAACTCGCGATATTGGAGTGGGATCAACTTGCACATTTTTGCTATCTTTTTAGCAATACCTTCATTATGCAGTTGACATAGATCTGTGGGAAGTGGTTGTAGCTGGTAGCTTCTTTTGTATGTTCGAAGTAAACCTAAAAATAATATTTTTAAATTACTTTGATATCTCAAATCATCATTCCTGTGCACTGAATACAACTTTTATTAAATACGCTTTACTGAAATACGTCACTTAACATTGCTAATAATTATGAACATAGATATAACTATGTAAACAACTTACAGTACACTTTAAGGTTAGATCACTGTTCCACTCACTTGTTGTGATAAGCATTTTCCTGGCAAGTTAAGTCCTTTCCTGCTCTTACAGAGCTTCCCAGCATTCCTCAATGCTTTCTTTTTATTATCCTGCCATTCAGATGTGTTAATTCTGCGTTTTCTACCCTTGTTTAATTGTTTTTAGTACTGCTGCTAAGAACTTTCTGGTGTTCCTCCGCCATTTCCTTACAGATAAATCAGTATTCTCCGGGATGTCAACATTGATGAATAAATAACTTGCTTTCAAAGACATTTATATTGTGTTCCGTTGAAGAAACCGTGAGTGCTTTCAGATAGATCATGATTCCTCTTGTGATTGTTTGTGGGTTAGATCAATATTCGGGGTAACCATTCAATTGTGAAATGATTTTATATTTACTATAATTTAAGGAGTTTTCGGTGAGCAAACCGGTTAAAGAACGGAATTTTGAGATAATAAATTCTTGTTCCTAAAATTCCTAAAACAGAGGTTTATTGTGAGAAAAGTCACACCCATTAGGTTAAAATATAGGGGAGATTCCGCTAAATACGCAATATTAGGGGATTACATGATCAATTAAGAGAAAGGGTTTCAATAAATTAACATAGAAATTAAATGACTACAATCATATTTGTGACATAAAGTATGTGTGAATATCTATGACTTTAGTCATTATTCTAGATTTCCCCGTATTGATTATAATATATTACACCAATATCCACTTGACAATACAAAAATGTTTTTATACGATGTCCTTACACTATTAGATACGTACATGTTTCAGCTCTGTGAGCCTTTTTCAGTAAAACACATTAATGATTCTCATATGACAGTCTATGTGTTGATCTTGTTAAGAAACTTTAAAAAAATCTTTTTACAATCGTGAAAGTTATTTAAAAATGGACATTAAATGCTTAAAGAATTCGACTATGTGCAGAAGTTCAGGTCATAGGCCCTTCGTCGTTGAAATACCAATTCAAACACAGGACCCCATTGTACAAGTGCCTTGTAAAAAATCGTGTATGAGAAATCCTAGAGGCTACCGGTGAACAGAAGTTACTTGCTTAAAACTTTGTCATTTTGGTTCAACCACCGTAGATTTGAAGACGTTGGAGATAACACCTCACTATTTGAAGGATATACAACAGATGTGTTGTTGTTGGTCTGCTTTGATAACTGGCAAACTGATCATCCTTGGTACTGCAAATGACAAAGTTTTAAGCAAGTAACTTCCGTTCACCCGTAGCCGCAAAGATTTTTCATACATGATTTTTACGAGATACTTGTACAGTGGGGTCCTGTGTTTGAATTGGGATTTCAACGACGAAGGGCCTTTGACCAACTTCTGCACATAGTCGAATTCTTTAAGCATTTTATGCCAATTTTTAAATAGCTTTGACGATTGTAAAAAGATTGTTTTTAAGTTTCTTAACAAGATCAACACATAGACTGTCTTATGAGAATCATTAATGTGTTTGAAGAAGAGTGTAAGGACATCGTATAAAACATTTTTTATTGTAACGTGGATATTGGTGTAATATATGTTCTGGAAATTTCATCTGGCGTGGGTTGTCTAAATCATTTAATACTTAGAATAACACTTTGGAGGAAAGTTGAATTTAGTGATTGTTTCTGGATTTTTGTTGTTGATACTAGTGGTCATCATCACCATCTTGCACAGTTTCCAGCCACTGGCCGGGTCTGTTTGGAACACAAGCCCCTCCAACGTCTTCTGTCTTCCCACCATCTCTCAGCCTCCACCCTTGTCCAGTCTTCTCCTCTCTTCTTCACGCTTTCTTCCACCCCCTTCAGCCACCTGTCTCTCAGTCTCTTTCCTTCCCACTACGTCTCGTGTATCCTCCTGGGTATCCTCTTCTCCTCCATTCGTTTTACATGTCCATACCATCTAAGTTTAGATTTCTCTATACCATCCTGTAATGGTTCCTCCTTCATTAATTCTCTGGTCCTCTCATTTCTTATTCTGTCCATCTTTGTAGCTCCAATACTGCTTCTCAAGAACGTCATCTCACTGGCCTGTATTTTGCTCTTCTCCCTTCCTTTCATAACCCAGGTCTCCGAGGCATACGTCTGGATAGGGACATAGTACGTCCGATATATGACCTTTTTGCTGTTCTGAGGGACATCCTTGCTCCATAACATGCTTCTCACACTCCTCCGGAATGCTTCTGCCTGTCTCCCCCGCTCATTTATTTCTCTACCGTTTCTTCCATTATCTTGTATCAGGCTTCCCAGATACTTGAAACTCTCCACTTTCTTCACCTGTTCCCCACCAATTGTTATTCCCATTGTGGTTCTTTCCTTCTTCCTTGTTGTGATCACCATCTCACTCTTATTTATGCTAAATTTCATCCCATATCCTTGTATTATTCCTTCCCACACGTCCAACTGTTCCTGTACCTCCTCCTCCTTGTTTCCCCAAATCATCAAATCATCCGCTAACACCATTGCTTTCATCTTTCCTTCCCCAATTACTTGTGCCACTCGGGTCATTATGTCATCCATCACCACAATGAAAAGTAACGGTGACAGTGCACTTCCTTGTACTAGTACTGGCACTAGTGCTAAATCTGCGACACCTTGCCTAAATCTACAATATGAATTAATTTAATAATTGCAGCCAAGTAGTCATACATAAGCAGGAAGATAATTCAAAGTACATCATTTATTTTTCAACACTGAATTCTTTCACTGATTTTGGGCATTTCTTACAATCTAACACATGATACTGTATTTATCACATTGTAGTTTACACAATTTACATAGACACTTATTCGTCACTATATGAAAACTACTTATGGAACACACGGCCAGTCGCGTTACATCATTCTTCATGCTTTTATTCGGTCCTGTCCAGCTCCTGTCTAACATAGCAGCTGTTGCATAGAAATCTTCTTCGATTTCTCCTCTCTTCTTCATATTTTCTTGACATCAGCTCCCTATACGCCACTGTTTCTGAAAGTAGCAATACATAATGCAGATCTTCCGATCCCCCCAGGTGCTCTCATCTAGTGGGACGTGGGTTGGCGACCACGGGACCCCAGCTGAGTCCGGCATTGCTTCCACTTACTTGTTCCGGGCTCCTCTCCGTCTTCTTTCCTGTCGACCTCCCTTGGTCAACTTTTGTTCTTTTCCTACCCCGACGGTATTAAGGTACCGAGGCCTAGGGAGTCTTTCACTTTCCCGCCTTAATTGGCCCTTGTCTCATCTTTCCTGTTCCCTCCTTCTTCGAGGGGTCAGACCTCTTGTTTTCTTTTCATTAATTTTCATTTTCTCTTTAAGTTTCCAGCACTGGTTTTGTTAATTGCCCCCCCGCCCCCGTATATCTAAATTCCCAAGCGATTTTTTTTGCATCAAAATCATTTTGTAGGTATTTTCAATCTACGTTGCATTTTGTACGTTTTTTGGATCTAAATTGCATTTTGCGAGTGTTTTCAACCTCAGTTGCATTTTGTAAGGATTGACAATCTAAATTGCCTTTTGGTAAGCCTTTCAATATCCGGGCCGGGACTTTTGTGAGTATTTTGAATTTCAATTGCATTTTGTATTTTCAACCTAAACCGCTTTTTGCAAGTGTTTTCAATCTAATTTGCATTTTGTATCATCGGCATTTTGCAAGTATTTTGATTCTCAATTGCATTTTGGGGTATTTTGAATCTAAATTACACTTTGTATGAATTTTCAATCGTAATTGCATTTTGTAAGTATTGTCTATCCAAATGAGTAGTTTGAAACTCCCGGGCATTTTGTAAGCATTTTCTATTTCAATTGCATTTTGTAAGTATTTTGAATTTCAATAGCACTTTGTGAAAATTTTGGATTGGAACTGGGATATTTTAATCTGAATTGCATTGTGTATTTTCTATTTCAATTGCATTTTGTTAGTATTTTGAGCCTCAATTGCATTTTGTACGTATTTTCAATCTCATTTGCATTTTGTAAGTATTTTGAATTTCATTTGCATTTTGTACGTATTTTCAATCTCATTTGCATTTTGTAAGTATTTTGAATTTCAATTGCATTTCTTACGTATTTTGAACCTAGCCCACATTTTGTGCGTATTTTTCAATCTATTCCTTTTGTAAGTATTTTCGTTCTAAATTCCTTTCTTACCACTCTCCATTTTGTGAGTAGTTTCAATCTGAGTTCCCTTTTGTAAATATTTTCCTTCTCACTTATTTTCGTTCTGGTTTCCACTTCATTGCCATTTTCGCTATCACACAGACCATTAGGGGCAGATAACCTCGATGTTAGGCCCCTTAAATCAACAATTATCATCATCATCATCAGATCTTCCAACAAAATTGACTCCCTCGTCAAGATGTATAAATATCTTGATGGGGTGTATTTGGACAAGCCATTTCTCGCTTGAGAAAGGTAGCCTTCACTCTCTCCCATTCTTTTAGGTCATTCTTTTTTAAGAATTCCCATTCTAAGTGTATGCCATATGTCAACATTGGGACAATTTTCACTCGAAAGAGCATCTTTGCCGTCTCTAGGGAGATTTGTTGAATGCGATCTATATCTTCCATGACTTTTATGGCAATTATGGCCTTTTCTTTGGCATGCATTCGAAATGATATCGCGGTTGTTTGCAAGGTTATTCCTAAGTAACAATATCATCATCATCATCATCTTGTACAGTTTACACCCCCAGGCTGGGTCTGTTTGGAGCATAAGCATCGCCACTTAGTCCTTTCTTCCCACCACCTCTCCGCTGTCACTCTAGTCCAGTCCTCGCCTCTCTTCTTGACACATTCCTCCACTCCTTTCAGCCATCTATCTCTTGGTCTTCCCCTTGGTCGTTTCTTCTGCATCTGCATCGCATGTATCGTCTTGGGAATCTTCTTCTCTTCCATTCTCTTTAAGTGTCCATACCACCTCAGTCTTGATGTCTCAATCCTACCCTGCAAGGGCTCCTCTTTCAGTATTTCCCTGACCTTTTCATTCCTCACCCTGTCTCTTCTTGTTACTCAGATCCTACTTCGCAGGAACTTCATTTCACTTGCCTGTATTCTGCTTATGTCTCTTTTCTTCATTATCCACGTTTATGATGCATAGGTCAGTATCGGGATATAGTAGCTTCTGTATAACACTTCCTTGCTTTTTTGTGGGACATCTTTATTCCACACTAAGCTCCTAATGCTTCTCAGAAATGCTTCTGCCTGTCTGCCACGTTCCGTAATCTCTTTGTCATTTCTCCCATTTTCGTCCACTATACTTCCCAAGTTATTGAGACTTTCCACCTTCTTCAGCTGTCCAACTCCAAGTGTTATCCCACTCATTGGTCTGTCCCTTTTCCTGGTCGTTAACAGGATCTCACATTTACTGATGTTGAACTTCCATCCGCACTCTCCCACTGTTTCTTCCCAAGCCTTCAGTTGCTCGTGAATTTCCTCCTCGTTTCCCGAGACCATGAGATCATCTGCAAACACCATTGCTTTCATCTTATCTTCTCCTATCTTTCCTGCTACCCGTGTCATTACCTCGTCCATAACCACAATAAAGAGAAGGGGTGACAGCGCACTACCCTGTTTCAGGCCACTCATTTGTCTGAACCAGTCTGTTCTTTCCCCTCCAACTTTCACACAACTCACTCTTCCACAATATATCTCCTTCACTCTGTCTACAGTCCCTTTTTCCACTCCCATGGTTTCCATTGCTTTCCAAACCTTCTCCCTACACACACTATCATAGGCCTTTTCGATGTCCAGGAAGGCCATCAACAGAACCTCTCCAAATTCGTAGTGGTGTTCCTGGAGCTGTCTCACTGAAAATATAAGATCCATTGTTGATCTCCCAATATGATAAGTCTAATTCATTACCGCATCACCGAAATACATGATATTTTATAAATACTCCACAAACAAAATACAAGACAGGTTTTCTCAACTCTACCGCTAGTTGATAGCATTTGTTGTTTCAAAATTCGTAGTAAGAGAAATTAAATAGTTGACTAAAGTCGTCGCTTGCACTGAGGTATCTCTGCAGAAAAAGTATATTTCAAGTACTGCAGAGTTAGCATAAAGTCTCCCATATAGCATTGATTTCTAATTATTAAATCAGGGCCCAGATACTTATGTAATTACGTATTCCATCCATGAGCATGTAGACAACTGAAAATGAAAATAGTCGGTGAATTGTGGTTTTGGTATGGTTATAAATATAATTATTGTGTAATGAATGGAACATTTCTGTACATTTGTAGATAATTCATTAAAATTTAAAAATGATTCAGTTCGTTTCATTTCTAATTGGCGAATGTCTTTCCATATAGAAAATATGATATTGTAATTCAATTACTACAGTAGCCTTAAGTAATTAGTAATCGGATACGTTTTAAGAAAATTTCCATAATTTTTAACCAAACTATTAAAATTATTTTAGTGGTTAACTAAAATGTCGATGAAAGCAGTTGTGCCATCAGAATGGTTAATTTACAGTTTAAGGGGTGTCCAAAAATGTGTCTTTGTTAAAACATTCGGCCTTTTTCGAGATCACCAAGTAACACAATGCCTTTATAAGGTGCGTTCAAAAAGTAACGAGCCGGAGGCTGTAATGTTCAATCCGGTGACGACATCGGCTAATCGTGGCGTGTGTAACGAGGTGTGGTTCCGACCAGAGCGTGGAAGGTGACAGCCCATCACTAGAAGGCACGCGTGCACGTCACATGACGATACAAAGCGAGCAGCAGCTTGCATCAATCGTCCAACGCTGCCAGTCGCATTGCAAACAGTGACATGGAGGCATCAAACGAAGAGCAAGGAGGTGTTGTTCGGTTTCTGACAGCGAAAGGAGTAGGGGGAACGGACATTCATCGCCGAATGTCACAAGTGTACGGCGAACACTGCATGTCCCTTGCAAGGGTCAAGCCGTGGCACAAGCGCTTCAAGGAAGGACGGGTGTCGTTAGCCGATGATGCCCAGTCTGGGGCACCCCCCTGCATTACCGATGACAACGTCCAGCTGGTTGATGCACTCATTACCCAGGACCGCCGAGTGACAGTGAACGCCATAGCCGCCGTGGTCGGATTGAGCGTCGGAAGAAAGCACACACGACTGCACTTGCGGAAAGTGTGTGCCCAATGGGTGCCCCAAAGTCTTCAACCACACCAGGAAGCATGTCAAATGGCCTACTGTCTTGGTCTTGGTTGGACGATTGATACATGCTGCTGCTCGCTTTTTATCGTCACGTGACGTGCACGCGTGCCCTCTAGCGACGGGCTGTGACCTTCCACGCTTTGGTCGGAACCACAACTCGTTACACACGCCACGATTAGCCGAAGTCGTCACCGGTTTGCGCATTACAGACTCCGGCTCGTTGCTTCTTGAACGCACCTTATATTACAACCTTTCTTTCACTAAACTACTAACATTAGTGTTTGTGATGTCCCCTACTAAATGTACTGTCTTAGCTTATCACTTCTTCTTCTTCTTCTTCTTGTTCCGTATAGGCCAACTACGGACCACGATATACAACTATTTTACTTGGAGTGGGTCTTGATGTTTGCCCAGTAGTCACGCATCCTCTGGCTGTGTTGTTCTTTTCTCTCCTTTGCCCAGAGGGCAACTGTCTCCTTCCTTGGGGGTTTTTCCTGGAACTTCATTTGCTTTAATTTACTCCTGAGAACTTTTATGTCTTTTATCATTTCAAATGATCTCGTCGACTTGGTCGTTATGCTTGAGTCTAAAGTTATGCGTTACGGAGACGGAAGTGACGTCATGCAGACACGCGGGAAGTGACGTCATGCTGCAGCGCGGGAAGCGAGTGCGTGACGTCATGCAGCCACGCGGGAAGCAGAAGCTAATGGTTAATGGAGTCTGTTGAAAGAGTCCTGGGGCGTCGAGCGACCTGGGGCTTTGAGCGAAACGAAAAGAATACAGGGTGACTCCTAAAGAGGTGTACATGATGCCAGATAAGAATACAGGGTGCCTCCTAAAGAGTTGTGCAGGATGTCAGAGCAAAATACAGTACAAGATGCCAGATAAGAATACAGGGTGACTCCTAAAGAGATATACAAGATGCCAGCTAAGAATACAAGGTGACTCCTAAAGAGGTGTTCAAGATGGCAGAGAAGGATACAGGGTGACTCCTAAAGAGGTGAACAAGATGTCCGACAAGAATACAGGGTGACTCCTAAAGCGGTGTACAATATGTCACACAAGAATACAGGGTGACTTCTAAAGAGATATGCAAGATGCCGTATAAGAATACAGGGTGACTCCTAAAGAGATATACAAGATGCCAGCTAAGAATACAATGTGACTCCTAAAGAGGTGTACAAGATGGCAGAGAAGGATACAGGGTGACTCCTAAAGAGGTGCACAAGATGTCAGACAAGAATACAGGGTGCCTCCTAAAGAGGTGTACAAGATATCACACAAGAATACAGAGTGACTCCTAAAGAGGTGTACAAGATATCACACAAGAATACAGGGTGACTTCTAAAGAGATATACAAGATGCCAAATAAGAATACAGGGTGACTCCTAAAGAGATATACAAGATGCCAGCTAAGAATACAGGGTGTCTCCTAAAGAGGTGTGCAGGATTTCAGAGCTAATTACAGGGTGTCACTTAACGAGGTGTACTGTATGTTAGATTCAATTCAAATACAGGGTGACCCTTAAAGAGGTTTGCAAGATTTCAGATTCAAATAATGGGTGACTCTTACAGAGTTGTAAAAGATGTCAGACTCAAATATAGGGTGACCTTTAAAGAGGTGTCCGCGCGGGAAGCCTAAGTTAATGGGTAATGGATTCTGTTGAAAGAGCCCTCCTGAGCCTTTCTAACATGTGTAGCATTTGTAGCATGCGCCATTTGAAATGATATAACGTCTAGTTTTTCAGACTGACTGTAATTTATTTCCCTAACTCCCAGTTCCAGCAGATCTTTGTGCACTTATGACAGCCATGGTGACTTGGTCTTCCTTCTTTGCCAGTATGTGAATAGCTGGTTGGTGGGAAGCATCCTGGAGACGTGTCCATAAAATGCTAGACGTCTCTTCCTGGCCACGTCTGTAATTCTTTCAGAGTAACTATAGAGTTCCTGATTGGGTCGTCTGTGTATTTACTCCCTTCCTTGATTGGTCCCAATATATTCCTCATTATCTTCCTCTCTTGGATTTCTAGTTTTTCCGTGAGTCCTCTCCTGTGTAATATGAGGCATTCAGATGTATTTAAAGCTACAGGACGGTTGACCGTTTGCTAGTGCTTCATTTTGGTGTTGCGGGAGAGACACTTCTTATTGTAGATATTTTTAGTAAGTTGGTATGACAGTTCTAGTTTATTTACTCGAGTTGATAATGCTCATCACTATTATATCCAGAAATATAACATATTCTTTCCAAAAGGCAAAATTTAAAAATTATCTTCTTTCTTTCATATTTAGTTTTTTAAAGGGTACAATTTTCTTCTCAGTTTTAGTACATGGCATTCTTAATCTATAATTTAAGACCTTGTTGAGGGTGATAGGTGAGTTAGAAGTTGGCTTATTGATGTTCGAACACAAAGTTCTTAGTTATTGAGTAATTATTTGCATTATAAATAGACACGTGCGCTCTGGTCTATTTAAGTCATACATACATACATCCACAAACACAGAGAGAGCCTATCACGTAACATTCATTGTTATATGTAGAGAAGAAGATATGTAATATTACCAATGATGGTAAAAGTGCCAAAGAAAATAAATATGAACATTATCACATAGTTTTTTTTAGAGTAGCAGGTGCGAGTAGATATTTTTTTTCACTGATTGAAAATCAATTCTTTTACAAGGAAGATATTATGAATCAAAAATACTTTTGAAATATTGCTCTGAAATCTCTCGTGTCTGTAGGTAAAGTTCGTCAAAGCGCAATCGTTGTAGCAAGACAAAAATAAATAAGTAAATATATGTAGTCCACTGATGCAGGAGTCATGATGGTGAAGTCCAAAATGAATGAATGAATGAATTATTGAATAAATTAATTAATAATTAATCAAATAAGTAAATGAATAATTAAATGATGATGATGATGATGATGATAATTGTTGTTTAAAGGGACCTAATATCTAGGTTATCGGCCCCTAATGATTTGGGTGATCGTGAAGATGAAAATGAAATGTAAACTAAAATTAACTACTAACTTTTATACTAGAAGAAGAAATGGAAAACAAAAGGAGAATAGGCAAACAAAGGACAGGAGGAAAGAAATGCCCTCGAAGAATGAGGATTGAGGGATTTGGAAGGAAGGAGAGCCACGAAAGGCAGATAGGAAAGTGAAAGAGGAGAGGGTCCGCCCCAGAGGTAATGGATAAAAGGGGGAAAACCGGACCCAGCCCAAGGATCCCTCATGGTCGCCAACTCCCGAACTCACCAACCGTGAGCCCCTGAGAGTGTAACAATATCTAGGGTGCACCAAAAGTGATGGGGCTACATACACCCTGCCTCCTTGTGGGCCTTCAGCAGAAGTCAGGAGATAACATGTAAAGAAAAAGAAGGCTGACCCCTCGCAGAAGGAGGATATCAGAAAAGATGAGACAAGGGCCAATTAAGGCGGGAAAGGAAGAAACTCCCTAGGCCTCGGATACCCTAACACCGAAGGGGTCGGAAGAGAACAAGAGTTGACCAAGAAAGGTCTACAGGAAAGATGACGGAGAGGAGCCCGGCACAAGTAAGTGGAAACAATGCTGGGGCCCCGTGGTCACCAACCCTCGTCCCACTAGATTTGGGGCCCTCGGGGGCCCTGGGGAGATAATTAAATAAATAGATAAATAAGTAAATACATAGTAAATGATTGAATCAATCAATAAAAATCAAATTAACTATTTAATTAATTTCAAAACCGTACGCAGCTATTACACACGTTTTCCTTATTATCCGTTAACTGGCTACACATTTAGCATTGTGAGCTGCCTCTATGGAGTAGTGATCTGTAGGCATTGGGCTAACTCTGAGTTGCAGGTAGAGATAAATAGTCGAAATGAATCGAGAGTATGAATGTTTAGTGCCATATAATACGAGGGGACAGAAGTTGACACATCATGTTGGCAACATTGCCGTAAATTAGAAGCTAGCACCAAACTTATTTGTGCTGCCCACCAGCGCAGATTTATTCACGTTCTATATATTCCCATTGAAATTGAATTTTACTTGTATGTTCAGTAATTGGTCAGTTTATTTTGTAACCACGATGCGTGTTGTAGCCCAATGGTTTGTTTACTTTTGTGGGTGAGTAAAGTAATGTTGTTTTCGATTTACCCCGATGCATTGCGCGTTTGGCCCTGTTCTCTGCGCAAAATGTTACACAGACGAATATAAAATTCATTTAACAGTTTCAATATGCCCGGTAAAGGAGGTTTCTATTAGTTACAGTAGACCACAAGCAACACTACACCAGTTTTGTTTAAATTCTGAATGCATCGTAAATCATTCAACAAATTAGGAAGCGATCGCTTTCAAATCAATTCAGTGTATTTCCTCTGGGAAGTATCTATCAGTAGAGATAAGTGAAATTCGGTTGTTTTTTAGCCTATTTTCATTTGTGAAAAAATAGGCTTATGAGATCACCTTTTGTCCGTGTGTCTGTGTGTGCGTGTGTGATGGTGTGTGTGGTGGTGTGTGTTTACCCCTAATAACTTCTAAACGGATGGAGGGATTTCAATGAAACTCGGTAATTTTGTAGCACTATTCCAAGGGGACCCCGACCTTAAAATTTTGTTACGTATCACCAATCCAACATGGCGGCTGAGCGAAATATTTCACCAGCATTCAATATCTCCGAAACTATTACCGATATCATCCTGGAGTATTTTACGGTGATAAAGGGAACTACTAGAATTTCACCTATGTGACTCTTGAAAACCTGGTAACTACAAAACCAACATGGCGGCCAAGCGAAGTTGCGACTTTTCAATAGACGTTTCTCGCGATTTAACCAACCAAACGCCATAAAACTTGGTACAATATATGTTTATACACATTGTAATGCACCGACATACTTCGTTCAATTGTTTACATAACTACAAGATGGCGGTTGTGCAAAATATTTCACCGGCATAAAATGTATTTAATCCAGTAAGAGTTCTAATGTATACATATATAGTATTAATGCTTCTGATACGAATAAATAAATACCAAACTAATATATGTAATTTTATCCGGGTGTGCAGTCTCGATAATTTGAAATTCAAGGAACCAGTGAAAAGGTTGAATTTACCAAGAGTTTAAAAACTAAGACGGAGGGAGGGTAAAATTCAAATAAACAAGAGTTTGATTTCCGTGATTTTGTTACTGTACTTACTATTTTTTTAGCCTGTCTACATTGATGAAAAATCTACGAATATCTAGGAATATATTACAACAATCAGACTGAAATTTTGTATGTTGATAGGGGGCAAATAACGTAAGTCGGATATATGAAAATAGGCTGTATAGTTCTTTACGGAACTACAGTACTTGCATTTCACAATAATTGTCCTTTACACTGACGAATCCACTTACGCAAGCACTCCTCAAGACAGGGAAATTCACCCTGACGTGGCCTTTTTCTACTAGCACTTAAGGCAATTCCGGTGACGTGAACTTTGTCTTTCAAAATCATCGACAATGCCGATGGTAAAATGCCGAACTGTTTTTTGACATGTCTTTTTTTTTGTCAATCCTCCAGAGCTTGATTCACATGCTCCTTTTCATTTATGGAAAGACACTTGTTCGTTCCTGAACTCATTTTGATACGTAACAAGTAGTTCCGTGAAGAACTATACAGCCTATTTTCATAGATCCTACTTATGTCAATCGCCACTATTAACATACACAATTTCAGTTTGATTGCTATAATAGATTCATAGATATTGAGAACCGTCTAAATATTTCGGATGGCTGCCATTTTGAATTGTTATATGTATAGGCCATAGAGTTATGTACCAATAAATTAAAATTATGGCGTAGGTTCATTATTCAAACTTTCACTTCGATCGCATGATTACAAAACAAGAAATATAAACTTAATATTAAAATTTCGCACAGCCGCCTTCTTGAGGTTATATAAACAATTGATCAAAATTAGATGCGAGTGCATTACAATATGTATAAAAATGTAATGTACCATATTTCACTGCTCTCAGATGGTTAAATCGCGAGAAAAGTCTATTAGAATGTTTCAACTTCGCTTGGCCGCTATGATCGTTGTGTACTTTACAGGTTTTTGAAAGTTACATAGATGAACTTTTAGTAGAACCCTTTATCACCGTACAAAATTTCAGGGTGATATCAACCATGACAGCTTGGTGAACTACGCGCTGTAGGCCTACAGTCTGAAGTAGGATTTTCTCACATTATATTGACAATTTTCTGGTAAGTGTTCGTTGGTTGGACATAAAAACAAGAAGTTCCGTGAAGAACTATACAGCCTACTTTTCATGCCAATGATTATTCTACAGAATATGAACCTATCTAGAATAATGACGAAATTAAGTTGCTAATATCGAAATTTCCAATTAGTTCGAAATACTGTATACCTGGCATAATGTATCCTAATAGAGCACTACAGTTGGCAGCCCTGATGACTGAATATATTCTTAGTTCTGTCTCTTACGGTACTAAATACAAAATTTGGTTGAAGTCCACTGGATAGCATGGACGTTACATGCAGTTAAACATTGGATCTAACAGCGCGCGTAAAATCATGTTGGCAACAATGTCATGCATATATTGGTCAGAAATAATCTGAAATAATATGATCTATTGTTGTGCCAATTTTGAATGAAATCCATTAGTTAGTATAGAAGTTACATGCATTTTAAAATTGGACCTATCAGCAGGCTTAGAATCATGTTGGCAGCACTGACGTATATTAGTTACTCCAAATTCGTCTAGAATGCCAGGTACTATTCGTGTGCAAAGTTTAGAGCTATTGGCTTGCATACTTTCTGATATATTGATATTAGGGTAACAAAAATAGGGACAGCACATATTAACAGTTGGCAGCCCTGGTTGCTCCTTAGAATACGCATAGTCATATCTGTTATGGTACACATAGCACATACGAAATTTGGCTGAAATCCAAATGATAGTATGGAAGTTACATGTATTTAAAGTTGGACCTGTCAGCAGGCTTAGAATCATGTTGGTAGCACTGACGTATATAAGTTACTCCAAATTAATATAGAATGTCAGGTACTATACGTGTGCATAGTTTAAAGCTGTCGGCTTGCATACTTTCTGATATATTGGTATTTGGATAAAATAAATTAGGAGCATTTATTAACAGTTGGCAGCCCTGGTAGGTCTTAAGAATACGCTCAGTCATATCTGGTTATGTACACATACAACATACGAAATTTGGTTGAATTCCGCTTGATAGTGTAGAAGTTATATGCATTTAAAATTGGACCTATCAGGAGGCTTATAATCATTTTGGCAACACTGCCATGTTTGGCCTCCTGGAAATTAAACTGAAATATTATGATCTGTACGTGTGCCAATTTTGAAATAGCTCCCATTCATACTTTCCAAGATATCCAACATGGAGCTCAAATTTCAATTGCGATTTTTTAGCAGTTGGTAGCACTGACATCATTTTCAAATATGGCCGTGAGATATTCAGGTATAGATCTTTACTCCTACCAAATTTTGTTTCGATTGCTGCAGCCGTTTAGGAGTTGATAGGGGGGGATACACACACAGCCAGACAGACAGAAGGACAGACAGACAGACAGACAGACAGACAGACACACATTGGCCCGATCTCATAAGTCTACTTTTTCCTCATTTTTGCAAAATGTGAAAAGTAGGCTAAAAATGCGTTAGAGACAGATGTCTGGTTAGAGCAGAATGTCGCCTAACAATTTTCATAACTTTACATAATTGAATTTGAGGCGCAACCGTCTCCTCTTCTACTTTCCTATCTGTCTTTCATGGTCCTCCTTCTTTCCAAGTCCCTCAATCCTCATTCTTCGAGGATTGAGGACATTTCTTTTCTTCCTGTCTTTAATTTGCCTTATCCTTTATTTGATTACCATTTCTGTAGTTAGTATTAGTTATAGTTTTCATTCTCATCTCATCTTTCACTATCACCCACACCATTAGGGGCCGATAACCTGGATGTTTGGCCTCTTTAACCCCTTATTGGGCAGTGGTCTCTATATTAACCACCTGTCATAAGGACAGTTCATGCTTTCAAAGATGCTGATAGTTGAATCTTTAAGCCAAATTTCGGAGCATTTTCCTGCCGAAGTGCCAGTATTATCTAAAAGTCAAATATTCTAATATTTATAATACGTATCTACTTGACGTAATGTGTTGGATAAAATTTTAAACAATTTAAAACTAAATTCATTAAAACGTAAAGTGTAAATATTAAATATAAATTTAGAAATAAAATTTATGAACTTAAAATGTAAAAAAAATATAAGAGTTTAATTAATTAATAAACATAACTATAAAAGGAATTTTAAAAATAATTGTTAAAATCAAAATGAAGTTAGTTAGTTAAATAATTCAAAAAATATCAAAATTTAATCTATAATTAGGCCTACATAAATTGAAAATTAAATATTAACACACAAACATTACAATTAGAGAAAAGAAGAATATCATTATTAATTATTATAATAATTAAAATAAATTAAAATGTAAAAAATACACATGAAATTAAAATAAATAGTTTTGCCCTATAGGGGTTGAGCAACAATCATCATCATCATCTGCGCGGAATACATATCTGCGTATTTGCTTTCATTTCATTTCATATTTATTCATCAGTGCCTTACACTATATTTACATTACACTGAAGGGAGTCTCTGAAAAGAGCAAAGCCCCACTTCGCATTCGGGATGCGTCAGAGCCCCCACTATATATACTGGGTTAAATTTACATATGTACACAAGATCGCAATTAGTGAGAATCGAGCAATGATAAATTATTTACAGTATACATTAGAGGGATGGTAAATTTATATAGGATAAGGCAGGAAAACAAGAGAAGAGGTCAAATAAATATTGTAAATGGAGATACACAGGAAACACTAGCACAACAAAGAATCGGGGCATAATTTATGAGGAACAACCTACTTCATGAACAAATAATGCCGCAGCTTCCTCTTGAACTGAACGGCATTATTGTTGCTGGCCTTCAGGGAACACGGTAGGCTGTTCCATGCACAGACCGATCTATTTACAAACCCCAGTTTGTACGACTCAGTCCTGGGTAGTGGGGCGTACAGCGTAACTCCGCGGCCCTTCTGAGCTGATCGGTAGCCAAGGGAAATTTTGTCTAAAATAGCAGATGAGTCAGTATTATTAAAAAGTTTTCTCAGGTATAACAAATCAATTTGGGTAAATAGGTTCTCAATAGATGGAAGGCTACATTTTTGGCGTCTGATTTTAGAGTCTACGTCGGAATTTTTCGAAAGAATGAATTTAGTGGCACGATTTTGTATCTCTTCAAGCTTAAGGATATTTCCCTTGGTGCCGGGGCTCCATGAAGGGCACGCGTGAATTAGCAGCGGTCGTACTAGACTCAGGTAGGCGGTCCTCTTCACTTTGGTACGGCAGCCACGTAGATTTCTGCTTAGCATACCCAGTTGGCGTGCAGCTTGGTTCCTCACTGCGTTGGTGTGGGTGTTCCATTTCAGGTCGGAAGTGATGTTGAGTCCAAGAAGTTTGACGCACTGCACACGGGGAATCCGAGTGTTTTCAAAGTGATAAGGGTTGGCCGCTGGAATTCGATTACGGGTTAGGGAGATTAGATTACTTTTGGAAGAATTGACAGCCAGGCCGTTAATTTTGCACCAGACACTGATGTTATTTAGATCCTCCTGCAGGGCGGTGAGGTCACTATTGTCTTTGATCTTGCGATAGAGGCTTGTGTCGTCGGCATATTGGTAGATGTTTGAGGAGACTGCATGGGGAAGATCCAACATGAATATGTTGAAAAGTAGAGGACCAAGGACAGATCCTTGAGGGACACCAGATGGGACCAAAACAGTAAAGGAATGAGCGCCTTGGAAGACTACTCTCTGATGCCGGTTTGTAAAAAAGTCAGTCAACCACCCCACTAGTTTACCACCGAAGCTGTAGGAGCGCAGTTTATCAAGGAGACGTGAATGGGGAACCTGATCAAAAGCCTTGGTCCAATCGAGAGTAACGAGATCCACTTGACCGCCTGGTATTCTTTCCAAAGTTTATTGCCAGTCGTCCACAGCTGATGTGAGTAGCGTTGTACAGGAACGTCCAGGCAGAAACCCATGCTGGTGTTCGTTAAGAGAACCTGTTTCTTTCAGGAAACGCAACATCTCCCTCGATAGCAGACGCTCCATTACCTTACACAATATGGATGTCAATGATATGGGGCGGTAGTTGGTTACTGATTCCTTATTACCAGTTTTGTGGACAGGAACAACGTTGGCGATTTTCCAATCAGATGGTAGTTTCCCATATTGAAAAGAGGTGTTAAATACTGTGCAGATGGATGGAGCGAGGGCCTGAGCACACGTTTTGAGAATTCTTGCGGGTATATTATCAGGCCCAGTAGCGGAATTGGGGGGTAAAGATGACAACAACTTGCAGACCTCATCAACGGAGAAATAAATGGATTCAAGTTTAGGGAAAGGAATATTTCGATCTATTATATAATTTTGTGATGGCGTAAAGGAAGAAAAGTTCTCAGAGAAGGAGGAGCAAAATGATTGAGCAAACTCCGCGGGTTCAGATAAAATTTTGCCATTATACGTGAAATTCGTGGAGGGCGTGCTTCTTGATCTGGAGCTGATATATCGCCACAGAGATTTCGTGTCCGAGGAGCCCAAATTCCAGATGAAATTGCTATGGCTGTTTCTAATGGTGATTTTTGTTAAATTCCGTTGGATCTTGTACTTATGGAGATTAGTGGGGGTAGGGTTATGTTTCCATTTTTTGTACAATCTATTTCTCTTTTTTAACATTAGTACAATCTCATTGGTAATCCAAGGAGATCGACGATTGCCATTTAATTTATCTTGTGGAATGCACTGTTGTACACACTGCCAGAATATACTTTTCCACTCTGTCCAGAGGGTTTCTATGTCAACGGTGTGCACTACCGGAAGATTGGAGCGAAACAGAGAATTTAATAATGACCAGTTTGCTTTGTTGTAGTTGAGAGCTGTTTTGTATATTTTCTTCAATTTTGGGTGGAGTAATTTCAGTTCAACCCTGGTTGCTTCATGATCACACACGCCTTCAATTACTTCAACGGAGTCCACTATGTCCACATTATCTGTGAGCACTATGTTCAGTGTTGTTATCATTTACAGAGCTGCTCATCGATATGTGTATCTCTGTGTAATGCTAATTGTTCTGTTGATCCACAGATCTGCCCAACAGCCAGGTGGCGCACATGGATGTGGTCAACTCCGGGCTGGAAGCGCTGGACAATGAAGCGGTGGGGAATGCTCAGATCGAGTCGTTGCGACTCATGAGCAACCGCATTCAGTACGTGGGGGAGCGAACCTTCGCGTGAGTACTGTTCGAGTTATTTTTCTCTGTACGCCATTTCCGCTATACCTTCGTCACCTGTATGCTCAGTGACGTTACAGTGTACAGCAGAGCACTCCGCTGGGGTACAATCCAAGATGTCTCTGGACATAACAGCACAGAATATATTACACTGTCATATGACATGGAAATGCTGATGAATAGTGATGACTCTTCCGCTGTCCAAGAAATTTGGCGCGAGAAAATTTCAGTTAACAGTTCAAAACTTATTACAAAGCAATTCACGTAAATTGTTGGTTTAGTGATTCTTGAAAAAACAGTTTAGATTATCACAGAAAATTCTAGTTTTTATTTTTAATTGGTCCATAGACCAATATAAATAACTTTTTCATTTGAGACTGTTTTGCCTTTCGGCGTCCACTTTAGTCTGCAAGCCTCTGTTGCCTCCATGATCCCCTATTAGCAGTTAGCATTGTGGCCTCCTCTGCTTCTACACCTCTCACTTTGAAATGGTTACAACACTCAATCTAACCATCGCCTCCTATGTCTTCCTCTGCTTCTCTTACCCTCTACAGTCGAACTCATTAACCTCTTAGGTGAACTATACTGCTCCATTCTCTTCACCTGACCCCACCATCTGAGTCAGCTCATCTAGCGTGTTCATTTCTAACGTAGCTTTTATCTCTTCATTACGAGTGCCTACCTACCATTACTCCCATCTATTTGTCCCAAGAATCATTCAAGCTATCCTCATATGAGTTATATCTAGAATATGTATAATTTAACCTGAATCTACCCAGCTCTGACTTCCATACAGCAAGGAGAGATGCAGGGAGTATTTCCTCATTACACTAACTTCTCTAACACAGTATTGCAACTGAGAGCTGACCGCATTGGATTTCCTGCACTTCGACTCTATTTCTTTCCCCGCACTACCATCCTGAGGATACACAGCCCAAGTAGGCCTACTTAAAATGGTTCACTAGCTCCAGTTTAATTCCTCCAACCTGGCATTCTTATTTCCTTGTGTTTCTTCCATACCAACATAACGTTGATTTTTGAAATGCTGATTTTCATACCATATTCCCTTCATTACTGTTCAAGTTCTAACAAGTTGACTTGTAAGCTTTCGACGGAGTCCGTCATTACAACATAGGTCAGACTACTTACCGGGTTTCCACCTAATTGAATCCCACCCAGCCAGCTTATACCCTTTATCATATTGTCCATATATACATCATTGATATTATATAATTATGCTTTAGGCAACATCAGCTGTTGCGCAACCATATTTGAACGATTTCAGTGAAGGAATAATCAATATTGATCAGTAATTTCATGAGTTACGGTAAGACTGTCCCATGGATACAACATGGCCAGTTTGCATGACCCGTTATATAGCTAGTTCCACTATCACTCAATTCCCCGCTACTCCAGCGATACCAACTTGTTAACATCATCAGTTTCTTCCTTACGCACAAGAGCAGGGTCAGCTAACATGCCGTCCCTTTTCACTTCGATTTTGTTATTTCCTTCTTTCTTGCAGTTAACGTCGCAACGCAGGATATCACAACATTTGGTGGGAACCCTTTCTTGCACTCAGAAGCTCCATCTTGTTCCCTAGCACAGGTTTCCGATGGCGCCATCATCTTTCCAGCACCATATTGCTTCCGGCACCACCATCTTGTATCCGGTCACGTGTTTCCGTTCCGCCATCTTGGATTGCTGTTGCGGTTCTGAACTGACGGTACATTACCACTACTTACGTAAAATGTTTTACTCCTGTGTCTACGGCAGTAAAATATACATAAAACTCAGCAAATCTTCTAGGTATTTGCCGTGACTTTTGTGGGGTTTCGCCTATGTGCACCAAGTCAGGTTCATCAGCGGGCTCTTGATGGCCGTGCCCGGACCGCCGCAGAGGTAGTGAACAATGCACTACGGCTCTCTATATGAATTATATAATACTTCCTTACTGCGAGAGCTCTAACACCTTTTCTCCTCCATATAGGGGTTTCCAAAAGTATGTCATAATGGCATTTACGGTCAAGGGGACCATAAAACGAAAAGAAGAGCTCTGACCTCTCGAAGAATGAGGGTATCAGGAAAGATGAGACAAGGGTGGGAAAGTGAAAGGCACTCTATACCTCGGATACCCTAGTATTGTCGGGGTCGAAAGAGAACAAGAGTTGACCAAGGCAGATTTACAGGAAAGAGGACAGAGAGGACAAGTAAGTGAAAGGATTGCCAGACTCAGCTTGGGTCCCTGTGGTCGCCAAATCATGTCCCAATAGTTGTGAGCTCCTTGGAAGGGAAATAAGCTGCTGTCCCGGCAGCGAGATTGCAAATTCTAGTTCAGTTTTAGCATAGGGAAGATTATGGTTCTCTGATTGGCTGTTGTAAGGGAAGATGGTGGCCAAAATCAGTTGCCCGGTGGTTGCAAGGCTGCTTGCAGCTGCAGTTCATTGAAAGTGTAAGAATTTGGTATTGTTACGTAGTTAAACTTAATCATAATGTTCGCAATGCGTTGTTAGTAAGAATATTCCACCAGTAATTTATGTTGGAAGAAAGTGTTGTAATGAAAACATTAGGCCCCAATTGAAGCTTGCCCGTGTACACTTAATTATGTGTTTTCTGGAATAATAACCCAGGTTTTAAAGACTTGGGACACCGTGGTCATCAGTGTATTAAACTTTCTGTCTGATAAATAATCTGTGACTAAGGTTCGGATAAAAGCAGCCATAGATTTCTTGAAGGGGCTATCCCAGCATTTTTCTGAATACAAAATGTAAGACCATGGAATACCTACCATTTCTAAGAGGGTAAACGGTGGCACTAGAACCTACTTCTATCTTAAGATCAGAATCACGCACTTATTTATCATGATTGGCGAGGCTTTTCTTCTTCTTCTTCTTCTTCTTCTTCCTAGCGTTGTCCCGCTGGTGCACGGTCCGCTTTTTTGGTCATTGACCTCCATTTTGTCCGGTTTTGAGCGTCAGCTGGATTTAGGCCGGTAATTTTTAAATCACAATTTATTGTGTCTTGCCAACGCTGCTTCGGTCGTCCTCTGGGGCGTAGGCCTTCAACCTCGAAGTGAAGGACAGAGTTATTAACAGTATCAGGCGCTGCACGCAGGGCATGGCCATACCATCGGAGCCGTTTCTCTCTCATTTTTGTCCACAATTGGGGCGACACCCATTTGCTCCCGAATTGTGTCGTTTCTGACATGGTCAATAAGGGAGATGCCCATTGTCCAACGGAGCATTCTCATTTCCATGGCGTGCAGGCGACGTTCTGAAATTTTGTCGGATGGTCGACATTCAACTCCATACAGCGCAACTGGCCGTACCACTGTCCGATATATTTTCGATTTGAGACGAAGTGGCATTTTCTTGTCGCAAAGCACACCCGTGACCTCCTTCCACCGCAACCAGGTTGCGTTTACCCTGGCTCTTACTTCATCATTGAAGTTGCCATCACTCTGAAGACGAGATCCAAGGTACCTGAAGCATTCTGTCTTGACTAGATTTTGTCCAGCGACTTGAATGGTACCGTCGCTTGGGTTTAACTCCAGATACTCCGTCTTTTTCACATTCAGACATAGGCCGTACTGGGAGAGGCGGTTATTCCAATCTTCAACTTGACATTGGAGTTTTTCTCGGGTGTCATCTGCAACCATTATATCATCTGCATACAGAAGGGTCCAAGGAACATTCCGTTGCAGGTCACGAGTGATGGTGTCCATCACAAGAACAAAAAGGGACGGTGATAGTGCTGAGCCTTGGTGGACGCCGACATTTACAGGAAAGTTTTCCGAGGTGCCAACAGCACAACGTACTCTACTGCTGGTGTTCGTGTATAACATCTCGACCACATTTACAAATGACTCTGGCACACCATGGTTGCGGAGCGCATACCAAATCAACTCATGAGGAACACGATCTAAGGCCTTTTCAAGGTCAAGAAAGGCAATATGCAGAGGCTTTCTTTTCTCACGGTGCTTCTCCATCAGTAACCGTGCTGCGAAGATGGCGTCAGCGGTTCCAGCCCCCTTGACAAACCCGCACTGGTTGGAGCTGATTTCGGTGATGGCACGTAGGCGTCGATCAAGAATCCTCTCAAAGATCTTCATTGTATGTGAGAGAAGACGTTCTGGGCGATAGTTTGAACATTCCGCTGGGTCTCCTTTGTTCTTGAAAATCAGTACTGTAATGCTTGTAGCCCAGTTAATAGGGATGTGGCCAGAGTCCAATATGGCATTGAAAAAGGTAACAAGCCAATCTATCGCAGTAGATTGCAGTTCTTGAAGTTTCCAGAAGTCAGCAGGGAGGTCGTCTGGCCCAGGAGATTTATGGTTTCTCATGCTTTTTAGGGCAGTGGTAACTTCCTGTGGAGTGATTTGGGGGATAGGCCCACCAGTTGGGACACCTTCTGGGATTATTGGATGCGGAAACTCTATGTTTGAGATCTCCTCGAAATGCTCTTTCCATCGCTTGAGAATAGCATGTTTGTTGTGTAGTCTTTGGCCTTCCTTGCTCTTTATGCACACATAGTGTTCAATATCCCTTGCTGTTCTTGCTCGGGCTTTGGCCAGACGGTAAATATCCCTTTCACCATCTTTGGTGTCCAAGTTAAGATAGAGGTTGTTGTAGTGGTTGGCTCTTGCTTCAGCCACGGCTTTCTTTGCCTCTCGTTTAGCAGTGACGTACCTTTCTCTGCTCACGTCTGTCTTTAGAGAAAGCCAGCTTTTATATGCTTTCTTCTTATCACGGACCTTATCTTGTACCTGATCTATCCATAGCCATGTCTGCTTGTCAATAAGGCGACGCCCTGGCTTTGTGGTACCCAATGTTTCTGCTGCAGCAGTAGTCACTGACTCACAGAGATCAGTCCATGTGGTGTCGATGGAATTTGGAATGACAAGAGGAAATGTTATACTGTTAACCAATGCAAGGCTTTTGATTTGAAAATTATTATGGATATTTAAAATCTCTTTAGTCACCTGGTCTCTTTACCAGACAGGGAGACGGATGGCCTCGCTGCTCTGCCTCTTATACAAAAATAGTCATAATTACTAGAATGGTATCTGATTGGTTCACGGCGTTTACTACACGGACTATCCACAACCAACGCTTCCTTGTGAGAGCCAATTAGGAAGCCTTATTCCTCCTATTGCTAAAAATGAACTAGAATCTGCAATCTCGCGTCCCGGCAATTTCCTGGAGCGAGTTTGGGAAACCACAGCGCCGGGATTTGACCCATCAATCTCTGGACTTGCTGTTAAGGTGAGCGATTTGCAGACAGAACGGGCAGAATGAAGAAAGATGACGTACAGTTGATTTAAAGAATCTCAATGTTAAGACATGTATTTCTCTATTTCCACTGATCCTGGCCGAGGAACAAATGGTGTGGAGTTAAGACGTGCGATCCCGGTCCTGATTACTCAAGGAATCCAGCAGGATTAAAGCATTAGGGGCTGGATGCACCCTGCTTAGCCCCGGGCGAGGAGAGGTGTGCTAGACTTCCCTCTACATCCCCAACACTGTTAATATGAAAGTAGTGTTCACAGAGGAAGTAAGTTCTATTTTACCGTATTGCAAAATATATGGTATGAAGTTAAATGAGAAAAAACAAGAAGTTCAGTGACGAAATAAAGAGCCTACTTTTCTTAAAATTTAAGATTCATGCCAATGATTAATCTATATGGATCTATCTAGAATAATGACGAAATCAAGTTGGAAATATCGACATTTCTAATTAGTTCGAAATACTGTCTACCTGGCATAATGTAGCCTAATAGAGCACTACATTTGGCAGCACTGGTGACTGAATATATTCTTAGTTCCATCTCTTAGGGTACAGAATACAAAATTTGGTTGAAGTCCAATGGATAGAATGGACATTACATGCAGTTAAACATTGGATTTAACAGCGTGCATACAATCATGTTGGCAACAATGTAATGCATGTGTTGGTCAGAAATGATGTGAAATTTTGAATGAAATCCATTAGTTAGCATAGAAGTTACATGTATTTTAAAATTGGACCAATCATCAGGCTTCGAATCATGTTGGTAGCACTGTCGTATATTAGCTACTCCAAATTAATCTAGAATGCCAGGTACTATACGTGTGCAATGTTTAGAACTATTGGCTTGCATACTTTATATACATTGATAATAGGGTAACAAAAGTAGAGACAGCATTTATTAACAATTGGCAGCCCTGGTTGCTCTTAAGAATTCGCATAGACATATATGTTATGGTACATATAGTACATACGGTAGAAGTCCAAATGATAGTATAGATGTTTCATGTATTTAAATTTGGACCTCTCAGCAGGCTTAGAATTATGTTGGTAGCACTGACGTATATATGTTACTCCAAATTAATATAAAATGTCAGGTACTATACGTGTGCATAGTTTAAAGCTGTCAGCTTGCGTACTTTCTGATATATTGGTATTTGGATAATAGAAATTGAGAGATTTATTAACAGTTGGCAGCCCTGGTGGATCTAAAGAATACGCTCAGTTATATCTGTTTATGTACACATAGCTCATACAAAATTTGGTTGAATTCCAATTGATAGTGTAGAAGTTATATGCATTTAAAAATTGGACCTATCAGCAGGCTTAGAATCATTTTGGCAATAGTGCATATATGGCCTCCTGGAAATTAAAGTGAAATATTATTATCTATACGTGTGCCAATTTTGAAATAGCTCCCATTCATACCTTCCAAGATATCCAACATGGAGCGCAAATTTCAATCGCGATTTTTCAGCGGTAGGTAGCACTGACATCATTTTCAAATACGGCATTGAGATATTCAGGTATGATCTTGACTCTTACCAAATTTTGTTTCGATTGCTGCAGCCATTTAGGAGTTGATAGGGGACACACACACAGCCAGACAGACAGAAGTACAGACACACATTTGCCCAATTCAATCTCATAAGTCTACCTGTTTCTCATTTTTGCAAAATGTGAAAAGTAGGCTAAAAACGGTCGTAGGTGGAAAAGGTGAAAAAATTACTATAAAATTAGAAGATGAAATTGAACAAGTAGATAGGTTTAAATACTTAGGAATTTGGGTTAAACAAGAAGTGATATGCACTAATGAATTAAAACAAGAACTGCAATAGCAAAAGAAGCCTTCAGTAAGAAAGGAAAATTATTTTGTGGAGAAATGAAAATAAGCATAAGGAAGAGATTAGTGAAATGTTTTGTTCGGAGTGTAGCAATGTAGCCTATGGAGCGGAAACTTGGACGATTAGGAAAGAAGACGAGAGGAGAATAGAAGCTTTCGATATCTGGCTATGGAGGAGACTGGGGAGACTAAGTTGGAAGGACAGAGTGAGAAATGAGGAAGTATTATAAAAGTAGAACAAAGAATGTTGCTAAATAAGATAAGGAAAATAAAAATGAATTGGATTGGAGGAAATTGCATAAGAGGAGATGGTTTGGTGAAAAGTGCATTAGAAGGGACAGTCAAAGGGAAAATCGGAAGAGGAAGAAGAAGGTTTCAGATGCTGGATTCCAACAAGATTGATAAATCTTATGAGCTGATGAAACGTGCTGCTGAAGACCGGATAAGGTGGAGAGACCGACCATGAGGAAACCTGCCATCAGCCAGATAAACTGATAATGCAACAAATAACATATTTATATATGCTGCAGTAGCATTTCAGCCTGCCGTTGCCCGGGCGAGGAACTTAAATAACCGTGTTATGTAGAAGATGCGTTCAAAATGTAACGAGCCGGAGGCTGGAATGCGCAAACCGGTGACGACATCGGCTAATCGTGGCGTGTGTAATGAGGTGTGATTCCGACCAGAGCGTGGAAGGTCACAGCCCGTCGCTAGAGGGCACGCGTGCATGGCACGTGACGATACAAAGCGAGCAGCAGCATGCATCAATCGTCCAACGCTGCCGGTCGCATTGCAAACAGTGACATGGAGGCGTCTACCGAAGAGCAAAGAGGTGTTGTTCGTTTTCTGACAGCGGGTGGAGTAGGGGAAACGGACTTTCATCGCCGAATATCACAAGTGTACAGCGAACACTGCATGTCCCTTGCAAGGGTCAAGGCGTGGCACAAGCGCTTCAGGGAAGGACGGGTGTCGTTAGCCGATGATGCCCGGTCTGGGGCACCCCCTCCCCCCTGCATTACCGATGACAACGTCCAGCTGGTTGATGCATTCATTACCCAGGACCGCCGAGTGACAGTGAACGCCATAGCCGCCGTGGTCGCTCCACTACAATGCACGACCTCATACGGCCAAAAGAGTCACAGCACTCCAGCAGAAATTCAAATGGGAGGTTCTCGGCCACCCTCCATAGAGTCCAGTCTTCTCTCCCTGTGATTACGCCATGTTTGGTCCCCTAAAAAGAGCAATGCAGGGCCAGCGATTCACCTCGGACGCCGACGTCCAGCTGTACGTGGGGAACAGGTTAACATCGCAGCCCAGGGAATTTTATGAGACAGCCATTCAGTGCCTCGTGTCACAGTGGGACAAGTGCCTCAACAGCCAGGGCCAATACTTCTAACATACAGGTACTGGTTTCTGTAATTATGCCTTCGGCTCGTTAGTTTTTGAACGCACCTTATATTAAACCAAAGTAGGCTAATATAGTAATGCATCCACAAGAAGGAACATTATGTTAATGTTGATGGCAGCAGCTGCCAATAAAGTCACTGCTGTAGCCTCCAAAATCCCACGAAACAAGTAAGTGTATAATGGTCCTTTAGAGTCAGCACCTCCTGAGCAGTCTCTCATGGCTACTTACAAACATTTCTGTGCATAACCAATCACCAAACAGCAACTGTTGCCCAGAAATCAAACACACATTAGCGTAGTTATACTGGCGCGATTCTGGTAATCAGGAGGTTCGTGCTCAAATCCATCGCTTGGCGATTTGTTTTCTTCGATTTGAGCTTTCAAGCTGGTCTTGAGCCACGTGCAGAGAAGCTTGAATTCGCCCGCTTAGCGATCTGATTGGTTAATTTCAACAGCTGATAAAATTACACCGGTGCGAGATATCGACTCTTTTTATAAAATTATTTATCAGTGTGACCAATCCTCTAACTGTTGCTGTTTGAGTCTTCAGTATTATGACTGGTTTGATGCAGCCCTCCGTGCCTCCCTGTCCTGAGCTAATCGTTTCATCTCTACATAGCTACCACACCCTATATCTGAGGCAATCTGTTTAACATATTCTAACCTTGGTGTACCCCTACAGTTCTTGTCCTCGACCCTTCTTTCCATAACTAATCTTACTATTCCCGGCTGTCTTAGTATGTGCCCTACCAACTTATCACTTCTCTTTATTAGCAGTCGCCAGAAACATGTCTCCTTTCCCACTCGTCTTAAAACCTCTTCGTTTGTAACCCTATTTGATCTTTATCATTCTCCAGTAACACCACATTTAAAACGCCTCAATTCTCCTCTTTTTTTGCTGCACCAACAGTCCAAGTTTCACTTTCATAGAGCGCCACACTCCAGACAAAGGCTTTCAAAAATCCTCAAACGTTATAACTCAAGCTTGGTTCATAATATTTGCGACCACCCTGTACAGTATACATGATCAATATTATGAAACCATTTATTAAAATCACACAAATTATTGCAGCGAATATGCGCCCCAGCACCATTTAGTGGAGGTCCAGCCATCCTATTCTATTCGTTATAGTTAAACTAAATGACATTAAATAACCCTCCAGCAATGCACAGTGGCTGCGATGGTAGGTTTAAACCCTAAAGCTGCTCACGTGACATCAGCAGACGGCTCTAATTACTGTAATAGCAATGTATATTACATAACCTGAGCGCTATATCTGTGCAATGCAATGAGAGTAGGGTTGCCCGATTTCAAGAATGAAGAAAACAAGAATGAAGAAAAAAACGGAACACACGACCCAAAACATGTTCTCTTTTTTCAATTAAGGTTGTTAAATATTGCAATAAATAATATGTTCTAAATAAACACCAGCAACTTACAAATACTTTTCATTTGAACGACCCTTTGCAAAAAATATAAAATTCACTACAATTTCCTTCGTAATTGTGATATGTGAACAATTGTTTTGTCAAACTAATTGAGCTTCTGTTTCTATCATTTCTCCATTTCTCTCCGTAAAATACAACTTCCGTGGAATTGATAGTAGTTCTAGTAATCATGTCACTCATGTAATTGTTTTAATAATAGAGCATATTATACTTACATAAAAATTGTACCCTTTGTTACTGTACTATAATTTGTTTTCTTTTAATAGATATAATACATTAGGTAGGTTCTTTATTTAATTATTCTATATTCTAATTTGTATAATTCATTTTGTATGAAGTGTCTGGTAATTGGCTCGTTTAGTTATAAGTATATTTTATATTTAGTTTTTCTTAGTTGTTAAGCTAGGTTTATTTTGTATTTTTATTTTTTTATTACATAACTTCAAGCCAGAACATTGTATACGCTACATAACGGGGCTCTTTAGCCTCAGTGGCAGTTATTTATGAATAAATTCAATTCAATTCAATTCAAAAAAAATCATTGGAGGAGAAAATGCTGAGTATGCACTTCACAAGGACTGAGGTATTCCTGAATGTTGTTGCCCCTGTACCACTCAAGCTAGATATTACAATCAATTCTGAAGCGGGACATTTGAATATTGGTGTGAAATTGAATATATTATCAAATTAACCAAAGAAACGGAATATTTGGCGTTCCATTAAATATTAAAACAAAACAAGAAAACAAGATATTCAGTAAAGAACATGATAGCCTACTTTCTCCTAAAAGCTTGGGTATAGTTATAAATCTTTGTCCTCTTCAAGGAGTATAATTGAATATTGGTTATAGTAGCTTGTTGAAATACACGTGCTATACGGATATTAAAAGTTGATTGATTGAATCCTCACCTGAATTATAGATACACTGATACGGCCATCACAATAACACAGGTTATCAGACAAAATTGAACACTCACCCAAGTACACGGGGCTAAATGACCATGATGCCCATGCATCTCTAATGAAACAACAACAACAACAGCTTCCTACCCTAACCCTTCCTCGTATAAAAGTTCACTCACTACTATGACTACAGGCATCACAGTGACATACGTTATTAAACAACTTCTACACACACCCAAGTAAACGGGACTACAAGACCATGATACCACAAAACCCCTAAAGAATCAACAACAAAAACAACAACAATAGTCTCTACCTTGGAACAAGGTCAACGAATATTAATCGCTGTATTCGAGTGTTGAAGTATGTGGTGTTATAAGTATATATATAACATTATCGATTGCAAAACACACTATAATTATTTGCTTAACATTATAACGTGTGAGTAGTTATAAATCAATAAATACCCAAAAAAAAACGAAGTAAAAAATATGAACCTTCAAGAATTTGATCCACTAACCCCCAGACTATGAGCCCAAGTTGCTACCATTACGCCACGGATGTCCTGCGATAATACTTGATAAACAACTGGTTCAGTATAACTGTATCATACTTAGTGTTGAAATCAACGATTTCATTTATTATCATAATAATAATAATAATAATTATTATTATTATTATTATTATTATTATAAAACGATTTCATTAGCGTTTTCTGGCCTTTTTATAAACCATTTGCTACTAAATATGCATTATTTTGTTCAGAACATTCCTAAAAGTATATAAACATAGAATGTTACGGAAATATGTGAATTTGCGAGCAAAAATAGCGGCCATGTTGACAACGGGACGGCACGAGCCCACAACGATATGGCACGGTAAGCCTGACCTGTTAGTCATTTCTACGGTTGCATATTCTATTTCAATATGCTAATATCCTACCGGTCACCTCTTTGAGGACAGATTAAACCTCCTTATGTACGATAGGCTGAATTGTAGAGAGCAGGTCTTGTCGAATAGTAAGTTACGGTTAGGCTATAACACTTGTATGATTCATACATCAACCATCTTGAAACTATTTGGCTGATGACCTTGTAGTTTTAATAAAGACGCTTCCCACATTAAGGTGTATTGTTGAAAAATTTGGTATAGATCGGATAATTAGGTTAGTCTTAATTTGATTTAAGCTTTAAACATTCGGGTGGCCGCCATTATGTTTCCGTCAGGATGGCGGTGATATAAAACAAGCCCCTAAGGTGCCCGTTGCTAGTGCTACCTCTGTACCAAATTTCGTTCAATTCGGTTTCACCGTATTTCAATAGACAGGGGAAATCGATTTGCACACATACATGGCCGCCATCTGCATACTGTTGGGCTGATGACCTTGTAGTTTGGCCAAAGACGCTTCCCATATAAATGTTTGTTGCAAAATTTGGTAGGGAACAGATGTTTATGATAGTCGTGATTTAATTTAAGCTTTGGACATTTGGGTGGCCGCCATTACTTTTCCGGCAAGATGGCGGCGATATAAAACATAACACTGCGGTGCCCATTGCTAGTGTTACCTCTGTACCAAATTTCGTTCAATTCACTTTCACCATCTTTGAATTGATAGGGGGGACAGACATGCAGAGTACACATCACACATACACACACATTCACAGACACACAGACAGACACACAATTTTTGGCCCTGTGTGGATCTCATAAGTCTACTTTTATTTTTTTGCAAAAATCGAAACTAGGCTATAACGGAATTTTTCCTGGTAAAACGGATCGTCTGGCAATCCTAAGAGAGAGTCATTTATAATCGTTTGAGATCGTCAACACTCTTGAGTGGAAATCGTTTCTCGAGTCACAGTGAACCAAAGTTATTCAAATAATATTGGATAATATAGAACACATAGCGTATCAGGTAAGTTAAACTAGGCTACTGTATCTTGGAATGTAGTGATTTGAAGCCGATCTTTCAGTGTTGCCAACACAAAATTGTCATTGTAGCTCTTCAGTCGGTCAACACGATTGTGCCCAATGCATGTGCGGGGTACAAGATATACTGTAAGTATGTAAACACACTCCTGGAATATATTACATGCATTAGCTAATTATCACGACTAAATGGGGCAATTAAAGATTACGCGTTTCGACCTTCAAGAAGCCATCATCAGATCTTGATCACTGTGTAGAGGTTAAAATTTACACTAAAATAATTACGCTACTACAGTATTGTAGTAGTACGGTAAGTCTTTGGTGTATATTTTACGATTTGGAATTGAATCTTGTTATACGTTAGGTTTGTTTTGCCTTAAACGTTTTATGAATTACGTAAGTAAAATTGTATAGAGGCTACACGTGTGTACAGTTTAGAAAACACAATGAAGTAAAAGTCAATAAAATAATAAAAATATTTATAATAATAATAATAATAATAATGACAGTGAAATAGAGAAAATTTCGGAAACGATCTCTAAAGGCGGGCACGGTATTACGGTCATCTCAATCGAATGGACGGAAACAGGCTGACTAAACAGAGTTTTCATTTCTTTGACTCCAAATCCAAAACCACAATGCCCCGGTTTATGAATGCCAAATACGACCTCAAAATGCTGCATCTAAAACCTGACGACGCCTTCAATAGAGGTCTCTTCCGCAAAAAGATACTGACTAATGGGCTAACCCGAGACGAGACATCGAACCCGAAAAGAAGACAAGGTACCACGTGGACAGCGGAGCGCAAGATGGCCACTCACAGAGAATGAGGGAATTCTGGGCTCCGAGGAAGGCGAAACAAATTGCCAAGTGTAGTAAGACTTAACGTGGCCCCAGATGGCCTCATCGAATTATATATATATAATATCGTATGGCCTCGGATACCGGGTCCAAGCTTTGCTATTTGACGCCCAGATGACAGCTAGCAGGTCGAATTTTGTCGTTCTTTGGAACGCTATAGTGTCAAGGAGGTTAGGTATCTAAGTTCCTTGACACGATAGCGCTTTCCAGTAGAGAAAGGAGGAACTTTGCGTTGGCGGAAAATCCCGAGAATAATTTTGTCACTATGAACACGGCCTACTGAAATCAAATGGGTTCTTTAACATGCTAGCAACTTATGACATGCATTTTTTGAAAAATCTCTTACCATGGCCAGGATCGAACCTGCAAGCTTGGGGTTGGTAGTCCGACACGATTACCACTCACCCACCGTGGCAAGCCATAAAAATATATGGTAGGCCTACTTTGACTAAATATTTCAGCGATGATGAAGAAACTTCATGTATCATTGGGAGAGATGAAGCTGTTCCTTTGAATTAATTATTTGTACGATTTTGAGGAGGATCGTCGAAATTCTCAATCTGAGAGCTGCTTCATTTTTAAGACGATTTCTTCTTACAAGTTTAATATTTCAAATCGTTCAAAATTCCTGCTTACACAAATAAGTAGTGCAATGAGCCATTCGATGCTTTACTGCATTAATTGCTATGTCTACGTACCGGTACTTGGCGTGTTTATTCAGAAGCAAAGTGTGTTTTGTATTTACGACCAATTTTTTAAAATAGTTTTTAATTTTTTATGCTAGGCCTAGTCTCAGGCCTCACTTTGAGACCCTCCTTCCCTAGCGTAATAATGGCTTTAATCAAATACAGTAGGCTAACACCTTACTACATCCCTTGAAGTATTTGGCACAATTTGGGTCAATGGACACCGAAAATGTTAGAAACAAGAAGTTCCGTGACGAATTAAAGAGCCTACCTTTTTTAAATTTAACATTCATGCCAATGATTAATCTATATGGACCTATATATAATAATGACGAAATTAAGTTGGTAATATCGAAATTTCCAATTAGTTCGAAATACTGTATACCTGGCATAATGTAGCCTAATAGAGCATTACAGTTGGCAGCCCTGCTGACAAAATATATACTTAGTTCCATCTTTTAAGGTACAGAATACAAAATTTGGTTGGAGTCCAATGGATAGCATAGACGTTACATGCAGTTAGACGTTGGATATATCAGCGCGCGTAAAATCATGTTGGCAGCAATGCCATGCATGTGTTGGTCTGAAATAATCTGAAATATTATGATCTATTGTTGTGCCAATTTTGGATGAAACCCATTTGTTAGTATAGAAGTTACTGGTTTTTTAAAATTGGACAAATCAACAGGCTAGAATCACGTTGGCAGCACTGACTTATATTAGTTACTCCAAATTAATCTAGAATGTCAAGTATTGTACGTGCGCAAAGTTTAGAGCTGTTGGCTTGCATAGTTTGATATATTGATATTGGGGTATAAAATATAAACAGCATATCGTAACAGTTGGCGGCCCTGATTGCTCTTAAGAATACGAATAGTCATATCTGTTATGGTACACATAGCACATACGAAATTTGGTTGAAATCCAATTGATAGTATAGAAGTTACATGTATTTAAAATTGGTCCTATCAGCAGGCTTAGAATCATGTTGGTAGCACTGACATACATTAGTTGCTCCAAATTAATGTAGAATGTCAGACCCTATACGAGTGCAAGGTTTAAAGCTGTTGGCTCGCATAATTTCTGATATATTGGTACTTGGATAAAAAATAGAGAAAGCATCTATTGACAGTTGGAAGCCCTGGTGGCTCTTATTAATACGCTGGGTCATATCCTTTTATGTACACATAGTACATACGAAATTTGGTTGAAATCCAATTGATAGTGTAGAAGTTATATGAATTTAAAAATGGGACCTATCAGTAAGCTTAGAATCATTTTGGCAGTACTGTCATGTATGGCCTCCTGAAAATTAAACTGAAGTATTATTATCTCTGTGTGTGCCAATTTTGGAATAGTTCCCATGTATACATTCCAAGATATCCAACATGGAGCTCAAATTTCAAATGCGATTTTTCAGCAGTTGGTAGCACTGACATCATTTTCAAGTGTGACTTTGAGATGTCCCGGTATAGATCTTTACTAATACCAAATTTGGTTTCGATTGCTGCAGCCGTTTAGGAGTTGATAGCGGAGCCACACGCAGACGGACAGACAGACAGACAGACAGACAGACATTTTCCCGGATCGATCTCATAAATCTACTTTTTCCTCATTTTCAGCCTATTTTCAATTTTGAAAAAATAGGCTTATGAGATCACCTTTTGTCCGTGTGTGTGTGCGTGTGTGTGTGTGTGAGGTGTGTGTGTGTGTGTCCCTAAAAAATTCTAAACGGCTGGAGCGATTTCAATGAAACTCGGTAAGTTCATAGCACTATTCCGGGTGACCACGACCGTGCCCTTCAAATATTGTTACGTCTTACCAATCCAGCATGGCGGCTGTGCGAAATATTTCACCAGCATTCAATATCTCCGAAACTATTCCCGATATCACCATGGAATTTATTACAGTGATAAAGGGAACAACTAGAAGTTCACCTATGTGACTTTTGAAAAACTGTTAACAACAAAACCAACATGGCGGCCACGCGAATTTGCAACTTTTAAATAGACGTTTCTCGCGATTTAACCATCCAATCGCAATAAAACTTGGTACAGTATATGTTTATACACATTGTAATGCACCGACATCTAACTTCGTTCAATTGTTTACATAACCACAAGATGGCGGATGTGCGAAATATTTCACCGGCATTCTATATCTCTGAAACTATTAGCGGCATCACCCTGAAATGTTGTACGGAGATGAAGGGCACTACTTGAAGTACATCTATAAGACTTTCAAAAACCGGTTAACTACAAAACGAACATGGCGGCAAGCGATTTTGAAAATTTTGAATAGACTTTACTCGCGATTTAATGTTCCAAACTCAATGAAATCTGGTACAGGAAATGTTTATACACATTGCAATGCTCTGGTATCTAACTTAGTTCAATTGTTTTACATAACCTCAAAATGGCGAGGGTCGAAGTTAAAATTAAGTTTTTATTTCTCGTGTCGTAATCATGCGATCGAAGTGAAAGTTTGAATAATGAACCTACGCAATAAATTTCCTTTAATGGTACATGACTCTATGGCCTATACATTTAACAATTCAACATGGCGACCATCCGATATATTTTGACGGCTCTGAATATCTACGAATCTATTATAGCAATCAAACTGAATTTTTAATGTTCATAGGTGCTATGAACTTAAGTTCACCTATAGGACTTTAAATAACCTGGTGATCACAAATCCAACATGGCGGCGACGCGAACTATAAATATTCACATGGACATTTCTCGCAATTTAACCATCCGAGTGCAGTGAAACTTGGTACAATAAATCATTACACAAATGTTAATCCACTGGCATCTAATTTATTTCAATTGTTTCCATAACCACAAGATGGCAGCTGTGCGAAATTTTAAAATCTCCTTTTTACTTCTTGTGTCCTAATCATGTGATTGAAATTTGAATGCTACACGTACACAATAATCTTCATGTAACAGTACATAACTCTAGGACTTACATATATAAAATCGAGCATGGCGACCATCCGAAATATTTAGTCGGTTCTCAATATCTACGAATTTATTACAGCAATCAAACTGAAATTTTGTATGTTGATAGTGGCTGGTAACATAAGTAGGATATATGAAAATAGGCTGTATAGTTCTTCACGGAACTACTTGTTGCAAATGTGAAAAGTAGGCTAAAAATTTAAATCAATAATTGTGTTTAGAAATAAGTTATTCTTGCCAGTGTTATACCTATTTTGGATATTAAACATATTTGCATATTTTTCCGAATTTGTTACTCCTATTTCTACAGTAATACGAGACATAATCTCACCTGAACGGTGATGAAACATTGTTTGTTTACATCTTACCAATGAAGACCATTATTACATGTAAACTTAAGTTATGTAATTTTTATTTTTTTATAAAATATATTAAATCCTTGAAATCTGTAATAGGCAAATCTCTTTTTTTTATCAGAACACAAAAGGATTATGTCCACGTCTGTGGTGTCGAGGACTTGAGAAACCCTGCACTAAGATATATTATTTCATACATCTCTGGAGTTACCTTAGGTTAGTTATACCAATTTGACCACGTCTGTAGTAACGATTTAGGGATTTTTTTGATATTGGAATGTTATGTTGGTAGCAGTGATTTTGAAATTTAAAATGGTGGAGTTGCTAGATGAAAAAAATATAATTTTTAAACGACTAACTTTAGGGACTTCAAGTTGAACACTACGAGTTAGTACTATCTCGCGATGTGTACATTACCAGTAGGTGCACTAACTTTCAATAATAGTAATTAATATGTTCTTTAAGCAACATATAGGTGGTTGGTTGGTTCTTAAGTTTAGGGGCTGCGTTAACGCGGTCATGTAGCCCCGTGTACTTTGGGTGTGCGTAGAATCTCTCTGATAGCCGGTGTTAATTTTGATGACTAAGTGTGTGTTATCTGTTTTTTTTTTAATTTAAGTACTGCAACTTAGAATTTTTCAAATAGTTCATACTTTTGCCGCCAAGCGCCACCGTCAACGACTACTAGGCCAAGGTCAGAATTTAGCTACTAGACGCCACCGCAGTCGGCTCCTGGCAACGAACGTAGAAACCTATGAGCGTTGTTTACATTCTTAACCTATACAATTTAGCTTCACACAGGTACAATTAGTGAAAGGTTCTTTAACATGCCATACATCTATGACATGGGACCGCCGGCTTTACTTCCTCTCCGAAGGAAGGCATACTGAGGAATTTTTAACGATCTTATAAAATCCGACAGCTTCGGCCGGGTTTGAACCCACTATCTTGGGCATAGAAGCTCAGCATGCTACCGACTACGCCAACATATAGGTGTCTCAACTCAACTGGAATGTATAGGCCTAGAAGACGAGCACTTGTTGTCATGGTAACCACTGCACATCCTGGTCGGCTTTATGCTAATCAGAAATAAACCCCCAGTTAGCCTACTTTCGATATTTGCAAAAAATGAAAGTAGACTTATGAGATCAACACAGGGCGAAAAAAAGTGTGTCTGTCTGTGTGTGTGTATGTGTGTGTGTGTGTGAGTTTCTGTGTGTCTGTGTGTGAGTGTGTGTACTCTGAATGTCTGTCCCCCCCTATCAATTCGAACACGGTGAACGCGAATTGAACGAAATTTGGTACAAAGGTAGCACTAGAAAAGAACACCTCAGTGTCATGTTTTATATTGCCGCCATCTTGACGGAAACGTAATGGCGGCCACACAAATGTTCAAAGCTTAAATCAAATTACGACTAACCTAATCATCCGATCTCTACCAAATTTTGCTACAACATACCTTTATGGAGGGAGCATCCTTTGACCAAACTAATAGGTCATCAGCCTAATAGTTTGCGGATGGCGGCCATCTTTGTGTGAAAATCGATTCCCCCCTATTAATTCCAACACGGTGAAACCAAATGGAACGAAATTTGGTACAGAGTTAGCACTAGCAAAGGGCACCTCAGTGTCATGTTTTATATCGCCGCCATCTTGACGGAAACGTAATGGTGGCCACACAAATGTTCAAAGCTTAAATCAAATTACGATTAACCTAATCATCCGATCTCTAACAAATTTTGCTACAACATACCTTTATGGAGGGAGCATCCTTTGACCAAACTAATAGGTAATTAGCCTAATATTTTGCGGATGGTGGCCATCTTTGTGTGAAAATCGATTCCCCCTATCAATTCGAACACGGTGAAATTGAATGGAACGAAATTTGGTACAGAGGTAGCACTAGCAAAGGGCACCTCAGTGGCATGTTTTATATCACCGCCATCTTTACGGAAACGTAATCGCGGCCACCCATATGTTAAAAGCTAAAATGTAATTACGACCAACCTAATAACCTAGTCTCTACCAAATTTTGTAACAACATATCTTTTCGAGGGAAGCATATTCTGACCAAACTGCATGATCATCAGCCCAATAGTTTGCAGATGGTGACCAAGTATGTGTGCAAATCGATTCCCCCTATCAATTCAAACACGGTGAAACCGAATTGAACGAAATTTGGTGCAGAGGTAGGACTAGCAAAGGGCACCTCAGTGTCATGTTTTATATGGCCGCCATTTTTACGGAAACGGAATGACGGCCACCCAAATGTTAAAAGCTTAAATCAAATTACGACCATCCTAATAATTTGATCTCTACCAGATTTTGCAACAGCATGCCTTTTTGTGGAAAGCATCTTATGACTGACTACAAGGTCATCAGCCCAATAGTTTGCAAATAGCGGCCATGTATGTGTGGAAATCCATTCCCCATATCAATTCAAACACGGTGAAACCGAATTGAATGGAATTTTTTACAGAGGTAGCACTAGCAAAGGGCACCTCATATTCATGTTTAATATCCGTATAACACGTTGTATTTCAACAAGTTACTACAACCAACATTCAATTATACTCCTTGAAAGGGAAAAAGAGTTATAACAATACCCATGCATTTAGGAGAAAGTAGGCTGTATGTTCTTTACTGAACATCTTGTTTTAAATCATTTCCTTTTAAAATAGATTGAGGCGGCTTCGGTGGCGTAGTTGGTAGCATGCTGAGCTTCTGTGACCAAGGTCGCGGGTTCATACCCGGCCAAAATCGTCGGATATTTTAAGTGCGTTATAAATCCCTCAGTATGCCTTCCTTCGGGGAGGAAGTTAAGCCGGCGGTCCTATGTCATAGATGTATGGCAAGAAAGAGAACCTTACACTATCTACACGTGTGTGAAGCCAAAATGTGTAGGTTACAATTGATAACGCTCTATTAGTTCCAACGTTCGCCGCCAGGTGCTGACTGCAATGTCACCTAGTAGCCGAGTCCGCAAGCTAGGTGTCGTGGACGGTAGCATTTGGTAGCAAAAGTAGGAACTATTTTAAATTATGGTCTGCAGTGCTCATAACACACACTCATACATTCATCACAATTAACACAATTAACAGATTCTACACACACCCAAAATACACGGGGCCACATGACCGCATTGTCGCAGCCCCTAAACTAAGGAACCAACCAACCAATCTCGTGTTAGAATAGATCGAGCCCTGTAAATAATATTAACTAGCAATCAAAAGAACATTGCACATGCATGCGTGTTCTTGCAAGTGCCGTGAGGACAAGATCGAGTGAAGTTACTAATGAGGATTGGTAATTGGATATACGCATCGTACCTGTGCTTTGATGAGACTCGTTCCGTTTATTAATCCATTCATCGTATTGGCGAGAACATGCGTGTGCGTGTGCATGTGTTGACGTGCTAATCCCTCTCCTCGCAACACGTGTAAGCTGTAGATAATTATGTAGCAGATCTTGGTGAAGCAATCGCGAGCAAACCACAACAAATTAGAGGCTCGCTTTTCGCTCTTCTCTCTTAATTGACCAGGTTACTCCATTACAGAGTTTTGTTACACTTTTGGAAAATAAGCGTCTGTACAAGTCTGACCGAAAGTTCTGCCGCAAGGCTTTAACACTCTCTGTACCGGGCTATTATTTTGTACCAAATGCTGAAAACCAGTCAATTTCAACGATAATCCTTTATTTTTATCACCGCAACCAAAAGACATAATTTGACGAAATTAATTTCATTTTATAGATCTATATTTTTACAATAATATCCAGATCAGGTACCTTGCCTTCGCAGATGACGTTGCAATCTTAGCCAATAACTCTAAGGATGCTGGCATAGCTGTCCAAGCCCTGCATGAGATAGCGGTGAAGTCAGGATTACAGGTATCTTACGATAAGAACAAATACATTGAGAATCGGCACTCCGGAAACACCTCTTTGACGACCATACATGGAACGATTGGAAGAGTCAATCGCTTTCGTTATCTCGGTGAATGGGTCCACCCCAATGGTAGAGATGTCACCTCCATCTTAGCAAGGCGTACCAAACTCAACGCAGCATACCAACTATCCCACAATTTGTACAACAAGAAATGCATTTCGAGGAATGCTAAGATCTGTCACTACAGAACTGCTGTCAGACCACAGTTTCTGTATGCCGCAGAGGCCCTCTTGATGAAAAGAAAAGGCACCATGGATGACCTGGAGAAAGCCGAAAGACGTATCCTCAGGAAAATCCATGGCCCGAGATTACTCCCAGATGGAACCTACCGTTTGAAATCTAATTCTGACCTGTACCGACAGTTAGAATCAGAAAGCTACAAGACTGGAAGCCTGTAGCTTAATGAAGTACTAAAGGACTTGGATTCGGCTGGAATTGCTGACCTTGATGTAGAAGATCGTTCTAAATGTTGTGCTATGGTAGAATCTTGGACCCCACCACCTAGAGTCCCTAAATGTCGGAAGCCCCTTTCGCAGGAGAGAAAGGGAGAAATTATCAGCAGGGCTCAAGAGATATTGGGAACGGAAAAGAGCATCAAAGAACTAGTCATAAGTACTCCGTAGTGGGCTTAAATCAATAATAATAATAAATGCATACCATACTTATTGAATTGTGAAATAAGATACTCTGATATTACATTTCTCATAGACATATAAAAATTTCACGAAATAAAAGTCACACAAATATTCAATGTTCACAATACTGTTCAAATTAATTTGTCTTCGCTGTGAAATGTGTTTGTAATGGATTTTTCACCTATTCGTTATATCTTGAACACTCATTTATTGTGAATAAAACTACTTCTTTGTATGAAAAATTTTGAATGGCATGACTCGACCGTGCCAGTGTTCATAACCTTGATAACAATTGCGATAAAACAGATATAGGATGCCATCTGTGGGTGAAAGTTGTTACCAACGGTACAAGGACGAGATTCCGCTAACCAGGCCCATAGACACGCCGGGAGGGAATTTGCATTTGTTTTAATGAACGGCCCCGTAAAATCTAAGGGCTTGGCGATCTTCGAAAGATTTGAGGCCCGTACGAACTACGGGCTTGGTAGGGAGAGTGTTAAAAAAAAATATAGAAAGGTTTGAAGCCATTTTCAGTGTTACAATATTTACAATTGATATTGTAGCTTTACAGTCGGTCAACGCACTATAATAACCCAATTACTGCGACATGCGTAAAAACAACCTAATATATATTCGTTATGGACAACAGAAGAGGGAGAAAATTATAGTATGACATGTTTCGCTCGTCTAGTCAACATCATCAGGTCCAAATATACAAGATAACAAGAAGTTCCGTGAAGAACTATACAGCCTACTTTTCATGCCAATGATTATTCTACAGTAGGCCTATATGAACCTATCTAGAATAATGAAGAAATTAAGTTGGTAATATCGGAATATCTAATTAGTTTAAAATATACCTGATATAATGTAGCCTAATAGAGCACTACAGTTGGCAGCCCTGGTGACTGAATATATTCTTAGTTCCATCTCTTAAGGTACAGAATACAAAATTTGGTTGAAGTCCAATGGATAGCATGGATGTTACTACATGCAGTTAGACACTGTATCTATCAGCACGCGTAAAAGCATGTTGGCAACAATACCATGCGTGTGCTGGTCAGAAATAATCTGAAATAATCTTGTTGTGCCAATTTTGGATGAAATCCATTTGTTAGTATAGAAGTTACATGTATTTTAAAATTGGACCTATCAGCAGGCTTAGAATCATGTTGGCAGCACTGACATATTAATTGCTCCAAATTAATCTAGGATGTCAGGTGCTATACGTGTGCAAATTATAGAGCTGTTGGCTTGCATACTTTCTGATATATTGATATTAGGGTAAAAATATATAGGCAGCATTTATTAACAGTTGGCAGCCCTGATTGCTCTTAAGAATAGGCATAGTTATATCTGTTATGGTACACATAGCACATACGAAATTTGGTTGAAATCCAATTGATAGTATAGAAGTTACATGTATTTAAAAATTGGTCTTATCAGCAGGCTTAGAATCATGTTGGTAGCACTGACATAGATTAGCTGCTCCAAATTATTCTAGAATGTCAGGCACTATACGTGTGCAAAGATTAAAGCTGTTGGCTTGCATACTTTCTGATATATTGGTATTTGGATGAAAAATAGAGAGAGCATGTATTGACAGTTGGCAGCCCTGGTGGCTCTAAAGAATACGCTCAGTCATATCTGTTTATGTACACATATTACATGCAAAATTAGGTTGAAATCCAATTGATAGTGTAGAAGTTATATGCATTTAAACATTGGACCTATCAGAAGGCTTAAAACTATTTTGGCCACACTGTCAGGTATGGCCTCCTGGAAATTAAACTGAAATAGCATTATCTACATGTGTGCCAATTTTGGAATAGCTCTCATGCATACCTTGCAAGATATCCAACATGGAGCTCAAATTTCTAGTGCGTTTTTTCAGCAGTTAGTGGCACTGACATAATTTTCAAATATGGACGTGAGATATTCCGGTGCACATCTTTACCCATACTAAATTTGGTTTTGATTGCTTCAGCCGTTTAGGAGTTGATAGGGGGAAACACACACACACACAGCCAGACAGACAGACAGACACACACACATTTATCCGGATCGATCTCATAAGTCTACTTTTTCCTCATTTTTGAAAAATGTGAAAAGTTGGCTAAAAATAACTCCATAAAACACTACCAAACCCACAACGACAACCGTGCCGTGCTTTTTGTCTAAGATGGCAGGGATCGTTTGTAGGTGTCATTTTGGGTTTGGCAGTGTTTAGGTAGTTGGTAGCATGCTGAGCTTCTATGGCATAGGTCGAGGGGTTTAAACGTGGCCAAAGTCGTCGGATATTTTAAGAGCGTTAAAAATTCCTCTGCCTTCCTTCGGAGGGGAACTAAAGCCGGTGGTCCCATGTCATAGATTTATGGCATAAAAGAGAACCTTCCACTAACTACACTTGTGTGAAGCCAAGATTTGTAGGTTAGAATTGATAACGCTCTATTAGTTCCAACGTTCGCCACCAGGTGTTGACTGCGATGCCATCTAGTAGCCAAATCCCCAAGCTAGGTGTCGTGGACGGTAGCATTTTGTAGCAAAAGTTGGAACTTCTTGATATTATCGTCTGCAGTCCGTACTTGAATTAAAACAGATAACACGCACAATAATACTGTCATTACTAAGGTTCGGATGTTAAGGAAAAGTCATATTTTTTCCCGAGTTAATTTTACCCGAAATCTGAAAAATAAGTTTAAATTACGGGTCCCTGACCACGTTCAAAGCAATTTGATGTCGCCTATAAATGCATATTTTGGCCATTTTTAGCCTACTTTTCACATTTTGCAAAAATGAGGAAAAAGTAGTCTTATGAGATCGGGCAAATGTGTGTCTGTCTGTCTGTCTGTCCATCTGTATGTCTGTCTGTCTGGCTGTGTGTGTGTGTGTCCCCTATCAACTCCTAAACGGCTGGAGCAATCGAAACAAAATTTGGTAGGAGTAAAGATCTCACGGCCATATTTGAAAATGATGTCAGTGCTACCAACTGCTAAAAAATCGCAATTGAAATTTGAGCACCATGTTGGATATCTGGGAAGTTATGAAAGGGAGCTATTTCAAAATTGGCACACGTATAGATAATAATATTGCAGTTTAATTTCCAGTAGGCCATACATGGCAGTGTTGCCAAAATGATTATAAGCCTGCTGATAGGTCCAATTTTTAAATGCATATACCTTCTACACTATCAATTGGAATTCAACCAAATTTCGTATATTGTATGTGTACATAACCAGATATGACTGAGCATATTCTTAAGACCCACCAGGGCTGCCAACTGTTAATAAATGCTCTTAATTTGTTTTGTCCAAAATACCAATATATCAGAAAGTATACAACCCGACAGCTTTAAACTATGCACACGTATAGTACCTGACATTCTATATTAATTTGGAGTAACATATATACCTCAGTGCTACCAACATGATTCTAAGCCTGCTGAGAGGTCCAACTTTAAATACATGTAACTTTCATACTATCATTTGGATTTCAACCAAATTTCGTATGTGCTATGTTTACCATAACAGATATGACTATGCGTATTCTTAAGAGCAACCAGTGCTGCCAACTGTTAATATGTGCTGTCTCTATTTTGTTACCCTAATATCAATATATCAGAAAGTATGCAAGCCAATAGCTCTAAACTTTGCACACGTATAGTACCTGGCATTCTAGATGAATTTGGAGTAACTAATATACGTCAGTGCTGCCAACATGATTCTAAGCCTGCTGATAGGTCCAATTTTAAAATGCATGCAACTTCTATACTAACTAATGGATTTCATTCAAAATTGGCACAACAATAGATCATATTATTTCAGATTGTTTCTGACCATTACATGCATAACATTGTTGCCAACATGATTTTACGTGCGCTGTTAGATCCAATGTTTAACTGCATGTAACGTCCATGCTATTCATTGGACTTCAACCAAATTTTGTAATCTGTACGGTACCTTAAGAGATGGAACTAAGAATATATTCAGTCACCAGGGCTGCCAACTGTAGTGCTCTTTTAGGCTACATTATGCCAGGTATACAGTATTTCGATCTAATTAGAAATTTCGATATTAGCAACTTAATTTCGTCATTATTCTAGATAGATCCATATAGATTAATCATTGGCATGAATCTTAAATTATAAGAAAAGTAGGCTCTTTAGTTCGTCACGGAACTTCTTGTTGTTTTGTTCATATTTGGTCATATTTGGTTATAATTTCAGCATTTTTGTTTAATTGAGGCGTCGTTAACAAGGTACGTGTTATCTGCGTCGAGTTTCAAACACAGGATTTCCGAATAGTGTAGTAGATATATTTTTCTTTCTTTTCCTGGAATAGGCAGAGAGCAGGTTTAGAAGACCTGATTCCAAGAAGGCGCTACTCTACGCCCGTCTTTTAGCACATCTTTCTGGACAAGTTGGCTTGCGACGCTGTACGCTTGAGGACACGGAACATGACAATAGTGTGCTTCCACCTTTCAATAGATTGCCACTTCAATAGATATATTAGCTCAGAAGCAAGTAGCAAACAAGGAAATGCCATGTTTTTTAGGTCATATTTTATAGTTTTTAGGTCATATTTAGCTAGTTTTTAGGGCATGTTTGCTTGCATATTTTGTACTTCTTTAGTTCATAAACTTCCGAACCCTAATCATCACAATTAACACCGGTTATCAGACAGATTCTACACACACCCAAAGTACGCGGGACTACATGACCACGTTGTTGCTGCCCCTAAACTAAGGAACCAACCAACCGCAGAGTTTAGCAGACCTATTTTCTCTTGTATGTTTGGATCTGACTATGCGTAGTTTTCTGCCTTCCGCATGCATCCAGCCAATGAAATTGCTCCGTTGCTCGAAATGTTCTAGAAGGTTTTAGATTGTCTTAAATTCACAAGTGATTAGCCTATGCGCAAACTGTCCATAGTAAAAACGTAGAAATTTCCAGAAGAATATTGATGTCTTTATTTATTTGTCTTGTTACTAGGCAAGTACACTGCTGTCTGGATCTTCCGCCCTTACTGTAAAGATACCTTCTTGGTTTTGTTTGTCGGGAAATGTAATTGTAAGCAATCTCCAAGTTTGAATTAAGGTTTTAACGTGTCATGACGTAGCATTCTTAAATGAGCGCAACGTGTGCACGGGAACAATATATTGAAGATCGCAATATAATTACTTTTAGATCTGTACACCTGGAATGTCTCATACAAGGCTTCACTTTCACCCAATTTTCTGACAGTTTCTCAAATAATTCCCGATTATCCGATCTTAATGATTCATTGCGAGTATGACCACCATCTTGAATGTATGAAATCTAAGCACAATGACCTTCATCAGTGTAAATCTCCTGTAAAATATTGTTTTTTGTGAAGTTTCGAAATTTGAAGTTTATTATGTGGTGAATAGTTGATTTTATAATTTAATACACGCAAGATGGTGACTGTGCGTTATATTCAATCCAAAAGACGGGTGGTTTGTGTAATTGAGGTTTCTCATTAAAGACACATTTTTCTGGCAGTTGTTCAAACACATTCCCTTACTACTTAAGCCAGTCTTGGAACATGACTTAGACCGCCGGACTATACTGGTTTGTGGGTTATAAGAGGTCAACTATAATGTACAGGTAATTGGTTATGTCGAGGTTGGCCTGATACGCCTCTAGTAGCAGGCAATTAACTCCCATCCCAGTCCAGTTGTGGAGAGTGCCTTAACCAGCTTGGCTATAGTGGTTGGTGCGTTATATAGCTATAGGAGGTCAGTTGTAATGCACAGGTAATTAGTTATGTCGAGGTTGGCCTGATACGCCTCTAGTAGCAGGCAATTAACTCCCATCCCAGTTCAGTTGTGGAGAGTGCCTTAACCAGCTTGGCTATAGTGGTTGGTGCGTTATATAGCTATAGGAGGTCAGTTGTAATGCACAGGTAATTGGTTATGTTGAGGTTGGCCTGATACGCCTCTAGTAGCAGGCAATTAACTCTCATCCCAGTCCAGTTGCGGAGCGTGCCTTAACCCGCTTGGCTATAGTGGTTGGTGCGTTATATAGCTATAGGAGGTCAGTTGTAATGCACAGGTAATTGGTTATGTCGAGGTTGGCCTGATACGCCTCTAGTAGCAGGCAATTAACTCCCATCCCAGTTCAGTTGTGGAGAGTGCCTTAACCCGCTTGGCTATAGTGGTTGGTGGGTTATATAGCTGCTGGAGGTCAGATGTAATTGGCTATGTCAAGGCGAGACCTACACGCTCCTAGTAACAACCAATTAACTCCGCCCTCTTGCAGCAATGAGCTGCTTACCTGCACATATCTACCTACCTGCATTTCTGTACCGAGAATGTCCAACATTGAAATTCCGTCACCTGACTGAACAAATCCCCACTGTTACTGAGATTAGCAACTGGTTCAATCAATGTTTAAGTAATTTCGTTTCACAGTTATAAGCTTCTACATCTTCCGCCCCTCCTTTTAGCCTACTATTGGCGGGGTTGGGGAATGGAATCGTAATTCAACCTTCTCTTATAAGAGGTTGCCAAATGGCAAAGTATTATATCACAAGATGATTTATTGAGTTTATATATTGAGTATTTATCATAAATATGTTCATTATTTTTATAATTCTTTTAAATTATGGATCATGAAATGATTTTTTTTGTCGTGTAGCCTCCTGAGAGGCCGAGTGCAGGTCTTTCTAGTCGACACCCGTGGGCGACCTGCGCGTCGGGATGAGAGATGGAATGGATGAAGATGAATGAAACTGGGCAAGGATGTGGAAGGAAGCGGCCGTGGCCTCTCTGAAGGTACTGTCCCAGCATTTGCCTGGTGTTGAAAATGGGAAACGACGGAAAACCATTTCAAGGACAGCCGACGGTGGGGCTCGAACCCACGCGTCTACTGAGTCAGCAGAGAGCTTGACCCCATGACCTAACGCTGCGCTTTAGCCTGCGTAGCCACTACTGTCAGTATGAAATGATAAAAATAATAAAATTCACCTTATCTAAATAGGAAAACTGAGTACATATAAGTCACAGGTAAAGATCACATTCAAAATAAAATGTATGAACTCTTAGACATGTTCACTAAGTGATTCCTCATTATGGCTATTGAGTGGCGTGCTAACTACTGCGTCGGTGCATAAGTCCGTGCCGTTATTATTAGAATATATTACAATACAAGTCGTCTCTCTATATAAAGCTCAATGTTTGTCTGTCTGTCTGTCTGTCTGTTTTTATCATTTCAAATGATCTTGTCGACTTCGTCGTTATGCTTTGGGTCTAACGTTACGCGGGACGGAGACGGTTGCGTTACGGAGACGGAGACTGTGACGTCATGCAGCCGCGCGGGAAGCCTGCGTTAATGGGTTAAGGACGGTGAGTGCGTGACGTCATGCAGCCACGCGGGAAGCCTAAGTTATTAGTTAATGGAGTCTGTTGAAAGAGTCATGGGACGTCTAGCGACCTGGGGCTTCGAGCGAAGCGAAAAGAATACAGGGTGACTCCTAAAGTGGTGTACAAGATGCCAGATAAGAATACAGAGTGACTCCTAAAGAGATGTACAAGACGCCAGATAAGAATACAAGGTGACTCTTAAAGAGGTGTAGAAGATGGCAGAGAAGAATACAGGGTGTCTCCTAAAGAGGTGCACAAGATGTCAGACAATAATACAGGGTGACTCCTAAAGAGTTGCACAAGATGTCACACAAGAATACAGGGTGACACATAACGAGGTGTACAGTAGGTCAGATTCAATCAAATACAGGGTGACCCTTATCGGGGTTTGCTAGATATCAGATTCAAATAATGGGTGACCCTTAAAGAGTTGTAAAAGATATCAGACTCAAATACAGGGTGGCCCTTAAAGAGGTTCCCGCGCGGGAAGCCTAAGTTAACGTGTAATGGAGTCTGTTGAAAGAGTCTTGGGGCTTGGAGCGAAGCGAGATGCCCTCCTGAGCCTTTCCAACATTTGTAGCATGCGTCATTTGAAATGATATAACGTCTCGTCTTTCAGACTGACTGTAATTTTTTTAATACAAATCTACAATGTTTCACCGATCTGAACCTAATTTTACGTACTTACCCTTTGGAACTCAACGACTAACACTCTCCATTTGATATTTCACCTGTCCCCTACAGGTACATTTAGGCCCTTCGGAACATAAACTAAAGATTGAATTTGTAGTAGAAGGACCAATCTAGCCTAATTTTAAGCAACAAGAAACAAAACTTGGGCAGTAAACTTTACTTCAGTTTGGTTAAGAGGTGCAGATCTGTATAAATAACAGACAAAGGGACCTGGAAACCATGTTTTAAAGCTCTAGGACCAATAATGTCCTACGTAGTGAGCAGTAAGAATATTTCAGTAAGCCTGCTAGATAAGCGGGTTGCATAACTACACACCTACCAGGGTTCTTGTAAAGAAATGCGAAAATACTTACAATATCTTACGCTGCTTACAAATTACAGTTACAGGGAGTAATTAGTGAAATGAATTAAACCCCTAATGACAGTGTTATCATCATCATCATCATTCACAATCGTAGGCCACGCCTTCTAACTAAATATTAGCCTTCTGTTATTAATACAAATCTACACCGTTTCCCCTATCTGAACCAAATTTTTTATTACTTTATGTAGGTTTGTATCATGTGTCAGTTCTGTAGTAGTATCCATTATCATCCATAAAACAAATGAATAAATCCACTGGGCAAAGCCAAGTACTATGCTTACTCTTTGTATGCCTACTGGTGTTAATATGATGTATTCAAGAACTAACTTTGGAGATGCCTACTGGTGTTAATATGACGTATTCAGGAGCTTGCTTTGAGGATGCCTACTGGTCTTAATATGACGTATTCAGGAGCTAACTTTGGGGATGCCTAATCGTGTTAATATGTCATATTCAGGAGCTAACTTTGGAGATGTCTACTGGTGTTAATATGACCTATTTAGGAGCTAACTTTGGGGATGACTACTGGTCTTAATATGACGTATTCAGGAGCTAACTTTGGGGATGTCTACTGGTGTTAATATGACGTATTCAGGAGCTAACTTTGGGGATGTCTACTGGTGTTAATATTTCGTATTCAGGAGCTTACTTTGAGTATTCCTACAGGCGTTAATATGAGTTTCCAGGAGCTAACTTTGGGTATGTCTACTGGTGTTAATAAGACGAATCCAGGAGCTTACTCTTTGGATGCCTACTGGTGTTAATATGACGTGTCCAGGACCTTACTCTTTGGATGTCTACTGGTGTTAATATGACGTATCCAGGAGCTTACTTTGGGGATGTCTACTGTTGTTAATATGGCGTATCCAGGACCTTACTCTTTGGATGTCTACTGGTGTTAATATGGCGTATTCAGGACCTTACTCTTTGGATGTCTACTGGTGTTAATATGGCGTATCCAGGACCTTACTCTTTGGATGTCTACTGGTGTTAATATGGCGTATTCAGGACCTTACTCTTTGGATGTCTACTGGTGTTAATATGGCGTATTCAGGACCTTACTCTTTGGATGTCTACTGGTGTTAATATGGCGTATTCAGGACCTTACTCTTTGGATGTCTACTGGTGTTAATATGGCGTATTCAGGAGCATACTTTGGGGATGTCTACTGGTGTTAATATGTCGTATCCATGAGCTTACTTTGCCGATGCGAGTTGTGTTGTGAGCCGAGCGGGTAACACAGAAGTAATGTGCTTTGGCCTGCGTGCTGGTGTGCTCAATTACCCTTGTCACAGGCCGTGCTTCAGGCTCTGCCTCGTCACTAGTTCGCAAATGACGTTAAAATATTGCTGGAGAAAGTTTAATAGACATGCCAGTCAGCTGAGTACGGGGAGAACCTTAATGAAGACGGGAAGCTTAGCTTACCTGCGCCGCTCCGCTCCGCTCCGCTCCGCTCCGCTTTTAAAGCTTATCCGCTCCCTTCTTTGCTATAATATATTCACGATCGGAACCGGACTTTTAAAGGAAAAGAGATACGGTTCCAACAGAGCGAGCACTGATAATCTCATTGCTTCCAGACGATATTAATCTAAACTCTTAGCAAGAATGATAATAATAATAATTATTATTGAGCTCACTTGGACGGAGAAGTGCATAAAGAACCATAGCGAGAAGATGAACAGATTTTGGCAGGATCCGAAAACAAGATCAGCTAGATATGTTCAATCGTGCTCCTATTATGCTGAGATTCTACGCCCAAGAACGCGGGTTCTAACCTGGCCGAAGTCGTCGGATTGTTTAAGAGCGTTAAAAATCCCTCAGTATGCCATCCTTCGGAGGGGAAGTAAAGCCAGCGGTCCCATGTCATAGTTTTGTGGCATGGAAAGAAAATGTCAACAAACTACACTTGTGGAATTTAAATTTGTTGGTTAGTTTGATAACGCTATATTAGTTCCAACGTTCGCCGCCAGATGCTGACTGCGATGGCATTTGGTAGCCACGTCCGAAGCTAGGTGTCGTGGATGGTAGCGTTTGGGAGCAAACGTAGGAACTACGTGAAAAGATTAATCGTCTGCAGTCCCGTCTACCTGAATCACAGATAACACACACTTAAACAACCATCACAATTAACACCGGTTATAAGACAGACTCTACACACACGGGGCTAAATGACCGCGTTGTTACAGCCCCTGAACTAAGAAACCAACCAACCATCGTGCTCCATAGACGGACATGAATGAAAATCCACAGCCTGCTTCCAGTCTCCGACCGGGTCAGGAATGGAATGAATGAAGCCCCTACCTAGCGGCGAGGATATGAACTGTGCCGGCTGCCGAGGCCTGACGCACTCCTCTGGGGCAATGATTAAATGAATGATAGATGAAATGAAATGATAGTGGAGAGTGTTGCTGGAATGAAATTTTGACAGGGAAAACCGGAGTACCCGGAGAAAAACCTGTCTGCCTCCGTTCTGTCCAGCACAGATCTCACATGGAGTGACCGGGATTTGAACCACGGACTCAGCGGTGAGAGGCCAGCGTGCTGCCGCCTAAGCCACGGAGGCTCCCCATAGACGGACATAACGATGTAAATATACTGTATATACTTAGACAAGTCAATATCTGCCATCAATTTAATACAGCCTGAAATACTGCAACCTGCTACACTAAAGTGTTACGAGTGTAGCCTGCATTAGGACTCCAATTTCTCATAGCCTTCGAAAATACGGAGGCAAGTACGCGGACTATCAGACAATATTCATAAGGAAAATAGTTTAAGATGCGGGATAATACGGGGACAATCTTTTGCTTGGAGAGAGTATGGGGGTACCCGGGAAATCCCCCACACTCAAGATGGCCACTGTCCGTACCGGGATTCAAATCTCCGATCTCCGCACTTGCTGCAGGTCCAAAGTGCAATCTTGTAGTATGACTTAAAGCACATTAGCAATTCCTTTTATAAGTCGTCTATGAATTTCCGCACCTGGTGCACCCTCAGACCACAAGAAACGAATTACGGAACTCTGTTTTTCTTTGGTGCAAACAGAGTGATGCGGCCATCCCTATGTCACAACAGCGAAGCTGTACTAATCTGATAACGCTGAAATCTACCACAGACATGGACAACGGTGCCATCTAGCGGCGGCTAAGCCCACGACGCCTTTTTTTTAGCGTATGCCTTTTAGTGCCGGGAGTGTCCGAGGACATGTTCGGCTCGCCAGTTTTGTAGCTGCTTCGAGACGGACACCCGATGGGTGAGCTACAAGTACCGTTGGGGAGGGAAGTTGGAAGGGAAGGACGAGGAGTTGGAAGGTAGCGGCTGTGGCCTATAGTGAGGGACCAACCCCGGCATTTGCCTGAAAGGAAGATGGGAAACCACAGAAGACCATCTTCAAGGTTGCCGGCGGGGGGATTCGAACCTCCTCGCCTCCCGGATGTGAGCGACTACCAGCAGTCATGCCGTAACGACCACAGCTAACTCACCCGGTCACGACGCCATACAACCAACCTAACGACACTTAGAGCACAATTGCTGATACTTATTAATTTGACCTCGTATATATTGCATTAAGCCTCCGCGACTTAGGCGGCAGCACGCCGGCCTCTCACCGCTGGGTCCGTGGTTCAAATCTTGGTCACTCCATGTGAGATCTGTGATGGACAAAACGGAGGCAGACAGGTTTTTCTCCGGGTACTCCGGTTTTCCCTGTCAAAATTTAATTCCAGCAACACTCTCCACTATCATTTCATTCCACCTGTCATTCATTTAATCATTGCCCCAGAGGAGTGCGTCAGGCCTCGGCAGCCGGCACAGTCCATATCCTCGCCGCTAAATGGGGGCTTCATTCATTCCATTCCTGACCCAGTCGGAGACTGGAAGCAGGCTGTGGATTTTCATTTCATATATTGCATTATAACAGAATATATTATTATTATTATTATTATTATTATTATTATTATTAGGCTATTATTTTATTTATTATTTACATAGTTTACGCCCACATTGGAGCACTTAAATCAATCCATATACACTACAGTCTTTACATTATTAGAGTTGTAATGGCTTCTCAACTTCCTCTTCTCCCAGAGCTTCTTTAATCTCTCCGACCTGGCCGCCCTCTCTTCATTTGTAATGGTGTACTGTTTTCGTTTGACTGTTTTTAATTTCAATCTTGTATATTATTATTATTATTATTATTAATAATAATAATAATTATATTATTTTCGTTTCAATCATCCAGGGACCACGAGCCAATTTCAATGCTTTGTCCTTTGCTGTTCCTTCTTCTTCCTCCGGTATTCCGTCATCATCTCACTATGTTTCCTCTTCCTTTCCTCGGACCATTTCGAGCCGATTTTCTTTCCCTTCCTCCCCTGGAATCCTTCCATTTTAGCACTTTTTGCCTGAATATATCTCTGTGGTGTATCTTCTTCTCTGATATTGTTTCTTTCCAAATCCTTTTTGACTTCTTGTACCCAGGTTGTCGTTGACTTCTTGTTCCAGGGAAATGCTTGGTTAACCTACTGTCATCCATCCTGTACAAATGTCCACATATACCAATCTCCTCTTCCGTATTGTTTCCGATATGTTTTCTATTTTTCGATATATTTCATCAATACTTCTTAATTTCCAGAAATCTGCAGTTTATAAAGGACCGAGTATTTTGCGTATAATTCTTCTTTCTACTACTTCTAATGTATCCAATTTGTAGTTTAGTACGAGGCATACCGGCATTCCGGTCGGACTACGGTGTTGTTGAGCTGTATTGTAAGATCTTTAGACAAGCACTTTTTGTTGTAGCTATTCATAGTTATGCCATACACTCTTTCCATCTTTCGTATTCCCTCTTCTACAGCAGATTTTTCCAAACCATTTTCTTGAATCATTTCCCCCAAATATTTGAACTTCCTTAACTTCTTTATTTGACCAACTTCTATTACTAGGATTTCTGGAGCATATTTTTATGTTTGTCATAAATTTGTTTTTTTTCTACAGAAATCCTTAAACCATTTTTGTTGGCTATCTCTTATAAGAGATTGACCTGTATTGCTGCGTTTGCCAGATTTTCAGAAAGTATGACAAAATCATCTGCAAATGCTAGCCAGTTTATTTCAATACCTCTGTTTTTTCTTCCCATTGTTATTGGTGATAGCTTATGTTCTTCCAGTTTTATCATTCCAAATTCATACTACTTTGTCCAGAACGCAATTGAAGAGGAGTAGAGATAAGTCATCACCTTGCTTTACACCTGTATTTATTTCGAATAGTTTAGATATTTCACCCTGAAATTATTATTTATTATTATCATCATTTTGAGCAGAGTCTCCGTGGCTTAGGCGGCAGCACGCCGGCCTCTCACCTCTGGATCCGTGGTTCAAATCCCGGTCACTGCATGTGAGGTCTGTGCTGGACAAAGCGGAGGCAGACAGGTTTTTCTCCGCGTACTCTGGTTTAATTCCAGCAACACTCTCCACTGTCATTTCATTTCAACTGTCATTCATTTAATCATTGTTCCAGGGGAGTGCGACAGGCTTCGGCAGCCGGCACAGTTCATATCCTCTCCGCTAGATAGGGGCCTCATTCATTCCATTCCCTGACCTGGTCGGTCGACTGGAAGCAGACTGTGGATTTTTATTTTCATCATCGTTTTAAGCCATGAAATCAGCTAGAGTAAAGCCATCATTACTTCCGACTTAACGTCTCAGTGCTAGGCAGAGTTTCGTTCGCAAAATCGTGACATCGCGAACGAAACTCGATTTGTCGTGATATATCGATTTGAATGCTGTGTGATTGTGTAGTTAAAGGGATTTTCCTTCTGGTCGCTAGATAACTCTAGGGTAACACTGACACGTCAAGTCGGAAGTAATGATGGCTTTACTATAGTACAGTGTATTGGTGAAGGTGAAGGTAAGGAGAATGGATGGGATTTAAACCTCGGATCTACGAACGCCATCCGGTTATGCAACGTCCCATAGACGCTTCGCCCGTGCGTCTACCGTGAGCTTAGCTGACCAGGAAGAATCAGTCATATCTGAGGATTTTATTTGGCCACAAATTTCACACACCGGTGAACGTGGTACATCCTAGTAGTTATTACAATAGTGCAGAGGGCTCCAGGTAGAGTTACGAGGTGATTATGTAGATTTATACGGCGTCTCGGCGTGCGTCCAGCAACCTCCCAGGGGATGGGCTGCGTGCCCGGCGTACAAGTATGGCTGTTTAGAAAGTGAGATGGAAAAATATTGCATTTAGTATTAATGAAGAGGAGAGAGTTGAGGGATGAATGTTTAATTCCCTGGGAGGTGTTCTGGATGTATCGCACGATGCACAAAGGGAGGCCCAATTGTTTTATTAGCTATACACTCGGTTATATTCCGCCAATATCGACTCAGAGGTAATTGTTTATTGATGGGGAACCTCCTTGGGGCTGCGAGCGAGGCTATACAAGCCTACTAAACAGCTGAATAGAGGGTCTAGATTCCTGGCACGATCATGGTTTTACCATATTCGTCGTCTAGAAACTACGGTGGGTTACGTTAGAAATGTGCGTTAGAAATGAATGAAGAAATTGATAAAAGACTAACAACAAATGTTCACCTACTTTTCATAGAGATTGGATATTACTGGTTCCTGCTGATGGTATTCTGATCTCTTTTCCTTGCGCCATGGCTCTCTTTTATTTAAGTTTGGTACTGATTGAAATATATTATTATTATTATTATTATTTATTTAAGCGAAAATTCCCCTACAAGAGAGCGATTAAACTTGGATCACAGGATGTCATTTGGAGGCGTGTCTCCTCCGCTGCTCCCTAAATCTCTTCATTCTCTCGGAATGTTCCCTCTTCCTCTCATCCGTCCACTTTTCCCAGGTTGTCGTTATGATCTTGGTTCGAACTTAACATTCGTGATTTTCGTCTGGCACTCAGTTCGGTCTTCGAAATGTTCTATACTTATAACTTGTAAGTCTCTCTGTACCTCTTTAAGCCATTCTGTGCCGCATTTACTCTGTGTTATGATACCGAGAAGTTTCTTGGGCAATCTGGAGGTGGCCATCCTGTGGATGTGAGTGTAAAATTTGGCTCTGCGTTTTCTAATTTGGTCTGTTATCGTAATGGTGTTTTGATAGAATTCAGTACTGGGTCTCTTCATCCAAATGCCGTTTCTGTTGATTGCTCCGTAGATCTTCCGGAGAATTTTTCGTTCCTGCTTTTCCAGTTCCTTAATCTTGGAGTGACCATCGATTACTATTGTTTCAGCCGCATATGTTGCTTCTGGAAGAATAACTGTTTTATAATGTCGTAATTTGGCGTTCGTCGAAATGCATTTCTTGTTGTAATGGGCCCACGTTAGCCTATAGGCCTTCTGGAGTTTAGTGATTCTGTTTTCATTGGCAAATCGATTAAGTCCTGAGGGCTGTATAATTTCGCCAAGGTATTTAGAAATGCAGCCTTGTACGATGTTACCGTATTTGGTGTTTAAAGGGGATTTATTTCCTTATTATTATTATTATTATTATTATTATTATTATTATTATTATTATCTTTAATTTCTCAAAATTATGGTAAAACTCAGTCTACAACATACGGATTTTATAATCAAGTATCCTGTAAACCTTACTGAGATAAAAAAATAGCCTAACAACATGACACGTATCCAGCAGCACTGCCTTCTGTATTCTGGCAATCAGGTGTTCCATTTGCAGTTCCTCGAAAGCCATTGCCAACGTCTTAGGGACAACTCCCGTGGAAGAGATCACCACTGGCAAAATTCTCACGCATTTTAGACCCCATAGTTTCGGTATTTCTTCAACCAACGGTGCGTACTTGTGTGTTACGAATAAAAAGATATTAAGACGAGTGGGAGAGGAGAGATGTTACTGGCGACTGCTAAAGAAGAGAAGATATAGGTTGGTAGGACACATACTGAGACACCCAAGAGTAACAAACTTAATTACATAAGGAAGGGTCGAGGATAAGAACTGTAGGGGTAGACCAAGGTTAGAATGTGTTAAACAGATTGCCTCCGATGTAGGGTGTGGTAGCTATGTAGAGATGAATAGATTTGCTCAGGACAGGGACGCATGGAGAGCTGCATCAAACCAGTCGAAAGACTGAAGACTGAAACAACAACAACAACAACAACATTATTAGTATTACAGACACTAAGAGGCTTGCCTTCTTGTGAGCCCAACACGCAATCATAATTTTCGAGTGAGCTTGTGCCCATTCAGCCGCATGAACAAGCTTCGGTCGAGTTATGACTTATTCTCAAGTTTACGGGGGGCATAGGAATAGCAACATCAATGGGGAAGGATGTTCTTTCCTCTTTCGATACCAAGGTGATGTTTGGTTATTATTATTATTATTATTATTACCGAGTTTCTAAGCCCAAATACTTACTAATACACTCACTACGACAGCTACCATAGTATCCTCAAATCAACCAAGCAGGTTCCATACACATTAAGGCACGAGGGTGCTGTAGCTGGCCCCTACTGAAGCAAAGCATGGGAACGTGATGGCTCAGTGATACTGTCACCGTCACTAGCTTCTCACCCAAGTGGTCGTGCTTGGATTCCCGTCAATGCCTGTGGGACATCACGATCCAGTGGTTCGAACTGCAACACATGATTGGTGGATTATGGCCACTTGCATCAAGTAAGGGCTTGCGACGTCTTTGGTTACCAACAGTGTGTACTTGTCTGTTGACCTGTGTTATTGTGGTTACTTAACAGGGTCGCATGTGTCCCTTGTACTGAATGTTATGGCCCGTGGATCACATCCGCTTTTAATATAATATTACATCCAAATTCATTTATACGACGGGCGTAATATACTGTTTTACACTTTAAGTTTTTCTACCCAAATGAAGTACATTACACATCAGTTGTTACGTCCACCTTCTCAACATAATCTCCTTGTAACTTGATGCACTTTTGCCATCGATGTGTCAGTCTCTCCAGACCTTCCTGAAACCATTCTTTCCGAGTGCTGCGAACCCATGCCTTGACAACTGTGTCCAGAGGATTCTTCGTGTTCCCGAACAGGTGATAATCACTTGATGCCAAGTCGGGAGAGTACGGTGGGTATGGAAGCACCGTGAATCTCATTTTATCAATAGCAGCGGTGGTCTCTCGGCTATTGTGGGGGTGGGCATTGTCTTGTTACAGAAGCACACCTTTAGCCCATTTTCCTGGCCGCTTAGTTTGAATGGCACGACGCGACGTAAGCGCTTAAGGGTTGCCACATATGCTGCACTGGTAATCGTGGCCCCCAGTCAATGAGGATGATGCCCTTTGTGTCCCAGAACACTGCCGCCATTCGCTTGCCAACGGATGGCATTGTTCGACATTTCCTTGGCGGTGGACTGTCCCTATGCTTCCATTGCATGGTCTCCGATTTGCAGAACTGGACACAGCTGTCAAGGCATGGATACGCACCACTCAGAAAGAATGGTTTCAGGAAGGTCTGGAGAGACTGACACATCGATGGCAAAAGTGCATCAAGTTACAAGGAGATTATGTTGAGAAGGTGGACGAAACAACTGATGTGTAATGCACTTCATTGGGTAGAAAAAAATAAATTGTAAGACAATATAGTGCGCCCCTCGTATGTCGGTTTTAGGTTTCGGTAGACATTTTATAATTAGTGTTGTAGCTTCCGTTAGATGGCAGTTCATTCACATGCGACAAAGAGACTTATGACTTATGTTTCTTTTCTCGAATCATGGACATCTCGACACCCAGATTCACTCTTCAAAGCCACGGCCATGCACGAACTGTCAGTGAGTCCGCTTCGTGGCGTAGTGGCTAGGATTCTTCACTGTCACCGCTGAGGTCCGGGTTCGATTCTCGAATCTGCCAAGAAAGTTAAGTTTGGTATGAGGGATGGAACGAATTATACTCTTCCTCGTGAGGCAAAACTAGTTTACTCCTTCCTCAGTCATCCTAGAAGTCGTTTTCTGTGGATTTCCCCTTCCACTCTAGACAATTACCGGGATGGCTTTCAACTAAAGACTATAGCCGCCTCCTTCCCAATCCTCAACGGAACTACAAATTCACATACCCCAATAACACAGGTTATCAGACACATTCTTCTCTCACGCACAAGTACACGGGGCTAAATGATCACGATGTCTGAGCCCCTAAAATGAAACAAAAGCTTCAAACGCCGGGATGAAGTAGAAACAAGTCGTTCCGTGAAGAACTACAGAGGTGGGCAAATTATGTTCGACGATGTCGAAATGTAATTATTATATGTCAGAAAATTGTATCATAATGATGGTCATTATAACACTATTTTGCATTACGAAACCGTTTTTCCCACCACTCGGAGCTCAAGAAACAGTTGTGTGACCAATTAGGTAAGGATAGCATTGCATCTGCGCTGACGTCCACGGCCTCCTCTTTTAAATTTCACTGCGTGGCTAGTGTCATAGTGGAGTATTTGAGGAGGCCATGGTTAAATACAAGGTATTCGCTGCATCCCATGCGCTCTGTTCAGTACATAAAACTGGCGAAATCTCGACAGATATTTATGAATATTTATGTTCGAACATAAAATAGTTATAATTATTGTCGAACTCGTCTAAAATGGTAATTAAGACACTCGTATGAAAATTATAAAACTCGCTTACGCTCGTTTTATAAACATACTCGGGTCTTAATTATTGCCATTATAGGCTCGATGCATAGTGCACTATTATGTGGATATCTCGAGGTGAAAGCCTTAAAGGTGTGATAGGGAATTAAATGATCATGGAAGGGTTTATGTGATTGGCACACACTCTAGGATGTCATCACACCGTCATGTACCGTGCTCTGAGCCATTCAATCGAAGTGTTCCATTAATGTTATTGCTGCTAGCACCACCCATTTATCATTTAAACTTCCATTAGAATTCATTCTCGGGTTAAATGGAGTATGAGATAAAGAGCATTATAAATTCCGATGACTCGCTTCATCCCTCTAACGTTACTTAGTGAAAGTATCCATTAGGATATGATATTCCTAACTAAATGTGACTATTTCTCGAGTTCTCATTGTCGTTTACTGTTAAACTGTCATTTCGGAAACATTTCTCCTGAATGCAATTTTTGTTTTTACTTTTCAAGTGAGTAGTTTTTAATTTAATGTTGTTCGAAATATAATGTTTTTCAGTCGGTCGACATGATTTTACCCGATTGTAATGGGTGGTTCCCTGAGCCTGAAACAGAAATTACATTATATATATAATTCGTTGAGGACATCTAGGACCACGTTAAGTCTTGCTACACTTGACAATTTGTTTTGCCTTCCTCTGAGCCCAGAATTCCCTCATTCTCTGTGAGTGGACCATCTTGCGCTCCGCTGTCCAGGTGGTACCTGTCTTCTTTTCCGGTTCGATGTCTCGTCTTGGGTTAGCCCATTAGTCAGAATATTTTTGCGGAAGAGATCTCTTTTGAAGGCGACGTAAGGGTTTAGATGCAGTATTTTGAGGTCGTCTTTGGTATTCATAAACCAGGGCATTGTGATTTTGGATTTGGAGTCAAAGAAATGAAAAATCTGTTTAGTCAGTCTGTTTCCGTCCATTCGTTTGAGATGACCGTAATACCGCGCCCGCCTCTTACGGATCGTTTCTGAAATGTTCTCTATTTCACTGTAGACTTCTTTGTTGTATTTTTATAGTGGATGCTATTCTTGTAATTTGATCCCATTATACCTCTGACGATTTTCTCCAGTTCTTCAAGGAGTCCTTTATTAGAATTTAGGGATAGGATTTCGGCTGCATACATAACTACTGGTTTCAGAACAGTTTCATAATGACGTAGTTTAGTATTTTTGGACAGGCATTTTTGTTGTATATTGAGCGCGATCTTTGATAGGCTATTTCATATTTGCGTACTCGTTCCTTGAGTACTTCTTTGTCCAGTCCACTTTTCATGATGATCTCTCCCAAGTACTTAAATTTTTCCACTGTGTTGATCTTCCCGTATTTTGTCTGCAGTTTTGCTGGGGCATCTTTGATGTTAGTCATTACTTCTGTTTTTTTCGAATGATATCTGCAAGCCAGTTTGTTCAGCGATTTCTATTAAAAGGTCGATTTGCATCCTAGCAGTTTCTACGTCGTTCGACAGAATGGCGATGACATCAGCGAATGCTAGACAGTCGACTATGATCCCATTGGATTTTGCTCCATGAGATTAATAAATATTGATCATTTTCTTCGTTGATCTGATGACATTTGCTTCACGATCAATTTTATTGGGTTTAAATTCGTGTTGACCGCCTGAAAGTCCCCATTCAATTGAGACAGGGAAATTAAAAACCCACCAACTCCAGGAAACCAAATTTTACAGGAGAGATAGAAAAACCTGATTATCTTCCTCACTGATCTTAAATCTAATGGGTCTATGTGCTCATGTTAATAAAAGTATATTCTTTATCAATTAAATACTTCATAACCAAAGTTTTTATACTATTTAATGCTACAATTTGAATTAAATAGTGGTGGTGGAATTAGGGGTTTTTTGACTTCCGGAGTATATGAAATGGGCAATAAATATGACAGAAATGGTACTAACGTATCATAAGTACCATATGAAACGATAGAAAATGGAATTCTATTATGAAAATTAGCATTGTACATTTTTAAAATTTAAATTTCAAAGGTACAACGTGAGTCTGAAATCTACTCTAATCTAAATCATTTCAAAGTGCAGAAATAAAACCACAAATGAACTTAATACTTTCATCACTGTGATTCGTGGTACAGATATTCTGTTTCACTTTCACTCTCTTGTTGAGTCTGTGAATCAGCGTTATTACTGCCAGCAAAGAAGAGTTTTGTAATATCCTAATTTCCTTAGAAATGAACTCCATTAATTTTTGCAAGTCCTTCTGCTTTTCTATTTTCAGTGGCAAGTGTGAGTTGTACTTTTGTTGAGTGGGAAAAGATGCAGTTGTATTGGGTCTCTGGATGTTAAATAGACTCCATATTGTACCTTTCATAGTTTTACTCACATGGATTTTATTTTTGCGGGATGCCGAATATCGTATCACTTTACTTTCTGGTATGAGGAATTCCTCGGTTGGACTATGCTTAGTTTCTCTAGTACTTGGGTTTCTCTTGAATATTTTGGAGAAATGTTTAGGATAGTCATGTATCATACTATGTTTGACTTGTACAAAATATCCAACTGAACTTCTTACACTGCCAAACCACTGGCTTGGTGTTTCCTCAGTTTCTTGTTTCCTTTTGTGACTCTCAATATGACCAAAATCACGGTCATTTGGTAAGAAACTGTGTCCTCTCGTGGGATAATGTTGCTCTATAAAATGAATGCGCCCATCCTGTATCAAGGTGTAAAAGAACTGGACCATCAATCTCTGCTCAGCTGGTTAAAAGATGGTGTTGCCATCTACCGGTAAATAAAGCATGGAAAGCAAGAATACACTAATTCCATGGAATAAGAGGTGTTTTGATTTCCATGGATTTTAAAACAACCTCCTGTATGCAGACGAATGACGGAATTAGGGTATTCTTGCCTTCCATCCATGCGGAACAACCTAAGAAGCCCCATCCAGCCCATAACTCAATTTCGCCAAAATTGGAGTTAGTGGGTTTTTGTTCTCCCTGCCCCAGTTGTTGAATTGAACGCAGGCTTGGCCACTGTACTGTAACCTACTCTATATTGTGTTCCAGCAGGCCCCGAGAAGGGTATTGCGATAGTGGACCTCCCGGGATTACCCTGTCCCGGACAAGGCGCGATCGATCTAAAATAGAGAAACGCTGTCGTGTGTGATCAGACTGGCCGTGCTGAAAGTGATCGCAGATTAACATACGTTAGAGAGGACGACCGAAATGAAATAGTAATTTACCGATCGAGTACAGCAAAGAAGAAACATAAAAGAGAATGATAGCTCATTGGGAATTTCAACTGAACTCGCCATCTACATTGTACTTGTAACACAGGGCCCTAACGAGGACTGCATCCTAATGTGTGACAGGTGAATGTACTGTGTGCTTCATTTACTTAGCCGGAACACGGTCGTCCCTAGAGCAGCACATAACTTCACTCACACGCTGGTGATTGACACTCATCACCTGCACAGTTCCCAAGTAAATTATTCCTCAAGGGCAGAAGTGCTCTTTAAATGAATTTTGGTGCTGTCGTCGTATGAGCCACGATGTGCTCACAAAGACAAGCTCCCTGAGATCCATTCTAGAATTCAAATTTTGTTTCTCGAACCGGAAAAATAGTGTTAACCACCTGTCATAAGGACAGTTTATGCTTTCAAAGAGGCTGATAGTAGAATCTTTCTTCCAAATTTCGGAGAATATTCATGCCGAAGTGCCAGTATTTCTAAAAATCAAATATTATATAGGTACGTATATACTTGACGAAATGTGTTGCATAAATTTTTAAAACTTTAAAACTAAAAACATTACCAATTAAAGTGTAAAAATCTCTCTATATAACAAGTAGTTCCGTGAAGAACTATGCAGCCTATTTTCATATATCCTACTCATGTTAATTGCCACTATCAACATACAAAATTTCAGTTTAATTACTGTAACAGATTCGTAGATATTGAGAACCGTCTAAATATTTCAGATTGTCGCCAGGTTAGATTTTTATTTTTGTACTATTACATTAATATTATTGTGTACGTGTGGTATTCAAACTTCAATCGCATGATTAGAACACAAGAAGAAAAAACGAGATTTTAAAATTACGCACAGCAGCCATCTTGTGATTATGCAAACAATTGAAATAAATTAGATGCCAGTGGATCAACATTTGTATAAGCATTTAACGTGCAGCGTTTCATGGCACTCGGATAGTTAATTCGCGAGAAACGTCCATTTAAATATTTATACTTTGCGTCGCCGCCATGTTGGATTTGTGCTCACCAGGTTAAAAAATAATCAGTTTGGTTGCTGTAAAAGATTCATAGATATTGAGAACCGTCTAAATATTTCGGAAGCTCGCCATTTAGGATTGTTATATGTATAGGCCATAGAGTTATGTACCATTCAAGGACAATTATTGCCTAGGTTCATTATTCAAACTTTCACTTCGATCGCATGATTACGACACAAGAAATAAAAACTTAATTTTAAAATTTCGCACAGCCGCCATCTTGAGGTTATGTAAACAATTGAATTAAATTATATGGCAGTGCATTACAATCTGCAAAATCATTTACTGTACCACATTTCACTGCGCTCAGAGAGTTAAATCACGAGAAAAGTCTATTATAATATTTCAAATTCGCTTGGTCGCCATGTTCGTTTTGTACTTTACAGGTTTATGAAATATACATTGGTTAACTTGTATTAGTACCCTTTATCACCGTACAAAATTGCAGGGTGATATCTGTAATAGTTTCGGAGATATAGAATATCAGTGAAATATTTCGTACAGCCGCCATTTTGAGGTTATGTAAACAATTGAACTAAATTAGACTCCAGTGCATTACAATGTGTATAAATATTTGCTGTACCAAGTTTCATTACGTTTGGATAGTTAAATCGCGAGAAAAGTCTATTTAAAAGTCTCAACTTCGCATTGCCGCCATGTTGGTTTTGTAGTCACCCAATTTTTGAAAGTCTCATAGGTGAACTTCTAGTAGTGCCCTTTATCACCGTACACAATTTCAGGGCGATATCGGTAATAGTTTCGGAGATATTGAATGCTAGTGAAATATTTCGCACAGCCACCATGTTGGATTGGTGAGACGTAACAAAATTTAAAGGGCACGGTCGAGGTCGCCGGGAATAGTGCTATGAACTTACCGAGTTTCATTGAAATCGCTCCAGCCGTTTAGATTTTATTAGGGACACACACACACACACCTCACACTAGGCTAAAAATCAATGTTACGTGATAGTGTGTCTGTCTGTCAGCAGGGGTGTATGTGTCCTATGCGTTCATATACCATTCATCCAATTGCGATGAAACTTGAGTGAGATGTTGAGTATACTCCGACGAAGGTTTGTGGCTTAGTAAATCCATTTTACAATAGGTAGCGCACGAGTAGATGCAATAAATGGTTAACGACGCGCGAAGCGTTTCAACAAAGTTCCATCTTCGTTCATATACCATTCATCCAATTGTAATGAAACTTTGTTGTGCACGCTCCCACGAATGTTTATAAATTAGTAAATCCATTTTACGATAGCTTGGAGGCACTCAACGGAAATTGAACAAATTATTGTGTATGCAAAAGCACTTCAAGAAACAAAATTACAACGCCAACACTTACTCTGATTGGTATTGCAACGCATGCCGGGTACAGCTTGTAAAACATAAATATATAAATAAAAATCTTAAAAATGAAATCACAATAATAAAAGAAATGTAAGAATTAAAATAATAAAGATAACTATAAAATAGTTATGAAGATAACTGCCGAAATCAATTCGAAATTAGTTAATTAATTAATTCAATAAAAATATCAAAATTAAATCTATAAAAACATAAATTGAAAATTAAAAATAAATATATTAACATTAAAATTAGAGAAACAAAAAGTAACATTAATAATAATAATAATAATAATAATAATAATAATAATAATAATAATAAAATTAAAATGTAGAAACACATAAAAGTAAACAAGAAGTTCCGTGAAGAACTATACAGCCTACTTTTCATGCCAATGATTATTCTACAGAATATGAACCTATCTAGAATAATGACGAAATTAAGTTGGTAATATCGAAATATCAAATTAGTTCAAAATATACCTGGTATAATGTAGCCTAATAGAGCACTACAGTTGGCAGCCCTGGTGACTGAATATATTCTTAGTTCCATCTCTTAAGGTACAGAATACAAAATTAGGTTGAATTCCAATGGACGTTACATGCAGTTAGACACTGGATCTATCAGCACGCGTAAAAGCATGTTGCCAACAATACCATGCGTGTGCTGGTCAGAAATAATCTGAATTATTATGATATCTTGTTGTGCCAATTTTGGATGAAATCCATTTGTTAGTATAGAAGTTACATGTATTTTAAAATTGGACATATCAGCAGGCATAGAATCATGTTGGCAGCACTGCCTTGTATTAATTACTCCAAATTAATCTAGAATGTCAGGTGCTATACGTGTGCAAAGTATAGAGCTGTTGGCTTGCATACTTTCTGATATATTGATATTAGGGTAAAAAAATTATGGACAGCATTTATTAACAGTTGGCAGCCCTGATTGCTCTTAACAATACTTATAGTCATATCTGTTATGGTACACATAGCACATACGAAATTTGGTTGAAATCCAACTGATAGTATAGAAGTTACATGTATTTAAAAAATGGTACTATCAGCAGGCTTATAATCATGTTGGTAGAACTGACGTATAAAAGTTACTCGAAATTAATCTAAAATTTCAGAATATACGTGTGCATAGTTTAAAGCTGTTGGCTTGCATACTTTCTGATATATTGGTATTTGGATAAAAAAAATAGAGAGAGCAATTATTAACAGTTGGCAGCCCTGGTGGCTCTTACGAATACGCTCAGTCATATATGTTTATGTACAGATATTACATACAAAATTTGGTTGAAATCCAATTGATAGTGTAGAAGTTATATGCATTTAAACATTGGACCTATCAGAAGGCTTAACATTATTTTGGCAACACTGTCATGGTTGGCCTCCTGGAAATTAAACTGAAATAGTATTATCTACACGTGTGCCAATTTTGGAATAGCTCCCATCCATATCTTGCAAGATATTCAACATGGAGCTCAAATTTCTAGTGCGTTTTTTCAGCAGTTGGTAGCACTGACATCATTTCCAAATATGGACGTGAGATATTCCGGTGCACTTCTTTACTCATACTAAATTTGGTTTTGATTGCTGCAGCCGTTTAGGAGTTTATAGGTGGGGACACACACACACCCAGACAGACAGACAGACAGACAGACAGACACACATTTTCCCGGATCGATCTCATAAGTCTACTTTTTCCTCATCTTTGCAAAATGTGAAAAGTAGGCAAAAAGCAGTTTTTCCCTATGAATTGTGAAATTTATTCATACTCTTTAAAATTCTCTAAAATTCTTGAAACGTTTCGATAGGAACCTTGCCTCCTTTATCAATAGAATTAAAACAATGAGAACAAAGAATGTGTGTCATTGAGCTTACGAAAACTAGAGAAATTCCTCTGTTCGTCACCAGAGAGCATCCAGAAGCTACTGTATGGACCTTGGTAGAAAATCGCGCCATATTAATTACAACGGCGGAAAGAGTAGTAAGAAAGGAGAAGGTAAATGGGGCGTGGGGAAATGTTGAGACTCCTCGGAGAATGTGGATGACCTAATAAGGGGAGAGGAGGTGGGAGGACGGAGAGAGATGGATGGATATGTTGTTGTTTGAGTCTTCAGTCTTTGACAGGTTTAATGCAGCTCTCTATGTTTCCCTGTCCTGAGCTAATCGTTTCATCTTTACATAGCTACCACACCCTACATCCGAGGCAATCTGTTTAACACATTCTAACTTTGGTCTACCCCTACAGTTCTTAACCTCGACCATTACTTCCATAACTCAGCTTGCTATTCCTGGGTGTCTTAATATGTGTCCTACCAACCTATCTCTTCTCTTTATTAGCAGTCGCCAGAAACATCTCTCCTCTCCCACTCGGCTTAATACCTCTTCGTTTTGTCACCCTATCTACCTATCTGATCGTCATCATTCTCCTGTAACACCACATTTCAAACGCTTCAATTCTCCTCTTTTCTGCTGCACCAATAGTCCAAGTTTTACTTCCATAGAGCGCCACGCTCCAGAAAAAAGATTTCAAAAATGACATCCTTATACCTAAATGTACACACATAAAAAAAAAATTGTTCACCTCGGTTCCCAGATCTCCGGCATATAGACGTTGACTGTGTATATTGTATCCAAGATACAGTCCCTTTGACTGTTCATAGATGTCACTAAACCTGCTCAAAGATGTAAACAACCATGCATGAGCAGGGCCTATTAGACGGAGGGGGTACGACAGCCGATCAGTTCCAGTCATTCCACCAGGACGAAGGTACGCTGCTCATGTTGTCTGTAGTTCTGCCATGCCTAGAAGGTCAATACCGCAGTTCGATCGCGTCCGCATTGTTACTTTGTGTCAAGAAGGGCTCTCAACAAGGGAAGTTTCCAGGCGTCTCAGAGTGAACCAAAGCGATGTTGTTCGGACATGGAGGAGGTACAGAGATACAGGAACTGTCGATGACAGGCCTCGCTCAGGCCGCCCAAGGGCTACTACTGTAGTGGATGACCGCTACTTACGGATTGCCGCTCGGAGGAACCCTGACAGCAATGCCACCATGTTGAATAATGCGTTTCGTTCAGCCACAGGACGTCGTGTTTCAACTCCAACTGTGCGCAATAGGCTGCATGATGCGCAACTTCACTCCCGACGTCCATGGCGAGGTCCAGCTTTGCAACCCCGACACCATGCAGCGCGGTACAGATGGGCCCAACAACATGCTGAATGGACCCCACGGAATTGGCATCACGTTCTCTTCACCGATGAGTGTCGCATATGCCTTCAACCAGACAATCGTCGGAGACGTGTTTGGAGGCACCCTGGTCAGGCTGAACGTCTTAGACACACTGTCCAGCGAGTGCAGCAAGGTGGTGGTTCCCTGATGTTTTGGGGTGGCATTATGTGGGGCCGACGTACGCCACTGGTGGTCATGGAAGGCTCCGAAACGGCTTTACGATACCTGAATGACATCCTCCGACCCATAGTGCAACCATATCGGCAGAATATTGGAGAGGCATTTGTCTTCATGGACGACAATTCTCGACCTCATCGTGCACATCTTGTGAATGCGTTCCTTCAAGATAACGACATCGCTCGACTACAGTGGCCAGCATGTTCGCCAGACATGAACCCTATCGAACATGCCTGGGATATGTTGAAAAGGGCTGTTTATGGACGTCTAGACCCACCAACCACTCTGAGAGATTTACGCCGAATTGTCGTTGAGGAGTGGGACAATTTGGACCAACCGTGTCTTGATGAACTTGTGGATAGTATGCCACGACGAATACAGGCATGCATCAATGCAAGAGGACGTGCTACTGGGTATTAGAGGTAGTGGTGTGTACTGCAATCTGGACCACAAATGCTGAAAGTCTAGCTGTATGATGGTACAACATGCAATGTGTGGGTCTCATGAGCAATAAAACGAGCTGAAATGTTGTTTGTGTTGATCTCTATTCCCTTTGTATTTAAAGGTTCCGGAACTCTTGGAACCGAGGTGATGCAAAACTTTTTTTGATGTGTGTATATTCGATGTCAACAGATTCCTTTTCTGTAGAAATGCTTTCCTTACCTGACCCAACCTACTTTTTATTTCCTCTTTGCTTTGTCCAATCTCTGGTTATTTTGCTTCCTAAGTGACATAATTCTCTTACTTCTTTTCGCTTTTCACCGGCCATAGAGGTTTCAGACATAAGGAAATGGAAACAAAGGGAAGTACCCAACGTCATACAGGCCTCAGCGAAAAACAGATGGAAACTGCTCCAGTGACGAACAAAGGAGATCAAATCATGGCTTGGGATAGTCGTAGAGGAAACCGTACAATTTGAAATAGGTAAAGAAATAGAGAAATTGAAAGGAACTATCTTCCCAGATCTTTAATAAGTGTCACTTAGCCGATAGCCCTGTCTCTGTTAATGTTATTGGAATAATAGTGTTTTAATTACGAGTTTTAAAAGCCAGAAATGTCGTCATTGTGTGAAATAGTACTTTTAATCCATATAAAAATTAAGTAGTTCCGTGAAGAACTATACAGCCTACTTTCATATATCCTACTTAGGTTAACTGCCACTATCAACATACAAAATTTCAGTTTGATTGCTGTGATAGATTCGTAGATATTGAGAACCGACTGAATATTTCGGATGGTCGCAATGTTGGATTTTATATATTGTAAGGTTCCTGTTAGGGAGGCCTGTACAAATAATAAATCTAAGGGATGAAACTAGTCTAAAATAGGGGGCGAGCTTGGCAGATGCTTTAAGAGGTAGGGAATGTTTTATGAATGGAGATCGACAGTGCGATCTGCAAGGAGAACTCCCCAATGTACTGCTTGACGGGGTAGTTCTAGGTGAAGGGGTAGTTTAGAAGAGCTATTAAGTTATTACTCAGAGCGCAACAGCTGCGCCACGCAGTCTACAGTGAGTCGTGGGCAAGCGAGTAAACGGGGAATTCGCTCGTGTCAGCGCGGAGCAATAGCGCTCAGCTGACTACAAGAATCAATTAAACAAGTACACAGTAAGGCTGATTCTAAGTCCTACCTAAAGAGGAATCTAATATGGTAGGATCTTATCAGCTAAATAAATAAAAGAATAAGACCAGTGGCTTCTAGTGTTTCTGAATTTATTGTGTACCTCGATCTTGGGGTACACTGACAGAACTAGCAGTTCAAATGATAATTAATAAAAATAATAACAGTCCAAGCACAGGGGGAGGTGAGTGTGTAGTGTGGTGGTGAGTGTGGTGATCGCCTGAAACACTTACCCGTTCAGCCAAACAGCAGAGGTTCGTCACGGCGGTGCACTAATACAGACTGAGTGATTGAGAATGATCGTGTGATCGAATGATCCTGGGTGCCTGACCTCTGGGGTTCTTATAGTTTTCGTGTGCTCGGTCGGCGGAATCCTTACATTCCTACCGAGTCGTACACCTTTCCCGGGTCATTGCCTGGGCTACGAGGCTACTTGGGTTCATGTATGTGCTAATTATCAGTTCTGTAATTTATAGGTTGTAGTTTATAGGTTTTTAGATTAAAAGTTTGTAATTTTGGTGTTTTGGAGATTTTGTTTAGGGGTACAACAATATGTACAGTAGGTCCTAGAGTTATGTACTGTTAATGAAGATTAATGTGTACGTGTAGCATTCAAACTTCAATCCCATGATTAAGACACAAGAAGTAACAAGGAGATTGTAAAATTTCGCACAGCTGCCATCTTGTGGTTATGGAAACAATTGAAATAAATTAGATGCCAGTTGATTAACATTTGTATGAAGATTTACTGTACCAAATTTCACTGCACTCGGATGCCTAATTGCGAGAAACGCCCATGTGAATATGTATACTTCGCGTCGCCGCCATGTTGGATTTGTGATCACCAGGTTATTTAAAGTCCTATAGGTGAACTTAAGTCCATAGCTCCTATAAAAAAATTCAGTTTGATTGTTAAAATAGATTCGTAGATATTCAGAGCCGTCTAAATATTTCAGATGGTCGCCATGTTGGATTGTTAAATGTATAGGCCATAGAGTCAAGTACCATTACAGGAAAATTATTGCGTAGCTTCATTATTCAAACTTTCACTTCGATCGCATGATTACGACACAAGAAATTAAAACTTAATTTTAAAATTCGCACTGCAGCCATCTTGAGGTTATGTAAACAATTGAACTAAATTAGATACCAGTGCATTACAAAGTGTATAAACATTTCCTGTACCAGATTTCATTGCGTTTGGAACATTAAATCGCGAGAAAGGTCTATTTAAAATTTTCAAATTTGCTTGGCCGCCATGTTCGTTTTTTAGTCAACCGGTTTTTGAAAGTCTTATAGATGAACATCCAGTAGTGCCCTTTATCCCTATACAAAATTTCAGGGTGATACCGCTAATAGTTTCAGAGATATAGAATGCCGGTGAAATATTTCGCACATCCGCCATCTCGTGGTTATGTAAACAATTGAACGAAGTTTGATGTCGGTGCATTACAATGTGTATCAATATATACTGTACCAAGTTTCATTGCGTTTTGGTTGGTTAAATCGCGAGAAACGTCTATTTAAAAGTCACAAATTCGCGTGGCCGCCATATTGCTTTTGTAGTTACCAGTATTTCAAAAGTCACATAGGTGAACTTTTAGTAGTTCTCTTGATCACCGTAAAAAATTCCAGGGTGATATCGGGAATAGTTTCGGAGATATTGAATGCTGGTGAAATATTTCGCACAGCCGCCATGTTGGATTGGTGGGACGTAACAAAATTTGAAGGGCACTGACGGGGTCGTCGGGAAGAGTGCTATGAACTTACCGAGTTTCATTGAAATCGCTCCAGCCGTTTAGAAGTTATTAGGGGGAAACACACGCGCGTACACACATACGGACAAAAGGTGATCTCATAAGCCTATTTTTTCAAAATTGAAAATAGGCTAATAACTGGACGTGTTTTCAACTGAAAACTCATGTGATGTCAGGAAGGGCGCATTAAATCCCCGGCCAAAACCAAAATGAGTCTGGTTGGCTCTGGCGACCCCAATTAATTGGAAAAAAACGAAGAAAGAAAAGAAAAAAAGAAATAACTGGATATGGTGACCCCAACGTTATTTTTGCAGCTAAAGACACGATTATCCGGGTTGGATTCCCGGTCAATGCATGTGAGAATTTCGAAGTGAAATGCCATGTCCTGTGGTTCGGATTCCCCGTTAAAAGACGTCCAGTGGGTCATGATCGCAAGATTAACGGTCACGTAAAACTAAAAGCTTCCTTCCTTTTTTTTTTCACGTTTTTGTAAGTCGGAAGGGAACTGTGTATACAATCTTATGTCAGCGTGGCTCAGCGGTAAAGTTGTCATGTGCTGTTCCCAAGGTTGCGGGATTGAATCCTGGCGCAGACAGTTGATATTTGAGGGTGCGCAAATGCGAGGGAGCCGTGTCAATAGATTTACTGCCTCTTTGAAGATTATCTTCGGGGAAACATTCGGGCACGCTGGCGTCTCTAAAAATCCGCAGTAGTTAAAAGGGACGTAACATTATTTATTTTATACCGACCGCTGTGGCCGAGAACGTTAGAGCGCTACCTAGTGTTTCGCTGGCATCGGGAGAGCGTGGGTTCGAATGAAAATGTTTTCGTGGTATCCCAATTTCCTTTCAATAGGTCCACGGCCTATTTCCTTCGTGACCCGTCCTGAAAAGAAAATGAATGACCATTGGTTGCGTTAATATAAGAATATTTATCTTATAATGTATTTAAACTATTATAATCACTTGAGAAGAAAGATGTTCCCTTAGGCTTTGTGTGTCATGTGCTATGTTTAAAATGAATGTTATACAGCCAGAGTTACAACCCTCTTCAGTTCGGAGTGTTAATTACGCATAATGACATAATTTGTATGAGATTAGCTTAATTCATCTTCTTACATTTGTCATGAAAAGAAAAATAACACAAACAAGAAGTTCCGTGACGAACTATAAAGCCTACCTTTCTTAAAATTTAAAATTCAAGCCAATGATTAATCTATATGGATATAACTACTGTAGAATAATGACGAAATTAGGTTGGTAATATCGAAATTTCTAATTAGTTCGAAATAATGTAACTTAATAGAGCACTAGAGTTGGCAGCCCTGGTGACTGAATATATTCTTAGTTCCATCTCTTAGGGTACAGCATACAAAATTTGGTTGAAGTCCAATGGATAGCATGGACGTTACAAGCAGTTAAACATTGGATCCAACAGTGCGCGTAAAATCATGTTGGCAACAATGTCATGCATGTATTGGTCAGAAATAATCTGAAATAATATGATCTATTGTTGTTTCAATTTTGAATGAAATCCATTAGTTAGTATAGAAGTTACATGCATTTTAAAATAGGGCCTATCAGCAGGCTTAGAATCAAGGTATACTGACGTATATTATTTACTCCAAATTAATCTAGAATGCCAGGTACTATACGTGTGCATAGGTTAAAGCTGTCGGCTTGTATACTTTCTGATATATTTGTATTTGGATAAATAAATGAGGGCATTTATTAACAGTTGGCAGCACTGTTGGCTCTTAAGAATACGCTCAGTTATATCTGTTTATGTACACGTAGCACATACGAAATTTGGTTGAATTCCAATTGATAGTGCAGAAGTTATATCCATTTAAAATTAGGACCTATCAGCAGGCTTCGAAACATTTTGGCAACACTGCCATATATGGCCTCCTGGAAATTAAATTGAAATAATATTATCTATACGTGTGCCAATTTTGAAATAGCTCCCATTCGTACCTTCCAAGATATCCAACATGGAGCTCAAATTTCAATTGCGATTTTTCAGCAGTAGCACTGACATCATTTTCAAATACGGCATTGAGATATTCAGGTATAGATCTTCACTCCTACTAAAGCTTGTTTTGATTGCTGTAGCCGTTTAGGAGTTGATAGGAGGGAGGGGGGGGGGATACACACACAGCCAGACAGAAGGACAGACAGACTGATAGACACACATTTGCCCGGATCGATCTCAAAAGTCTACTTTTTCCTCATTTTTGCAAAATGTGAAACTTAGGCTTAAAATATGATATGTCATACACATCCGGGACCCAGTAATGATATTCAACATGTTCGGTTTGTATTCTAAAAACTATCCGCAAATTTACTCCAAACATTTTCCGCAGCTTATCCGCTATCCACACGGCCATGCAAACTATATCAGCATGGCGAAAAATATATCGGTTATCCGCATCCGCGCTGGGCTTTAGATAATAGGGAGTGGTAGCTCCGTAGAGATGAAACGATTAGCTCAGGACAGGGAGACATGGAATGCTACATCAAGACTGAAGACTCGCATGCCATGTGCGTGTTTCTTCGTCTCCTTGTTGGATCCATCCTTGAGTTGAGGGAAGAGGCACTAATTATCCATGCCGAACAGAAGGTACAGAGTTACACACGTTGCGGCACGTACAATGGGGGGAGGCTTCTTGCTGGCTGTCTTATCTGTTAATTAATGAATGCATTGTGGCCCATTCATCACTCAATCAGCGGCGCTGCATTTGTACGGCTCACTTGCTCAGTGAGTGAGGAGTACGCGAGCACAAGAAAAGCAACTTCTGTTCACGACGACCAAATCCCATCCCAGGCAGCAGCGTGCGTAAACGGATTTTCCGCCATCCCCTCCAAGGTATTGTCACTGAGCAAACAATTCAGGGACTTAGGCTGTTTTAAGACGCACCATACGCTGTATATACTTAACTCAAAGTACACACGACACTGAATTAAACTTGTTCCCCAAACCAGCACGATCAATAATTCAACTTCCTTATTTGACATTATAATTTATTAGCCTGTATTTACTTTTAATTTCATTTACATGAAGAGAGAATTTCTCATAAAGGAAGATGTATTCACTTTGAGGTTGAATAAGCCTCGAGCTATCGTGGCGTAGAAAGAGAAATCCCAGATTTATTTAGAGTGAAAGAAATAGCCAAGACCATGTTATACATAGGAAGGTAGTGTGGGGGCCCTCCCTATAGAACGGAGACTCGCAGAGGCCGTGTGGCGGCAGGGAGCACTATGTATTGCAGCGTGTCAAGCAAGGCACTAGTTCTAGCAGCAGCGTAGCGCCCAACTAGTTTAAGACATTTACACTTTTTAGCCTATTTTCAATTTTGAAAAAAATAGGCTTATGAGATCACATTTTGTCCGTGTATGTGTGTGCGTGTGTGTGTGAGGAGTGTGTGAGTGTCCCCCTAATAACATCGAAACGGCTGGAGCGAATTCAATGAAACTCGGTAAGTTCATAGCACTATTCCGGACAACCCCGACTGTGCCCTTCAAATTTTGTTACGTCTCACCAATCCAACATGGCGGCTGTGCGAAATATTTCACCAGCATTCAATATCTCCGAAACTATTCCCGTTTTTTTACGGTGATAAAGGGTACTACTAGAAGTTCACCTAGGTGACTTTTGAAAAATTGGTAACTACAAAACCAACATGGAGGCCACGCGAATTTGCGACTTTTCTCGCGATTTAACCAACCGAACGCAATAAAATTTGGTACAGTATATGTTTATACCCTATGGAATGCACCGACATCTAACTTCGTTCAATTGTTTACATAACCACAAGATAGCAGATGTGCGAAATATTTCACCGGCATTCTATATCTCTGAAACTATTAGCTGTATCATCCTGAAATTTTGTACGGAGATAAAGGGCACTACTGGAAGTTCATCTATGAAATTTCAAAAACCGGTTAACAACAAAACGAACATTGCGGTCAAGCGAATTTGAAAATTTTAAATATACCTTTCTCGCGATTTAATGTTCCAAACGCAATGAAATCTGGTACTAGAATTGATTATACACATTGTAATGCACTGGTATCTAATTTAGTTCAATTGTTTAGATAACCTCAAGATGGCGGCTGTGAGAATTTTAAAATTAAGTTTTTATTTCTTGTGTCGTAATCATGCGATCGAAGTGAAAGTTTGAATAATGAACCTACGCAATAATTTTCCTTCAATGGTACATGACTCTATGGCCTATACATTTAACAATCCAGCATGGCGACCCTCCGAAATTTTTAGTCGGTTCTCAATATTTACGAATCTATTACAGCAATCAAACTGAAATTTTGTATGTTGATAGTGGCAATTATCATAAGTAGGATGTATGAAAATAGGCTGTATAGTTCTTCACGTATTTAATAATCAATATTTACATGAATTTCAGAGTAGGAGGCTTCGGTGGCGTAGTTGGTAGCATGCTGAGCTTCTATGCCAAAGGTGGCAGGTTCAAACCCGGCCGAAGTCGTTGGATTTTTTAAGACCGTTAAAATTCCCTCAGTGCGCATTCCTTCGGAGGGGAAGTAAAGCCGGTGGGCCCATGTCATAATTTTATGGCATGTAAAAAACCTTCCACTAACTAAACTTGTGTGAAGCAAAATTTGTAGGCTAGGTTTGATGAATGCTCTTAAGTTCCAACGTTCGTCGCCAGGCGCTGGTTGCGATGGCATCTAGTAGTAGCCAAGTTCACAGCTAGGTGTCGTGGACGGTAGCATTTGGTCACGAAAGTAGGAACTACTTGAAATTAATGTCTGCAGTCCTTACTTGAATTAAAAACAGGTAACACACACTAATACAGTCATCATAATTAACACTGGTTATCAGGCAGATTCTACTCACACCCAAAGTACGCGGGGCAACATGACCGCGTTGTCGCAGCCTCTAAACTAAGGAACCAACCAACGTTTAACCTTCCACAGTTGAGGTAAATCACATCACAAAGCCATGAACTCCCGCCAAAATCCCTTTTCTTATCATTTTTAGCAGTCACCACATGAATAAGCAATAATAATGAAACACTGGTGAACGGCAGATATATCGTGGTGTAGTGGCTAGCATACTTGGCTGTCAATCCTGAAGTCCGGGTTTGACCCCGTCTCTGCCAAGGTTTGAGGTTCACTCAGCCTCGTGAGGTATGTTCTAAATGCATCTGAACCATCGTAGAACTGGTTTTCATTTGTTTCCCTCTTCTACTCCTGACAGATACTGGGGCCATTACACAGTTCAGGCCGCAACTGCCTTTTCCAGATCCTTGCCTCAGAAATAAACATACTGCTACCTACTCCACAATTAGTCAGACACATAGCCAAATATACGGGGCTATAACTACCGCGATGCCCAGGCCTGTATTTGAAGCAACAACAGCGGCATATACAGTGAATGATTAAGTTACAGCTCATCTGAAGTTCAATTGACGTTTGCATTTGGTAGCGCTTATACCATAACTGAAGGTTTAGAAGCCAAGCGTACAGAGCAGTGTTATTCGCCAGATAAAGCAACATTTGCATATTTTTTGGCGAGAATATTCTAAAATTTTGTTTTCTTTAAATATAGCCTTTGTCTGGATCGTGGCACTATATGGGAGTGAAACTGGGACTATTGGTGCAGCGTAAAAGTGGAGAAATGAAGCGTTTGAAATGTGGTGTTACAGGAGAATGATCAAGATCAAATGGGTAGATAGGGTTACAAATGAAGAGGTATTAAGACGAGTCGGAGAGGAGACATGTTTCTGGCGACTGCTAATGAAGAGAAGAGATAGGTTGGTAGGACACGTACTAAGACACCCAAGAATAGCAAGCTTAGTTATGGAAGGAAGGCTCCAAGACAAGAACTGTAGGGGTCGACCAAGGTTAGAATACGTTAAACAGATTGGCTCAGATGTAGGGTGTAATAGCTATGTAGAGATGAAACGATTAGCTCAGGACAGGGAGGCATCCACAGCTTCATCAAACCAGTCAAAAGACTGAAGACTCAAACAACAATATCTTGTAAACACCCCGTTAGAAAAATGAAAAATATTAGGCCTCATCCCAAACTAGTTTCAACTCAAAAAAAAACTTCCAAATGTGTAAATATTGTGTTCGAAATTTGATGTTTGACTTCAGTTTCGTCGTGAGCCAGACGAGAGGACTCTGTGCAAGAGGGGAAGTTTAGCTTCAAGGATAATACAAGAGAGTAAATGTACGAACTAAATCCATGCATTCTCGCATTATTTGTTGTCGTATTATGGAGAGGAGACAGTCTCGCCTAGATTGTGGTGGACAGGATTCGGGACACCTGGAACACTTCCCGTTGGCTGCTTGGCGCAGCGGTATGGTTCTCGCCCACTGTACCCAGCGTTGCGGCATCGATTACTGGTGCAGTCAGTTAACATTCGCGTGTGCTTCAGTGCAAAGGAGCTACGTCAGTACGTTACTGACACGTTAAGACCCGTGTCAGAACAACACCCCGCGCCTCTAAGTCCACAATAGTCAAAAGGGATGTCAAACTATTATTATTATTGTTGTTTGAGTCTTCAGTGCTTTGACTGGTTTGATACAGCTCTCCATACTTCCATGTTCTGAGCTAATCGTTTCATCTATACCGGTACATAGCTAGCACACCTTACATCCGTGGCAATCTGATTAACATATCTTAACCTTGGTCTACCTCAGCAGGTCTTGTCTTCAACCCTTCCTTCCATAACTAAGCTTGCTATTTCTGGATGTCATAGTATGTGCCCTACCAACCTATCCCTTCTCTTCATTGGCAGTCGTCAGAAATATCTCTCCTCTCCCACTCGTCTTAATACCCCTTTATTTGTAACCCTATCTACCCATCTGATCTTCATCAATCTCCTGTAACACCACATTTCAAACGCTTCAATTCTCCTCTTTTCTGCTACACCAATAGTCCATGTTTCACTTCCATAGAGCGCCATGCTCCATACAAAGGCTTTCAAAAATGACCCTAAAACCTAAATCTATATTCGATGTCCACAGGCTTCCTTCCTGTAGAAATGGTTTCCTTGCCTGAGCCAACCTACTTTTTATATCCTTTGTTTCGTCCATCACTGGTTATTTTGCTTCCTAAGTAACCGAAGTCTCCTACATCCTTTAGCTTTTCACCTGCCAATTTGATTTCCATAGGTTTTTTATTTCTTTCGGTTGTATTCCATTATTTATTGATTTTAATCATGAATTCTCTCCTCAAGACTCGGGCTGGCTGCGTGGCTCAGAGGTAACGTTCTCGCATGCTGAGCCCAAGGTTGCAGGTTCGTATCCCGGTGCAGTCAGCTGGCATTTGAGGGTGGTCAAATGCGAGGGAGCCGTGTCAGTACCTTTACTGGCACGTTAAAGATCCCCTTCGGAGCAAAATTCCGGCACCCCGGCGTCTCTAAATGCCACAGTAGTTAAAGGGACGTCAAACCAATTACACTATTATTATTATCTCCTCAAGACAGATTCCATACCATTAAAAACGTATTCAAATCCTCTGGTGAATTGACAGCAAATCTTAGCGATTATTATTCTTCTTTAAGCGTATCGGCCTACTAAAGACCACAGCTGTCTTCTAAGGGCTTTGATATTTGCCCAGTGCTTCTTCATAAGTTGCCGGTGTTGCTCTTTTCTTTCTTCCGTCCACATATTTCCCGTCTTCAACTCTATTTTTTTTTTCTAGAAGACCCTGGTGGTCGTTTAGTTTCTTCGTGAGGGAATTGCGTTCTTGAATATCTCCACAGTTAATCTCAATCTCTTGCAGGTCACTTTCCACCTCTTCGAACCAGGCTGGCTTGGGTTTCTTGTTTTTAAACTAGGTAAAGATCCGGTTCGTCAATCGTGTGGGTGCCATTCTTATTATTGTTATTATTATTATTATTGAATACTTCCCTGCGCGAGCAAGTGTTCCTTCACACGCGATTTCATTTCTTGACATTATCTGAGTTGAGGAACGGACCTTCAGGTGAATTGCTTGGAACTACGGTATCGATCGATTTCTTTCAGTTTTCATTTTCAGTGGAAAAATACAGAGAGCACAATGTTCTCCATGGCCCATATTTTTGAAGTGTCCGACTTCGTGGCTAAATGGTTAGCGCGCTAGGCATTGGTCCGAAGTGCCCCGGGTTCAATACCTGGCCGAACCATCAGGGATTTTAATCTCCTGGGATTAACTCTCATTGCTCGAGGACTGGGTGTATGTCACATCTTCATCACCACTTCATTCTCATTACCCACGGGCATCAACTAGAAAGACCTGCTCTTCGGAGGCCACATGATCATTATTTATTTATTTATTTAGTAAGTTTAGACCCATACAGGATCACATAAAGCAAGTTATGATCTGTTGCTGTTATTTTTCTTGTTCTTCCAGAATTCTTTCATCATGTCGCTATGTTTAGCTCGACGTTCGTCAGACCATTTTCCCCTAGGTCTTCTGGGCTTATCTTCTGATGCAGCTTCCCAAGTGTAGATCTTATGTCTGAAAGTTATTATTATTTTAGAAGTTATTATTTTCTGTCGGATATGCTCACCCCTTGTATCGGAGAAGCTTCATATTGTCCAATAGTTTAAACCCTCCAATCTCTCTACATGTGGGACATTGTTTCACTCGAAACATTAGTTTCGTTGGAGCTGATAAAGGACCAACAACTGGCCACTTATCGGGAAAGGCCCTCAATGGAATATTATGCTCACGTGGTACTTGATGAATTGTTCGCTTACTCGAGTGAACTTTCAAGACTGTAGGCCCACTTCACATGAAGCTAATTATAATTAGATGTTTATCCACCATAGCGCCCTGATCACAGGTCACTGGCCTTGCAATATGGCTAAGCTCGCTACTCTTCGGCCAACTGGATTGGAAATTCATTATAGGCCTAGGCAAGTTTATACAAGAATGGACTAGTACAGCTAGTATCAGAACTTTCCCTGCTTTAAAATACAACCACAGGGAGTTGATCTACAACGCAAGGCCTGTTCAACCCTCAACTGGATGAGGACACATCACGGTAAGTTTACGAACTGCCTTTACAAACGGGGCTCACTTTGCTCCCCGAATTGTAACTGCAGTGCCCCAAAACATATTATATATACTCATAACACCACTTATTTCAACACTCGACTACAGCGATTAAAATTCATTGTCTTTGAACCGCGGTGGAGTCTATTGTTGTTGTTCTTGTTGTTGATTCATTAGAGGTTTTGCGGTATCATGGTCTTGTGGCCCCGTGTACTTGGGTGTATGTAGAAGTTGTCTGATAACCTATGTCCCTGTGATGTCTGTAGGCTTACTAGTGTGTGTACTTGTATACGAGGAAGGATTTGGGTAGGAAGCTGTTGTTGTTGTTTTATTGGATTTGCATGGACATCATGGTCATTTAGCCTCGTGTACTTGGGTGAGTGTTGAACTTTGTCTGATAACCTGTATTATTGTGGTGGCTGTATTAGTGTGTGTATACATAATTCAGGTGAGGATTCAATCATTCAACGTATAATATCCGTATAGCACGTTGTGTTTCAACAAGCCACTACAATTAACATTCAATATTATACTCCTTGAAAAGGCCAATGAGTTATAACTATACCCAAGCATTTAGGAGAAAGTAAGCGATATGTTCTTTACTGAACAACCTGTTTTTGTCAGTTAGCTGGTTTAGCAACCAGGCTACTCAAATATAAACTAAGGGAATATTTTGTCGTTACACAACACATTCGAGATAAATACTATGATTTATCCGAGAATTGGAAATGTTCAGACACAAAGCTTATATTATAGACTAGCAACCCGCCCCTGTTTCGCCCGGGAACAGTTATGAATGCATTACGTGATACGCGCCTTTATTTTCGATGTCGATGAACTACGACCTATATCCGTTTTACGTCTCAGCATGACGGGTTAAAATCACTGACTGGACTGTTAATTATATTAACATGGAGATGCATGTGCAACGAATTCTTGTCAGACGTAATTTAAGAATGGCGAGGTGCATGAAACACAAATCCCCCTCCCGTCCAATCTAAAAACATTTATAGAGACGATATATTGAAGATAGAGTTATGGCCTCGCGGCATTTTTTTATAGAACTTTTCATGCCGAACAATTCTTAAACTCGTAGTATATTGATATTTTTTACGGTTTGCCCAGCGTAAGCTTAAAAAGCGCACAGTCGCCAGGTTCTTCTTTCGACTTTTTCACTGAAATCGTTACTGATTGGCTTCTTTTCATCATAAATTATTTTCTACAAAAACCTTCCTTGCGATATCCTTTACAGAATGGTGAAAACCTCATCAAAATCCATCCAGTGACATCCAAGAATCGGGGACTTTGTTTTATACTAAGTAGAGATTATACGCCAATCAGTATAATTTAATATAATATAATCCCCCTTCCGTCCAATCTTAAATTGACTGTAAATTTTGCGGAACGAAACGTTCACAGGCGAAATGAGAGTTGCAGTTTCAGGGAATGTCGAGGTGAATGAAACTCAAATCTCCCGTCCGTCCAATCTTAACTTGACTGTGTTTCACAGGCGAAATGAAGAAAACCCAAGTTGCACTTCCAGGAAAACTCCAAACACAACCACCCTTCTCAGAAGTCTTAACTCAACACAACTCAACGGTTTGCAGCTGGCTGTATCTGGGGCAATAGGTTCGCCCGTTAGCTAGGCTGTAACAGGGATGATAGACTCGCCCTTAGCTAGCTCGTAAACTGTCGCCTCAGTAGTTGAATGGACATGGTTGGAAGAAATTAAAACGTAAAAACACTTATAGTGGGCGATGTATTGAAGATAGACATATGCTCTCGTGGACTTTTTTGTAGAACTTTTCATGATGAACAATTCTTACACTCATAGTAATTAGATATGCTTAACGGTTTGCCTAGCGTAAGCTTACAAAGCGCTCGGACTCCAGTTTTTTTTTTTACTTTTCCACTGAAATCGTTACTGCTCGGTTTTCTTTCATAATAAATAAATTATTTTCCACATAAATCATCCTCGAGATATCCTTTACAGAATGGTGAAAACCGCATCTAAATCCATCCAGTGGTTCTCGAGTTTACCCGTAACATCCAAGAATCGCGGACTTTGTTTTATACTAAGTAGAGATAGAGATATAGCGTTATATAACTCACTTGGTTCCATTTGTTCTAAGTGTTGAACTTAATTTTGGAATCGTACATTTAATTGCTAGAGATGTCATGAGACCAGGTACGCTGCTGCTTCCTCTCATGGATTTGTTTATTAGTTTTGTTTGTTTGCGAGAGTTATAAGTCACAAGATACACGCACTCGGAGCCACCAATCATGTTACCGAGGCTCACATCGACCGGCGTACGAGGTGAGACGTGCTCGTAATTCACTTACCACATCTTTGCTTGTCTCCTTGCTCCCCACATCTGCTCCGTATCGTATTGACATTGTCGCTCCGCCTCGTTCGTCTTGTCGGTATAATGTCAACTCAAGTGAATATCCTCAGTGAAACTTTTATCATTTTGATATAAAGTTGTTGGTTAGTTGGTTCCTCAGTTTAGGGGCTGCGACAACGCGGTCATGTAGCCCCGTGTACTTTGAGTGTGTGTAGAATCTGTCTGATAACCGGTGTTAATTGTGATGGCTGTATTAGTGTGTGTATCTGTTTTAATTCAAGAGTAAGCCTCCGTGGCTTAGGCGGCAGCACGCCGGCCTCTCACCGCTGGGTCACTGGGTCACTGGTTCAAATCCCGGTCACTCAATGCTGGAAAAAACGGAGGCAGACAGTTTTTTCTCCGGGTACTCCGGTTTTCCCTGTCAAAATTTCATTCCAGCAACACTCTCCACTATCATTTCATCTGTCATTCATTTAATCATTGCCGCAGAGGAGTGCGTCAGGCCTCGGCAGCCGGCACAGTTCATATCCTCGCCGCTAGATGGGGGCTTCATTCATTCCATTCCTGACCCGGTCGGAGACTGGAAGCAGGCTGTGGATTTTCCTTTTTTCACCTGTTTTAATTCAAGTAAGGACTGCAGGCAATTCATTTCTTTTTTCAAGTAGTTCCTACTTTTGCCGCCAAATGCCACCGTCAACGACCAACTAGTTCAGAAATTAATTACCAGATGCCACCGCAGCCGGCACTTGACGACGAACGTAGGAACCTAAGAACGTTAGTCAAATGTTTAACCTATATTCATTTAGATTCACACATGTGTAATTAGTGGAAGGATCTTTTACATGCCATAAATCTATGACATGGGCCCGCGGGCTATACTTCCCCTCCGAAGGAAGGCATACTGAGGGATTTTTAACGTTCTTAAACAATCCGACGATTTCGGCCGGGTTTAAACCCGCGATCTTGGGCATAGAAGCTCAGCATGCTACCAACTACGCCACCGAAGCCACCGATATAAAGTTGGTACGCATGATTTTCACTGTGCAGCTCATACGTCACTCTTTCAATGAGGGCCAATAATGAGTAAGACGTTGTCTTATTAAAATCCTTAGGTTATACAGGGTGGGTGAATGTGAGATTTTCGAAGTGAAATACCATGTCCTGTGGTTCGGATTCCACGTAACATGGAGGTCCCGTGGCTCACAATCACAAGATTCACAGTCATGTAAAACTACAATCTTCCTTCCTTTACTTCAGTATTATATCCCTCAGGGTAGCGTGCTGGCTCCAGCGCTGTACTATATCTACACAAATGATCAGTCAATTCCAGCAAGTACCAGGCTCTTCATCTACGCCAACGACACAGCAGTGGCTGCTCAGGGCTCATCCTTTGAAGGAAAGCTGACTTCAGCGATGGACTAACTCTCCAAGTACTATGATGCCAACCATCTGAAGCCGAACCCTAATAAGATACAAGTGTGTGCGTTCCATCTACGAAACAGGGAAGCACGGCGACAGCTGGACATCACATGGCGAGGGGAGCGACTGAAACATTGCCAACACCAGTTTACCTAGGTGTCACACTAGACCGTGCTCTAACGTACAGGCAGCAATGTTTGAACACGAAACAAAAGGTCAGTGCTCGCAATGGCATACTCAAGGAGCTGATCGGCAGCACCTGGGGAGCCAGCCCGCACATCCTGAGGACTTCTGGACTTGCACTGTGTGTGTCAGCCGCTGAGCATGCCGGTCCTGTGTGGAACGCTTCAGCACAAGCTAAGCAGGTAGATACTGCGATCAACGACACTGCACGGATAATCTCGGGATGCCTGAAAGCAACACCAGTGCACAAACTATACCCTATTGTTGGAATAGCCCCACCCAACATCCGGAGGACCACAGCTGCGGACCCCTAGAGAACAAAGCAGGAGAATGACCATCGGCATCCACTATATGGGCACCAGGCAGCAAGGTCTCGCCTCAGATCCCGCAAGAGTTTCCTTGCTAGGACTCTGCCGCTGGAGAGACCACCAGAGACAACTCGTCTCAACAGATGGAGGAGCTCACTGACCACAGACATGACACCAAAGGAAGAACTGGCTCCTGGTACCGACCTACCTTATCCTGTGTGGAGGTCCCTCAACCGCTTAAGAGTGGGTGTCCCTCGATGCAAGACCAACCTGCAAAAATGGGGGATCCTTCCAGCAGACGCAGACACCTCTTGTGCATGCGGAGCTGAACAAGACCCAAGCCACCTACCTATCTACCCCCTCCTGGACAACCCATGCACAATGGAAGATGTTTCTAGAGGAAGTAACAAGGCCATCGCAGCTGCAGTGTTTTGGAAGTGTTGACCGGACACGGAAATGAATGAATGATCAGAAAGATCGGAAAATACGATTACTTAGGACAACAAGCGTTCAAAGACGTGCAGAAACCTATGGTGAAAGATGCGTGGATTAGGCGTACACAAGGGCCACTTCCTGTTGTAGAGGCTAGCATCACCGGTTATTTTGCTTCGTAAGTAGCAGAAGTCTGCTACTTCCTTCATCATTTTCACCTGCCAACATTATGGGGTTTGAAGCCATGTTTGAAAATACAGGTGAAAATATTTACAATATGTACAATTATTTAGTTGCAGTATTGGTAATGCAGAGGCGGTTCTATTTCTAGTGAAATAATTATTTTAAAATTCCTTGGTTACTAAATAAATTGATAATTTACAGATATAATTTATCTGATATAAAACAAACTAATGCATTTAATTAAGTTAATTTTTCTTTCAATTTCAAAATTTATTTATTTTATTATATGTAATTTAAACACACAATTGAAATCGTGTATAACATATAATATTTGTAAAATGCGTAGTGCATACACCAAGAGTATTAAACTCTTTTCCCAACTTTATGACATGGAAGTTCAGAAGTTTCCAATGTAGAGAAACCTCCATGCGATTCAAGTGCATCGATATCTCCCCAACTCTGTGACAAAAATGTGAGTTCAACTGTTTCTAATATAGACGAACCAGTTCCATTTTATATCAGTGCATCGATCTATGATGGTCCATGCCAAGCCCGTAGATCAGTTTATAAACAAACGTTACTATACAATAAGAACAGAAATTTTAACAGTAAATGGTTTGATAGGTATACATTTATTGAATACAAGCTGTACCCGGCATGCGTTGCAATGCCAATCAAAGAAAGTATTGGCGTTGAAATTCTGTTTCTTGAAGTGCTTTTGGATACACAACATGTTTTTCAATTTCCGTTAACTGCCTCTAAGCTAACGTAAAATGGATTTTCTAATTTAGAACCATTCGTGGGAGCGTGCACAACAACTTTTAAAAGTTTCATCGCAATCGGATGAATGGCATATGAACGTATACGGGATTTTGTTTGAACAATTCGTGCGCTGTCACCCATTTGTTGAATCTACTCGTACGCTACCTATTGAGAAATGGATTTACGAAGTCGAAACCCTACCCTGGCGTGTACACAATAACTCATCAAGGTTTCATCACAATCGAAGAAGGTTATTTGAACGCATACGGGATTTTGTTAAAACGCTTCGCGCGTCGTCACCCATTTTTTGCATATACTCGTGCGCTACCTATTGTGAAATGGATTTACTAAGTCGAAACCCTTCCCTGGCGTGTACACAATAACTCATCAATGATTCATCGCAATCGGATGAATGGTATATGCACGTATACGGGGTTTTGTTTAAACGATTCGTGCGCTGTCACTCACTTGTTGAATCTACTCGTGCCCTACCTATTGAGAAATGTATTACTAAGTCGAAGCCCTTTCCTGGCGTGTACACAATAACTCATCAAGGTTTCATCGCAATCGAAGAATGTTATATGAACGCCATAGGGGATTTTGTTGAAATGCTTCGCGCGTCTTCACCCATTTGTTGCATCTACTCTTGCGCTACTTATTGTGAAATGGATTTTAAGTCCCCTTCCCTGGCGGGTACACAATAACTGATCAATGTTTCATCGCAATCGGATGAATAGTATATGAACGCATACCTGATTTTGTTTAAACGATTCGCGCTCCGTCACTCATTTGTTGAATCTACTCGTGCGCTACCTACTGTAAAATGTATTTACTAAGTTAGAAACCGTCACGTAAGTGTCCACAACATCTCACCCAAGTTTCATCGCTATCGGACTAATGGGATATGAAGACATAGGGGACTGTATTGAAACGCTCCGCGTGTCGTCGTTCATTTGTCGAATCTACTCGTGTGCTACCTACTGTGAAATGTATTTACTAAGCCAGAAATCTTCCTTGGAGTGTCCACCATATTTCACTCAAGTTTCACCGCTAACGGCAGAATGGTATATGACCTTATACGGGACTTTGTTGAAACGCTTCGCGCGTCGTCCCTCATTTGTTGAATCAACTTGTGCGCTGCATATGGTATAGTGGATTTACAAAGCCAGAAATGTTCCATCACGTGTACACAACATCTCACCCAAGTTTCATAGCTACGGACGAATGGTACATGAATGCATACGGGACTTGGTTGAAACGCTTCGCGTGTCGTCGCTCATTTGTTGATTTTACTCTTGCGCTACATATTGTAATATGGATGTACCCAGCCAGAAACCTTCCCTGGAGTGTACACAACATCTCACCCAAGTTTCATCGCAATCGGATGAATGGTATGTGAACGTATATGGGACGTTGTCGAAACGCTTCACGCATAGTCACTCATTTGTTGAATATAAACGTGCGCTTCGTATTGTAAAATGGATTTACTTAGCCAGAAACCTTTCCTGGAGTGTACACAACAATTCACCAAACATTTATCACTATCAGACGAATGGTATATGAACGCACAGGAGACATACCCACAGACAGACAGACAAACTATCACGTAACATTGATTTTTATATATATATAGACTCTGAGAACAAAGATGCTGTTTTCTGTGTCGTCATTTCGTTCAATCTGATTCAAGCAATGCTGAACATGTTTTCAGTAAAACTGGATTTTGCAATTGGAAAAGAATATGAGAAAAACGTGCAAAGCATGCTGATAGTGAATGTTATAAATCTTCAATAGTAAAGTGAAACAGTTTTCTGGTAAGTGAACATAGCAGCACAGTGATTTCGAAGCTAAGCGAGAAACCTCTGGTTATATTGCGTAACCGCTCAGCTGTGGCAACAATGGCCCAAGTCGCATTACTTCGTGCTCGGCAGGACATTGGGCTTAGAGGTCATCGCCAAACAGTTTCGGATTATTATTATTTATTATTATTATTATTATTTATCGTATGGCTTTTAGTGCCGGGAGTGTCCGAGGACATGTTCGGCTCGCCTGAGTCTATAGCTGCTTCCAGCGGATACCCTGAAGGGTGAGCTACAAGTTCCGTTCAATTTCAAGTAGTTCCAACTTTCGCCATCAGATATCAATGATACCTAGTGGTGAACGTTGGAACTTTGATAGAGCGTTCTGACGAAATCTAACCTAACAAATTTTGCTTTACACAAGTTTAGTCTGCGAAAGGATCTTTTACATGCCATAAATCTATGACATGGGACCGCCGGCTTTACTTCCCCTCCGAAGGAAGGCATACTGAAGGATTTTTAACGCTCTTAAAAATCCAACGACTTCGGCCGGGTTTGAACCCGCTATCTTGGGCATAGCAGTTCAGCATGCTACCGACTACGCCACCGAAGCCTCTTACAGTTTCGGATGATGACAGTGTTAATAATAAAGGGAATTTTGATGAAATTTTAAATGTAATTAAACTAGAAAATGAATGCACAGGTAAACAGTCTATCAAAGAATGCAACTTGCTCATCTAAAGATTCTCAAAATGAATTTATTGATATCTCAGCTAATATAATAGTTGAACATATTGGAGGAGAGACGAAACAATATAACAATGGTTATGTTTCCTTTATCCTGGATGAAGTTAGAGTTGTTAGTAAAGTGGAACAGATGTCCGTATGTGTCAGATATGTAGGACGAAATTCTATAGAGGAGCGTTTCATTGGTTTTATGCATTTGTCTCAACTGAATGCTGAAAGTATAGCTAATTCAGCTTTAGAGTACCTTGTTTCAGTGGATTTCGATCCATGTAAGTGCATTGGACAAGCATGTGACGGAGCCGCGGTTCTGTTAGGGAAGATAAACGGTGTGCAGCGTTTATTGCGACAGAACGTCAATAACCCGTGTGTTTACGTGCATTGTTATGCACATCGCTTAAATTTAGTTTTGGTGGACGTTTCAAAGCCAGTTTGTAGACGTGGTAGGGGACACTTTTGGTTTACTGGAAGCAATTTATGCTTTTCAGTCTGTATTTACTGTAAGACACCAAAAGTTTGTTGAGATACAGAGTGATCGTCATCCAGGAGAACGTGTTTTAGAGATACCTCTTTAAGGTGACACGTTATGGGTATGTAAATATAGAGGAGTAATGTATTTTCAGAAACGTTTTGCTTCAGTTAAAGCAGCTCTGGAGTATTTTTCAATGTCAGTTAACAAGAAAGAGGCAGCAGAAGCAAAAGGTTTGTTGAAATAGCTTTGTAAAGTGAAGGTGATGTTAGTGTTACAAATCTTTTCTGATATTCTCGAGCTTGCCAATGGAGCATCTATGTTCTTACAACAAAAACATGTGGACTTCGGAGGGGAACATAGATTGATCTATGGTCTTGTAAAATCGTTGTAAGAAAAACGAAATGATTATTATTTTAAGGAACTATGGGCGGTTATATGTGACTCTGTTCAGTCGTTAGCCTTGAAAGTTTATAAGCAATCTAGAGTCTCAAGTATTCCAAAGAACTTTTCAGACTACGTTTTATTAATGCCAGTCTCTGCGGAGAAAGAAGAGGAAAATGTCACATTATCAGAGACATGTAAAAGAAATCTTTTTGAAATAGTAGACAAAATGGTAGAAGAGTTACTGCGTAGATTTACTGAAAATGATTTTGTGTGCAATGCAATGGATGCCTGTAACCCAAGAAGTGAAAACTTTTTAAATTTTGAATATATATATTCTCACGTTCTGTGAAAAGTATAATCTAATCTTCACAGACAGTAAGGTGCTACAGACTGAAATCAGTTTAGCTAAGAATGTATTTAGAGGCAAATATCCCAACACTTTATCATTCTTTTTTTCTGAACTTCTGAAAATGGAAGTTGCTTTTCCATAGCTACTATTATTTTTCAAGATGATGCTGACTCTTCCTGTGTCATCTGCTTCTGCTGAGCGCAGTTTCTCTGTCGTGAAACGAATAAAATCCTATTTAAGAGCAACAATGGCAACAAAGAGGCTTTCCAATCTCGCAATTATTTCAATTGAAAGTGAATTAAGTGGAAAATTACTTCACCACCCTTCTGATATAGTGAACCAGTTTGCCCAGAATAGAAACAGAAGAATACATTTATGTGACAGTGAAATATACTATTTTTTACCAATGATAGTTTTAGCCTACTTTTCTTATTTTGCAAAGATGAGGAAAAAGTAGACTAATGAGATCGATCCGGGAAAATGTCTGCCCCCTCCCCCCCAGATTTAAGCTTCTAGAACCGCCACTGGTAATGCAACTTGTCTGTGTATGTTAGTTGTAGTATATATGATGTTGGGTGAAATGCTAAAATGGTGATAGAAATCCGGAATGTGTCTGTTTGGAGTGACTATATGGTTGTACTGTATAGTACAGGCTACTACTTATCTGGTTGGGAGTCTTCTGCACTGTAACTGCGAGTAGTATCAACTTCCCTCTTGCGCCAGTGTCGGACGACTGCAAGTAAATAATTGTACATATTGTAAATATTATCACCTGTATTTTCATGCATATACAGTGAGTCTCTCTCACGACTCGGCCGGCCGGTGCGCCCAGCTTATCTGTCTCCCGTTGACTCATCACTCCCCGCTCGGCATAACATAGCATTTCGCTAACGTTATCCGTGCATGACACGAGATAACAATTAAAAGTAATAAAATAAGCTGCTACTACCTTATGACAGGAGACGTTCTAAATGTTCTCCTCCTACATCCACACATTTCCGGCATCGTCTTAGGAAACTACGATTCACACGCATATGTTCGACTTTCGTAATTGAGGCTATTTCTCTCCGGATATGTTAATATTTTTCAAGGACGAAGCTTGGTTCCATTTACACGGGTATGTAGGCCAGTCAAAAGTGACAATAAATTCGCAAAACATGATGTATCTCTGAATTTTTAGTATGTTGTTTGGACCCATTAGGGCTATGTATACCGAAGTTTGCAACTCTCAAAAAGTTGTGGAAAATGTTTTACACACCAAAAACCGCGAACATTTTGGACTTGTTTCAGATTCTGCTCTATATCTCCTAATTCTTGCATTCTTCGTCGAAAACTATTCAATACATTTGTTAAGAACATACAATTTTTGACAAATTAAGCCCAACCGGAGCTCTGTAGATCAATTGGTTACCGAATTACGACACGTTAAATATAGGCCAGTTTTTTTCAAAAATTGAAAATTTTAGATTTAGACCTTTTTGGACCGAAACTGCGTCGAAATCATTGATCCTTCGAGTAGAACTTGCAGAATATAATATGTAGGTCATTTAATGTTCTTTAAATTAGGCGCAGAGCGGGGTCTGTAAGCCTCGTAGTTCTCTCCAAATCTCAAAACAACCCATATAAGGTATAATCGCGTTTTTCCAAAATGTTAAATAACATTTCCTATCCTTTTTCCTTTGTTTTGGTAATGAAAAAGAAGGCATATAATCATTTAAACAAACGGTGAAATGTATTTTAATATAATAATAATATAATATAATAAAAATAATAATAAAATAAACAAAAGAAATCAAAAGTACAGTAATTTAATCAATCAATCAGTCAATCAAATTAGACACATAGTCAAACTAGTCGCCTCGTTTTTGATGGCCCTGGGCCGAAACATTCGTTGCTCTCTTCAATAGGTAGGTCTTCCACTATTGGTGGCTCGTCGTCTTCGTCCCCTGTACGTAGGTACTCCAGTATTGGTGGATCGTCAAGGTTGTCTTGAGGCTCGTCGTCGTCCTCTTCAATGATGATAAGGGCAGCGTTATGGCACGTTTCCCCAAAGCAGGTAGCACACATCACAGAACATCTGAGCCCTGCTTTCAGGCAAGTGCAGCCACCTCTGCAGTCCTTCTTGCATTTGCAAGAGAGGAGTTTTAGGAGCTCTGCGGGGGGCAGGAGCTTGCCAACTGGTAATGGTGATGCGTCCATCCGAGGTCAATTCCCAACCCCAGTCGGTGGCCTCTTTCTCCACCCCTAACCAATTTTGCACCTGGTGGTATGTGCGGTAGTGGTGGTACAACTCAGCCTCTGAGGTTGGTGGCAAACCGACCAGATTCGCTTTGGCGTTGGCTGCTGACTTCACAGAAGTACGGAAGCGTACATCGCTGAGGGTGTCTGTCGTTTGGTCTCCTCCAAATAGGGCAACTAGACACTTGCCACCGGCTGCTGCGACTTGTTGGTGTGTGGCATCTGTCTGAAGGAAAACTCTTGCTGGGTCACTAGGGCTTGATTTTGTCTGAAGTGGCCCCACATTTTCATCTTCACCTGCCAGAAGAGGGCAGAGGTGGTGTCGCACCCAGTAAAAGCGTGGATGAAAAGTTCAAATCCGGGTGATAGCTCCACTTCCCCTTGGTTGAATGAGCTAGTGGAGAATTGGACGCAACCCGCCTCACCGCTGCCACTCTTCTGGAAATATACGTTCGCTTTGGTGGATCCTAGACCGCAGAGGAGCACAAGCAAATCCACATCCTCTCCAATGATGATGACGTGGTACTTTTTTGCAGAGCAATCGCGACGATATCGCGGTCTGCATCTACTTTTGATATTCTTGTCTCAATCCCCTCGAGAGCAAAAGCAGAACAGAGATGCTCAATGAGACGAACCTTGTTTTTGTCATTCGAGAGCATCTTCTCTTGGGAGACTGTGATGATGGTCGATGCGTCAAACACAATTTCCGTTGATGGTGCAGAATACCGTCGTGATCGCTCTGAAAATTTGGTGCTCTTTTGGGCGCCATCCTCTGGATACCCGTCGACTACACTCACATTTCTCCCAAAGTGGTTAAATATGTAGTTTAAGTAGCTTGCTGTGATAGCCCGTACCGAATCATTCCGATGCCACACGACTTTATGGAGGAGGTATCCTCCATCGACGACAGCAAATGTTTTTGCCTGCATACTGACGTTATCTGTGGCTTGAGTGAAGGCAGCGTAAAAAGCTTATTTTGTGCCTTTATGCATCCCTTCGTTGGAAAATGGGCCATTCGAAATGGAGCGAGCTCATATGTGAAGTGGACCTTCAACTGAAGGTCTGACTGTTTCATGATACACATGCGCTAGAAGACGGTGAGTGGCTCGACATCGGCTCTCTGCTTATGGATCTTGATAGAGGTGGTAGGCGTTGCCAAAGAGAGGACTTTTTCCTTCCTAGAGAAACTAATATTCCCAAACGTTTTTCCAATAATTCGGTTCACCCCTTTCAGTCCTTCTTCTCGGGCAATGTGGCAATTTATGTGGGGGCCACCTACAGTGCCACTGCTGATGGATAAGAGTTTATCTATAGATGGGAACGGTGGATGGTTACTGAACCAGGCTTTCAGTTTTTTCACGTCAGAGGTATCTCGTGCAATTTGCGTAGGTCGCATATCGACATGCTGTTCACTTGTTGTGGAGGAAATATCCAAATTCCCTTCTATCTCTTCACATATATTCAGCATATATACCATCCCGCCCGTCCAACGAGAGAGCACACTTATAGAGCAACCTCTGCCATGGGTTAGGCCACCCTGGCTCTTCATTGAACGCATCAATACCTGTTCAATTGTCAAGTCATTCCACAGACCTGACCAAAATGTGTCGGATCTGCGGATGGTGAAGCATCCTTTCGTGAACAATTGATATTCGGTTGGGTCCATCCGGTCTTGCAGAGTGCTCATATCTTGTAAATATAAACGAGCACTTTTCGCATAGAAGAAGTGTCCAGACGAGTGAAAGAATGGGAGCATTTGGCTGATTATTTGCAGGCGAAGGTTCCAATCTCCCATCCTTTCAGCTTGAATGAATTGCTTCATGAGTAAGGTTAGTCAATAGTAGAGTAACGAAAGTTTTGCGGTCGGGCCTTCTTCTTCAAGTTTTTTTGCGACCTTTCAGTGCCAAACAATAGCCTCTCTGTCTCACGGGAGGTCATAGTTGCATTGAAAAAAGGAATATGAGTTATAAATGAAGAGTATAATTAATGAATTAATTAATTAATTAAATTTTAAAACATCCATGGCATGCCCCCCCTCCCCCCGGACGGCGGGGCTCTGGACGGTCGCCCTCCTCACCCTCCCCTAAATTCATAACAAGTTTTGCATGCTTAAATCTCACTTTATGCAACAAAAAGTGGTTAGGTACATTTCTGGAAAAAATGCGATATATTTCTTATATTGTTTTTTTTTTTTTTTTTTTTTTTTAGATTTTGAGAGAACTACGAGGTATACAGACCTCGATCTGCGCTTAATTTAAAGCTAATTAAATGACCTATATATTATATCCTGCACGTTCTACTCGTAGGATCAACGGTTTCGGCGCAGTTTCGGTCCAAAAAAGATCTAAAACTAAAATGTTCAATTTTTGGAAAACCTGGCCTATTTTCAAAGTGCCGTAATTCAGTAACCAATTGACCTACAGACCTTCGGTGGGGCATAACTTGTCACTCATTTAATGCTCTTAATACATGTATAGATTAGCTTTCGACGAAGAATGCTTGGATTAGGATATATAGAGCAGAATCTGAAACAAGTCCAAACATTTCGTGGTTTTTGGTGTGTAAAACTTTTTCCGCATCTTTTTGAAAGTTGCAAACTTGGGTATACTTAGTACCAATGGGTCCAAACAACATACTAAAAAATCAGAGATACATCATATTTTGCGAATTTAGCCATTTTTGGTGTCACTTTTGACTGGCCTAATGGTTCGACGACGCAGAATAACGGATAATAGAGTAGAGAAATCCCCCATCGCAAATACGAAATTCCTCTACATAACTAATGGGTCGGAGTATGGTGCGCAGTGAATGGATAAATTATTATAGGGCCTATCCTTTTTCAAAGCACAATTAATGCACAAAGGTACAGGGATAATATACTCAAACCATTTTTTGACGAACTGCCTGCCACTAAGTCTCGAAATGGACATATTCAGCACGACTCTGCCACCGCACACACAGCTCATGACACATTAAACTTAATTGAGGAAATTTTTGAATACCGTGTAATTGGTACGGACTTATGGCTGTCACGGTCCCCATATTCAACTGTTTGTGACTTTTATTTATATGGGTGCTTAAAGAATAAAGTGTATGCAAGAAACCCTCACACGTTGGGCGAACTGAAAGAACATATCCAGAGAGGTATGAAGCCTCAATTACGAACTCGTGCGTGTGAATCGGAGTTGCCTAAGACGATGCCGGAAGTGTGAGGATGTATGAGGAGAAATTTCCAACATCTCCTGTCATAAGGTACGAGCTTATTTAATTGTTATTTTCTTAATTTTAATTGTTATCTCATGTCATGAACGGATAAAGTGAGCGAAGTGCTATGTTATGCCGAGCGGGGAGTGATCAGTCAACGGGAGACAGATAAGCTGGGCGCGCCGGCCGGTCGAGTCGTGAGAGAGACTCAATGTATTTTGTAGCCTAAGTGTTATGGATCTGATGATGATCGCTTGACGATCGAAACTGGTCATCCTAATGTATTTATTAACCTCATGTAATTTTTTTAGGATTAGGGTATAACCCTACTCCTTTGGGTACATTCGTGTTGACCGACTGAAAAGCACCAAACTTTTGTTCACCTGCCAATTTGACGTCAATATGTGTTTCTGATATATTTCAGCTGCATTCAATTATTTTAGTTTTACACTTGTTGACTTTATTCATGAATTCTCTCCTCAAGACCATTTCAACCTTCTGGTGAATGCGATTTTAAAGGTATAGACTGGAGGAACATAACGTCGGCCTACATTATTGGTGCATTGTTTTACTCACATTCTCAGAATGTTCATCTGAAGCTTAGGTTATTGCAGGTAGTCAACGTAAATAAACCATGATATTAGTGTAAAAGCCATCAAGTATGCGGATGGCATGGATGTTCTAGCAGAAACAGAGGAAGAGCTGCAGGTAATGATGGAGAATATTTTAAAAGTGGGTCAAGAATTTGGAATGAGAACAAACATTACCAAGACCAAAGAAATGAGAGAAGGAAAAGAAGAAGACACATGTAATATAACAATAGATGGAATGGTATTAGAACAGGTTCAATCATTGCAGTATTTAGGAAGCTTGATAACCTCCAGCGGAAGTGAGACGCAGAAGCTGCTTGGGGAAAAGAGATTTCGGGAGAGTGAAAGGTTTATTAACAGCCAGAAGCAACCCGATCAAACTTAGGAAGAGGTTTATGTGGAGTGTGGTGTCTTATGGTTTGGAAACATGGACAGTCAGACAGAAAGAACAAAAATATGTAGAAATTTTTGAAATGTGGTTATGGAGAAGAATGGAGAAAGTGAAATGGGGAAATGAGGAGGTGCTGAGAAGTGTAGGAGAGGGGAGGAGTTTCATGAGGTTGATACAGAAGAGGGTGGGTCACATACTACATAGGAATTGTCTGCTACAAAGAATCATGGAAGGGAAAGTAGAAGCAAACAGAGGGAGAGGAAGAAGAAGGTTTGGAATCTTAACAGATGTGAAGAGAGGAAGAAGTTACTAGCAAATGAAAGAAGATGCTCAGGACAGAGAGAAATGGAGGACGCCCAGTTGAGACCTGTCTGCGGACATAGCTCCTGAAAGAAGAAGAAAAAGAAGAAGCTGTGTGACGTAACCCCATCCTGATCTCACTACCATCAAGTCAGTATTCATAACTTACTTCAGCAGGATGATCTAAATTCCACTCCTTGCTCTCGAGCTGGCAATGTTGTTCAGTAAGATATTGTGACACAGCTGCGACACATATTCTGGTTAGATTTCGATCCCTGTACTACCTGTAAGACTGTCACCCGAGAGAATAGATTGTAACTTACCTACTCTCACTGCGTCTCAACACCGCAGTCGATACCTCGTATCGAACTTGTTCCTACCTCGCTCCGCGTCTCGACAATAATCGCGTTATGAGACACACCGACACAAACAGACAGTGTCCTTCTATCTCTTGTCTGAGGGATTTATCTGCCTCGGATATTGGATCTTACTCACATCATAGACAAACAGCTCCCATGATGTCTAATCGCTGCTACACAAGGAATATTGTACTGCAAGGGTTTGGTCCCTTTCTACTATAGCTGGCAATACGGGATATTTTGAAAAAGCATAAGATTATATTCGAATCCATATTTTGTGGGTTTATTGGACGGTACCAATTCTAACATCTTTTTGGAAGGAACTAAATTAGACTCTGTCTTCAACTTCAAATATCTCAGAAGCACCATCTCAAAGGTTAACACTGTTCAACAAGAAGAACTAAACAGGACACAGAAAGCGTTACATTTGTACAGTCAAGTGAGAAACCTACTATCGGACAGAAATATACCCCTGAAACCAAAATTAACCATGTTCAATACTTACTTCGTAGCAATTCTGGTGTATGGACTGGAGACATGTACTTTACTGGATACAAATCATAACAAAATCCAAGCAACAGAAATGAAAATCATTAGAAGACCAAAAAAGACAAGATCAGGATCGAAACAACTAGGAAAGAAGCTGGGATACAGGAAACTGTTGCAAATGTTATTGGGAAGCGTAGACTCCAGTGCAGTGGTATGGACATATGATGCGAATGAATAACACTAGAACAGCAAGGGACTACTTCAATAGAGAACTGAAAGGGAAAAGACCTATGGGAAGACCCAGAAAACGATGGATTGAGACCGTGAAATCGGAAGTGGAGAATAAAAGGGCTGAAATGGGAAGAAGTTGTAGAACGAAAGTTGTACAATGACAGAAAGCAGTGGCGAGCGCTTGTCTACCGCACCCAGGAAACTGTAGACGGAAAAGAATGATGATGATGATGATGATGATGATAATGATGATGATCATTGGATTTATTGCATATTCTGAACATTACAGCATATTTTAGCATGTATATTTGAAATTGAGTATAATTTAAAACATCTTGAACAAAATTGGTTTCGGCTGTGTGCTGGACATCCCTTGTACAGCAGATAACGAGATAACAGCATTTTAATTATTCTGTCCTTGGCGAAACCCCACACAAGACGCGGCACAAACCTAGAAAAGATTATTCGATTACTTTAATTAATAATAGTACTAGTCCTACTTTCTACTATAGGGAAAGCTCCTATTAATGGTATTTAAATTTAGGGGCTCAATATTATATTGGTCATCAACCCCGTATACTTGAATTGATGTAGGTATTGTCTGATAACCTGGAGTGGCTGTAGTAGTGTGTGTATCGGTGATTAGGGTGGGGAGGATGTAGGCCTACCATCCCGGAATTTCGCTAGAGAAAGTATGGAAAAACCCAAGAGGAAACCATACTCGTAATAGCTGCAGTCAGCGGACAGCACCGGGTTTCGAACCTACGATGTCTGGACTTGCTGCAACTCCACATGCAGTCGTGTTGCACGTTTAAACACGCACAGCTACGTCGCAGGTTACTAGTGAAAGTGGAATGGTTTTGAAGAATTGTTGTTGTTATTGTTGTTGTTGTTGTTGTTGTTAATTCTTTTAGGGGTTTTGAGACATCGTGGTCATATAGCCTCGTGTACTTGGGTGTGTGTATAGAATTTATGTGATAACTCGTCCCACTGCAATGTCTGTACTACAGTCCAGTCACCGAGGGTGCGGCTCTGACATTTCTCATGAGGGAGGGAGACAGTGTTGCCGGTTCTCTACTGCGACATATAAAACAACGTGGACTGCATAAAACATTTCACATGTTTTAAATGAAATCTGTCGAACCGCTGACCATATTACTAAAGTAATATACTTACACACAGTTAACTGTTAAGTGTGCACACACAAGACAATAAAACAACAACCCTGCACTAACCCAGAGCAACTGGACTACAGAAGAGAGACTTGGCAACATCGAGCTAAATATAAAGACCGGCTTACCGGAAAACCCGCTGATTGGTACAGGTAGTAATATGGAGGAATGAATAAGAGGAGATGCCCTGAGCTCGTTTGAGAGAAGCCAAGCGCTGCGTCCAAAGTGGGCGTAACCTTAACTTGTATTCGGTGCCCCGTGACTTGCATATGGCTGTACGAATCGAATAAGTGTTCTGTTTATTAATTTTAAGGTTCGTATTCTTAAATATCTAAATGTGTACGAACAATGAGTGGAAGTGGCTGTGCATCAAATTAGGCCTAAAAATTGATGAATGCCTCAACACCAATAAGAACTTAACAAGAAGTTCCGTGACGAACTAAGGAGCCTACTTTTCATGCCAATGATTATTCTCCAGTATATGAACCTATCTAGAATAATGACGAAATTAAGTTGGTAATATCGAAATGTCTAATTAGTTCCAAATATTCCTGGTATAATGTAGCCTAATAGAGCACTACAGTTGGCAGCCCTGGTGACTGAATATATTCTTAGTTCCATCTCTTAAGGTACGGAATACAAAATTTGGTTGAAGTCCAATGGACGTTACATGCAGTTAGACACTGGATCTATCAGCACGCGTAAAAGCATGTTGCCAACAATACCATGCGTGTGCTGGTCAGAAATAATCTGAAATATTATGTTATCTGTTGTGCCAATTTTGGATGAAATCCGTTTGTTAGTATAGAAGTTACATGCATTTTAATATTGGATATATCAGCAGGCATAGAATCATGTTGGCAGCACTGCCTTGTATTAATTACTCCAAATTAATCTAGAATGTCAGGTGCTATACGTGTGCAATGTATAGAGCTGTTGGCTTGCATACTTTCTGATATATTGATATTAGGGTAAAAAAATATAGACAGCATTTATTAACAGTTGGCAGCCCTGATTGCTCTTAACAATACTTATAGTCATATCTGTTATGGTACACATAGCACATACGAAATTTGGTTGAACTCCAACTGATAGTATAGAAGTTACATGTATTTAAATATTGGTACTGTCCCCGTTTACCCGGATAGTAGGCTGTCAGATATCCGCCCCCTCAATCGGATTGCCAATAATCAACTGCACCAGCTCAGCTACACCAATGAAAATGGCACTGACAGATACTATCGAGATTTGAGTACAAAAGTTAACAAGAAATTATTGTGGAACACACCAAAATAGACGGGGGTCTATACTTACCTCTACTTACCTCTTATAAATATCTCGGGGATTGGGTTGACAACAGGATCACTAAAGTATGCTCCCACAATAATCTTGACCATGACATTTAAAAATGAACCAAAACGAAGGCAAGAACTTTGAACTGTACAAAAGCTTTATTTCAAATAAAGGGTATGACTTTAACAACTCAACAAAATAAATGTGGCTATCAGTAGCCCATGTCAATCTGACTATGTCCTCCTATAGGACTTGCAAAGTTAGCATACAACATGTTAGCTCCCCCGAGCTCAAAATAACGTAACATTCATAGCACACTTGGACTGGAAAAAAGGAAGTCAGGATGAGGCACATTTATAGAGCATTTGTTTTCTTTTAATAAACATGACACTTGTATTTATAGGCGCAAGGCCAGAGTGTAGACGACCTCGTCCGCTGATAACCAGTTGTCTGGCCAGCTGTGGTCTACCCTTCAAACCTGACACACACCTGTCAAATGGGCTCCCTTGTCAAGCCACGTTGCGTAATAATCCAGCACTCTCAAAAGCTTTTAAATGTCCGCAAGACATCACAAAAATATTGTTACGCAAATCTTTCAAATGCTTTACTCACATACCACTGGATTATTCTGACAATCCCTAAACTTGTTAATTAGCATCCAAATGTTTAATAAGCATTGTTTAGAGTATAAAACAAACTCTTAAATGTTTTTAACAAAAACTCATAAATTAATGTATAACAATTAGAAATTGTTTATAATATTGTCGAAGACAATTACAAAAATATTAAACACGCCTTTAACATTACTTCCGTTCCACATTATTTTCAAAGATATTTACATAATTTATTTACAATATTAACATTTTAATTATTCAAATTATTAATTTGAGAAATACATTAACCACATGTTCATCCGGTTGGTAATTTTATAATCGTGTCCATATAATCGACCAATGAAGGTTAGTTATACATGTTAATGTCACAATCTGGTTTAATAAATGTTTAATAATTATTATAATTATTTGTGACCGTAATCTTCATTCAAAATCTTATCTCAAATTCTTTCAATACTCTTGTTAATTATAACAGTAAATTCACTTGATTAATTTTCAAAGGACAAATACAATACATTCCTGCGGTAAATACGTCGCTTACAAAAATAATGCACAAAACTGCATTTTTAATAGGCCCAAAATTCATCATATATTAATATATATACGGCATCAAAATCCTCCACAGAATCTTACAAAAACCTCCACTAACAAATTCTTTAACATCATTAATTACTGTGGGAACCTCCTTCATTTACTTCAAGGGCATTATACATCAGCGACTTTCAACAGGTCCGCTGCACTGGCGATTATACATTCATAGTTCCACTTCAAAAATTCTTATAATCATTAATAGTTTCAAAACTGTTGTCATTTAACCTTCGTGGATTTCATTCATGAATCGAAATGAAGTAAAAATTTGCTAATCACAAACAAATTTAATAGTGAATACGCTTATATACGCCTCTCTGGTCTATCAAATTTTAAGATTATCATCTTTAAAGTACTGTAGTATAAAAATACTATCATCAAACAAAGTGCGACTAAACTGCAAAATAGTCGAATAGAATCCAATTAGACTGTGGAATGCAAACATTATTATTCAAATCTCTAATTGAGAAAAAACTCCTAATAAAAGTTCACGACTTTAATGCATTCAATAATTCATAATTAAAGTTCATCTTTCCAAAATTGTCTATGATGCAATGGTCGTTCATAACTGACGATAAATGTCTGTGTTGCAATCAATTTCAAATATCGACTAGTATTTCCAAGATCGTCGACAACGCAAGAGATTTTAACGCTCTAAAATCATTTAAATGTTCTTCCTTCTTGATGATGACAGAAAATTGGTCAAAGTAATTAACTGGGGTAGAAATTACTTTAATAAAGTGACACGCTGTCTGAAATTAAATCTGCCATGAAAATCATTAACTTATAGTCAAATCGTGACTACCAAAAAAAGCAAATTACTGAAATATCTAAATATCAGTCTCAACTGATCCAAAATCATTTAACTATGCCCATGACATAACAATGTCTTAATAAATCGTCGAAAAAGGCATAACTCAACAAGGTGTACTGAGAATAGGAATCTCAAACAAGAATATAGGGCAAAATACATGAGGACAAAAAATATGGGAAAATGGTTGCTCAAATATTGCTACAAAACTCAAATACAATAAACGTTCACGACTACCTTATCTGCCGATTGACGTTCCAGAGGAAAATTCCCCAAAGAAGACTGCTGATGGATCCATTTCACCAAGTTAAAGCTGAGCTCCATCCTCGAAACAGGAAACAGCACCATCAGAGAATCGAACTGCTTCCTCCTCCGGAAATTGCACTGCTCCATGAAGACGAAAGACATCCTTCCGGCAAAATTCTTCTTTGTGAGTCGGGACTACCCTGACCTCTCTTGAAAAATCCCTGAAGATCTTGTAGAAAATCGCCATGAAGTTTTTGTAGTAATTTCCATTGAAATATTCATATTCAGTGAGTATGAAATCGTTTTCATTGCTGTTTGATAGTATTCAGCGTTGAGCCACGAAACATGGGTGTAGATGATTGCTCACCACATGTCCGCTTGTATGGAATAGCAATTAGCGAAGTTCCATGTTGCTATCTTACTCCAACGATGTATGTCCCAATTGCATTAAAGTCCTTTAGCCTTCCATCTTCTCTTCGGTTATAGTAATAGAAGAACAAACTGCCTTATTAAACTGCTCCATAATACTGTAGCGTTGTGTCACACAAGCAATCAGAAGTCTCCCTGTTATACTAGCAATGTCAGCCGTAGCGTAGGATCTGGCGATACAAAGTGCTTCTCAGGTAGCGAGAAAATCACTTTTGTCAGACGTCTAAAATTGCTAATATCTTCTGAAATAACTCCTTGAAATTGTTCAAATTTCCTACACTGGTTAATGTAGCACTGCACAATATGATTAGCTAATAAGCAACCGCTAACTGTTCATAGCCACTCTTGTAGACGCGTTATAATGTGCGTTTTAACTTCACCTAGTTTTACTCACAGTAAACTTGCACTGCTTGCCTGCTTGAATATCGTTTAATGCGGTGGCTTCACCACGCGTTATAAAGACGACTCTTTCTAATATCACTCGACGTTTCACCAAAACGACTATATAATCACTGAATATCTGACGATTTAGATCTGACGATTGAGGCTCCTCTCTTCTGCGCAAGGCCTTTTATAAACTTCATAAGGGGCGTATCCATCCCTTCCATAGCGAGTTACTGCGTCATCGCTCGAAGTTCCAACTTCGTCAATACGTGACGGATTTTCAAAATTCAAAAACAGGAAATAAATTTCACCAAAATTCCAGAACAATGCCTCTACTGCAAATGGATTTCCACAATTCTGCATTCCAAAAGTATTAAAACTACCATAGTTTCAGCAATCTCCGTCTTCCTTCAAACAATCGTTCATTGGTTCAAGCCTCCCCTCCAATAGTATACTTTCTTCCTCAGCACAATTCCACGTTTCCTGCGACTGCGTCGTAAATCTCGGATCTTTCTCGAATAAATGCTGACGTCATTGAGAATCTCAGCTCAAGCAGCCTGCTGGCATTACGTCTGCGTCATCCGTGCTTACGTCATGGCTACCCACGTCATAACTATGACAGTCTTAACTTTCTTTATAATTTCCAATATTGCCACCGTGGTCTCGCTATAATTCAATTACGGGGGCAGTACTATCAGCAGGCTTATAATCATGTTGGTAGAACTGACGTATATAAGTTACTCCAAATTAATCTAAAATGTCTGAATATACGTGTGCATAGTTTAAAGCTGTTGGCTTGCATACTTTCTGATATATAGGTATTTGGATTCAAAAAAAAGAGAGAGAAATTATTAACAGTAGGCAGCCCTGGTGGCTCTTAAGAATACGCTCAGTCATATCTGTTTATGTACAGATATTACATACAAAATTTGGTTGAAATCCAATTGATAGTGTAGAAGTTATATGCATTTAAACATTGGACCTATCAGAAGGCTTAAAATTAATTTGGCATCACTGTCATAGTTGGCCTCCTGGAAATTAAACTGAAATAGTATTATCTACATGTGTGCCAATTTTGGAATAGCTCCCATGCATACCTTGCGAGATATCCAACATGGAGCTCAAATTTCTAGTGCGATTTTTCAGCAGTTGGTAGCACTGACATCATTTTCAAATATGGACGTGAGATATTCCGGTGCACATCTTTACTCATACTAAATTTGGTTTTGATTGCTGCAGCCGTTTAGGAGTTGATAGGGAGGGTGGCACACACACAGCCAGCCAGACAGACAGACACACATTTTCCCGGATCGATCTCATAAGTCTACTTTTTCCTCATTTTTGCAAAATGTGAAAAGTAGGCTAATAAATAACATTGTGAAGAACTGTTTAGTTCACCTCAGGTGATGACCAAATTTACAAATTAATACACCCTATTAGGCCTACAAGCTTATCAAGAAAGGAATGCAGCACACTAATATGAACACAAGGCCATCACCAATACAAATTACACATATCCAATAAAACATATGAAGTAATTAACCACTGTCGAATGAATTATGATACTGAAAGGAATCAGGATCCAGATAAGGAATTCTGAAGGTTAACATGAGACTAAAATAAGTTATTATGCTGCGATATACAGTATATTCTTTTCTAGTTTTTACAGATATTAATTCAACAGAACATTTTCATTAAAAAACAAGAAGTTCCGTGAAGAACTATACAGCCTACTTTTCATGCCAATGATTATTCTACAGTATATGAACCTATCTAGAATAATGACAAAATTAAGTTGGTAATATCGAAATATCAAATTATTTCAAGATATACCTGGTATAATGTAGCCCAATAGAGCACTACAGTTGGCAGCCCTGGTGACTGAATATATTCTTAGTTCCATCTCTTAAGGTACAGAATACAAAATTAGGTTGAAATCCAATGGACGTTACATGCAGTTAGACACCGGATCTATCAGCACGCGTAAAAGCATGTTGCCAACAATACCATGCGTGTGCTGGTCAGAAATAACTGAAATATTATGATATCTTGTTGTGCCAATTTTGGATGAAATCCATTTGTTAGTATAGAAGTTACATGTATTTTAAAATTGGACATATCAGCAGGCATAAAATCATGTTGGCAGCACTGCCTTGTATTAATTACTCCAAATTAATCTAGAATGTCAGGTGCTATACGTGTGCAAAGTATAGAGCTGTTGGCTTGCATAATTTCTGATATATTGATATTAGGGTAAAAAAATATAGACAGCATTTATTAACAGTTGGCAGCCCTGATTGATCTTAACAATACTTACAGTCATTCTGTTATGGTACACATAGCACATACGAATTTTGGTTGTAATCCAACTGATAGTATAGAAGTTACATGTATTTAAAAATTGGTACTATCAGCAGGCTTATAATCATGCTGGTAGAACTGACGTATATAAGTTACTCAAAATTAATCTAAAATGTCAGAATATACGGGTGCATAGTTTAAAGCTGTTGGCTTGCATACTTTCTGATATATTGGTATTTGGATAAAAAAAATAGAGAGAGCAATTATTAACAGTTGGCAGCCCTGGTGGCTCTTAAGAATACGCACAATCATATCTGTTTATGTACAGATATTACATACAAAATTTGGTTGAAATCCAATTGATAGTGTAGAAGTTATATACATTTAAACATTGGACCTATCAGAAGGCCTAAATTTTTTTGGCAACACTGTCATTGTTGGCCTCCTGGAAATTAAACTGAAATAGTATTATCTGCATGGGTACCAATTTTGGAATAGCTCCCATGCATACCTTGCGAGATATCCAATATGGAGCTCAAATTTCTAGTGCGTTTTTTCAGCAGTTGGTAGCACTGACATCATTTTCAAATATGGACGTGAGATATTCTGGTGCACATCTTTACTCATACTAAGATTGGTTTTGATTGCTGCAGCCGTTTAGGAGTTGATAGGGGGGGGGGGGGACACACACACAGCCAGACAGACAGACAGACAGACACACATTTTCCCGGATCGATCTCATAAGTCTACTTTTTCCTCATTTTTGCAAAATGTGTAAAGTAGGTTAAAAAGAGCACCATTTAATTTCGCCAAGCCATTGTCCCAGTTGAGAACTGTTATCACACGGTAGAGCCACACAAATAGCAAACCTGTAATAGAAAAATATTGTTCACGTTAGCATGCCAGTCAATGTTGTTGATTCATTAAGAGGCTTTACAACATCATGATCATGTAACCCTGTTTACTCAGGGCATATGTGTGTGGAATCTCTAATTATAACCTGTGTCATTGTGATGGCTGCAAGTGTATGTGTATTTGTAATGGAGGCTGGGATTCGGAAGGAGGTGGCCGTGGTCTCAATTTAGGAACCACCGTGGCATAGAGGTGGAAAACCTTAGAAAACCATTTCTGTGATGGCTAAGTTGAAAATCAAACCCATCTCATCTCAGGTCTGCCTCATGAGGGTGAGTGTACCCCATTTCAACCCTCAGACCAAACTTTAATGTCTTGGCAGAGCTAGGAATTGAAGCCAGACCTTCTAGATCTGAAATCTCAATATGTACCTCGAGACTACAGGAGTCCGTCCTAATAACAAGTGGCATTCTGTTCGTGAATAATCGTCATACATAACTATAACATTGTAATTGTAAAGGTGTTGGACAAGAAATATCGATATCTGAGTGAAAACTTGTAACTTCAGAAAACAGCTAGGCTACTCCTTGGGTTTAAATGTTAACCATGCACAAACAGAATTTGTGTTGCTCATGCAAAGAGAGGACAAGTGCTGTGTGGGAAAACTAGTATATATCCTATAATTATCATTCTACAGTATTATTAATATTAATAATTATAATAAAATAAAATTACATTCTTCATTGTCCAGAAGAGTGTAATAGACCTCATTATAGCTGGCTGAATGCCACTGTAGCCTTCGTGTTAGGATAATGCTGCCCTAATGAATACTAAGTTACTTGAAGTGGAGAATGCCTCTAGCCATTAACATACATCAGAACAAGTACACCATCTCAGAAGTTAACAATTTACCCCAAGGTAAACTAAGGCAGAAAGGTCTGTATTTGATGTAAGACTGCCCACCTTAAAATAATAACTAAAGACATCCACGGAAGAAGGAAAAAATGCAGCAAATGAACATAATAATTCATGCAACCAGATGAAAGCTAACGCTGGCATTTGTTACATAATTAGTCTACCAATTAGTACTGTAAACTAATCTTGAAGCAACAAGTTTTGAATTTATTTTTGTGATTGTGTTACGTAGTCATGATAACTGTTGTAGACCTAATGGCAAAAATATTAAGTTATATGAGGATAAGTGAACAAGCTGGAATAAATCAGTCCCTGAAGAAGACCATAACTAGGGCACGTTTGCGATGGTTTGGTCACGTCAAACGTATGACAGAAGAAAGAATTGCAAAACAATGGGTACATACTGAGATTACTGGAAAGAGACCTGCTGGAAGACCTAGGAGGAGATGGCTGGACCAAGTGAAGGAAGATATCACATCCAAGGGAATCAACTGGGATGAAGTCTTGAAGGAGCAGTGGTACATGAATCGACCAAAATGGAGAGCGCTCGGAAACCACACCCGGGAAACTGGAGTGGAAACTAGATGATGATGATATTTACAAATCAATTACAGTGAGGATGTCTCAAATGTCTCAATACTACTCAGTGAGCCTTTCAGTAGGTTAGTACTGTAAATTGTGTGTACCGTTTACACGGGCATTTTTTTTTATCAGAGATCAAATAAATTGACGAAGCAAGAAAGAAGATCTCTGTGCACCTAACAGATAATTTCCAGCTATCCTAGACCACTTGGGATGGCATTCCTTCTTCCCCACATAGCTCAAACTCCCCACAAAAGCATTTAATAAAAAACAACATTTAAATACCTATTGTCATTATTATGTCTGGAGGACTGAGATTTTCAAATATGGCGACATCCTCAACAGTCTCTCTCCTTACATCTTAGCCAGCTGTACGGTAATTATTAACTATCCTACCTTCCAAACCCAACTTATGACCACATCTGCCACTTTGTCAATTCTTGCCTCAATAACACACAAAAGGAAAAGAACCTTATAGCTTTACGTGACAGTTATTATCATGACCATCACCACTTTTTAATGTGGAATCCAAAGCATAGGACATAACATTTCACTTTGTAAATCTCACATGCATTAACGGGGATCCATATCAACCTTGGTGAGAGGCAAGCGGCTTGATCACTGCACCATCACTCATTAGTACAGTCATGTTAATTTCACATACGATCAGACAGTTTACAATCAAGCAGTATATGGGGCTGATGTCCACCATATTCGAAAGGCTAAATGATGCAACGACTGCAGCTATTCCTAATAAGGCCTCCTGCATATCTTGACTAGGCCCATCCCACTGCAATATGGTTGTTAGGTACCGTACCGTATATTATGTGCCATTCCTGATGGGGAAATTTTATGTAACTTACTATGAAAAGAAGTAAGACAGGTTCCAGTGCCTCAACTACCATACACACACAACAAGTGACAGTGTAATATGTGAATTCATTACACGAAGGCATGATCTTAGTGTATTGCAATAACAGCATGCCCTATCGACGTCTTGACCTACCCACTTAGGCCTACATTAAAACTGGTGTACAATTAATAGATCAATGTCTCATCAATAACTTACTTTTGCCGAAATGGGACTATTCTTCCACTGTTTGGACAACAGTTCAGGTTATTCCACCTAGTAGGCTGTCTGGTCCCATTACTGGACAACTGTAGTATAAAGACCTAATCTGATGTCTTCCTTGGAGTGCCTCATGCCCTGAAAAATGAAAAGAAATATAAGTTTCTACGCATAGCTCCCCGTTTCAATAAAGTAGGGTTATATAAAGGCAGAAGAGAAATATATTTCATATAGTTGAGAACCCACAGTAGCCTACTTCATAAGCTACGGTAGCTAAGAATATAATTAATTGAAAATACTGCAAACGAAGTTATTATTAAACAATAAAGCACACAATTCAAAAGCCATAATATTAATTAATAGATTTATTACAGCCAATGGCCAATATATACAGTATATAAATACATTTTAATTTCCTTCACTATAACTCGTGATAGATCTTGATCTTTTCGAACAGTCCCGTAGATGATATCTTCCGCATTGCTTATCACAGAGTTCACAAATGCAGTGTTCGTCCGGTGAATGAAAAGACTTCACTTTGCATATCAAATGATGGAACCCATGTACAGCGAAACGAGTCACCGTGTGCCTGAGAGTGTAATTGGTTTGGGTCCATTCCCTGTTTACCATTGCGTCAGTGCTGTAGAATTCTTCCCAGATATTTTCCTGTTTCTCCTTCCTATCAATTAGATGTTTTTCTGAGGCTGGTGTTGTTGGTAGTTGAAATTTTATTTTAAGTTCCTCAATGAAGAAGGTTTCCTTTGTAAGTTCATATACTAATCGTGTGGGAGTGAATTTTGAAACAGCAAGTGTCCTTTTCAAAAAACTTGCTTTTACACGATCTAATACTTCAAGGTCTCTGCCTTTAAGATGTGTCCATATTAAATGTAGTCCATATGTTGCGATCGGTGCAATTTTTGCGTGAAATAAGAACATAGCTGTTTTAATATCCAGTAGTTCTGGTTTGGTGATATCTTGAATACTACGAATAGCTGCTATTGCTCTTTCCTTTATATGTAATCTAAATGACGTTCTGGTGGATTGTAGACTTATTCCTAAATATTTAAAGTGGTTGACAATTTCCAATTTTTCTTTTCCAATAAGTATGTTATCTGATTTGGCTAGTCTTCCTCCCTTTCTAAAAACCATCTGTACAGTCTTGTTCTTGTTAATAGTAAAATCATTTTCTGTAGCCCATTCCTCCAATTTATTTACTGTTGATTGTAATTCTTCTTTATTACTAGCTCCTAGAACCATGTCATCAGTATACATGTATAGTACTACTGGGGAGTTCCGAGGTATTATTTTAACAATATCCGAAGTGATTACATTAAAGAGTAGTGGGCTTAATGGATCTCCTTGCAAGACTCCATTGGTTTGAGTGATGTATTCTGATCTGGTTGTCCCATCATCTATCATAATTCTGTTTGATGACAGAATATTATTTACAATAGTCACCATTTTGTTGTTCCTTCCGATCATCAGTTCCAGTTTGCGAATTAGAATTTCCCTGTTTATTAAGTCGAAAGCTTTATTATAGTCAATAAAGACTGCATAGAATTTCTGGTTAGGTTGCCGTAGTGTTTCATCTATGTTATCCAGCAAGTTTGCGACTGCGTGCAGTGATGATCTTCCTTTCCGGGAGCCAAATTGTTCATCCGGAATCTTATCATCGATTTCATCCTCCAGTCTGTTTTTCAGTAACCTGGTGAATATTTTCAACATATTATTCTCTAGCGCTATACCTCTGTAGCAATCTGGGGAACCTGTATCACCCTTTCCTTTATAAAGAACTTTAATGTTAGAGTCTCTCCACTCGTAGGGAATGTTTCCTTTCTCCATACAGGTGTTGAATAATGACACCCATATTCCAATAAATGCATTTATAGACAATTTTATATGTTCGTTTAGGACACCATTTGGACCTGCTGCCTTTTGGTTTGCCATTTGTGTTATAGTTTCTTTAACTTCCTCTTCTGTAAAATCCTGAAACACAACGTGTTTATCCGTGTTTTCTTTCATTTCCATAGCCACCGACCGGTTATCTCTGTTTAGTGTGCGTGAGAAGTGTTCTGTCCAAATTTCCATTGGAATATCATTTGGGAAATGGGGTCTTTTTGCGGTTTGTGAAATGAATGGGTTTTTATGGGCTGCTTCAGCGATTATCACTGCTTCTCTATCAATGAATGCCTTTTTCTTCTCTTTCAAAAGCTGCATTGTTAAGCCATAATATTAAAATGTATTAAAATCATATCCTGGTAGCTACACTACACGAGACTATTAAAGTAAATAAACACCTACCGTATTAGGGCATAATCCTGTGAAGGGTGATCTTGTTGGTAGTATCAAAGAAAGCTCACAAAAATGATAATAAATGCAAAAAACACACGACCATACAGAAAAATAAGAACATACATCAAAATACGCAGCTGTACTGAAATCGAAATACACAACACACCTGTACAGAAAATGTTTGAAATATTAACCAATAGGAATCTAGTCGGATTTCAACCAATAGCAGCCGAGTTGGTCAACAGCGCTACCACTGGCGCTCCACAAGGCGGTTCAGCAAACTCGTCAGTCGCCAGGAGGGCTTTGGAAGCGAAGGATCTATAGTTGTTTCACCCCCCTGGATATGGCTGTATTGATATTTTCCTATGCCAACAAGTGGCAAAAGAAAAAGGAATAAAACATTGCATTGTTAACGATATCGATGGCGCGGACATCTTTCCGCGGAAACAGCGTCATGTCAAAGAATCGCTATTGTTAAGTGAAACAATGGCATAAAAATGGTAATGCATCCAGGAATCCAATTAACCTCACTTCCATGATATAACTACAGTATGAACAGTAAGTTATGGACTAGGCCTAGAACGTTCATATTTATGATTTAAATGAATGTAATGTTGAATTTTTCAAGTGACCTTTTTTTTCCGGTCAGTGTATTTATTTATTTATTCCAGTTTAATTTTATATTGTGATGGTTTTATAAAATGTATTCCATTTTCATCTTCTTTTTTACCGTTGGGATCTTCCAAGGGCCCCTTGCAAATTGCAATGCTCATCCCTCGTTGTTCCTTCTTCCTCCAATATCCGTTCAACCTTTCACTATGTAGCTATCTTTTTCTGCCACTCAGACCATTTTGAGCCTGATTATCTTCCTTCCTGTCTTTTATTCTGATAATCTCTCTCTATCGTCTATTCTTCTTCTTCTTCTTCTTCTTCTCCTTTTCTTATGTTGTTTCTTTCAATGCACATATACGGGGGAAGATCAAAAATTAGTTGCACTTCCCATGGCCATTTATCACACCACCGACACAACAGCGACACCCCTATAACGACATACAATGTAACGTCACTTTTCCACATAGTTTCCAAACATTTCTGCGAACGCACAACCAACTTATCGATGCCGGATGCATAAAAAGTTCCTCCAGCGTTCTGCAACCACACGGAGACAGCGGCCTTCACCTCCTCATGGGTCTGGAAACGTCGACCACCGAGCTCCGTTTTGAGCTTACCGACAGATGAAAGTCACATGGCGCTAGGTCGGGACTGTAGGGTGGACTTTGCCAGACCTCCCACTTGAAACGCAGCAGCAGTTCGCTCGTTTGGCGGGCCTTGTGAGATGTTGCGTTATCGTGCAACAAAATCACACCGGTGCTCAGTTTTCCCCGGTGCATCTCTTTAATCGTGCAATTCTTCCTTTTGGCCCATAGGAATCGGATTGTCGCTCGCAACTCATATTTGGAGTAAACGTCCAGTCGACGCGCCATTGCATTTGGCCGCTATTCACACCATACAAGAAGAGACACCACAGCGACCTGCCTAACAGACGTGTGGAGAGTGTCTGTCCCTTTCTCCGCTGTGCCCACGTTTGCAACCCACAGCGCGCTGCTGCAGCGCGTTAGTGCAACTAACTTTTTGATCCACCTTCGTATATATATATATTCACTTTTTGAATCCAAGTTGTTGTCGACTTCTTATTCAAAATATGTTTGCTTGGTTAACCTCTTGTCATCCATTCTGTATAATAGGCAAAACAATTATTATTCGCCTTTTCCGTAATGTTTATTTTGTTTTAATTTGCTACCGCCTCTCTGTTCCAGGTCAATGTCCTCGGCGCTCAAGTCTCTGGACTTGAGTTACAACGAGCTGGATGAGATTCCCTTCGAGGCGTTGCGAGTTCTCAAAGGACTCGACTGGCTGAACTTCCACAGGTGAGTGGTGCCCATGAAATCCAAAACGCCTCTTCATCTAAGACTTTTAATGTATCTCGATCAAAGCAGAAGATTGAGATTTAAATCCCAACTGCGGCCACATTTTAAAATCTTACTCAATGAATTTCACTCGATTTATGCCCTTTGGTCCTCAAATATCGAACTACAATTCGCTGCTCTTCACAAGTTGACGACAGTAACATGCGTGCCATGTTTGTTTCGTAGTTCAGGCTTATTTCGCTATAGCTGTACACGAAAACAAAATACTGTCTGTAGCGCAAACTTCAAAGTATATCGTCGTGAAATTTCAATATTCCAATACCAGGGGGATAAAAGGTTTTTCGTTACTTGCCGATCTGCCCTAATATATACACCTAAGTACACGGGGACGAATGAATTAACAAGAACAACAAAAAAAGGGAAAATAAGAACATTCGCATCACTGCTTTATACAATAGACGTCTCTGACCAAAGGTGTAACGCTGACGTGTTATATTTAAATTGGTATCGCTGCTCGCGAGGTATGATTTAGTGGACACATCACACGTACAGAAGATGATCTCATAAGCCTAGCCCTCATTGGATGAAAGGAGGTCAATATTACAAACATGTGGAATCAGCAAAGCGTGCTGGATACTGGATACTGGATACTGGATACTGTCTGTGTTGGCCATTTCGCAGTAAGCACTACATGTAGGCTACACAGTAGTGCGTGTGCTGCTCTCATAGGTAATTGCTAACCCACTGGCCTAATTCAGCCATTATACTGTGAGAACTGTATCGTTAAATCCCGATGTCAGGTGAGATTGTTGCGAGCACAATAATCTATTCGCACATTTAGAAGATATTGGTCATTTTCATCTGTTGCAGCAACCATATTAATTTCGTCTCTCGCTTGCTCAACGTTTTAAGTCAGCATACTGTTTAAATTGAAGTCCATGCATCACAGAATCGAGATGAGCCTTCCGCGGTCTTCCTCTTCTTTCTTCCCCAGAACTCTTCCAGTGGTCAGGAACTCATTATGGCTTAGGGTGTGGCTAACAAATGTTGTTTTCCTCTTTCTACAGTAGTGATAATTTACTTGTTTCTTCTACTGCCTTGAGGAACTATTCGTTAGTATTTTTCTCCGTCCAACTAAATGTCAGCATTCTTCTCCACATCCACATTTCCGCTGCTTCCAGGCATTGTATGTCCTGTTTCCTTAGAACCCAAGTTTCGCATCCGTGTATCAAAACACTCCAAACAAATGTTTGGTTAAACGTTTTTCTAGTTTTAATGTTAATCACCTTGGTTTTGGAGGTATTCAGTTTCAAATTTGCTTCCTTTAGCGTTGATGACAAGACTCGCAGCATTTTACTTAGTTCCTTGGTACTTATTTAAGTACTCCAAGCACGAGTCCAGTATTACCAGCAGCATTGTGTTTGACTGGTTTCATGCAGCCCTCCATGCCCCCCTGTCCTGAGCTAATCATTTCATCTCTGCATAGCTACCACACCCTACATAAGAGGCAATCTGTTTAACATATTCTAACCTTGGTCTACCCCTACAGTTCTTATCCTCGACCCTTCCTTCCGTAACTAAGTTTGGTATTCCCGGGAGTCTTAGTATGTGTCCTACCAACCTATCTCTTCTCTTCAATAGCACTCATCTCTCCCGCTTGTCTTAACACCTCTTTATATGTTATTCTATCTACCCATCTCATCTTCATCATTCTCCTGTAACGCCACATTTCAAACGCTTCAATTCTCCCCTTATCTGCTGCTCCAACAGTCCAAGTTTCACTTCCATAGAGCTCCAAATATGACCTTCCAATACCTAAATCTATATTTGATGTCAACAGATTTATTTTCTGTACAAATGCTTTCCTTGCCTGAACCAATAAACATACACCGTGGTACCACAGCCTTGTTCTACTAAGCCACTGCTGTCCAGCAGATTGCGGGGAGACGCGACATCAGCGAATCGCATCCCCTAGGCCTTCAATGTGTTTTCGAGACCAGGCCTATTTGTTGCGTGGAATAAATTTCTATTTTTTTATAGCGTATGGCTTTTAGTGCCAGGAGTGTCTGAGGACATGTTCGGCTCGCCAGTTTTGTAGCTGCTTCGAGACCGACACCCAATGGGTGAGCTACAAGTACCGTTGGGGAGGAAAGGGGGAATGCCAGGACGAGGAGTTGGAAGGTTGCGGCTGTGGCCTATAGTTAGGGACCAACCCCGGCATTTGCCTGGAAGGAAGATGGGAAACCACAGAAGACCATCTTCAAGGTTGCCGGCGGGGGGATTCCAACCTCCTCGCCTCCCGGATGTCAGCGACTGCCAGCAGTCATGCCGTAACGATCACGGCTAACTCACCCGGTATTAAGACATTGAAACTGTGGAAGTGGGTCTCGCCGAATTCTCCGCATCAAAACCCCGAGACGGTACCGTCGCAGGATAAGAACACCGTAGAATCTGATGAAGTCCACTTTGAAGAATAGTTTAATTTCTAGTCAGAAAATTTACTAAATAACATTTTCTTAAAAAAACGACATTATTTATGAATTTACTATTGTAAATTCATTGCGTTAGACTACAATATATATAGATCTATCAACCACCCAGTTGCCTTATGTGGTGCTGAATGTGTTAACAAGTAGTTCCGTGAAGAACTATACAGCCTATTTTCATATATCCTACTCATGTTAATTGCCTCTATCAACATACAAAATTTCAGTTAAATTGCTGTAACAGATTCGTAGATATTGAGAACCATCTTAATATTTCATATGGTCGCCAGGATGGATTTTTATTTTTGTACTATTACATTAAGATTATTGTGTACGTGTGGTATTCAAACTTCAATCGCATGATTAGAACACAAGAAGTAAAAACGAGATTTTAAAATTACGCACAGCAGCCATCTTGTGATTATGCAATCAATTGAAATAAATTACATGCCAGTGGATCAACATTTGTACAAGCATTTAACGTGCAACGTTTCACGGCACTCGGATAGTTAATTCGCAAGAAACGTCCATTTAAATATTTATACTTCGCGTCGCCGCCATGTTGGATTTGTGCTCACCAGGTTACTGAAAGTCCTATAGGTGAACATATGTTCATAGTCTCTATGAACATAAAAAAATCAGTTTGGTTGCTGTAAAAGATTCATAGATATTGAGAACCGTCTAAATATTTCGGAAGCTCGCCATTTAGGATTGTTATATGTATACGCAATAGAGTTATGTACCATTCAAGGACAATTATTGCCTAGGTTCATTATTCAAACTTTCACTTCGATCGCATGATAACGACACAAGAAATAAAAACCTTAATTTTAAAATTTCGCACAGCCGCCATCTTGAGGTTATGTAAACAATTGAATTAAATTAGATGGCAGTGCATTACAATCTGCAAAATCATTTACTGCACCACATTTCACTGCGCTCAGAGAGTTAAATCACGAGAAAAGTCTATTAAAATATTTCAAATTCGCTTGGTCGCCATGTTCGTTTTGTACTTTACAGGTTTATGAAATATACATAGGTAAACTTGTATCAGTGCCCTTTATCCCTATTCAAAATTGCAGGCTGATATCTGTAATAGTTTCGGAGATATACAATGTCAGTGAAATATTTCGCATAGCCGCCATTTTGAGGTTATGTAAACAATTGAACTAAATTTGACTCCAGTGCATTACAATGTGTATAAACATTTGCTGTACCAAATTTCATTATGTTTGGATAGTTAAATCGCGAGAAAAGTCTTTTTAAAAGTCTCAACTTCGCTTGACCGCCATGTTGGTTTTGTAGTCACCAGGTTTTTGAAAGTCTCATAGGTGAACTTCTAGTAGTGCCTTTTATCACCGTACACAATTTCAGGGCGATATCTGTAATAGTTTCGGAGATATTGCATGCTAGTGAAATATTTCGCACAGCCGCCATGTTGGATTGGTGAGACGTAACAAAATTTGAAGGGCACGGTCGAGGTCGCCGGGAATAGTGCTATGAACTTACCGAGTTTCATTGAAATCGCTCCAGCCGTTTAGATTTTATTAGGGACACACACACACACACACCTCACACTCACACACACGCACACACACACACACGGACAAAAGGTGATCTCATAAGCCTAGTATTTTCAAAATTGAAAATAGGCTAAAAATGAGGGAATAGTAGACTTATGAGATCGGGCAAATGTGTGTCTGTCTGTGTGAGTGTTCCCCCATATCAACTCCTAAACGGCTGCAGCTATCAAAACCAAATTTGGTATGAGTAAAAACATATGCCTGAATACCTCACGGCCATATTTTAAAATGAAGTCAGTGCTACCATCTACTGACAAATCGCAATTGAAAGTTGAGGTCAATGTTGAATATCTCGAAAGATGTGCATGGGAATAGTTGCAAAGATGACACACGTATAGATAATATTACATCATATTACATAATATTTACTGGAGACCATACATGAGAGTGTTGCCAACATGATTCTATGCCTGCTGATAGGTAGAGCCCTGCGCGGATAGACAAAACGTTATCCGCATCCGCCCCGCATCCGCACGGCTGTTATCCGCATCCGCCCCGCATCCACGCGACTTTTACCCACACATTTGTTATCGGAATCTACTGGCATTACAATAATATTTTCAATGTGTTGCTTTATACTTTATCTTTTAGACATTTGAGCAGCAAGTCGAACCCTTAGGCTATGTATGTCATGTGCTCTGTCTAAAATGAATGTTACACAGTCAGAATTGCAACCCTTTTCAGTTCGGAGTGTTGATTATGCTTAACGACATAATTTGAATGGGATTAGCGTAAATCATCATCTTACATTTGTCATGAAAAACCATAACGGAAATAGTACAGTATGCAACGAGCCTATAATGGCTATAATTAAGACACGAGTATTTTTTATAAAACGAGCGTATGCGAGTTTTATAATTTCCATACGAGTGTCTTAATTACCATTATAGGCGAGTTGCATACGACTGTTTATGTTCGACGATAATTATAACTTTATTATATGTTTTAACATAAATATTCATAAACATCTGTTGAGAGTCAGCTACTGGAATTTTGTGATCGCAGAGCGAGCGTTGGGTGTTATATCTCTGCCTTTCAAGAGCTTTGAACGACCGACGCATGCGCTCTGTGAGATTGCAATGCCATATGCAAACCATATGTTTACATCTGCCGTCCCTCAGTAATATTGTCACCGGTGTCAGTTGAAGACAATGCGCTGTGTAGAAATTAGTGTTGGTGATTTTAAGGTACAGTGCTATTTCTTGTCTCATATTCGCCAGTTTATTTACGCGAACATATGGACGGTGGGTATTCCATGTCGGTAATTTATTATAGTTCGATGTTGTGTTTATGTCCGACATGTTGGATTTTGAGCGCATGCGCGAAGTTATCGTTACCTAATTGGTCAATGAACGAGCTCTGATCGGCTGGAGAAACTGTATCATAATGGAAAACAGTGTTATAATGACCATCATTATGATACAGTTTTCTGACACATAATAGTGAGGGTCGAACATAAAATATGATATGCCATAAACACCCGGCCCTAATAAGGGAGAGTGGGGGAATTGTGCGCACTTAAGCAAGAATTGGTCTTGTGATGATGAAATAATAGATAACACAACTGCAGTTATGATTAAGGGAGCCATAGTAACTCTATATTCGATGTGCAGAAACAAATTTAATTCAAAAATAAGTTTGGTGGACTATAATTCGAAATCTCGCAAATATGCATTTGCGCACGATTACCCACCTTGCAGGGTAATCATGCACATGGGTTGGGAAATTGTGCGCATGGGATGAGTGTTAGAAAGCCATACTAACACAATGTGAATTGGCAGAAACTTGTACTGTGCATTAACAATAGAATATTCCAATGCTTTTTTACAAAAGCATAACAATGCAATGAATTAAAATTCTACAGTTTTGGATACCGGTATTAGAATAAAATATCTTCGTTTCGTCAGTATTAAAGGAGGCAATCCAATTTAGGCTTGTTCTTTCAGGCTATCTCAACGTTAATGCAGGATAACTCTTCAAGAACTCATACAACCAATATTTGCCTGCTAGACTTTTAACTCTATGGAAATTATGGGGAATCTTATTCTCCTCTGCAAACTTGAACTCGAATCGTCTGACAAGCGTTGTGGGCGTTAAGCCATAAAATAATTTTGCCAATGTCAAAAGGTATTCGGATAATCATGACTAAATTTCGTTGGTAAAACAGCTTTACGGAGCAAGACAATTTTGCAGCAACTGCTTTGGTAGGATTCACTGGGGAATGTTGAAACTTCTCCCCACTTTCCTTATTTTCCTCCCATCATCCCTAATTGCACGTCGAGATTTCTGCACATTTTCTGCTGGGTAGGAGTTTTTCTCCGTGTTCCGCGTATAATTTCTTGGCATCTGGAGAACAAACACGAAATATTTTGCCATTAATGTCGCGTTGTATTTGTGTTTGTAGTACTTGTATCATATATGATCTGCGAACCATACCCCACTCTGCTTTTAAAACGTAACTCACTGAATCCCGGTAAACTAATCTATTATATTGAAAAATAAATATATGCAAAACCACTGTACATACTGCCATTTAAAACTACATTTAATTTTAAATAATTGAATCACAACTGTAGGCTTACCTTCTTATTTGCTGGCTACAGAAAATAACATGCAACGTGTTAAGTTTCTTCATCCAAGCCTCCGGTTATCACATAGCGACTGGCATCATGCTGACTGTCCCTATCTGATAGCTACGATGACAGCTTTAGGGTGGCAGTGAACTGAGTTGCTAGTTGTACTACCAAATCGAAAAACATGGCTGCGCACAATTGCCCAACTTTCTCCATGATATTCAACAAGTTCGGGTTGTATTCTAAAAACTATCCGCAAATTTACTCCAAACATTATCCGCAGCTTACCCGCTATCCGCAAAGACATGCAAAGTATATCCGCATGGCGAAAAATGTTGCGGATATCCGCGGATTTATCCGCGGATATCCGCATCCGCGCAGGGCTTTAGTTGATAGGTCCAATATTTAAATGCATGTAACTTCCATACTATCTACTGAATTTCAACCAAATTTGGTTTGTGATTCGCTGACCAGAGTAGATATGAATAGGCGTTCTTTTTTAGTGTCAACAGGGCTGCTAACGTTTAAAAAATGCACTCTATACTTTCTTATCATAATCTCAATATATCAGAAAGTATGCTGGCCAACAGTTCTAAACTTTGCATACATATAGACCTACCAATGTTGGTTAATTTTCGTTAACCGATATACGACAGTACTGCCAACATGATTCTACGCGTGCTAATAGGTTTAATGTTGAATCACATGTAACTTCCATACTAATAAATGCAGTTCTTTCAAAATTGGCACATATATAGATCATAATATTTCAATTTGAGATTAACATCCCATTTATGGCAGTGTCGCCAACCTGACTTTACGCATGCTGATAAATTCAATATTTAAATACATGTAACGTGCATACTATATATTGGACGTCAACCAATTTTTGCATGTGCGTTTTTGCATGGAACTAAGAATATAGAGTCGCCAGGTCTGCCAACTGTTGATATATGGTCTCTATAATTTTAAGAAAAGAAGGTTCTTTAGTTCGTCACGGAACTACTTGTTGTTTCATTTGATGAGTTTGGTCATCGTGGTTATTCAGCTTTATGATAAAGACTATGTTTTACCGCAGTACCTTGAGACCTAACTCTTGTAAAAGTGATTAAGGTCCTGTGATTGCTTGAACTTTAAGCAATACTTACTCAGCTGATAGCTTTCTAAACCTAATTATCTGGGGGAAAACATCCATTCGTGTATTTTACTACATGATTAAACAGGGATATTGCGTTGATAATATTTACTTGTCGTTAGAGCCACGGCGATAAACTGTTAACGATGAAGACAGCTCCTAATGCTCATCTCCTTGAGGGGTGTAAATGATCTCCAAACCTCGCACAACTCCGGTAATGTAATTTATGCACCTAGGCGGAATTATACTGTGTAATTATGGAGTAACTGGTAATCGAGTTACTGGAAATTAGTCATTAGATTTTGCTGGGATTTTACAGCAGCCGCAAATTGTAGTGATAGGAGCCATTTTACAGTGTTACCTAATTGTATTAAAGAATGCTTTCCAGTCGGTCAACACAAATTGTTCCTAGGCTGATTTTGGAAGGTAGAATAAGAAAAGATAAGAGAACGTTCATGGCATTTGTAGACTTAGAAAAGGCTTTTGATAACGTTGATTGGACTAAATTGTTTGACATTTTGAAAATGATTGGAATAAAGTATAGGGATAGGAGGGTGATCTACAGTCTATACAGAAACCAGACAGCAGTCATTCGAGCTGAAGGACATGAGAGAGAAGCTGGTATTCAGAAAGGTGTGAGGCAAGGCTGCAACTTATCACCCATACTTTTCAATCTTTACATTGAACAAGCAATGAAGGAAATTAGAAAGAAATTTAAAGTGGAAGTGAAGATTCAAGGAGAAATAATTTCAACTCTGAGATTTGTTGATGACATCGTCATCTTGGCCGGCACGCCTGAGGATTTGAATGAGTTTTTGAATGGTATGGACTCCGTCTTGAGGAAAGAATTCATGATGAAAATTAATAAATGTAAAACAAAAATATTGGAATGCAGTCACAATAAATCAGAAACCTCTATATACATCAAATTGGCTGGGGAAAAACAAAAGGAAGTAGGAGACTTCTGTTACTTAGGAAGCAAAATAACCAGTGATGGACGAAGCAAAGATGATATAAAAAGTAGGTTGGCTCAGGCAAGGAAAGCATTTCTACAGAAAAGGAATCTGTTGACATCGAATATAGATTTAGGTATTAGGAAGACATTTTTGAAAACCTTTGTCTGGAGTGTGGCGCTCTATGGAAGTGAAACTTGGACTATTGGTGCAGCAGAAAAGAGGATAATTGAAGCATTTGAAATGTGGTGTTACTGGAGAATGATAAAGATCAGATGGGTAGATAGGGTTACAAACGAAGAGGTATTAAGACGAGTGGGAGAGGAGAGATGTTTCTGGCGACTGCTAATGAAGAGAAGAGATGGGTTGGTAGGACAGTTACTAAGACACCCAGGAATAGCAAGCTTAGTTATGGATGGAAGGGTCGAGGACAAGAGCTGTAGGGGTAGACCAAGGTTAGAGTATGTTAAACAGATTGCCTCGGATGTAGGGTGTGGTAGCTATGTAGAGATGAAACGATTAGCTCAGGACAGAGTGGCATGGAGATCTGCATCAAACCAGTCAGAAGACTGAAGACTCAAACAACAACAACAACAACAACAACAACAACATTAGGCGGGAAACAAGTATTTATATGTTCTAACATGAGTAATGTTTATCAAAATAAAACACGCTTTTATGTACAACAAGTAGTTCCGTGACGAATTAATGAGCCTACTTTTCTTAAAATTTAAGATTCCCGCTAATCTATATCTAGAATAATGACGAAATCAAGTTGGTAATACTAACATTTCTAAGCACTGCAGTTTGATTTACGTCTGAAATAGTATAGCCTAATAGAGTAACGTACTACAGTAGGCAGCCCTGGTGACTCTGAATATATTCTTACATCCATCTCTTAAGGCATAGAATGCACATACAAAATTTGGTTGAAGTCTACTGGACAGTATGGACGTTACATGCTGTTTGATACTGGATTTATCAGTGCGCGTAAAATTATGTTGGGAACAATGTCATGTATGTGATGCTTTGAATAAATCTGAAATATTGCGATCTATTATAGTGCCAATTTTGGATACAATCCATTCGTTAGTATAGAAATTACATGTAATTACAAATTGAAAGGTGATTTCAATAGCCTATTTGTTTCATAAGATGAAAAAAGCCTAAAAATGAGTCGTACTCCTGGTGACAATAATGTACGCTGTGTGGCTCAAGGTAATCTTCCATTATTGGTCTATTTTTCATAACAATTGCTCCTACAGAAGTTCAATAATTACCAGATTGTCTCCCGTTTGATGTTACGACAGCCATAAAATGACTAATGGGAGCAATATCGAAAATCAATGTGGAGTTCAGTGATACTTCGCACTTGTGAAAAGACGTTTTAGAGAGTCCGATTAATCTTTTGTGACACTCTCGTGGTAGCGAGGGTGTGATACAGTAAATGCAACAAGATGTCCGTTAAGCAGTGAGGCCTTGGTATATAACTTACGGGCACCACGTACTCTTGGGCATACGAATTGTGCACATTAGCTGCCATCGTTATACTATGCATGTTCTGGGTGTATGGTATAGGTACAGCCATAATTCTCTTAACATGTAAAAAGCAGAACATTCAGAGCTGATTATGGCCATGAAATGATACTTTGCTTTTATAGAATGCGTGAAATGAGTACGAATTTCGACATAGAAATTTTCAGGGGGAAAAATGTATTACAGTAATATACTTTAGGTACACATTCCTCAGTTGTTTACCGATCAAATACTCTCAAATTTTGTTGACAAATTGTGAATGGATAATGACAGACGAATAACCACTTTTTATATTATTACTGGGTTAGAATGTAAGAAACAATTCAAAACAAACCTTAGAAAATATTATAAACAATCTAAATGTTTGTTGGGATTTTGTTTCTTACATTCTAACCCAATAATAATTTTAAAAAGTGGTTACTCGTCTGCCATTATCTATTCTCAATTTGTGAACAAAATTTGAGAGTATTTGATCGGTAAACAACTGAGGAATGTGTTCCTTAAGTAACTAATGCATTTTATTTTCTGAAAAGTATTATGTCAAAATTCGTACTCATTTCACACATGCTGTAATAGCAAAGTGGCATTTCATGGCCGTAATCAGCTCAGAATATACTGCTCCTTACATGTTACAAGAAGAATAGCTGCACCTTTACCATAAACCCAGAAAATGTATAGTATAATAATGCAAGCTAACGTGCACAATTCGTATGCCCAAGAGTACCAGTACGTGGTGTCCTCTATATCGCAACAAGAATAGTAACCTTAAATAGCCCAAAAAACTCTTAGTTCGCGGTAATTGGGATTCATCATCTAGATGAATCTACACTGTTCCAACTCAATTTTGAAGCGAAGTATGCCTACACAAGTACAGTCACCGCAATATCTCAGGTTATCAGACATATTATACATACATCCCCAATTCGTATGCCCAAGAGTACCAGTACGTGGTGTCCTCTATATCGCAACAAAAATTGTAACCTTAAATAGCCCAAATAACTCTTAGTTCGCGGTAATTGGGATTCATCATCTAGTCTAGATGAATCTACACTGTTCCAACTCAATTTCGAAGCGAAGTATGCCTACACAAGTACAGTCACCACAATACCTCAGGTTACCAGACATATTATACATACATCCCAGTTCATGGGACTGATGACGGCGAAGTTTCACACCCCTTGAGGAGAACAATGTAAGCATTTATTCAATCGTGTATTGTGTAATTAGTTCACTTATTTAGGACCACGTCATGGCTTAGTGTCTAGCTTTCTTCTGTCGGGGAAAATGTATAGATACTGGAGTTTAGACGTCAATAAGAACGTTATACGTAGTCTTACATGAAAACAAGCTACACCCATCTTTTCACTATTTTATTCTGCGTTTATCAATGTAGAGTAAACATTTGTATTGTAATCCATTAAAATGTTATAGCTGATTGAACATAAAAGTGCTGGTTATTTTTACCAAGTCTAACGGAGCGAAAACTTAGATTGATCATTAGATTAAAAGTATTAATCAGATCATAATGAAACTTTAATACGTCTTGAAGAATCTTCTTGTTAACCTGTATACGGAGTTTTAATGTGTGACGGTTCTGAAAATAGTGGTTGTTAATTTTGTAAACCAACTTTTTCTCGGGATTGGATGGTCGTAGCAGCATGAAATATGGCTTGTTGTGAGGCTCATAGCAATGCAAAGTTAAACAAAAAACTACGTTTTATTTACCTAGGCTGTCACAGCGGAGGTCCGGGTTCGATTCCCGGCTATGCCAAGGAATTTAATTCTGGTGTGAGAGCTGGAGCGGGGTGAGGCAAGACGGAGAAGAGATGGGTTCGATTCCTACCTCAGCCATCTTGGAAGTGACTTATCCCTGGTTTCTCACTTGTACTCAAGATAAATGCTGGGATGGTATCTAGCTTAAGGCCACGGCCACTTCCTCCACAAATACTACCTCCCCAGTATCTCGTGTTTGGTTTCTACTTTTTAGCACCCCTCCCAGGGGTTCACATCTAGTGGGACGTAAGTTGGCGACCACGGCACCCCATCTTAGTCCAGCATTGCTTCCACTAACTTGTGCCGGGCTCCTCTCCGTCTTCTTTCCTGTCGGCCTCTCTTGGTCAACTTTTGTTCTCTTCCGACCCGACGATATTAAGGTATCTGAGGCCTAGAGATTCTCTTCCTTTCCCGCTTTAATAGGCCCTTGTCTCATTTTTCCTGATACCCTCCTTCTGCGAGGGGTCAGCCTTCTTTTTCTTTTCATGTTATCTTCTGCCTTCTGCACAAGGCCCTTAAGGAGGCAGGGTGTATGTAACCCCACCACTTCTGGTGCACCCTGGATATTGCTGCACCCTCAAGGGCTCACGGCTGGTGAGTTTGGGAGTTGGCGACCCTGACGGATTCCTGAGCAGTGTCAGTTTATCCCCCTTTTTCCACTGACTTTGGGGCGGGCCCTCTCCTCTTTCTCTTTCCTATCTGCCTTTCATGGCTCTCCTTCCCTTCAAGTCCCTCAATCCTCATTCTTCGAGGGTTGAGGGCATTTATTTTCTTCCTGTCCTTTATTTGCCTTATCCTTTATTTGTTTACCATTTCTTCTTCTAGTTTGTAAGTCTGTGGTTAGTATTAGTTATAGTTTTCATTCTCATCTCATCTTTCACTATCACCCAAACCATCAGGGGCCGATAACCTAGATGTTAGGCCCCTTAAAACCCAATTATCTGCATCACTACTGAAGATTAAGTCGCCTTGGAGGAGAGGATTCATGTGTGTTTCACAGTCTCGACCGTCTAACAAGCCTAGACACAGCCATCAATAACAAAAGGCGAGCGCTAACGATCAGCTGATCCTGACATCTCAGACGGTACACAATTAGCAGGCGTGTTCCTTGTCAATTGGAACGTGACACTTCGCCACGAATGAGACAGGCAGAACGCTTCATTAGCATTGAGAGGACAGAAGGGTGGCTTCAAGTCAACAATGCCTGGCATGGTGTGAGTCAGGTATTCCCCGTCTCTTTAGTTCTCTTTGAATATATCAAATATTTGCTAGCACCAATGGTCCAAGGTACAATATTAATACAGCCCTGAGATTTGCTGACGAAATTGTTATCTTAGCCGAGTCATTAAACGACTCTAAGGGGGGCGTACAGGTTAAGAAACCAAAACAATAACGATTTGAAGATTGTGGGGTTGGAAGGATTTGAAGGTTTTTAAGGAAAATTGAATTTCAATACTTTTTGGATGCAAATCAAATGTTATACTTAACTACGACCCTATATAACTAATAAGCTCATTCTAAGGCACCTTGATTTTATTCCTGGAATAACCCAATTAAAAGAATAAATAACACGTAGTGAAGAACTATACAGCATATATTCATATATCCTACTCATGTTAATTGCCTCTATCAACACACAAAATTTTAGTTTGAAGGTTGTGATAGATTCGTAGATATTGAGAACCGTCTAAATATTTCAGATGGTTCGCAGGTTGGATTTTTATTTATGAACTATTACATGAAGATTATTGTGTACGTGTGGTATTCAAACTTCAATAGCATGATTAGAACACAAGAAGTAAAAACGAGATTTTAAAACTTCGCACAGCTGCCATCTTGTGGTTATGAAAACAATTGAAATAAATAAGATGCCAGTGGATTAATATTTGTATAAGTATCTAACTTGGAAAGTTTCACTGCACTCGGATAGTTAAATCGCGAGAAACGTCCATTTAATATGAATACTTCGCGTCGCCGCCATGTTGGATTTGTGCTCACCAGGTTACTGAAAGTCCTATAGGTGAACTTATGTTCATAGCCTCTATGAACATAAAAATTCAGTTTAATTGCTGTAAAAGATTCGTAAATATTAAGAACCGTCTAAATATTTCGGATGCACGCTATTTTGGATTGTTATATGTATAGGCCATAGAGTTATGTACAATTAAAGGAAAATTATTGCGTAGGTTCGTTATTCAAACTTTCACTTCGATCGCATGATTACGACACAAGAAATAAAAACTTAATTTTAAAATTTTGCACAGCCACCATCTTGAGGTTATGTAAACAATTGAACTAAATGAGATGCCAGTGCATTGCAATGTGTATAAACATTTGCTGTAATAAGTTTTATTACGTTTGGATTGTTAAATCGCGAGAAAAATCTATTTAACAGTCTCAAATTTGCTTGGCCGCCATGTTAGTTTTGTAGTTACCAAGTTTTTGAAAGTCTCATAGATGAACTTCTAGTAGTGCTCTTTATCACCGTACACAACAACTTCAGGGTGATATCTGTAATAGTTTCGGAGATACTGAATGCTGGTGAAATATTTCGCACAGTCGCCATGTTTGATTGGTGAGAGACAATACAATTTGAAGTGCACGGTCGGGGTCGGCCAGAATGGTGCTATGATCTTACAGAGTTTCATTGAAATCGCTCCAGCCGTTTTGAAGTTATTAGGGAGGACACAGACACACCATCACACACACACGCACACACAGACACACGGACAAAAGTTGATCTTATAAGCCTATTTTTTTTTTCATAAAATGAAAATAGGCTAATAATATTCTTACCAAGGTTCATGAGGTAATATCTGATGTTTGCATAATAATGGAAACAGGTAGACTAATAGAAGGGCTATTTCTACATTTTAAAAAATAAGAAAATAACGGCAACTAAGAAGAATCGAAGAGGAAAGGTTAGGCGTGCAGAACTTTAGGGATCAAAACCACACTCAAATGGTGAACTTTTTTCTCGAACATTAATAGATTTTTTTGAAAGTATAGAAGCTAAAAACGATTTGTAGATTGTAACTGTGCCTGTCATATACCTTGTATAACAATCATATACAATTCAAAGGAAACACACACATCTTGCTATTAGCAGCGAAGCTTAACATTTTATAAATTCAAATCGTAGCTATTTTTTATCAATTTTACAAAATTTGGTTATTGCCTTGTGTTGACTTTTCCTCATATCTCCCGCGTTTATATGATTTTTTGACTGATATTTTTATGATAGTGGGTAAACAAAAGTTAGGTGTTTTTCAGTCGGTCAACAGGATTTTACCCAAATGAGATGGGTCCCGGGACATTCTCAATAGCGCCTGAAGAGGGTTTGTAGAGATGAAACGATTAGGTCTGGACAGAGAGGGGCTGCATCAAACCAGTCAAACGACTGAAACAACAACAACGATGTAGCCAAGCTAGATAAGGGATTAATAAGGAAAACATGTTGTTGGATCAGAATGTACGATGTACCTTTTTCTTCAATAAACCTAGGCTGGTATTAACGGCAGTATTTAAGGTGCCGGGACATTCTCAATAGTCCGTTTGCGCCTGAAGAGGGTTTGTAGAGATGAAACGATTAGGGCTGGACAGAGAGGGGCTGCATCAAACCAGTCAAAAGACTGAAACAACAACAACGATGAAGCCAAGCTAGATAAGGGATTAATAAGGGGAAAATGTTGTTGGATCAGAATGTACGATGTACCTTTTTCTTCAATAAACCTAGGCTGGTATTAACGGCAGTATTTAAGGTGCCGGGACATTCTCAATAGTCCGTTTGCGCCTGAAGAGGGTTTGTAGAGATGAAACGATTAGGTCTGGACAGAGAGGGGCTGCATCAAACCAGTCAAAAGACTGAAACAACAACAACGATGAAGCCAAGCTAGATAAGGGATTAATAAGGGAAACATGTTGTTGGATCAAAATGTACGATGTACCTTTTTCTTCAATAAACCTAGGCTGGTATTAACGGCAGTATTTAAGGTGCCGGGACATTCTCAATAGTCCGTTTGCGCCTGAAGAGGGTTTGTAGAGATGTAACGATTAGGTCTGGACAGAGAGGGGCTGCATCAAACCAGTCAAAAGACTGAAACAACAACAAGGATGTAGCCAAGCTAGATAAGGGATTAATAAGGGAAACATGTTGTTGGATCAGAATGTACGATGTACCTTTTTCTTCAATAAACCTAGGCTGGTATTAACGGCAGTATTTAAGGTGCCGGGACATTCTCAATAGTCCGTTTGCGCTTAAAGAGGGCTTTTTAGCTTATGCGTGGCGGGTATGAAACCAGGTCTTTAATAGTTGATGATCATCCTGAATACAGTAACATACACCACGTTAGAGAGACTAGACGTGGCAACTTACAGTTATATTTGTACGAGTAACACATGGCACTAAGGAATGCGAGAGGGAGAATAGCGCAACGAGATAACGGACCCTCATACACAGGAATTTCCCTACAGTTGAGTGCAGACAGTGACAAGTGAACTGCTCTCAACAGAACCGCGCAAGACTCAACCACATATTCACTCAAACAGACAAATACCGGAGGTCAATCACCACTTCCAGTATCTGAACAAAACATCACATAGACCACAACTAACAAATACTGACGAGTTGCATTATCTCAACTAATACTGTAAATACATAAGTACTGTAATATTGTAAATATTGTCACCCAAACTTTCAGACATAGATTTTATAGCCTAAGTGTAATGGATCTGATGATGATCGCTTGACGATCGAAACTGGTCATCCAAGAGTATTTATTAATCTCATGTATTTTTTTTTCAGGATTAGGGAATAACCCATCTCATTTGTGTACAATCGTGTTGACCGACTGAAAAGCACCAAACTTTTGTTTACTAAGGCAACCTGAAAAATAGCTTCAAATAACATAATGTTGAGAGTGGGTGTTAACCTACAGATACACAATTAACATATCACACATTTCCACATTATTAATTAATTAAGCGTTATTAAACCATTTTTATTCTGAACAAACTCAAAAAGTATGTTTAATGATTCTTAGAAAGACTAATTAAAGCCAGAAAGGTTCGAGTGAGTTTCATTTTGTAGCTGAAGGAGTAACAGCCACTTTCAAAAACAAATAGTCCTAAAATGTCTATAAACACGGGAGATGAGAGGGAAAATCAGGAAATAGCAAAAACCAAAATTTGACAATTAGTTCCGTGAAGAACTAAATAGCCTATTTTCATACATCCTATTTGTGTTAATTGCTTTTATCAACATACTCAATTTCAGTTTGAATGCTGTAATAGATTCGTAGATATTGAGAACCGTCTAAATATTTCGGATGGTCGCCAAGTTGGACTTTTGTATGCAATAGAGTTATATACTTTAGTTATATTGCGTAGGTTCATTATTCAAACGTTGACTTCGATCACGTGATTAGGACACAAGAAATAAAACCTAATGTTAACATTTCGCACAGCCGCCATCTCGAGTTAATGTAAACAATTGAACTAAATTAGATGCCAGTGCATTACAATGTGTATATACATTTGCTGTACCAAGTTTCACTGCGCTCGGATGGTTAAATCGCGAGAAAAATCTATTTAAATGTTTCGAATTCGCTTGGCCTCCATGTTGGATTTGTGCTCCGTATTAGGTTATTGAAAGTCACATAGGTGAACTTCTAGTACTGCCCTTTATCACGGTACAACATTCCAGAGTCATATATCAGTAACAGTATCGGAGATATGGAATGCTGGAGAAATATTTCGCACAGCCGCCATGTTGGATTTGCGAGCCGCAATAAAATTCGATGACTATGGTCAGGGTCGGACAAATTATTACTATGACCTTACCGAGTTTCATTGAAATCACTCCAGCCGTTTTTATTAGGGACACACACACACACACGCACTCACACACGGACAAAAGGTGATCCCATAAGCCTATTCTTTTCATAAATGAAAATAGGCTAAAAATGGATAAAAATAGTTACAATTGAATTTTGAAAATTTAATGCTTTGCATCTAATAGAAAGATGTGTGCGCAAGGTCACGCGTTCAAACCCGGCCTAAGTCGTCGGATTTTTTAAGAGTGTTAAAATCCCTCAGTATGCCTTCCTTCAGAGGGGAAGTAAAGCCGGCGGTCCCATGTCATAGATTTATGGCATGTTAAAGAACCTTCCACTAATTACACCTGTGTTGGACCGTTCCCTCACCTTCAAAGACCATTACACAGATACAAAAATGAAAGTTTGTGCTAGGAATAACATTATTAGGAAACTGACCGGCAACAACTGGGGAGCACATCCAGATGCCCTCCGCACATCCGCCCTTTCTCTGTGCTTCTCCGCTGCTGAATATGCAGCACCTGTATGGCACAACTTCAGCCATGCCAAACAGGTAAATATTGCCCTAAATGAAACAGGACGGATTGTAACAGGCTGCCTGCGGGCAACCCCTGTTAACAAAATATACCACCTAATGGGCGTAGCACCTCCAGATATCCGAAGAAGAACGGCAGCTGAAATAGAAAGAAAGAAGCAGGAGACGGACCCAAGACACCTCCTATTTGGAAGTGAACATCAACTACCAAAACTGAAATCGAGAAAAAGTTTCCTCCAGATGACACAACCAATTCAGACACCACCTGCAAACCGTCGGATACAACTCTGGCGTAGTTCATCATCAGAGAAATATTGGGACAACCCCAAAGAAGAACTTGCTGCGGGTCATCACCTCCCATACGAGACATGGAAGGTCCTTAATAGACTGAGGACTGGAGTATCTCGGTGTAAGGTGAACATGAAGAAATGGGGATTCATCTCAGAGGACGAACCATGTGAGTGTGGTGAACATCAAGACCACCAGCACCTACTCAACTGCAGGAAACTATCAGAACCTGTCTCCATGGACGATCTGGTAGCCGCCAGTGATAAGGCAGTTCGTGCAGCGGAATTCTGGGCATCACGTGGAATATAAAGATGCACATATACTTTATAATCTTTGTATATACATATTTTTAATATGTTATGTTCTGGACACGTATAAATAAATAAAATCAGTAATCTATTTTTAGAAACTTTTGAGTCGGTCAACACGGAGTTACAAATAATTTCCTTGTGCCTGAAACAAAAGAGGCATGAATAGTATTTATACATTTAGTAAAGCTCTGAAGGTAGAGGGAGAATTCGGATTAGGTGAAAGAAATGATCTAGGAAGCAGGCTAATGGAATTCTGCACCGAGCAGAGCTAACACCTTATTCAATAACCACAATACAAGAATATACACTTGGATGAGACCAGGAGATGAAGGGCGTTACCAAATCGTATTCATTATGGTCAAGCAGGGATTTCGAAACCATATTTGCTGGGGTGTGCGCATTTCAAAGGTATAGACATAATATAGCACTTAACGTTTTAGAAATATTAACGAGTTGAAACCAATATCTATCTACAGAAAATAGTAATGCCCAGGACTTGAATTATTCAGAATTAATAAATAACAAGTAGTTCCGTGAAGAACTATACAGCCTATTTTCATATATCCTACTTATGTCAATTGCCACTAACAACATACAAAATTTCAGTTTGATTGCTGTAATAGATTCATAGATATTGAAAACCAAATGAATATTGCGGATGGTCGCCATGTTGGATTTTATATATTGAACCCTTGCAAAGAAGCATATGAGACTCAAATTCGGGGCGTAACAGGTCATATTCGTAAGTTGCTGTCAGGGCGCTTCATTAACTTGCAGGGTAACATATAACAAAATAACATGCAGGAAAGAGTGAAGCCAGGGTTAAAAACAACTGAATTTAATAACAAATCACCATATTTACACATAAACAATTAACAACAAAATCTCCCAACTGACTCCCATTTAATAAAAATGCCAAAAAACTAGGCAGTATCTCTGGAGAGATTAATTACCTGGACCAAGTGTCCTTAAATGAAAGATACAAAAGTGACCATATAAATGCGTATGCAGTTCTACATACATCACGATGTGTACTTTGAATGCGTGATTCGTTATCATCCGGAATGACCCTTCAAACACCGAATCCGCATTTCCTAGAGCTAGACCGACACGGGGGAACACAACTACACTACTTAAATTAAACCGACACTTCCTAAATCTACTATAAACAAACACAAAATTTCCGTGTGAAATTGGACTTAAATTGCCGTAGCAACATTTACTGCCTAAAAACTTAGGACTTCTCACACAAATCAACACAAGTACATTAACACGTGACCAATAGAAAAATACTCAAATGACCGCTGTCAAAATTTACAAATACTCTACAACTACACCACACGGGTGTGACACACAAAATTACATGAATCGAGTCATCAACAAAGCAATAGGCAAACAGCCAACATTTACGTTAATCACAATATTTTATCCATACAAGGTACAACAATCCGTTACACACATGGCGAACTCCCCAATTAATTATGGCTTAAAAATTAACCATCACAATGAACAGGTTTGCTACATGAAAGCTTACAGGGTTCAGTCGGACAAAAGGACTGCCTATCAAAATAAGTCACAGGCAAAACGGGCGGTTTGTGGAACTCTGCATGTCTGTCAACCCACGTGTCAAAATACGTCGACCTCCCAGAACATGGGGTCGAACCTCGAAGAAATGTGCCCCAAAGCACAATAATACATGTGTGTGTCAGAATAACCATATGGACAAGAATCAGCAGTCTCTCAAGAGCACTCTGTCTTTCCATCTAAAAATACAATAGCAGCAAAATATATAAGGGCGGTAGGACAACTACCCCCTCCTCACGTAGAATCAACACACACTAGACACATCAACACACACTGAATCACACGTATGGGTTTTGACAGACCCTGAAATAAAAGACACAAATAATATCCACATGCTGGCGCCATCGTTCTATGCCGTGACTAGACACCTGAAAAGGACTCAAGAAAATCTATCAAAATTAGAACGAAGGTGTTCTACAATTACTTTTAAGTTGGTGCACTCGGCTACCCTAACATGAATAATAACCTGTTCAGCAAAATGTTTTACACTAATTTCCTCCCATTCCTATTTCAAATATTAACGTTAATAAAGCACCATTTATCGAATGTAACGGGTTCCGCAATTGCAAGGATAAAAAATCACGCACGCACGCCGCGTACATTACACTTGACTCAAGAAAGAAAAACAAAATATCAACAAACACTTTGGCCACGCGCCAACGGACATTTAAACATATAGTGTCGGTACAAGAAAAAAAACTCTAAAACAACAAGAAAGAAAAACATGACTATATACAAAGTTCCCCGGCCAAATCTAACTACATAATTGAAATAAATCCAATTTTAGTACATCACCGCTTCTGCATGTAGACCAAGGACATCCTCCTCAACCCATTGCCCTATGGACAATTTAGCTCTCCATAGTAGTCGTCTGTGCTGATTTCTTGAAGCTCATCCCAACTTCAAACCACGTGCTGTTCATCTTGGCCTCGACTCCTTGGCAGAAAAGTTCAATATTAAATATTTGCCTATCTATAATCGCTTGCAGGCTACTCAGTTCACCCACAATTGTCCTATTGCGATTAATAGCGAAGACTGGCCCTAATTATATCGGACACACGCACTATAAAAACATACATAAAATACACACAATTTATACAGAAATTATACATGTCGAGTCCGCGCCACTGGCTCGTTAACAAGTTCACAATTCTGGCTGCACTAGCAGTCGCTATCTCGTCCGGTATTTCCGTCTGTACTATGGACTTCGGTTCTGGTAAGCGCTAATTAGGGTGATACGATACCTCCCTCTTAAAGTTGAACTCGTCGTCTTGAAATGAATGTTACTGTTCATCACGCGCTACCGTGAAATATTTAGATCACACAACAAAGTTGATTTTATAATAAAATGTATTACAGCTTTTACAATTTGATACTGCGATCGCTACGACTTCAGTTCCTCAAAGCTCACAAATGAATTCGCTTCACTGATTTAGAGCGTAAAAATCATATTTTACACCGAATACTAACTTAGATAAATTCGAGCGTCAAAATCACAAACCAAACTGACGTGGAGTATGCCTCTCAAGGCTCCAAAAGGTAAGACTTAGATTGGCGTCAGGCCAAGCTATTTATGAGAAACTGACAAGGGCGGTGGAGTGGGGCACAGTCGGATAAAAACTTCCAGAGTTTTTGTCTCACAAAGATGTAACTAGTGTCATTCTTCTCCAAATAAATCCAACGTCTCAAATTACTCGAGCGGAAATTAATCCGTTCGGCGGTTCCTTAGATACACACTTCCGCGGGCTTTTTACTACTGACGCCGTCCACCTCGTGGTCATGGCTTGGTCTCTTGTGATTGGCTGATTCAATCGCATGTTCGTTGAGAAGACCTCGTGATTCTTCCTTTATGTCTCCAATTTTGGTACAGTAGTTGCACAATTTAGCCTTGAACTCGACTAATTCTGGCCGTCCCCCAGGAATAGCTACTGGCTCAACTTCTGTTACAATCGTTACGAAATGCTGGCCTCCCTAATATCCAAGTCGACTTCCTTACGTGCTGCCTGGGCCGTAGTAATAATAATAATAAATATGAATACTTATTTATCGAAGATCAATAAGGGTTCAATATGTAGGTCCTAGAGTTAAATACTGTTACATGACGATTATTGTGTACGTGTAGCGTTCAAACTTCAATCGCATGATTAGGACACAAGAAGTAACAAGGAGATTTTAATATTTCGCACAGCTGCCATCCTGGTTATGGAAACAATTGAAATAAATTAGATGCCAGTGGATTAACATTCTTATAAGGATTCACTGTACCAAGTTTCACTGCGACGGATGGTTAAATTGCGAGAAACATCCATGTGAATATTTATAATTCGCGTCGCCGCCATGATGGATTTGTGATCACCAGGTTATTTAAAGTCCTATAGGTGAACTTAAGTTCATAGCCCCTATGAACATAAACAAATTCAGTTTGATTGCTACTATAGATTCGTAGATATTCAGAGCCATCTAAATATTTCGGATGGTCGCCATGTTGGATTGTTAAATGTATAGGCCATAGAGTAATGTACCATTAAAGGAAAATTATTGCGTAGGTTCGTTATTCCAACTTTCACTTCGATCGCATGATTACGACACAAGAAATAAAAACTTAATTTTAAAATTCGCACAGCCGCCATCTTGCGGTTATGCAAACAATTGAACTAAAGATACCAGGGCATTACAATGTGTATAAACATTTGATGTACCACGTTTGATTGCGTTTGGATCATTAAATCGCGAGAAAGGTCTATTTAAAATTTTTAACTTCGCTTGGCCGCCATATTCGTTTTGTACCTAACCGGTTTTTGAAAGTCTTATAGATGAACTTCCAGTCGTGCCCTTTATCTCCGTTCAAAATTTCAGGGTGATACCGCTAATAGTTTCAGAGATATAGAAAGACGTGGAAATATTTCACACAGCTGCCATCTTGAGGTTATGTAAACAATTCAACGAAGTTAGATGTCGGTGCATTACAATGTGTATAAACATATACTGTGCCAAGTTTTATGTCGTTTGGTTGGTTAAATCACAAGAAACGTCTATTTAAAAGTCGAAAATTTGCGTGGCCGCCATGTTGGTTTTGTAGTTACCAGTTTTTCAAAAGCCACGTAGGTGAACTTGTAGTAGTTTCCTTTATCACCGTAAAAAATTCCAGGGTGATATCGGGAATAGTTTCGGAGATAATGAATGCTAGTGAAATATTTCGCACAGCCGCCATGTCGGATTGGTGAGACATAACAAAATTTGAAGGGCACGGTCAAGGTCGTCCGGAATAGTGCTATGAACTTACCGAGTTTCATTGAAATCTCTCCAGCCGTTTAGAAGTTATTAGGGACACACACACACACCACACACACACACCACACACACACATACGCACACACACACACGGACAAAAGGTGATCTCATAAGCCTATTTTTTCAAAATTGAAAATAAGCTAAAAATTGCGAGCGAAAAAGCGAGGAAGGCGGTAATCTAGACGTGTTTAGCCTATTTTCATTTTATAAAAATATAGGCTTATGAGATCACCTTTTTTCCGTGTGTGTGTGTCCCCTAATAACTTTTAAACGGCTGGAGCAATTTGAATGAATCTTAGTAAGGTCTTAGTAATATTTAGGCCGAACCCGACCGTGACCTTCAAATTTTGTTACGTCTCACCAACCCATTATGGTGGCTGTCCGAAACTACGCTACATTCATGGAGAAGAAAACCCCGAATGTCAGTTAATAGAGAACATCCTGAACTTCAATTTATTGACAGTTAGCGACAACGTAGACCACTCCAGACCCATTATCCAGACGGAGTTCTCCAAGGAGACCCTCTCAGCCCAATGTTGTTTAATTTGCTGGCACATGATATAATACGAAAGGTAGCAGAAGACATACATATGTTCTTATATGCGGAGGATATGGTTATGATGTCGAGCAACAGAGAGACCTTACAACTAAAGTTTGACAGATTACATGGATAGTCAAGAAGAAACGGCCTGGACATACATGCAAGCAAAACCAATGCCATTAAGTTCAGAAGAGGAGGCGATATAGCCAAATCAGACGCCCTGCTTTGCGGCAGCGATAAGTTGGGAATTGTCAACTCCTATAAACTCCTGGGACTTACACTGCAAGCAACAGGCAAATACTCCACATATAGAGGAAAGATGTTCGGCAGTGATTAAGGGCATGTTCGACATAAAGAAACTCCAGAAACTCTCTTTAGGCTCAGCACAACTACTATTCCTTATCAAAATAGCTCCAATTGCGTGCTAAGCGATCAACAAAATATGGGTGCACCTAACAGCGGCGAACTTGAGGAGACAAGAGGCGGTAAAAGCATCCTTTCTCAAGAGAGACCTCTAAGTATCCAAATCAACCAGATCGAGGATTATATATTTACTGGAGGACACAGACTTCCTTGTGAAAGAGCCATCCATAGCCTTCAAGTCCCACCGGCTTGTGAAGAACATATCAGAGTCAGGGAAGAAAAAGCAGCAAACATAGACCCGAATTTCTTTCGGACTCCTGCAATGAACACCGGAGAATGGAAGAAGCGAAACTTCGAGTTACGTCATGTATACACGAGAACAGCGGCACATGGATTCCATCACAAGGTTTGTGGACAACGAGGAAACCACCTGGCGTCGGAATTATGTACTTGCATTCTCTGTGGACAGTTTTGTGGACAATATCACATACTCACTTGCCAATCAAGGACTCAGTCTTTGACTGTTTAAGCAAAAGACGATCGTATCTAACGATTACCATTGTATTAACATATGTACACATTGTGTTCAATAAACTTATTAATATATAAATATACAACATGGCGATCAACTGAAATATTTAGACGGTTCTCAGTATCTACGAATCTATTACAGCAATCTAACTGAAATTTTGTATGTTGATAGAGGCAATTAACATAAGTAGAATATATGAAAATAGGCTGTTGAGTTCTTCATCACAATTCGCGCCCTGACTATAACTGTTTTGCTGGTGTAAGGCCGCACCGTGCTCTCGACTCTGATTGATGGACAGTGAACTGGTTATTTAAAAGGCAATTATTTCCTGTTATTCGATGAACGAGGCGAGAAGAGTGATCCATTCTCCAGACCGTCAATTACAATCAGCCGTCACGTCCTTGCAGAAATCATAGAAGAGCAAGAGCTGTATTGTATACATCACATTCGATATGTGATCTCATTTTAGCCGCTGAGGTTAAATACCAAACTAGGGAAGGTCAAAAAATAAATGTTTCCAACTTATGTATGAATGATGATCATGATGATAATTGTTTTAAGGGGCCTAACATCTAGGTTATCGGTAGAGCCCTGCGCGGATAAACAAAACCTTATCCGCATCCGCATCGCATCCGCACGACTGTTATCCGCATCCGCCCCGCATCCGCACGACTGTTATCCTCATCCGCCCCGCATCCGCATGACTGTTATCCGCCCCGCATCCGCAAGACTTGTATAAAAATCCGCTGATATTTCAATTCTGTTTTCCTGACCTCCGCTTTAGACAAAAAAAAACTGGCTATACTTCTTTGGCTACTTTCGCACTTGTGTCGCAGTAGGTTTGATGTGCCTGATTTGTGACCTGAGTATGAATACACTTATTTACAGGTAAAACATCCTACTACATCGTTCATCTCTTTGGTTCCATTGAAAACGTAACCAAATATCTGCCTTATTCTTGACTTGAGCTTTGTTTCACGCACTATTGAATATTCACCTTGTTTTGTTTTAATAGATATTTTATCAATGTTGGTTAAATGATGTCCATACTCCCGGTTGCGGTAACATTTACTAAGTGAATTTCTCTTTAAGCTTGGAGAAAGGGATTGACATTTGGCCGGAACTTCCAAGTCAGTCATCATACTTCTGCCTCTTGACCCATCAATGTTAGCATAGTTGATGTCATAACTGTCTCCGTTGCAATATCACAGCCCACGCGTTTCAATGCCAAGATGGAAATAAATCTACAGATTAACCTGGAACCAGATCTTCCAGGATAGCTTAGATAGCGAAGTAGCTGACTTGAGAAATGTTAATGATGTCACCACGATGAACTAACAAACTTATTGACAGCATTATATCTCGTGGGTAATGGCAGTGAGAAATTGATGATGATGATGATGAGATGTCAAGACCTTCTACTACAAACATACGGTACGTTACTTAATAAAATGTAGTTGAAACCATATGAGTAAAATAATCTTCTCGCGTATAGCTGCAAAACGTACCCGAATATTTCGTACGCAATAGGCTATAGGAGTATTCCTCTTTTAAGCATGAAGCTGTAGATTGGCATATCAAATATGTAATATTATCGAAAGTTCCACATCGTATTCTAAAAACTATCCGCAAATTTACTCCAAACATTATCCGCAGCGTATCCGCTATCCGCACAGCCATGCAAACTATATCCGCGTGGCGAAAAATGCTGCGGATATCCGCGGGTTTATCCGCGGATATCCGCATCCGCGCAGGGCTTTAGTTATCGGTCCCTAATGGTTTGGGTGACAGTGAAAGAAGAGTTGAGAATGAAAACTATAACTAATACTAACTACAGACTTACATACTAGAAGAAGAAATGGTAAACAAATAAAGGATAAGGCAAATAAAGGACAGGAAGAAAAGAAATGCCCTCATCCCTCGAAGAATGAGGATTGAGTGACTTGGAAGGAAGGAGAGCCATGGAAGGCAGATAGGAGAGGAGAATGAGGAGAGGGCCCGCCCTAAAATCAGCGCAAAAAGGGGAAAACATGGACCCAGCTCAGGAATCGCCTGGGATTGCCAACTCCCGAATTCACCAGCCGTGAGCCCTTGATGGTGTAGCAATATCCAGGGTGCACCAGAAAAGATGGGGCTACACACACCGTGCCTTGAGCAGAAGGCAGGAGATAACATGAAAAGAAAGAGAAGGCTGATCCCTTGAAGAATGAGGGTATCATGAAAGATGAGACAAGGAAGGCGGGAAAGGAAGAGACTCCCTAGGCCTCGGATACCCTAATACCATCGGGGTCGGAAGAGTTGACCAAGAAAGGTCGACCGGAAATAAGACGGAGAGGAGCCCGGCACAACTAAGTGGAAGCAATGCCGGAGTCAGCTGGGTCCCCACGGTCGCCAACCCCTCGGGGGGGGGGCTAATGCATGAAGTGGCCAATTCCAAGTAAAAGGGTGGTATCTTCTTCCAAGTCCCACGGCGTAGCCCTGCACCACAACCGCTCGGGCAACTGCAGCAAGTCCGGACATCGTACGTTTGAATCCCGGCACTGACAACGGCTATCCTGAGTGTGGTTTTCTCCGGGTTTTTCCGCACTCCTCCCTAGGCAAATGCTGGGATAGTACCTTATTTAAAGTCCCGGGGCACCTACCTCATCTCTGTCCCTAGCACACACTAGCACATTCATTCATTTTCTAAAGGCTAATGTCTTGTCGATGCAACCACACACTTCTGTCGTTGGTGGTTCGTTCCAGTTCCATGTAATTGTCACATCCCATTCTATCCTTGATGTCTTCCAAATACTTCGTCCTAGACCGTCCTCTTCCTTTCTATCCCAGCATTTTCCCTTCAAGGACGTTAACGATGAAAGTGTTGTGTCTGATGACATGTCCAATAAATGTTATTTTTCTCTCTCCCATTTCCTTCATTAATCTTGTCTCTTCTTTGACTTCCCTTAAGACTTCCAGGTTGGTTCTTCTTTCCATCCAGCGCAATCTTGTCATTTTCTGCCAGATCCACATTTCAGCAGCTTCAAGTCGCTTCTTTTCCAATTTACCCAAAGTCCAATTTTCACTTCCATAGAGCAGTGTACTCCATACAAATGATTTCGCAAAGGATTTCCTTACATCTATGTTCATATGTTTGCTGGATACAATGTTTGGCTTTGTCATAAATGCCTGTTTTTCCAATGCAATCCTTCTCTTCTGTGATTATACAGCGCGTCAGGGAATGTTATCCGCAGTGCCTAGACACTGCTACGTTAGGTGAGAGCCGGAGTTAAGTTGGCAGCGCGGTGTCAGACCTTTCGCTCACTCGCCGACAGCCAGGTACTAGCTTGTCTTCTCCAAGGTCGACAGGATATCAGAACAAACGTGTGAGCTGTGCTGTGCTGTGGAAAGCGTCATTGTGAATGCAGTAAGGGAGCGTTTAGATTACTGGAAGAGTGCAACAGGATACAGTCGGTAATGTTTACTACTGAAGAGAGAGCGTTTTTGGTGGAATACGTTTTACGTGAAGGCGATCGGTTTACAGAAAATGTAAAAGCAAAATTGCAGGCGTGGTTTCCTAATTCAAAGTGTCCAAACCGGGATACCGTTCGGGATTTGATAAGTAAATTTCGTGAGACTGGCTCAGTTCACGATGTGCCAGGAACAGGAAGGCCTACGCTGTTAACAGACAAAAAACTTGATGAAATTTCCGATATAATGCTGCGAAGTCCAAGTAAATCAATGAGCAAATTAGCTCAAGAAACGGGAATCTCTAAGTGGACTGTTTGTTGTTTGTTTTGTTTTGTTTTGACACAAGCGGCGGCAGCCGCGCTGCCAACTTAACTCCGGCTCTCACCTAACGTAGCAGTGCCTAGCACTGCAGAGATCATTTCCTGACTACCGAGATAAGAAAATTGTTTCACTTGTTCAATTCTCAAGTAATCAATTTTGATAATGGTTTTAATTTCTTCCATATTTTTCCGAACTACCATTACTTTCGTTTTCCGACTGTTCACTTTTAATCTCCATAGTTTATGTGTGTCTGATAGGACTTGCAGCATTTCATTCATTTCCTTTTCGGAGTCTGCAACTACATAATTGTGACGTCATCCGCCAATCTGATACAATGTATCCTTTCCCCATTTGTTTTTATTCCCTTTGTATTCTCCTTTATGATCTGAATAGCTTCTTCAATGAACAAATTAAATAAATACGGAGATAGGGGACATCCGTGTCCAACTCCTTTCCTGATCCTGGCATCATCTTCTACCATATTGATGTTTATTTTGGTGGTTAGATTCTGATACAGTTGATTAATCATTCTTCTATCCTTCCAGTCTATTACATAAACACATAAATACAGGTTTTCAGACAAGTTCAAGGCACACCCAGCTACTATACCTAGTAATAAGCCATGGTCGTTTAGTAGATTAATAATCAATTAATCGAATACATTGAAATAAAACGATAAATGTTTTCGATGGACCGTTCATTTGATTAATCGACTAATCAATCAGTAGATCGATTAATTGGTTAGTAGACACGTGATAAGAACATAAGTTTAAATGAGAGGGAGAACAAAACAATAACAATTTTTATGTTCGACCCTCACTATTATGTGTCAGAAAACTGTATCATAATGATGGTCATTATAACACTGTTTTTCATTACGATACAGTTTCTCCAGCCAATCAGAGCTCGTTCATTGACCAATTAGGTAACGATACCTTCACGCATGCGCTCAAAATCCAACATGTCGGACATAAACACAACATCGAACTATAATAAATTACCGACATGGAATACGCACCGTCCATATGTTCGCGTAAATAAACTGGCGAATATGAGACAAGAAATAGCACTGTACCTTAATATCAACCCTAATTTCTACACAGTCTTCAAATGACTCCGGTGACAATATTACTGAGGGACGGCAGATGTAAACATATGGCCTTCAAAATATGGCATTGCAAGCACACAGAGCGCATGCGTCGGTCGGTCAGAGATTTTGAAACACAGATATATTATACCCAGCGCTCGCTCTCCGATCACAAAATTCAAGTGGCTGACTCTCAACAGAAATTAATGAATAGTCATGTTAAAACATATAATAAAGTTATAATTATCTTCGAACATAAACAGTCGTATGCAACTCGCCTATAATGGTAATTAAGACACTCGTATGGAAATTATAAAACTCGCATACGCTCGTTTTATAAACATACTCGTGTCTTAATTATTGCCATTATAGGCTCGTTGCATAATGTACTATAATATTATAACCGTGGCTGTCATAAATCTTGTACAACAATGATATACATTTCCAAGGAAACACACACATCTTGCTGTTAAAAATAAAGATTTACGATTTCAAAATTCAAATTGTAACTATTTTTAACATTTAAAACAATTAATGTCATTACATTGTTCATTTTGGTGTAGGAATGCACACTTTCAAGAAATTTATTATATCCTTCCCAGAAGTGAATGTTACGCCTTAAATTTCATTCACGATACCCTCATGCGTTGAAAGACCAGCTGGTAATTCAGTAGCATTTGATTCCTCAACCTCCGCATAGGAGTAGTCGTTTCTAACATGTAGCAAAAAAATTGAAAATTCCATTTCGTCTCGTTTCGATCGCGTGTTTTTATGTAAGAGGCGTATTTTGGAGAACGGCCAGAGAAGAGTATTTGATACAATTGTGAATAACTGTTTGGCGAGAAGTGTGCGTCACAAAAAAAACAAAACCTACCTGAAGTATCCTTCAAGAACAATATATTTCCTACAAAAAGGAGTAATATTTTTTAGCCTATTTTCAATTTTGAAAAAATAGGCTTATGAGATCACCTTTTGTCCATGTGTGTGTGTGAGGTGTGTGTGTGTCCCACCCTAATAAATTCTAAACGGCTGGAGAGATTTCAATGAAACTCAGTAAGTTCATAGCATTATTCCGGGCGACCCCGACCGTGCCCTTCAAATTTTGTTACGTCTCACCAATCCAACATGGCGGCTGTGCGAAATATTTCACCAGCATTCAATAACTCCGAAACTATTCCAGATATCACCCTGGAATTTATTACGGTGATAAAGAGAACTACTAGAAGTTCACCTATGTGACCTTTGAAAAACTGGTAACTACAAAACCAATATGGCGGCCACACGAATTTGCGACTTTTAAATAGACGTTTCTCGCGATTTAACCAACCAAACGCAATGAAACTTGGTACTGTATATTTGTATACACATTGTAATGCACCGACATCTAACTTCGTTCAATTGTTTACATAACCACAAGATGGCGGATGTGCGAAATATTTCACCGGCCTTCTATATCTCTGAATCTATTAGCGGTATCGCCCTGAAATTTTGTACGAAGATAATGGGCACTACTGGAAGTTTACCTACAAGACTTTCAAAAACCGGTTAACTACAAAACGAACATGGCAGCCAAGCGAATTTGAAAATTTTGAATATAACTTTCTCGCGATTTAATGTTCCAAACGCAATGAAATCTGGTACAGGAAATGTTTATACACATTGTAATGCACTGGTGTCTATTTTAGTTGAATTGTTTACATATCCTCAAGATGGCGGCTGTGCGAATATTAAAATTAAGTTTTTATTTCTTGGGTCGTAATCATGCGATCGAAGTGAACGTTTGAATAATGAACTTACGCAATATTTTTCCTTTAATGGTATATGACTCTATGGCCTATACATTTAACAATCCAACATGGCGACCATCTGAATATCTACGAATCTATTATAGCAATCAAACTGAATTTTTTATGTTCATTGGGGCAATGAACTTAAGTTCACCTATAGGACTTTAAATAACCTGGTGATCACAAATCCAACATGGCGGCGACGCGAATTATAAATATTCACATGGACGTTTCTCGCAATTTAACCATCCGAGTGCAGTAAAACTTGGTACAGTAAATCCTGATACGAATGTTAATCCACTGGCATCTAATTTATTTCAATTGTTTCCATAACCACAAGATGGCAGCTGTGCGAAATTTTAAAATCTCGTTGTTACTTCTTTTGTCCTAATCATGCGATTGAAGTTTGAATGCTACACGTACACAATAATCTTCATGTAACAGTACATAACTCTAGGACCTACATATATAAAATCCAACATGGCGACTATCCGAAATATTTAGTCGGTTCTCAATATCTACGAATCTATTACAGCAATCAAACTGAAATTTTGTATGTTGATAGTGGCAGTTAACATAAGTAGGATATATGAAAATAGGCTGTATAGTTCTTCACGGAACTACTTGTTTTATTATCGAATTTGGCCAACTATGGACCGCAAGGAACTCAAGACTTATTGGCTTTCTTTCTCTTCTCTTCCCAGAACTTCTTCATCCTGTCACTTCTTTGTTTTCTCTCCTCCTCGGAAATGATCCGTTTGGGCCTCCTGCTTGGTGGTTTCTCCTGAAATGATTTTACTCCGTCAACTCGACTACGGAACTCTCTTCTATCGTAGGCCATCGGTGGAGTAATTCTAACTTCCGCAGCATCCCTCTTCACCTCATCTACCCATTTAGATGTAACCTTTAACCCCATGATGTAGCTGAAGATCCTTTTGGTCAGCCTGCCTTCATCCATTCCTAGTAAATGTCCGTAGAACTTAAGCCTCCGCTTCTTCATAACGTCTGTGATCTTTTCAGTAACCTTGTAAAGTTCTTCATTTTTCCTCTTCTTCCATGTCCCATCAGTGGTCTTCTGTGGTCCAAGTATTTTTCTCAGAATCTTCCTATCTCTCTTCTCTAGTACTTGAAGTTCTCCCTCTTTACTTAAAATAAGACACTCGGAAGCGCACAATCCTTCAGGCTGTACTACCGATTTGTAGTGTCTGATTTTGGCCTTGTATGATAAAGCTCGTTTGTTGTATTTATTCTGGGTTAGTTTGTAGGCCAGGTCCAGTTTTCTGGTTCTTCCTTTGATTGCTTCCTTATCCAGTCCGTTGGGTTGGATCCATTCCCCCAGGTATTTAAACTTCTCTGTCCTCTTAATCTTCCCATGATTTACTTCCATATATTTATCATTTTAGTGTCTGCACCCCATATATTCCGATTTTCATAGGAGATTTGAAGACCTGTTCTTCGAACTATTTCATGAAGACTGTCAAGCATCTTTCGAGCATGTTCTCGGTTGTTGGTTAAGAGAGCAAGGTCATCAGCAAAAGCTAAACACTTGACTTCAAGAAGCTGTTTTCCCCTCCCCAGGTGTATTCCTACAATTCCTCTCATATTCAAATCCTCTTCCCAAGTTTTCATTATTTTTTCCAAGACGATGTTGAAGAGAATTGGAGAGAATCCATCTCCCTGTCTGACCCCGGTCCTAATTTCAAATGGATCAGAAATTTCTCCAAAGAACTTTACTTCCGAGATGGTAACCGTCAATGTTTGTTTAATGATTTCTCTGTTGTTTTTTTTGGTAAATTCCAAACTCTTTTAAGGTATTAAATAAAGTTTGTCTGTCAATCGAGTCGTATGCCTTTCGAAAGTCGACAAAGATGACCGCAGTGTTCAGGCTCCTTGAAGCTCTTGTTCGCAGAATACTTTTCAAGTTGAAAGTTTGCTCAACGCATGATCTGCCTTTACGGAAACCAGCTTGGTATTCTCCAATGGGGTGATCAACTTGTTCTTCAATTCTGCTCAACAAAATCTTAGAGAGTATCTTATATGCGATTGGAAGTAGAGAAATCCCCCTGTAATTATTTGGGTCTGTTCGAGTGCCTTTTATATGAAGAGGGTGAATGAGCGCACATTCCAGTCTTTTGGAACCTGTTCAGTTTTCCATAGTTCTTCTATAAGGTGATGGATTTTTCCTGCAGCGATCTCTCCACCAATCTTCCACATTTCAGCCAAAATTCCAACTTCCCCTGGTGCTTTATTATTATTCTTGAGCTCCTTGATTACAAATTCGACCTCTTCAAGCCCTGGTGGTTGGGAATCTGGGTTCTCGTGAATTTGTGTTTTGGCGTCTAGTCTAGCAAGTGGTTCTTCGCAACTTAATAGCCCTTTAAAATAATTCGCCATGAGCTCGCAGTTCTCTTTATTGTTAGTAACTATGCTACCATCATTTCGCTTAAAGCAAAGAGTCGGTGGTTGATACCAGTGCAGTTCCTCTTTAAAGGTGCGATAACATTCTCTAGTGTTGTTCTTATTAAATTCTTCTTCCAGCTTTTCCACTCCATATGTATCATATCTTCTCTTTTCGAGTCGTATGATCTGGCTGTTTCTTTCCTTTCATTCCTAAAGTCTTCCCAATTTCTTCGGATTTGTTGGAATTCCACCCTTTCCAGAAAATTAATCTTCTTTCAAGTGCTTCATCACATCTTTCATTCCACCACCTGTGTTTCCTTTTCCTTGGATGGTTTCCCAAATCTTCGGATGCTTTGATCAAGGAATCTCTAATCTCTTCCCAACTGTTCATCTCCATCGAAGAAAGATTTTTAAGGTATTTATCTTTATTTTTCTTCGACGTCTCTGAATTGATTCTGGGCTTCTTCCTTTTTCTCGGTCTGGGTCTGTTTGGTTGGAATCTAACTTTGATCTCTGTAAGATAATGGTCTGAGGCTATGTTGGCACTTTTCCTCACTGTGACGTTCAGGTTCTTTATGATTTCGGGTTGTTATTGCGACATGGTCAATCTGGAACTCCCCAAGCATCGTGTTGGGAGAGATCCAAGTTGTCTTCCTATTTGGTAGTGCCTTGAAGTATGTGGACATTAGTTTCAGATTGAATTGTCTACAAAAGGCAACAAGTCTTTCGCCATTTCTATTAGTTCTTTTATGGGGTGGATAGTCCCCCACAACCTTTCTATGTTTCTTTTCTCTTCCCACCTGAGCATTGAAGTCACCAAACAATATTTTAACATGATGTTGACAGACTTTGGAAGTTGTGTCTTCAAGAGTCTCCCAGAAGTCATCCACTTTTTGATGTTTTTTTCTGTTATCTTCATTAATTGGGGTATGTGCGGTGATAAAGGTATAAGCTTTATTTCCCGATCGAATGGAAAGTAGCGAGATCCTCTCTGATGGGGAGGTGAAATTGATTATGGATTCAATTATGTTCCTTTTCACTATGAAGGCTGTTCCTAAGATCGTTATGTTGGAATTATTGTTTATTCCAGGCTCTCCTTTGTATATGCTGATCCCTTCGGAATCAAATGAGTTCCCGTCCATGTATCTGGTCTCCTGCAATGCCAATATGCAGATATTCCGGTCCTTTAAAACATTGATCAGTTGTTTTAGTTTTCCTGTTTTCAGAAGTTTTTGGATGTTTAGCGTTCCAAGCAGGTTTTTTCGCTTGGGTCGTACCTTCTGTGTTGAAGTTCTGGGAAGCTCCGACTCGTCCCTATACAGGGTCTTTCATATAAAGTAAGAACGCCAAGCGGCGGGTTTGTTATCCGCTAGTGTGGTGGCCTTGACCCAGCTTGTGGCGAGCCGTGGCCCCCTGCTCTAAGCGTGTGTACAATCCTCTATGAAATATTACCTTATAAAAGTTGCTGGAAGCGTCGTCCTTCCTGGGTTATACAGGCATTGTATCTGGAAACCACATTTTGGCTGACGCGAGTAAGTCATGCCACTGTAGCCTATTTTTTCTGAATTTTTTTTGTTTTGTGTTTTTTATTGAGCACTGAACCAGTAGTGTCAAAGTTATTTACAATTACGTGAATCTGTGCTAGTGAAGGTGGCACTTCATCAGGAAATCGCTGAACAAATGCATCACGTACCCGCCGAGCCGAATCGTAATTAAAATAAATTTTACATACAAAAATACGATGTTGCAATGATAACTGTCTCAACATGTTAGCAGCTGTGGTTCAGACTGGCGACTGACAACACCTGCACGCTTATTGCAAGGTCAAGTTTGTACTATGCGCGCGCTTTCAATACTACAGCAGGGGGCCGTGGCGCGTCACAAGCTCGGCCAGGCCGGCTTCAGCAGCGGATGACAAAACCGCCGCTCGCCGTTCTTACTTTATATGAAAGACCCTGTATGATGTTTTAGGCTCTCCAGACTCCGAAGACCTGGTTGCACCGCTCATAGCGGTGAAGGATTTACGTTTCCGATGACCTCCTGGAGTGGTTTCTACCGAAAGTGTTTCCATCATAACTTAAGTTGAAAACAATTGGGAGGACGAGCAAAGCCCAGTCCTCGGAGTTAAAACTGAGGTTGTAAGCCCCAGAGTTTTCCTGAGGCCACCCCTAATCTGGAAAATAGACGCCTTTAGCAGTCGCCCCTAACCTGGAGAACAGACGCTGCTCGCTAGATTTTAGTGGCATTTCCTCCACTGACGGGTCTATCTCCCACCTAAAGAAGCTCATCCGCCCACAGCCGTTGGCCTCTTTATGGAGTTAGGTTATTTGACGCCGCCTAACGCTCGGTGTTAGCAGTTTTCCGGTTGGGTGCTAAACCAACCAACCCTCCCCCATTGTAATTCCGGACTTGGACTGGACAATGGCGGAGTAATATATTATATTATATATTTTAAAAGTCGATTCACACACATCAATGAATGAATTTTTGCAATTTGGACTTCATCCCATATTATCTATGAGCCATGCTAATCGAATTGCAAATTAATTTAGAGGTATTTTGAATGTTGAATGTAAAATATTGTTTAAAATACGAAGTGTGCCCTCCTGATGCAAGAATTCGCTATTCGCATATCTGTTTTGGTTACCTTCCGAGGAGTCTAATATATAAAACTGACCGTAAGAACCGTCACTTATATTTTTGGAATATAGGAAGTAATGCGATGATGTGCAATTCCATCTATTGTAATACTATATGGGCCGTATTCATGTGACACGGTACATTGGCACCTAAGCAAACGAAGGGCAAAGCATTGTTGTACTGCCAAATATTCCCTCTGAAATTCCTTGAGTGAAAATTGTTGCAGTCTGTCAAATATTTTATATTTCAACAGATCAATTTTACCATCACAACAGCAAAGGCCAAAGTAACCAAGCGTGGATTTCACGCAAGAGGAATACAATGCAGAACAATTCTTACGTCAAGGACCCTACACTGTACTGCATAATATCTGGAATTGTTTCTGAAATGTCATATTTATATTGGATTTTAAAAGAGGCTTCGAATTTTCTTCAATTTCCCACTTTTTCGATACCAATGTTCTTTTTCGTCGAATGGGTTCATTAATAGAAGCATTTCTCCCCAAATTAACGTGATATTCGATAACACTATAGGCCTAGTGTCCCGCATTAACGGAGCCGCTAAATATTAAATGGCAAATAATACTTCCATTGCCAAAATCAACAGCGTGGTTGGACTCAGTACTCTAAACAAATAATCAATAAACAATTGGCTTATACAATGAAGTTCAACTTGACTGGTTCATTCACCGTAGGCCTACAGAAACTTTCATACACAAGTTGGTTGCTGACGATAATGCGATGAGACTGATCGCCTATAATAAAATCCTTATAATTATCCCTTCCAGATACAACTTTTGCTATAGCTTGAAAACGCAGCTCAGGATGACGTTATTCATTTTGATATAAACAGAACGAAACTGCTCTAAATAAGTAATTTCCATCACTTGTTATAGGTACAATCCTTTGCATATCCATGACAGCAAATTTTGCAGGGGAGCATAGAATCACTTCGCTAACTACTGTACTGGAATGAGCATAGGCCTAGACTCACTTAGCCAGTCACCATAATGGAAGCAACTTGAGAATTATATGTCCTGTGCATGTCAAAATTCGTATTAAAACAGGGAAGCCCACTCTTAAGGCTACTGCGGATAACTTAGATGCAAGGGCCCTTAAAACAACAACATTATTCTTAAGGCTACATGCTTGGCTATCGCCCCGAAGATCCGGGTTCGATTCCCTGCTCTGCCAAGAAATTTAATCCTGGTCTGAGGGCAAGAACGGGGCACACTCAGCCTCTTGAGGCATAACTAAGAAGGGGTTCGATTCCCACCTAAACAATCTTGGATGTGGTTTTCCGTGGTTTCCCACTTCCACTCCAGGAAAATACCGGGATGGTTCCGAACGTAAGGCCTCGGCCGTGCCTTCCCATTCCCCACTTTAATTACAAATACACACATTAATACAGCCATCACAATAACACATGCTATCAGAGAACATTTTAAACACACACCAAAGTACACGGGGCTGAGTGACCACGATGTCGGAGGCCTACAAATGAATTATGTTCGCCAATTGTCTCTCATGTCGAAAGCGACTGTGGGCACGCGCGAGTGCCAGGAATACTACATTTTTCTTTAATAATTTAAAATTATATGGCAACGTAAATCGTGGGGAATTTCTTAGTTTACGCGTATGCTAAAAGTAAAATATTTTTTGCAATGTGATATTAATAGGAAGAAAGAAGACATATCGGAGGTGGGATACGAACTCCTTCGACGATGCATAATGTAATTAATAGTTTTCAGCGCTACCGCCTGAGCCACCGAACCATTAAGAAGGAAACGCAATATTAAGCTACATAAACAACATACACATTCAACTGTCATTTGACGATTTTCAACATTTCCCTTCTTTTATAATTCTATTCCAGAATATACAGTATATCGTGGAAACATCATAGAAAATATTCAACTCCTTTAAAATTCTCATAAATAACTATTGCATTAGAAAGCGGTGGATTTCTATCCGCAATGTGTCATGAGCCAAGGCGATTCTGCGCATGCGTGAGTGCCATGAATTCTACATTTTTCTTTATTATTTAAAAATTATACGGTAATATATTTTATTTTATTTTATTTTAAAGACACTCTGCAAATCTACAGGCCAAGAGCTTTATGTCAGACTGCTTCACGAAGTCAATCGGTTCAGCCGTTCTCTCAATCTCGCTGTAACAACAAGAAGATCCGTGACGAACTAAAGAGCTTACTTTTCTTAAAATTTAAGATTCATGCCAATGATTAATCTATATGGATCTATCTAGAATAATGACGAAATTAAGTTGGTAATATCGAAATTTCTAATTAGTTCGAAATACTGTATACCTGGCATAATGTAGCCTAACAGAGAACTACAGTTGGCAGCCCTGGTGACTGAATATGTTCTTAGGTCCATCTCTTAAGGTACAGAATACAAAATTTGATTGAAGTCCAATGGATACAATGGACGTTACATGCAGTTAAACATTGGATCTATCAGCGCGCGTAAAATCATGTTGGCAACAATTGGTCAGAAATAATCTGACATAATATAATCTATTGTTGTGTCAATTTTGAATAAAATCCATTAGTTAGTATAGCAGTTACATGCATTTCAAAACTGGACCTATCAGCAGGCCTAGAATCATGTTGGCAGCACTGGCGTAGGCCTATATTAGTTACTCCAAATTAATCTAGAATGCCAGGTACTATACGTGTGCAAAGTTTAGAGCTACTGGCTTGCATACTTTCTGATATATTGATATTAGGGTAACAAAAATAGAGACAGTATTTATTAACAGTTGGCAGCCCTGGTTACTCTTAAGAATCGGCATAGTCATCTCTGTTATGGCACGCATAGCACAGATGAAGTTTGGTTGAAATCCAAATGATAGTATAGAAGTAACATGTATTTAAAGTTGGACATCTCAGCAGGCTTAGAATCATATTGGTAGCACTGACGTATAAAAGTTACTCCAAATTAATATAGAATGTCAGATACTATACGTGTGCATAGTTTAAAGCTGTCGGCTTGCATACTTTATGATATATGGGTATTTGGATTTAAAAAAATTCAGAGCATTTTTTAACAGTTGGCATCCCTGATGGATCTTAAGAATACGCTCAGTCATATATGTTTATGTACACATAGCACATACGAAATTTGGTTGAAATCCAATTGAAAATGTAAAAGTCATATGCATTTAAAATTTGGACCTATCAGCAGCCTTATAATCATTTTGGCAACACTGCCATGTATGGTCTCCTGGAAATAAAACTGCAATATTATTATCTATACCTGCGCCAATTTTGAAATAGCTCCAATTCATACCTTCCAAGGTTTCCAACTTGGAGCTCAAATTTCAATTGCGATTTTTCAGCAGTTGGTAGCACAGACATCATTTTCAAATATGGCCGTGAGATATTCAGGTATAGATCTTTACTACTACCAAATTTTGTTTCGATTGCTCCAGCCGTTTAGGAGTTGATAGGGGACACACACACACACACAGCCAGACAGAAGGACAGACAGACAGATAGACAGACACACATTTGCCCGATCTCGTAAGTCTACTTTTTCCTCATTTTTGCAAAATGTGAAAAGTAGGCTAAAAATGACATATCGGAGATGGGATTCTAACTCCTTCGACGATGCATAATGTAATTAATAGTTTTCAGAGCTATTGCATGAGCCACCGAACCATTAAGAAGGAAACGCAATATTAAGCTACGTAAACAACATAGACATTCAATTGTCAGTTAACGTTTTTCAACATTTCCCTTCTATTATAATTCTATTCCAGTATATACATTATATCGTGGAAACATCATAGAAAATAATCCCCTCCTTTGTAATTCTCATAAATAACAATCGCATTAGAAAGCGTAAGACTTCTATCCGGCATGTATCATGATTCAAGGCGATTCTGCGCATGCGTGAGTGCCATAATTTTGAATTTTTATTTATTATTGAAAAATATACGGTAACATATTTTTAGCCTACTTTTCTCATTTTGCAAAAATGAGGAAAAAGTGGACTTATGAGATCGATCCAGGAAAATGTGTGTCTGTCTGTCCTTCTGTCTGTCTGTCTGGCTGGCTGTGTGTGTGTGTGTGTCCCCCCCCCCCTATCAACTCCTAAACGGCTGCAGAAATCAAAACCAAATTTAGAATGAGTAAAGATGTATACCGGAATATCTCACGCCCATATTTGAAAATGATGTCAGTGTTACCAACTGCTGAATAAACGCACTAGAAATTTGAGCTCCATGTTTGATGTCTTGGAAGGTATGCATGGGACCTATTCCAAAATTGGCACACATGTAGATAACACTATTTCAGTATAATGTCCAGGAGGCCATATTTGACAGTGTTGCCAAAATAACTTTAAGCCTTCCGATATGTCAAATTTTTATATGCCTATAACTTCTACACTATTAATTAGATTTCAACCAAATTTTGTATGTAATATGTGTACATAAACAGATATGACTGAGCGTATTCTTAAGACCCACCAGGGCTGCCAACTGTTAATAAATGCTAAATGCTCTTAATTGGTTTTGTCCAAAATACCTATATATCAGAAAGTATACAACCCGACAGCTTTAAACTATGCACACGTATAGTACCTGATATTCTATATTAATTTGGAGTAACATATATACTTCAGTTCTACCAACATGATTCTGAGCCTGCTGATAGGGCCAATTTTAAAATACAAGCTAAAAAGGAAGCTTATAGTTTAACGTGACCGTCAATCTGTAGATTATGAGCCACGGGACCTCCTTTTTACGTGGAATCCGAACCACAGGACATGGCATTTCACTTCGAAAATCTCACATGCATTGACCGGGAATCGAACCCGGACCGCCTTGGTGAGAGGCATACAGCTAGACCGCTGAGCCACCACGCCCCCTTTTAAAATACATGTAACTTCTATACTAACAAATGGATTTCACTCAAAATTGGTACAACAAGATATCATAATATTTCCGATTATTTCTAACCAGCACACGTAAGACATTGTTGCCAACATGCTTTTACGCGTGCTGATAGATCCAATGTCTAGCTGCATGTAACGTCCATTGGACTTCAACCAAATTTTGTATTCTGTAGTCCACCTTAAGAGATGGAACTAAGAATATATTCAGTCACCAGGGCTGCCAACTGTAGTGCTCTATTAGGCTACATTATACCAGGAATATTTCGATCTAATTAGATATTTCGATATTACCAACTTAATTTCGTCATTATTCTAGGTAGGTTCATATACTGTAGAATAACCATTGGCATGGAAAGTAGGATCTTTAGTTCGTCACGGAACTTCTTGTTTTTATTGTAAAGACACTCTGCAAATCTACAGGCCAAGATCTTTGGTCCGAGTGCTTCACCAAGTCAATAGGTTCGTTCTCTGAATCTCGAGGTAACAAGAACACAGTCAGTCAGTCTGAAAGACTAGACTTTATATCAAATTAAATGCTACAAATGCTACAAGTGCTGCGTGAACTCAAAGTCTGTTAGCAAAAAAAAAGAAAAAAAAAGTACAAACCAAGGTCAAAGGAGATATCTGGCTGGATCACGTCACGCTCACTTGAGCGCGCGGGGAAACGAGGAAGCTCAATCAGTACTATGACGTCACACACCTCAGTGCATTCTCGGTACATTTCGTCCCGTCACCGTAACGTTACGCCAGACCCCAGCGAAGTCAACATAATCATTTAAAATGATAAAAATCACCTAAGTGTTTTGAATATATAGATTTAATCATGTTAGAATATTAATTTTTTATTGTATCTGTTAAGTTTCATTCAGTCATAGGTCCATATTGTTTGTTTCAGCAACCACATCGCAACGCTGGCCGGAGGGGACTGGTCCCACATGCGAGATACTCTCACCAACATCTTCCTGGGCGAGAACGACCTCACGGAACTGCCCAAGGAGCGGGGAGAGAATGGCGGCAACGGGGACACCAACGGTAGCCACGGCAACGGCAACGGGAACGGGAACGGCAACAACAACAATGGCAACAACAATAACGGCAACGGCGCAGACCTGAGCGAGGGCGCATCTTTGGCCGAGTGTCATCTGTTAACGTGGCTCAACCTGGACTCAAACAAACTGACGACTTTGGAACCCGGGTCTTTGCCTTCCTCCATACAGACGTTGAGTGTTTCACATAACCTGATCACACGTTTCCCAGCAGAGACTCTGGACGCTATTCACGAGCTGTCATGGTTGTACATGCGAGGGAACTATTTGGAAGAGCTCCCGGATTACAGCTTCAAGCATCGCAAGCGACTGGAGCGGCTAGATCTTGGAGAGAACTCCCTGCTAACCCTTCCTCACGGTATATTCAATAACACTGTAACCGTCCGAGATCTGAACCTGGACTTCAACTACCTTACTGAAATACCAGCGCAGGCCTTTCGTTTCCTCAATGCTGGCAGAATATATTTATCAATGAACAATCTGAAAGTGATTAATGATCGAGCGTTTGTAGGGTTAGGTCACACTTTGGAGTATCTAGATCTGGAACATAATGATCTAAAGACAGTGCCGCTAGCGTTAAATCAACTTAAAAGACTAAAATATCTGTATATCCCGTCCAATAAGATCACTGAAGTTCCAGATAACGTGTTTGAGAGTTTTTCTGGTTCTCTGAAGGCCTTGTCTCTCTCAGGGAATCAGTTGAGTAGAATACCGAGGGAGGCTCTGAAAGACTGTCGTAAATTGTCCCACCTGAATATCGGGTACAATCAGATTTATGAGGTGGAGCCGGAGGACTTTGCAGGTTGGGGAGGTTCATTGGACACACTGCTTCTGAGGAACAACAGGATAGCGCGGCTCGATGCTCACGTGTTTAGGGAGACCCCGCGTCTCAGAGAACTGAGTCTGTCGTTCAACAAGTTGAGTGAAGTAGACCCTGAGGCTTTCACTGACGTGGCCAGCAGCTTGGAGAGCCTCGAAGTAAGTTTCGGCATGTACAGAGAAGACTTTCCTGAAGACTTCCTGAAGCCTCTCACGTCTCTGTTGTGGCTGGCTCTAGATAACAATAGTTTCCGAACAATCTCCTCCACAGCGCTTTACACGTTTGGACAGTTACAATACTTAAATTTAGAGTCAAATCGTTTAACTCGGTTACCACCGGAGGTGTTTCATCCAAATGTGCATACAAATTTACGTGATATTAGATTATCTTACAACCATTTAGATTCAATTGAGTCTGAAACTTTCTCTTCATTACTTGAGTTGCAGACAACTGTTTTGACAGGCAATAAGGTGAGAACTATAAGAACTAACGCCTTCAGAAGTCTGCCCAATCTGGTGACTCTCGCAATGTCCGACAACAGACTAAACTCCATCGCCCCACGAGCATGGGTTGACCTCCCAAATTTGATTAAACTGGACTTGCAGAACAATGAGCTCAAGGAATTCTCTCTCAGCGTGTTTCTGAATGTGACTAGCACATACATGCCTCTATCTCTGAACTTGTCTCGTAATCAGATCGTGGGATTATACCCAAGCTCAACAGGGAATCCATTGCATATGAAGACTCTGGATTTAAGTCATAATCGTATACCAGAAGTTCCAGTCAATTTCCTCCTGAGTTTCGCGGACTCTCTGCGCAGACTTCACATGGGGTATAACCGAATTAGCCGACTTGACCCCTCAGCGTTTGGCAGACTGGATCTTCTAGAAGTGTTGACCCTAGAACATAACAGCATTGTGACCCTAAGGAAGAGAGCGTTCGAGGGAATTGAGTCGGTGCAAGTCTTAGACCTCTCTCATAATCACATAGAACAATTACAAATAGAACAGTTTTCAAAAATGATTCACCTGAGAATACTTGACTTGTCTCACAATCACATACGCTCGCTATCCAGGGACGCTTTTCAAAATACTATTCTTGAAAAAATAGATCTTTCAAATAATGAGTTTGTAGTGATGCCTAGCAGTGCTTTAGCGGAGGTTGGCAACACTTTACGATATTTAGATATATCTCATAATCACGTGGAGCACTTGGATAGCACGATGTTCCCAGACACGCCCTACTTGTTGGGACTGAATCTGGCGCATAATAAGCTGACTATTCTTCCCGATAACGTGTTCACTCGACTGGCCGGCCTGCTCCGGCTGGATCTGAGCAGCAACCCTCTGCGAGCCAACTTCAAGGAGCTGTTTCATTACGTCCAGAGACTACGCCACCTCAGCTTGGCAGACACAGGCCTGAGAGTTACCCCTCATCTGCCACTGCCCAACCTCATCACGCTCAACCTCTCGTGCAACTCCATAGAGGACATGTCGGCCAGCGCTGTGGAGGGGCTCGAGCGACTCAGGACCTTACATCTCAACAACAACAGACTGAACAACGTGCCCGCCCACGCCTGGCCACATATGCCACTCCTCAAGACGCTGCACTTGTCGCAGAACCCCATCAAGGTGAGTGTTCATGTAGGCCTACAGACCATACCACCCGCTCTCAGTTGTAACTCTTCCTCAGCGCCTTCCCCATGACAAACCCCAATGGGGTACCGCGACGTGTGAATCGCTAGAAAAATGTACCTTCCGATGTTTAGTTACATATCTCAAAAACTACAATAGATATTTCCTTGAATGTTTTTTGGTATATTTAAAGTGCATTCATCATTATTTGGGCAGAATATGAAGCTTCTAAGTTGAATATTTTGTGTCAGAGAGAGCATTACAAAAACAATCTTAAAAATATATATATTGTTAAAAGTTCCCTTAACTCATGTCCCATTTTCTGAGCAAATACTCAAACCAGATCCAGCGAACTTTGCATGCATAATATTTGGACCATTTTTGAGCTACTGAAGAAAAAGTATTGTCCTTTTGTTTACAGGGGTTGAGTTTTGTTTTTTGTTGTTGTTTTTTTTTACATCCTAGTTGAAAACTGAAATTTTCTGTAAAATTGTCAGTGCTTTTAAAGCTGGGCTCCATGAACTAATCAAGATACCTGAATAAATTTACTTCCACTAGTAGATCTATATAGTGTCTTAGAGACTACCAAGTTTCAAATACATTGATCCGATAGTTTCTGAGAAAATGGTACATGAAGTTTCAAGAAATATGACGTACGGAAAACACAAAAAGAATGTTTGGCTGGTAGCTACACTATAGCCTTAAAACATTATGTTTAAGCCTAATTTTATTGCATCAAATATCGCTTAGGCACAATAATTGACACACGAAATTCTTCTGGAAAGATTGAAGATTCATTTAAGCTAAAAAGAAAATTACATTTTTGAGCCTATCACACGTCCTGGTTCCATTGTATTCCACCCATATTAAATTTTCCAAAGTTAGTACCCCATTTTCTCAGAAACCACTGCAGGAATCTTACTAACTTTTAGCGTAATTATAGAACAATACATTCTTCATCTATTGACATTTTTAGCCTACTTTTCACATTTTGCAAAAATGAGGAAAAAGTAGACTTATGGGATCGGGCAAATGTCTGTCTGTCTGTCTGTCTGTCCGTCCGTCCGTCCGTCTGTCTGTCTGTCTGTCTGGCTGGCTGGCTGTGTGTGTGTGTCCCCCTATCAACTCCTAAACGGCTGCAGCAATCGAAACAAAATTTGGTAGGAGTAAAGATCTATACCTGAATATCTCACGGCCTTATTTGAAAATGATGTCAGTGCTACCAACTGCTGAAAAATCGCAATTGAAATTTTAGCTCCATGTTGGATATCTTGGAAGGTACGAATAGGAGCTATTTCAAAATTGGCACATGTATAGGTATTAATATTGCAGTTTAATTTCCAGGAGGCCTTACATGGCAGTGTTGCCAAAATGATTATAAGCCTGCTGATAGTTCCAAATTTTAAATGCATATAACTTTTACACTATCAATTGGATTTCAACGAAATTTCGTATGTGCTATGTGTACTTAAACAGATATAACTGAGCGTATTCATGAGAGCCACCAGGGCTGCCAACTGTTAATAAATGCTCTCAATTTTTTATACAAATACCCATATATCAGAAAGTATGCAAGCCGACAGCTTTAAACTATGCACACGTATATTACATGGCATTCTATAATAATTTGGAGTACGTTATATACGTCAGTGCTACCAACATGATTCTAAGCCTGCTGAGAGGTCCAAATTTAAATACATGTAACTTCTATACCATCATTTGGATTCCTCCAAATTTCGTGTGTGCTATGTGTACCATAACAGATATGACTATGCCGATTCTTAAGAGTAACCAGGGCTGCCAACTGTTAATAAATACTGTCTCTATTTTTGTTACCCTAATATCAATATATCAGAAAGTATGCAAGCCAATAGCTCTAAACTTTGCACACGTATAGTACCTGGCATTCTAGATTAATTTGGGGTAACTAATATAGGCTATGCCAGTGCTGCCAACATAATTCTAAGAATGCTGATAGGTCCAATTTTAAAATGCATGTAATTTCTATACTAACTAATGGATTTCATTCAAAATTGACACAACAATAGATCATATTATTTCAGATTATTTCTGACCAATACATGTATGTCATTGTTGCCAACATGTTTTTACGCGCGCTGTAAGATCCAACGTTTAACTGCATGCAACGTCCATGCTATCCATTGGACTTCAACCAAATTTTGTATTATGTACTCTAAGAGTTGGAGCTAAGAATATATTCAGTCACCAGGGCTGCCAACTGTAGTTCTCTATTAGACTACATTATGCCAGGTATACAGTATTTCGAACTAATTAGAAATTTCGATATTACCAACTCAATTTCGTCATTATTCTATATAGATCCATATAGATTAGTCATTGGCATGAATCTTTAATTTTAAGAAAAGTAGGCTCTTTAGTTCGTCACGAAACTTCTTGTTGTTATTAATTTTGGACTTAAAATAGATTTTATTTTTCTTAATTGCCTTTCTTACGTTAAATTTAGACAATGAACTGCCTTGTAAACCAGCCTCATTTACAGGTATGACTTGAAAAAAAAAATGGCCGTTGCTACTAAGTTAGCCCTTCTATATTGTGTTAAAATTTCAAGTTCTTGTGATTTATAGCTACTGAGAAAATGGAACATTAGAATGGAAAAGTCATTTCGGAGCAAATTGAACTTAAAGATGATGCATGCATTTAGAACATACTCGCACCATATAACTCTTCGTCTTCCACCACGACATCTTCTCGGGCCCTCTTCAGATTCCTAGATGTCTTTCTAGTGACCTTCAAGAAATTCTGCACCTCTCGGTCAGCCTTCACTACTCGAAGTTTGTCCATATAGGCACAATATGTTTTCATGTTTCTTCCTGCTAAGATACCCATTCTTCTTAAAACTTCAATTTTTCCTTAATTCCCTCCATTAAATGCCAGCAAGGAATCGTACACACCTAACTTGAAAGCTTCTAAGCCTACAAACACAGATTTTGGAATTCTAAGTTCAGATGACGTTATTGAAGGACGCACTGGTATTTTGAGACCTTCCGTGAAGACATTTCTTCAAAAGGTCAGGTTCAATCAAATTTCTGAATACAGATTTGATAGCAAAGCAGGCTTGTGGGCATATTGTTCTCCTATCAACCTGGCAACCTGATAGGAAAATACTCCAATTTCTAAGAATAAATATAAGCAAAACTCCATGACCAAACAATATCCAAAAGTTGGCGTAACCAGCTTGGTTGATGTCTACATAAGAGCATAATTAAGGTCCTTCCAGAGATGCTAGAGGAAAAATAATTACATACTCAGAAAGAACAGACTTTACACTACCAAATTAAAGCAAGAAGCGAAAATTGTAATTTCCCCGCCAAAATAAAGTACGGTATCCCCTTAAGTATAACACGTTTTGTGGCGCACAAGTTTTGTATATTATTGTCAACAAAATTAATTTGTTATGAGAATTGTCAGTTCTCACTTTCACAAAATGTCAAAATGGATATTACCCGGTTGTAACAGATGGTTACATGGCAACGGCTGCTCTGTTCACAACACAGTTTACATACACAGGTTAGTTAGTTAGTTATTGTTGTTTTAAGGGGCGAACCTACGAGGTCATCTGCCCCTAAACACAGGTTTCGTCTGGATAATGGAAACACTAGTTTTTTCTCAATTTATGGTGGTACCGCCATCGAGGTCACAAAGTGTCGGAGATCTTGATTTGAGTATGTCCAGGTCCAAGTCATGATCTCAGTTAAGTAGAACTTGAACCAGATTTCTGTCCTAAAGACGCCGTTGGTACATATTTTTTAAGTCAAAGATTTTTTCGGTTTGACTTATGTGCACGAATTTCAGCTAAGGGGATTTTGAGAAACTAATTTGTTAAGTTGACGCATTGTTGAAACACGCATAAAACTGGTACCTTTTGCGTTCCAACTGCAATAATAAACATTAAAATATAAATGTAAAATTCCACAAATACAAGACTTGACGTTAAATAGTACGTGGTTAATGTTGATTTTATCAGTGGTCTACTGGTCATTTCATAAACTACTCTTGCTTCAAATTCCCGTGCACAAGGTCGACAGTAGGACAGTAGGCTACACCCCGTTGCCTGGATACTCAAACATGCACAATTCACCTCCCTCGTAAAGCCGGCGATCCCTTGTCATAGATTTATGGCATGAAGAAGAACCATCCACTAACTACACTTGTGTGAAGCCAAAATTTGAAGATTAGAATTTATAACCTTCTATTAGTTCCAGCGTTCGCCACTGGGTTTTGACTGGGATGCCATCTAGTAGCCAAGTCCACAAGCTAGGTGACATGGACGGTAGCATTTGGTGACAAAAGTAGGAACTACTTGAAATTATTGTCTACAGTCCTTACGTGAATTAAGAAACCGATAACACACACTAATACAGTCATTACAATTAACACTGTTTATCAGACAGATTCAACACACACCGAAAGTACACGGGGCGACATGACCACGTTGTCGCTGTCCCTAAACTAAGGAACCAACCAACTACAGAGAGTTTGTTTTATATGCGACATGGACCCTCGCTTGCCCGCTTGCCCGCGTTGCGCGTCTGTCTCCCGCCAGGCACTTTGCCGTTATGCAGCGCCACGCGGCACTGAGTCATTGAGTATAGGAATTTGTACTTACCTAGTTCACAGCTGGTGCTGAAAATATTCGCCATTCACTGCTACACATCGCTGGCATCTCTTTATGGAATTGTCATTTACTTTCTGAAGATCCTCAGCACCGATTGACTGTATTTCAGCTGTAATATAGCCTTTAAGCTCATTTATAGTGTGAGGGTTTCTTGCATAAACTCTATTTTTAAGCGTCCCCCACAGATAAAAGTCACATGGTGATAAGTCTGGGCTTCGTGGGGGCCACACGTTCCTACTTATAATCCTCGTACCGAAAATGCGATGTAATTCTGTCATGGATGCTTCGGCAGTGTGAGCAGTGGCAGAATCTTGTTGAAAATAAGTTGACAATCGCTCTCCGTTAGTCAGTTCGTCAAAAAAATTGGTCAAGGATCATATTGAGGTACAAATTTAAGTACAAATTCCTATACTCAATGACTCAGTGCCGCCCGAGCGCCGCATTACGGCAAAGTGCCTGGCGGGAGACAGACGCGCAACGCGGGCGAGTGGGCTAGCGAGGGTCCCCGTCACATATAAAACAAACACTCTGCAGTTTGAGCGCTGTAAGTTCCTACTTTTATTCCTATACTTTTACCAATTTTTGTTAGTTACTTATATTCCATGACAATGCTGAAGTATAATCTGGTCGGATTCAAATTTTAAACACGAATTGGAAGACCGAAGGGCAATCATATACCATTTGATTATTTTTCAGGCTTTCTTATTTCCATTTAATTTCAAAACATAGACATGAAACACACATTAGGACGTGTGTATTCGTGTTTATCAAGAACCATAGGAGCACACCTTCCCTCAATTGGGTACACTAGATCCAGATTCAAAGCCATTACAATTAGCCGAGGGCTCTAGGGTTAGCGGCTAAGACGTGTCACTCCTGATACAATATCATTGCTAATGAAGGTGGCCAATGCAATATTCACAACTTCCCGCTGCGGTCAGGTCAGAGGGCCGGTCATTAGGGCCTATTGGGTAGCCGTGGGCATTGCACAGTTATGCACATGGAGATTCAACAGGGGTGCTCAATCAGCCATGGCCAAGCAATGTACAGCACTGCAGAGCCCAGATTTTTTGGTCCAGTTATCCTCCGATTTAGGTTTTCTATACCTTTTTTATAGGTTTTCTTTGTGGATCATTATTGTTGCTGTTGTTGTTGTTGTTGTTTGAGACTTCAGTCTCTTCATGCCTTCCTGTCCTGAGGAACCACAACTTACATCGAAAAGAATTGGTTTAACATTCAAACCTTGGTCTACCCCTGCAGTATTTGTCCTCAACCCTTCCTTCCATAACTAAGCTTGCTATTCCTGGGTGTCATAGTAAGTGTCTTACTAACCTATCACTTCTTTTCATTAGCAGTCACCAGAAACATCTCTCCTCGCCCACTTGTCTTAATACGTCTGCATTTGTTACTCTATCTCCCGTCTGATCTTCATTATTCTCCTGTAACACCACATTTCAAATGTTTCTATTCTCCTCTCTGCTGCACCAACAGTCCAAGTAAGTTATTGTTGTTTAAGGGGCGGAACGACGAGGTCATCTGTCCAAGATTCACTTCCACGCTCCAGACAAAGGCTTTCAATATTGACTTTCTAATACCTAAATCTACTGTATAAAGAGTGTTCAAATGAAAGGGTACGAAACGATACTGTGGGTACAATTCATTCGTTATTCAAAAGTAATCACCACAGGTCTGTGCACAGGTGTTCCATTGCTTCACTAGCTGCAGGATTCCCTGTTCCCTGAAGTCTTGTGTTAGTGACAGGAGCCAATCCTGTACGGTATCCTTTAGTTCGTCGTCCGATTTGAAACGTTTTCCCTTGAGACGAACCATTAACAGTGACACTCCGTAGCCTACGCAAGTTCATCAAGAACAAAAGGCCTGGACTGCTCACGAAGGGAGTGATTCCGCTCCATGATAACGCTCGCCCACACGTCTCTAAACGTCACACAAGGTGTATTGGCCACGTTCAAGTGGGAGCAACTTGAGCATTCGCCCTACAGTCCGGACTTGTCATCCTGCGACTTCCATCTGTTTGGTCCGTTAAAAAAACATCTCAAGGGAAAACGTTTCCAATAGGACGACGAAATAAAGGACACCGTAGAGGATTGGCTCCTGTCACAACCCCAAGACTTCTGGGAACAGGGAATCCTGCGGCTAGTGAAGCAATGGGACACCTGTGCACAGACCTGTGGTGATTACTTTTGAATAACGAATAAATTGTACCCACAGTATCGTTTCCTACATTCTCATTTGAACATTCCCTTATACATTTAATGTCAACAGATTTAATGTTTGTAGAAATGCTTTCCTTCTGTTAGCCAACCTACTTTTCATACCCTCATTGCTTCGTCCATCACTAGTTATTCTGCTCCCTAAGTAGCAAACGTTTCATACTTCCTTTAGCAGCCAATGTGACATTAATAGGGGTTTTTGATTTATTTCGGCTTCATTAGCCTACTTTTCACATTTTGCAAAAATGAGGAAAAAGTAGACTTATGAGACCGATCCGAGAAAACGTGTGTCTGTCTGTCCTTCTGTCTGTCTGGTTGTGTGTGTGTCCCCCCCCCTATCAACTCCTAAACAGCTGCAGCAATCGAAACCAAATTTAGTATGAATAAAGATGTATACCGGAATATCTCAAGCCCATATTTGAAAATGATGCCAGTGCTACCCACAGCTGAAAAAACGCACTAGATATTTGAGCTCCGTGTTGGATATCTTGGAAGGTATGCATGGGAGCTATTCCAAAATTGGAACACATGTAGATAATACTATTTCAGTTTAATTTCCAGGAGGCCATATATGACAGTGTTGCCAGAATAATTTTAAGCCTTCTGATAGGTCCAATATTTAAATGCATATAACTTCTACACTATCAATTGGATTTCAACCACATTTTGTATGTAATATGTGTGCATAAACGGATATGACTGAGCGTATTCTTAGGAGCCATCAGGGCTGCGAACTGTTAATAATTGCTCTCTCTATTTTTCTTATCCAAGTACCTATATATCAGAAAGTATGCAAACCGACAGCTTTAAACTATGCACACGTATAATACCTGACATTTTAGATTAATTTGGAGTAAATTATATACGTCAGTTATACCAACATGATTTTAAACCTGCTGATACGACCATTTTTTAAATACATGTAACTTCTATACTATCATTTGGATTTCAACCGAATTTCGTATGTGCTATGTGTAACATAACACATATGACTATGAGTATCCTTAAGAGCAATCAGGGCTGCCAACTGTTAATAAATGCTGTTTATATGTTTTTACCCTAATATCAATATATCAGAGAGTATGCAAGCCAGCAGCTCTATACTTTGCACACGTATAGCACCTGACATTCTAGGTTAATTTGGTGTAATTAATATAAGTCGGTGCTGCCAACATGATTCTATGCCTGCTGATAGGTCCAACTTTAAAATACATGTAACTTATATACTAACAAATGGATTTCGTCCAATATTGGCACAACAAGATATCATAATATTTCAGATTAGGCTATTTTTGACCAGAAAAAGCATGATATTGTTGCCAACATGCATTTACGCGTACTGATAGATCCAATGTCTAACTGCTTGCAACATCCTTTGGACTTCAACCAAATTTTGTATCCTGTACCTTAAGAGATGGAACTAAGAATATATTCTGTCACCAGGGCTGCCAACTGTAGTGCTCTCTTAGGCTACATTATACCAGGAATATTTCGAACTAATTAGACATTTCGTTTTTACCAAATTAATTTCGTCATTATTCTAGATAGGTTCATATAGCCTACTGTAGTTTAATCATTGGCATGAATCTTAATTTTAAGAAAAGTAGGCTCTTTAGTACGTCACGGAACTTCTTGCTTTTCTTTTGCATTTATTTGATTTTCATCGTGAATTCTTTGAGTCCATATCATTTAATACGTGATGTGTCGGATACGATGACAATGTCATCAGCAAATCTCCGAGTTGAAAATATTTCTCCTCGACCTTCTGCTCCTACTGAAGTTTTAACATCTAATTTCCGTCATTAGCCTACTTTTCACATTTTGCAAAAATGAGGAAAAAGTAGTCTTATGAGATCGATCCGTGAAAATGTATGTCTGTCTCTCTGTCTGTTTGTCTGTCTGTCTGTCTGTCTGTCTGTCTGTCTATCTGTCTGTCCGACCGTCCGTTTGTCTGGCTGGCTGTGTGTGTCTTCCTATCAACTCCTAAATGTCTGCAGCAATCGAACACAAATTTGGTACGAGTAAAGATCTACTATACCTGAATAGCTCACTGTCATATTTGAAAATAATGTCAGTACTACCAACTGCTGAAATATCGCATTTGAAATTTGAGCTCCATGTTGGATATCGAAGAAGGTAGGCATGGGAGCTATTCCAAATTTGGCACACATAAGGATAATAATACTTCACTTTAATTTCCAGGAGTCCGTACATGGCCGTGTTGCCAAAATGATTCTACGCCTGATGATAGGTCCAATATTTAAATGCATATATCTTCTACACCATCAATTGGTTTGCAACCAAATTTCGTATAACCAATGTATACTAAAACAGATATGACTGAGCATTTCTTAATAGGCACCAGTGCTGCCAATTGTTAATAAATGCTCTCTCTATTTTTTAAATCCAAATACCAATATATCAGAAAGTATGCAAACCGACAGCTTTAAACTATGCACACGTATAATACCTGACATTCTAGATTAATTTGGAGTAACTAATTTACGACAGTGCTACCAACATGACTCTAAGCCTGCTGATAGGACCAATTTTTACATACATGTAAATTCTGTACTATCAATTGGATTTCAACCAAATTTCGTATGTGCTATGGGTACCATAACTGATGACTGTACGTATTCTTAAGAACAACCAGGGCTGCCAACTGTTAATAAATGCTGTCCCTATTATTTTACCCTAATATCAATATACCAGACAGTATTCAAGCCAAAATCTCCAAATTTTCCACACGTATAGTACCTGGCATTTTAGATTAATTAGGAGTAACTAATATACGTCAGTGCTGCCAACATGATTCTAAGCCTGCTGAAAGGTCCAATTTTAAATTATATGTAACTTCTATGCTAGCAAATGGATTTCATCCAAAATTGGCTCAACAATCGATCATTATATTTCAGTTTATTTCTGACCAACATATGCATGCCATTGTTGCCAACGTGTTTTTACTCGCACTGTTAGATCCAATGTCTAGCTGCATGTAACGTCCATGCTACCCATTGGACTTCAACCAAATTTTGTATTCTGTACCTTAAGAGATTAAACTGAGAATATATTCAGTCACCAGGGCTGCCAACTGTAGTGCTCTGTTAGGCTACATAATGCCAGATATATTTCGAACTAATTAGAAATTTCGATATCACCAACTTAATTTCGTCATTATTCTAGATAGATCCATATAGATTAATCATTGGCATGAATCTTACATTTTAAGAAAAGTAGGCTCTTTAGTTCGTCACGGAACTTCTTGTTCTTGCTTGTGCAATGTATTGACTGAAAAGTATGGGTGATATGTTGCAGCCAAGCCTTACACTTTTCTGAATACCAGCTTCTCTCACATGTCCTTCGGTTCGAATAACAGCCTTCTGTTTTCTATATAGATTGTAGATCACCCTCCAATCCTTTTCATAATGTCAAACAAATTACTCTAATCAACGTTATCAAAAGCCTGTTCTAAGTCTAAAAAATTATAAGACCAATAAAATATCGTTCTGTCTTCTTTATTTTAGACCAATCGCATATGTAATTTTATATGCTATAAATCGTGTTCTTAACACCATTCATTTTTCCAATCATTCTATTTTAATATTTATATCCTAGTTTCGCAAAAATACAATAACCATCAGAAAACACAAAGGATATGTTATACTTCCTTCTTTTTTGAATTTGGTAACAATGCAGTAGATAACTAAAAGCAAGTCCAAATAATTGCCTGGCTTATCGAATTCATATTATATTATAGCCCCAAGAAGCGTAAAACATTATATACTATCCTGAAATTGATTCATTCCAGGGCGAGGAAACGAATAGTTTGAAAACCTAAGAATCCGGGCCGTAACATATGACAGGGGTGGCCAACAGGAACGACAGTAGTTAGCAGTGGATTTCAGTAGCATAGAGTTCACCTCTTCTCACTCTACTAAAAAACACACCTGTCGAAAACAAGACACAGCTTAGCGATACAGCCAAGCTAGGTAAAAATAAGGGGGGAAAATAGCGGTGGTTATAGGTAAATGTTATTTGGATCAGGTGTACTATGTACTTTTTTCTGCAATAAACCTAGGCCGTTATGCGTGGCAGTATTAACGGTGCCGGGACGTCTTCAATAAACCGTGTACCGCTTAGTTTAAATGGCTTTTTAGTCCACGCGTGGCGAAGATAGTTCCACGGTCTTTAATAGTTGTAGATCTTCCTGTATCCAAGAACATACATTCTTATCTAGACTTGGCAACGTCACACAAATAAACATGGCACTGACCTCAGAACGAACATAGTAACAAAAAGGGAGAGAAAGCGAAAAACCAGTCTCGTCCAGTTAACACCCGGGTTAGTCGACTATAACTGGTACCAGAGTGAACACGTAACTGCTTGAAGTTCCAGTTAGGAAGACAACCGGATAAGTATCAGCCTGTATTATTACAGTATAGCCATAGTTGATTTTGTATAACCATATAATCACCCCGAACAGACAAATTCCGGATTTTTATCACCATTTTAGAATTTCACCTAACATTAGATATACCACATTTAGCATACACTGACAGTTGCATTACCAACACTGCAACTAAATAATTGTACATATTGTATATATTTTTCACCTGTATTCTCAAACATAGATGATATAGCCTAAGTGTAATGGATCTGATGATGATCGCTTGACGATCGAAACTGGTCATCCTAGTGTATTTATTAATCTCATGGAATTTATTTCAGGATTAAGGCATAACCCAGCTCTATTTGGGTACATTCGTGTTGACCGACTGAAAAGCACCGAACTTTTGTTTTTGTAGCATAGGGAATATTGTGATTGCAGCTCACAGGAGCTGCTGTAGTTTGTACATTTCTTCCTTCTCCATTTCGTATTCATAATTCTGGTATTCGCTCGTTTATTTAATCGTATGGTGATTATAACAAGGAATTCGTAAGTCTAGGTCCAAGTTTTTCAACCACACAACAGTACTTTCTGAAAGATGAAACAGGTCGCTGGGGCTTCCGGAGTAGGCATGAAGAGGGCAGCGCAGGATGACATGGTCCATGGTCTGCTCCTCTTCACTGCATTCACACATTGGAGAATCCATCCAGCCCCACTTATGGCGCAAGAAATTACAGCGCCCATGCGCAGTTCTCAGTCTGTTGAGGAGACACCATAGTTTTTTTGGGAGGTCAAATCCATTCATTTTCCGTTGGTATAACAACTATTTCTTATGACTCAGCGTTACTAGAACTCTTTTCTGTTATCTCTATAAGCTGGGGTTTTCTACCACTGGACGAGTATAATAAGGTATTCTCAAAAGGCTGTAGTTAAACGGTTTTTCAAGAGGTTTATTATTATTATTATTATTATTATTATTATTATTATTAAAGCAGATTTAAAACAGCAATAATCATCCTTTCAGTTATGAAATCAAATAGAAAAATTATAATGCTTGACAACAAAGAGATTAATACTTCAGGATAATAAAATAATAATCACCCCAAAATTCTATCCCGTCCAGTGGGGAGCGTGATGGCGCTGTGACTTAGCTGCTCGTCTTTCACCCGGACGGCCGGGGTTTGAATCCCGGTGATATCGGGGTGGAATTTTCACCGGAAAATCACATGGCGTCAGGAAGGGCATCCGGCCTTCAATCCCCAGCCAAAACCAAAATGAGCCTGGCTGGCTCCGGCGACCCCAATTAAATGGGAAAACCCGAAGAAAGTTTGATTCTATCCTGATAAATATCCGAACAGATATTCTCATTTTCCTTTATGGAATAATATACAATTGGTATTCTTCTTCTTCCTCTTCTTCTTAAGACGCCGTCTCCAAACGAAGGTTGGCGATCCACGTAGCCACCTCTGACCTTGACATTGCAGTATGAAATGCTTCCTCCGATGTACACCTTCTCAAGTCCTTCAACCATGAATTTCTGCGTCTCCCAACGGATCTTTTTCCTTGTATCTTTCCTTCAATAATTAGCTGTAATAATTGGTACCTCTCGTTTCGCATGACGTGACCTAGGTAATGTGTCTTTCTTTGCTTTATAACATGTAGCAGTTCGTTTTGCTTTTTCATCCGATGTAGGACCTCGACATTTGAAATTTTCAATATCCAAGATGTTCGCAGGAGACGACGATATAGATACATTTCAAAGGCATCGATTCGTTTTTCAATAGAAGGATCCATGGTCCAGCATTCGCAACCATATAGAAGAACAGAAAATATGTAACAATGGATCTTGCAGATTTGCAGCTGTAGACTGAGATCTGATCGTACAAAGAATTTCAGCAAGGTAAAGAATTGTTTCCTGGCCTGTTTAATTCTAGATTTTATTTCTTGTTTGGAGTCACATTGTTCGTGCAATATGGTGCCCAAGTATTTGAAGGAGGACACTTGTTCAATTATATTATTATTTATTGTGAGATTTGCTCTAATTGTCTTTTTAGAGAACACCATCATTTTTGTTTTTATAGCGTTCACTGTGTTGTACTAAGAAATTTACCATGTTTTGAAGGGTAGATAATTTATCTGCTATGCCAACAGTATAATCCGCATATCTAATGTTATTAATACATTTTCCATTTATATTGATCTCTCCACCTTCTACCAGTGATTCTTTAAATATTGTCTCAGAATAAATGTTGAACAAAAGCGCTGACAGTACACAACCCTGACGAACACATTTTCTGATTGAAGCCGTTTCTGAAGTTCCTTGAACTGTTTTAACATCCGCAGTCTGATTCCAATATAGATTACTTATGATGCGTAAATCATTGCGGGCAATACCAGTTGATCTCAGAATTTCTATCAACTTTCCATGTCTGACACAATCAATTGGTATTGTACAGACATAATATGAGGATAACATAAAGTTCATGTACGAGAAGTGTTCAGAATATACGTTTCGTCATTTCAATTCTCAGGGAGGCTGTGTTACAACACAATGTCATAACGAAACATAAACGTTTGTCGTCACCGACATTGATACATTACTCGTGCCGTGAAATCAAGAAACCCTCACCTCGTGGTAAAATTCGGTGTCCAGGATGTGGTTTTTCTGTTTTCAGTGTGGATGAGCTGGAATGTTTCATGTAATAGAGGCGGCTTTGGTCTCCGTGGTAAAATGATGTACATATGTCTCATCCGCTGTGATGATCGTGAACAGGATTGTACCACCACAAGTGTTCGAGGCTTATTGTCATTCTTGCAGTTTCTAATCAGGGGTGAACTGTCTTGCGATATTCCAACACTTCGTGAATTATGTGATGGGCTACACAACCAGCGTGTATGCCACATGAGGATGAGACACAATTACACCTTCTCCTTTACACTGTAGACATGTGCTGCAGTGGTAAACGTGGAGGGGCACACCCTGCCTTCCTTCACTGGACATTGAACAACCTTCTGATGGGGCATGGACTCGTCTCCATATACACTCTGTATGCAGTGATGAATTTCAGAGACACTGGTCTTACGCTCCCATGTACAGCGGACGTCAGCACGCATTTACATTCGTGACCACGTTTTCCCAGCACACGTCTTTCTGTCTTACTGGTTAGCTCTCGAATAATCTCGAGCACGCCAATCTGCTGCTTCTCTCTCTCAGTGCATGCGCCAGTGCTCCTGTGCTCTCGCTCAGCCCGTCGAAAATTCGGAAAGGATTTCTCTTCGACATGGCCATGTGTTCTCTGACTTTTAAAACAACCTCCCTGGAAAATACAGTAAACATATAGAAGTTATATGCATTTAAAAACTGGGCCTATAAGCTGTCTTAGAATCGTGTTGGTAGCACTGATGTATTTAAGTCACACCAAACTAAGGTTGAATGGCAGGTATTATACGTGTTCAAAGTTTAGAGCTGTTGGCTTGCATAATTTCTGATATATTATATTGATATTAAGGTTAAAACATAGAGAGAGCATTTATTAACAGTTGCCAGCCCTGTTGGCTCTTTAGAATACGCACAGTCATGTCTGTTGTAGTGTACATAGTACATCCGACATTTGGTTGAAATCCAATCAATAGTATAGAAGTTACATGCATTTAGAAATTGGACCTATCGGCAGGCATAGAACCATGTTGGCAACACTGGCATGTATGGACTTCTGAAAATTAATCTGGAATGCTATTATCTATATGTGTGCCAATTTGGGAATAGTTCGCATACATAACTTCTGAGATATCCAACATAGAGCTCAAATTTCAATTGCGATTTTTCAGCAGTTGGTAGCACTGACGTCTATTTCAAATATGGCCGTGAGGCTTATATTCCGAACATCCCTTATATGTGTAATGTTTGTATTATATTTTATGGCTTATTTAATATCCTTTTTATGTTGGAATAGTCAAATAATCTAATCTATTTCCTGTTACAGATCATTACGAAGGAAAGTTTTGCCGGTTTGTCTCTCCTACAGACGCTGGACGTCCAGGATTTACCGCATCTCGAACGGTTCGATGCCGACACGCTTACTCGCCTTCATCTGCTGACGACACTCCGCATCCAGACGTGGCCGAAAATCGAAAAGTATCGGTTTCGTCTCGGGAGTGCACTCTCTAGTCTACCGTCGCTCCGTAAACTGTCAGTGCGCGTTCTAGAACCGGTTCTAACGGATCAGCTGATTGGCGCGTTCAATCCTAAGCTGCGCCATCTAGAAATCACAGGCTTAGACTTACACAGTATCGCGGCTGATGCCTTCGATGGTATCGAGAACAATTATGAGTTGGTGCTACAGATCCGAGGGACTCAGATCGAGGAGTTGCCTGCTGGAATGTTCGCACGACTGGAGAATGTCCCTCACTTGTCGCTGGACCTCAGAGACAACAAGTTCTCTTCGCTCAGTCCAAGCACGCTGTACTCCAACGGGACGAGTTGGGAGAGCGTGGGGACCAAACTCATCTCCGGTAAGTCATTATTCCCATTTCTATGTACGGCTTGACCTCATACGAGAAGTTAACCCTTTATTATAGGGCAGAATATTCTTACAGCTATATTATTTGAATTTCTTCTTCTTCTTCTTCTTCTTCGTTTGGGCCTACTGAGGACCACGGGGCTCGTATCTCCTCGTCGCTTTGTATTTTTATTTTCTTCCAATATTTTTCATCATCTGACTTTGAGCCAGCTTTCTTTCCTCCGTCCATGGGGGTCTGCTGACTCCGGTGTTTATCCTAGCTGTCAGTGATACAGGAAAAACTCCCTGTCAGATGGCTTGCCTGGAATTGTTGGCGGACCTGTATGGACTTAAGTGGGATCCCTAGGTGGTCTAACTCCGTCCTGACCGTAGAGATCTACTTACCTTACCTCTTCCTGCCACTGTGAAGATCTTACTAGTGAGCCGCCAAGGGATATTGCGGGTCAAATGTCCATAGAAGGCCAGGTGCCTTTTTCTTATACACGTTACAATGTCTTATTGATGGCTGTAAAGCTCATCATTGTGACGAATTCTGTAGGTGCCCTCTTTCCGTATGGGTCGTAGTATCCTCCGCAGGATCTTCCTCTCCTTGAGTTTTTTTGTTTTTGTTTTGTTTTTTATTTACATTTGAATGTTCATATTTATTTTGATAATTGTTATTTTATTTATCATCTTAAAGTTAAGATGATAAAATTATTATAATTTTAATATTAATACCCGTATTTATTGTTATTGTGCGCATAAATCGAGAAATAATAATAATAATAATAATATCGTATGGCCTCGGGTGCCTTGTGCAAGCTTTGCTATTTGACACCCATAGGGTAGCTTGCATGTCGAATTTCGTAGTTCCTTGACTATGAAAGTCAAGGAGGTTAGATGTTAGATATCTAATCTCCTTGAACACAATAGCGCTTTCTAGTAGAGAAATGAGGAACTTTGTGCTGGCGGAAACTCCCGAGATTAATTTTGCCATTATAAGCTCGGCCTACTGAATTCAAATGGGTTCTTTAACATGCCAACATCGTATGACATGCGTATCGTATTTTTGCCGCCTTTCAAAAATCACTTACCACGGCCAGGGGCGAACCTGCAATCTTGGGGTTAGTAGACCGACACGCTATCCACTCACCCACCGTGGCAGACTGATGGAATGATTATTTTGATTTCTATAAGCTTATTTATTTTTAATTTTACAAGCGTATATGTTTGCAATTTAAATTTTTATTATCATATTTTATTCTTTATTTTCTTTCCATTTAAATACATTTTCTTAAAAAACAATTATCAAACACTTTATTCCAAGGAGATAAAACATATTTGGTTTTCAGAAACATTAACACTTCCAAAAGAAATTCGTTGATATATGGCTAATAGATTCAACCATCTGGATCTTCGATAATATCATTTGTATATCAGATAATCGTATTAGATGCTAAATAATTTATAATTTATAATTTATAATTTATAATTTATAATTTATAATTTATAATTTATAATTTACAATTTACAATTTACAATTAACAGTGTGATCCATTTAATTTAAAAAATTAAATTTTATAAAATTTTGAAATTTTCGTTTACTTTTTACAGCCTACGCAACCTAAATACGAGGGCTGATTTTATTTTAAACCTCCGATGGGCTGTAAAGAAAGAAAGAAAGAAAGAAAGAAAGAAAGAAAGAAAGAAAGAAAGAACGAAAGTAAGAGAGAGTGAGAGAAAGAAAGAAAGTAAGAGAGAGTGAGAGAAAGAAAGAAGGGAAGAAAGACAGATTGACATAACAATATTATTTTATTACGTACAGTCTGGTTGTTTTGTATTAATGTTGAAACAATTCTGCCACCATTGAGCAGGGTACGTCTGGACAATATCCTGAAGTTCTTCGTTGGTGGCGAGGCGTTACCGTCCAACCATACCTTCAATTCTCAAAAGAGGAGAAAATCACTGGGCTTGGACCAAATGGTGGAAGGAAGAAAACTTCCCGCTTGAATACATTCGGAAGGTCTTTCGTCTCGTTGGCATAGTGCGGTAGTGCATATTCAAGGATCAAAACCATGCTTCTTAGTTTGCTTTTGAATTTCTCTGCTTTCAGAAAATGTACCTCCGCAACTCACACTTGGTGGGAGTATCGATGGTTTAATTGCCCGTAGCTCGGCTACGACTGGCGCATTGGAGGCCACAATCGCACAGGTTGTGGAGGAAACGTAGCACAATTGCACGACGCACAGACCTGACTCCTGCCTATCTCTTGATTACCTAAATGCATGATCGGTGGTTGAATTAAAACCAGCCCTCGTAGTAACCTATTTAAAACCGTATTTATTTCCTCCTTGTTAAAAGATTATCTAACATAATTAGCCCAGAGCAAGTACGTACATAAATACTACTTCAAAAGATAGCAAGGGCGGGATGTCAGATGATTGCAGCATGTTACAAGAATACTTATTATGCATCCAATTATTGACGGAACATCGATAAATGGGCAGCTTCGGTGGCATGCTATGCCCAAGGTCACAGATTAAAACCCGGCCGAAGTCGTCATATTTTTTAAGAGCGTTAAAAATCCCTCAGTATGCCTTCCTTCGGAGCGGAAGTAAACCCAGTGAACCCATGTCATAGATTTATGACATGTAAATGAACCATCCACTAATTATACTTGTGTGAAGCTAAATTGGACCCTGATAAGCAATAAGCAAGCACCAAAACCGTAATAATATTGAGATTACCATGTCAGCGCGTCCAGGGACATCTATTATTGTTTAGCAAAAATGATCCAAGCGACAGCTGCAAGGATCTGCCATCTAATGGCAATTACACCAAGCGCCATTTCGTCATGTCACCTTTCCAGTTTAGCAAAACTGATCCAAACGACATGTGTGTTGCATTAGTGATCCAAATTGCATTATTGTTTTGTGTCGTCTCTATGGAAATGTTTTACTAATTTCAAATACTATTTCTCATGGACCTGACAAGACACTGTTTCATTGGATGTTCCCAAATGGAGAAACGCATTGTTAACAATAAGGTTGACACCACAGGAAACAAAATTAATTGAATGCAAATCCGCAAAATAATATAGAAAAAGGATGATCTATTCAAGCTGTACATAAACACAGCACAGCGGGGAAGGCCATCTAACTCCAACTTTTATTCACTCTTTGAACTACTGCGGCCTCAAGGGTAAGCCATATCTCGACCGAAATTGCACGATCTGAATTCTATGTTGCATTTGATTCACTGTGTTGCCAAGCCCTTTTATCAGTCTCTTATTGCAGATGATGAAGTCGTCGACGACATCGAAGGGTTTAATGGTGTCGTCGATTTTGTAGAAGATGAAAATACTTAGCACAAAAGCTGAATACTGTGCTAAACAGGACACTGAACTGATTAATGTTTCATGTTACCTCTCTCCATACTGATAGTGTGAAATGAATATACTGTTGAAATATGTTACATTATTTAACCAACAGTACAATGTTCAAACTGTAGTGACCGATTCACTTTTGCTAAACCCAGCATACAATTTTTCTAGTAAAGTGTAAATGATCCAAGTGGCATTATTGCCATACCACGGCATAATCCTATATTATTTTTAGGATGTAACATAATCGTACTAAAATGTACACAATTACTCCATGTTCCCCCAGTTTTGGAGACGATGCCTGTTACACAGATTTTATAATGAGATGGTTTACAAATTGATCAATATCTCTGATTGGTATTATGGTGCTTGGGTCACTATTGCTTATCATGATCCAATTATAGGTTATATTTGACTAACACTCTTAGCTTCCAACGTTCGTCGCCAGGATCTGACTGCGGTGGCATCTAGTAACCAGGTTTCGAACTAGTCGTTGACGGTAGCGTTTGCTAACAAAAGTAGGAACTACTTGAAAATTCAATGTTTGCAGTCCTTACTTGAATTTAAAAAAAAATCCTCTCGGCACGCCGGAAGGCGGAGGTAGATTTCACCGGGCAGACTAGAGGATAGGCTAAAATAGGCGAAATATGCAGGTTTTCGTAGGTGGATCAGACCTCATTTATTGCGAGAATGTATTTTACAATTGGAGGTTAATTGAACTTTTTTTCGTCTTTCTATGCATATTTTTAACATTGTATTGTCTTATGGGGATGGTAACTTTCTTGTCATATTTGGGGTTCATTTTAATACTTTTGATCACAATGTCCTTATGCGAGGTTTGGAACTGATGCGTAACTATCTAACAGTCTGTTACTTCTTCGCGCAAAATTTTATCTCCCGCAGAGATGTTGGTTGGTTCCTCAGTTTAGGGGCTGCGACAACGTGGTCATGTAACCCCGTGTACATTGGGTGTGTGTAGAGTCTGTCAGATAAACGGTGTTAATTGTGATGACTGTATTAGTCTCTAATTCAGTTAAGGTCTGCAGAAGGTCAATTTTAAGTAGTAGTACCTAATTTTGTACCAAATACTACCGTCAACGACACCTACTGTGAACTTGGCTGCTAGATTCCACCGCAACCAGCAACTTGCAATGAACGTTGGAACTTCCCCTCCGAAGGAAAGCATGCTGAGGGATTTTAGCGCTCTTAGAAAATCCGACGACTTTGGCCGGTTTTGAACCAGCGACCTTGGGCATAGAAGTTAAGCATGCTACCAGTTAGCCGCTTCCCACATAGTCAGATGGAACAAGAAGTTCCGTGCGGAACTAAAGAGCCTACTTTTCTTAAAATTAAGATTCATGCCAATGATTAATCTACAGAATATGAACCTATCTAGAATAATGACGACATTAAGTTGGTAATATCGGAATGTCTTAATTAGTTCGAAATACTGTATACTAGGCATAATGTAGCCTAATACAGCAATACAGTTGGCAGCCCTGGTGACTGAATATATTCTTAATGCCATCTCTTAAGGTACAGAATACAAAATGTGGTTGAAGTCCAAAGGATGTTACATGGAGTTATACATTGGATCTATCAGCACACGTAAAAGCACGTTGGCAACAATGTCATGCGTATGCTGGTCAGAAATAATCGGAAATATTATGATATATTTTTGTGCCAATTTTGGATGAAATCCATTTTTTAGTATAGAAGTTATATGTATTTTAAAATTGGAGCTATCATCAGGCATAGAATCATGTTGGCATACTGATGCCAGAATGTCAGGTGCTATACGTATGCAAAGTATAGACCTGTTGGCTTGCATACTTTCTGATATATTGATATTAGGGTAAAAAATATAGACACCATTTATTAATAGTTGGCAGCCCTAATTGCTCATAAGAATACTTATAGTCATATCTGTGATATTACACATAGTACATACGAAATTTGGTTGAAATCCAACTGACAGTATAGAAGTTACATGTATTTAAAAATTGGTCCTATCAGCAGGCTTAGAATCATGTTGGTAGAACTGACGTATATAAGATACTCCAAATTAAAGTAAAATGTCAGGTACTATACGCGTGCATAGTTTAAAGCTGTCGGCTTGCATACTTTCTGATATATTGGTATTTGGATAAAAAGTAGAGAGAACAATTATTAACAGTTGGCAGCCCTGGTGGCTCTCAATAATACGCTCAGTCATACCTGCTTATGTGCTTATATTACATACATAATTTGGTTGAAATCCAATTGATAGTGTAGAAGTTATGTGCATTTAAAAATTGGACCTATCAGAAGGCTTAAAATTATTTTGGCAACACTGTCATGTATGGCCTCCTGGAAATTAAACTGAAATAGTATTATCTACATGTGTGCCAATTTTGGAATTGCTCCCATGTATGCCTTCCATGATATCCAACATGGAGCTCAAATTTCTAATGCGTTTTTTAGCAGTTGGTAGCACTGACATCTTTTTCAAATATGGGCTTGAGATATTCCGGTATTCATCTTTACTCATACTAAATTTGGTTTCGATTGCTGCAGCCGTTTAGGAGTTGATAATGGGGACACACACACACAGCCAGCCAGACAGAAGGACAGACAGACAGACACATTTTCCCGGATCGATCTCATAAGTCTACTTTTTCCTCATTTTTGCAAAGTGTGAAAAGTAGGCTAAAAATGAATGTGATCTCGTCAATGGCGTTGTCTTGGCAACCTCTGATAGCTCATCCCTGATCAATTTAGAAGCGTTGTCATGGTAACCTCTGATGGCACTTGGCATTTTCTTTAATTCCGAAATTGTTTTTCTCATCCCTTGGCGTAATAGTGGGTCATATCAAAATTTCTTTCAGACAAAAGTTTTAGGTAATTATTAGGGGAATATTTTCCATTTTGTACGGTTTTGATATTGTGCCTATTAAGAGAGATATGATTAATGTTTCCCGAAAAACCCACTTTTTTCCACCCCTTTGGTCAATGGTTGGTGCTATCAAAAAACTTATTTGACATACATTTTTGGCACTTATCCGACACATATTATGAACTTTGAATGGATTCGATATTTCATGTATTAAGAGAGTTATAGTGATATTTCACTTTTTCGAAAAAAGCCCCCCATTTTCACCCCCTTAGACCGATTTTGCCCATTAACGAACTCGACCGAGAATTTAATGCGATACGTATTATGAAAAAAATTCAAAGTGATTGGGGCAAAATTACGGCAGTTATCGTGTCCACAAGAAACTGATATATATATATATATATATATATATATATATATATATATATATATATATATATATATATACAAGCTGGCCCGGCAGACGTTGTCCTGCCAATCAAAGAAAGTGTTGTAACTTTGTTTCTTGAAGTATTTTTCAATTTCTGTTAACTGCCTCTAAACTATCGTGAATTGAATTAACTAATTTAGAAACATTCGTTGGAGCGTGCACAACAACTCTCCAAAGTTTCATCGCAAACGGATAAATGGCATTTAACGCATACGGGATTTGGATTAAATGATTCGTGCGCTGTCACTCATTTGTTGAATCGACTCGTGCTCTACCAACTGTGAAATGGATTTACTAAGTTAGAAAGCTTCACGTAAGTGTACACAACAACTCACCAAAGTTTCATCGCAATCGGATAATTGGTATATGGACGCATACGGTTCTTTGTTGAAATGATTCGCGTGCCGTCACACATTTGTTGATCTACTCGTGCGCTACCTATTGTAAAATGGATTTATTAAGCCAGAAACCTTCCGTAGGGTGTACACAACATCCCACCCAAGTTTCATCGTAATCGGATGAATGGTATATGAACGCATACGGGACTTTGATTAAACGTTCGCGCGTCGTTGCTCATTTGTTGAACCTACTCGTGAGCTACCTATTGTAAAATGGATTTACTAAGTTAGAAAACCTCACGAAAGTGTACACAACATCGCACCCAAGTTTCATCGCTATCGGACGAATGGTATTTGAACACATACGGGACTTTGTTGAAACGCTTCGCTCGTCGCCGCTCATTTGTTGAATCTACTCGTGCGCAACCTCCTGTGAAATGGATTACTAAGATAAAAGCCTTCACTTAAGTGTACACAACAACTCATCAAAGTTTCATCTCAATCTATGAATGGAATATAAACTTATACAGGATTTTGTTGAAACGCTTCGCGCGTCGTCACTCATTTGTTGAATCTAGTCGTGCGCTACCTAATGTGAAATTGATTTACTAAGCCAGAAGCCTTCTCTGGAGTGTACACAACGTATCACCCAAGTTTCATCGTTATCGGACGAATGGTATTTGAACGCATACGGAACCTTTTTGAAACGCTTCGCGCGTCGTCACTCATTTGTTGAATCTATTCGTGCGCTATCTATTGTAAAATGGATTTACTAAGCCAAACACCTTCCCTGGAGCTCACTCAACATATCACGCAAGTTTCATGGTAATCGGATGAATGGTATATGAATGTATACGGGATTTTGAAACGCTGTAACGTGCAGAGACAAACAGTAGTATTCGACATCACTGCCACCTTTGGTATAAAACACAACTTTTCGCCACGGGCGGAGTGTATGTAATGGTGGTAGTTGCACAGGTTGGGACCAGGTGGCTCTAACGTGCAGAGACAAACCGTCCAAAGACATCAGCTTTCACGAAGGCCAAGGCTAGCGGTTTCCATGACGACTGTTTTTGACTGTATATTGTGGTTCTAAAATTGTGTATAATTTGTGGTTCTAAAATTGTGTTCATTCCACCTACCGGGTCAGATTGTGAATCTAAACCATACATGGACCCACCCTAATATACATACCAAATTTCATCAAAATCGGTTCAGTCGTTTAGGAGGAGTTCAGTCACATACACACGTGTCGAAGAATTATATATATAAAGATATACATATATACATACATAAATTATATATAAACTTTTGAACTGACGGTGGTTTTGGGGTCTGGGGGATGTGAAACGCGAAGATATGTCGAAATTTTCCGGAAGTCGAAACATGGGACCCATTGCAATAGTTAGCTTTCTAATGAAATCTACCTAACAGATAACACACATTAATACAGTCATCACAATTAACACCGGTTATCAGACAGATCCTACACACGCCCAAAGTACACGAGGCTACATGACCTCGTTGTCGCAGCCCCTAAACTGAGGAACCAACTAACCTACCAACATAGATATATCCAAAGAGGGAATGATTCCCGCGTTGTCTATGTTACAACACTGATAGCACTACGTGACTGGGAATAATAATAACAAGAAGTTCCGTGACGAACTAAAGAGACTACTTTTCTTAAAATTAAGATTCATGCCAATGAGTAATCTATATGGACCTATCTAAAATAATGACGAAATTAAGTTGGTAACATCGAAATATACCTGGTATAATGTAGCCAAATAGAGCACTACAGTTGGCAGCCCCGTTGATTGAATTTATATGGTTAGTTCCATCTCTTAAAGTACAGAATACAAAATTTGGTTGAAGTCCAATGGATAGCATGGACGTTACTTGCAGTTAGACACTGGATCTATTAGCACGTGCAAAATCATGTTGGTAACAATGTTATGCATATGTTGGCAACAATGATATGCATGTGTTGGTCAGAAATAATCTGAAATATTATGATCTATTGTTGTGCCAATTTTGGATGAAATCCGTTTGTTGGTATAGAAGTTCCTTGTATTTAAAAATTGGACTTATCGGCAGGCTTAGAATCATGTTGGCAGCACTGATGTATATTTATTTGTTGCTCCAAATTAATCTAGAATGTCAGGTACTAGACGTGTTCAAAGTTTAGAGCTGTTGGCATGCATACTTCTTGATATATTGATATTAGTGTAAAAAATTGAGACAGCATTTATTAACAGTTGGCAGCTCTGGTTACTCTTAAGAATACGCATAGTCATATCTGATATGCTACACATAGCAAATACAAAATTTGGTTGAAATCCAATTGATACTATAGAAGTTACATATATTAAAAAATTGGTCCTATCAGCAGGCTTAGAATCATTTTGGCGACACTGCCATGTATGGCTTCCTAGAACTTAAACTAAAATAGTATTGTTTATATGTGTGCTAATTTTGGAATAGCTCCCATGCATGCCTTCCAAGATATGTAACATGGAGCTCAAATTTCAAGTGCGGTTTTTCAGAAGTTGGTAGCACTGACATCATTTTCAAATATGGGATTGAGATATTCAGGTATATATCTTTACTCATACCAAATTTGGTTTCGATTGCTGCAGCCGTTTAGGAGTTGATAGGGGTATACACACACAGATAGACACACATTTTCCTGGATCGATCTCATAAGTCTACTTTTTCCTCATCTTTGTAAAATGTGAAAAGTAGGCTAAAATTGTATAAATAATGTGTCTGATAGATCAACTCCTGGTACTGTATGGGTTGACATAAACATTGTCACACTAAGACACGACACAAATAAAGCCATTGGCTTGGATTGTAGTCCGAAGTACTTTGTCTTTACTATCAACAAGCAAGAAAAGAAGAAATATATTCACGCTTGAAAACTTCTCTTTCCTGAAGCTAATTTACTGTTCGGCATAGCTTTGTTTATTTTAATGATTCAGTAATATCTCATTAAATATGAAAGACGAGGAAAACTCAATTAAGTGCTTGTGACTTCAGAGGTTGACTGTCACAAAGAGATACAGTCCGTGTGTTCGGCCAGAACTTCTCGACTGAGGGAATCAACGGTCCCTTTCTACAAGGAAAAATACCGCCTTCTAGAAATAGACGTTATTGGGTTCCTATTGGGGGCCCGGGGATCGATACCTACTCTTTTTGCTGCAATTTGTAGAAAATTTCGATTTCTAATGCCACCATTAATACCATAGCAGTAACAGCCCTTAAATGATCCATTATTAATTTGAAACAAGAAGTTCCGTGACGAACTAAAGAGCCTACTTTTCTTAAAATTTAAGATTCATGCCAATGATTAATCTATATGAATCTATCTAGAATAATGACGAAATTAAGTTGCTAATATCGAAATTTCTAATTAGTTCGAAATACTGTATAGCTGGCATAATGTAGCCTAATAGAGCACTACAGTTGGCAGCCCTGGTGACTGAATATATTCTTAGTTCCATCTCTTAAGGTACAGAATACAAAACTTGGTTGAAGTCCAATGAATAGCATTGACGCTACATGCAGTTAAACATTTGATCTAACAGCGCGAGTAAAATCATGTTGGCAACAATGTCATGCATGTAATGGTCAGAAATAATCTGAAATAACATGATCTATTGTTGTGTCAATTTTGAATGAAATCCATTAGTTAGTATAGAAGTTACATGCATTTTAAAATTGGACCTATCAGCAGGCTTAGAATCATGCTGGCAGCACTGACGTATATTGGTTACTCCAAATTCATCTAGAATGCCACGTACTATACGTGTACAAAGTTTAGAGCTATTGGCTTGCATACTTTCTGATATATTGATATTAGGGTAACAAAAATAGAGACAGCACATATTAACAGTTGGCAGCCCTGGATGCTCTTAAAAATACGCATAGTCATATCTGTTATGGTACACATAGCACATACGAAATTTGGTTGAAATCCAAATGATAGTATGGAAGTTACATGTGCTTAAATTTGGAACTCTCAGCAGGCATAGAATCATGTTGGTAGCACTGACGTATATAAGTTACTCCAAATTAATATAGCATGTCAGGTACTATACGTGTGCAAGGTTTAAAGCTGTCGGCTTGCATACTTTCTGATATATTGGTATTTGGATAAAAGAAATTAAGGGCATTTATTAACAGTTGGCAGCCCTGGTGCGTCTTAAGAATACGCTCAGTCATATCTAGTTATGTACACATACAACATACGAAATTTGGTTGAATTCCAATTGATAGTGTTGATGTTATATGCATTTAAAAATTGGACCTATCAGCAGGCTTATAATCATTTTGGCAACACTGCCGTGAATGGCCTCCTAGAAATTAAACTGAAATATCATTATCTATACGTGTGTCAATTTTGAAATATCTCCCATTCATACCTTCGAAGATATCCATCATGAAGCTCAAATTTCAATTGCGATTTTTTAACAGTTGGTAGCACTGACATCATTTTCAAATATGGCCGTGAGATATTCAGGTATAGATCTTTACTCCTACCAAATTTTGTTTCGATTGCTCCAGCCAGCCAGACAGACAGAAGACAGACAGACAGACAGACAGACAGACATTTGCCCAATCTCATAAGTCTACTTTTTCCTCATTTTTGCAAAATGTGAAAAGTAGGCTAAAAACCCCCTATATTCGTAACGTATGTAGGCTGAATAGCTAGCTTAATTATTTATTTTTAGATTTAGTTTTTTATTGTAATTTATTTGTGTGTCATACATTTCATTACTCGTATTTTGCTAACCTTCTAATTTTTCTTCTATCACCTCATTATGATTGTTAAGCTTTGTATATTAGCAGCCTTGTAAATCCAGGAAGCATAAGAAATAAGTAAATAGTGAGATATAGAACTTGATCTGAAAACTGTTCAATACAGTCTCTGTGTTTGGCGAGAATTGTGGACCTACAGTCACATTCCGATCCGTGACATCAACTTCTCCAGTGAAGGAAACAACAGCAAACATTAGGCTAGTGGGATATAGAACTGCATTTATAAAAGCTACTCAAATTCAAAGAACTCAAATTACTTGCAGATTGTATTTACATCAAAGAGTGGTTGTATGTAGATATTCCACAGTTTCAGATAAGTCTCCACATCAATACATAAATAGTAAACAATAGTAGTCTACATTATGCAACGAGCCTATAATGGCAATAATTAAGACATGAGTATGTTTATAAAACGAGCGTATGCGAGTTTTATAATTTCCATACGAGTGTCTTAATTACCATTATAGGCGAGTTGCATACGACTGTTTATGTTCGACGATAATTATTATAACTATTTTATGTTCGAACATAAATGTTCATAAATATCTATCGAGATTTCACCAGTTTTATGTACTGAACAGAGCGCATGAGACGCAGAGAATGCCTTGTATTTGACCATGGGCTCCTCGATTATCCTACTATGACACTAGTAGAAGGCCGTGGAACTCAGCGCATCTAATTATCTAATTGGTCAAACAACTGTTTCTTGAACTCTGATTGGTGGGAGAAACTGTTTCATAATGAAAAATAGTGTTATAATGAGCCTCATTATAGTACAGTTTTCTGACATTTAATAGTCAGAGTCGAACATAAACACTATGTTGTATGTTGTTACCAGTTTCAAAAACGTCTCTAAGGGGAGTTCCAATGGATAAAATAAGATAAAATAGCAATTTTCAGATTTTTATGTGATGTGAAAGCTATCAAGTTGACGTTTAAAATTATGTATAATACTTGATATTGTTATTTGCAAAACATGTGTAATATTTATTTAAATAAGCAGTGCGCATTAGAAAACATTGAAAATCAGATTATACAAAAGCATTTTCTCAGAAATTAATTCTTGCACATACATGTTCCATATTTTTCAGTTGTTACTTATCACAGAAGTTTCAATATCTTGTAAATGTAAAGTCTTGTAAATGAGATTATAACACAGGGATTTTGTTCTAGCTCAAATATATTATGAAAAAAATGGATATACTGTATATAGACTTTTTAAAACGACACATTTGATATTAAGGAAAAAATATTATGGTCACAATAGTAGAAACCCCAAACGCCCATGTAAAAGTACTAAGAAATGATCACTAAGTACGTAAATGAAATTTCATTTAAATCTACCCAGTAGTTTCTACGAAATTGTTAGTTAGTTATTGTTGTTGTAAGGGGCGTAACTACGAGGTCATCTGCCCCTTTCTACGAAATAAGAACATGAAGTTAGGAAATATTAACATTAAGAAGATAGGCCATTAGAACTCCCCACATAGACGCAGGGGTGGATGAACTTAAAATAACATTATCAACAATAGTAACTACCAACTTCACAACCGTTTATTACCTAAAATATGACTTTAGGAATCCAATCCCCTTTGGAACCATTACGATATTTCAGCACGTAAGTTATTTTTGACAAGAATTTAAAATGTGGATCATAGAGCATTTCAAAGAAAGATGGTAGCCTATATTGACTTTCACGGCCAGTGAATTAAAACTCAGCATTTTTTCTAGGTTTGTGCCGTGTCTTGTGTGGGGTTTCACCCAGGACACCAAGCTGGCTCATCAGCGGGGACGTGGTGTCCGTGCCCGGACCCCCACAGGAGTAGCGAACTGTGCGCTACCTCTCACAAGACACGGCATAAACCTAGAAAAATAGCTGCCTTTTAAATAACAGACTACTAACCTGCCATCTTGTCTGTAATGGCTTATAAGAGAATTGAAACAATCGTATTAACCATGACGGGAAATATGATTGATGGACGTATTAACGTATGTAATAATTGAGTTTACTAAGAAACCTGTTAACACTTTAATGTTTATCGAAACATATTTTCAACCCATATTTTCAAGCTACTCGCGTGCTATCTATTGTAAATTGGATTTACTATGCCTATAACCATCCCGGGAGTGTGCACAACAACTCACCAAAATTTGATCGACATCCGTTGAATGGTATATGTAGGCCTACGCATAAGGGACGAACAAACAAACCTTAATTTTTAGCCTACTTCTCACATTTGGCAAAAATGAAGAAAAAGTAGACTTATGAGATCGATCCGGGAAAATGTGTATATGTCTGTCTGTCTGTCTGTCTGTCTGTCTGTCCTTCTGTCTGTCTGGCTGTGTGTGTGTCGCCCCCCCCCCCCCACCCCCACCCTATGAACTCCTAAACGGCTGCAGCAATCGAAACCCAATTTAGTATGAGTAAAGAAGTATACCGGAATATCTCACGTCCATATTTGAAAATAATGTCAGTGCTACCAACTGCCGAAAAAACGCACTAGAAATTTGAGCCCCATGTTGGATATCTTGGAAGGTGTGTATGGGAGCTATTCAAAAATTGGTACACATCTAGATAATACTATTTCAGTTTAAATTCCAATTCTTAAATGCATATAACTTCTACACTATCAATTGGATTTCAACCAAATTTTTTATGTAATATGTGCACATAAACAGATATGACTGAGCGTATTCTTAAGAGCCACCAGGGCTGCCAACTGTTAATAATTGCTCTCTCTCTATTTTTTAAAATCCAAATACCAATATATCAGAAAGTATGCAAGCCGACAGCTTTTAAACTATTCACACGTATAGTACCTGATATTTTGGATTAATTTGGAGTAACTTATATACGTCAGTTCTACCAACATGATTATAAGCTTGCTGATAGAACCAATTTTTAAATACATGTAACTTCTATACTATCAGTTGGATTTCAACCAAATTTCGTATGTGCTATGTGAAACATAACATATATGACTATAAGTATTGTTAAGAGCAATCAGGGCTGCCGACTGTTAATAAATGCTGTCTATATATTTTTACCCTAATATCAATATATCAGAAAGTATGCAAGCCAACAGTTCTATACTTTGCACACGTATAGCACCTGACATTCTAGATTAATTTGGAGTAATTAATATAAGTCAGTGCTGCCAACATGATTCTATGCTTGCTGATAGGTCCAATTTTAAAATACATGTAACTTCTATACTAAGAAATGGATTTCATCCAAAATTAGCACAACAGGATATCATAATATTTCAGATTATTTCTAACCAGCACACGCATGACATTGTTGCCAACATGCTTATACGCGTGCTGATAGATCCAATGTCTAACTGCATGTAAGTTAACTTCCATTGGACTTCAAACAAATTTTGTATTCTGTACCTTAAGAGATGGAACTAAGAATACATTCAGTCTCCAGGGCTGCTAAGTGTAGTGCTCTATTAGGCTACATTATACCAGGAATATTTCGAACTAATTAGACATTTCGATATTACCAACTTAATTTCGTCATTATTCTAGATAGGTTCATATACTGTAGATTAATCATTGGCATGAAAAGTAGGCTCTTTAGTTCGTCACGGAACTTCTTGTTATATATTCGATAATGATTTTGCATTTAAAATAACCTTAGTATATAAATATGTTTCAGCAATGCTGATGGAAACATGTTACAATATAGTATTAGCAGGTGTCTCTCACTAAACTCAATTAAGGAGCTGTCGTTCCTATCATTATGAATGTACAAAATATTAACTTTAATGGTTGCTGGGACCTGGCACTTTGTTAGATCATTCCTCAGGCTTCCATTTCTCAAATTCCGTGCAGCCACCAATTTCTCTTCACATCTCGCAATTCCTCTCACTTCCAAATATGCATTTCAGCAACTTGTATCTTCCGTGGCATTGTTGAAAATGTGGGTGTCACCATTGTTGGGCGCGCGGCGCCAAGAGCTCATTAGGATGTAATTAACTGTCGCAGTTCATCCGGCGAGACGCGGAGCGACGCGTTCCGAACAGCAGGCTGGGAGGTGGGGTCGCCTCACAGGTAGACTGGACTCGCTTCGTGACTGCAGAGGTAGCAAACTTGCCTCTTATCTAGGTCTCGGGTTCGAATCCATTAGGGATACTAGAAATGACATGAAACCTGGAGCGGGGTGACCTCAGCCTTGTGAGGATAAATTAGTTGCTGCTTGATGTGGTAATATATATATATATTGGGTCATTTCATTCCCACCCAGGAAAGGGCGGGCGGGCCCCTATAGAAGGCCGCACCATCTCTTGGGCCAGAGGAGGGGAGTGTATTGGGAGTTATAGAGTTATAGGAGAAGGGTGGTGGTGAATTGTATAAATTGGAGAAGGAGAAATGGTTTGACCTCTTGGCTAAGATTTAAGTTTTGAAAGTTGTTAAGTCAGAGAAAATTGCGCTTTTGTGCATTGTACCATTGTAAATTTTTGAGTTAGGAGGTTTGAAGTTTTGAGGTTCATGAATTGATTGGTTTGTAAGAGATTCGGAGAAAGTTTGAACTTTATAGTGTGGAAGTTTGTGAAAGTAAGGTATTTAGAAATTACTAGTTTTCTTTTTGAGAAATGGGTGATGAGGTATTATGAGAAGGGGTTGTTGTTGATGATTCTTGTGGAGATGAGAAACGGTGCTGAGAGAAGAAGAGAGGGGAGAAATATGTATGAGAAGGGGAAATGTATGAGGTTGCTTGAGTGTTGATTTGGATGGGGTGAGGGGATGATATGAGTGGAGTGATTGTGTTCGTTTTTATGATGTTTTTTTTGTTTTTTGTTTTATTATGGATGAGAAGGAGGATTGCGTTGGAGGTGGGGGTGATGGGTGATATGGATGATGTGCGTAGAGATGAAAAGAGATAGATATGGTAAGAGCGCCACCTAGCCTAAAACCAAGCCAAAGTGACTGAGAGTGTCGTCGCACTGGACACGCATTTCCCATAATACAGCAATTACATGCTACGAGAATGTATCATGTTTGCCGTATTCATTAATACATAATTCTTAATAATATTACACCAAATTAAGGAACAACTATTCAATTTATGCACATGTTTTGGCTTTACAATGCAGACATGTCAGCTAAAAGTCAAAATTGAAAATGAAAATCCACAGCCTGCTTCCAGTCGACCGACCGGGTCAGGAATGGAATGAATGAAGCCCCCATCTAGCGGCGAAGATATGAACTGTGTCGGCTGCCGAAGCCTGTCGCACTCCCCTGGGGCAATGATTATATGAATGGCAGATGAAATGAAATGACAGTGGAGAGTGTTGCTGGAATGAAATCTGTGACAGGGAAAACTGGAGTACCCGGAGAAAAGCCTGTCTGCCTCCGCTTTGTCCAGCATAAATCTCACATGGAGTGACCGGGATTTGAACCACGGACCCAGCGGTGAGAGACCGGCGTGCTGCCGCCTAAGCCACGGAGGCTTTGTAGCTAAAAGTCAAAATAAATATTCTTAATTGCCCCTATCGCGGAGTTAGTTGTTGTTGTTTGAGACTTCAGTCTTTTGACTGGTGTGATGCAGGTCTCCACGCCTCTCTGTCCTGAGCTAAACGTTTCATATCTACGTAGCTACCACACCCTACATCAGAGGCAATCTGTTTAACATATTCTAACCATGGTCCAACCCTACAGTTCTTGTCCTCAAACCTTCCTTCCGTAACTAAAGTTGCCATTCCTCGGTGTCTTAGTATGTGTCCTACCAACCTATCTCTTCTCTTCGTAGTTTTCTAGTCCTTTCTCTGTTAGCTTGCTAATTTAACCCTCCTGGTTCACCTGAATATTGAAATTTGTTCTCTAAAGCGATATTCGCATAGTTGGTGAATGGTTGATTGTTGAAACCTGATTTAGTCCCTTCACCGGGACTATCTGTTATAATTTTCATTTTTTGTTATTTTTGTCGTTTTAAGGGGCACGCCCGTATTATTATTATGATTATTATTATTATTAGACCATAAATATGCACTGGTGAATTTCAAAATAATGTAGATATGGCCAAAGAATTTATAGAGAAATTCATTACATCGGTCGAGGTCTGTGTATATTCCTTCCGCTAATCAAGGGAATAGTAACAAGAGTTCTGTACTGTGTTCCCATTTGATAGCTTATTAATAACTAGGAGAAGACTCTGTCTCCCAGGTATCTTCTCTGCCTGACGTGTATGGAACCTAATTTCGCACGCACTACTGTGTTTCCAGTTTGGGAATTCCTTTTGAAATCCACTTGCTGTGTTTATGCATCGATTTTTTAACTGCATTAGCCTTTGTTTGGGGGCGTGCTCGACATCGTCAGTGCCGTGAGGGTAATGCAATTGGGGGCGTTCACATCAGATTAAAGTAGACATACAGGGCTGCGGGAAGTAAAAACCTTTATACTCGCGTTCGGCATGAAGTTAAATTCCAGATCCTATAACATGTTAAAGGCCTTCTACACCATTTAATCCTAATAATAATAATAACAGTAATATTTTTTGTGCGCTCTTAGTCATCCTACTCCAGCGAGATCTATATAGGCCTACGGTATTTCAAACACCCCTCAGCATACCTAGAAATATCCTTGTGAGGTTTGAAGCCATTTTTCAGTGTTGCCTAAGTAAACAAAAGTTTGGTGCTTTTCAGTCGGTCAACACGAATGTACCCAAAAAGAGCTGGGTTATGCCCTAATCCTGAAATAAATTACATAAGAATAATAAATACACTAGGATGACCAGTTTCGATCGTCAAGCGATCATCATCAGATCCATTACACTTACGCTATAACATCTATGTTTGAGACTACAGGTGAAAAATATATACAATATGAACAATTATTTAGTTGCAGTGTTGCTAATGCAACTGTCGGTGTATGCTAAATGTGGTATATCTAATGTTAGGTGAACTTCTAAAATAGTGATAAAAATCCGGAATTTGTCTGTTAGGGGTGATTATATGGTTATAAACAAGTAGTTTCGTAAAGAACTATACAGCCTATTTTCATATATCCTACATATGTTAACTGCCACTATCAACATACAAAATTTCAGTTTAATTGCTGTAATAGATTCGTAGATATTGAGAATCGACTAAATATTTCGGATGGTCGCCATGTTGGATTGTTAAATGTATAGGCCATAGAGTCATGTACCATTAATGGAAACTTATGGCGCAGGATCATTATTCAAACTTTCACATCGATCGCATGATTACGACACAAGAAATAAAAACTTAATTTCAAAATTCGCAAAGCCGCCATCTTGAGGTTATGTAAACAATTGAACTAAATTAGATACCAGTGTATTACAATGTGTATAAACATTTCCTGAACCAGATTTCATTTCGGTTGGATCATTGAAAGGCGAGAAAGATCTATTTAAAATTTTCAAATTCGCTTGGCCGCCATGTTCGTTTTGTAGGTTACCGGTTTTTGAGCGTCTTATATATGAACTTCCGGTAGTGCCCTTTATCTCCGTACAAAATTTCAGGATGATACCGCTAATAGTTTCCGAGATATAGAATGCAGGTGAAATATTTCGCACATCCGCCATCTTGTGGTTATGTAAACAATTGAACGAAGTTAGATGTCGGTGCATTACAATGTGTATAATCACATACTGTACCAAGTTTTATTGCGTTTGGTTGGTTAAATCGCGAGAAACGTCTATTTAAAAGTCGCAAATTCGCGTGGCCGCCATGTTGGTTTTGTAGTTACCGAGTTTTTCAAAAGTCACATAGTTGAACTTCTAGTAGTTCCCTTTATCACCGTAAAAAATTCCAGGGTGATATCGGGAATAGTTCCGGAGATATTGAATGCTGGTGAAATATTTCGCACAGCCGCCATGTTGGATTGGTGAGACGTAAGAAAATTTGAAGGGCATGGTCTAGGTCGTCCGGAATAGTGCTATGAACTTACCGAGTTTCATTGAAATCGCTCCAGCCGTTTAGAATTTATTAGGGGGACACACACACACACCTCACACACACACACACACACACGCACACACACACGGACAAAAGGTGATCTCATAAGCCTATTTTTTTTTTCAAAATTGAAAATAGGCTAAAAATCAACTATGGTTATACTGTAATAATGTAGGCTTATACTTATCCGGTTTGTCTCCTTAACTGGAACTTGAAGCAGTTGCGTGTTTCCTCAGGCACCAGTTATGGTCGATTGTACATATTGTACATATTTTGCCAGTAAGAACACGGCCTTCTGAATTCAAATTGGTTCTATAACATGCCAACAACGTATGATATGCGTATCGTTATTTTTGTCGACTTTCAAAAATCACTTACCACGGCCAGGAGCGAACATGCAATCTTGGGGTTATTAACCTCTCACCCACCTTGGCAAGCTGCATGAAGGTGGCTTGTTCAAAAACAGATGCTTTGAGACTTGACTGGACGCTGAAAGGTAAAACAGTCTCTAATGAAAATGTATGTAAATATTTAACAAGACGTTCCGTGACGAACTCGTCTTAAAAAAAATCCTCTCCGGAAGGCGGAGGTAGATTTCACCGGGCAAACTAGGGGATAGGCTATAATAGGCAAAATATGCAAGTTTTCGTAAGAGGATCAGACCTCATTTATTGCGAGAAAGTATTTTACAATTGGAGGTTAATGAACATTTTTTTTTTGTCTTTCTATGCATATTTTGAACATTGTATTGTCTTATGGGGATGGTAACCTTCTTGTCATTTGGGGTTCATTTTATACTTGTGGTCACACTGTCCTTATGCAAGGTTTGGAACTGATGTCTAACTATCTAACAGTCTGCTACTTCTTCACGCAAAATTTTATCTCCCGCAGCGACGTTGGTTGTTTCCTCAATTTAGGGACTGCGAGAATGTAGTCATGTAACCCCGTGTATATTGGGTGTGTTTAGAATCTGTCTGATGAACGGTGTTAATTGTGATGACTGTATTAGTCTGTAATTCAGGTAAGGTCTGCAGACGGTCAATTTTAAGTAGTAGTACCTAATTTTGTACCAAATACTACCGTCAACGACACCTAGCTGTGAACTTGGCTGCTAGATGCCACCGCAACCAGTAACTTGCAACGAACGTTGTAACTTCCCCTCCGAAGGAAACCATGCTGAGGGATTTTTTGCGCTCCTAGAAAATCCGGCGACTTTGGCCGGCTTTGAACCAGCGACCTTGGGCATAGAAGTTCAGCATGCTACCAGTTAGCCGCTTCCCTCATAGTCAGATGGAACAAGAAGTTCCGTGACGAACTAAAGAGCCTACTTTTCTTAAAATTAAGATTCATGCCTATGATTAATCTACAGTATATGAACCTATCTAGAATAATGACGAAATTAAGTTTGTAATATCAAAATGTCTTAATTAGTTCGAAATCCTGTATACTAGGCATAATGTAGCCTAATAGAGCAGTACAGTTGGCAGCCCTGGTGACTGAATATATTCTTAATTCCATCTCTTAAGGTACAGAATACAAAATGTGGTTGAAGTCCAAAGGACGTTACATGGAGTTAGACATTGGAACTATTAGTACACGTAAAAGCATGTTGGCAACAATGTCATGCGAGTGCTGGTCAGAAATAATCTGAAATATTATGATATCTTTTTGTGCCAATTTTGGATGAAATCCATTTGTTGGTATAGAAGTTACATGTATTTTAAAATTGGAGCTATCATCAGGCATAGAATCATGCTGGCAGCACTGACTTATATTAATTACTCCAAATTAATCCAGAATGTCAGGTGCTATACGTGAGCGAAGTATAGAGCTGTTGGCTTGCATACTTTCTGATATATTGATATTAGGGTAAAAAATAAAGACACCATTTATTAACAGTTGGCAACCCTGATTGCTCTTAAGAATACTTATAGTCATATCTTTTATGTTACACATATCACATACGAAATTTGGTTGAAATCCAATTGTAGTGTAGAAGTTACATGTATTTAAAATTGGCCCTATCGGCAGGCTTAGAATCATGATGGTAGAACTGACGTATATAAGTTACTCCAAATTAATGTAAAATGTCAGGTAATATACCTGTGCATAGTTTAAAGCTGTCGGCTTGCATACTTTCTGATATATTGGTATTTGGATAAAACATAGAGAGATCAATTATTAACAGTTGGTAGCCCTGGTGGCTCTTGGGAATAAACTCAGTCATATCTGTTTATGTACACATATTACATACAAAATTTGGTTGAAATCCAATTGATAGTGTAGAAGTTATATGCATTTAAAAATTGGACCTATCAGAAGGCTTAAAATTATTTTGGCAACACTGTCATATATGGCCTCCTGGAAATTAAACTAAAATAGTATTATCTACATGTGTGCCAATTTTGGAATAGCTCCCATGTATACATTCCAAGATATCCAACATGGAGCTCAAATTTCTGGTGCGTTTTTTAGCAGTTGGTAGCACTGACATCTTTTTCAAATATGGGCCTGAGATATTCCTGTATACAACTTTACTCATACTCTATTTGGTTTCGATTGCTGCAGCTTTAAGGAGATGATAGAGGGGGACACACACACACAGCCATCCAGCCAGACAGACAGAAGGACAGACCGACAGACAGACAGACACATTTTCCCGGATCGATCTCATAAGTCTATTTTTTCCTCATTTTTTGCAAAGTGTGAAAAGTAGGCTAATAATTAATGTGATCTCGTCAATGGCGTTGTCTTGGCAACCTCTGATAGCTCATCCCTCATCAATTTAGAAGCGTTGTCATGGTAACCTCTGATAGCACATGGCATTTTCTTTAATTCCAAAATCATTTTTCCCATCCCTTGGCGTAATGGTGGGTCATATCAAAAATTCTTTCAGACAAACGTTTTAGGTAATTATTAGGGGAATATTTTCCCTTTTGTACGGTTTCGATATTGTGCCTATTAAGAGAGATATGATTAATGTTTCCCGAAAAACTCACTTTTTTCCACCCCTTTGGTCAATGGTTGGTGCTATCAAAAAACGTATTTGACATAAATGTTTGGCACTTATTTGACACATATTATGAACTTTGAATGGATTCGATATATCACGTATTAAGAGAGTTATAGCGAAATTTCACTTTTTCGGAAAAAGAGCCCACATTTTCACCCCCTTCGAACGATTTTGCCCATTAACGAATTCGACCGAGATTTTAATGGGATACTTATCATGTAAAAAATCAAACTGATTGGGGAAAAATTACGGCAGTTATCGTGTCTACAAGAAAGTGATATATATATATATATATATATATATATATATATACATATATTCATAAATTATATATAAACATTTGAACTGACGGTGGTTTTGGGGTCTGGGGGATGTGAAATGCGAAGATATGTCGAAATTTTCCTGAAGTCGAAATATGGTACCCATTGCAATAGTTAGCTTTCTAATGAAATCTACCTAAAAGAGGGCTGCTCATTACAATTATATGCATGGTTTACTTGGTTCGGGAGGCGAAGGGTGGAAAAAAATATACAGTTATATTAGGAGAAGAAAGGGAAATTCAAATAATTTGTCGATGATAATGTCCGGTGACGGTAAATTATTTACTGAGAAGCAGGCCATTTCTAATGAATTAAATGTCGTTTATGGTAGTGTGTTCAATAAATCCAATAGCTGTGTGTTGGACCTTAACGGTGAATCAGGGGCTCCACTTCTCCAAATAAACCAGTCAGCAATTGTAAAGCTAATACAAAAATTACGTTACAATATCGAAGGGTCCTGATAATATTGTTAGTGAAGTACTTAAACTCGGAGGTAGGGCCGTAGCACGATACTTAGAGGTGAAGTTTAATGTGTCCATAAACAGTGCTCAAATCCCGGATGACTGGAAAAGAGCTACGGTAGTCCCAATATTTAAGGGAGGGAGCAGACTTGAATAGGGCAACTACAGGTCGGTTAGTCTTACGTCCATCGTTTGTAAACAGATGGGGCATCTCATTTGCGACTACTTGAGGGAACAGTGGGAAACAATATCATGGTTTAATGATGGGCAACATGGATTTCGGAAAGGTTACTCATGGGAGAGTCAGATGCTATCACTTTTTCAAGATATTAGCGAATCGTTAGACGATGGAGTTTCAGTTGACGCCGTAGTTATAGATTTTGCGATGGCATTTGATGTCGTGCCGCATGACATGCTACTCCATAAATTAGCTTCGACGAAGATTGATAGAAGAATAATTTTATGGATCCAAGAATTGTTGACGGGTCGTTCCCAGAAAGTGAAAGTCGAAGGCATATTCTCGGATGAAATTACCGTAACATCGGGTATCCCTCAGGGCAGCGTAATCGGAACTTTGTTATTTTTGGCGTTTATAAATGACTTACCAAATGGGATTCGCAGTGACTGTCGATTGTTTGCGGATGATTGTGTAATATATCGAAAAATACATGACTCACAAGACAATGCAGTACTTCAAGATGACCTGAACCTGGTCTATAAGTGGGCGATTGAAAATAAAATGAAAATAAACACAAGAAAATGTAGTCTAATAAAAATAGGGAAAGTGCGAAGGCAAGATTTTCAATATAACATTGGCTCGGAAATACTTGTAGAAGAAGATTCTTGCAAATATTTGGGCGTTCACGTAAGAAATGATATGAAATGGAGTAGTCATATAGGATGTGTAGTTTCTAAAGCTTACAAATCCCTGCACTTTGTAATGAGGGTATTAAAAAGAAGTAGTACCTCTGCTAAAGAATTAGGATATTTGTCACTTGTAAGACCTATTCTGGAATACGCCTCGGCGGTTTGGGATCCATATCAAGTAGGGCTCATAAATGAGTTGGAAATGGTACAAAGAAAGGCCGCTAGATTTGTGCTCAGTGACTTTAATCCTAGGAGCAGTGTGAGCCGTATGTTAAAGAAACTTGTGTGGGAATCACTTGAGGCTAGACTCTGTGCTATGTACGACACGTATACAAATCAACCAGCATGGGGTGAGCTTAGCAAACGTATGGAAAAGCCCACTTACATGGGTAGGAGCGATCATCCTTTCAAAGTTAAGGGCCGACCACAGCGAACAAATTATGGTAAATATTCTTTCGTAAACCGTGCCATTGATAACTGGAACTCTCTACCGGCCGCAGTCTTAGAGCCTTTTCCCAAACATATAGGTGTGTTTAAGAAAAGACTGACTATTTGTGTAAATACTCCAGTTTAATTGTTAGTGAATTGTTATGTACAATTATTTATTTGTTATGTATATCTAATTTGACACCTGGGGACACAGCCCCAATTGCAAATAAACGAATGAATGAATGAACGAACTAAAGAGCCTACATTTCTTAAAATGAAGATTCATGCCAATGATTAATCTACAGTATATATACCTATCTATAATATTAGGGTAAAAAATCTAGACAGCATTTATTAACAGTTGTCAGCCCTGATTGCTCTTAAGAATACTTATAGTCATATCTGTTATGTTACACATACCACGTACGAAATTTGGATGATATCGAGCTGGTAGTTTAGAAGTTACATGTATTTAAAAATTGGTCCTATCAGCAGGCTTAGAATCATGTTGGTAGAACTGACGTATTGTTACGTGCCACCCCCAAGTGGCACTTTTGTTAACTGGATTACGGTGGGTAGAAAGCACAACACAGGATGTTCCTTTAAAGAAATAATTAATTTTATTGCGGCCAGAAAGATACACTACTCATCAGCAAATACAAGCAATTGGAACCTTACTCCAGTTTCCTCAAGTCTCTTGCTTATGGAGAGCTCTTGCCTCCTTTTCACTTGTCAACAGTTAATCCTCTCGCTAATGAGTCTGGTGGCCTTGACGGATCTACATGAAACTCTTCCCTATGTACACAAATCACAGTTACTTACGATGACCTGCTACACGCTGCTTCGCTGTTCACGAGCTGGGAAACAATGTCACTGGATTTCGTAACTCGCACGGCACTTCACCACAATATCTCTGACGCTCAGTGAAATCACACTCACTCAAAACACAGGCAGTCCCCTGTATGCTTCTCACTTCCTCGCTGTCAAGAGAAATGGCTTTACTAGGGGTCTCGCAAGTCACCACACTTCTGTCGCTCAGGATAACGCTCGCACTAGCTCGTAAAACACACAACAACAACTGCTTGACAGGTCGCTCTTATATAGCAGGCCGGTGACTCAATAAATGCTTCTAGACCCATCCAGGGTTCACGGCTTCTCGAGGTTTCCTTCACAGGCGGAGTCACGAATATTCTGGACCATCCCTTTGTCCTAGTAGCCTGTTGCATAAGGCACACGCAATACACTGAGGCAGAGCAGCCCAGCCCTGGGGCAGTTGCGACTCATGCGGCGAGCGATGAAACAAACACACAGCCGTAACACCACCCCCTTCCTAAAAGGCTGATCGTCCCGATCAATCATTGGTCCATCTGTGTCCCTCCGTAGGCTGCCAGGCGATCTCGATGCACGATCTTCATCTTCGCCCTCAGGCTCCGCTGGATCCTGTAGACGACATCGTTGATCCGTTTCACGACTCGGTACGGGCCCTCCCAGGACTTCTGCAGTTTGGGTGACAGGCCTTTCTTCCGTAACGGGTTGAAGAGCCAGACCAGGTCGTCCTCTTGGAATTCGCCGGCATCCGTCTGTTGGTCGTATCGGGTCTTCATTCGGTCGGTCTCGATCCGCAGTTTCCTCCTCGCGAACGCGTGCACGTCCTCCAGTTGGTCGACCAGTTCCTGGCAATATTGGCTTACCGGGACCGGATCATTCCCAGGTCGGCCGAAGGCAAGATCGACAGGTAGACGGAGCTCCCTCCCTAACATGGCCCGGGCTGGTGTGCACCCGGGAATGGCCCAGCAACATCGATGGCCACTCTCTCCATCGGGCCGCCCACGTTGTAGGTCTTCGTTGGACCCCGTCATCTTCGTCCTGGGCCCTTGCTGGCTGCGCAATCGTGGCACCTCGCGTAGTGGTTCTCCAGGTCTGTTCGGCATCCGATCCAGTAGAACCGCTCTCTCAGCTTCTCCAGGGTCTTCTTTATCCCTAGGTGTCCACCAGATGATCCTCCATGAACTTCCTTCAGGACTTCCTCCGTCATAGCCTTTGGAACGACGACTTGTTCCCGAGATGTCTTCACCTCGGTGCTCTCCCAGGTACCGCAGATGAGGCCATCCCTTACAACCAGCGAGTCCCACTGCGCCCAGTAGGACTTAAACTTTGGGCTGCAGTCACTCACAATGTTCCACCCGGGTCTGGGGACACAGGCCCTCTTCCATTCGGCAATCAGTCCCAGGTCATCACCTTCTGCTTGTGCCCGCGTGAAAGATTCGCGGCTCCAGCTCCCCTGAAGTTCCATGGTAGTCCTTCGGCACTGTATCCCGGTGTTCTCCTCTCTTCTGGTACAGAAGGTGCAGTCTTCGGGGCACGGTCTTCGTGACAGGGCGTCGGCGTTGGAGTGCAGTTGGCCTTTCCTGTGCTGGATCTCAAAGTTGTACTGTTGAAGCCTCTCTAACCACCGCGCGAGTTGACCCTCGGGCTGCTTGAAGTTCAGGAGCCACCGCAGGGATGCATGGTCGGTCCTGATGAGAAATTCCTGCCCGTACAGGTATTCGTGGAAGTGGTCAATGGTCTTCACGATGGCGAGCAGCTCCTTCCTGGTGGCGCAGTAGTTCCCTTCGGGCTTTGACAAGGCTTTGCTGAAGTAGGCCACTACTCTCTCCTCACGATCCACTACTTGCGACAGGATTACCCTATACCAAAGTCGCTGGCATCGGTATTCGACGATGAACCTTGTTCCAGGTGTGGGGTAGGCCAGAATAGGTGCGGTGCACAGAGCCTGCTTGAGTTGTTCGAAGGCACCGTGGCATTCTGCTGTCCACGTGAAGAGTTGGTCCTACTCAGTCAGTCGATGCAGTGGTTTAGCGATGTCGGCAAATCCTCTCACGAAGCGACGGTAATAGGTGCAGAGTCACAGGAGCTTCGTAGTTGGGATTTGTCCTTCGGAACTGGCCACACCCTCACAGCTGCGGTCTTCTCTGGGTCGGTGCGCACCCCCTCCTCGGAGACGATATGCCCAAGGTAATGAACCTGCTTCTGGAAGAGCTGACACTTCTTGGGGCTCAACTTCAGCTGGGCAGCCCGTAGCTTCATCATGATTTCCTTCAGGTTGCTGTAGTGCTCCTCGAAGCTTCTCCCCTGAACGATTACATCGTCTAGGTAGACCAGGCAGGTCTTCCAGTGTAGTCCCTTCAGAATGGACTCCATTAGCCTTTCGAAGGTCGCAGGGGCGTGGCACAGACCGAATGGCATGACGGTGAACTGCCAGAGCCTGCTGCCCACAGAGAACGCCGTTTTCTCGCGGTCCTTAGGTTGGACCTCCACCTGCCAGTAGCCACTCTTCAAATCCAAGGTGGAGAACCATCTTGATCCTGATATGGTGTCCAGCGTGTCGTCGATCCGGGGTAGAGGGTAGCTGTCCTTCTTCGTGACGTCGTTCACCCGCCTGTAGTCCACGAAGAACCTGGTGGAACCGTCCTTCTTCTTCTTCACAATCACGACCGGAGAACTCCAAGGACTATGTGATGGCTCGATCACCCCTTGCTCCTTCATCTCTTCTACCATCCGGTCGACTTCGGCTTGCTTGGCGAGCGGGACACGTCGGAATGGGGCCCTAATCGGTGCGCTGTCCCCAACGTCGATTCTGTGCTGGACCAAGCTTGTCCTGCCGAAGTCTTTGCTCCCCACGGAGAAGACGTCCTGGAATTCGCGTAGCAGGTCCAGAAGTTGGCGTGATTGTTCCTCGTCTAAATGGTCCTGGGATCCTTGGTACAGCTTCTGTAGTTCTTCTGGCAGTGCACGTCTTCTTCGGTTGTCCGTCTGCAGGTGTCCGTCCGTCGTATCTGTGATGCGGGCAATCCAGGTAACGGGCTCGCAGACTCCTAGGTTGGTGTCCCGGTGAACCGTAATGTCGTAGTCGTTCAGGTTGGACAGGCGGACGTAGGGCCGAGACGTCGTGTTAATGAGGGTTTTGGCAACTAGCAATCCTTTGTCTGGATGTCCTCATATTTTGGCTCGATGACAGCCGCCACTCCCTCAGCCGTTCCGTCGACAATTACGGCGGCGCTGACCTCCGTCCTGGCGGGAACGATGACGTCCTCTCTCAACCTTACTCGTCGTGTGGTGACGGCCTCGTGTGCTGTTTGCAAAGCATGTTCCTCACCTCCGAAGTGCAGAGTGTTGGTACTCAGGTCCAAGATGTTGTTGTTCTTGTCCAGGAAGTCCAGCCCGATGATCACTTCGTTTGATACGTCAGTCACAAGCACTGGATGCTTCACCGCCCGTCGACCAATGACGAGCTCCAGCGATGCTTCGCCATGTACCGGTGCGGTCTCTCCGGTCGCGGTTATTAGCTGGAGGTTCCTTTGTGTGGGTTGCACTCTCCACTTCGGGATCACGGTGGGATTGACGATGGTCCTCGACTCTCCCGTGTCGATCAGCATGGGCCAGCTCACTCCGTTGACGACTCCGTCGACCATTAGGCTGCTATTGTCCCTCCGTAACTTCGTCACACGCACTTGGACTGCCGGGGCTTGACGACTGTCACAAGCCAACCTTCCCCCCCCCAAGGCTGGCTAATACTCGTTTCCCTGGGCCGCGCGGTTTTCAGACGACTGATTTCCCGTCGGATACCCTCGGCGGCGGCGATCACCGCTGTCCTTGCTCAGGTGGCCTTTCTTACCGCAGGCCCAGCAGGTCGGTAGTCCTCTTCCGGGCCGCCTCTACGGTTGTCTTCCGGCTGTGTCGTTGCTGGTAGTGCCGCGCCTATCGAAGAAACGGCTTAGCGCCTCCATCAATTCGTCGGCCAGGGGCTTGGTTTCGTTGGTTTTTGCTGGTTCGTCGACGTCAACTTGACGCACCCGCGCGTGCATTCTAGATGCCTGTTTTGCCGTCTAGAACTCAAGTGCGTGGCACAGCGCATCTGCCAGGGTCTTATTGCGCGCGAGTCGCAGTGCCTGTTGAGTGTCCGAGTCCCGTAGCCCGTCGGTGAAGGTCTGCATCGCAATCTGTTCCAGAAAGTCGGCCGGCGCTGTTGGATAGGCGAGCCTTACGAGGCGTGCGATGTCCATCTCGAACTCCTGCAGGGTTTCCGCGTTCTTCTGTACCCGGGTCCGGAGCTGCATCTGGTAGGCCTGCTGAAGATGGCTATCTCCATATCGGGGCTCCATATGGGCGAACAGTGAAGCGTAGTCCTGGGATCCAGTCGGGATGGCCGGAAGGACGTTAAGGGCGTCACCTCTCAGCGCTACAATGAGAGCTGTAGCCTTTTCTGTGTTGTTCCAGTTATTTATGGAACAGGCCGCCTCGAACTGACGTAAGTAGGTGCTCCACGGGACCCTTGCGTCGAAGGTTGGGGGCGTCACTCTGCTATGTCCCGTTCCTGATATTCCCGGTGTAACGGTGGGCGGGCGTTGGCACAGCTCGGCAACTTCCTCTTGTAGAGCGTTGAATTTATTTTCACCCCCGTCAGTGGGCGTTGGCGCAGCTCGGCAACTTCCTTTTGTAAGGCGTTGAATTTCTCCTCTACCCCCTACAGCGGGCGTTGGCGCAGCTCGGCAACTTCCACTTGTAAGGCGTCGAACTTCTTTTCCACTACCGTGACTACCTCACGCAGACCCAGTTCTAATTTCTTCAGGCCCTGTGTCAACTTATTCTGACCGTCTTCCATCTTCTTCTGGCCGTCGTCTATCCTCTTCAGGTCTTCCGCTGGCTTATTTTGACCGTCTTCCACCTTCTTCTGGCCGTCAACTAGTTTGGCAGATAGGTCCTCGGCTAACTTCTTCTGGCCGTCTTCCATCTTCATCTGGCCGTCCTCCATCTTCTTCTGGCCGTCTTCCATCTTCTTCAGGTCATCCTTCAGGTCCTTGGCTAATTTCTTCTGGCCGTCTTCCATCTTCTTCTGGCCGTCTTCCATCTTGGTTTCCATGCCACTTAACTTTTCTAGCAATGCTGCCAATTGCGCCTTCATTTTAGTAGTTTGTCTTGTAAAGGGCATGCACTCACAGGAAAATTAGAGAAAATGACCTGCTCGAGTTTTGAAACCAGGACCGTCAGGTGTTGTGCTTGTGCTTGAGTTCGTAATCCGGCTTCTGACACCAGTTGTTACGTGCCACCCCCTAGTGGCACTTTTGTTAACTGGATTCCGGTGGGTAGAAAGCACAACACAGGATGTTCCTTTAAAGAAATAATTAATTTTATTGCGGCCAGAAAGATACACTACTCATCAGCAAATACAAGCAATTGGAACCTTACTCCCGTTTCCTCAAGTCTCTTGCTTTTGGAGAGCTCTTGCCCCCTTTTCACTTGTCAACAGTTAATCCTCTCGCTAATGAGTCTGGTGGCCTTGACGGAACTATATGCAACTCTTCCCTATGTACACAAATTACAGTTACTTACGATGGCCTGCTACACGCTGCTTCGCTGTTCACGAGCTGGGAAACAATGTCACTGGATTTCGTAACTCGCACGGCACTTCACCACAATATCTCTGACGCTCAGTGAAATCACACTCACTCAAAACACAGGCAGTCCCCTGTATGCTTCTCACTTCCTCGCTGTCAAGAGAAACTGCTTTACTAGGGGTTTCGCAAGTCACCACACTTCTGTCGCTCAGGATAAACGCTCGCACTAGCTCGTAAAACACACAACAACTGCTTGACAGGTCGCTCTTATATAGCAGGCCGGTGACTCAATAAATGCTTCTAGACCCATCCAGGGTTCACGGCTTCTCGAGGTTTCCTTCACCGGCGGAGTCACGAATATTCTGGACAATCCCTTTGTCCTAGTAGCCTGTTGCATAAGGCACACGCAATACACTGAGGCAGAGCAGCCCAGCCAAGGGCAGTTGTGACTCATGCGGCGAGCGATGAAACAAACTCACAGCCGTAACAGTATATAAGTTACTCCAAATTAATCTAAAAGGTCAAGTACTATAGGTGTGCATAGTTTAAAGCTGTCGGCATCCATACTTTCTGATATATTGGTATTTGGGTTAAAAAAAAATAGAGAGAGCAATTATTAACAGTTGGCAGCCCTGGTGGCTCTTAAGAATACGCTCAGTCATATCTGTTTATGTACACATTTTACATACAAAATTTGGTTGAAACCCAATTGATAGTGTAGAAGTTATATGCATTTAAACATTGGACCTATCAGAAGGCCTAAATTTATTTTGGCAACACTGTCATTTATGGCCTCCTGGAAATTAAACTGAAATAGTATTATCTACATGTGTGCGAATTTTTGAATAGCTCCCATGCATACCTTCCAAGATATCCAAAATGGAGCTCAAATTTCTAGTGCGTTTTATCAGCAGTTGGTAGCACTGACATTATTTTCAAATATAGGCTTGAGATATTCCGGTAAACATCTTTACTCATACTAAATTTGGTTTCGATTGCTGCAGCCGTTTAGGAGTTGATAGGGGGGTGGGTGTGGACACACACACACATCCAGCCAGCCAGACAGACTGACAGACAGACAGACAGACAGACATACACACATTTTCCCGGATCGATCTCATAAGTCTACTTTTTTCTCATTTTTGCAAAATGTGAAAAGTAGGCTAAAATACCAATGCCCTTTATTTCTCCCCATCAACATTCATGTGCCAGAGCTAAACAGCATTTTATTTATAAGCATCTCTTCATGTGATTACTATTTGTATGTTTATACGATAACTCCAAATACTTTTTAATTGAAATATATTTGCTTATGTTATCTATCCTCAGCGTCAGTGAGCACTTCGGTAAATTCGCAAAAGAATGGAATGAAAAGGGGCTTCACTGCCATTTGAAGCATGCGTGGATTGGAAGTTGAACTTTTAATTAAATTTGTGGTTTTACAAAATTAATTATCAATCAATCAGGCAACTGGGAACAAGTGGCTGTTTGATATAAAACTCTTTATTGATCTTGGCTCGAGTTAGATAGAAAAACTAATTGACTTTACTGTGGAGAAAGATGGCTTGGTTGAAATATGCGTTCTCTTCTACTGGAGCCCAACTTTGCTAGTTCAAACCGTTCTTCCAATGTTGCCTGATTGCACATCCTGCGTATAAATAGCTTTGAAGCCATTTTGCAATGTTGCCTTATGATATTGTAACTTTCAGTCGGTCAAAAATAGATGATTTCAATAACTGGAAGACTGCAAAAACATAACCAGAAATAAATTACATGTGATTACGATATACGATATATAATGTGCGTTCAAAAAGTAACGAGCCGGAGGCATAATTACAGAAACCAGTAGCTGTATGTTAGAAGTATTGGCCCTGGCTGTTGAGGAACTTGTCCCAATGTGACACGAGGAGATGAATGGCTGTCTCATAAAATTCCCTGGGCTGCAATGTGAACCAGTTCCGCACGCACAGCTGGACGTCGGCGTCCGAGGTGAATCGTTGGCCCCGCAGAGCCCTTTTCAGGGGACCAAACATGGCGTAATAACAGGGAGAGAGGTCTGGACTGTATGGAGGGTGGCCGAGAACCTCCCATTTTAATTTCTACAGGAGTGCCGCGACTGTGTTGGCCGTATGAGGCCGTGCATTCTCGTGGAGCGACCACGGTGGCTATGGCGTTCACTGTCACTCGGCGGTCCTGGGTAATGAGTGCATCAACCAGCCGGACGTTGGCATCGGTAATGCATGGGGGTGCCTCAGACCAGGCATCATCGGCTAACGACACCCGTCCTTCCCTGAAGCGCTTGTGCCACGCCTTGACCCTTGCAAGGAACATGCAGTGTTCGCCGTACACTTGTGACATTTGGCGATGAATGCCCGTTCCCCCTACTCCTTCCGCTGTCAGAAACCGAACCACCCCTCTTTGCTCTTCGGTTGACGCCTCCATGTCATTGTTAGCAATGCGACTGGCAGCGTTGGACGATTGATGCATGCTGCTGCTCACTTTGTATCGTCACGTGACGTGCACGCGTGCCCTCTAACGACGGGCTGTGACCCTCCACGCTCTGGTCGGAACCACACCTCGTTACACACGCCTCGATTAGCCGATGTAGTCACCGGTTTGCGCATTCCAGCCTCTGGCTCGTTACTTTTTGAACGCACCTGATATTATTATGGATTATTAAATAAGGACAAAACTAAGGGATGACATATTTCGCCCGTCAAGCGAACATCATTATATCTAAATATACAAGACAAATAGCTCTACAATACACGACCAAACCTACAGTGACACCCACAGACACTCTCTGCCCTCCAAAAACAAAACTTCACAAATCCCATCAGAAACCTTAATAGTAGACAAACACAATTCCGTATGTTGTAGTTATAGGTCTTTACTGTCATCACAACAGAGTGCCTGTAGTCCATTCCCACATATCAGTTTACAATTCTAATGTAGTTTAGAGCTTACTGCTTAAGTGTTGGTTGGTTTCATAGTTTAGGGGCTGCGACAACGCGGTCATGTAGCCTCGTGTACTTTGGGTGTGTGTAGAATCTGTCTGACAACCGGTGTTAATTGTGATGGCTGTATTAGTGTGTGTTATCTGTGATTCAGGTAGAAAGACTGCAGACGATTTTTTTTTCATGGAGTTCCTACTTTTGATGCCATCCACGACACCTAGCTGCGGACGTGTCTAGTAAATGCCATCGCAGTCTCTACCTGGTGGTGATCGTTGGAACTACCGGGTGAGTTAGCCGTGGTCGTTACGGCATGACTAATGGCAGTCGCTCACATCCGGGAGGCGAGGAGGTTCGAATCCCCCCGCCGGCAACCTTGAAGATGGTCTTCTGTGGCTTCCCATCTTCCTTCCAGGCAAATGCCGGGGTTGGTCCCGAACTATAGGCCACAGCCGGTACCTTCCAACTCCTCGCCCTTCCCTTCCAACTTTCCTCCCCAACGGTACTTGTAGCTCACCCATTGGGTGTCCGTCTCGAAGCAGCTACAAAACTGGCGAGCCGAACATGTCCTTGGACACTCCCGGCACCAAAAGCCATACGCTAAAAAAAACTAAAAAAAAAACGTTGGAACTAATAAAGCGTTATCAAATTAACCTACAAATTTTAGCTTCCACAAATGTAGTTAGTGGAAGGTTCTTTTCCTTTTTCATGCCATAAATCTATGACTTCCCCTCCGAAGGAACACATACCGTGGGATTTTGAACGCTCTTAAAACATCTGAACGCGTGATCTTTGGCATAGAAGCTTTCGAAGCTAAGTGTATCACAGCAATAGTATCTACACCTTTATGCTTTAGTTTTGTTGATGGGATCGTCTAAATTTTGAAATAAATAATTCCTTCCGTCAGCTTAATGCCTTAATATTTATCAGCAATAATTGCCACACTTACTAAGTTGTATTACACCAATATCCACTTTACAATACAAAAATGTTTTTATACGATGTCCTTACACTCTTTGATACATGTTTCGGCTCTGTGAGCCTTCTTCAGTCGAACACATTAATGACTCTCGTAAGACAGTCTATGTGTCGATCTTGTAAAGAAACTTTAAAAAATTCTTTTTACAATCGTCAAACTTATTTAAAAATGGACATAACATGCATAAAGAATTCGATTATGTGCAGAAGTTCAGGTCATAGGCCCTTCGTCGTTTGAAGTCCCAATTCAAACACCGGACCCCATTGTACAAGTATCATGTAAAAAATCGTGTGTGAGAAAGCCTTTTGGCTACGGGCGAACGGAAGTTACTTGCTTAAAATTTTGTCATTTTGGTTCAACAACCGTAGATTTGAAGACGCTGGAGATAACACCTCACTATTTGAAGGATATACAACAGATGAATAATTAATGTGTTTGACTGAAGAAGGCTCACAGAGCCGAAACATGTATCAAAGAGTGTAAGGACATCGTATAAAAACTTTTTTGTATTGTAAAGTGGATATTGGTGTAATATTTCATAATCAATACGGGAAAATCTAGAATAATGATTAAAGTCATAGATATTCACACATACTAAGTGTACTGACAGGTTTGTTTGGTTTTTGGAGAGCAAAGACTGTTGGTGTCACTGTAGGTTTGGTAGTGGATTTTAGAAACCATCTTTTACGTGAAATTGCATTATATTTCATTGGTCAAACTGATTTTGGCATCACTTGTGCTGAAATTACTACAACGTTTACATCTACACTAAAAAAGTACTCGTCATAAACATCTGGTGTAAAACGTTGTGTCAAATCTCGGACATATTCTGTGGTAAATATGAATTTGTTGGAGGATCATTTAACAGCCAACCATCTTCCTTTTACATGTAACGCTCCAATCACGTCAGTTGATGTTGAACACAGCGTTGCGAGGTATAAACAAATAGTTCCGTGAAGAACTAAAGCCTATTTTCATATATCCTACTTATGTTAATTGCCACTATCAACATGCAAAATTTCAGTTTGATGATGTAATAGATTCGTAGATATTGAGAACCGACTAAATATTTCGGATGATCGCCATGTTGGATTTTTATATATGTAGGTCTTAGAGTTATGTACTGTTACATGAAGATTATTGTGTACGTGTAGTATTCAAACTTCAATCGCATGATTAAGACACAAGAAGTAAAGACGAGATCTTAAAATTTCGCACAGCTGTCATCTTGTGTTATTGAAACAATCGCAATAAATTAGATGCCAGTGGATTAACATTTGTATAAGCATTTACTTTGCCAAGTTTCACTGCACTCGGTTGGTTAAATTGCGAGAAACGTCCATTTAAATGTTTATACTTCGCGTCGCTGCCATGTTGGATTTGTGATCACCAGGTTATTGAAAGTCCTATAGGTGCATAGCCCCTATGAACATTAAAATAATCTGTTTGATTGCTGAAGTATATTCATAGATATTGAGAACCGTCTAAATGTTTCGGATGGTTGCCATGTTGGATTGTTATATATATATAGGCCATAGAGTTATGTACCATTAAAGGAAAATTCCGTAGGTTCGTTATTCAAACTTTCACTTCGATCGCATGATTACGACACACGAACTAAAAAGTTAATTTTAAAATTCGCACAGCTGCCATCTTGAGGTTATGTAAACAATTCAACTAAATTACATACTAGTGTATTACAATGTGTATAAACATTTGCTGTACCAAGTTTCATTGCGTTTGGATCATTAAATAGCAAGAAAAGTCTATTTAAAACATTCAACTTCGCTTGGCCGCCATGTTCGCTTTCTAGTTAACAGGTTTTTGATAGTCTCATAGATGAACTTCCATTAGTGCCCTTATCTCCGTACAAATTTTCTGGGTGATATCAGTAATAGTTTCGGAGATATAGAATGCCGGTGAAATATTTCGCACGTCCGCCATCTTGAGGCTATGTAAACAATTGAACGAAGTTAGATGTCGGTACATTACAATGTATATAAACATATACTGCACCAAGTTTCATTGCGTTTGGTTGGTTAAATGGCGAGAAACGTCTATTTGAAAGTTCGCATCTTCGCTTGGCCGCCATGTTGGTTTTGTAGTTACCAGGTTTTCGAAAGTCACATAGGTGAACGTTTAGTAGTTGCCATTATCTTCGTACGAAACTTCAGGGTGATATCGGTAAAACGCTTAGTTTCAGAGATATTGAATGCTGGTGAAGTATTTCGCACAACCGCCATGTTGGATTGGTGAGACGTAAAAAAAAACAAGTAGTTCCGTGAAGAACTATACAGCCTATTTTCATATATCCTACTTATGTTAATTGCCACTATCAACATACACAATTTCAGTTTGATTGCTGTAATAGATTCGTAGATATTGAGAACCGACTAAATATTTCGGATGGTCGCCATGTTGGATTTTATATATGTAGGTCCTAGAGTTATGTACTGTTACATGCAGATTATTGTGAACGTGTAGTATTCAAAATTCAATCGCATAATTAGGACACAAGAAAAAACAAGGAGATTTTAAAATTTTTCACAGCTGCCATCTTGAGGTTATGGAAACAATTGAAATAAATTAGATGCCAGTGGATTAACATTCGTATAAGGATTTACTGTACCAAGTTTCACTGCACGCGGATGGTTAAATTGCGAGAAACGTCCATGTGAATATTTATAATTCGCGTCTCCGCCATGTTGGATTTGTGATCACCAGGTTATTTAAAGTCCTATAGGTGAACTTAAGTTCATAGCCCCTATGAACATTAAAAATGCAGTTTGATTGCTAAAATAGATTCGTAGATATTCAGTATCGTCTAAATATTTCGGATGGTCGCCATGTTGGATTGTTAAATGTATAGGCCATAGAATCATGTACCATTAAAGGAAAATTATTGCGTAGGTTCATTATTCAAACTTTCACTTCGATCGCATGACTACATCACAAGAAATAAAAACTTAATTTTAAAATTCGCACTGCCACCATCTTGAGGTTATGTAAACAATTGAACTAAATTAGATACCAGTGGATTACAATGTGTATAAATATTTCTTGTACCAGGTTTCAGTGCGCTTGGAACATTAAATCGCGAGAAAGGTCTATTTAAAATGTTCAAATTCGCTTGGCCGCCATGTTCGTTTTGTAGTTAACCGGTTTTTGAAAATCTTATAGATAGAATTCCAGTAGTGCCCTTTATCTCCGTACAAAATTTTAGGGAGATACCGCTAATAGTTTCAGAGATATAGAATGCCGGTGAAATATTTCGCACATCCGCCATCTTGTGATTATGTAAACAATTGAACGAAGTTAGATGTCGGTGCATTACAATGTATATAAACATATACTGTACCAAGTTTCATTGCGTTTTGTTGGTCAAATCGCGAGAAACGTCTATTTAAAAGTCGCAAATTCGCTTGGCCGCCATGTTGGTTTTGTAGTTACCAGGTTTTCAAAAGTCACATAAGTGAACTTATAGTAGTTCCCTCTATCACCATAGAAAATTTCAGGGTAATATCGGTAATAGTTTCGGAGATATTGAATGCTGGTGAAATATTTCGCACAGCTGCCATGTTGGATTGGTGAGTCGTAACAAAATTTGAAGAGCACGGTCGAGGTCGCCGGGAATAGTGCTATGAACTTTCCGAGTTTCATTGAAATCGCTCCTGCCGTTTAGATTTTATTAGGGGGGGGGGGGACACACACACGAATCACACACACACACACACACACGCACACACACACACTCGGACAAAAGGTGATCTCATAAGCCTATTTTTTCAAAATTGAAAATAGGCTAATAATTAAATGGCACGGTCGGGGTCAACCAAAATGGTGATATGACCTTACCGAGTTTCATTGAAATCGCTCCAGCCGTTTAAAAGTTAATAGGGGACACACACACGGTCACACATCACACAGACACACACACACACACACACACACACACACACACAGGGACAAAAGTGATCTCATAAGCCAATTTTTTCATAAATTGAAAATATGCTAAAAATAAGTTGGTTTATAACCGTATATCTTCACGTTTGACTATCTGATATGGTATTTTTAGTGCAGTGCAACTCAGACTAATTGTAAGATGAATTTCATATAAACTTGAATATCTCAAGCCCATATTTGAAAATGATGTCTGAGCTATCAGCTGCTGAAAAACAGCACTTGATACTTGAGCTACATGTTGCATATCTTGGAAGGTATGCATGGGAGCTATTCCAAAATTAGCACACATATAGACAATAATATTTCAGTTTAATTTCCAGGAAACCATATATGGCAGTGTTGCCAAAATGATTCTAAGCCTGCTGATAGGACCAATTTTTAGCCTACTTTCGATTTTTGCAAAAAAAGAAAGTAGACTTATGAGATCACTACAGGGCGAAAAAAAAGTGTGTCTGTCTGTGTGTGTGTATGTGTGTGAGTCTGTGTGTGTGTGTGTGTGTTTGAGAGTGTGTGTACTCTGAATGTCTGTCCCCCCCCTATCAATTCGAACACGGTGAGCGCAAATTGATCGAAATTTGGTACAAAGGTAGCACAAGCAAAGGACACCTCAGTGTCATGTCTTATATCGCTGCCATCTTGGCGGAAACGTAATGGCGGCCACACAAATGTTCAAAGCTTAAATCAAATTACGACTAACCTAATCATACGATCTCTACCAAATTTTGCAACAACATACCTTTATGGGGGCAGCATCCTTTGACCAAACTAATAGGTCATCACCCTAATAGTTTGCGGATGGCGACCATCTTTGTGTGAAAATCGATTGCCCCTATTAATTCGAACACTGTGAAACCGAATGGAACGAAATTTGGTACAGAGGTAGTACTAGCAAAGGGCACCCCAGTGCCATGTTTTATATCGCCGCCATCTTGACGGAAACGTAATGGCGGCCACACAAATGTTCAAAGCTTAAATCAAATTACGACTAACCTAATAATCCGATCTCTACCAAATTTTGCAACAACATACCATTATGGAGGGAGCATCCTTTGACAAATCTAATACGTCATTAGCCTAATAGTTTGCGGATGGCGGCCATCTTTGTGTCAAAATCGATTACCCCTATTAATTCGAACACGGTGAAACCGAATGGAATTAAATTTGGTACAGAGGTAGCACTAGCAAAGGGCACCCCAGTGTCTTTTTTTATATCGCCGCCATCTTGACGGAAACTTAATGGCGGTACACAAATGTTCAAAGCTTAAATCAAATTACGACTAACCTAATCATCCGATCTCTACCAAATTTTGCAACAACATACCTTTATGAAGGGAGCATCCTTTGACAAATCTAATAGGTCATTAGCCTAATAGTTTGCGGATGGCGGCCATCATTGTGTCAAAATCGATTACACCTATTAATTCGAACACGGTGAAACCGAATGGAATGAAATTTGGTACAGAGGTAGCACTAGCAAAGGGCACCTCAGTGTCATGTTTTATATCGCCGCCATCTTGACGGAAACGTAATGGCGGCCACTTAAATGTTCAAAGCTTAAATCAAATTACGACTAACCTAATCATCCGATCTCTACCAAATTTTGCAACTACATACCTTTATGGAGGGAGCATCTTTTGACCAATCTAAAAGGTCATTCGCCTAATAGTTTGCGGATGGCGGCCATCTTTATGTCAAAATTGATTCCCCCTATTAATTCGAACACGGTGGAACCGAATGGAACGAAATTTGGTACAGAGGTAGCACTAGCAAAGGGCACCTCAGTGTCATGTTTTATATCGCCGCCATCTTGACGGAAACGTAATGGCGGCCACTTAAATGTTCAAAGCTTAAATCAAATTACGACTAACCTAATCATCCGATCTCTACCAAATTTTGCAACAACATACCTTTATGGGGGCAGCATCCTTTGACCAAACTAATAGGTCATCAGCCTAATAGTTTGCGGATGGCGGCCATCTTTGTGTGAAAATCGATTCCCCTATTAATTCGAACACGGTGGAACCGAATGGAACGAAATTTGGTACAGAGGTAGCACTAGAAAAGGCCACCTCAGTGTCATGTTTTATATCACCGCCATCTTGTCGGAAACGTAATCGCGGCCACCCAAATGTTAAAGGCTAAAATGTAATTACGACCAATCTAATAATCTAGTCTCTATCAAATTTTGCAACAACAAATCTTTATGTGGGAAGCATATTCTGACCAAACTGCTAGATCATCAGCCCAATAGTTTGCAGATGGTGGCCAAGTATGTGTGCAAATCGATTCCCCCTATCAATTCAAACACGGTGAAACCGAATTGAACGAAATTTGGTACAGAGGTAGCACTAGCAAAAGGCACCTCAGTGTCATGTTTTATATCGCCGCCATCTTGACGGAAACCGAATGACGGCCAACCAAATGTTAAAAGAAATCAAATTTCGACCATCCTATTAATTTGATCTCTACCAGATTTTGCAACAACATGCATTTTTGTGGAAAGCATCTTATGACTGACTACAAGGTCATCAGCCCAATAGTTTGCAAATAGCGGCCATGTATGTGTGCAAATCCATTCCCCAGATCAATTCAAACACGGTGAAACCGAATTGAATGAATTCTTTTACAGAGGTAGCACTAGCAAAGGGCACCTCATATTCATGTTTAATATCCCTATAGCACGTTGTATTTCAACAAGCTACTACAACCAACATTCAATTATACTCCTTGAAAAGGACAAAGAGTTATAAAAATACCCATACATTTAGGAGAAAGTAGGCTATATGTTCTTTACTGAACATCTTGTTAAATACATGTAATTTATATAGTATCAATTGGATTTCAACCAAATTATGTATGTGCTATGTGTAGCATAACAGATATGCTTAAGAGCAACCAACTGTTAATGAATGCTGTCTCTATTTTTTTATTTACAGCTCTAAACTTTGAATACGTATAGCACCTGACATTCTAGATTAATTTGGAGTAAAAAATATACGTCAGTGCTTCCAACATGATTCTAAGCCTGCTGATAAGTCCAATTTTAAAATACATGTAACTTCTATACTAACAAATGGATTTCATCCAAAATTGGCACAACAATAGATCATAATATTACAGTTTATTTTTGACCAACACATGCATGTTATTGTTGCCAATATGAATTTACTCGCACTGATAGATCAATGTCTAACTACATGTAACGCCCATACTATCCTTTGGACTTCAACCAAATTTTGTATTCTGTACCGTAAGAGATGGAACTAAGAATATAAATTCAGTCACCGGGCTGCCAACTGTAGTGCTCTATTCGGCTACATTATACCAGGTATATTTCGATATTACCAACTTAATTTCCTCATTATTCTAGATAGGTCCATATAGATTAAGCAACGGCATGCATCGTAATTTAAAGAAAAGTAGGCCCTTTAGTTCGTCACGGAACTTCTTGTTATAAAATGTTTTAGATTTCTCGGATAATTTTCTTCATTATTCATAATGAATTTTCCTAATGTTTTCAACAGTACGTCATTTTAGAATTTTAGGTCTATTTTAAAAACGTCTTAAACACATCTACGTCCGGAACTTGATGATTAATTTGCATATTATTCTTTTCTGCAACAGGCTATGGAATTTAGTTGATGAAAGTCAATGCTGCCTCTACTGAAATCACAATGTCAAACGTCACCAGAGTTCATTCTTCAGACCATAAACTAGAGTTTTTGCTGGTTCTTGGATCTGCTAACGACCCCACTGCGGCCTGGAGTGGAGACTGTGTGACAAGACGCCAGCGTCTGTTTGCTCGTCGTTAATGACGCCACTCATCTACCCGTCACGCCCTACGACACAGCATGCACACCGTCCTCTCCATGACCGTCAAGTCGAGGTGACATTTCAAGCCTCCCCTCGGTTATACTCACGTTCTGACAATTATATGGACAAGCACGGAGCAAAAACCAGCTCCTCACTCGCACAAACCGCTGTCTCACGCTCGTGACAATCTTCCCGAATATTTTGCAGAAGTCGTCACAATTATTAAATGCAATCTCCGTAGACCTTATCATTATCTTTCTCGTTGATGAAATACTTGCTATGTATACTTTTTCTAAATATCCAGAATTTCTTCTAGATTATTGTCGTACATTTGCGAGGTTTCGCCTGAATGCACCAAGTTAGGTTCTTCAGCAGGTTCTTGATACACTGTGCCCAGACTACCACTGGGGTAGTAGAACATGCGTTACGTCCTAGAAGTGCAGCACACTTCTTAGCTGCAAGAACTGGGAGCTCCTTTTAATGTTTGGTCAAGAGTCCCTTCTTATTCAACACCAAATATGGAACAATAAACCGTGTGTATACGTTTAAATACCTTGGTGAGTGGATCCAATCAAACGGACTAGATTCAGTGGTCATAGCGGTCAGAGAAAAAGAACTGGAGTTAGCATTTCAAAACACCCGGAACATATAGCCGAGGTGTATAACAAAAGGTGCTTTTCTATAAATACCAAACTTCATCACCGCACTGTCGTCAAGCCGGTATCCCTCTATGCGTCCGAATGCCTTATTATTATTAACAGAAAAGCACGAATGTGCATAACACAGATTTACACTAGTAAAGCAAACATGTTACAAAAGAGTTAGTTGATGTGAAGACATCATGATCCAGTAATCAATCAGGAAACTGTGCATATTGTGAATTGAATGTTATTTGTGAAATAGAGCAACTCTGTATGATGCTTTGTTCAGTTTAAATGTTAGTCCTTGCCATATTCACAGAGTGATTTCTGGTTAGTTTTACATCGTGTGATGTGATATGTGTCACAGAACTGGTCACATAACGAGCACACGCAGAGTTCATTTGGGTTGTAATAGGACATGTTTTTGCATATTTTATTGTGGTACCCATGCACTGCTAACTTTATCACCACATGTCTTAGTTTCTGATTGGCGCTGGTCCAGTTCCGGTTGATCATGGCATCCGTGCTGTAAAATTCTAGCGGAATGTCTTCTCTCTTCTCTCTGCTAGGTATGCTTCAGCATTCTTTATTGATGGAAGCTGTAATTTTGTCCTTATTTCTTCGACGAGGAAGGGTTCCCGTGCTAATTCATATGTTAGACGGGAGCGCGTGTATTTTGATATGCCCATTAAGGTTTTCAGGTATTGGGCTTTAACTCTTTCGATGGTGGCCAGATCTCCCTTCGTTAGTCGGTCCCATATCAAGTGGATCCCGTACGTGAGAATTGGTAGGATCTTTGCGTCAAACAGATGCATAGCTGTTTTTAAGGATAGCTGCTGTAGATTAATAATGTCGTACATGGCTTTCAAGCAAGCCACTGCTCTGTCTTGGATGTGTAATCTGAATGTCCCGGTAGTCTGCAAAGTGATCCCAAGGTATTTAACTGCATTTACTATTTCCACTTTGTCCTCTTCATATTGCAAGTTGTCGTTTGCTGCTACACGCCCACCTTTCCGAAAAACCATCTGTTGGGTTTTTGTCCAGTTTATTTTCAGACTGTTATTTCCTGCCCATTCTACCAGTGCTGAGAAGGCGTGGTGGAGTTCTTCCTTATTTGGTGATCCTAGGACCATGTCGTCCGCATATATGTAGATCACTGCTTCCTTTGATTTCTCTCGGATTGCTGTTGGTTCATCGGCTGTGGCAATATTGAACAGTATGGGACTCCATTAGTTTGGGTGATTTCCTTTGTTTTGCATATTGCGTCATCTATGGTGATCTTGTTGTATACCAGAATATTTTTAACTAAGATTGTTAAAGGGTTGTGATTTCCGATGATATTTTGAAGTTTCGATGTGAGCTTTCTTCTGTCAATTAGGTCGAAGGCCTTTGTATAGTCTGTAAAGACTGCATAAAACTTTCCCTTTTGGAGTAGTTTTGCTTCCTCTATGTCATTTAACAGATTTTGAATTGCGTGCAAGGTTCCTCTTCCTCGTCTAAAGCCGAATTGTTCCTCCGGTATCTTGGAGTCGACTTCGTATACTATCCTGTTGGTTAGAATTCCTGTCAGTACCTTGAAGGTGTTGCTTTCCAGTGCAATTCCTATGTACGTGTTGGGGTCGTTGGTTTCGCCTTGTCCTTTATAGAGAGTTTTAATGGTTGATTTTCTCCATTCTTCGGGGATATTTCCTGATTCTAGGCATTTGGTAAACAGCTTGGACCATAGTTCTGATAGGTATTGTTCCGATTCCTTCAGATGTTCGTTGAAGAACCCGTCTGGTCCTGCGGCCTTGTTACATTTCGTAGCCTTGATTATGTCCAATACCTCTGTTTTAGTGATGGGGAGTATTTCTTCGTGTTGATCTCTACATTCAATTTCATATGCCGCTTGTTGACCTGTACCGTTAAGGATGATAGTGAAGTGCGATTCCCATTTTCCTATTTCTACGTTACGTTGCTAGATCTTGATGATCTTCTTGGTCTGATAGCTATGTATGGATCATTCATTGCTTCATTGGCGATCCTCTCACCTTCTTTTTCTATGTATTGAAAGCGTTTACGTTTTAGGAGATTCTTGTAATATCTCCGTGTTTCCCCATTTACTCTTAGGGCTTCTGGTGTTGACGTGATCCTAACTATATGTAGCGCCTTTGGTGTAGTTTGCCTTTCTGCCTTATCCTCTCTCAGAAATGTGCGCTTACTAAGTTAGAGCAAATAGAGAGAAAGATTCTCCACAACATGCTTGGTCCAAACTACGAAAACGGGATCTACGTAAAAAAATCCAGGCAAGAAATCTATTCAAAGATAGAGAAGATCACAGACACAATGTGCAAACGCAGGGCTCGCTTCTACGATCACTTGCGACGGATTGACGACTCTAGATGGACAAAATGTATATTTAACAATTTCGACTCAAAACCAAAAAAAACAGTTCCCTGGTACGTTAATGTCAAGAAATGGGCCTACGACCATATGACGCGCACAAACGAGACTTTTCCGAACAAGCATCGTGACTTTTGGGACTTTCCGAGATGAGAAATGGACAACCGGTGCATAGTGGTCGGATGAACGCCGTGCTCGACACAGCAAGCTAATGAAAACACACTGGACCAATCGTAAATTGAATAAAGGTCAGAATGTATAGTGGAACTTATCGTTGTCCCTAGTTGTCCGGTTAGCGAATAATAAATAAATAAGAAGAAGGAAAAGGGCATCCCCCAAAACAGATCTAACAAGGAGGTCAATAGAAGCTGATACAATCCGTAAAGAACGGGCACGATTTTATTGCCACCTCAGACGTATGGACGGCAAGAGTTTGACACAGGAGATCTTTAACTTCCATTTTTTATTCCAACCACAAAATCAAAGAAGACCTCCAAATGCTCCAAATCAATCCCGACGATGCATTGGACAGAGGTCTCTTCCGCCAAAAGATAGTGGCGAACGCGCTTAACCGAGTCTTGCCTCCAAAAAAAAGACATGGTGCCCCTTGGACAGAGGAACGCTAGCAGGCCCATTCACACAGGAATTCTATCCACGAAGCGCACTTCTGCAGTCACCACAGGAACAGAGGTTGTCAGACAAGCTCATCACACACCCAAATACATCCCTTAGAGGCTCACGACTAGTGGAACGTGAGTTGGCGATCATGGGATCCTGGAGTCCGGCAATGCTTCCACTTGCTTATGCCGAGTTCCTCTCATTCATCTTCCCCGTCGATCGACCTTGGTCAGCTCTTATTTTCTTCCAACCCCGACGATATTGGTTCATTTTAGGCTTGGAGTGTCTTTCATTATGCCGCCCTATTTGGCCTTGAGATGGCAGGATGGAGTCAGGAAAGACCTGGAGGCTTTGGGAGCCAACGAGAATATGGCCCGAGACAGAAAGCAATGGAAGAAGCTAAAGAGTGAGGCAATGACCCGACTTCGGTTCGTGTGGCCGACTAAGTAAAGTATTTGGCCTTTTATTTCCCCTTTTTGATGTCCTCATTTACAAAAGAGTAACACCTCTTCTTTGTATTCATGGCATCTCCTGACTATTGTACGAAGTTCTAAAGGAGGCAGGGTGTATGCACACCACTTCCAGTGCACCCTGGATATTGTCTTAAGGGCTCATGGTATCTACGGCCATCTTTTTTAAGGCCCTAAAGAATGCAGGGTGAATGTATCCCCACCCTGGATAAAGGTACACCTCCAAGGGCTCATGGTATCTCCTGGCTTCTGCTGAAGTCCCTAAAGAATGCAGGGTGTATGTAGACCCACTCTGGATAAAGGTACACCTCCAAGGGCTCATGGTATCTCCTGGCTTCAATTCAAGGCGCTAAAGGTTGCGGGGTGTGTGCAGCCCCAGATAATGCTACACCCTCAAGGGCTCACGACTGGTGAGCTTGGGGGTTGGGACTCTGAGTGAATCAGATGCTGGCTCCATTTTCCCCCATTTTCCATTTACTTTACCTTCTCTTTCCTATCTACCTTTCATGGCTCCAATTCTTTTCTACTGCCTCTGTTCTCATTTTTCGAGAGTTGAGGCCATTTCTTTCCAGTATCCTTTTGTCGTCCTTTTCTTCTTCAGATTCGTTAGTTTGTTGTAGGTTTCATTTCATCATCATTTTCACTATCACCCAAACGACTGTGGGCCAATGACCATGATGATCATCATCATCTTCACACCCAAATATACGGGGTGGTGGATCATCATGTCCTAAGCCTCTAAAATGAATTAATATCTACAAACATTGCTTCGTGTAAATATATACATTTTGTTTAAAGCATCAAAAATAATGTATTGGAGCTATAAGATGGGTGGCAGAATGTTAAATCTGGCTCCTCCCAGGTTACTTGTTCCCCACCTCATTTGGCATTCCTGAGTGGAAATCCCTTTCCCTAAATCTGGTCCTAGAATTAACCATGCGATACCTCACATTAGATGATTAACACGCAGCCACTCGCTGGAGAGGGGAGCCTCAGTTCAAGACTGCTAATTCCTATGCAGTAGTGGTTCTTCTCAACGGAGCTCAACTTATAATGAAGATGGAAAAGACGAAGATGAGGGGATAAAGCCTTTCTCCTTGTCCCAAAGAAAAGCGTTTGACCTGAAGAGCTAGGAAAATCCCGAGTAAAGGGATTAGCCCTTGAAAGCTCTTCCGATTGGAGCTTATATTGTCAAGGAAACCAATCCAGCACGTGGAAGCAGCCAGCTTAAAGGCGACGGCGAGAGTATGTCTTCAAAATTGTGGCCATCAATTACAGGAGGAGACACCCATTTCATACAAGTTGTGTGCTATTAGTGTGGGAGTTTAAAGAAGACCTCCTACGTCCTGGTTCAGCAGATTGCAAGTTCAAAAACTGCGATCTAATAAAATAGCACCTGATTTATTTATTTTGATCCTGAGCATCTTAGTAAAATGACTCGACTTGGATTCGTGGTCTTACAGGGTTTGATGGAAATGAAAGAGCAGATTCTTTGGCGAAATTAGCCGCTACATCAAACATCGAAAGTACATATGATAAATACCCAATGTGCTATAAGGTGCATTCAAAAAGTAACGAGCCGGAGGCTGGAATGCGCAAACCGGTGACGAAATCGACTAATCGTGGCGTGTGTAACGAGGTGTGGTTCCGACCAGAGCATGGAAGGTCACAACCCGTCGCTAGAGGGCACGCGTGCACGTCACGTGACAGTACAAAGCGAGCAGCAGCATGCATCAATCGTCCAACCAAGACCTAGCCAGTAGGCCATTCGACATGCTTCCTGGTCTGGTTGACGACTGTGGGGCACACTTTCCGCAAGTACAGTCGTTCCGACGATCAATCCGACCACGGTGGCTATGGCGTTCACTGTCACTCGGCGGTCCTGGGTAATGAGTGCATCAACCAGCTGGACGTTGTCATCGGTAATCCAGGGGGGTGCCCCAGACCGGGCTAACGACACATGTCCTTCCCTGAAGCGCTTGGGCCACGCCTTGACCCTTGCAAGTGACATGCAGTGTTCGCCGTACACTTGTGACATTCGGCGATGAGTGTCCGTTCCCCCTAATCCTTTCGCTGTCAGAAACCCTACAACACCTCTTTGCTCTTCGTTTGATGCCTCCATGTCACTGTTTGCAATGCGACTGGCAGCGTTGGACGATTGATGCGGCGGGCTGTGACCTTCCACGCTCTGGTCGGAACCACACCTCGTTACACACGCCACGATTAGCCGATGTCGTCACCGGTTTGTGTATTACAGCCTCCGGCTCGTTACTTTTTGAACGCACCTTATATATTCTCCATCATTGGAACAATACACGGACCTTCTAGCTTGAATGGCTCTGTTACACGAGAACTAGTTTTCCCCGAAGTTCAAGATGGACTTCAGAGTACAGTATTAGTACCGACCTTTGTCCCTACACAATTTCTATGCAGACTCGGAAAATTTTAATCTTACTTAGAGAGATTTAATATCCAAACTTCAGATAGCTATTTATGCTTTTGCGGATCTCCTCAGACAGTGGTTCATCAAATATTCTTCAGTCCCATATTTGGAAGGAAAAGACTTATACAGGGTGTCTTTTAAGTAACTTTGGAGAATGATAGGTCGTGTAGGGGACGGGTATAGAAGTAATTTGAGATAGGGATTTTGGGGTCGAAAGCCTCCGTGGCTTAGGCGGCAGCACGCTGGCCTCTCACCGCTGGGTCCGTGGTTCAAATCCCGGTCACTCCATGTGAGATCTGTGCTGGACAAAACGGAGGCAAACAGGTTTTTCTCCGGGTACTCCGGTTTTCCCTGTCAAAATTTCATTCCAGCAACACTCTCCACTATCATTTCATTTCATCTGTCATTCTTTAATCATTGCCCCGGAGGAGTGCGTCAGGCCTCGGCAGCCGGCACAGTCTATATCCTCGCCGCTAGATGGGGGCTTCATTCATTCCATTCCTGACCCGGTCGGAGACTGGAAGCAGGCTGTGGATTTTCATTTTCATTTTGGGGTCGGAGCGGCCTCTTTAACCCCTAAAATAAGGGTTGATTCATGCCCTCCACCCTGTCAGTTGGGCAACCGACCCAAGCCTCTATTACCTGTTTCAATCCTTTAACTCTTGGCAAGATTCATTTCACCATGTGGCGCTCGCGTAATGGATAGCGTTGCGGTGCGAAAGGCCGGTAGTCCCGGGTTCGATTCGGGGCTTGAGCAATTTTTTTAATGTTATTTTAGGTGTAAGGTTTTTAAGCTTGATACCTTCGGTAAATTAAACTGATCTTTGTGCACTTCGTGACAACAATACGACAAATAACATTTTTTAGCCTATTTTCAATTTTGAAAAAATAGGCTTATGAGATCACCTTTTGTCCGTGTGTGTGTGCGTGTGTGTGTGTGTGATTCGTGTGTGTGTCCCCCACCCCCCTAATAAAATCTAAACGGCAGGAGCGATTTCAATGAAACTCGGAAAGTTCATAGCACTATTCCCGGCGACCTCGACCGTGCCCTTCAAATTTTGTTACGACTCACCAATCCAACATGGCGGCTGTGCGAAATATTTCACCAGCATTCAATATCTCCGAAACTATTACCGATATTACCCTGACATTTTCTATGGTGATAGAGGGAACTACTATAAGTTCACTTATGTGACTTTTGAAAACCTGGAAACTACAAAACCAACATGGCGGCCAAGCGAATTTGCGACTTTTAAATAGACGTTTCTCGCGATTTGACCAACCAAACGCAATGAAACTTGGTATAGTATATGTTTATATACATTGTAATGCACCGACATCTAACTTCGTTCAATTGTTTACATAACCACAAGATGGCGGATGTGCGAAATATTTCACCGGCATTCTATATCTCTGAAACTATTAGCGGTATCTCCCTAAACTTTTGTACGGAGATAAAGGGCACTACTGGAAGTCCATCTATAAGATTTTCAAAAACCTGTTAACTACAAAACGAACATGGCGGCCAAGCGAATTTGAACATTTTAAATAGACATTTCTCGCGATTTAATGTTCCAAGCGCACTGAAACCTGGTACAGGAAATATTTATACACATTGTAATCAACTGGTATCTAATTTTGTTCAATTGTTTACATAACCTCAAGATGGCGGCAGTGCGAATTTTAAAATTAAGTTTTTATTTCTTGTGATGTAGGCATGCGATGAAGTGAAAGTTTGAATAATGAACCTACGCAATAATTTTCCTTTAATGGTACATGACTCTATGGCCTATACATTTAACAATCCAACATGGCGACCATCAGAAATATTTAGACGATACTGAATATCTACGAATCTATTTTAGCAATCAAACTGCATTTTTAATGTTCACAGGGGCTATGAACTTAAGTTCACCTATAGGACTTTAAATAACCTGGTGATCACAAATCCAACATGGCGGTGACGCGAATTATAAATATTCACATGGACGTTTCTCGCAATTTAACCATCCACGTGCAGTGAAACTTGGTACAGTAAATCTTTATCCGAATGTTAATCCACTGGCATCTAATTTATTTCAATTGTTTCCATAACCTCAAGATGGCAGCTGTGAATTTTTTTTAATCTCCTTGTTTTTCTTGTGTCCTAATTATGCGATTGAAGTTTGAATACTACACGTTCACAATAATCTGCATGTAACAGTACATAACTCTAGGACCTTCATATATAAAATCCAACATGGCGACCATCCGAAATATTTAGTCGGTTCTCAATATCTACGAATCTATTACAGCAATCAAACTGAAATTGTGTATGTTGATAGTGGCAATTAACATAAGTAGGATATATGAAAATAGGCTGTATAGTTCTTCACGGAACTACTTGTTTTTTAAGCCAAAGCCCGGAATCAAACCGTGGACTACCGGCCTTTCGCACCGCAACGCTATCCATGATGCCAGCGCCACATGGTGAAATTAATCTTGCCAAGAGTTAAAGGATTGAGAAAGGTAATAGAGACTTGGGTCGGTTGCCCAACTTACAGGGTGGAGGGCCTGAATCAACCCTTATTTTAGGGGGTAAGGAGGCCGCTCCGACCCCAAGTTCCCTGTCTGAAATTACTTCTATACCTGTTCCCTACACGACCTATCATTCTCCAAAGGTACATAAAAGACACCCTGTATTTGAGTGTCACCTGAACAGTTGTAATCTAGAATTTTCGAAACCATTGTGTGAAGTTTTCAAGAAACCTTGTTGTTATAAGCAATTCTTAACATTCATTCAGCACATCTCTAGCGAATTAAACAATTAATCTTTCTTTTCACAATGTGCTTATTAACTACAGCCCTAATGTACTTAGGTAAAATAGGGCTCCATATTGTACTGGATATTAAATAATAATAATAATAATAATAATAATAATAATGATAATAATAAATATTGGAATGTAGCCGAAATAAATCAGAAACTTCTATGGACATCAAATTGGCAGGTGAAAATCTAAAAGAAGTAGGAGACTTATGTTACTTAGGAAGTAAAATAACCAGCGATGGAAGAAGCAAAGAGGATATAAAAAGTAGGTTTGCTCAGGCAAGGAAAGCATTTCTACAGAAAAGGAATCTGTTGACATCGAATATAGATTTAGGTATTAGGAAGTCATTTGAGAGAACCTTTATCTGGAGCGTGGCGCTCTATGGAAGTGAAACTTGGACTATTGGTGCAGTAGAAGAGAGGAGAATTGAATCGTTTGAAATGTGGTGTTACAGGAGAATAATGAAGATCAGATGGGAAGATAGGGTTACAAATGAAGAGGTATCAAGCCGAGTGGGAGAGGAGAAATATTTCTGACGACTGCTAATGAAGAGAAGACAGGACACAAACGAAGACACCCAGGAATAGCAAGCTTAGTTATGGAAGGGTCGAGGACAAGAACTGTATGGGTAAACCAAGATTAAAATACTGTATGTTAAACAGATTGCCTCGGATGTAGGGTGTGGTAGCTATGTAGAGATGAAACGATTAGCGCAGAACAGGGAGGCTTGGAGATCTGCATCAAACTAGTCAAAAGACTGAAGACTCAAACAACAACAAATCCATAATTTCATTTGAAAATGATTACCTAATCTTAAGGGACTCCGGAATTTCCTATATTGCCCATGTTAATTTCCAACTCTTCATTTAACTTTTCGTCAGAAACTATTCGATCTTTCAGGGATGTTCTTGAAGACTCTCTCCATATTTTGGAACAGGCTATCTGAAAATAATGTATAAGGTGCGTTCAAAGAGTAACGAGCCGGACGCATAATTACAGAAACCAGTACCTGTATGTTAGAAGTATTGGCCCTGGCTGTTGAGGCACACGAGGCGGTGAATGGCTGTCTCATAATATTCCCTGGGCTGCGATGTGAACCAGTTCCGCACGTACAGCTGGACGTCGGCGTCCGAGGTGAATCTTTGACCCCACAGAGCCCTTTTCAGGGGACCAAACATGGCGTAATCACAGGGAGAGAGGTCTGGACTGTATGGAGGGTGGCCGAGAACCTTCCATTTGAATTTCTGCAGGAGTGCCGCAACTGTGTTGGCCATATGAGGTCCTGCATTGTCGTGGAGCGACCACAGCGGCTATGGCGTTCACTGTCACTCGGCGGTCCTGGGTAATGAGTGCATCAACCAGCTGGACGTTGTCATCGGTAATGCAGGGGGGTGCCCCAGACTGGGCATCATCGGCTAACGACACCCGTCCTTCCCTGAAGCGCTTGTGCCACGCCTTGACCCTTGCAAGGGACATGCAGTGTCCGCCGTACACTTGTGACATTCGGCGATGAATGTCCATTCACCCTACTCCTTCCGCTGTCAGAAACCGAACAACACCTCTTTGCTCTTCGGTTGACGCCTTCATGTCACTGTTTGCAATGCGACTGGCATTGATGCATGCTTCTGAAATGTAACACCCGGACGCTTCAGGGCCAGTGACCGATAACACCTATGGTACAGGCACATGCACGCATCTGATCAGGGGTGTACAAGGGCCGTGTCGTGGCTTACATTGTTCCATAACTGTATATATAATACTAGCCAATAACGCGGAAGGAAGAGAAATTCTAATTCATATATGAACTGGGATGAGTCCCCGTGGTCTTGGGGTAGCGGGTTCGATTCCCGGCTCCGTCAGGGATTTTAGAAACTGGCGTGGGAGCCTCGTGAGGACAATTGAGTAGCTGTCTGACAGTGAGGCAGCGCGATTGATGCATGCTTCTGTCCGCTTTGTATCGTCACCTGACGTGCACGCGTGCCCTCTAGCGACGGGCTGTGACCTTCCACGCTCTGGTCGGAAGCACACCTCGTTACACACTCCACGATTAGCCGATGAAGTCACCGGTTTGCGCATTGCAGCCTCCGGTTCGTTACTTTTTGAACGCACCTTATAGTTTTTAATTTTCATGAAACTTTTTTTTAACTGCAAAATTTTAACAGCATAGTGCTGTCGATTTAATCGATTAATCTAAAATATGATTAACAATTCAATGTGCTTTAGTCGATTTATCGAACCGATTATAATACTAATGTGGTGTAGGAAAAGTGGTTTGCGCAGCACAAAACCTTTATATTGTATTACTATTTGCCATTTGGCGAGCTAGCATTAGCTATTGTAAGATTGGCAGTCCGTTAAAGTTAGCTGATGTTCATGCCTTTGCTTCAGAAAGATAAAAGCGAGAATATTTCCTTAATTGCTTTCTTCTAAACTAAAGGATTTGACCGCCGCTTTGATACGAGCAATAGTAAAGGAAATACCGGACAGGCTATTATTGTCGTATTACTGAAGTCTACAAGTCGTTGGACTCAGTGACGATGGAAATATTGTTGCTAAGAGTAGGGCAGCCCTTAGTTCTGAGCTTGTCAACTTACTGACATGTCTGAAGTCCTGGAGCAAAGATATGTGACTGTATGTAACTGTGAACTTTAACTTCAAACACTTGTGTCATTAAATAATCAATATTGAAATATATTTTAAATAGGGTAATATTATTAACTTAAATGCTCTTGAATTTATATATTTTCCTTGCACGCCACCAATACAATTAAAATTTAAAATTATATCTTCCTCGTAGCAAATGGAAGATTGTAAACATTTAAAAAAATATATAATATTCAAAGGTCAAAGGCATTCGGTTAACCGATCAAAATGTTTAGCCTACTTTTCACATTTTGCAAAAAAAAAAAATGAAGAAAAAGTAGACTTATGAGATCGATCCGGGAAAATGTGTGTCTGTCTGTCTGTCTATCTGACTGTGTGTGTCCCCCCCTATCAACTCCTAAACGGCTGCAGCAATCGGAACCCAATTTGGTATGAGAAAAGATCTATACTGGGGCATCTTAATGCCATACTTGAAAATGATGTCAGTGCTACCAACTGCTGAAAAAACGCAACTGAAATTTGAGCTCCAGGTTGGATATCTTCGAAGATATGCATGGTAGCTATTCCAAAATTGGCACACAGATAATAATTTGTCAGTTTAATTTCCATAAGACCATACATGACAGTGTTGCCAAAATGATTCTATGCCTGCTGATAGGTCCAGCATTTAAGTGCATGTAACTTCTATACTAACAAATGGATTTCAACCAAATTTCGTATGTACTACGTGTACATAAACAGATATCAGTTAGCAAATTATTAAAAGCCACCAGGGCTGCCAACTATTATTAAATACTCTCTCTCTATTTTTTTAAATACTAATATATCAGAATGTATACAAGCCAACAGCTTTAAACTTTGCATACGTATAGTACCTGACATTCTAGATTAATTTGGAGTAACTAATGTATGTCAGTGCTACCAACATGATTCGAAACCAGCTGATAGGACCAATTTGTATATACATGTAACTTCTATGCAATCAATTCAATTTCAACCAAATTTCGTATGTGCTATATGTACCTTAATAGATATGGCTATGCTTACTCTTAAGAGCAAATAGGGCTGCCAACTGTTAATAAATGCTCTCTCTACTTTTACCCTAATATCAGTATATCAGAAAGTATGCAAGCCAACAGTTCTAAACTTTGCACACGTATAGTACCTGACATTATAGATTAATTTAGAGTAACTAATATACGTCAGTGCTGCCTACATGATTCTAAGCCTCCTGATAGTTGCAATTTTAAAATGCCAGTAACTTCTATACTAACAAATGGATTTCATTCAAAATTGGCACAACAATAGAACGTATTATCTCAGATTATTATTATTATTATTATTTCTGACCAATACATGCATGACATTGTTGCCAACATGATTTTACGTGCGCTGTTAGATCCTATGTTTAACTGCATGTAACGTCCATGCTATCCATTGGACTTCGACCAAATTTTGTATTCTGTACCTTAAGACTTTAAGACATGGAACTGAGAATATATTCAGTCACCAGGGCTGCCAATTGTAGTGCTCTATTAGGCTACATTAGGCTACATTATGCCAGGTATACAGAATTTGGAACTAATTTGAAATGTCTATATTTCCAAATTAATTTCGTCATTATTGTAGATAGATCCATATAGGTTAATCATTGGCATGAATCTTAAATTTTAAGAAAAGTAGGCTCTTTAGTTCGTCACGGTACTTCTTGTTAATCTATCGATAGCTCTAACATGGCGGAGCGTGATGGCGCAGTGGCTTAGCTGCGAAATGTTTAGTCGGTTCTCAATATCTACGAATCTATTACAGCAATCAAACTGAAATTTTGTGTGTTGATAGAGGCAATTGATATTAGTAAGAAATATGAAAATTGATTTTTGTTCTTCGCAGAACTACTTGTTTTTATTTTACATTTATTGAATTTCATCATGAATGCTTTCCTCAAGACGGAGTCCATACAATTTAAAAACTCATTGAAATCCCCTGGTGAACTACTTGTTATAATTATTTTCTCCTTGAATGCAACCACTGCTCGGTTCTGTCAAGAACGCGTTCTCCCTCCTAGAATATGTGATCAGCAGCAAGTCTCCACGAGAAGAAGTGGATTTTCTTGCATGTGATTGTAAAAGCAACTGATTTATAGTCTTGGAGGAACTCAGCCGAGATTGGGTAGGCAGGTCAGATGTCCTGGCGGGCATAAGTCATTCAGCTTGGAGAGCAGGGCCAGCCAGCGCTTGCCTAATTAGAGCCTTGATTGTCAGAGTCACGTGATAGGCTGCTCGTTAGAAAGTTTACCCAATGAGGGGAAGGCTCGGGAAGAGCGTTAAGTGTATGGGAAGAAGCCCTGCAAATCTGGGATTAATTTGCAGCTCGGTGGCATAAAACATTTTTTATGGCGGTGTATTATGAAGTTGCGCTCAGCTCGTATTACCTGCTTCACTTTCTCGTCTGAGCACGTCACTCCTAATTGCACGCAGCGATCAGCCCTACTAGAATAAGGCGCGAGCATCTGCTCGCTGATCATTAGTTTTTAAATCATTTTATCCTTTTATTCATTCGTTCATCTATTTAACTACCTATCTAGTGTAATTTGAGTTTTGAATATCATAAAACAGTGTTCTTATCCATTCGTTTCACTCTCACTGGGGTATGTTGAATCAATCATTTCTCCATGTGTTGTACTTTCCTTTGAGCCCAGTTCAAAGTTTAAATTATACGCCAATCAATACTTACACAAATATATCCATACTAATATATAAAAATGAGATGGTGTCTGTCTGTGTGTGTGTTACTCCATCACGCAAGAACCACTGGTCCGATTTGAATGAAATTTTGCATGAATGTAGCTGATATACCTGGTTAACATATAGGCTGCTCTTCATTTCGATATATTGCACTATTTAAAGATGGCGACCATTTAAGTGACGTCGCTACACCCTTTGGTTTCAAAATTTCAAATTTCTATTTCAAATAAAAAGAGAACGCAAAGAAATAGCAAACTTTTGATGGCAAATATGAGGTTTAAAATTTTATTTTCTATCCGGAAGGTCCTTTTCACTTTTCGTGTATCTCCAATGGTTAGCGAGGAAACCTAAATTTGTGCTATAAAATACGGTCAACGCCGAGCGATGTTGGTCTATAGCGCTCAAACCACTAGACCTATAAGGCTGACATTTTGCATGTTGGTTGGTCCTAGGTAGTAGGGGCTCACTAAGAAACGGTTTTTGAAAATGAGTTATTTCGGCTCTTTGGCACTGAGCATGGATAAAAGGTACGAAGACCGGATTTAGCTCATTTTAAGCCGCCAGATACAGGAATGTGTGAGGAATGTACAAATCTTATATCCTTACATGAACTGTTTTATTTATAGAGGTGGTTTGTGGAGTCTGAAACGAGGCGTGATTTTTAGTCTAATTTTATACTCTTTGTGCCGGTTATTGTATGTGAGTATTTGGAACTTTACGCTGTTTTACACTGATATAGTGCTTTCTACTTTGAACAGTATGCTTTCTTACTGTTTATGGATTTGTTTTTTGTTAACTGAATGATTCTGTTGGCCAATATTGATCTGCTTTTTGTCGTTTTTTATATCATGATCAGCAACCCAAATGCACAGACTAATTTATCGAAGTCTACCGACTGTCACATTAGTTTATTTAGTTTTCATAATTAATCTCACTGGAGAATTGGGCAAACTTATTTCAATAAAGTTGGTATTTTGCCTTTCACGGCCAATGAAACGCCGCACAAAACACGGGGTATACCTAGAAAAGTTGCTGAGTTTTAATTGCACGGCCCTGAAATTCAATATACAATCATTTTGGAAGCCTTTATAGGAAGGCGAAAGACTGTTTGAGCGTTTAGCTCCCACAGTAAAGTACCGGACTGTTCTAGATAAGAATTGAGGTAGCGCGCAGTTTGCTACTCCTTTGGTGGTCCGCAAATGGACAACAAGAGCTCGCTGATGAACCATCTCGGAGTTACTAGGCGCAATGTCGCACAAGACACGGCAAAAACTTAGAAAATTTGCTATGATTAAAACTGATTTTGTTATTATTACTTGGGATGATGAAAGTTTGTTCCGTTACTGTTACTCTTTATCATGACATGATACGTAGTTTCCGCAATATTATTTACTGCGGGTAGGACAATTACTACCAAGTTTGATGCATTTTTAGCATACTGTTTATATGTTTAAATATAGTATGAAGACATTAAACGACAGGTGTTCAATATTTAAGAAAGGTTATTTAAATGTTACTACATAAAAGCAGATATTTATTTACAATATATAAACGCACTTTCCGACTTAAAAAGCGGAGGCAGACATCAACAATCTCCACTGTCATTTCATCTGTCATTCATTTAATCATTCCCCCAGGAGAGTGCGACAGGCTTCGGCAGCAAGAAAATTTCATATCCTCGCCGCTAGATGGGGGTTTCATTCATTACATATTTTATTTGTTTACTTTATTGTATAAGGTTCTTTTTTATAATTTATGTGTTGCTTTTCGTGTACGAGTGCGTCAATATTGGTTTTATTTGAGGATGGAGAGTTTTGGTAAATATAGCTTCAAAGTGGATTTGTTACTGATCATCTAATTGTTGTCGTCAAATTTCGCCATCACATAGAACCTGATTCCCTTTGTTGTATGGTTTTCACCTCCAGATTTGGTCTTCTCTGTGATTTCGTGCCTGATTAGAGTTAGTTTGACTCGCGGTCGCGAGATGTCTCTGCATTTGTATGAGTAGTTCTTATTTAAGTATGTGTGGACTTTTCTTGGATGGTATTTATGTATATACTAGCAAAGGGCACCTCATATTCATGTTTAATATCCCTATAGCACGTTGTATTTCAAGAAGCTACTACAACCAACATTCAATTATAACTTACTAATTGAAAAGGACAAAGAGTTATAACAATACCCATGCATTTAGGAGAAAGTAGGCTATATGTTCTTTACTGAACATCTTGTTGAATATACTAGTACGCTACCTATTGAAAAATGGATTTACTAAGTCGAAAACCTTTCCTGGCGTGTACACAATAACTAATCCAAGTTTCATCGCAATCGAATGAATGGCATATGAACGCTTAGGGGACTTTGTTTAAACGATTCGCGCCGTCACTCATTTGTTGAATCTTCTTGTGCGCCACCATTTGAAAAACGGATTTACTAATTCATAAACCTTCGCAGGACTGTACTCAGCTCTCCAAAGTTATATCACCCTCGGATGAATGGTATATGAACGCATAGAGGACTTGGTTGAAACGATTCACGCGCTGTCGCTCATTAGTTGAATCTACTCGTGCGCTACCAATTGTAAAATGGATTTACTAAATCAGAAACCTTCGCGGGAGTGGAAACAACATTTCACCAAATGTCATTGCAATCGCATGAATGGTATATGAACGCATACGGAATTTCGTTTAAACGATACGCTTACCGTTACCCATTTGTTGAATCTACTCGTGCGCTACCTTTTGTAAAATGGATTTACTAAGCCAGAAACCTTCCCGGAAGTGTACACAACATCACACCCAAGTTTCATTGCTATCGGGCAAATGGTATATGAACGCATAAGGGACTTGGTTGAAACGCTTCGCGCGTCTTTGCTCATTTGTTGAATCCACTCGTACGCTGCCTATTGTAAAATGGATTTACTAAACCTGAAACCTTCCCTGGAATGTACACAACAACTCACCAAAGTTTCATTGCAATCGGACAATTGTATATGAACGCATACGGGTCTTTGTCGAAACACTTCGCGCGTCGTCGCTCATTTGTTTAATCTACTTGTGCGATACCTATTGTAAAATAGATTTACTAAGCTAGAAATCTTCCCTGAAGTGTACACAACATCTCATCCAAGTTTCATCTCAATCGGACGAATAGTATACGAATGCATACGGGACTTTGTTGAAACGCTCCGCGCGTCGTCGCTCATTTGTCGAATCCATTCGTGCGCTACCTATTGTAACATTGATTTACTAAGCCAGAAACCTTGCCTGGAATGTATACATCCTCTTACCCAAGTTTCATCGCTATCGGACGAATGGTATATGAACGCATAGAAGACTTGGTTGAAAAGCTTTGCGTGTCGTCGCTCATTTGTTGAATCCATTCGTGCGCTACCTATTGCAACATGGATTTACTAAGCCAAAAACCTTGCCTGGAGTGTACACATCCTCTTACCCAAGTTTCATCGCTATCGGACGAATGGTATATGAACGCATAGGGGACTTGATTGAAAAGCATTGCGTGTCGTCGCTCATTTGTTGAATCTACTCGTGCGCTACCTATTGATAAGTGGATTTACTAAGCCAGAAACCTTCCCTGAAAGTACACAACATCTCATCCAAGTTTCATCGCATTGGGGTGAATGGTATATGAACGCATGTGGGACTTGTTGAAACAAACGCACGCCATTTTGTTGAAGTTACTCGCATGCCATCTATTGTAAATTGGATCTAATATGCCTATAACATTTCCTGGCGTATGCACAACAACTCACCAAAATTTGATCGCAATCGCATGAATGATATATGAACGCATACGGGACTTTGTTTAAGCGATTCGCGTGCCGTCACTCATTTGTTGAATCTACTCGTGCGCTACAACTTTCATATTTATTCACCTTTTAAACCTTCTCTGGACTTCCACAAATATTTCAAGACCAATATTAGCCAAATCGGTCCAGCCGTTCTCGAGTTTTAGCGAGACTAACGAACAACAATTCATTTTTATATAGATATATAGATATGTATATATTTTTTTAGCCTATTTTCAATTTTGAAACAAGATGTTCAGCAAAGAACATATAGCCTACGTTCTCCTAAATGTATGGGTATATTTATGACTCTTTGTCCTCATCCCTAACACAATCACCTCTACCACAATGTATTGCTTGTTTTCTTTTATATTGATAATTAGCCAGTAAGTGTCAAAATCAATATTGTATACTTTATGATGATTGAATAACAAAACTACTAACTTATTGTAATGCATTCACGTCCGTTAATCTCTATATTAAGTCAGCCTGCAAAGTTAAGAATCTTCCGTTTTGGGTATCTTCCCCTTTAAAAATCCGCGCCGATCACAGTAGGTTGGTGCTGCGACCCATCAGTGAATTAATATTTATGTTGTACGCCTATGCACTGCCATCGTAATGTACTACGATGGCAGTGGCCTAAGGGTGTTGAATGAGTAGACAGTTTAAAGTAGCCAAGAGGGAGGCGATCCAGCTGGCAGTGTTTAAAGGTAATCGGAGCGCGATCGTGGCTAATAGTTGAACTACCAGTATTACAAAATTGCCATACTTCAGGAGGCCAGGTATTTACAAAGCGGTAAGTTTGGAACAATATTACCCACATAACCCACAAGAGGACAGCACCGTACAGAGGCATTAAGAAGGCTGTGGTTAATGACAACGTGTATCTAGTTCTTCTATTCTCCTTTTCCTAATGTCTTCTGTGTATGTGCGATGCTGGGGCTGTGATTTTATTAATAAACGAGTGTATACATCAGCCTCTCCTTTGAGCTAAATGACATCTTATTCAGTATCTGTGGATAGAGCTCGTGCACATCATTTGTAAAAGAATTCAAGAAAAAAAAGTTAACTGTAGCAGTACTCGAACCCCAGTCAACTGCGTGACAGACTAACACGCTAGCTCAGAGCTAATCCTATCCTTAACATCATGGTGTTCTTAACTGGCATATTAGATACAACCTGATGGCAAATAATGACTTTAAATAAACGATTTCTTCACAGCAGTACATCTTCATTAAAGATAATTTCATACAAAGTTTATATTATTGTATCAGTAGGGTATATCACATACAACATACTAAAACTATTGACATATAAGACAGGCACATGAGGACAGCTGCCATCTTGTCGTGTGACACAGACGGCTCAGCTCTTTTAAGCCACTCATACAGTATAACATTATAATATTAAATTATAATAAATAACGGATCACGACCTTCAGGATGGCTTAAACCACACTAGGCTCGATAATCGGAATTGGTGGGTCTTAAGCTATTGATTAAAATGGTTGAATAATTCACACGGCCGCCATACTGAAATGGCAGGGCCGATGACCTTGATTGTTGGGTGAAAGACGCGTCTTATATAAAGGTATGTTGTCACCAAATTTAGTAGAGATCGGATGATTAGTTTAGCCGTAATTTGATTTTACGTTTTGAACGTTTGAGTGGCCGCCATTCTGTTTTGGTAAAGATGGCGGCGATATAAAGTATGACACTGAGGTGCCCTTTGCTAGTGCTACCTCTGTACCAAATTTCGTTCAATTCGGTTTCACCGTGTTCGAAGTGATAGGGGGGACAGACATTCAGAGTACACACACACACAGACTCACCCACACACATACACACACACACACAGACAGACACACAATTTTTCGCCCTGTGTTGATCTCATAAGTCTACTTTCATTTTTTGCAAAAATCGAAAGTAGGCTAAAAATAGGCTTATGAGATCGTCTTTTGTCCGTGTGTGTATGCGTGTGTGTGTGAGTGTGTGTGTGTGTGTGTGTGTGAGGTGTGTGTGTGTACCCTTAATAAAATCTAAACGGCTGGAGCGATTTCAATGAAACTCAGTGAATTCATAGCGCTATTCCCGGCAACCTCGACCGTGCCCTTCAAATTTTGTTGCGTCTCACCAATCCAACATGGCGGCTGTGCGAAATATTTCACTATCATTCAATATCTCCGAAACTATTACCGATATCGCCCTGAAATTGTGCACGGTGATAAAGGACACTACTAGAAGTTCACCTACGAGACTTTCAAAAACCTGGTGACTATAAAACCAACATGGCGGCCAAGTGAATTTGAGACTTTTAAATAGACTTTTCTCACGATTTAACTATCCAAACGTAATGAAATTTGGTACAGAAATTGTTTATATACATTGTAATGCACTGGAGTCTAATTTAGTTCAATTGTTTACATAACCTCAAAATGGCGGCTGTGCGAAATATTTCACTGACATTCTATATCTCCGAAACTATTACAGATATCACCCTGCAATTTTTTACGGTGATAAAGGGTACTGATACAAGTTTACCTATGTATATTTCATAAACCTGTAAAGTACAAAACTAACATGGCGACCAAACGAATTTGAAATATTTTAATAGACTTTTCTCGTGATTTAACTCTCTGAGCGCAGTGAAATGTGGTACAGTAAATGATTTTGCAGTTTGTAATACATTGCTATCTAATTTAATTCAATTGTTTACATAACCTCAAGATGGCGGCTGTGCGAAATTTTAAAATTACGTTTTTATTTCTTGTGTCGTAATCATGCGATCGAAGTGAAAGTTTGAATAATGAACCTAGGCAATAATTGTCCTTGAATGGTACATAACTCTATGGCCTATACATATAACAATCCTAAATGGCAAGCTTCCGAAATATTTAGACGGTTCTCAATATCTATGAATCTTTTACAGCAACCAAACTGAAATTTTTTATGTTCATAGAGACTATGAACATATGTTCACCTATAGGACTTTCAGTAACCTGGTGAGCACAAATCCAACATGGCAGCGACGCGAAGTATAACTATTTGAATGGACGTTTCTCGCGAATTAACTGTCTGAGTGCCGTGAAACGTTGCACGTTAAATGCTTATACAAATATTGATCCACTGGCATCTAATTTATTTCAATTGTTTGCATAATCACAAGATGGCTGCTGTGCGTAATTTTAAAATCTCGTTTTTACTTCTTGTGTTCTAATCATGCGATTGAAGTTTGAATACCACACGTACACAATAATCTTAATGTAATAGTACAAAAATAAAAATCCAACCTGGCGACCATCTGAAATATTTAGACGGTTCTCAATATCTACGAATCTGTTAGAGCAATTTAACTGAAATTTTGTATGTTGATAGAGGCAATTAACATGAGCAGGATATATGAAAATAGGCTGTATAGTTCTTCACGGAACTACTTGTTTGTATTCGTTATTTCCCTAATCAAATGCATGTAAGATTATAAAGATGGGATTCTAAGCGTTTATCGGCGGACTACCATTATCCTCTTGAAATGTTGCTGTTCTACAAAACACGCAAGGCTAATACAATTAAGAAAAAGGAAAGGAAAAAAAAAAGCACAAACTCCTTGATATAGGAGTATGAAATTTGGTTTCTTTCCATGACGGAAACACCCATTTAGAACGGACATTTGGAAATTCACCCTTATTTTAATATTCTTAATAATATAATATGTCGTGCTTTTATGATTACTTTTATAATTATTATGCTATTAAGGGGTCGCGAAACAAACGTGATTTTGAGTAGTTAGGAAGATGCTGATATTTAAGTCAGTTTTACGACTAATTCTACTACCGTTCTTTGATACTTGCAATCATGATGATATTATTTGTGTTGTTGTTGTTCTTGTTGTTGTGTTTGTTGCTGATGATTTATTTTGGGGCTTTGGGACATTGTGGCCATGTGGCCACGTTTACTTGGGAGTGTGGGGAATTTGCCTGATAACCTGTCTTATTGTGAAGGCTGTATTAGAGTGTTTATTTGTAATTCAGATAAGGATTGGACGAGGCAGCCGTGGCCTTCATTTAGGATTTCGTATGTTTTGAAGTCACCATTCTTGCAAATTGACAGTGATCCAATCACTATGGCGCAGCGGCTTACAGACATCTCTTACTCATTTGTGGATTAGGTAGAGGCATTGTGAATTATCAAGCGGAAGCCAATCTGTGCTAAGGGCATGAAAACTGCGGCAGCGTTATGGTCACACTGTACTTTTCTCGGCTAATAAAGTTCAGATGGCACATCTTGTGGTTCGGACTCCACGTAAGAAAGATGTCCCGTTGTTTAAGACGTCACATTAACGTTCACATAAAATCTCATACCATTCGGTGGTATGCTATAAGTGATCGTTGAGTTAATCGTTAGTGTTGACAAATGAAACAGTATAATAACGGGGCAGATTTTAAAAATCTGCTCTGTTCGAAGACTTCGTAAATACATATCGGACAATATCAGCTGAGGTGTTCTCTGTTGTAATGCTAAGGAGTATATTGAGCTTTTGTTTATAGGATAGTCCTGGGTGTTGATTATTGCACGTACGCGTCATCATTGTTTAATTTCAGTCCTTCCATTTGGTTACTTCAAAGAGCTTTATTTAACTGGTATTTCAGTTGTGTTTCTTGTGTTATCCATGTCGTTAGACTGGCGTGCCAAAGTGTTCAAATTATTATTTAGTTTCGGAGACTAACTTGGTTCACTTTCTACTTCATCAATGTCACGGAAAGCAATCAAATCACTACTATTGAGCAGTTTTCATACTATTTATTTCGGTTCCGCTGGTTAAGTTATGGATTTAGTTGGTAACAGGGAAATAACATAACTACGTTACGAATGTGTGATTATATGAATGATTTAGGCCAGCAAGTAATGTGGACGTATCGCAGGATTTTAAGGATATCATGGACAGCTAAAGTCACAAATTTGGAAATACTGCGGCGTATAAACAATGACTTGGAAATTCTCAGTACCATCCAAAGGAGAAAACTAGAATACTTTGGTCATTTTTTGCGCAACAACAAATACCACCTCTTGAAATTAATTATCCAAGGGAAGATTGCTGGCATTAGGGGTCCAGGACGGAGGCGAATACCCTGGCTAAAGAACTTAAGCCAGTGGTTCGGACTTAATACAGTGACACTGTTTAGAACAGCTATGGACAAACAGCAGATCATGCTACTGATTGCCAATGTTCTTGGAGGACGAGGCACTTGAAGAAGAAGAAGAAGAAGAAGAAGAAGGAGAAGAAGAAGAAGAAGAAGTAATAAAAGCCGTTCGATCATCGGGTACTTCAGCTAGTCTATTATATATTGTACATATTTCGACCTGACATTGAGGTCTTCTTCAGCTCAATTAAGAACAAAATCAATTAAGAATACACATATAATACTGGAGATGTACTTAAGTCTAATGTTTGTTTGATATGAAAAATGTGTATGAGACATGTTGTAATTAAATTAATGAAATAAAATAATAAAAATGGATATTGCTACAATGTAATATTAATTGTAAATAAAATAAAATATAATATTGGACTTCACATTTTCTTTTTCAAAATACAGTTAGAAAAACAAGAAAATATGTAATAGTAAGTGTAAATAAAATATTGGGCTTTATATTAAAAACTCAAAAATACAGAAAATTAAATAATTTAGAAAAAACAAGTGCAGAATATCAACAAATATTTTAACTCAGTGCCTGAATTGAGTGGCCTAACAACTAAATCTAAATCTGAATCTGAATAGGAAACAGAGGCAAGCCCCGGCGGCAATATTTGTACTGTGGAGTGAATGATTCAAGCAGCTGGACTTTTCAACTATTTTTCAAGTAACTCGAGGATACAAATATGATACAAATTTAAGAACATATTATTTTGAAAATCGCATATTTTCCACTTTTAACCACATAAATAAATACATATTTCTGAAAAGTTAGGCTCATAATTATTCGGGCTCTGGTGATAGCTTTTGTTTCACGATCACTGTATTCGTATTTATAAAATTGTGTACATTATTCTGTGTCGTTTGGTAAACCCCCTAGGGCTCGGAAAAATAAATAATATTTTTTATTTATTTACTTATTTATTTATTTGTTTACTAACTGAAGTACCCCTGCTTCGCTACCGGTCATAAATAAATTAAAATGTGAAGGTGACAGTTAAAACAGGGGATAGGCGAGGTGCTGCGCGGAGGGAGAGTAAGGATGGAACATTTTGTCCACCTACACCACTTGGCGTTGACCGTGTTTTATAGCTCAAATTTAGATTTTACTCGCTAATCGTTGTAGATACACGAAAAGTGATAAGGACCTATCGGATAGAAAAATAAATTTTAAAACTCGTGTATGCCATCAAATGTTTGCTATTTCTTTGCGTTCTCTTTTTATTTCAAATTGAAATATGAACGTTTGAAACCAAAGGGTGTAGTGACGTCACTAAAATGGTGGCCATCATTAAATGGTGCAAATTATCGAAATCAAAAGTAGCCTATATGTTAACCAGGTAAATCAGCTACTTCCATGTAAAATGTTAAGTAAATCAGACCAGTGGTTCTTGCGTGATTGAGTAATACACAGACACACACCATCTCATTTTTATTTATTAGTATAGATTTATGCATATATTAATTAATTAATTAATTAATTAATTAATTTGTTTATTTATTTATTTATTTATTTGAATTGAAAAATTCGGTACAAACATGGTGATTTTCCTTGTGTTGTGTTGTATTGTGTCACTGTCGCCACTAATATTTCAAAGCCGCGAACAATGCTGTACGTCAGAGGTATTTTTGCGGCATGTGTAGCGAGATACGCGCACATTAGAGCGTACAAAAGGAAGGTTTGATTACTCATTGTGTACTTATCGAACGAAATACGTGATTTACTGCCCTCATTGTCAGCGCGGCTTTACAACACTCAGTCGTTCTTTCCCAAATCAATTACCATTCTCTCTAAGCATTGTATACAAATGACAATCTCGTTTATACTTCTCATTATTTTTTTGAACGCACTTGTCATTTTGCATTAGGGGCTAGGACGTCATGGTCATCAGCACACATACTCACTAAGTAACTTATGCTTGTATTCTAACGTCGTATTACATATATTCAAACTTTCCAATTCTCACTTTCTCACTTACTCTCTATTTAGATATCTACTGTAAATAACCTCCTTCAGTAACGACTAATTATCTTCATCATCATCATCTTCATCACCATCATTGGTCTACTGTTTTCAGTATTTCCTTACCTTACTGTAATTTTAAACTTACTCCTAAGTATCTTAGTTATTCACCCTAACAATGCAACAATTTACAGCCTACACCACCAAGCTAATCCAGTTTATATGTATTTTATATTATATCAACATTTTAATATCGTTAGATTTAAGTTGTACAGGGTGAGGCAATGAAACGGCACGATTTTGAAAACCCACAAGTACATTATTTAGAAGAAAAGGATAATTGTTTTAACATAAATCTTAAGTACATGAGTGGAAATTAATGTTTAACCATAAAAACATTATTATTTTTGAATACAGTGCCAGTAAGATAGCGTCCTTGGTTTTGCACGCATTGTCGGAGTCTGAGATGAAATCTACCCATGACGTTTTGTAGCATCTGCAACGGAATGTTGTTAATTTTCTGCCGATTTCGCTCCTTCAGGTCTTCTTTTGTTCTTGGTGGATTTTCCTGGAAGACTTTGGACTTAAGATAGCCCCAAAGAAAGAAATCTGGAGCTGTCAAGTCTGGTGAATGGGCAGGCCAAGGGATATCACCATTCTTGCTGATAAGGCGTCCAGGAAATGCGAGTTTCAGTAAATTCACTACCACCGCTTTTCTTTGTCATGCTAGGAGTGGCTTCAAAGTTATTCACCCAAAGGAGGTTAGCTTTCCCTGACGGCACGGGAGCGCGTGGCGGTAGATTGAACTCACGACGGAATGCGCGCTGAGCACAAACCTCACTACCCGCGTTTTAGTAATATGCCTTTACAGCAAACGCACGTTGCGCAACCGTCCAACGCTCCATGGCAACTGAAAGTTCCATTCGCCTAAACGCTCAAGGCCATATCCCCTACTTCCGTAACCCCCCACCCCGTCAGCTGGAGTTGAAATCGTGCCGTTTCATTGCCTCACCCTGTATTTATATTGTTCAATACTTATCATTTGTAAAATCTGGTTAGATGGAAGAGAGGACCCAATGGCCCTAATCTTGCCAGACAAAATAAATAAATCTATCTATCTATCTATCTATCTAACCCTTAATGGGATAGTGGTCTCTTTATTAACCACCTGTCTTAAGGACAGTTTATGCTTTCAAAGATGCTGATAGTTGAATCTTGAAGCCAAATTTCGGAGAATTTTCTTGCCGAAGGGCTAGTATTTCTAAAAATTAATTATACCGTCGTATCTACTTGACGTAATGTGTTGGATAACTGTAAATCAATGTAATACTAACAACATTAACAATTAAAGTGTAAAATTGATATATAAATATCGAAACAAAAATCATAAAAGTAAAATTGCAATATCAAAATAAAAATAAAAATAAAAATATTGAACATAATTTTAAAGGAAATATGAAAATAATTTTAAAAGTCAATTGAAAATTAGTTAATTAATTAGTTGAATAAACAATATCACAATTAAATCTATAAGAACATAAATTGGAAATTATAAATAAATATATAAACATTAAAATTAGAGAAACAAAAAGGAACATTATTATTAATAATAATAATAATAATTAAAATGTAAACACATCAGAATAAAAAGATACAGTCAGTCTGGGAGAGTAGACTTTATATAATTTCAAATGATGCATGCTACAAATGTTAGAAAGGCTCAGGACTCTTTCAAAAGACTGCATTACCCATTAACTTAGGCTTCCCGCGCGGGCACCTCTTTTAGGGTCACCCTGTATTTGAGTCTGACATCTTTTACAACTCTTTAAGGGTTACCCATTATTTGAATCTGATATCTTGCAAACCTCTTTAAGGGTCACCCTGTATTCGTGTCTGACGTCTTGTATATCTCTTTAGGAGTCACCCTGTATTCTTATCTGACGTCTTGTATATCTCTTTAGGAGTCACCCTGTATTCGTGTCTGACATCTTGTACACCTCTTTAGGACTCACCCTGTATTCGTGTCTGACGTCTTGTATATCTCTTTAGGAGTCACCCTGTATTCTTATCTGACGTCTTGTATATCTCTTTAGGAGTCAACCTGTATTCTTGTCTGACATCTTGTACACCTAGTTACGGGTCACCCTGTATTCTCATCTGACATCTTGTACACGTCTTTAGGAGTCACCCTGTATTCTTGTCTGACATCTTGTACACCTCGTTAAGGGTCACCCTGTATTCTTACCTGACATCGTGTACATCTCTTTAGAAGTCACCCTGTATTCGTGTCTGACATCTTGTACACCTCTTTAGGACTCACCCTGTATTCTTATCTGACGTTTTGTATATCTCTTTAGGAGTCAACCTGTATTCTTGTCTGACATCTTGTACACCTAGTTAAGGGTCACCCTGTATTCTCATCTGACATCTTGTACACGTCTTTAGGAGTCACCCTGTATTCCTGTCTGACGTCACGCACTCACCGTCTCCGTATCGCATCACGGCAGACCCCAGCACTAAACTCAGACTCGGTGCATATGCACTGAACAGCATGATGACGTCATACACGCCGTAACCGTAACGCATAACGTTAGATCTAAGCATAACGACGAAGTCGACAAGACCATTTGAAATGATAAAAATAGTTTTGCCCTAAAAACGAGTTACTTTCCACTGTAACGAGGTAACGATATGGCTTGTTACTTTTTCAAGGTCACTTTTCGGCCAACAACCAGCCCGACAGAGACTTAAGTCCAAAAACAGCGTTTTGAGGGGAGTAACAGCCCTCGAAGGCTCACAAGAAGCTGGCCGTGTGAAGATATGGAAGACAGAGATCACAGACCCATTTATTCCTCTATCAGAAAAAATGGCATCTGGTCACAACTTGTCGTATGGAATTTGGAAATCATTGAACATGCTGAGGACGGGGGTTTCCCGCTGCAAGAACAATCACAAGAAATGGAACATGCTCGTCAACAATGATGAGTTCTGTGACTGCAGCATGTTACAAGATCCAGAACACCTGCTGAACTGCCCCTTGATGGAGGACATCTGTTCAAAAGACGATCCTTATGGCTGCAAATGCTAATGCTATTACTGTTACTACTTACTGGAGAAATCTAATTTGATTCGGACACGGAAAATAAATAAATACTGGAATATTTTGAATATTCTTCAAATGTATTTTAAATTCAAATTATTGGGAATGTTCCTGAAAGAAATATTAAAATATAATCTGGGACAGCGCACTATGAAATTATGGTAAAACGACCATAACATATCTCGGTCAACACGATTGTACCGAATTGTAATGGGTGTTTTCTTAAACCTGAGAAAGTGTGCATGAGATTTATATTAGTACTATAATTCTTATTATGTATAAGATCGTAATAGTACGAGTATGTTTATAAAACAAGCGTAGCGAGTTTTATAATTTCCATACGAGTGTCTTAATTATTGCCATTATAGGCGAGTTGCATACGAATGTTTATGTTCAACGATAATTATAACTATTTTATATTCGAACATAAATATTCATAAATATCTGTCGAGATATCGCCAGTTTTATGTACTGAACAGAGCGCATGGGACGCACAGAATGCCTTGTATTTGACCATGGCCTCTTCGATTGCTCCACTATGACACTAGGCCAGGCAGTGAAATTTAAATTAGAAGGCCTTGGAACTTAGCGCAGATGCGTTGCTATCCTCACCTAATTGGTCAAACAACTGTTTCTTGAGCTGTGATTGGTGGGAGAAACTGTTTCATAATGAAACAAGATGTTCAGCAAAGAACATATAGCCTACTTTCTCCTAAATGTATGGGTATCTTTATGACTCTTTGTCCTCATCCCTAAAACAATCACCCCAACCACAATGTATTGTTTGTTTTCTTTTATATTGATAATAAGCCAGTAAGTGTCAAGATCAATATTATATACTTTATGATGATTGAATAACAAAACTACTAACTTATTGTAATGCATTCACGTCCGTTAATCTCTATATTAAGCCAGCCTGCAAAATTAAGAATCTTCCGCCCCAATCATCTTCCGCCCCAATCACAGTAGGTGGTGCTGCGACCTATCAGTGAATTAATCTTTATCTTGTACGCCTATGCACTGCCATCGTAATGTACTACGATGGCAGTGTTCTATCAAGACCAACTACAATACTCAGACCTTAATGCAGGTCTCGAAAGTGTGAAAATGGCGTACGCTGAAGCCCCGGCATATTGATTGTTTACATTCGTTGCTGGGATACACTATTTAGCTTTGATAAGCTTCGTTTGATGAAAGTTGGGATAAACTGTCGGTCATCTGTAATTTTTAGTGTCTTATGTATGTCTGTAAAGTCCTGTTCGCGTTAATGTACTGCAATCGTATGTAAGTATGTGATAATACGCTTAATATAGACTGGTTCGTTTGTGTGATGGTTGTCCAGTCAACCGTTGGCATTGTGTCATTTACTTCGGATGTTGAAGTACCTAAGACTAAAGCATAATAGAAGTATCTCAAGAATATACACCGCAATGATTTGCTAGTTAGTGACAATATAATAATAGCTTAGTACACTTCTGTAGTGTCGAACTTAAGTACGTAAAGGGAAAATGCAATGAGCATCTACGGCTAGACCAAACTGTTGACGTTATCTTGAACGCGCAGCAATATGTGCCTCCGTAAATCATTACCAGTCTGGCAGATGTTCTACAATGCCTTGTATACACGCCAAATAATACAGTGAACTTCTGTTTTATTGGTTAAGGAAGATGTTCCCCCTGTGCCAAACAGTGAACTCAATGTGTTCCGTCATTATTCATTCTTTTTTGATTCTTACAGCTTGCAAGTTATTTTTTATTTTATTATGATGTGTGTAATAAAGTGTTGTGAGTACCTTGCCAATTATGTACAGTATTTATATTGCGATATGGTGTGCCGCGATAATTCTGTAAGAGGGAGATGGTGCTTTCCAACCTATAGTACATTACTAAGTCAACTATTTCCAGCGTACAACTATTCCAAACGGTAACAGCGAATGTTTAATAGGTTAGATGGTAACATATTATAGTGTCCCTTGTGTGTAGTATTCTCGATAATTATATTCTGATATCCACACGACGGCTTCTTTGCATATTTCAATCAACTAATTCGGTGTGATGTTTTACCCGAGAGTTTAGACAATTCCACGAGAGGTCTTAATTGAATTGTATTCCTTAACGTTGGTTCGATTATTTCAGGCAACTATTCTCATTCCGATTGTGTACACAAATACTCTGCATGTGCTGGGACAGCATTTCAGTAACCGGTTACTTACTTCTCTCCTACTTCAGAATCTGTTTGATTTTTTGCTAATAATATTAATCTATAATCACTGAACTTAAATACAAATCGTGATAACTCGCCAAAAAGCTTCTTATTCAACTACAGAAGCAGTGAGACTATTGTAGCTGCCCCTTGGGTGAAGACGAAGAAACCTATAATTCGAGGCCAACACTATATAGATCAATTAATTCAGGTAAGTCTAAATTATTGATGCATATTTCTTCGGAACCTAGTCTCGTCTTGTGATATCTTTTATGCTCTTAGGTGAGTAAAAATAATAATTTACCCGAACTGTGACATGCCCGATGACATGATCTTAGCTATTGGTAGGGCAACCATCGCCGCCATGTTTTTTCTACATTAAGGTCTGAGGATTGTAGTTGGTCTTGGTTCTATGGGTGTTGAATGAGTAGGCAGTTTAAAGTAGCCAAGAGGGAGGCGATCCAGCTGGCAGTGTTTAAAGGTATTCGGAGCGCGATCGTGGCTAATAGTTGAACTACCAGTATTACAAAATTGCCATACTTCAGGAGGCCAGCTCAGGCATTTACACAGCGTTATGTTTGGAACAATATTACCCACATAACCCACAAGAGGACAGCACCGTACAGAGGCATTAAGAAGGCTGTGGTTAATGACAACGTGTATCTAGTTCTTCTATTCTCCTTTTTCTAATGTCTTCTGTTTATGTGCGATGCTGGGACTGTGATTTTATTAATATACGAGTGTATACTTTATCCTCTCCTTTGAGCTAAATGACATTTTATTCAGTATCTGTGGGAAAAGCTCGTGCACATCATTTGTAAAGGAATTCAAGAAAAAAAAAAACCTAACTGTAGCAGTATTCGATCCCCAGTCAACTGCGTGTCAGACTAACATGCTAGCCCAGAGCTAACCGTATCCATGACGTCAGGTGTTCTTAACTGACATATTAGATACAAACTGTTGGCAAATAATGACTTTAAATAAACGATTTCTTCACTGCAGTACATCTTCATTAAAGATCATTTCATACAAAGTTTATATTATTGTATCAGTACGGTATATCACATACAACATACTAAAACTACTGAAATATAAGACAGACACATGAGGACAGCTGCCATCTTGTCGTGTGACACAAACGGCTCAGCTCTTTTAAGCCACTCATACTGTATAATATTATAATATTAAATTATAATAAATAACGGATCACGACCTTCAGGATAGCTTAAACCCCCCTAGGCTCGATAATCGGAATTGGTGGGTCTTAAGCTATTTATTAAAATGGTTGCATAATTCACACGGCCGCCATCCCGAAATGGCATGGCCGATGACCTTGAATTTTGGGTGAAAGACGCGTCCTATATAAAGGTATGTTGTCACCAAATTTGGTAGAGATCGGATGATTAGTTTAGCCGTAATTTGATTTTACGTTTTGAACATTTGAGTGGCCGCCATTCTGTTTTGGTAAAGATGGCGGCGATATAAAGTATGACACTGAGGTGTCCTTTACTAGTGCTACCTCTGTACCAAATTTCGTTCAATTCGGTTTCACCGTGTTCGAATTGATAGGGGGGGACAGACATTCAGAGTACACACACTCACACACACACAGACACACACACACAGACACACACACACACACACACACACAGACTCACACACACACATACACACACACACACACAGACTCACACACACACATACACACACACAGACAGACACACTTTTTTCGCCCTGTGTTGATCTCATAAGTCTACTTTCATTTTTTGCAAAAATCGAAAGTAGGCTAAATAGTGTTATAATGACCATCATTATGATACAGTTTTCTGACATATAATAGTCAGGATCGAACATAATAGTGCATTATGCAACGAGCCTATAATGGCAATAATTAAAACACGAGTTTATAATTTCCATACGAGTGACTTAATTACCACTATAGGCGAGTTGCATACGAATGTTTATGTTCGACGATAATTATAACTATTTTATGTTCGAACATAAATATTCATAAATATCTGTCGAGATTTCACCTGCATTATGTACTGAACAGAGCGCATAGGACGCAGAGAATACTATGGCCTCCTGGAATACCTCACCGTGACACTCGCCACGCTGTGAAATTTAATATAGTGGGTCATGGAAGAGAGCTCAGGTGCGATGCTATCCTTACCTAATTGGTCACACAAGTGTTTCTTGAGCTATGATTGGTGGGAGAAAATGTATCATAATTAAAACTTGTACAATACTGAGCCTCATTATAGAACAATTTTCTGACATATAATATTTACATTTCGGCAGGGTCGAACATAAATGATTTTAATAAACACAATGTGCACTTTCATGTTGGGGTTACCATTTTATAACTTTTTAATATGCCACTTTAGCAGTCCTTGGTTGGTTGATTCCTCAGTTTTGGGGCTGCGACAATGCGGTCATGTAGCCCCGCGTACTTTGGGTGTGTGTAGAATCTGTCTGATAACCGGTGTTTATTGTAATGGCTGTATTAGTGTGTGTTGTCTGTAATTCAGATAAGGACTGCAGGCGATAAATTTCAAGTAGTTCCTACATTTGCTACCAAATGCTACCGTTAACCTAGTCGCAAACTTGGCTAATGGATACCACCACGAAAGGTACCTGATGGCGAACGCTGGAACTAATAGAGCGCTATTCAAATCTAACCTACAAATTTAGCTTCATACAATTGTAGTAGTGGAAGGTTCTTTTAATTGCCATAAATCTATGACAAGGGCTCGCTGGCTTTATATCCCCTGCTTATTTATTTATTTAGCGTATGATGAATACAATATTATATACAATATATACAGTACAACTACCATCACAAGTTCATAACTAAAGTTCCATGTTTAAAGTTGAGAGCCAAAGAAGGGCTTCGCTTGAGACACAGTGTAAGTCTTCTATAGAGCCTCTGTATGCGCGTAAAGGACACTCGAATGTAATGTGGTCCACTGTCTGTTCCTCTTCTCCGCAGTCACATTGAGGTGATGCCTTCCATCCCCATTTGAAGAGAGTGGCTCCACATCTACCTTGGCCGGTCCTAATACGGTTCAGCGTCCTCCATTGTCGTCTGGGAAGGGAAAATCCATCAGGGCACTTGCAGGGGTTCTTAATGATGTGATGATTTGGTAACGAGGATTGCAGATGCCATTGTTCTTTCCAGGCGTCCGATATATTAAAGGAGGTGTCCTGTAGAATCATTGCAGTACGCCAAGAAGGGTGTCTGGATTTCAGTCGTTTGGTTGGAGAAGCTGCTATATCAGAATGAATAGGGAGGTGAGGATTGTTTTCTATTTTCTTCCATAAGTTAAGCAGTGACTGTGATCTTCTTAGGGATGGAGGTGGTATGTGGCTTAGGGTGGGAAGCCAGTGTGTGTTAGTAGGTCGGATGCACCCTGTAATGATACGCATTGCCTGGTTCAGCTGGGTGTCTACTAGTCCAATGTGAGCACTGTTAAGCCAAGTTGAGCAACAATATTCAGCGACGGAATAAGAAAGTGCAAGAGCAGTGGATCTCAATACTTGAGCATTAGCACCCCAGGATGTACCCGCCAGCTTTTGAAGGATGTTATTTCTGGTCTTGATCTTGGCTGACACATTGCAGAGGTGATTCTTGTAAGTCAGCGACCTGTCCAGGGTGACTCCCAGGTATTTTGGGTTACTACAGTATTGTAGATTCTCTCCTCTGAATGGTATGGTTGGTTTGTACCCAGAACTTCTATTCCGCAAGTGGAAGGTAGACACAACAGTTTTCTGAGGGTTTGGTCTAAGGTTGTTCTGACGAAAGTAGCTGTCTAGGATCTTCAAGTCTGATGTAAGCATCGACTCAGGCTCATCGAAACGATGGTGTTGGGCGACCAATGCGATGTCATCTGCATCGATGATTTTTTTTGATTTTTGATTTCGTTGCTTCACGTCCGTAGGTTTAACCAGCACTCTGCCCTACACGTGTCCCCCGGGTGGTGCTAAGAAAGCAATAGTGATAAGATGAGACCGAACTGTCGGAAACGACCTCTCGGTCAAGGAATATGGAGGAGAAAGACACCTAGAGGCCCTTTTCAGGGCCCTCAAGTTCGTAACATTGGCCCTTCATTGAAAATACCCCCTGCTAAGGAAGGAATACTGAGGGATTTTTAACGCTCCTAAAAAAAATCCGACGGCTAAGGACGGGTTGGAACCCGCGACCTTGTGCAGAGAAGCTCAGCACGCTACCAACTACGCTACCAAAGCCGCTTTAGGCTACACTTCTATAAGTGTTACGTTTTCTTTTTATTAATAAGCCACTTTTGATATGTTTAAGTATGAAAACCCTTTAAAACGTTAACTTTTGCCGAAGCGAGGATTTTGGTTAGTTAGTTTAATCGCTTCAGCAAAGAAGAGACTGATAGTCAGTCTGAAAGACTGGACTGTATATTATTTTAAATGCTAGCAGCCGAGTACCAAGAAGGCAGTGCGAGAACAGAGTTTCAAGATTCTATTTTGTTTCTTCACTGCCTACTTGACTGTTCTCGCACTGCCTTCTTGTTACTCGGCTGCTACATCGTACTATGACGTCCTTCAGTGCATTCTCGGTACATTTCATCCAGTCACCGTAACGTAACGCCAGACCTCAGCGTAACGACGAAGTCGACAAGATCATTTAAAATAATACAACTAAAATATAACTGTGTTAATTTTTGGGTTGTGTGGACAGCAGATTTCCGGAAGTTCCTGTACTAGTTTCCATAGACTACTTGAATCCAAAAAACTCAAAGTGCAGGAACGTTTCGTAACTGAGTATTGTAAATGTGTTGGTTCTAAGACTCTGATAGGTACTTGAAAAATAGGGTACTATGAGGGTGAAATATTCGGAAAGGGGTTACCACACTCGGGATGGTTGCTGTCAGCATCGGGATTCGAACCTTGGATTTCCGTACACACATCTACCAGTCCAGCCGTAGAACAAGCCTAGACTCTTCAGCTATGTTAGTAGGTTTATTAATGTTCTTAACAATATTTGCTGTGACACAATGAAAGTCACAACGCCACAAAGTAGCGCTGTTTTATCATTTTAAATGATCTTGTCGACTTCGTCGTTACGCTGGGGTCTGGCGTTACGTTACGGTGACGGGACGAAATGTACCTAGATGCACAGAGGTGTGTGACGTCATAGTACCGCTTGGTGCATGTGTTCCCCGACAATCTCTACTTCGTTAGTATAAGACGAAAATCCCCGATTCTTGGATGTCACGGGTAATCTCGAGAACCACTGGATGGATTTTGATGCGGTTTTCACCATTCTGTAAAGGATATCTTGAGGAAAGATTCTGTGGAATATAATTTATGTATGATCAAAGGAAGCCAAGCAGTAACGATTTCAGTGAAAAAGTCGAAAACAAACTTGGCGTCCGTGCGCATCTTAAGCTTACGCTGGGCAAACTGTTAAAAATATCAATATACTATGAGCGTAAGAATTAGTCAGCATGAAAAGTTCTACAAAGAAGTCCGCGAGAGCATATCTCTATCTTCAATACATCGCCCTCTTTAAGTGTTTTTAGACTGGATGGAAGGGGCACGTCATCCAGCCATCTCCCTCCGCGCGCTTGACCTTGCTTTGCCCTTGGTTTGTACTTGCCCTTCGCGAGTAATTTGAAACAAGGTAAAGTATTATAAAGCAAGATAAGTATTATGCAGATAATTTTCTAACATGTCAAGAGTCTTTCTAGCATTTTTCAGCATTTGTAGCATTTAAAATGATACAAAGTCTAGTCTTTCAGACTGACTGTAATTTTTTTTGTATCAATTTTGTAGGAATTCCGTGAGCATTTCGTGGGAGGTTACAGCCCCCATCCGCCCCACTCCTGCAGATAGGCCACTGGTTACCCATCAAAGAATTAGCAAGCAAGGCCATGCACTGTAATCTCATAACGTACACCATGAGGCCATGCTCATATTATGACTCAGCTTTATATACCGGGCCTTGCAGATAAAGTACACCAAGAGCAGTTAGTTGGGTTGCCTAGCATAACAGGCGTTTTATAGGCAGTGATAAAGCAGGGCTTGAAAAGGACGTTACATGTACAGTCCCTAACAAAAGTTTAAGACCAATAGCTCATTTCACATCAAATATTCTTGGTATTCCTCAAATAAGTTAATAGTTTTAAACTTTTGTTAGGGACTGTAGAATTTTGCTCTCGTATAATGTTGTTGCTTGAGTCTTCAGTCTTCTAACTGGTTTGATGCAGCACTCAATGCCTCCCATCCTGAGCTAATCGCTTCATCTCTACAAAGCTACCACACCCTACTTCCGAGGCAATCTGTTTAACATATTCTAACCTTGGTCTGCCCCTACACGTAAGTCCTTGACCCTTCCTTCCATAACTAACCTTGCTATTCCTGGGTGTCTTGGTGTGGGTCCTACCAACCTATCATTTCATAACCAGTCACCAGAAACATCTCTCCTCTCTCAATCGTCTTAATACCTCATCGTCTTTGTAACTCTATCTACCCATCTGATCTAAATCATTCTCCCGTAACACCATATTTCGAATGATTTAAGTCTCTTCTTCTGGGGCGCCAACATTCCAAGTTTCACTTCCATATAGTGCCACGCTCCAGACAAAGGCTTTCAAAAATGACTTCCTAATACCAACATCTATATTCGATGTCAACAGATTCCTTTTCTGTCGAAAAGCTTTCCTTGCCTGTGCCAACCTACTTGTTATATCCCCTTTGCTTTTTATATCCTCTCGTATAAAGACTGACCGGTATTTTTAGCCTACTTTCGATTTTAGCAAAAAATGAAAGTAGACTTATGAGATCACTACAGGGCGAAAAAAAGTGTGTCTGTCTGTGTGTGTGTATGTGTGTGTGTGAGTCTCTGTGTGTGTGTGTGTGTGTGTGTGTGTGAGTGTGTGTACTCTGAATGTCTGTCCCCCCTATCAATTCGAACACGGTGAACGCAAATTGAACGAAATTCGGTACAGAGGTAGCACTAGCAAAAGGCACCTCAGTGTCATGTTTTATATCGCCACCATCTTGACGGAAACGGAATGACGGCCACCCAAATGTTAAAAGCTTAGATCAAATTTCGACCATCCTAATAATTTGATTTCTACCGGATTTTGGAACAACATGCCTTTTTGTGGAAAGCATCTTATGACTGACTACAAGGTCATCAGCCCAATAGTTTGCAAATAGCGGCCATGTATGTGTGCAAATCTATTCCCCAGATCAATTCAAACACGGTGAAACCGAATTGAATGAATTTTTTTACAGAGGTAGCACTAGCAAAGGGCACCTTATATTCATGTTTAATATCCCTATAGCACGTTGTATTTCAACAAGCTACTACAACCAACATTCAATTATACTCCTTGAAAAGGACATAGAGTTATAACAATACCCATGCATTTAGGAGAAAGTAGGCTATATGTTCTTTACTGAACATCTTGTTGTTCTCTAGTAACATAAAGATTTAAGCCCAATACCTCTAGAGCATTGCGTAATTGAGGTTAGTCGGTGGAATTTAAGAACTCTACACATGCAATTCAGAATTACCTTTTCGTGACAACGGACGAGATCGTTTTGGGTACATTAACAAAGTGGACGTGAAGTCTAGATTTAATCTTTACTTGCTCGTGGTCTCAGCTCATTCTACATTCACCCTAAGGAAATGTGATTGCATATGCTGGTAAGGGAAGTATTGAAATACCTGGGCCGAGTGAAATTACTACTGTTCGAGTTGTTGTGACTGATGGCGCGATTTCGTGACCAATGTTCATATCTTGCGCTCGGGATTCCACCTTCCTCGAGAATCACGTACGCTTCCTCCATTTCAAGTGCTCCTCCCTGCAGATTACTTAATCATTTCTTCACTCTGATAGACCTCGATATGGGTCACCTCATTACAATGAACAGAGTTGGTTCCTTAGTTTAGGGGCGTTCATGTAGCCACGTGTACTTTGGCTGTGTGTAGAAATTGTCTATTAACCGGTTTAATTGTGAAGGCTGTATTAATGTGTGATATCTGTGATTCAGGTATAAGGACCGCAGACGATCAATTTTTAAAGCAGTTCATACTTTTGCTACCAAATGCTACCGTCCTTTACACCTAGCCGCGGACTTGGCTACTGGATGCCATCGCAGCCAGCACCTGGCGACGAACGTTGGAACTAATATAGCGTTATCAAATAATCTAACCTACAAATTTTGGCTTCACGCAAGTGTAGTTAGTAGAAGGTTCTTTTTCATGCCATAAATCTATGGCATGGGACCGCTGGCTTTCCTCACCCTCCGAAGGAAGGCATACTGAGGGATTTTTAAAACTCTTAAAAATTATACGAGCCTTACAGTAGTCGCATATGATGAGTAACATGTGACATGTTATCCTACTATGTGTGTCCCGGGAGCGCAAATCCCTTGTTGACAGTGAACTCATTGAAATTACTTGTAAAACTCCAGTGCCAAATCCTGACCGTAATGAATCATAATTGTTATTTGCCGTGGCGAAACCAATCCACTGCCTACTTGATGCGAGCTGCGCTCTATATCGACCAGTTAGTGAACCCATGCCAGCGATGTTATTGAAAATGGCCTCGTTTATCCGATCAGCGCACTGCCAAGTATAGGCGCGATTAAAAATCAGGTGTGCGGAAGGTATATTAAATGTGTTTCCCCCAGTGATATGTTTAGACCAACGAAGTTTCAATAATTGTTGGTAGTCGGTGTTAATATACTGAATTCCTACGTTGTTTGGAGTGTTGGTTGATGCGATATAGATTCCACATAGCCACGTGGCCAACAGTACATCGAGGGCTGACATTAAATAAGAATACAGCAAAAGTATGAAGATTTAATAATCGTAATTGTTTTCAGCAGATATGATAAAATGAATATTTTCACACTAAAGGATGACAACATGAAGATGATTTATTGTAGGAATATCTTAAATGGGGTCTCCAAACCTTGAACTAAACTGTATGCGATATACATTCCGCATAGCCAAATGGCCTACAGTACGTGGGTGTACCGATCTCCGCCACCACGCGCGCTTATTGTTTCCGTCCCATCCATTTCCGTCCCTTTTCCAATATCACTCCCACAAAAAATGTCCAGCTACCGAGTGGAAAGATGTTACACATCAACAAGTAGTTCCGTGAAGAACTAAGCAGCCTATTTTCATATATCCTGCTAATATCAATTGCCTCGAACAACATACAAATTGTCAGTTTGATTGCTGTAATAGATTCGTAGGTATTGAGAACCGTCTAAATATTATGGATGGTCACGATGTTGGATTTTTATATTATAGGCCTTAGATTTATGTACTATTGCATGAAGATTACTGTGTAGGTGTTTTATTCAAACTTCAATCGCATGATTAGGACACAAGAAATAGAAGCGGGATTTTAAAATTTCGCCAGCCGACATCTTGTGGCTATGAAAATAATGTAAATGAATTAGATGCCAGTCAGTTAAAAATTTGTATAAGCTTATACTGTATCATGTTTCACTGCGCTCGGATGGTCCAAACGCAAGAAACGTCCATTTGAATATATAAATTTCGCATCGCCACCATGTTGTATTTGTGCTCGCCAGGTTATTGAACGTCCCATAGGTGAACTTATGCTTATAACCTCTATACACATACAAAAGTTCAGTTTGATTGCTATAGTAGATTAATAGATATTGAGAACCGTCTAAATATTTCGGATGGTCGCCATGTTGGATTTTAATATATGTAGGCCATTGAGTTATGTACTGTTAGATAACGATTATTGTGTACGTTCATTATGCAAACGTTGATTTTGAACGCATGATTAGAACACAAGAAATAGAAACTTAATTTTCGAAATTCGCACGTCCGCCATCTTGAGGTTATATAAACAATTGAACTAAATTAGATACCAGTGCATTACAATGTGTATAAACATTTGCTGTACCAAGTTTCATTGCGTTTGGATCATTATATCGCGAGAAAAGTCTATTTAAAAATTTTAACTTCGCTTGGCCGCCGTGTTGGTTTGGAGTTACCAGGTTTTCAAAGGCTACATTGGTTAACTCAACGAGCTAGAGAAAGGTATATAGAGTGGAAATGGCGCCGCCATGTTGGAAGCAGGTTGAACTGGCAGCCGCCATGATATACACTGTCAAGAGGGTGGGAGGCAGGGAGGGAGAGGCGTGACTAACAAGGCGTAATATAAGATTAGGCCTACGCAAGACCTGACAATTTAACTTGTACATTGAACGAAATCTAACACAATCATCTTACAAGACAATACGCTACGTTGCTTATGCACAGTACATTGCATGATTTCATTGTCATTTAAAAAGAATAAGTTTTGTGTACAACTGACGGACCTGTTGACCTCTCTGACATTGAGCTGTTTTCTGCAGAAGTGGTGAAGCCTGTATTTATAATACTGTTTCACAATTCGCTCGATGAGTGAAGCATAGTGCGACTTTTCCCCAGGTTCAGTAGCTGTAAATAGATGGTCAGATTTCTGAAACCGATAACCCGGCAGCATAGCATAGACATCAGTCTGCAACTTCAGCATGAGATTCTTCGTGTTCTTTCGCAACATACTGTCATTATTCCTAATGACAATCTCAGCTGTTTTACATAATTTCACTAAATCATTTGATGGATTCAAAAGGCCATCTTTCACGTCTTTCTCTTTAATCAGTCCTTCTTTCTGGACATCTTGAGGGGCGTGGTGGCTCAGCGGTCTAGCTGTATGCCTCTCACCAAGAGGCATACAGTCACCCGGACCGGGTTCGGTTCCCGGTCAATGCATGTGAGATTTTCGAAGTGAAATGCCATGTCCTGTGGTTCGGATTCCACGTAAAAAGGAGGTCCCGTGGCTCATGATCTCTCGATTAACGGTCACGTTAAACTACAAGCTTCCTTTTTTTTTTGAACATCTTGACCCGATAAAAGCACTTCTAGGCATTCAATACAAGTTAATTTTTTAGACACTTGGCGAACGACACTTCCTGCTCTGTAGGCTTACTGAACAAAATGATCTACATATATATCGTTCATGTGCATACCCCGACCAGGGGCTCACAACTTATGGGACGTGGATTGGTGACCACGGGACCTCAGCTGAGATTGGCATTGCTTGCAAATCCACCCGTCAACCTTCCTTAGTCACCTCTTGTTCTCTTCAGGCACTAACGGTATCTGAGACCTGGAGAGTCTTTCAAATTCATGTCTTATTTGGCCCTTGTCTCATCTTTCCTGATATCCTCATTTTTCGAGGGATTAGACCTGTTCTTTTCATTGTATCTCCTGCCTTTTGCACAAGACCCTAATGGAGGCACAGCGTGAGCAGCCTCTTGAGAATTAGGTATCGTTACCAACGAGCTAGAGAAAGGTATATAGAGTGGAAATGTTAATTCCTGCTTCTGCAAAGGGAATCTGAAATGTAAATGTCACACAAACTTAAACTGCTGCATCATGCTTTCGTAAAGAGTCTACCTCATTAATATGACACTCCTGTTGTCGTATTACTTCTATTCGTACAATTGAATGACGAACACACTGACGGCATGGTCTATGTATTTTTAAATAAATTTAATTCAACGCATGTTCCTGCACTGCCCGAATAATCGCAACAAGCTCTTGTCAGACGACGTTTTGAATCATGGCCGCCTTAACTCAGGTTGCCTCCGCCCAGAGCGCTGCTACGCGGCTCCTTGCCTCTCTATATACCTTTCTCTAGCTCGTTGGGTTAACTTCTAGTAGTTCCTTTTATCACCGTTCAAAATTCCAGGGTGATATCGGTAATAGTTTCGGAGATATTGAATGCTGGTGAAATATTTCGCACAGCCGCCATGTTGGATTGGTGAGACGTAACAAAATTTGAAGGGCACGGTCGGGGTCGCCGAAATAGTGCTATGAACTTTCCGAGTTTCATTGAAATCGCTCCAGCCGTTTAGAAGTTATTAGGGGGGGGCACACACCATATCTCACACACACACACACACGCGCACGCACACACACACGGACAGAAGGTGATCTAATAAGCCTATTTTTTCAAAATTGAAAATAGGCTAAAAATCTGACCACCTCGGCCAGATTTGAACCCGCGACCTTGGGCATAGAAATTCAGCATGCTACCAGCTACGCCACTGAAGTCCCCAATGAGCAGAGTGCAGGGGTCTACATGTGACTGTAGGACAGGGACATTTTATTAGTTAAATTATTTAGTTGGTTGGTTCCTTAGTTAAGGGACTGCGACAACGCCGTCATGTAGCCCCGTGTACTTTGGGTGTGTGTAGAATCTGTCTGATAATCGGTGATAATTGTGATGACTGTATTAGTGTGTGTTATCTGTTTCTTAATTGAAGTAAGGACTTCAGACGATAATTTCAAGTAGTTCCTACTACTGCTGCCGTCCACGACACCTAGCTGTGAACTTCGCTACTACTAGATACCATCGCAACCAGCGCCCGGTGACGAACGTTAGAACGTAAGAGCATTAATGAAACCTAAACTACAAATTTTGGCTTCACACAAGTGTAGTTATTGGGAGGTTAATTTTCATGCCACAAATCTATGACATGGGACCGCCGGCTTTACTTCCCCTCCGAAGGAAGGCATACTGTGGGATTTTTAACACTCTTAAAAAAACCGACGACTTTGGCCGGGCTTGAATCCACGACCTTGGGCATATTAAATTATTTAAACAAGGATTCTGAAAGGGAAGACATTAAATTTGAAACGAGATCTCCTTCGGAACTCTAACCCATGTGCTAAGCAACTACGCCTCAAAGGTCCACGCTTGAAGGTAGCTAGTGTCATCTCTGGTGTCTCAGGTATTTCATATAATAATAATAATAATAATAGTAATGATAATAATGACAGAAAGAACTTCAAGACTGTATCGTGGAATCACTGCAATAAATGAGTGATTTCACGTACTGAAAATTTGAAAATATAACAAAGACATTATAATTTAATTACATTACACAAGTTCAATGCAGGCAGCGGAAACGAGAAAATATAAAGTTGCAGCCAAGCTGGATAAAGGAACAACATAGGGAAAGATGTCGCTGGAACAGGATGTTCTAAGTACCCAATCTTCAATAAACCAAGGCCATCATTAACGGCAGTATTAAAGGTTCCGGGATATTCTGATTAGACCCGGTAGCACTTACGCGTGGCGAGAATGAAAACTGGCCTTTAATAGTTGAAGAAGTCCGAAATCCGCTAACATAAACCATATTAGGATGTTCCTGACTTGGCAACACACATATGTTACATTGCTCGACAAACGCCTGCGGTGGGAAAGGACAAGGGCGATAAGAGATAACGAGACTAGACAGGGAATACCTTCCAGTGGTGTCAGCAGCTGTACACATCACTCAAACAGCTAAGTGCACAATCCACTATAACCTGACCATTTAATAACCATCACATAACCACACTTAGCAAACAAACTTAGGTCAATCACCATTATCAGTATCTTAACAAAAAATCACATATCTTGATTATTTGTGATAGTTTAATTACTACTGCAACTAAATAAGTGTATATAATGTAAATATTATAACCCATACATTATAAGCATAGATGTAATAACCTAAATGTAAAAGATCTGAAGATGATAGCTTGACGGACGAAACTGTATTCTTTTTTTTTTTTCAGGATTAGGGAACCTCTCATTACAATTGATACAATCGTGTTGACCGACTGAAAAACATTATATTTAATATTACAAACCAATGGCTTCCTACATAACAATGTAATTTTGTACCAATTTAGCCGATTTTTCACTGAACCTGTCCCCTACAACATGTTTTATCATTTTAAATGATCTTGTCGACTTCGTCGTTACGCTGAGGTCTGGCGTTACGTTACGGTGACGGGACGAAATGTACCGAGAACACACTGAGGTGTGTGACGTCATAGTACGATGTAGCAGCCGAGTACCAAGAAAGCAGTGCGAGAACAATCAAGTAGGAAGTGAAGAAACAAAATAGAATCTTGGAACTCTGTTCTCGCACTGCCTTCATGGTACTCGGCTGCTAGCATTTAAAATGATATAAAGTCCAGACATTCAGACCGACTATCCGTGTCTCTTACGCTATTTGAACTGGGAAATCACACAGTTCTCTCGTTAGTCGAGTATCCCTCACCCGACTCAGAGAGAAGCGCGCTAGGCATTAAAGATACGACAGCACGCAGCTTCTGCTAGATTTATATGAGTTGAGAGTTGGCGGCTGTTACGACTGTCTGGATATGTCCCCGGAATACCAAAGAGATGCACGCACTCTTCAGGGTCGTGGAACAAGCCAGGAATTATGAGTAATAAATATGAATATAAAATATAGATCACTCCAGTAATCTGTCGCAGAAACAGTTTCGTACGACAGAAGCTAGCGCGAGGAACTTGGCTGCTACTTAACACAGAAGAGAATCGTTTTATTGGGGATTTTATGGCAGTGTGAAATTGTGGTACAGAAATAGATTCCTCAATGACCTGGAACATCACGATTAAGAGTCAGCAGAAAAATCTCTCAAAATGTAGCAGTAAATGTAACACGAATCCTCCTATTATTGAAATTTGCAAATGTGTTAATTCACGAAGCATGAGGAAGTTAAAAGCGTTTCAGAAATACTCATAGAGGCTGAACCGTTCAATGAATCGATTCATTCCGCTTAATTTCCTTTCAGGGATTGGAGTTCAACTCCAGCGAATCTACGTCCGATCATTTCTTTGGAACATCCTTTACACATCCCAAAACCCCTCATTTTACTCCTTCCTTCCAAATCCGTCGTGACGTCGGTGGCCTAGTTGGTAGCATGCTGAAGTTCAATGCCCATGATCACGGGTTCAAACCCGGCCCAAGTCGTCGGATTTTTAAGGCCCTTAAAATCCCTCATTATGCCTTTCTTTGGAGGGGAAGTAAAGACGGTGAGACCATGTCATAGATTTATGGCATGTAAAAGAACCTTCCTCTAACTAAACTTATGTGAAGCAAAATTTGTAGTTTAAGTTTCATTAATGCTCTTAAGTTCCAACGTTCGTCACCAGGTGCTGGTTGCGATAGCATCTACTAGTAGCCAAGTTCACACCTAGGTGTCGTGAACGGTAGCATTTGGTAGCGAAAGTAGGAACTACTTGAAATTATCATCTGCAGTCCTTACTTGAATTAAAACAGATATCGTATGGCTTTACAAGTACACAAAAGTATCATTCAAATGGAAATGTCCAAACTTGACAACCAGTCCAGAGCACTCGGAGTCACTTGGTGTAGAGCCCTCAAATCACCGTCAAATGCTCGAAGGGGGCATTTCTTAACAATATGGTCCCTCGTCTGGTCTTCCACTCCACAGTCGCAATCAGCAGATGAACAGAAACCCCTCTTTTTCAAAGTGTGACCACACCTCCTTTGACCTGTTCTAATGCGGTTCAGCATCGAACAGGTTTGTCGTGGTAGATGGAATCCCTCAACCTTCCTTGTCGGATCATGAACCAGGTTAGCATTGTTGGGTGGATGCTCTTGCCAGCGCTGTCGCCATTTGGAGGTCACGTTGAAAGAACTGACACTTTCCAAATCAACCCAGGGTGGCTTGCGTGATTTCAGACGAGTTGTTGGTGGATCTCGTAGGGTATCGTACAACGGAGAGTTCTTCTGAGAATTAAAACAGATAACACACACTAATACGGTCATCACAATTAACACCGGTTATCAGACAGATTCTACACACACCCAAAGCAGAAGAAGGACGAACTCAGGAGTCTAGGAATCACAGATGAAGACTGTCAAGACAGAAAACAATTCAGGGAAAGACTTTCTTACATAAAGGTTCTTGTGGAAGAAGAGAGAGAGCGCAGGAGAGGAGGATCAACAGATTAAGAGAGAAAGGCGCAACACTCTGAAAGAATGAAAGAAATGTGTAGGAAGAGGAAGAAAGAAGGAACGATGAGACGGAAGTGAAGTGATATTTGCGCGGTCCTTAGTTTTGGCCGGTTCGCAAGAAAAATAAAATAATAATGATAATCATCATCACATCAGCTGGTGTAGATCTCTTGAATTGGAGCCGTTGAGGCGATCTACTCTACGATTAAATAATTTTCAGATTGACAACAAGTGGTCTGAGGTGTGGAATAATTTATTCCATGAGATATGCTGGAACTTCATTGATCCTATCAGGAAATCAGCTGGCATGGAACTACCACGCCATACATGGAAATCACTCAACAGCATTCGAACGGGACATGGAGTCTGCACAGGCAGCTTATAGCCTACAAGTGGAATAAGGCTTCCCCACCGCAGTGCGACTGTAGATTTGAAAGACAGACCATCCAACATATTGTGGAGGACTGCAGCCTTCGAGCCATTAATGGGAACCTGAAAGACATTCATGATGCAACGCAGCCTGCTCTTGATTGGATTTCAAATTTAAATATTACCTTGTAAATCTGAACATTTTATCTGTTGAATATGTGTCTCCTCATCAAAATTGATTTTAGTATTTAATGTTCTTTTAAATGCTAATGTATAATACGTATGTTTAATGTGTTCCTTAGCTTGTAATTGTGTGTACCATGCCATACGCTAAATAAATATTCTCCAAATTAAACATTCCGTCTAACACTGCCATGTGGTAGTGAAATCGAATCCCAACTGGGTGACATGTGGCAGAGATTTATAAGGTGCGTTCAAAAAGTAACGAGCCGGAGGCATAATTACAGAAGTATTAGAAGTATTGGCCTTGTCTCTTGAGGCACTTGTCCCACTGTGACATGAGGCGGTGAATGACTGTCTCATAAAATTCCCTGGGCTGCGATGTAAACCAGTTCCGCACGTACAGCTGGACGTCGGCGTTCGAGGTGAATCGTTGGCCCCGCAGAGCCCTTTTCAGGGGACCAAACATGGCGTAATCACAGGGAGAGAGGTCTGGACTGTATGGAGGGTGGCCGAGAACCTCCCATTTGAATTTCTGCAGGAGTGCCGCGACTGTGTTGGCCGTATGAGGCCGTGCATTCTCGTGGAGCGACCACGGTGGCTATGGCGTTCACTGTCACTCGGCGGTCCTGGGTAATGAGTACATCAACCAGCTGGACGTTGTCATCGGTCATGCTCCAGACGGGCCATCATAGGCTAACGACACCCGTCCTTCCCTGAAGCGCTTGTGCCACGCCTTGACCCTTGCAAGGGACATGCAGTGTTCGCCGTGCACTTGTGACATTCGGCGATGAATGTCCGTTCCCCCTACCCCTTCCGCTGTCAGAAACCAAACAACACCTCTTTGCTCTTCGGTTGACGCCTCCATGTCACTGTTTGCAATGCGACTGGCAGTGTTGGAGGATTGATGCATGCTGCTGCTCGCTTTGTATCGTCACGTGACGTGCACGCGTGCCCTCGAGCGACGGGCTGTGACCTTCCACGCTCTGGTCGGAACCACACCTCGTTACACACGCCACGATAGCCGATGTAGTCACTGGTTTGCGCATTCCAGCCTCCGGCTCGTTACTTTTTGAACGCACCTTATAGTATATTTTAACACATAAACACCACATGCGATACGAGAGATCTTTTACGAGCCAACATGGTACGACTCGGAGTTCCTTGGATTTTTCCGACCTTCTAAAACTGACTTCCTCGATCCTGAACTAAACTCGCAATTTTGGGATTTACCACTTATCTACTGAGGAAGCTATCTAGTATATTGAACCGATACTCTGAATGAATGATCCTGTAACTAATATTCAAGTCCAGCTCGTGTGAATTATAAATGCCACGGATGACAATTTCTCAACTTTTAAACTCTTGATGGAATTAAAACTCAGCAATTCTTCAAGGTTTTGTAACATTTTTAATGAGTTAACTAAACGTGGTGATGACTATTGTGGTTCAATAAAACAAACATGATATGAATAAATAATATACACTGTGGTGTGACCTTACCTGTGATAGTGTAATATAATAAGTTGTTGAGCGCCAGATTCCTATTTAAGATAGTGAATCGAAATTTATTGATTTAACCTCGGCTATCAGCAGTAGAGTCGAGAACCACTTACCCGGGCCGTAGTGAGACAAAGTCATCTAACCAATCCGTATTTAATCAAGGAGTATGATTGCCTTAAAGTACCAACTACAATGAAAGAAATAGGCATTACGTTGAAGAGAATGAATTTATTAAATGCAAAAACAAAATATTAATAAAACAGAATAGTGATAGTCACACAATTGAATTTAAAATTACTCAATGCGGCAATTAATTATTTAAAAGAAAATGAATATTAAAATGAATTGAAAGTTAAATGAAGTTAAATTATAATAGAGACGATAGTTTTATTGAATTGTTGGCTCACCCAGTCGAAGATTCGTCATATTTAAGAAATGATCGATGATCTCGTTGTTACGTCGCTTATGTTTAAAAAAATGATGTGATATCTCATTTACTATGAAATATCCTCATTAAGTACGTTGCCATCTGTAGAAAGACTCTTGATCAGGGATATAACCCATTATGTATTGATATAGATGTCGGCAAGACATCGTTCAGTGTCGACTCTCGGTGCTCAGTCCATTAGGACCCAGAAAGCAAGGTTACAACTTCCTTACTTCATTAAGAGCTGTAGATCAATGCCATTCTTGTCCGATGTTGCAGGTACAAATACTAATGACTTCCTTGTCACGTGGTGTCACAGCTTCCCTCTCGATTAGCCTTCTCCATTCTTGACTCATAACTTGCAATATATATTGACGCGTATATACCGTAGAAAATGGCGTGTTGGTTACACCATAGTGTGTTTCTTAACATCTCAGGAAAATGACGCAGTTTGCCGTGGTGAAATTCTTACTACGTCGTTCAGTTTGTGACGCACAGGGTTAGTCCATATCGCCAGTCTTGTTGCAATATATAATACTTCGTCTCTTTACAAGTAATTGTTAATAAAAATCTAATTGAATATAATAATCAAAACCGCTTACAATTATCTGATATAAAAATCATCTCATGGATGTACTAGTTAATAATAATAATAATAACATGATAATAAATGAATAACCCTTTAAATATAACAGCTATGGGATCGAATCGTTACAATCGCCCCTGATATAAATAATTTAAAATAAAATGTAACATTATTTATATCACTACACATCCTACATAAATGAATACAAATTTAAATATTAATACCCCCATAACGACAACATACAAATAATACCCTTCAACAATACATAAAGATATACAAGAACATACTCTTTTCACTTTACATATTTGTACTATCATTTCTCATTCTTCCAAATGTTCATAATGTTCATTCTTCTTTATATATGTTGTAAAAAATATATACATAAATGTATTCTTCACAAAAAAATCATATTTTAACTTTCATTCATCTCATTCTTCCAAATGTTCATAATGTTCATTCTTCTTTATGTATTAAACGAGCTGTAAAAAATATACATATAAAATGCCCTTCACTTTTATTTTTGACATATATGTCAACGCTGCACTCGTTTATATTTCGGTGATCGTATGCATGACATACAATTTTGGCTTCATCTCTTTTGAACGTAGTTTTTGTATATCAGTCTGGCGTAGAAGTACATTGTTGTAATACCAGCTGATTAACCCATAATAACTATTACAGCACACGATAATAGGATGCAAACAATACAATATTCCTTTCGTCTTTATAAAGGGATTACTCAAATGCAGTAAAATTTCAATAATTGAAGAAAAAAATAACTTAGCAAGATATTCAAGGCAATTCCAATTTCAGTGCATATGTCATACATGTAAATATTTCCCCAAATACATAATGACATCGAAATACCTCAAAGCAGTTATTAAACAGTTCATTTAAATATCCAAGTTACTACTCACCTGCCTTCGTGGCTTAATTCTTTCTTAGGCCACGGCCGCCTCCTTCCAAATTAATACTTCCTAAGTCTCCACGACTTCTTAACTTCTCATAAAACCATAATTCCTCTTTACTACTTCTCGAAAACAATAACTTGGATTTTCAAAATCACCAATAAACATAAAATCTGACTTCTCGTTCACTTTATAAAATTTAACTTAGCGTCAAGATATAACTTTACCGTAACGTCATTCCTTACTTACCATAACAAAATGATTAAGACTTGGACAAAATACTACTCAATACCTGAATTACGTATATCACTAAACTATTTCACAAAAACACATGACAAACTCCTCGGAATAAATATTTCGTTCCACAAAATATTAATGCTCTTATACTTTGAACTTAGTCTATTCATGATTTGACTTTTTGCTGAATGCCTATAAACCCCCCTTAGTTTTCTCTCAAAACTCTTAATTAAGTACCGTGTCCTCCAAACACCACTTCCTACTTGTTCTGACCGCCTGGACTATAGCTCACTCTTGCTATACCAGAATCTCTCAAAACTCATCGTGACTTCACACGTCACATACAAAAACCTCCCCTATTCGTGGTATAATCCCACTTCTTCTTACTGTTACAGGTCACCTCTTACTGACCAATAACACATTAAATTTCAGCTAAAAAAAAATCTTACATGCTTCGACTAACTCCTTGGAATAATAACATCACACTTAGCTTTCCTAATTATTGTCTTCCTAAAATAATGACAGTGTTCCTGTTGATAGTCAATAACACCGACACTCTTAATTAGCAAATATTCTCCCATAATCACTTCATAAAGCAAGTCCTGAGTTATAACACAGTTCAGACACTCTCTGCTCTACCAAATTAACTGCGTAAATTACACCTGCCTTTAATTGTAACTTCATTATTACCCCTTAGGTATACACTTATCTTACCAACTTATTCTTCCTTCAAAATATTAACTTCTCTTTACTAACTCCGTATGACATAAATAAAACTTTAATTTCCTGTCTACTAAAAAAAATGATTTATTTTTTTAAAATCCTCAAAACATCGAATTATAACAAATTCCTTTCACTTCTAGAAAATATTATGCCAACCATATAATTATTACTATTATCTTTACTTTAACCTGTGTGTAGGACAACAATCTACCACATCATTAATTCGTTATTAATCATCAGTAACTTTTTACTACAAAGTGGTTTAGCTCAATAACAAGCCTTGTAATATCTTTAAAACGTGCGTAACTGTAACTCAAACTTGGACCATATTACCTTTGTAATCTCTTATTACCTTGTGTGCATACATCCATATATACTTTAAAAAAAAACTCACAACATTAACTTCACGTAGTCCCGTAGACACCATAAAAAACTCATTGCTCAACGGAATATACATCGCTGACCTACTTCATCCTCCAAAAACTTCTTAAAACTCCATTTGGCATCTTACCAAAAACTTCCTCAAAAAACAACTTCATTTGGCATCTTACCAAAACTTAAAACCACATTGCTCAACGGCATTATACCTTCGTTGGCCTACTACTTCAAACTCACGTCCATTTACGTGAAAATACACACATACACACACACATATCTGTCACCAAGTAAGTTACCAGATGTCCTAATTAGTTACTACTCACCTTATTTCAACCCGATGTTGGTTAATTCATACAACGCATTACCATTAACAATTCTAAACCACTTAAATTTCTCAACATATATCCGCTGATAACCTCGCTGTCCTCAACTGAAACTTCTTTATTAAATCAATACTTAATTCTTCAACTCACTAGTTTTATTACCACTGTATCATCTTATCTTCACTCACTTTTGAATTAAATCTTTATTACCATTATATTCTTAATTATGGTTGCCATAATAATTATTTCTTTCTTTCGATTACTTACCTTTTTGATAACCTTCCTACTTTTTAAAATTTAATCCTCACTTCCTCCAACTTACCTGCAGCTTAAGGACCCACATTCAACTTACCTGCATTGCTCAATAGCACGACAACCTTTGTCTTCCAAATTAAATGATTTTAGTCAATCTAAATCAATAAGCGTAGGCACTACGCGCCCCTTACCATCCTAACTTCACGACTGAATTAAAATTACACACAGCAGGTTTCTTATCTACCTCTTTTAAGTCATATTAAACTTCATTACTTAATATTTAAGTCATACGGAAGAGTAACTATCGGTAATATAAATTTACATCACTACTTTCTCTGGCATTTCACCGTTCTTACCATCTTCATCTTCAATTCTATCTCTTTCTAGGGTTCCATTTTCCTCTTTTCTTATAACATTACTTTCTACCTCTTTCGGACTACACTCATCAACAGTAACATTATACTTCGGCTTTCCTCCTATCATTTCCCCAAGTCTGGCTAATTCATTACGCCACTGCACATCATATGCTTTCTTTCTCTCTTTCATTCTGATTTCTTTTTCCACTAACAACTTAATTCTCTTCTCTTTCATTTTACTTCTAAAATATCTACCTACATGTCTTCCCTTCACTTCTCCACTACTAATATTTAATTTTCTCTTTAGCCGTTGCCCATTGCTTCTCCTCTTATCTATCTCTCTCCTCCTCTTAACCTGTTTACTATTTATGTTCTTCTGACTATGACTTAACGCACGCTTCTCTGCCACTAATAATTTCATATTAACTTCCTCTATCACAGGACTAAATTCTTCCCTAGTTTGCCTATCTAATTTATCTATGATTGTCTGCATCTTAATCTCTTGGGTGCTTAGTACTTTCTTTATCTTACCTACTTCTATCCCTATCTTTTCTCTCATCTTCTTCACTTCTTTTTCGCTACATTCTATAGTCTCTTCTACAGCTATCCTGCGTTCATCTAAAATCTCCTTCAACTCTACTATGCTTTCTCCTACTATCTCCTCTGACGCTAATCTATTTTCACCTAAAATCTCGTCTGACTCTAATCTGATTTCACCTAAAATCTCCGCTATTTGCCGTTCCTCACCTAAGATCTCCTCCGATTCCAATCTGCTTTCACCTACAATCTCCAATGACTCTAATCTACTTTCAATTACAGTCTCCACTAATTCCAATTTGCTTTCACCTAAAATCTCGTCTGACTCTAATCTGATTTCACCTAAAATCTCCGCTAATTCCAATTTGCTTTCACCTAAAATCTCGTCTGACTCCATTCTACTTTCAATTATAGTCTCCTTACAGGCTGTCTTTACTGATTCTACTGCAGTTTCCCCTAAAGTCTCTACCACCTGCCTAGTTTCCACTTCTACCAATTTGCTAAAACTTTCACCTTGAGTTGCTATTTTCTCTTCAATCACAGTTACTATTCTTTCCTGAATCCTACTTTCTGCTGCTTCTAATTTCTTATCTACTGTCTTAATAATATCTTTAGCCTTCATCTCTACCTCCTCCTTAATTTCACCTCTGATTTCCTGTTTCACCCCCTGAATACTCTCCTGTAGTACCTCATACTTCTTACTCAACCCTTCATTGACTTTAACCACACTGTCTAGTTTTACATTATTCTCTTCCAGCTTCTGATTTATTTTACTCATATCTTGATTTAGCCTACCCATCTCTTCTCTCATCTCCTTACTATTTTTATTCATATCTTTATCTAATTTCTCAAATTTACCATTGAATTCCAAATAATTTCTTTTATTCTCTTCACTATTTTTATTCATATCTTTATGTAATTTCTCAAATTTATCATTGAATTCCTTCCTACTTTCTAAATTATCTTTCTTATTCTCTTCCATATTTTGATTTAGCCTATCAATATTTTCTTTCATCTCCCTACTATTTTTATTCATCTCCTGACTATTTTTATTCATCTCCTGACTATTTTTATTCATCTCCCTCAAGATATCAGCTAATGAAATTTCATGGACCTCTAAGGACTTCTGTTTCTCCTGACTACCACTAGTCTCAGGATGTACCTCTGTATTCGTCTCGAGATTTTCCTCTGAATTCATGTCAGGGTTAACCTCAGGATTATTTTCAGGATTACTCTCAGGATTATTCTCAAGATTTACCTCCGACATCTTGGTATTATTCTCTACGCTCTCAACATCGCTACCGCTATCAACCTCCTTATAATTAACTTTCTTGACTGCATCCCTACTTCTCAACTGCCTCTGTTCCTCCTCCGACATCTCGAAGTACACCGTATAACAATTGCCCTTCCAAAATTTCACTTCACTTCACTGTCCCCCAAAAGCACTGACAATTTGCACTGAAATTATACACTCCTCTGACTAAATACCGAATGGTTTTCGTGCCCTACTTTGTGGCGCCAAATGTAACATTTTTAATGAGTTAACTAAACGTGGTGATGACTATTGTGGTTCAATAAAACAAACATGATATGAATAAATAATATACACTGTGGTGTGACCTTACCTGTGATAGTGTAATATAATAAGTTGTTGAGCGCCAGATTCCTATTTAAGATAGTGAATCGAAATTTATTGATTTAACCTCGGCTATCAGCAGTAGAGTCGAGAACCACTTACCCGGGCCGTAGTGAGACAAAGTCATCTAACCAATCCGTATTTAATCAAGGAGTATGATTGCCTTAAAGTACCAACTACAATGAAAGAAATAGGCATTACGTTGAAGAGAATGAATTTATTAAATGCAAAAACAAAATATTAATAAAACAGAATAGTGATAGTCACACAATTGAATTTAAAATTACTCAATGCGGCAATTAATTATTTAAAAGAAAATGAATATTAAAATGAATTGAAAGTTAAATGAAGTTAAATTATAATAGAGACGATAGTTTTATTGAATTGTTGGCTCACCCAGTCGAAGATTCGTCATATTTAAGAAATGATCGATGATCTCGTTGTTACGTCGCTTATGTTTAAAAAAATGATGTGATATCTCATTTACTATGAAATATCCTCATTAAGTACGTTGCCATCTGTAGAAAGACTCTTGATCAGGGATATAACCCATTATGTATTGATATAGATGTCGGCAAGACATCGTTCAGTGTCGACTCTCGGTGCTCAGTCCATTAGGACCCAGAAAGCAAGGTTACAACTTCCTTACTTCATTAAGAGCTGTAGATCAATGCCATTCTTGTCCGATGTTGCAGGTACAAATACTAATGACTTCCTTGTCACGTGGTGTCACAGCTTCCCTCTCGATTAGCCTTCTCCATTCTTGACTCATAACTTGCAATATATATTGACGCGTATATACCGTAGAAAATGGCGTGTTGGTTACACCATAGTGTGTTTCTTAACATCTCAGGAAAATGACGCAGTTTGCCGTGGTGAAATTCTTACTACGTCGTTCAGTTTGTGACGCACAGGGTTAGTCCATATCGCCAGTCTTGTTGCAATATATAATACTTCGTCTCTTTACAAGTAATTGTTAATAAAAATCTAATTGAATATAATAATCAAAACCGCTTACAATTATCTGATATAAAAATCATCTCATGGATGTACTAGTTAATAATAATAATAATAACATGATAATAAATGAATAACCCTTTAAATATAACAGCTATGGGATCGAATCGTTACAGTTTGTGCCGTGTCTTGTGTAGGGTTTCGCCTAGGACACCAAGCTGGCTCATCAGTGTGCTCTTCCTATCCCCACCCGGATCCCAACAGGTCCGGCACAAGCCCTACAGGTGGGGCGTGGACACCTAGAGCCCGCTGATGAACCAGTTTAGTGTCCTAGGTTAAACCCCACACAAGACACGGCACAAACCTAGAAAATTTGTTGAGTTTTAATTCACTGGCCGTGAAAGCCAATATACCATCTTTTTGGAAGCCTTCATAGGGAGGTTATGGCTGCTTGAGCTGTCAGTTCTCGCAGTAAAGAGGCGTAGGTGTGCTTCATAAAAAGGGAGATAGCGCGCAGTTCGCTATGTTATACTTTAAACTCTCATCCACATATGTTTGCATCATCCCTCATTTCATCCACATCAAACCCGTCTAAAACGTACTTTCTATGCAAATTTTGATACTTCAGTTATATTTTATACAAATTTATACATCAAGAAAACATCAAGATATTATTGACCCATTTTATTTTTTTGTATCTATATACTTTGTACAAAACCTCTTTTATCAATAAATAAGAGGTATTTCGTGGGGGTTCTGAGCGAGCTGCGAGGAGTCTTACCCTGGGTGGCCTTGCTGATCCGGTACCCCACTCAATTTCAAATCATTCCCTCTCCCCTTTTCCTCCAATTAAAATTAATAACCTTCATTTCTGTTTGTCCCCACGGTCGAAGATCACCCTAGTTGTGATGGCGGCCATCTTTCCTGGGAGGGCACATTTGCACTCCTCCAGAGGGCAAACCAACCCTTCATTTTCTTCTTCGCAGTTCGCTACTCCTGTGGGGGTTCGGGCGGAGACACCAAGAGCCTGCTGATGAGCCAGCTGGGTGTCATAGGCGAAACCCCACACAAGACACGGCTCATACCTAGAAAAATTGCTGAGTTTTATTCACTGGCCGTGAAATACAATATACCACCTTCTTAATGGAATGATCCGTTCTCAGTGAAATGTAGTACAATATACGGATATCATGAGGTAAATATTCCCGTAAGTAACTTCCCTTAAATTATTGTCAATGGCGTGCTTGTCGATTCTCTCGTTAAACCCTCGCGTAATGATCCTCTCTCACCGAAAACCGGAATAATGAATCAATAATATTCTAGTGTAGCTTTCACGAGTTTTATAAACGTACCGCGTCCACGGAACCGAACGCGGTGAAAGGTGACCATTTTTGAGTAAATCGGTAAGTTGTACTAAAACTGTTCTAGTGAAGAATTGCTTTTCAATCGGTCAACACGAATGTGCCAATGTAAATTGGCGGAGAATAATAGTTAACTAATCACACCTACCAACCTGAAAACATTTACATGAATTCATTAGTCTGTTTCCATTTACACACTTCTCAATAACGGGGGTTAATCTGATTATAAAATTAACCCCTTTCATCCAGAAGAATTAGATCCAACCGACAGTAGTGGCTACGCTGGCTAAAGGGCAGCGTTAGGTCATAGGGTCAAGCTCTCTGCTGACTCGGTAGACGCGTGGATTCGAGCCCCACAGTCGGCCGTCCTTGACATGGTTTTCCCTGGTTTCCCCATTTTCAACACCAGGAAAATGCTGGGACGGTACCTTCTGACAGGCCACGGACGCTTCCTTCCACATCCTTGCCCAGTTTCATTCACCATCATTCATTTCATCTGTCATTAACTCCTCTCGTGAGGTTGGCGCCCAGAAGGGCATCCGGCCGTAAAAACCATCGCCACAAAGACTTCCATCGCATCTCATCCCCGACCCCGTTCGAAAACGGGAATAATAAGGGGTGACATACATCCAGAAGAATTAGATCCATTCAAGCATTCAATTAACCCCTTTTTCTAGAAGAATTGGATTATTCAAGTATTCAATTAACCCCCTTTTTCGGGAAGAATTGGAATTATCCAATTAACCCGCTTTATTCCAAGAAGTGTGTAATAAGTGTAAATAATGTGTTATACCCCGCGCAATTTAATTGGACACATTCGTGTTGATCAACTGAATTATTTTATTAGACAACGAAGGCAACGCGAAAACGCGCATTCTAGCATTTCCATAAAACCTTCATACAATTGTTCTACCCTGACGAATGACACCTATCAGCTGTTGTACAGAACGGCAAGCTGTTTAAAATGTCACAGTTCGAGTACTGTTCGGGTCAGACAATTTAATTTCCTATCTTCCATCTGTCTTGTACCAACAGCTCAACGATTACATTATTTTCTCATCGATATAGTCATGGTTATGAAAATGAAAATCCACAGCCTGCTTCCAGTCGACCGACCAGGACAGGAATGGAATGAATGAAGCCCCCATCTAGCAGCGAGGATATGAACTGTGCCGGCTGCCGAAGCCTGTCACACTCCCCAGGAGCAATGATTAAATGAGTGACATGAAATGAAATGAGAGTGGAGAGTGTTGCTGGAATGAAATTTGTGATAGGAAAATCCGGAGTACCCGGAGAAAAACCTGTCTGCCTCCGCTTTATCCAGCACAAATCTCACATAGAGTGACCGGGGTCGAACCACGGACCCAGCGGTGAGGGGCCGGCGTACTGCCGCCTTAGCCACGGAGGCTCAGTCATGGTAATACAATTCTCAAATACTTAACCGAGTTGTTATTATTGATAGCATGTTTATTAAGTTTGCCGGCCCCGTGGTGTTGGGGTAGCACGCCTGCTTCTCACCCGGAGGCCCCGGGTTCGATTCCTGGCTCCATCAGGGATTTTAGAAACTGACGTGAGGGCTTCGAACGGGGTGCACTCAGCCTCGTGAGGACAATTGACTAGCTGTCTGACAGTAAGGCAGCGCCCCGATCACGAAAACCAAGATTAACGGCCGAGGGGACTCGATGCGCTGATCACGCGTCACCCCAATATCTGCAGGCCAAATGGCTCGGCAGCGATCGCTTGGTGGGCCTAGGCCCTTCATGGGCTGTAGTGTCAGCGGTTATTATTATTATTATGTTTATTAAGTTTGACAAAGAAACACAAGAAACCAGAATGATGCCAGATGGGAGAAGCCAAACTGGAGCATTGTACTTGATTTCGATTACCTCAATGTGATTCCTTCCTTTCTAGCCCATTTCCCGTCGCTGGATCATTTAATATAATGGTTTATGTTGCAGCCAACATATTCCAAGAAGACTGTAAACAATACAGATTATTGAACAAATAGATACATCAACTCCTGTGTTGGGGCGATGTAAATTAAATTATTTGTACTTCTGGTCTAGTAAACACCATCAGACTAAACAGATACGCAAATATTGCTCCGGTAAATATTGAAATGACGGAAAAACATCGCGACATTCATATCCCAGGATTTTATCACTAATTTTCTACCCCACATAACTAGGTTTAGTTCTGGATTAACGAGTGTGTTCAAATTGTAATTGATCTGTTGCCTTCGCTGATGAGTTCCGTTATCCTCGACGAGTGGGAACATTACAACAGTACAATAGCGCAGCATTTCAATGAAAGTTTTAAAAATCTGCAATTCTGTTTAATTTTCGACAAATTGGCATTGGAAAAGTAACACGTACTTATCTAGAGGATAACAACAATGCCACTGGTAAAGTAACATGTACTTATCTAGAGGATAACAACAATGCCACTGGTAAAGTCACAAGTACTTATCTAGAGGATAACAACAATGCAACTGGTAAAGTCACAAGTACTTGTATAGAGGATAACAACAATGTCCCTGGTAAAGTCACAAGTACTTATCTAGAGGATAACAACAATGCCACTGGTAAAGTCACAAGTACTTGTCTAGAGGATAACAACAATGCCACTGGTAAAGTCACAAGTACTTGTCTAGAGGATAACAACAATGCCACTGGTAAAGTCACAAGTACTTGTTTAGAGAATAACAACAATGCCACTGGTAAAGTCACAAGTACTCGTCTAGAGGATAACAACAATGCCACTGGTAAAGTCACAAGTACTTGTCTAGAGGATAACAACAATGCCACTGGTAAAGTCACAAGTACTTGTCTAGAGGAAAACAACAATGCCACTGGTAAAGTCACAAGTACTTGTCTAGAGGATAACAACAATGCCACTGGTAAAGTCACAAGTACTTGTCTAGAGCAAAACAACAATGCCACTGGTAAAGTCACAAGTACTTGTCTGGGGGATATCAACAATGTCACTGGTAGAATATCAAGTACTTGTCTGGAGGAATAACAACGATGTCCCTGGTAAAATAACAAGTACTTGTCTGGAGGATAACAACGATGTCCCTGGTAAAGTCACAAGTACTTGTCTAGAGGATAACAACAATGTTCCTTCTACTTTAGATTGCGCCATGGTCCGTATTGACAAGAGATTACAAAACAATATAGTACAATATATTTCCGTCAATCAATACCAAACAAGTTATGTTAAATTGTATTAACACTCACATTCGTGGGACATGTTTCGGGGACATGCTGCTCCCTTCTTCAGCCACTTTATCTCCTCAATGTCATCGTGCGTTCTCAATGATATCTCATTATAAAAGATGCTCACACAAACATTAAAAACAATAAAAACAATCTAAAAACACTATGCTAAAAATACACATACGTATAAACTTATACAAATATATCGAAAACACAGAATTTCTGTCATCATGTCCATGTAAAATAAAAATTCCTCTTCTACGCTGAAGTTGGTCCAATCGACCGTTTTGGCCTTAGGTATTAATCACTGTACATATTACGGAGTGACCAGTCCTTTCAATTATAGTGCTTGATGCGAAAAATGGAACATGAATCGGTCAATGCGGACCATGATAGATATCGTAAATTATCTGTCACGTAGATGTCATTGGAAAAGCTGTGTAGAACAGAAGTATAGTGTTATTTAGCTTGTTTTTTATTGTTTTTAATGTTTGTTTGTGTGAGCATCTTTTATAATGAGATATCTTTGAGAACGCACGAAGACGATGAGGAGATAAAATGGCTGAAGAAGGGAGCAGCATGGCGCCGAAACATGTCCCACGAATGTGAGTGTTAATACAATTTAACATAATTTGTTTGGTATTGATTGGCGGAAATATATTGTACTATATTGGTTTATAACAACAATGTCCCTGGTAAAATAACAAGTACTTGTCTGGAGGATAACAACAATGTCCCTGGTAGAATAATAAGTACTTGTCTGGAGGATAACAACAATGTCCCTGGTAAAATAACAAGTACTTGTCTGAGTACTTGTCTGGAGGATAACAACGATGTCCCTGGTAGAATAACAAGTACTTGTCTGGAGGATAACAATAATGTCCCTGGTAAAATAATATGTACTTGTCTGGAGGATAACAACAATGTCCCTGGTAAAATAACAAGTACTTGTCTGGAGGATAACAACAATGTCCCTGGTAAAATAACAAGTACTTGTCTAGAGGATAACAACAATGTCCCTGGTAGAATAACAAGTACTTGTCTAGAGAATAACAACATTGTCCCTGGTAAAATAACAAGTACTTGTCTGGAGGATAACAACAATGTTCCAGGTAGAATAACAAGTACTTGTCTGGAGGATAACAAAAATGTCCCAGGTAGAATAACAAGTACTTGTCTGGAGGATAACAACAATGTCTCTGGTAGAATAACAAGTACCTGTCTAGAGGATAACAACAATGTCCCTGGTATAATAACACGTACTTGTTTGGAGGATAACGACAATGTCCCTGGTAAAATAACAAGTACTTGTCTGGAGGATAACAACAATGTCCCTGGAAAAGTAGGCTATCAAGTACTTCTCTGGAGGATAACAACAATGTTCCAGGTAGAATAACAAGTACTTGTCTAGAGGATAATAACAATGTTCCAGGTAGAATAACAAGTACTTGTCTAGAGGATAACAACAATGTCCCTGGTAAAATAAAAAGTACTTGTCTGGAGGATAACAACAATGTTCCAGGTAGAATAACAAGTACTTGTCTAGAGGATAACAACGATGTCCCTGGTAAAATAACAAGTACTTGTCTAGAGGATAACAACAATGTTCCAGGTAGAATAACAAGTACTTGTCTGGCGGATAACAACAATATCCCTGGTAGAATAACAAGTACTTGTCTGGAGGATAACTACAATGTCCCTGGTAAAATAACAAGTACTTGTCTGGAGGATAACAACAATATCCCTGGTAAAGTAACAAGTACTTGTCTGGAGGATAACAAAAATGTCCCTGGTAAAATAACAAGTACTTGTCTGGAGGATAACAACAATGTCCCTGGTAGAATAACAAGTACTTGTCTGGAGGATAACAACAATGTCCCTGGTAGAATAAAAGTACTTGTCTGGAGGATAACAACAATGTCCCTGGTAGAATAACAAGTACTTGTCTGGAGGATAACAACGATGTCCCTGGTAGAATAACAAGTACTTGTCTGGAGGATAACAACAATGTCCCTGGTAGAATAAAAAGTACTTGTCTGGAGGATAACAACAATGTCCCTGGTAAAATAACAAGTACTTCTCTGGAGGATAACAACGATGTCCCTGGTAGAATAACAAGTACTTGTCTGGAGGATAACAACAATGTCCCTGGTAGAATAAAAAGTACTTGCCTGGAGGATAACAACAATGTCCCTGGTAAAATAACAAGTACTTGTCTGGAGGATAACAACGATGTCCCTGGTAGAATAACAAGTACTTGTCTGGAGGATAACAACAATGTCCCTGGTAGAATAAAAAGTACTTGTCTGGAGGATAACAACAATGTCCCTGGTAAAATAACAAGTACTTGTCTGGAGGATAACAACGATGTCCCTGGTAAAATAACAAGTACTTGTCTGGAGGATAACAACAATGTCCCTGGTAGAATAAAAAGTACTTGCCTGGAGGATAACAACAATGTCCCTGGTAGAATAACTAGTATTTGTCTGGAGGAAAACAACATTGTCCCTTGTAAATTAACAAGTACTTGTCTAGAGGACATGAACAATGTCACTCGTAAAATAACACGTACTTGTCTAGAGGATATCAACAATAACACTGGTAAAGTCACAAGTACTTGTCGGGAGGTTATCAACCATGTCACTAATAATCTATAACGTACTATCCTAGAGGATGTCAAGAGTGTCACGAAGAAGCTGGAGTATATGTTTAACCCATTTATTTGTATTCTCTTGGGTATAATATATCAGTACGAAGTTTTTTAAACCTCCTATGATACACGAAAATAAATAAGAATGACTATTAACGGAATTGCTTTCCAGTCAGTGAGCCAAATTAGTTTTAGCTTTAACGAATAGTTTATATTATTGGCTGAGGTCTAATTTCGACGGGGTTTTGACTCGCTGCGTGACTCAGCAGAAATGTTCCCTCCTGCTGTGCCCAAGGTTACAGGATCGAATCCTGGCGCAGTCAGCTGGCAATTGAGGATGTACAAATGTGAGTCAGTAGATTTACAGTCAAGTTAAAGATCCTCTTCGAGGCAACCTTCCGGCACCCCAGTGCCTCTAAAAGCCTCGGTAGTTAAAACGGACTTGAAACCAATAACATCCCTCCCTGTATTATTCTGCTAAGGTCCCTTTCCAGTTTTGTACCGAAAATAAGGTCCCATTAACACCAACCTACACATATGGGGTACCTACAGGTTCAGCATAACCCAATGCGTAAACGAAACGCACTCACTTACTCTTTAAATGCCTCACAATTAAATAAATACCTTAAAACATGTATATTTACAATGAAATAATGAAAGAATGCAACACGGTAACCATGGTAACAGAATCTCACAGGTCCATCAATTTCTGTAAGACTCGATGCAATTCCAATTATTACATTACTGTGAAAGTTTCCAGACGGTTATAAGGTTATCACTGAACCAAATTAAGCTGTAAAATTCATCAATACATACAGTATAATGCGCTTAAGGGGGTCAAGGGGCACACTAGAATTTTTTCACGCAATTTTCACGTGTGAGGGTGGTACGAAAGGTCTTTTTCACCCGACTATAAAGGGTCTCCTCAAACCACATTTAAAGGCCCTTAAATTAACAGTGTCTGTGATATTCCCAGAAAACTAACTTCGCTCTGATATACCTATGTAGGAATGACAAACCCCTAACCACTGCACCAGTAGCTGAATTGATAAAGTCTGATTATTCATACCAAGGATAAATCAGTCATAGCATTCATGATTGAGATTTTGCTAAGTGTACTCTTTACAACTAGAATATTCGCGGGTGAAGCCGCGACGGGTAATGCTAGTTATTATTATTAGACGGAGTTTGACGGGAAAAGCCTAGTCCCTGATACAGTCACAATCGGTATTGGCTCGTCATTGAGGTTTTGTACGGGCGCAATTATACTGTATGATAGTTAAATATTTTGACGCGTTGGAATTATTTAATTAAATTAGTGTAATAGCACGTCGATCCAATTAACATTACATCACCCAAGGCATTGTCATAAAAGTGTTATTAATTATCCTGTCCACAATTATAATGTGCATTGTGATGGTTTCAAAAGCCCCATACTTTTGAAGTTCCGCCGCACCAACTCCGAGCCAACTGTCCATAGATCGAAATGTTATAACAGGGAAATATACGATACATTTATTTGATTTTATCCACAGTGAAAGGAAACTTAGACGCTTTAGGGCAATTTCTCAATATAGTCCACGTCACCTTAAAGTTGCTAAACTTACCATTTGTCTCCCAAATCACTACAAACGCGGTGTTTTTAAGTACTGTATCCAGTAATTTATTGGTTTGGGAATGAGGAGGGAGGGGGGGGAGGGAAGGGGGGAGAGATTGAGTTGTTGTTGTTGCTGTTGCTGCTGTTGTTATTTGACTGGCTGCGTGGTTCAGCGGTAATATTCTAGCCTGCTATGCTTTCATTTATCGTATGGCTTTAAGTGCCGGGAATGTCCGAGGACATGTTCGGCTCGGCTGCTTCAAGATGTATCAGGCTCATTCAACCTGATAAATCAGCTGTTGCCGATCATGCTTTAACACCTGGCCATGATGTCATGTTCCAAGGGGTGGATGTTCTTGCCCGTATAAAGCAATATCGTCCCAGAATCATCAGGGAGGCGGTTGAAATACGTAAACACCCAGATAATTTCAACCGCGACACCGGCTACAATCTCAGTGAATCCTGGCTACCTATTATCAGAACCCTGAGAAAGTAATTCACTGCTGCTTTCCGTTGTCCCTAACATGGGGCTATAATGGCGTCCATCTTTGGGCACCTTCTATATGTTCTTCGTTGCTTTCTCTTAGCAACATTGTCGTATTCCAGATTATTCCTGACGATGAAAGACATGGTTTCTTTCGAAACGCGTCGAATTGCAATATAATAAAACACGGCATAAGCCCAAAATTCAACATTATGAATAATAACACGGGCCGTGAAAGTCTAAATGACAATATTATTATTATTATTATGTGGCTTCTTTAGGGGCAGTTGACCTCGTAGTTCCGAACCTTATAACCTCAATAACTAAATAACTAACTTTCTTTAGGGGCAGTTGACGTCGTAGTTCCGAACCTTGAAATCTCAATAACTAACTAACTAACTAACTTTCTTTAGGGGCAGTTGACCTCGTAGTTCCGAATCTTGTAACCTCAATAACTAACTAACTTTCTTTAGGGGCTTTGTGACATCGTCGTCATGTAGCTCCGTGTACTAGGATGTGTGTAGAAGCTGACTGATAACCTGTGTCACTGTAAAGTCTGTACTAGTGTATATATTTGTAATCGAGGTATGATTTTGGTAAGAAGCGGCCGTTGTTTTAAGTTAGGTACCATCCCAGCATTTGCGTGGATTAGAATTGGGGAAAACCACTTCGAGAATGACTGAGGTAGGAATCGAACCCACCTCATCTCAGTTTTGTTTCACTAGGCTGAGCGTACTCCGTTCCAGCCCTCAGACCAGAATTCAATTTCTTGGCAGAGTCACTGTTTGTGAACAAGGTGCCTCCATGATCCCCTATTAGCAGTTAGCAGTGCAGTCTACTCTGCTTCTACACCTCTCACGTTGAAATCGTTCATCACTGAATCTAACCAACACCTCCTCGGTCATCCTCTGCTTTTCTTACCCTCTTCAGCCGAACTCATTAACCTCTAAGGTAATCTCTCCACCCCATTCTCATCACATGACCCCACCATGTGATTCGGCTCATACGATCAGCTTCATCTAGCGTATTCATTTCCGAATTAGCCTTTATCTCTACACTTGCAGTAGTGCCCGGCTTCGCCCGGTGGATTTATTTGTTTTATGGATGATAATGAATACTACCACAGAACTGGAGCACTCAAGGATAAGGATCGGAAAGCACCAACGCTTATTGCGGCTGATAACCTCAGTATACTGCACCAACACCATCGCTCTTATACAGAGGCATACTATTTTCATAATGATAACTGTTTTAAAGGGCCTAACAAATCCTTTTGTACTAATTAGTCCCCATGACTGCAATGTATAAGCAGCTCGCAATTCTGCACCAGAACACTGGTAGGGGCGCGTGATGCAGCCCGCATTGCCTGGCAACAATAGACTTACTGTCGACCAAAATATTATGTGTACTCGAGTTGGAAGGTTGTTTGTGAAGTAACCAATAGACCTACATAAAATCCAATAACATCATCATTTTTGTCGTTCTATTTTACGTTAGTTCATGTAGGTTTGGCATTTTTAATTTTTATTTTAATATTTTTATCGCAGTTGGGACACAAAAAGTGCCCGTTTTTAAGCGTTTTTCAACCATGCGTCACATTTAAGAATTATTATCTCACAAACCCATCATCAGATCGAATCCAAATTTTAACACAATATACATTGGAAAGTTGTATAACTGGTTTATTAATTTCAAAATTTTGAGTGTCCAAGAAACAAAGTTGTTATCATTTATGTAAGGTAACTTTTCCTCGGCTCGGGGTCGTTGGAAAATGTAGTTCTTGGTTGCGTTGTAATCCTTATACATCAAAAAGGAATGCTGTATGATTGGGAAATACGAAATTAATTCACTTATTTTATATCGGTTTGTATGTGTACGGGGAATTAAGACATGGTTTACCAGTTATCCGCTCCGGTGAAAGCTGTACAGCGTTGCCAAGATGGGCTCCATCACGTGTCATGGCGCGCCTCGCTCGGAAGTGATGAGCTCCATATCAGCAACGCTGTACAGCATTTCCAGGAGCGGCTAGCTGGTGAACCATGTCTTAATTCCCCGTACAAATACAAACCGATATAAAATAAGAGAATTAATTTACGTCTTTCACAGTCATACAGCATAACCTTTTGATGTATACGGATTACAGCGCAACCAAGAACTACATTTTCCAACGACCCCGAGCCGAGGAAAAGTTACCTTACAAAAAAGATAACAACTTTCATTCTTGAACACACAAAATTTTGAAATTAATAAACCAGTTATATAACATTCCAATCTATATTTTGATAAAATTTGGATTCGATCTGATTACGGGTTTGTGAGATAATAATTCTTAAATGTGACGCATGGTTGAAACACGGTTAAAAACGGGCACTTTTTGTGTTCCAACTGCGATAACAAATATTAAAATATAAATTAAAAATTCCAAACCTACATGAACTAACGTAAAATAGAACGATGAAAATGATGGTGTTATTGGATTGTATGTGGGTCTATTGGTTACTTCACAAACAATCTTCAAACTCGAGTGCACATAATATTTTGGTCGACAGTAGGTATTATTGAAGCTGTGCAGGAGGGCTTGCTCTTCCGACTTACTGAACAAAAATCAATCTTAAAGGTTACCTGAGAGGTGTAGCATAATGCTACATAGCCTAGACTATTTCTCTTGAATCTGTCTATCATATACAAAAAGATTTTTTCGCATCCGACTGGTAGTTCCAGAGATTAGCGCGTTTAAACACACAAACACACAAACTCTTCAGCTTTATTACATTAGTAGAGATTACGAGTACCTTCCTGCCATTCCTCCCATCTTCGTATTTGTCCCAGCAATCATTCGACTTTTTAGCCTACTTTTCACATTTTGTAAAAATGAGGAAAAAGTAGACTTGTGGTATATGGCAGGGGTGCCCAACCTTTTTTAACTAAGGGCCACATTGTAAATAGTTGGGGGACCTTGCGGCCAATAACACTCCGGGGGGTTTGGGGGTTATGGAATTGTTTTAAATATAGGTGCAATATGGTGAGATTTGTGGCTGTCGGACCTTAAGTTTTCTGAGTATTGTCGCAGTTTTCTATATTTATTTGTTGTGGATTTAAAAAAACATTAAAAATAAATTTACATATTTTTAATAAATCCCTTTAAAATAGAATACGATGATATTCAACACACTCATACAGCATGAATGGCAAAGAGTGAGTATTTACGTTCATTTGACACAATTATTAATCAAATTATGAAATAAAGTTCATGATATTGTAGTTTAGTGTGACGACTGGAACTGCTTTGTGTAGCGCACTTCTTTGTCCAGTTGGCTGTAGTTGCTTGAAAGTTTTGGAAACACGGCGCGGGACTTTATTGAAACGATTCGCGCACCGTCACTCATTTGTTGAAACTTCTCGTGCGCTACCTATATTAAAATCGATTTACTAAGTCAGAAACCTTTCCTGGAGTCTACACTACAACTCACGCAAGTTTTATCGCAATCGGATGAATGGTATATGAATGAAACGATTCGCGCACCGTTTCTCATTTGTTGAAACTACTTGTGCGCTACCTATTGTAAAATGGATTTTCTAAGGCAGAAACCTTTCCTGGAGTGTACACTACAACTCAAGGAAGTTTTATCGCAATCGGATGAATGGTATATGAATGCAAACCGAACTTTGTTGAAACGATTCACGCACCGTCTCTCATTTGTTGAAACTACTTGAGCGCTACCTATTGTAAAATGGATTTTCTAAGGCAGAAACCTTTCCTGGAGTGTACACTACAACTCACGCAAGTTTTATCGCAATCGGATGAATGGTATATGAATGCAAACGGAACTTTGTTGAAACGTTTCACGCGCCGTCTCTCATTTGTTGAAACTACTCGTGCGCTACCTATTGGAAAATGGATTTTCTAAAGCAGAAACCTTTCTTGGAGTCTACACTACAACTCACGAAAGTTTTATCTTAATCGGATGAATGGTACGCTATATGAACGCATAATGGACAAAGGACACAGACAGACGAAGAGACTATAACTTAAAATAGATTTCATGTATAGAGATAATAATTCAATTTAACATTGAGCGTCCCATTTAAGGCAGTGTTGCCAATATGATTTTACGAATGCAGATAAATTCAATGTTTAAATACATGTAACGTACATACTATCTATTGGACCTCAAACAAATTATGCATGTGCATAGTGTACCAACCTTAATAGATGGAACTAAGAATATAGAGTCGTCAGACTTGCCAACTGTTGATATAATAGTCTCAGTAGATTAGAAAGTATGCAGGCGAAAATATCTAAATTTTGAAAACTTTGAGAACACAATATTCCAGATTAATATTTGAGCAACCAATACATGGCAATGTCACTGGGTGAGTTAGCCGTGGTTTTTACGGCGTGGCTGCAGGCAGTCGCTCACATCCAGGAGGCGAGGAGGTTTGAACCCCCCCGCTGGCAACCTTGAAGGTGGTCTTCTGTGGTTTGCCATCTTCCTTCCAGGCAAATGCCGGGGTTGGTCCATAACATACACACTTTTCTCCCCAGACAACACTCCACACGCCACGGTACTTGTAGCTTTCCCCATGGGTGTCCGCATAGAAGCAGCTACTAACTCTGGCGAGTCCTCGGACACTCCCGGCACTAAAAGCCATGCGCTAAAAATAAAAATTAAAAAGGCAATGTTGCCAGTATTATGATGTATATAAGTCAGTCATTGGTATGAATATTAAATTTTAAGAAAAGTAGGCTCTTTAGTTTGTCACGGAACTACTTGTTCTGGTGAGCGTTCACTTGGAGGACACAACATTCACTGGAGATTATTTTTGGCTCAAAATAATATGTCCTCTAATAATTTCCTTAACTTATTTATTTAAATGTACCGTTACTCCGATAGATTTTGCCTATAAGTTTTATAATTTTTCTTTTAATCTTCAACAATGTACTGACGAATAACTTTAACATTCCGTTCAGGTATTCCTATAGTGTATTTTTAACTGTTTAACATACATTTCGCCTGAACTGAGGAGGTATATTACACAAGTTTAATCATTTTATGATTGAACTGATGATTTTCTGTATTATCCAACCTATTTGCCACCATCAGCTTGTGCAAAGTTGGTTAGTCATACAACCAGGCACTTTACTGCCAAAGTTTCAAAAGTCTTAAAATTACCTTTGTTCATTTGGAATCTTATACATTATTGAGAGTTACCCTTTGTCCACCGGAGGGTACTAAGTTGAGCGGGTGTCACCAAATTGGATCATGTTTCCAATGACAACATCAGGAAACGGTTTGGGGTTGCACCAATCAGTGACAAGATGTGGGAGTGCCGTCTGCGTTAGTTTGGGCTTGTTCTACGAGCGGAAGCGGACCTAATTGCCAAGACTGGCTACAATATACAAGTCGTCGGTAAAAGACCTAAGGTAACACCTAAGCAACGGTGGGATGAAACGCTACATGGAGATCTGAAGAACCACCACCTTCATCCTGACATGGCCCGAGACAGAAACAAATGGCTACAACCTATCCATATAGCGGACCCTGCAGCTAGGCGGGACAAACACTAAGGAAGAAGAAGACCCTTTGTCCACTTCAATTGAGAAGCGGGACTCGAGCAATTTATCTTCCTTGACTAAATTATATTCCCTTCGCCGTAATGATGTAATAGCCTCGCTCCGAAGCCACTAGCGCGAATGACCATTTACGTTTTGAACACCCGGTTTCAGAGGCTAAGACTACGCCATTCAAAATGACAAACAATTGCGGACATCATCTTTAAAGTAATTTACCGTAAAAGTCCAATCTATTGATATATGGAAGATAAAATGTTCTCAACAAACGAGAGTGTATAGTGCGAAAGCATTTTTTTCTTAGAATAATCCACTTGAGTGTACTAAGTTGATCATTTTCAATCAATAAATCCCTTACTTTAATATGAACTTTAAAGTCAGTTTTATCTCTCAAATTGCATCTCCGGAATTTCCTGACTCAACGTCTATTGATTGGTGAAGTGTTCAAGCCTGAACGATTCGACCTCGCGAGTTCTCTGATGATAATCGCTTTAAAAGTAATTCCACCGTCACTAGCTCTCGAGCCGGCAGAGTCCGGAAGTATTGATACAGCATTCTGATAAGACTGGTGCTGCCATCTACAGTGAATCCTTCCATCCCCTCCGACAGTTGATTCGCTCTTCACGCCTGAACTCCCTTCAACTTTTAAGCTCTTTCCGATTACCTTGCGGAAATAAATAAATCGAAAGACTTCTGTGATTGTTGTGTATTTTGGAAATAAGTGAAGGAAGTCTCAAACGTAACAGCGCAGAAATAACTGGAAGATAATCACATTTCGTGGCTTATTCCCATTGTTCCATAACCGGCGCGTGCGCAGAAAGTCCGTGAATTGACTGAGCAACTTTTCAAAACGCAGTTTGTATAACGCCTTAGAAACTTTTCCTTTAATAAAACTCTAAGAAACACTTAAGTTAATTATAGACAAATCAATACTAACAGAAACACACTTAGATGTCTACAATTTATAGATCATTTGAAGTGTACATGTTTCGAAACAATAATGGTTTCTTCTTCAGCACAATTAAGAGAAAAAAACTTATTCTAAGGAAAAAACTTAAATTAAAAATGAATATCCTTACAATACGTTTTAAAAGAATAATTTGGAAAAAACATTTATAAATCCTTAAAATTATCTATGAAAATTTAGGCAATTATATGGTTAATCTTCTGAAAAATATCTATGAAAAAATATTGTAAATATTCCTCTTCGCTGAACATGAAGAGTGTCTTAAAAATAAACTATAGTAAAGCTTTAAAGTACTGTACCTCGGAGTTTAAATAACACATGTAGTCATATCTCTGGAACTGATTCAATCTTAGACCCTATTAAGAGCATCAAGTCTATATTTCGATGTTCATTCAGTTTTTATATGCCTTCTGTTCCGCATGCCAACTATTTCAATACGTGGTGGCATCTCAATCTCGAAAATCTTAAATCAGAGCATCAGATTGTCATCTACGTCACTATGCCTTCAGTTCCGCATGCCAACTATTTCAATACGTGGTGGCATCTCAATCTCGAAAATCTTAAATCAGAGCATCAGATTGTCATCTACGTCACTATGCCTTCAGTTCCGCATGCCAACTATTTTAGGATATTTAATGTATTAATATTAAATATTAAACTCCAAATATTTATAGGTCTTTCAATGTTAAACATGTGATCCTTAATTAGTTATTCTGTCAATACGGATCCAAACAATTTGCTGTTATGGCAAATATTTTTACTTATTAATAAAACTCAGCAATTTTTCTAGGTTTTCTCCGTGTCTTGTGTGGGGTTTCGCCTAGAACACCAAGCTGGCTCATCAGCGGGCTCTTGGTCCGGGCGGGGTCAGAAAAATTGCTGAGTTTTAATTCACTGGTCGCGAAAGCCACTATACCATCTTTTTCCTTTACTGTTCAACGATTTCTTTTCCTTGGTCAGTAACATCTATCAGCCACCTTTTGTGGTCTCCTGGGTTCGAATCCTGGCTCTGCCAAGAAATAAATTGTGTTGTGATAGCCGGAACACTCAGCCTGATGACGCGATTCGATTTCCTCCTCTGACACCTCAATCATTATTTTCCGTGGTTTTCCACTTGACTGCAGGGAAGTGCAGATATACAGGCCGGTCGTTTGTTTTAGACGATTGCCCTTGACCTTGAAGCCAGCGGGTGAGCCTGCACACAGTCACTCTCTCACCCTATCGCTTCACATTTGTCACCACCGATCTGATGTAATGGAATTCCAGACTTGAGCACGTGGCGACACCGACTTTCAGAAAGTACAGTCAGTTGGGGGCGTGGTGGCTCAGCGGTCTAGCTGTATGCCTCTCACCAAGGCGGTCCGGGTTCGATTCCCGGTCAATGCATGTGAGATTTTTGAAGTGAAATGCCATGTCCTGTGGTTCGGATTCCACGTAAAAAGGAGGTCCCGTGGCTCATGATCTTGCGATTAACGGTCACGTTAAACTACAAGCTTGCTTGCTTTAGAAAGTACAGTCAACGTCGAAGTATTGTGTGACGCGAAAGTACACGTTACGTATTTACGAACAGGACGTCATTATATTTGCCAATGACTGTACTTCAGCAGTAGTGTGAGACAGCTTTGTTAATCATCGGACCGGTTGGGGCAGCTGATAACAACACAGGTATTGCAGTAACTCGCCTCCAGGCTTCCATTAAGATTTTTCACTCGTCTAAAGCAAACGTCCGGCCTGTACTGTATACTAATTAAATGCCAAAAGAAGTCCGGTCGTTCGGGCACATGCAGCAAGTCCGAAGATCGGAGTTCGAATTCCGGCATTGACAGCGGCTATTCTGAGTGTGGTTTTCCCTGTTTCTTTCCACCCCCCCCCCCCCCTCTCCCAGGGGCTCACACCTAGTGGGGTGTGGGGTGGCGACCACGGGACCCCAGGTGAGTTCGGCATTTACTTCCACTTACTTGTGCCAGGCTCCTCTCTGTTATCTTTCCTCTCGACCTCCCTTGGTCAACTCATGTTCTTTTCCGACCCCGACGGTATTATGGTATCCGAGGCCTAGGGAGTCTTTCACTTTCCCGCTTTAATTGGCCCTTGTCTCATCTTTCCTGATCCCTCATTCTTCTAGGGGTCAGACCTCTTGTGTTCTCTTCCTATCTCCTGCCTTCTGCTCAAGGCCCTCGAGGAGGCAGGGTGTGTGTAGCCCCACCACTTCTGGTGCTAACTGGATTGTGCTACACCCTCAAGGGCTTACGTCTCTTGTGAGTTTGGGAGTTGGCGACACCGAGGGCATCCTGAGCTGGGTCCGGTATTTCCCCTTCTTCCATTGCCTTTGGGGCGGTCCCTCTCCTCTTTACCTTTCCTGGCTCTCCTTTCTTCCAAGTCCCTTAATTCTCATTCTTCGACGGTTGAGGGCATTTCCTTTCCTCCTGTCTTTTGTTTCTCTTATTTTTATTTCTGTTTTCCATTTTTTCTTCTAGTTGATAAGTATATATAAGGTGCGTTCAAAAAGTAACGAGCCAGAGCCTGGAATGCGCAAACCGGTAACTACAGTACATCCGCTAATCGTGGCGTGAGTAACGAGGTGTGGTTCCGACCAGAGCGTGGAAGGTCACAGCCCGTCGCTAGAGGGCACGCGTGCACGTCACGTGACAATACAAAGCGAGCAGCACCATTCATCAATCGTCCAACGCTGCCAGTCACATTGCAAACAGTGACATGGAGGCTTCAACCGAAGAGCAAAGATGTGTTGTTAGGTTTCTGACAGCGGAAGGAGTAGGGGGAACGGACATTCATCGCCGAATATCACAAGTGTACGGTGAACACTGCATGTCCTTGCCAGGATCAAGGCGTGGCACAAGCGCTTCAGGGAAGAACGGGTGTCGTTAGCCGATGATGCCCGGTGTGGGGCACCCCCTGCATTACTGATGTCAACGTCTAGCTGGTTGATGCACTCATTACCCAGGACCACCGAGTGACAGTGAACGCTATAGCCGCCGTGGTCGCTCCACGACAAGGCACGACCTCATACGGCCAACACAGTCGAGCACTCCTGCAGAAATTCAAATGGGAGGTTCTCGGCCACGCTCCATACAGTCCTGACCCCTCTCCCTGTGATCACCTCATGTTTGGTCCCCTGAATAGGGCTCTGCGGGGCCAACGATTCACCTCGGACGCCGACGTCCAGCTGTACGTGCAGAACTGGTTCACATCGCAGCCCAGGGAATATTATGAGACAGCCATTCACCGCCTCGTGTCACAGTGGGACAAGTGCCTCAACAGCCATTACCAATACTTCTAACATACAGGTACTGGTTTCTGTAATTATGTATCTGGCTCGTTACTCTTTGAACGCACCTTAGAGTTAGTTTGAGGTATAGTTTCATTTGATATACATTTTCACTTCAAAAACATTAGGGGCCGATAACCCAGTTGTTAGGCCCCTTAAAGCAACAATTATCATCACCATCATCTAGACTCCCTCCAAGCAAATGCCTGCCGCCATGTTCGTTTGGTAGTTAACAGGATGTTTAAAGTCTCATGGGTGAAATTCTAGTAGTGCCCTTTATCACCGTATAAAATGTCAAGGTGATATCAGTAATAGTTTCGGAGATAGAGAATGCCGGTGAAATATTTCGCACATCTGCCATGTTGGATCGGTGAGACGTACTAAAATTCAAAGGGCACGACCGGGGTCGGCTCACATGGTGCTATGACCTCACCAAGGTTCATTAAAATCGCTCCAGCCGTTTAGATTTTATTAGGGGGACACACACACACACTAACGCACACACACATACACACACACACGCTCGCGGACAATAGGTGATCTCATAAGCCTATTTTTTTTTGATGTGTAACATCTTTCCGCTCGGTTGCTGGATAGTTTTGTGGGAGTGATTTTGAAAATTGGGGACGGAAGTGAATCGGGCGGAAGTGGATCGAACGGAAGTTGATCGGACGGAGGTGAAGACGCACTGCCAGAAAAATGTGACGGAAGTGAATCGGGCGGAAGTGGATCGAACGTAAGTGGATCGGACGGAAGTGAAGACGCACTGCCAGCTGGATGTACAATTGAAAATGTGTGTATTGGAAACAAGGCAGTGTGTGCTCTGTAGCGCGAGAATGTTATGGCAATACAGTAGGCAGTGCATTTAGCAGGCAAAGGTTTGACGAGCACAGTGGCAAATGTTTCACCGACTTTCATTTGTCATTGAGCAGTTTATGAAGCTTCACGTTCAAGGTTGAATATCACATGGGGTAGGACAAAGACGACAAATGACATTTAAGTAAGCGGCATTATTGTCAAGCTGTGGGTGAGTAGTCAAATATTAAATGCATAACAGAATATTGTTATATGAGTGGAATAAAAGCTGTATTTTCATCATATGTGAGACTAGGTCATTTCATGATTGTAGGAAGCCATGTTTTGATTGTTTACGACGAACTGTATGAGAGCCTTGGGAATAATGAATGTTATAGTTACTGAGGAATGTGCTCACAGTATTTGAGAGTACTGTCGACGTTGTTTGTCACTTTGTTATTATGAATTATTAATGTAAAAGGAAGGAAGGAAGGAAGCTTGTAGTTTTGCGTGTCCGTTAATCTCACGATCATGATCCACGGTACCTCCCTTTTACGTGGAATGCGAACCACAGGACATGGCATTTCAATTCGAAAATCTCACATGTATTGACCGGGAATCAAACCCGGTCTACCTTGGTGAGAGACTAACAGCTTGACCGCTACGCCACAAATGTGACAGTAGCATATCTGCAATTCAATCTATACATTCATCATAGTACCACTATGAAAGTGGAGTGTAAATTAACATTTTAAGAATGTCCAAGCTGTGTAGTATACGAGTAGGATAACATGTCAGATGTTACACATCATATGCGACTACTGTAAGGCTCGTTTTTTTTTTTTCATAAATGAAAATATTCTAAACAAGATGTTCAGCAAAGAACATATAGCCTACTTTCTCCTAAATGTATGGGTATCTTTATGACTCTTTGTCCTCATCCCTAAAACAATCACCCCAACCACAATGTATTGTTTGTTTTCTTTTGTATTGATAATAAGCCAGTAAGTGTCAAGATCAATATTATATACTTTATGATGATTGAATAACAAAACTACTAACTTATTGTAATGCATTCACGTCCGTTAATCTCTATATTAAGCCAGCCTGCAAAATTAAGAATCTTCCGCCCCAATCACAGTAGGTGGTGCTGCGACCTATCAGTGAATTAATCTTTATCTTGTACGCCTATGCACTGCCATCGTAATGTACTACGATGGCAGTGTTCTATGGGTGTTGAATGAGTAGGCAGTTTAAAGTAGCCAAGAGGGAGGCGATCCAGCTGGCAGTGTTTAAAGGTATTCGGAGCGCGATCGTGGCTAATAGTTGAACTACCAGTATTACAAAATTGCCATACTTCAGGAGGCCAGCTCAGGCATTGGAACAATATTACCCACATAACCCACAAGAGGACAGCACCGTACAGAGGCATTAAGAAGGCTGTGGTTAATGACAACGTGTATCTAGTTCTTCTATTCTCCTTTTCCTAATGGCTTCTGTTTATGTGCGATGCTGGGACTGTGATTTTATTAATATACGAGTGTATACTTTATCCTCTCCTTTGAGCTAAATGACATTTTATTCAGTATCTGTGGAAAAAGCTCGTGCACATCATTTGTAAAAGAATTCAAGAAAAAAAAATCTTAACTGTAGCAGTACTCGATCCCCAGTCAACTGCGTGTCAGACTAACATGCTAGCCCAGAGCTAACCGTATCCATGACGTCAGGTGTTCTTAACTGACATATTAGATACAAACTGTTGGCAAATAATGACTTTAAATAAACGATTTCTTCACTGCAGTACATCTTCATTAAAGATCATTTCATACAAAGTTTATATTATTGTATCAGTACGGTATATCACATACAACATACTAAAACTACTGAAATATAAGACAGGCACATGAGGACAGCTGCCATCTTGTCGTGTGATACAAACGGCTCAGCTCTTTTAAGCCACTCATACTGTATAATATTATAATATTAAATTATAATAAATAACGGATCACGACCTTCAGGATAGCTTAAACCCCCCTAGGCTCGATAATCGGAATTGGTGGGTCTTAAGCTATTTATTAAAATGGTTGCATAATTCACACGGCCGCCATCCTGAAATGGCATGGCCGATGACCTTGAATGTTGGGTGAAAGACGCGTCCTATATAAAGGTATGTTGTCACCAAATTTGGTAGAGATCGGATGATTAGTTTAGCCGTAATTTGATTTTACGTTTTGAACATTTGAGTGGCTGCCATTCTGTTTTGGTAAAGATGGCGGCGATATAAAGTATGACACTGAGGTGTCCTTTACTAGTGCTACCTCTGTACCAAATTTCGTTCAATTCGGTTTCACCGTGTTCGAATTGATAGGGGGGACAGACATTCAGAGTACACACACTCACACACACACAGACACACACACACACACACACACATACTCACACACACACATACACACACACACACAGACTCACACACACACACATACACACACACAGACAGACACACTTTTTTCGCCCTGTGTTGATCTCATAAGTCTACTTTCATTTTTTGCAAAAATCGAAAGTAGGCTAAAAAGATTACTGTGTGAGGGAAACCCTCAGCCGCAACCAATATGTGCCAACAACCACGCGACAACTGCCGGGTTAAGCCTCAAAGGATCCTAATTGCCAACATGGAAACGGAAATTTATGATTGATAAAAATGATAACCAGGCAGATTAAAGTAGGAAAGAACACTGTGAAAAGATAAAGAAATACTCTACTGGAAAAAATAAGGGGAATTTATTTCACATCGTCCATAGATGGCCGAAATTCAATAAAGAATGAGAAGAAGCAGGCCTATAGATAGATTATTTATCTTATTCCTCTTATTTTTTATAACCCACGCTGTACCTTCAATTTCTCATCGCTGTTTTATACAACGTTATATTGAAATCTGCCCTGCAGCGCAAATAAATTCTAGCTGGCTTCATAACAGAACTGGTGATATGTGGTACAAACTCTCTCAAAAGTAAGTGCACATTTCTATGCCTTCATTTCTTTTCTCTTCTTGTATTACTAAACAACGTAAGCTACGAAAATTCGGTCGATAGCGACTGACGTTTGACGCTCTCCTCATCTACACTGCTTCACCGATCTGAATCCAATTTTACGTACTCACCCTATGGAACCCGACGCGTAACACTGTCCACATGAAATTTCGGACGGCCCTCACCGTTCCCTACATTTAGAATAATAAAGGGACCTGAAAACCACGTTTAAAGACCCTAGAACAATTCATGTCCGTAGTAGTGTAACTGTTAGAATATTGTATATTGTTGGCTGGCAATGCGGGCTGCATCACGCTACATCTATCCGTATTCTGGTGCAGAATAGCGAAAATAGTTACATCTTGCGCTCCTTATAAATTGTGGTCACGGGGAGTAATAAGTGCTAAAAGATTTCTTAAGCCCCTTAAAGCAGTTTTTATCAACATGAAAATATTAGGCGGTGGTGTTGGCGCAGTAGGCCTACATTGAGTTTATCAGCTGCAATAAGTGTTGGTCCTTTCAAATGTACTTTCATGTACTCCAACCCTTATCCTACAGCGCTATGTGGCGATAAATGGCACTAATGCTACCTCAGGAACTCGGGACAGCCAATGTTTTTCGAAGTGCTCTGATTACTTTCCAACTGCGATATGGTCTCTACTTTTCTAACACCCAATGAGATATAGACGCTGGGCACTGTCATTTATTTCACTTACTCCACTTACTAATCATATTTTTTAATTCGTTCGTAAATTACATGTGTCAGTACTGTAGTTAGTAAATAGCCGTCTCCCTATTCATTATTATCATTATTATTACTGGAAAATGATCTGGATGTTACGTCCATCATACTGTACTACTTATCACCACCACCACAAAAAGTTATATTTTTAAAATATTTTGAGCCTACTTTTCACATTTTGTAGAAGATTAGGAAAAAGTAGACTTATGAGATCGATCCGGCTAAATGTGTGTCTGTCTGTCCCCCCCCCATCAACTCCTAAACGGCTACAGCTAGCGAAACCAAATTTGGTATGAGTAAAGACCTATGCCTGACTATCTCACGGCCATATTTGAAACTGACGTCAGTGCTACCAACTGATGAAAATCGCAATTGAAAATTGAGGTCTATATTGGATATCTTGGAAGATATGCATGGGAATAGAGCCAAAATTGACACTCGTATAGATAATATTACATCAAACTGATTTACAGGAGCCCATACATGTGAGTGTTGCCAACATGATTATATGCTTGCTGATAGGTCCAATCTTTGAATGCATGTAACATCCATACTAGTCTATTGGATTTCAACCAAATTTGGTATGTGATTTGTGCACTGGAGCAGATATGATTTTTTTTTGTGTCAACAGGGCTGCCAACTGTTGAAAAATGCACTTTTTTTATCCTAATCTCAATATATCAAAAAGTATGCAGGCCAACAGTTCTAAACTTTGCATACATACAGTACCTGCAAGTGTAGGTTAATTTTCAGTAACCGATATACGACAGTGCTGCCAACATTATTCTACGCGTGCTGATAGTTTTAATGTTGAATCACATGTATCTTCCATACTAATAAATTAAGTTATTTCAAAATTGCCACATATATAGATCATAATATTTCAATTTAAGTTTCGGCATCCCATTTGTGGCAGGGTTCCCAACCTGATTTTACGCATGCTGATAAATTCAATATTTAAATACATGAAACATGCATACTATCTATTGGATCAACCATATTTTGCCTGTGGGTTATGTACCTTAAGAGATGGAACCAAGTATATATTTAGAGTCACCAGATCTGCCAATTGTTGATATGTGATCTCTATACTTTGAAGAAAAGTAGGCACTTTAGTTCGTCACGGAACTACTTGTATTTAAAAAAGATACAGTCAGTCTGAGAGACTAGGCTTTATATCATTTCAAATGACGCATGCTACAAATGCTACACATGTTAGAAAGGCTCAGGAGGGCTCTTTCAACAGACTCCATTACCCTTTTTTTTAGCGTATGGCTTTTAGTGCCGGGAGTGTCCGAGGACATGTTCGGCTCGCCAGTCTTGTAGCTGCTTCGAGACGGACACCCGAAAGGTGAGCTACAAGTACCGTTGGGGAGGGAAGTTGGAATGTAAGGACGAGGAGTTGGAAGGTAGCGGCTGTGGCCTATAGTTAGGGACCAACCCCTGCATTTGCCTGGAAGGAAGATGGGAAACCACAGAAGACCATCTTCAAGGTAGCCGGCGGGTGGATTCGAACCCCCTCGACTCCCGGATGTGAGCGACTGCCAGCCGTCATGCCGTAACGACCACGACTAACTCACCCGGTTCCAGTACCCATTAACTTAGGCTTCCCGCGCGGGGAACGGAGAGCAGGAGGTGCACTCTGCTGCATGACGTCACGCACTCGCCGTCTCCGTATCCCATAACGCCAGACCCCAGGAGTAAACTTAGACTCAACAGACTCCATTACCCTTTAACTTAGGCTTCCCGCGTGGGAACGGAGAGCGGAAGGTGCACTCTGCTGCATGACGTCACGCACTCGCCGTCTCCGTATCGCATAACGCCAGACCCCAGGAGTAAACTCAGACTTAACAGACTCCATTACCCTTTAACTTAGGCTTCCCGCGCGGGGAACGGAGAGCGGGAAGTGCACTCTGCTGCATGACGTCACGCACTCGCCGCGCCGTCTCCGTATCGCATAACGCCGGACCCCAGGAGTAAACTCAGACTCAACAGACTCCATTACCCTTTAACTTAGGCTTCCCGCGTGGGAACGGAGAGCGGAAGGTGCACTCTGCTGCATGACGTCACGCACTCGCCGTCTCCGTATCGCATAACGCCAGACCCCAGGAGTAAACTCAGACTTAACAGACTCCATTACCCTTTAACTTAGACTTCCCGCGCGGGGAACGGAGAGCGGGAAGTGCACTCTGCTGCATGACGTCACGCACTCGCCGCGCCGTCTCCGTATCGCATAACGCCAGACCCCAGGAGCAAACTCAGACTCGGTGCATATGCACTGAAAAACATGATGACATTTTACACGTCGTAACCGTAACGTATAACGGTAGACCAAAGCATAACGATGAAGATCATTTGTAATGATAAAAAAAAATAGTTTGTAAGTTTCATGTGCCAGTTCAGCAGTAGTTTATTTATTTAATAATTATTAGATACAACCATGATAGGTCATTTTACACTAATATTTTAACCATTTCAAATAATATTAACAAAAATAACAACAATAACAGGTAACAAATGACAGTGATGGCAGCAAGGGACAAATCCCGGGTAAGACGCAGGGAATGATTGGGGTAGTGAGTGATTAGGAGGGTGAGGGGGTAGGAATTGAGGATGAAAGGGATCTTCTAATGTTATGTTTGAATGTTCTATAGGGAGAGAATATGTCAATATTCGGAAGAGAGTTACTAAGGGTAGGTAGACGGTGGAAGATAGAGCGCCTCTGTATTCATTATCATCCATAAAACAAATAAATATTTCCACCGGGCGAAGCCGGGCACTACTGCTACTCTCCAATAATTTTACTCCTATACTGTGGGAGAGTATTTGGGCAGATAGCGAGTTATTTAGAATAACGACTGCTGTTTTGAGCCGGACTGCACGGTCCAATGGAGTGTTTTATCACGGCAGTATATTAAGGGGCACAGCTGCGATAACAATAGTCGGTACGGCACCTCTTCTGCATGACGAGCTGCATGAGAGCGACCCAGCTGGAAGCAGGGCTATGCACATTCCTTGTTAATATATGGGCGATTTAATTTAATGAAACAGTTAATAATTTCAAATATTAAAATGTAATTAACCATCAGCAAAGCCTTTAATCGTCATTATCGCCCTCTTGTCCTGGACTCGCCGATTGGACTGGAAGTTATTGTAATAGAGTACTGAATTGGAAATCCAAAATGTGTGTACACAATATTTGGCTGAATGCCCTCGCAAAAATAATTTCAATAGTGAGGGGATTTGTGGGATTAGCCTGCGTGGTTTGAGTGAATCCTCTCCATTGAGTGATTTTTAAAAGCGCTACATTAAAAGTTTTACTACGAGGGGCAGTCAGAAAGTACACGAATTGCCCCCCACATTTTATCACAGCTCTGATTCAAAAAGGTCATTGACCATATCTCTACTTAGTATAAAACAAAGTCCCCGATTCTTGGATGTCGCGGGCAATCTCGAGAACTAATGGATGGATTTTGATGCGGTTTTCACCATTCTGTAAAGGATATATCGAGGAAAGTTTCTGTAGAAAATAATTTATTTATGATCGAGGGAAGCCAAGCAGTTACGATTTCAGTGAAAACGTCGCAAAAATACCTGACGTCCGTGCGCTTTTTAAGCTTACGCTGGGCAAATCGTTAACAATATCAATATACTATGAGTGTAAGAATTGTTCGGCATGAAAAAATCTACAAAAAAGTCCGTTAGAGCATATCTCTATCTTTAATACATCGCTCACTATAAGTGCTTTTACGTTTTCATTTCTTCCAACAATCTCCATTCAATTACTGAGGTAACAGTTTACGAGTTATCGAGTTGAGTTAAGACTGCAGAGAAGAGTGATTGTGTTTGGAGTTTTCCTGGAATTGCAACTCGGTTTTTCTTAATTTCGCCTGTGAACTTTTCGTTCCGCAAAATACACAGTCAAGTTAAGATTGGATGGAAGGGGGGATTTGTGGTTCATGCACCTCGCCATTCTTAAATTACGTCTGACAAGAATTTGTTGCACATGCATCTCCATGATAATATAATAAATAGTCCAGTTAGTGATTTAACCCATCATGAAGAGAGAGCAAAAAGGATATAGGTCGTAGTTCATTGAGAACGAAAATAAAGCGCTTATCACGTAATGCATTCAAAACTGTTCCCGAGGGAAGCCGGGGCGGGATGCTAGTTGATATTGTAACTATTCAGTTGGTGGACACATTATACTGTAATCCCAATTAATTAGTAGGACACGCGAAATAGAATCCTGAAAAGAAATGTCAAGTGATAATAGTACATTTTGCAACGAGCCTATAATGGCAATAATAAGACACGAGTATGTTTATAAAACAAGCGTATGCGAGTTTCATAATTTCCATACGAGTGTCTTAATTACCATTATAGGCGAGTTGCATACGACTGTTTATGTTCGAAGATAAATATTCATAAATATCTGTCGAGATTTCGCCAGTTTTATGTACTGAACAGAGCACACGAGACGCAGAGAATGGCTTGTATTGGAGCATGGCCTCCTCGATTAACCTACTATGACACTAGGCCAGGCAGTGAAATTTAAATTAGAAGGCCGTGGAACTCAGTGCATCCAATTACCTAAATTGGTCATACAACTGTTTCTTGAGCTCTGATTGGTGGGAGACACTGTTTCATAATGAAAAGTAGTGTTATAATGAGCCTCATTATAGTACAGGTTTCTGACATATAATAGTCAGGGTCGAACATAAGGTGGGAATTGAAACCGCCACTTCTGAGGTTTGTCTCACGAGGATGACTGTACCCCGTTCGAACCCTCAGACCAGAATTGGCAGAGTCGGGAATCTAACCAAGTGCGGTAGCAATAAGTCGGACAGAAACTTGATAGTTCTGCACTTTGCTCTTTGGTTGGTTGGTTCTTCAGTTTAGGGGCTGCGACAACGCGGTCATGTAGGCCCGTGTACTTTGGGTGTGTGTAGAATCTGTCTGATAACCGGTGTTAATTGTGATGACTGTATTAGTGTGTGTTATCTGTTTTTTAATTTAAGTACAGACTGCAACTTAGAATTTTTCAAATAGTTCCTACTTTTGCCGCCAAGCGCCACCGTCAACTACTACTAGGCCAAGTTCAGAACTTAGCTACTAGACGCCACCGCAGTCGGCTCTTGGCAACGAACGTAGAATCCTAAGAGCGTTGTTTACATTCTTAACCTATCCAATTTAGCTTCACACGGGTGTAATTAGTGGAAGGTTCTTTAACATGCCATAAATCTATGACATGGGACCGCCGGCTTTACTTCCCCTCCGAAGGAAGGCATACTGAGAGATTTCTAACGCTCTTAAAAAAACCGACGGCTTCGGCCGGGTTTGAACGCGCTATCTTGGGCATAGAGGCTCAGCATGCTACCGACTACGCCACCGAAGCCGCTAAAACTTTGCCCTTTACTGCAATGCCTGTGTCGCAACGTTATATTGGAGATAATGGATTAGGCTCTGCCAAAGAGACTCCGGGCACAGTATTTTAAAAAGCCACGAGGAATTGAATTTTTATGGTGGTCTTGTGGCGACCACGAGAGGTTTATTGGAAATTTATATACGTATGGAAATGTAAAGCTTTGAAATTGAAAGCACAAAAAATTCTCAGTCGTGTAAAACCAGTAACTTTTCAATTGCTTAAAATAGTAGTATGTTGACAGCCCTGGGTTAACAGGTGGCCATGTTTTATAGGGGCAGGCGTGTCCTTTGTAGAGAGCGCCACTCCGGCTCTAATTCATTATCCTGCACAACCACAGGCTGCCCGCACTACTGCTATCTACTGGTGAAATATTGGAACCTTTGTGGCGGTCAGACCAACAGCGTTCTAAAACTTCACACCGCCATTGCGGGGTACAGTGGAAATATTACGTCCGGCGTGATCTAGCACAGTTTTCTTGAAAGTAGGCTCGGGACCCAGGGCTTATATCTAGGCTATAGTATATGCTTATTTTAATCACATGTAATGTTTTTCATTTATGAAACAAGTAGTTCCGTGAAGAACTAAAGAGCCTACTTTTCTTAAAATTTAAGATTCATGCCTATCTATATAGATCTATCTACAATAATGACGATATCAAGTTGGTAATACCAACATTTCTAAGTACTACAGTTTGAAATACACCTAAAATAGTGCAGCCTAGTACAGTATCTTATTAGAATTGGCAGCCCTGGTGACTCTGAATATATTCTTAGTTCCATCTCTTAAGGTATAGAATGCACATACAAAATTTGGTTAAAGTCTAATGGATAGTATGGACGTTACATGCTGTTTGATATTGGGTTTATCAGTGCGCGTAAATCGTGTTGGGAACAATGTCATGTACGTGATGCTCAGAATTAATCTGAAATATTACCATCTAGTATAGTGCCAATTGGTAATAATTGTTTTTATACAAGTTACATGTAATTAAAAATTGAAACTATCAGAAAGCTTAGACTCATGTTGGCAGCGCTGAGGTATATTAGATACTCCAAATTAATCTAGAAAGTCAGGTACTATACATGTGCAAAGATTAGAGATGATGGCTTGCATACATTTCTGATATATTGATATTAGGATTAAACAAATAGAGAGAGCATTTATTAACAGTTGGCAGCCCTGCTGGTTCTTACGAATACGCAGAGTCATAACTGTTATGGTACACAAAGCACATACGAAATTTGGTTAAAATCCATTTGTTAGTATAGAAGTTATATGCATTTAAAAACTTGACCTATTAGCAGGCTTAGAATCGTGTTGGCAGCACTGATGTATATAAGTTACACCGAACTAAGATAGAATGTCAGGTACTATACGTGTGCAAAGTTTAGAGCTGTTGCCTTGCATACTTTCTGATATAATGATATTAGGATTAAACAAATAGAGAGAGCATTTATTAACAGTTGGCAGCCCTGCTGGTTCTTACTAATACGCAAAGCACATACGAAATTTGGTTGAAATCCATTTGTTAGTATAGAAGTTATATGCATTTAAAAACTTGACCTATCAGCAGGCTTAGAATCGTGTTGGCAGCACTGATGTATATAAGTTACACCGAACTAAGATAGAATGTCAGGTACTATACGTGTGCAAAGTTTAGAGCTGATGCCTTGCATACTTTCTGATATATTGACATTAGGGTTAAGACATAGTGAGAGCATTTATTAACAGTTGACAGCCCTGGTGGTTCTCTAGAACATGCACAGTCATATGTGTTGTAATACACATAGTACATACGAAATTTGGTTGAAATCCAATCCATAATATAGAAGTTACATGCATTTATAAATTGGACTTAACGGCAGGCTTAGAATCATGTTGGCAACACTGGCATGTATGGACTTCAGAAAATTAATCTGGAATCTTATTATCTATATTTGTGCCAATTTTTGAATAGTTCGCATGCATAACTTCTGAGATATCCTACATAGAGCTCAAATTTCAATTGTGATTTTTCAGCAGTTGGTAGCACTGACGTCAATTTCAAATATGGCCGTGAGATATTCAGATATAGATCTTTACTCTTACCAAATTTGGTTTCGATAGCTGCAGCCGTTTAGGAGTTGATAGGGGGGGACACACACACAGCCAGCCAGACAGACAGACAGACAGACAGACACACATTTTCCCGGATCGATCTCATAAGTCTACTTTTTCCTCATTTTTGCAAAATGTGAAAATTAGGCTAAAAATATCTACTTATGAGATCACCATTTGTCCGTGTGTCCCCCAATAAAATCTAAACGGCTAGAACGATGTCAATGAAACTCGGTAAGGTCATACATAGTATTATATCGTCCGACCCCGACCATGCCCTTCAAATTTTATTACGTCTCACCAATCAAACATGGCGGCTGTGTGAAATATTTTACCAGCATCCTATATCGCCGAAATTATATCTGATATCACCCTGAAATTTTGTACGGTGATGAAGACCACTACTAGAAGTTCGCCTATGTGACTTTCAAAGTCCTGTTAAGTACAAAACGAACATGGTGGCCAAGCGAAGTTGAAACATTTAAACAGACTTGGATATATTTAACCATTTGAGCGCAGTCAAACTTGGCACAGAAAATGTTTATACATATTGTAATGCACTGACATCTATTTTAATTCATTTGTTTACATAACCTGGATATGGCGGCAGTGCGCATTTTTTTTAAATTAAGTTTTTATTTCTTGAGTCGTAATCATGTGATCGAAGTCTACGTTTGAATAATGAACCTACGCAATAATGCTCATCTAATTGTACGTAATTATATGGCCTACATAATTACATTAAAATCCAACATGGCGACCATCTGAAATATTTAGACAGTTTTCAATATCTATTATCCTATCACAGCAATCAAACTGAAATTTTGTATGTTGATAGAGGCAATTAACATAAGTTCACCTATGGGACTTTCAATAATCTGGTGAGCACAAATCAAACATGGCAGCGAAGCGAAATTGACATGCGGCAAAAAGATCTGACGGTTTATGTCGTTGTACGGCTGAGCGAGTTAGTGGTGGGGGGTAGTGGGGATTGGCGCGATGATGAGCCTACGTGATGCCATTTCAGTAGCCATGGAGCTGTGGACAGGTGAAGAACGTGCGTTTGTTGTCGAGGCATTTTTTTTTAAGTGGTGAGTCTTGCGTCGTTACTCAGCGTCAGTTCCGTCAACACTTTAATGTGCGTCGAAGAGGACGCGTTCCACCTCGTAACACAATTTTGTTAAGGGTGAGTAATTTTAGAGCTGCAGGTTCAGCCTTAAAACGTACGTCGACAGGCCGTCCAAGCCAGGACACCAGAAAATGTTGAGCGAGTGAGACAAGCTGTGGAAACCAGTCCACGGCGGCCGGCACGTAAACAAGCTGCTGCTTTGCAAATGTGCAAATGTCTGATCGAACAGTGACACGAATATTGCGTTTCGATTTGCATTTTCATCCGTATAAAATGGTTATTGTCCAGCAGTTGAAGCCTAATGTAATGACTATGCAAAGCTTCAGTGCAAGACTGGAAGAATGCATGGCAAAAGATGGGCATCAATTGAAAGACGTTATCTTCAAATCTTAAAAGTTAAAATCTATTGATCTTACATGTTTTCCATTAATTAACATGTACACCTTTCTTTTATAAGTAATAAAAGAGTTTGTATCATTTAAAATGTTTGTGTTGTTGTGATTTAAAAACCGCCAGATCTTTTGCCGCTTCCTGTATTTAGATGGTTGTCAATATCTACGAATCTATTACAGCAATCAAACTGAAATTTTGTATGTTGATGGAGATAATAACATAAGCAGGATATATGAAAATAGGCTGTATAGTTATTCACGGAACTACTTGTGTTTTGTAAACTAAACGTATTTAGGCAAACGTTGAAGGGCTAAAGGGCCCGGAAAGGTTTCAAATTGTGAGTCTGGATGAGCTCCATCAAACTACAAATATCAAATTTTGAAAATCATTTCCGGCCTAAATGTAGTCTAAAAGTGCTTATTTATTCACTCGTTTTCTTCTTTTATTCAAATCCTAGCAAAATTAACGTATTTACATAATTCTTTATTTAATGTGTTCCTTGGTTCAATTCCCTCAGGCGTTTGTTTATTTTATTTTCAATCTTCACATAGGAAGGAGTAGACCAAGGTTAGAATATGTTAAACAGATTGCCTCGGTTGTAGAGCATGGTAGCTATGTAGGGATGAAACGATTAGCTCAGGACAGGGAAGCATAAGGGGCTGCATCAAACCAGACATTAGGAAGGGAGCTTTTAGTTTTACGTGACCGATCATGAGCCACAGGACTCCCTATTTACGTGGAATGTGAACCACAGGACATGGCATTTCACTTCGAAAATCTCACATGCATTGTCCAGGAATCAAACCCGGTTCACATTGGTGAGAGGCCAACAGCCTGACCGCTGCGCCACCACGCCTCCCCCCGCCAAAAGACTGAATACTCAAACAACAAGAACAACAAGTGAAATTCTGCATTGACTCACACTAGCGCTCGTAGTGGTAGAAAAGGCAAACTTCTAATCTAATCGACCGGATATCGTTGAGTTTGATGAACAATCAACAGTCTACCTCAAGTCAACATGCCGACATCTACGTTTAGTGTATCCTTTACGTTTGGAAAATTGGAGGAAACAACGAAAGTTAATTACAAATCCACCAATAAAGGGACAGTGTCCATTGAAGCTCTGGTCTATGACCGTAAAGGATGTTCTCAACATTGAGTTGCTTGCCTGGGATAACATTGCGATGACCGACTGAGAAGTTGCAATCTCATTTCCCTTGAGATTTGTATCAAGTGGTAACTTAAGTTCTTACTGTTAGATGAGACAGAACTAAACCTTCTGTTATACAGGTCGCTTCTACCTCAGTCACATCAAGGCTCTATGTCATGGCTGACCACACATCAATAATAAGAACCGTGGAATACAAATATATTCTTTGAAATTCGGACAGCCACCATCTTTGATATTTAAAACAATTGATTACAAAATGCTTTAAGCCATGTATTTTTACTCCTACCAAGTAGGCTTCCTTCTCTCCTTCCTTGTGTGTGATCTTCCTTCCTTGCGTCAATAATAATAATAATAATAATAATTACGGAGGATAAAATCCAAGACAGGAATAGTTTCAGAAGAATGGTGAAAAGCTATCAGGGTTTCATGGTGGAGGCAGAAATCAGAAGAGGAGTGGAAGAACAAGCTGATAGATGGGCTCAAGAGATACTGGCGAGATGTCAAAGCAGCAAACGAACATGACGCAGACACTGAAATGAGAGTGGTTGTTAACACGCAGTCCATAGAGGCTCAAGTCGACGGTTAAAAAATAAAAATAATAATAATAACCCCTGGCACTGCAGCCCGTGAAGGGCCTAGGCCTACCAAGCGACCGCTGCCTAGCCATTTGGCCTGCAGATATTGGGGAGACGCGTGATCAGCGCATCGGATCCCCTCGGCCGTTAATCTTGGTTTTCGTGAACGGAGCGCTGTCTCACTGTCAGACAGCTACTCAATTGTCCTCACGAGGCTGAGTACACCCCATTCCAGCCCTCACGTCAGTTTCTAAAATCCCTGACGGAGACGGGAATCGAACGCAGGCGCGCTACCCCAACACCACGGGGCCGGCCCTTATATATTCTACACCCAGCTACACCTCTCTTGCTTGGTGCGCGAATGAATATATTTGTGTGCGTGTGTCAGACGCACAATCCTCCCCACGTGCGTGTTCTGGACAGACCAGCTACTAGCGTCGCAATGCTGTCAAACAAAAAACAAAAAAATACAGGTTAAAAAATCCACAAATGAAAAACACAGGCATGAGAGGCTGGAGAGGGGAGGTATTTCGTCAACTAAAAAACTGTTACAAAATATAATTCAATTGATTAGCTGGCATGTTTCACAAACGAGGGAGCCACTTTCTTTTATCTCTGTCGGGCAAAGTAATTTCATTTTGGGAGGGAATGTTATCAAATGTAGCAAGTTTGTTCTAAGGGCGCATCCTACCATCATTATTGAGTTAGGCCTGCACTGCAGTTAACAGATATTTGCTCCAGTTAGAAAATTAAGCGAAATTCCATGCATTATGTACAAATGCTAGCTTTAATTCCCAAGTGATATTTCTGTTTCCAACACAGCGCATGAAATATTTTTGTTGAAGAGAATTTAAGTTGGTCGCCTTTGCACGAGTCACGTCTCTTGCATTTTTGATGAAGAGAATTTAAGTTGTTCGCCATTGCACGAGTTATGTCCCTTGCCTGAGGTCAAACCAAAGACTGTCTTTCCCCAGCGATTTAACTGTAAAATCTCTTAATTTTGATATTTGAGTATCAAGAAAATGTTGGAGTTGAGTTCAACTTGTAAAACGAAAAGTTTTGAAGCAACTCTTTCGGTGTTGATTATACAGTACAAACTGTCAGTTGTAACTCTTCAGTCGGTTGGCGGTCATATCCATAATAAATGTTGTCCATTAATTCTAAATTTTAAATTATGGTAAATAATAAATATCAATAAATACAATTATTAGTTTTATCATTTTAAATGATCTTGTCGACTTCGTCATTACCCTGGGTTCTGGCGTTACGTTACGGTGACGGGACGAAATGTACCCAGATGCACTGAGGTGTGTGACGTCATAGTACTGCATGGTGCATGTGTTCCCCGACAATCTCTACTTCGTTAGTATAAGACAAAAATCCCCGATTCTTGGATGTCACGGGTAATCTCAAAAACCACTGGATGGATTTTTATGCGGTTTTCACCATTCTGTAAAGGATATCTCCAGGAAAGATTCTGTAGAAAATAATTTATGTATGATCGAAGGAAGCCAAGCAGTAACGATTTCTGTAAAAAGTCAAAAACAAACTTGGCGTCCGTGCGCTTCTTAAGCTTACGCTGGGCAAACCGTTAAAAATATCAATATACTATGAGCGTAAGAATTGGTCAGCATGAAAACTTCTACAAAAAAGTCCGTGAGAGCATATCTCTATCTTCAATACATCGCCCACTATAAGTGTTTTTAGACTGAATGGAAGGGGCACGTCCCCGCGCGCTTGACCTTGCTTTGCCCTTGGTTTGTACTTGCCGTTCGCGAGTAATTTGAAACAAGATAAGCAAGATAAGTATTATGCAGATCATTTTCTAACATCTGTAGAGTCTTTGGCTTCGAGCGAAGCGAGAAGCCTCCAGCCTTTCTAGCATTTTTCAGCATTTGTAGCATTTAAAATGATACAAAGTCTAGTCTTTCAAACTGACTGTCACTTTTTTGTCTAATATGCCGTTGATAGTATAATATACGATTTTCACAAGCAACTATTTAGAATTCCAGTGCCAAAAGAAACCAAATCCATGACCATTTAACTATGTTATTTATTTATTGTATGGCTTTTAGTACCGGGAGTGTCCGAGGACATGTTCGGCTCGCCTGAGTCTGTAGCTGCTTCCAGCGGACACCCTAAAGGATGAGCTACAAGTTCCGTTCAACTAAGGGCATCTATACGAAAATGTAAATATCCTTCGACACAAAACTAAAACAATACTGCAGTGTCATCCGTCAGGAAGTCTTTTATGCTTCTGAATGCCTCACGATTAACAAAAGAGGCCAAAAAAGGAAAATTTTGAGAAAGATATTGGGTCCCATCAAAGACAATGGGGAATACAGAGGATTGCGGCTGTGCGAAATTTTAAAATTAAGTTTTTCTTTCTTGTGTCCTAATCATGGGATTGAAGTTTGAATAATACACCTACAAAACAATCTTCATGTAATAGAACATAACTCTAAGAACTACATATATAACAAGAAGTTCCGTGAAGAAATAAAGAGCCTACTTTTCTTAAAATTCAAGATTCATGCCAATGATTAACCTATATGGATCCACCTAGAATAATGACGAAATTAAGTTGGTAATATCGAAATTTCTAATTAGTTCGAAATACTGTATACCTGCCATAATTTAGCCTAATAGAGAACTACAGTTGTCAGTCCTGGTGACTGAATATATTCTTAGTTCCTTCTCTTAAGGTACAGAATACAAAATTTGGTTTAAGTCCAATGGGTAGCTTGGACGTTACATGCAGTTAAACATTGGATCTAACAGCGCGCATAAAATCATGTTGGCAACAATGATATAAATGTATTGGTCAGAAATAATCTGAAACAATATGATCTATTGTTGTGTCAATTTTGAATGAAATCCATTAGTTAGTATAGAAGTTACATGCATTTTAAAATTGGACCTATCAGCAGGCTTAGAATCATGCTGGCAGCACTGGCGTAGGCCTATATTAGTTGCTCCAAATTAATCTAGAATGCCTGGTACTATACGTGTGCAAAGTTTAGAGCTCTTGGCTTGCATACTTTCTGATATATTGATATTAGGGTAACAAAATAGAGACAGTATTTATTAACAGGTGGCAGCCCTGGTTACTCTTAGGAATCGGTCTAGTCATATTTGTTATGGTACACATAGCACACACGAAATTTGGTTGAAATCCAAATGATAGTATAGAAGTTACATGTATTTAAAGTTGGACCTATCAGCAGGCTTAGAATCATGTTGGTAGCTCTGACGTTTATAAGTTACTCCAAATTAATATAGAATGTCAGTTACTATACGTGTGCATAGTTTAAAGCTGTCGGCTTGCATACTTTCTGATATATGGGTATTTGGATTTTAAAAAATGAGAGCATTTATGAACAGTTGGCAGCCCTGGTGGCTCTTAGGAATACGCTCAGTCATATCTGTTTATGTACACATAGCACATACGAAATTTCGTCGAAATCCAATTGATAGTTATATGCATTTAACATTTGGACCTATCAGCAAGCTTATAATCGTTTTGGCAACACTGCCATGTATGGCCTCCTGGAAATTAAACTGCAATATTATTATCTTTACGTGTGCCTTTTTTGAAATAGCTCCCATTCATACCTTTCAAGGTATCCAACAGGGAGCTCAAATTTCAATTGTGATTTTTCAGCAATTGGTAGCACTGACATCATTTTCAAATATGGCCGTGAGGTATTCAGGTATAGATCTTTACTCCTACCAAATTTTGTTTCGATTGCTGCAGCCGTTTATGAGTTGATAGGGAGACACACACACACACCCACACAGCCAGCCAGCCAGACAGACATACAGACAGAAGGACGGACAGACAGACAGACACACATTTGCCCGATCTCATAAGTCTACTATTTCCTCATTTTTGCAAAATGTGAAAAGTAGGCTAAAAATCCAACATAGCGACCACCTGAAGTAATTAGACGGTTCTCATTATCTACAAATCTAATTCAGCAATCAAACTGAAATTTTGTATGCTGATAGAGGCAATTTTTTTTTTTTTTTTTTAGCGTATGGCTTTTAGTGCCGGGAGTGTCCGAGGACATGTTCGGCTCGCCAGTTTTGTAGCTGCTTCGAGACGGACACCCAATGGGTGAGCTACAAGTACCGTTGGGGAGGAAAGTTGGAAGGGAGGGTCAAGGAGTTGGAAGGTAGCGGCTGTGGCCTATAGTTCAGGACCAACCCCGGCATTTGCCTGGAAGGAAGATGGGAAACCACAGAAGACCATCTTCAAGGTTGCCGGCGTGGGGATTTGAACCTCCTCGCCTCCCGGATGTGAGCGACTGCCAACAGTCATGCCGCAACGACCTCGGCTAACTCACCCGCAATTAACATAAGTAAAACAAGCAGTTCCGTGATGACCTATACAGCCAATTTTCATATATCCTACTCATGTTAACTGACTCAATCAACATACTACATTTCAGTTTGATTGCTGTATTAGATTCGTAGATATTGAGAACCGACTAAATATTTCGGATGGTCGCCATGTTGGATCTCTATATATATAAAAATGAAAGTTTGTCTGTTTTTTCTGAATTTCCACGGAAATTTGCGATATTTGCGCGTTTCAGGATATTTTATGACGGATGCGCGCAAAAATATTTTTTTTGTCTGTCTTCCTGTCTGTCTGTGTGTCTGTGGATAACTTCTTCGAGTCCTTATAACTTGAGAACGGCTGGGAAGATCAACGTGAAATTTGATACAGATATCCATCAGAGGCACCACACTAATCATTGATGTAACTCTTCTCCGTACCTCTCATAAAAGGGGCCCTACCCCCTTAAAATACATGCTGAAATAGGCGTAGAAGAGTGAAACAAAGCTCATTTTCAGCCCATCAATGTGAGAAGAGAAACCACATTTTAAGGCCCTAAAACCAACAGTTTTTGAGATATTCCCAGAAAACTAATTTCACTTAATAAATTAATGAATTAACGACAACTGTGGTGGAGAAGGTAGCCTTTGGTACAGCATAGGTGGCGGAAGAGGCATCCTAGTGCTCGGGATAAGTAGAGCAAAAGGTATCTGTTTTGACTAAACTGATATCTGCATTTACCCGATAACGTCTGTTCCCCATGTTAGGGGCGGTTATCAAAGGCGTCTGTTCCCATATTGGGCGGCCTATTATGATCCATCTGGCGATTCGATCACAGATGTAACATCGAAGGGGAGTAAACCTCCTTCCAAAATAATCTCAACTTAAGACATGATGGTAAACCACAACGGAAAATATACTCCAGGAGGTAAACAATCCTCCATCACAAGAAACTGTGATGCAACTGGGCCTGGCCTGCGGAGTCTGGAGAGCCCAAAACATCATGTGAGGAAGAGTCGGAGCTTCCTAGAACTTCACGCATAAGACCTAAGCAAAAACATCTGCTAGGCACACTGAACATCAATACGCTCATGAAAACTGGTAAACTGAAACAACTGACAGATGTGCTGAATAGACGTAATATCCTCATTCTTGCTTTACAAGAAACTCGATACACCGACGAAGATGCTTTTGAGTCTGAGGGATATAGAATTTACAAAGGGAAAGCTGGCATCAAAACCAAACAAAACAGTACTATACTTGGAACAGCTTTTATGATTAAACAAAACTTAACAGAATCAATAACAAATTTTACATCTTCATCAGAACGAATTTCACTTCTCTCATTTCGATCAGGAAACAAAGGCTATACTATAATCAATGCTCATGCTCCTTCCAATGAGGACAATAAGAAAAATCCAGAAAATGTTGAAGAGTTTTGGGAAATGTTGGAACATGAATCATCAAAGATACCTTATCATCACGTTAAAATCTTAGTTGGTGACTTTAATGCACAGATTGGAAGAGAGAGAAAATTTTGAAACATAGTGGGTGACTTCCCAGCTCACAACCGCACTAACAGAAATGGAGAGAGACTCATAAGTTTCTGCAGACTATTTGATCTTAAATTAATGTCAACCTTTTTTTAGGAAATTACCGAGGAGAAAGAAAACATGGTGCTCTCCAAATCCACATTTAGGTTCATATCAATTGGATCATGTAGCAATTACAAAACAGAACTTTAGAGAAATCATGAATGTTAGAGTAAGGAGAGGATTAAATATTGACTCTGACCATTTTTTGCCTGAGATCAAAACTAAATTCCAACCAAATAAATCCAAGCCAATAATTCCAAAAATTCCTTAAATAGACACAAAAGTTTTATCAGAAAATAAGACTGAATTTATCAATAAACTGCATACTAAAGATAAGAGTAACTGGGAAGAGATCAGAGATGTAATGATAGAATCAGCCAAAGAATTGGGACAGCCTCCAAGGAAAAGGAAACACCGATGGTGGAATACAACATGTGATGCAGCGATCGAACGTAGATTAGCGGCTTGGCAGTTATGGAATTCCAGGAAACGAGAAGATGACTGGATTAATTTTGTAGAGATCAGAAAGCTAACATCCAAAATCATCAGGAGAGAGAAACGTAATTATGATAAGAAGCGATTGGAAGAGATAGATATAGATTTTAAAAAGAACAACACCAGACAATTCTACAAAGTATTTCAAGAGGAGATCCAAGGATACAAACCAATGAACCTCCATTTCAAGGATTCAACTGGTAGACTGGTCACTAATAATAAAGACAACTGCGAGTTACTAGCTAAATACTTTGAGGAACTTCTTAATTGCGAAGAACCTTTAGAAAGACTACAGTTTACATCACCACAAAAAGAGAACCCTCCGTCAGAACCACCAACTGTCCAACAAATAGAACAATATATTGACAATCTTAAAAATAATAAAGCACCTGGTGAGGATGGGATACTAACTGAAATGTTGAAACTCGGTGGTAAATTTGCAGCTGAAGCTTTACTCAAAGTTATCAAGGAATGTTGGGAAAAAGGAACAATTCCAAATGATTGGAAACAGGCAATAATCCATCCTTTGCACAAGAAAGGAGATAAGACAAACCCCAACAATTATAGAGGTATTTCCTTACAGCCAATCGCATACAAAGTTCTTTCTAAAGCATTGCTACACAATCTGGAAGCACAAGCAGAACATACTATCGGCAAATACCAAGCCGGATTTAGAAAAGGGAGATCTTGTCCAGAGCAAATTTTCAATCTCAAAACAATCCTTAGAATCAGAACAATACGTAACCTCAACACAGTTGTATCTTTCATTGATTTCAGAAAGGCTTATGATTCAATAGACAGACAGTCTGTATTCCTAACGCTAGCAGAATTAGGGATAGATAAAAATACCAGACAACTGGTTGAACAAACACTAACAAATACAACCTCAAGAGTTAAATTTCTAAACGACATTTCAGAACCCTTCCAAATCAAAACCAGAGTTAGACAAGGTGATGGGCTTTCACCACTTCTATTTAATTTGATATTAAACAAAATCATGAAGGAATGGGAACTTAAATTATGCGAAAGAAACATTGAAGGGGTCCATTTGGGGCAAGGAAAAGGAAGATTTGAGGTGAAATGTCTTGCCTTTGCTGATGACATAGCAATCATTTCAGAAAACAGATTTCAGGCACAAATAATGGTTGAAACCCTACATGAAATAGCAATAAAAACTGGTCTTCAGATTTCATATGAAAAAACCAAATATATTGAACACAGACACAATGGAGAAAAATATCTAACAACTCAACATGGACAGATTCAAAGAGTTGATAAATTTAAATATTTGGGAGAATGGATACAGTCAAATGGACTTGATAACACATCCTGCAAGGAGAGATTAAGAAAGATGGAAAATGCCTATAAACTCACCCAACATAGATACAACAAACGATCAATTTCATTCCAGGCAAAAATCAGACACTACACAACTGTAATTAAACCAGAGGTATTATACGGATCAGAATGTTTAACGTTGAACAAAAGAGGTGAACAAGAGGAACTGGAAAAGAAAGAAAGGAAAATACTTAGGAAAATTTTGGGTCCCCAAAAGAATAAAGATATTTGGATGAAGAGAAAAAATTAAGACCTTTACCGAAATGTGGAAAAAATTACAGACTCAATTAAAAGACGGAGACTACGATTTTATGGACACCTTCATAGAATGGATAGCAGCAGGCTAACTAAGAAAATTTTTGACTACATCTCCAAATTAAAAAACACCACTAGATGGCTGGAAGAGATACGGTGTGATCTGCAAAAACTGAAGATCACAAACAACATCATTTCTAATAGGGTGGAATTCCGGCGACTGATCACTACTGCAGATTTTTCGATTCTGCACGTTCCACAACAACCACGGAGAGTGTTATCAGCGGAACAGAGGCAGGCCATCAGCCAACGAATGAAGAAGTTTTGGGAAGAAAAGAAAAAACGAAACAATGTACCGTAGTCTTAGGTTCAAAGCGGTCTATAATTGGCCAAATTCTAAATATATATATCTAATATATAAAAGTGAAAGTCTGTATGTGGGTATGTGGATCTGTTCCGTATACAAATCTACACCGTTCCACCAATCTCAACCAAATTTTGCATACACATAGTTTAGGACCCAGAAGGAACCGCTGGCTACATGAATTTACGGTAGTCTTTCTCATTCTTCTGATTTCGACCCTTTTGCACTCCAGCACATGCTAATCAAATCATAAAATATACTCATGAAGGAATGGCAAGGCAGATAGTTTCCATGGCAACATAGCTCAAGTCGAGACACGGCCGACTGGATGCCATTTGCGCTCTGCACTACCGGTATAGAAAATGAGCATCTTTACTTGAAATCACGTTAGTTACTCAACTTCTCACACAGCACTGTCAACCGAGTTTAGCATAACAAAGACTTGACACTATTTTCTACTATATATTTGTCAAATACCACTCACTCACTCATTCATTCATCACGAAATCTCAGAAACCATCAAACGGATTGGAATGAAATTTGGTATGCAGCTTCCCCAAGGGCCGCAAATGCCCACGAAGAGAGGATTTTTGGATATTCTGGTTCTAAAGGCGTGTTAAGGGGATAGACCAGCATTTCATTGAACAGCAATATCTCCCGATTGGTTTCATTGGGGGATGTGATACTCGGCACATAAACTCATCATTAAAAATAAGAAGACACGAGTCGGAGGGTTTTTCGATGTGGTGTATATTATGAGATGAAAGGGGTGAAAAGTGGGGATTGAAAGATTCCTAACGGAGCGTGTATCTCTTAAACGACATAAGCGAGGAGTTTGAAACTCAGCGGGAAAAAATCAGCATAAAAATAAGTAAATATGTGTTTGACCGTTTCATCATAAATCCAATTTAAGGGGCCCATGGGGTGGGGTGAAATTCTGGAGGGGGGGGGGGAGAAACAGGAAAGAAAGTGTCCTAACTGATTGACTGACTCACTCACTCATCAAACTCAGGGGGAAAAACTGCTTTAAAGTAAGTAAATAGCTGTTCGACAGTTTTTTTTCATAAATCAAATTTAAGGGGTTCATGGGGAGGGGTGAAATTCTGAAAAAAGAAAATTGAAAGAAAATGTCCTGACTCACTCACTCACTCACTCACTCACTCACTCATCATCGCCCAGCCAAAATGATTGAAGTTAGAAACATGACAGTTTGGGGATATGTTCATTGTATTTCAAAACAGTCTACTAAGGGAGGATTTTCGGATATTCAGGTTCTAAAGGGGTCTTAATGGGGTTAAACCTGCATTTCATTGAATAACAATATCTCCCGATTGGTTTCATTGGGGGATGTGATACACGGCATATAAACTCATCATTAAAAAGTAAGACACGTGTCTGAGGGTTTTTCGATGTGGAGTATATTATGAGGTGAAAGGGGTGAAAAGTAGGGATTGAAAGATTCCTAACGGAGCGTGTATGTCTTAAACGACATAGGCGAGGAGTTTGAAACTCAGCGGAAAAAAATCAGCATAAAAATAAGTAAATATGTGTTTGACCGTTTTTTTAATATAAATCCAATTTAAGAGGCCCATGGGGAGGGGTGAAATTCTGTGGGGGGGGGGGGGGACAGGAAAGAAAATGTCCTAACTGATTGACTGACTGACTCACTCATCAAACTCAGGGGGAAAACTGCTTTAAAGTAAGTAAATAGCTGTTCGACAGTTTTTTTTATCAATCAAACTGAAGGGGTTCATCGGGAGGGGTGAAATTCTGAAGGGAAAAAAATGAAAGAAAATGTCCTGACTCATTCACTCACTCATCATCGCCCAGCCAAAAATATTGAAGTTGGAAACATGGCATTTTGGGGATATGTTCGTTGTATGTCAAAACCGTACACTAAGGGAGGATTTTTGGATATTCAGGCTCTAAAGGGGTCTTAAGGGGGTTAAACCTGAATTTCATTGAATAACAATATCTCACGAGTCGTTTCATTTGTGGATGTGATACTCGGCATATAAACTAATCATTAAAAATACGCAGACATGTGTCTAAGGGTCTTTCGATGTGGTGTATTATTATGAGGTGAAAGGGGTGAAAAGTGGGGGTTGAAGGATTCCTAACGGAGCGTGTAGGCCTATCTCTTAAACGACATAGGCGAGAAATTTGAAACGCAGCGAAAAATCATCAGCTAAAGAGAATAAGTAAATCGTTGTTCGACCGTTTTTTTCATAAATTAATTTAAGGGCCGAATGGAGTGGGGTGAAATTCTGGGGGGAAAAGGGAGAGAAAGTGTCCTAACTGACTAACTCACTCACCAAACTCAGGGGAAAAAGACAGCTTTAAAATTAAGTTAATAGGTGTTCAAGCGTTTTTTCATCAATCCAATTTAAGGGGCCCATGGGGAGGGGTGAAATTCTGGTAAAAATAATTGAAAGAAAATGTCCTGTCTGACTCACTCACTCATCACGCCCAGCGAAAACTATTAAAGTTGGAAAAGTGAAATTTTGGGAATATGTTCGCTGTATGTCGAAAACGTCAACTAAGGAAAGATTTTTGTTTATTCGGGTTTTAAAGAGATGTTAAGGGGGTAAACGTGCATTTCATTGAATAACGATATATCATGAGTTGTTTCTTAGGGGATGTGATATTCGGTATATAAACTAATCATTAAAAATAATCAGACATATGTCTAAGGGTTTATCGATGTGGTGTATATTATGAGGTGATAGGGGTGAAAATTGGGGGTTAAGGGATTCTTGACGGAGCGTGTATCTCTTAAAGGACATAGGCGAGAAGTTTGAAATTCGGAGGGAAAAGAACAGCTTAAAATACAAGTAAATAGGTGTTCGACTGTTTTTTTTCATAAATCCAATTTAAGGGGCCCTTGGTGAGAGGTGAAATTCTGGGGGGAAAAAAACAGGAAAGAAAGTGTCCTAATTGATTGACTCACTTACTCACTCATCAAACTCAGGGGGAAAACAGCTTTAAATAAGTAAATAGGTGTTCGACCGTTTGTTTCATAAATCCAATTTAAGGGGTTCATGGGGAGGGGTGAAATTATCAAAAATAAATGAAAGGAAATGTCCTGACTGACTCACTCACTCATCATAGCCCAGCCAAAATTATTAAAGTTAGAAACATGACATTTTGGGGATATGTTCGTTGTATGTCGAAAACGTCCACTAAGAAAAGAGTTTAGAATATTCAGGTTCTAAATAGGTGTTAAGGGGGGTAAACGTGCATTTCATTGAATAACCATATCTCACGAGTGGGTTCATTTGGGGATGTGATACTTGGCATATATACTAATCATTAAAAATAAGCTGACACATGTCTAATGTTTTTTCGATGTAGTGTATATTATGAGGTGAAAGGGATGAAAAGTGGGGGTTGAAAGATTCCTAACGGACCGTGTATCTCTTAAACGACATAATCGAGGAGTTTGAAACTCGGAGGAAATCAATCAGCTTAAAAATAAATAAATAAATAAATAAATAAATAAATAAATGAATAAATAAATAAATAAATAAATAAATAAAATAAATATGTGTTCGACCGTTTTTTCATAAATCCAATTTAAGGGGCCTATGGGGAGGGGTGAAATTCTGGAAGAGAAACGTCCCCTAATGAAGGATTTTTGGATGTTCACTCTCATCGACCAACCCAAACGATTAAAGTTAGAAGAATGATATTTTGGGGATATGTTTGTTGTGTGTCGAAAACGTCTACCAAGGAGGGATTTTTGGATATTCAGGTTCTAAAGGGGTGTTAATGGGGTCAAACCTGCATTTCATTGAATAACAATATGACACGACTATGACGCGAGCGAAGCGAGGCTAAAAATGAGATGATGTGCGTCTATGTATTACTCAATCACGCAAGTACCACTGGTCCGATTTACATGAATTTTACATGGAAGTAGCTGATTTACCTGGTTAACATATAGGTTACTTTTGATTTCAATACTTTGTACTATTTAAAGATTGCGACCATTTTAGTGACTTCACTTTACAATTTGGTTTAAAACTTTCATATTTCCATTTCAAATACAAAGAGAACGCTAACAAATAGCAAACTTTTGATGGTATATACGAGGTTAAAAATTACATTTTCTATCCGAAAGGTATCTCCAACCGTTAGCGAGTAAAACCTAAATTTGTGCTATAAAACACGGTCAACGCCGAGCGGTGTAGTTGGACAAAATGTTCCATCCTTAATCTCCCTCTGCGCAGCACCTCGCCTATCCCCTGTTTTAACTGTCACCTTCATATTTTAATTTATTTATGACGCGTAGCGAAGCACGGGTACTTCAGCTAGTATAAATTAATGAATGAATGCATGCCGGTAACCATGGCAACTGAATCTCAGAGGTCCATCTATTTCTGTAAGACGCAATGCAATTCCATTTATTACATTACTGTGAAGGTTTGCAAACGGCTATAAGGTTATAACGGTTCCAAATTAAGCTGAAATATTCATTAATACATAAGTTACAATGCGCTTAAGGGGTCAAGGGGTACTCTAGAATTTTTTCACGCGATTTACACGTGCGGGTGTGTTACGGACGGTCTAATATATCCCTTCTCTATTATATAAAAAAGAATGTTTGTCTGATTTTTCTGCATTTCTATGGAAATTTGACATATTTGCCCGTTTCAGACTGTTTTGTGACAGATGCACGCAAAAATATATTTTTGTCTGTTTGTTTGTTTGTCTGTGGACAAATTTTTGTGTCCTTATAACTCGAGAACGGCTGGGTGGATTAACGTAAAATTTGATACAGATATCCATCAGAGGCACGACACTAATCATCGATGTAACTCTTCTCCGTACCTCTCATAACAGGAGGCCTACCCCCTTAAAATTCATGCTGAAATAAGCGTGAGACAAAGCTCATTTTCAGCCCCTAAATGTGAGAAACGAAACTCGGGGGCCCTAAAAGGACCCCGAAAACCACATTTTAAGGCCCTAAAACCAACATTTTTTGAGATATTCCCAAAAAACTAATTTCACTTAATAAATTAATGAAGGAATGCATGCCGGTAACAATGGCAACAGAATCTCAGAGGTCCATCTATTTCTGTAAGACGCATTGCAATTCCATTTATTACATTACTGTGAAGGTTTGCAAACGGCAATAAGGTTATAACGGATCCAAATTAAGCTGAAATATTCATCCATACATATAATGCGCTTAAGGGGTCAAGGGGTAATCTAGAATTTTTTAACGCGATTTATACGTGCGGGTATGGTCCGGAAGGTCAATTATATCCCTATCCCTATATTGTTATATTATTATTATTATTTTATTTATTATCATTATTATGGCGTACAACGAAGAGAATAAGCTCATTTTCAAACCCTTGGAGTTAGAAACAAAACTCGGGGCCCCTTAAGAGCCGTAAAGGGTCCCCGAAAACTATATTTTAAGGCTCTAAACCCAACAGTTTCTTAGATATTCCCAGAAAACTAATTTCATTTAATAAACTAAAGAAGGAATGCAAGCCACTAACCATGACAACAGTATCTCAAGAGGTGGCATCCAACTTTCCATCTATTTCTGGAATAAGTAATGCCACTCCATTTATTACATTTCTGTGAAAGGTTGCAAATGGCTATAAGGTTATCACGGAACCAACTAAAACTGTAAAATTCATCAATGCGCTTAAGGGGTTCAAGGAGTACCCTAGATTTTTTTCACACGACTTACACGTGCGATATGTCGTACAGAAGGTCTATTACATCTCCAAACAGCAACATTATTTTCAAAAATTTCTGATTTGAAAATAGTAGACTGTTTTGTGCTGTTTTTAGGAATTTGGGCCATTGGAGGCTAAAAAAATCCTGAATTTTCATGCACCACAAGCCTTTATAATTTATAAAAGGGGTCTTCCTGTAGTTGGGCACTTGACACAACGATTAGGGTCAGTTCGTATGTGACGTGTATTGCGATTCGTCTATGAGGTTTTCAATTTTATTTTCACGCCAGGAAGAACACGTTAGGTAAATTTCGTTTGAGAGCACATTTTAACTAATAATTTTTCTTTGCCAACAAACAGGTTCCAAGCCCCTAAACATTGCAACAGTAGCTCAATTGATAACATCTGGTTATTAATACCGAAGAGCGTTCGAAGAATGGGTACTTCTGCTAGTTTTATATATGTAGGTCCTAGAGTTATGTACTGTTACATGAAGATTACTGTGTACGTGTAGCATTCAAACTTCAATCGCATGATTAGGATACAAAAAGTAACAAGGAGATTTTAAAAGTTCGCACAGCTGCCTTCTTGTGGTTATGGAAAAAATTGATATAAATTAGAAGCCAGTGGATTAACATTCGTATAAGGATTTATTGTACCAAGTTTCACTGCACTCGGATGGTTAAATTGCGAGAAACGTCCATGTGAATATTTATACTTCGCGTCGCCGCCATGTTGGAATTGTGATCACCAGGTTATTTAAAGTCCTAGAGGTGAACTTAAGTTCATAGCCCCTATGAACATAAAAATATTCAGTTTGATTGCTATAATAGGTTCGTAGATATTCAGAGCCGTCTAAATATTTCGGATGGTCGCCATGTTGGATTGTTAAATGTATAGGCCATAGAGTCATGTACCATTAAAGGAAAATTATTGCGTACGTTCTTTATTCAAACTTTCACATCGATCGCAAGATTACGACACAAGTAATAAAAACATAATTTTTAAAATTCGCAAAGCCGCCATCTTGAGGTTATGTAAACAATTGAACTAAATTAGATACCAGTGTATTACAATGTGTATGAACATTTCCTGTACCAGATTTAATTGCGGTTGGAACATTAAATCGCGAGAAAGGTCTATTTAAAAAATGAAAATCCACAGCCTACTTTCAGTCTCCGACCGGGTCAGGAATGGAAAGAATGAAGCCCCGATCTAGCGGCGAGGATATGAACTGTGCCGGCTGCCGAGGCCTGACGCACTCCTCCGGGGCAATGATTAAATGAATGACAGATGAAATGAAATGATAGTGGAGAGTGTTGCTGGAATGAAATTGTGACAGGGAAAACCGGAGTACCCGGAGAAAAACCTGTCTGCCTTCGTTTTGTCCAGCACAGATCTCACATGGAGTGACCGGGATTTGAACCACGGATCCAGTGGTGAGAGGCCGGCGTGCTGCCGCCTAAGCCACGGAGGCTTTCGAGAAAGGTCTATTTAAAATTTTCAAATTCGCTTGGCCGCCATTTTCGTTTTGTAGTTAACCGGTTTTTGAAAGTCTTATAGATGAACTTCCAGTAGTGCCCTTTATCTCCGCACAAAATTTCAGGGTGATACCGCTAATAGTTTCAGAGATATAGAATGTCGGTGAAATATTTCGCACATCCGCCATCATGTGGTTATGTAAACAATTGAACCAAGTTAGATGTCGGTGCATTACAATGTTTAGAAACATATACTGTACCAAGTTTTATTGCGTTTGGTTGTTTAAATCACGAGAAACGTCTATTTAAATGTCGCAAATTTGCGTGGCCGCCATGTTGGTTTTGTAGTTACCAGTTTTTCAAACGTGACATAGGTGAATTTCTAGTAGTTCCCTTTACCACAGTAAAAAAATCCAGGGTGATATCTGGAATAGTTTCGGAGATATTGAATGCTGGTGAAATATTTCGTACAGCCGCCATGTTGAATTGGTGAGACGTACCAAAATTTGAAGGGCACGGTTGGGGTCGCCTGAAATAGTGCTATGAACTTACCGAGTTTCATTGAAATCGCTCCAGCCATTTAGATTTTATTACGGACACACACACACACACACACTCCTCACACACACACACACACACACACACACGCACACACGGACAAAAGGTGATCTCATAAGCTTTTTTTTTTTCAAAATTGAAGATAGGCTAAAAATAGGCTGGATAAATCTTTATGGAACTACTTGTTCTTCTCATAAAATGTCACTTTTGGATTCGGGGTCATGTAAAGAGGCTGTGGGAGGTTAGATTACCTAAGAGCCTATAATGGCAATAATTAAGACACGAGTATGTTTATAAAACGAGCGTATGCGAGTTTTATAATTTCCATACGAGTGTCTTAATTACCATTATAGGCGAGTTGCTTACGACTGTTTATGTTCGACGATAATTATTATAACTATTGTATGTTCGAACATAAATATTCATTAATATCTGTCGGGATTTCGCCAGTTTTATGTACTGAACAGAGCGCATGAGACACAGAGAATGCCTTGTATTTGACCATGGCCTCCTCGATTACCCTAATATGACACTAGGCCAGGAAGTGAAATTTAAATTAAAAGGCCGTGGAACTCAGCGCATCTCATTATCTAATTGGTCAAACAACTGTTTCTTGAGCTCTGATTGGTGGGAGACTGTTTCATTATGAAAAATAGTGTTATAATGAGCCTCATGATAGTACAGTTTTCAGACATATAATAGTCAGGGTCGAACATAAAATTTATTAGAGCAGCCAATGGCTATTTTATAGCCTACTTTTCAAATTTTGCAAAATTGAGAAAAAGTAGACTTATGAGATCGATTCGGGCAAATGTGTGTCTGTCTGTCGTCTGGCTAGCTGGCTGGCTGGCTGTGTCTCGTCGTCGTCCCCCCCCCCCTATCAACTCCTAAACGGCTTCAGCAATCGAAACAAAATTCGGTAGGAATTAAGATCTATACCTGAATATCTCACGGCCATATTTGAAAATGATGTCAGTGCTACCAACTGCTGAAAAATCACAATTGAAATTTGAGCTCCATGTTGGATATCGTGGAAGGTATGAATGGGAGCTATTTCAAATTTGGCACACGCATAGATAATAATATTTCAGTTTAATTTCCAGGAGGCCATACATGGCAGTGTTGCCAAAATGACTATAAGCCTGCTGATAATTCCAAATTTTAAATGCATAGAACATCCACACTATCAATTGGATTTCAACCAAATTTCGTATGTGCTATGTGTAGGCCTACATAAACAGATATGACTGAGCGTATTCTTAAGAGCCACCAGAGCTGCCAACTGTTAATAAATGCTCTCAATTTGGTTTATCCAAATACCCATATAACAGAAAATATGCAAGCCGATAGCTTTAAACTATGCACACGTATAGTACCTGACATTTCTATTAATTTGGAGTAGCTTATATATGTCAGTGCTACCAACATGATTCTAAGCCTGATGAGAGGTCCAACTTTAAATACATGTAACTTCAATACTATCATTTGGATTTCAACCAAATTTCGTGTGTGCTATGTGTACCATAACAGATATGACTATGCCGATTCTTAAGAGTAACCAGGGCTGCCAACTGTTAATAAATACTGTCTCTATTTTTGTTACCCTTATATCAATATATCAGAAAGTATGCAAGCCAATAGCTCTAAACATTGCACACGTATTGTACCTGGCATTCTAGATTAATTTGGAGTAACTAATATACGTCAGTGCTGCCAACATGATTCTAAGCCTGCTGTTAGGTCCAATTTTAAAATGCATGTAACTTCTATACTAACTAATGGATTTCATTCAAAATTGACACAACAATATATCATATTATATCAGATTATTTCTGACCAATACATGTATGTCATTGTTGCCAACATGATTTTACGCGCGCTGTTAGATCCAATGTTCAACTGCATGTAACGTCCACGCTATCCATTGGACTTGAACCAAATTTTGTATTCTGTACCTTAAGAGATGGACCTGAGAATATATTCAGTCACCAGGGCTACCAACTGTAGTTCTCTATTAGGCTACATTATGCCAGGTATACAGTATTTCGAAATAATTAGAAATTTCGATATTACCAACTTAATTTCGTCATTATTCTAGATAGATCCATATAGATTAATCAATGGCATGAATCTTGAATTTTAAGAAAAGTAGGCTCTTCAGTTCGTCACGGAACTTCTGTTTTATTTTCAGTACGGATCAGGGAAGGGATATTGGAAGAAATCGGCCGTGGACGTATTGAAAGGAGCCGGTCCAGTATTTGCCTGGTGGTGAAGATGGGAACCCGATGCCCGCGAAGCACGAGGTAACACGTTGACGCTCTTGGCTGCCGCGGCTGGTTAAGTGGTTAATGAGTTCTAATTAAATGCAATTAGAAGGTCTCCTTTCTTGGTTTACAAACTTCCGTGCACTTTCCGTACAACCTAGTTCGCGAGTTTTGAATCATAATGGTGTGGAGATGGTTATGAGCCCCTTAAACAATATGGTGTGAGTTATAAACATACGTTACAGGCTTCTTCGTTTGAAACAATTCTACACAATAGGCTAGTTTAATCCGGGTGTAGCTCGGGAGCCCTTAGTGGGCTCATATGACGTGTAATAGACCACTTAATTGGACCATACACATCTCAGAAGGGATGCAATCGTATTTTATCTGGAGCAGGTCCATCCGGTCCGCGCTGCGGTTCGCCTGGCCCCGGTGTGGTGTGGAGATGGAGACAATGAGTTATCGTGTGGCATAAAGAATACGGTAATACCGGCCGTTGTGGTTCAAAGGGAACAATGATCGATGTTCATGGTCAAGCATTATCATGATGTTATTGATGTGGTCGATGGCGCTCATGATGTTGTTGATGCTCTGGTTGATGTAGATGATAATAATAATAATAATAATATAGTATGGCCTCGGGTGCCGGGTGCAAGCTTTGTTATTTGACACCCAGAAGGTAGCTTGCATGTCGAATTTCGTTGTTCCTTGACTATGAAAGTCAAGGAGGTTAGATGTTAGATGTCTAAGCTCCTTGAACTCTATAGCGCTTTCTAGTAGAGAAATGAGGAACTTTGTGTTGGAAACTCCCGAGATCAATTTTGCCATTTTTTTTTTGCGTATGGCTTTTAGTGCCGGGAGTGTCCGAGGACATGTTCGGCTCGCCCGTTTTGTAGCCGCTTCGAGACGGACACCCAATGGGTGAGCTACAAGTACCGTTGGGGAGGAAAGTTGGAAGGGAAGGGCGAGGAGTTGGAAGGTAGCGGCTGTGGCCTATAGTGAGGGACCAACCCCGGCATTTGCCTGGAAGGAAGTTGGGAAACCACAGAAGACCATCTTCAAGGTTGCCGGCGGGGGGATTCGAACCTTCTCGCCTCCCGGATGTGAGCGACTGCCATTAGTCATGCCGTAACCACCACGGCTAACTCACCCGGTTTTGCCATTATGAACACGGCCTACTGAATTCAAATGGGTTCTTTGACATGCCAACATCGTATGACATGTGTATCGTATTTTTGCCGCCTTTCAAAAATCACTTACCACAGCCAGGGGCGAACCTGCAATCTTGGGGTTAGTAGACCGACACGCTATCCACTCACCCACCGTGGCAAGCTATGTAGATGATGTTGATGTTGTTAATGATGATGATGATGATTTTGTTGACGATTTTATTGTTGATGATGTCGATGATGATGAAATGAGATCGAAAACTGTTGTTGTTGATTCTTTCTGGGTTTTGCGACATCGTGGTCATGTAGCCCCGTGTACTTGGGTGTGCATAAAAGTTGTCTGATAACGTGTGTTACTGTAATGTCGGTACTAGTGTGTGTATTTTGTTATGGAGGTAGGGTTTGGGTAAGAAGCAGCCGCGGCTTTACGTTAGGGGCCATCCCGGCATCTGCCTCGTGTAGAAGTGAGAAATCACGGTAAACCACTTCCAGGATGGATGAGGTACGAATCGAACCCACCTATTCTCAGGCTTCCCTCACGAGGCTGAGCGTACCACCATCCGGACTGGAACGCACATTCCCCGTGTTCTGCGAGGAGTGCTAACCAACAACGCCATAAATAGTATGCAACCTCAAGAATTCCTATTAACTATTCTTGATGTAATCAGGTCTGACGAGAGGGCGGGTCAAACGGGGCTGCAGCCCTGGGACCCGGAGAGGAAAAAGAAAATTAAATTAATTTGGAAGTGTTAATATTTCATAAAACCAAATAATATTTGACTGAGATGCTCGATATTATTTTTTTATAAACACAATTAAAGCCTAAATAATATAATATGAAAGAATTCAAAATAAAATTGAAAACAATAAATTGTAAAACTTAATAAGCTTCTTAAATTACTATTTTGTTTGAACCTGACTATTATATGTCAGAAAACTGTATTATAATGAGGCTCATTATAACACTATTAGCCTACTTTCGATTTTTGCAAAAAATGAAAATAGACTTATGAGATCAACACAGGGCGAAAAAAGTGTGTCTGTCTGTGTGTGTGTATGTGTGTGTGTGAGTCTGTGTGTGTGTGTGTGTGTGTGAGTGTGTGTACTCTGAATGTCTGTCCCCCCTATCAATTCGAACACGGTGAAACCGAATGGAACGAAATTTGGTACAGATATAGCACTAGCAAAGGGCATCTCAGTGTCATGATTTATATTGCCACCATATTGACAGAAACGTAATGGCGGCCACACAAATGTTTAAAGCTTAAATCAAATTACGACTAACATAACCATCCGATCTCTACCAAACTTTGCAACAACATACCTTTATGGAGGGAGCATCCTTTGACCAATCTAATAGGTCATTAGGCTAATAGTTTGCGGATGGCGGCCATCTTTATGTCAAAATTGATTCCCCCTATTAATTCGATCACGGTGGAACCGAATGAACGAAATTTGGTACAGAGGTAGCACTAGCAAAGGGCACTTCAGTGTCATGTTTTATATCGCCGCCATCTTGACGAAAACGTAATGGCGGCCACACAAATGTTCAAAGCTTAAATCAAATTACGATTAGCCTAATCATCCGATCTCTAGCAAATTTAGCAACAACATACCTTTATGGAGGGAGCATCGTTTGACCAAACTAATAGATCATTAGCCTAATATTTTGCGGATGGCGGCCATCTTTGTGTGAAAATCGATTCCCCTTATCAATTCGAACACGGTGAAACCGAATGGTACGAAATTTGGTACAGAGGTAGCACTAGCAAAGGGCACCTCAGTGTCATGTTTTATATCACCGCTATCTTGACGGAAACGTAATCGCGGCCACCCAAATGTAAAAAGGTAAAATGTAATTACGACCAACCTAATAATCTAGTCTCTACCAAATTTTGCAACACCATATCTTTATGTGGGAAACATATTCTGACCAAACTGCAAGAACATCAGCCCAATAGTTTGCAGATGGTGGCCAAGTATGTGTGCAAATCGTTTCCCCCTATCAATTCAAACACGGTGAAACCGAATTGAACGAAATTTGGTACAGAGGTAGCACTAGCAAAGGGCACCTCATATTCATGTTTAATATCCCTATAGCACGTTGTATTTCAACAAGCTACTACAACCAACATTCAATCATACTCCTTGAAAAGGACAAAGAGTTATAACAATACCCATGCATTTAGGAGAAAGTAGGCTATATGTTCTTTCCTCAACATCTTGTTTTTCATTATGAAACAGTTTTTCCCACCAACCAGAGCTCAAGAAACAGTTGTTTGACCAATTAAATAACGATAGCATCGCACCTGCGCTGAGTTCCACGGCCTTCTAATTTAAATTTCACTGCGTGGCCTAGCGTCATAGTAGGGTTATCGAGGAGGCCATGGTCAAATACAAGGCATTCTCTGCGTCTCATGCGCTCTGTTCAGTACATAAAACTGGCGAAATCTCGACAGATATTTATGAATATTTATGTTCTAACATAAAATAGTTATAATAATTATCGTCATCTTTATAATTAATTCTAACTACTGTACCCGATACCTAGTTGAGGATATCGGCTACGCCAGCAGACATTAAGCCGTAGTTGAGGTTTTGGGAAGAGTTAAGAAAAGATAGCGCCCAGATCGAGTCAAGAGGAATGTCAGGATGACGTAGTAGGTCTAGGATCAAGAAGGCACTGACATCTGTAAGAAGATGGAATTATGGATAGAATTATGAAGCTTTATTAAGATCTGTATGGAACATGGTATTTAAACATCTTAGAAGAGGAGATATAACATGCATTGTATATGGTAATAATTTTAAGGAAGTTAGATAACCCTTAAGTTATTTTATAACGGAATAGCCGAGATGATGAGGGTTCGAGATTATAATTGTGACGCGAGAGCATAGTGGTGGGGAGAACGCCACGTGTCTGCGCCAGGCAGATAAGGGAAAAGACAGTGCGGACACATTCAGTGGAGTTCCGTCAGCCGAGCCAGCAGGGTCGAGTAGTAGCGCAAGCCAAACGCATGGTGAAGGTCGCGTAGCGAACCGAAACTGTCACGGCAAAGTGTAGGCGACAGTTTCAACATCACCGAGCAGCGAACGACAAGCAGGTCAATAAACCGGGCGGACTTGCCGAGCAAGCAAGCATAGACGGCCGGGATATGTTAGGACAGCATTGCAAGTAGTTGGAGACTTTATTCTAAGCTGCATTTCAACGCAGTCTGAACACAGTTTTTCTGAATAACATTACGACTATGCATGTCATAACGCATTCCAAGTAACATTAACAATTTCAAGCAAACGGAATGTTGTAAGCATATGCACTGATGAACATTAGCTCGTGCGTTAATGAAATTATTTCTTATGCAGTTTTGTAAATTACCGAATATGAACACAACTACAGGGTGTTTCAAAAACTTAGACACTCTCACATAAAATTTTATTTTACGAAAGTGAGACTTATCAGTTATTGGAGATTGAACTTTCGACACTCAAACTGAACATTTTATGGAACAGTGGCGTAACGTAGAAGAGGAATAGGGGGTGCGCTGTTTCCATGAACTTTTTCGAGAGGATTTGGACAATATCCGCTATGGATAATCAGAAGTTCATCATGTCGGAGTAAACGCAGATAGAGACGCGATGGCACCGCAGAGCGATGGATTCGATTCCTGACGAGAGGAGGTCCACCAGCTGATTCACTTGGGATTTCGAAGGCAATCGTCATTTCATGGATGGAATGATATTCACGCCGATCTTTCGAGAAATTCATTATGTAGGGAAAATCGACGATCTTGGAAATTTAATAACAGCTGATTATGAAAAGGTACTGTAAGAGTCATAACTACCTGATACGATTATTTTCATGAATACTGGGCACACATGTATATTTTTCTAATAGGAGTGATACGATTAGTTAAACATGGTTTGACTTTATATGCTTTGAATTTTTGCTAGAATATGGCATGACCATATGATATGGCAGGCATCATTATACGAAATTCTCACCATTGGTTGGCTTTATTAAGCAGATGTTTGGTCTTTTAGACATTTTTCCAGCAAGGATATTTTTCATGAATAGTTTTTTTTTTGTGTAACGAGTATTTCGAACTCGTGATCTGCAATTGATTATCTAAAATTACTTCGTCAGTTCATTGCATACTAGCGAGTGTGTATTATTCGTCAGTAGGGATTTTTTTCCATTGGATTGTTTGGAGATATTAAGAAGTTATTCACTTTTGTGAATAAATATCGCTTTTATATGACAACTAGAAACTTGTTGATTCCTATCTGGTACATTCACTCATATAGTCTACGAGATGGGGTCTTTCGTATTTATACGATTGTATGGTGGCTACTCATCTTACCCATCGCTTAGGGCACTATCATGATTAGACGACGGGGCGAGGTCTTTCGTATTTATACGACTGTACGGTGGTTACTCATCTTACTTGCCATAGAGGGACTCATTTTTATCATCCGAGTGTACATGAGATTGTAAGTGAATCAAACAAGGAACTACTAGTCACATATCAGTCGAAATTTTGTTAAATAAAGTAACGATAAATGTCAGCAGGGTTACGTTTAGTAATTCTTGTTTGCCAATCCAATATTTTGTTGCTATACTCTTTTGAGAGTTATTTCAGTTTAACAGCTGTTACAGCTGATGCTTTTGATGATTTTTATAATTGTGTTTGATACCTTTGAGAAGGATTTAAAGTAATTGAATCTTGTAAGATGAATCATTAATGGTCAGATTTATGTTAAGGCAGATCAGTATTGCAGATTTTGATATGAGAGATTATAGCACATTGGTGTTTTTCTGTGATGTGAATTATGAGAATTGTAAGAGAATTTATGCTATTTGAAAGCAAATCTTGAATTACTAAGGTAATATTTTTCCAATTGTTTAAGAAGTTGTCTAGATGTGATCAGAGTAATTACAGTTATTGGAGATTGTGTGCGTTGATAATTTGAAGCCAGTTATATATTTTTTGTAGATCATGCAACATGGTTAAGTGAAGTTTGTGATAGGCATTTTGTGGAAGTTGCCATGTGATAGTTGCAACGTTGCTAATGTATTTTGAAGCAGACATGAGGTCGTCGTACCCAGTCTAGCGTAATTGTTGAGATTTATGCTGTATGTGCTGAATATTTATGGAGTTTTGTGGAATAATTGTGGTATTCAAATGTGATATTTGAAGAATTGAGGATATATAATGTCGTTGTGGATAGTTAGATCCAACGTGATGTCGTGAAGGCAATAATATTTTTTGGCATGATATATTAAATACGAGATATAACTTGGAAGTGATAAAACTGTACGACAACGTTCTATAACCCATATTAAACAATTTGTTAGGAAATTAAACAAATAAATAAAGTTGATAATACAAGATTTTCTGAGAATAATAATTAATGAAACAATAATCTGAGATTTAAGCATATTAATGATCTGACCTAATGAAATAAAAATCAGAATGACTAGATGAAATAATAAAAATCTAAATAACCAGAAGAATAAAATTTTAATAATTTGATAAATTAAATTTTGGAATAAATCAATGAATTAAATAAGTGAATGAATTGAAGATTGGAGAAATAAACTGATTTAAATAAATTAATAGATGATTGGATAGATGATGAATAACTGAATTAGAAGGTGATAATTATTTAAAGAAGCTGATGATTAATGAATTTATATGGAATTAAACAAATTTAATTGAGATATAATTTGAAGGGATTGCAACTTGAGTTGAGGATTTAAATGATTTAATGGTGATGAATTAATGATTCTGACAGGAATATGTAGAATTTTGAGATAAGAATTAATGAGAGAAATGTTTAATTTTGATGATGATGATGATAACGATGACCAATAAGCCGTGAATTTTCTGTAATTCACAAACAAGTAATTTGTAATGACGATGTAAATAGTGTAAATTAATTATTCGATGTTTAGGAGCATTTGACTAACGTGTTCAACATTTAAATTATGCCATGCAAGCCATAAAATACGTGATATTTAATATATGTGATTATAATATGTGTATGTTTAGACAGATTAATAACTTTTTCAAATCCACATTTATGATGTTAAATTAAAGAGAAATTAGGTCTCAGGTTTCACAAATGTCAGTGACGAAAGACATAGTGCTACAGTGAACCTGAGAACCCAAGAGAACTTTAGAGATTTTTCTGTTTTATGTGGATGAAATTTTTTTGATTAGAAAAGAGATGGTTCGATTTTTGGACAATGACAATTTAACGTTGGCATTCGACCATACTCTCAGGTAGGAAGGAGGTATATTTAAAATGTCTGTCTGACTATCAAAGTGAAATAAATTTGTTTTTATCTTAGTTGTGATCTGATGATGATGTGATTTTCCTTTTTTTCTTTCCTTGTTTTGAGTAAGGCTTAACCGGAAAGGAGGTGGTTTGCTAGGAATTCAGTTGATGGCGCCCATTTATATTTGCATTATTTCTATTAAACTTAAGCCCGTAACGACCCTAGAGATACTTTGTCTCGTGTTACCCACTGCTTTTTTTTTCGATAACTCAGCTGAATTTCCGACACATTCCTTATTTGACTAGAGGTTCATTTAACTCCGCTCTGTCCTGGAACTCCAGGAATGCGATGTTATAGCAGATGGGTCATCGCATCCCCAGGACGAACGGGTACACTACAGTTAGAAGAAGAAATAGTAAACAAATAAAGGATAAGGCTAGACCTACCCCCCCCCCCCCAGGAGCTCATATCTACTGGGGCGTGGGTTGGTGACCACGGGACCCCAGCTGAGTCCGGCATTGCTTCCACTTACTTGTGCCGGGCTCCTCTCCGTCTTCTTTCCTGTCGACATCACTTGGTCAACTCTTGTTCTCTTCCGACCCCGACGGTATTAGGGTATCCGAGGCCTAGGGAGTCTTTCACTTTCCACGTAGGGGTTCAGTATATTAACACCGACTACTTACAATAATTGGAACTTCGTTGCTCTAAGCGTATCACTGGGAGAAACATATTTAATATACCGGTACCTATTGCAGAGCTAATTTGTAATCGCGCGTGGCTAAAGACAGGCCATGACGCGTAAATCCATACCCTTCTGTGACGTAGTCAATGTACTGCTTGATGGTGCTTGTACGTTTAAGGCGAGAGCAATTCATAAGCAGCAGAAATGCAATATTTTATATCAATCTTCATATAATGGACTCAGTTTAGATGTCCCGTGTGTTTTCAAATACGATAAATTATACTGTATACGTTTGCAAAACTACGCCTGTTGAAGGTACTCGTTACAAAAATCAACGTGAACTCGGATTCAAGGGTTCGTTGTGTCTTTAATTGCTGCAACGAGTTGGCTACAGTAAGTTCAGTTGTAGAGTCTGTGACCTTCGTTGTGAGTTAAAGTAGGTGCACATGAGTATAATTAGATCAAAGAATCTTGCAGCACAGTATAGACATCATTAACTTATTGTTGTTTCAAGGGGAGGAACATAAATTAATACGTTTATAGAAGAGATCTGCGGAATACACTCGCCACCGACTAACGACTTGTATCAATACCTTCTATGAAGACAAGTGATACATTAATACCAACGTATATACAGGTTCAATGATGTAGACAAGATGACTAGGTACCACACCGGCAGTAAAACGAAGACCATAGAAAATTATGTTCGTGAATATATTTCAATTATAAAAACGTTTGATACATTTATGTACGGTATATCGTTCAATTATAAGACTTATGCATGCATACATTGTCCGGTGTCATTCATAGCTTTTCATAACCTTCCTGAACACTTTGTAACCAACAAGTAATTCGACACAATTAACCGGCAGCCGCCAGAGGAAGATAACATTCGTTATGTGTATTTTATATTGTGCCCAAATCCAGTTGTCCAGATTTGAGAGCACAGGCCCAGATGCTAAGTCCAGAGAAAAGCTTTTGAATAGCGCGCTCCCAATGTTCTAAGAAGCATTTCGAAGCTTTATGCAGCCTACAGAACGTTAGTGACGTAGCAAGTTTGTCATAGTCGAGGCTATATTATGATAAAATATTTTCCGATTGATTAGAAACATGGGACTAGTACCAGATTACTGGCACGGAAAAGGGAAGAAGAACGTGCTAAATTTCAAGAAAATTGAACCAGTGAAAGCCGAGATATGAGATGTTTTAGTTTTGAGCCGATATCTCACAGTGACGTCAGGAGTCCGCCTGGAGAGTACGGTATAAAACGGCCGCGGACCATGGCATGTTATATCACTTCTTCGCAAGCGCAATGTCGCCAAGTACATTATGTCGCTTCTACACAGCGCCAGTCGCTGATACATCGCTGTTACGTCGTAAAGATAATCTACGAGCACATGGCTGCCATATTCTACGTTACGCTTATAACTAGCACACGGTTGTTAGGACTTAGTGCGATTCAACGACAGTACATGGTTACTGGACTTCGAAAAGTGTTTGAGTTTATTTCAAGTGAACTTAGGATTCTTCATAAGTTATCACTCAGGTGATAGACTTTTGTGGCAGAACGTTGGTAATTATAACTGCTACACGGACATATTATAGACAAAGTCTATAATTTTTTTTTCCACAGTCCACAAATATTTAAACTGGATTATTTTTATATCCAATGGCCAGAAGCAAACTTTTGTCTTGGTAACTATTTGACCAACCAAGATAATAAGTCAGTACTTTTCAAATACCATTCTTGCACGGTTCAGTTCATTCAGCCGACATAGGGAAACCAGCTGTGCCTAGCATGGTCTGGAGAGTGAGAAGCTCTGCCCAGGGACTTGAACATCAGGACTTGTACCGGTGCTGAATAACATTGTTAGAGTATTGATGGTACTGAATGCATCACAGTTGGGTAATGTTACATCTGGTATTTTGCATCATGGATCAATTCGATCTTGCCCCTGTCAAGAATATTACTTCAGCTGTCAAAGCAGCTAATATGAACAATTTTGATCAAGAATATCAGGCAACGAATATGATTACCGCTATGTCTGGTTAGACATCTTGAGGGTATACAATGGAGGCCGATACAAGAATTTAAGTACGTTGTCAAATTGGAGACAAAAGACTGGAATGATCTGGTTTTGACCAGATTATCTTCAACATCAAGATCTACAAGAATGTAAGCTACAATTTGCATTATTTTTATGCGTAGTTAGCTGGAATTTCTCATTTTTCTACAGTCTTGCCAACACATATTTTTCTTCGATATTTTGCTGTTGCAAATAATTATGCGAGGCATGGGAAGCCTTGTTCTGAGCAGTTTCTACACTCAGACATGAGGATTCAATGATTTGAAACAATGGACGAGCATAATGAGCCTTTATTTGATTTTGATATTTTTTTCTAATCGCGGTCATCAGCCGTCGTAACTGTAAATTTAATGATAAATTAAGTTGAGGAATGGATATTTATCCATATTTAAGAAGTCGAGTATGATATTTCTCGAATAATTTAGCAACATTAAATTCAGTTGTGGAATTAATAATAATAATAATAATAATAATAATAATAATGCTGATTTAATAATTATTATTATTTTCCTTTTTTTAAGATAATAATAATTATGATTTATATTTTCTAATAATCATATCATGTAGTGTGATTTATAAATTGTATATTTAAGCAGTTTACTAGATCGGATATTTGTTTTTCCGAAGGCTAGTGGTTAACGCACGCCCACATTCAACTAACAGAGTAATTCAATGGAAACATTTTGCAATTGCATTATGCAGTTAAATCTTTTGGAAGACACGGAAAGTAATGATACGGGAAGCAAATAGAATGTATAAAACAGGGTTTTACTAGAGTTTGTATAAATATAAATCATTATGAGCAACGTCATTTGATAGAACGTTTTGAAATGCCATGTCCTGTGGTTTGGATTCCACGTAAAAAGGAGGTCCCGTGGCTCATGATCTCGAGATTAACGGTCACGTTAAACTACAAGCTTCCTTCCTTCCTTTTTGATAGAACGTTTGACCAGAAATAGACACGTTGTGAAATTATTAATGTTTAAACTGATGGTAAAATTACAGTAAACTCATTGAGGAGCTTACTAGCTTGATTATTATGTATAATTTGGGAAGAAATTATTGTGTGTGGAAATAGTTAAATGTGCCATTCTGATTGTGCAATTAAGTCGCAGGAATGAGGTTGTTAAAATGGAGCATCAACCATATTGTGGGTTGGATGACTTTAAAATATGTTGGGAGTTGAAATATTGTTACAAGCCACACTTTCATCGAATTTATAACCAAGGGTTATTTTATGGAGCCATCATGATTAATTCACAGTTTATCCACGTGTTCTATAAATATTTCCTAGTACTTGTTGACCCGGATTTTGTTATTAACATTTACCTTTCATTATGAGAAGACTTAACCGTTGTCTAATGCTAATATTGATTATGTGAATTATGACACATTTAAATAGAATGGGCCGATGCTATAAATAAATTAATACTGTTATTTCATGAACAGCCACTACAATTTTAGAGGATATTTGTGATCCTAGTAAAAATATAAATATTATGTAAAATAATTAATTGATTAACATTTTGACATTCTGTCAAAGAATTGCAATTTTTGATAATAGCAACAAATGCTATTTTTGTAAACAATTTTCTAAATAATATTTTCAAATGATATTTGAATGTTTGAATAGTTAAATTAATATTTAAAGATTTGATGTTTTGTTAATAATAATTTTTGACCATAATTCATAATCGAGTCAGGAACTCAGAATAATTATTTTGGATCGAGAACAGATGATACAGTAAATGTTTCTGTTTATCGAAGTTCTTCGAATCCATGCTCAGATGTCCGTATAAATTGATGTTGTGTTCTACCCATTGTTATGACTTTATAATTGAACCAATTTTAAGATATTGATTCCTGGAAAAGTGTTAGTTAATTTCTGCAACTATTTGAAAAACAAAAACAAACTGATTTTTTTCTACATCGAGTGAAACCATTTAATTTCAACAAGTGAATACTTAAAAGTTAGGAATCAGGATGGACAATTTAATTTGCACTGAAAAACCTACGACTGTAAATAGTACATTTGAACGAAGTCAACAGGACTAACAATCTGGCTTTTGTTTCAAATGAGCCATGTTTAACATCTCTCATTTCTTTATTTTCTTTGGCGGCCGTCGCGATAGACTCAGACGCCATGTGAGATACTTTCTGTCCGGACGTGCCTTGAGGCTCTCCGCCTTATTATTTAAAATGTAATGTTTTTCCTTTTTATTTAACATTGTTATTATGCCGAAGCCTTCCATTTACTCATGTAAGTAATACATCTAACCTTGTGTCCACTATGCTCATTTCCTAAATTTAACCTTTTTTTTGATCTTCGTCGTGTGCTGGGATTTGCTGTGGAACCAATCGAAATGGCGGTCTCCTGTTTTGCTTAGTTTAGGTCTACGGTTTAACCTTTTATTTGTGCCGTGAAATATATCTGGGAGTGATTTTGTGAGTGTATGTTTTTCTTGCTGCCAGGTGCATTGATGCTGTTTTGATTGGGCATATCTTCGAATGGGTCTCCCGTGGTTTGTGGACGTTGGCGTTTCGACCATTCTCCCAACACGAGGCATGACACCATATATTTTTGCCCTTATGTTTTCCCTTCATTCCATGCTTCGGGCAACTGGATCACGGCGGTAACTTTAAGTAGGCCTTACCGTATTCAGCTCGAACTCGGAACGTAAGTTGGGGACCATATAGGTTTAGCATGTTTTGCTAGACTACCTACAAGCACGAGTTGCTTTGTGTTTTATTACTGCATCGTCGGCTAGCATTTTGTGTGTTTGATTGCGTGTATGTATCATGATATATTTCACGGGCACTTGACGTCATTTGTTTCTTCTTATAGTATCTTTGGTTTTGCTTTTCTTTTCTCTGGGGACTGCCAGCTCGATCGCATCCCCATTGCTCGCCACAGCCTTTGCGACACGCACACAGCCTCTTGTTTTATCTTTGCTATGCTTGTTATTTGTGGTCGTCATGACAACCATCCATCTCTAGGCTGAGAAGTGATTGTTGTTGACCAGCGACCGGCTCCATTGCCTCTTGATCATTTACTTCCTCCCTTTTTACATCTTTTGCACGGAAGTGAGCACAGGTATGAATTTAATTTGTTAACGTTATTTACTATCGTAAGTTATTTATTGTTATTTATATTTATCTTCCCCGTTTGAAAGTGACTGTATTTGACCCCTAGGGTACTCTTTTCTTTGAGTGTGTTATTCTGGCCGGTTTTTTGTGTGTGTTCGATTTCACTATAATTAAATTTCCATTTCTTTATCCATGTGTCTTATTTAGTAGTGTTTGACGATCGGGCTGCTCTCTCTCTCTCTCTTCAACCCTAGGCCTAACTTATTCTAGCTTTCTAGCACCAGGAGGGTATTCCTACCACTCGTCGTGGGACCACCTTCACGGAGTCTGGAGTCGCTCGGCACATCTGGCCTGCAAGTACGGGCCCAGCACAGGTCAGAAATTAACATCCATTTCCACTGCGTACTCCTTTCTTTTCTAGTTGGTTCCAGTGATGCAGCTAGGAGGCACGCCAAGAATATGTTTATTTTAAGAGGGCGGTGCACAAATATTTAGTGTTCATGTGTTGGTAAATTTGTGTACATAAATGTATGATCCGTCATGCATCAATAATGCTATTCTGGCATTAGTTCAGTCAATTTTTAAATATTTTAATAAAATGAAATAATGTTACGAATTGTGTTATTTTCAGAAAATCTCCTTCTATCGTTATTGTTGCATCGAGCCGAAAATCAGTAAAGCAATGTTTTTTATTGTGTTGTTGGAGTAACTTGAACCCTTAAAGCGCCCTGGGATGTTTAGATTCTCGTGCTGACTGATTTTTGGTGAAATGCATATGTGGTCGTTTGGACATCGGTATAAACGGGCACAGTATATTCTCCTGAAAAGTATGATCTTGTGAACAACTACAACGATTAAAGATAAATGGTCTACTCGTTGTACATAGAGTAGACTACAGGAAGGGGTGCAACAGAACTACATTGTTGACGTCACGAAAACGCACCAGGGCCAGTCATTCTCGTTGGCCGGGATAATCGCGCCTACTCTTGGGGATGTGCGCGCTCTATCAGCAAAAATAAGAAACTTTTCAATTATACTGTAGGCATGGGTTCACTAACTGGCCGGTGTAGAGCGTGGCTCACTTCTAGAAGGCTGTTGTTAGCTCCTACATAGTTCAACTAATTACTATTAGATGTCACTCTGGTGGAGAATATTGTTTTAATTAAATATATATTTTCCATTGCAAAATGCACCATATAATGCTTTATTTTATAACGTCTCGGTACTCAAGAAACAATAATTATAAAAAAAATCAAGCAAAAAAAAATCAACTCTGATAGGATTTGAACTACGGCCAGCCTGATGAAAGACCAAAGCCCTAATACCCCAGGCATTATATGCCAAAAACACGGCCAACCTCAAAAAAATAATAATGTAAAGCTGAAATTTGGCATAGATGTTCCCTAGTACCCTAGAAACAAATCCTGAAAAGTTCCCATCTCTGCGGTGTCCGCGTCATAGTTTTTGGAGGATTCAAAAGGGCTTAATAGGGCCTAAGTGCCAAAAACAGCATTTTTGCTTCCTGTGTTTAAAATATTGGTCCAAATTTAGTTCTCGCGAGCTTTAGCAATTAAGAAAAATGAACCAGTAGGATAACAGACTTATCAGGCCTAATAATGGCTATTGATGAAGGAAAAAAACAACTAATTTAAAATTTTTAGCACAACTTTTACATGAAAATTTGGATAATTTGTAATTAGCAGGTCATTTTTAAACAACTGCTGATATTGACTAAAGACCCAGAATGAAAGTTATAAAGCATACTTTTAGCTTTACATTGGCACATTACCCATGTCTATGCAAGAAACGGTTACCGAGATACGGTCCCAAAGTATAACCGCTGTTGAGGCACCCGATCGCGTTTCTAGGTGACAGCGCTCGGCCTGTCGGAGCAGGCCAACAATACTCCAAACAATTAATTCAGCTTCTAAACAGTCTTGGATTTTCAGGAAATTTGGCGGAAGTCCACAGGTACGAAGTTTCAGCGCTTCGTGAAGAACGTCCAATCCCGAATGCTGGAGCGTTCACGTAATTTTGCTTTGACAACGCTGACTTTAACATAAGGACATTGGACGGGCGAAACACATTTCACTGCATGGGAGGCATCAAATGCACAGGTCCAGCGCTTGACAGTGAAATATCTCCACTCCCACGTACACGAGAAGTTCCTAATGCTGGTGTGATTGCGGCGATGGGAAAGTTCAACATTTCGTGGTATCGGAAGCCCTCTTCTCCTGGTTCAAAGGACGTCAAGATTAAGAAGTTAACTGTGGAAGCCCCAAACTCTGTGGCTCTTGCGTCGATGATGGACTCCTTGTGGTTATCTGGAAGGTGGTCAGGTATTAATTTACCCGCTTCGTGGAACGGCTTTATGAAGACGTCACTGTCTGCTCATGCTCAACCAGCTCCCCAGACGACGTCAGTTGATACCCTGCCGTTCATTAACTTGGAACCGAGCAATCCATCAACTATATATTCCGCGTTGAAGTTTGCCGCAAGAGAGTGCGTGGAACTGAAACAAAGCACTTGTTTCGAAACCTTTGACCAGCCCCTATACGCGAAAGCTGCGGAGATAGTCGCATCGGACACTTCAGAAGAACTTAAAAACGTGGTTGTTCGTCTAGGCGGATTTCACATTCTAATGTCGTTTCTTGGGACAATCGGCTACGTGTTGAATGGAAGCGGTTTGGAGGAGCCCTGGGCGGATATATACGCTAAATCGTCAGTGACTCACATGATGTCTGGACACGCATATTCTAGTTAGGCTTGCAATTAGCTCGCTCTTAAAAATGATTACGTTATGCCTTCAATTTCAAATGTATCAATAATGCGAAACTGTGCATGTTCTAGGGCCCTCAGAGCGCATTTTCTGACAAAACAGGCTGTCGGGACAATGTTACTCAACATGAACGACGTGCTGAAGGATGACAAGGACGAAATACAGGTGCTTTTTACCGCATTCCAAGACGCCGCCAACGACTTGCTATCATATCCTTGCCTTGAACGTCTCAAAGAATCGCTTCCTGACACAGTTTCTTCAATGAGTCAGAAATCTCGCTTAGGAAAGCTGTGGTGGGTAGAGTACATCAAACAGCAAGCCTGGGAAATATTGAAGGATTCCGCATCTTCACGCGAGGAAATTAAGGTATTCGTCTCTACGGCTCCAGATGAAAAGGCCATAATATCAGCTGGAGAGAAGTTCGCCATTTGTCTCTACGATAGTGCCAAATCGGAGTGCAAAAGCCTCGACGAACTTCGGGTAGTGAAATACAGCCAAAAAATTGCCAAACAACCGGTCACAGCGTCGTTTCAGCTGGCTTCACTTCCGCCGACTTCGCCGGCATGCAAACAACATTCACTGCGGGTATATTTGCAAGTTCTGGAATGGTTGGGATTTTCTTTGGACCCGACCCAATGGGGATGGAAAATCCAACACTCAGCTTTAGTACCAGTGACAACTCATCTTCCAGCTGCTCCAGATCATCTCCTCAATTTGGTGTCCTGCAACTGCAAGAGCTCTTTTGGCAGCCGGTGTGAGTTCTGCTGATAGCGACTAATGACCCGAAGTAAAAGTTGTAAAGTACACTTGTAGCTTTAAAACGATACATTGCCCATTATCCTTAATGTGTGGGCACTGCAGTGGAAAAGCATGTGGCAACGTCACATTTGATGGCTCAGATGATGAGGACAACGTTTGAGTCCGATGTAAGCTTTGTTTTGCAAGTGTTTTTTGTCTAAAGAAAGCTTTTTAAGCTTTGTTTTGTTATTAATTGCATTATGCATATTATGAATGTACGTTTAACTGCTAACTGCATTAAACTCGTTTTGTTCTATGCAAACTGTTTCTGCTAGTTTACCTGGATTCAAAGGAATATCATCCTAAAAGTTCTTGAGCAAAGATACAAAATGGAGTCAGCAAAGGTGAATAGATGGAGCCAACCAGCTTAAATGGGCGTTCGTTCGGAAAGCAACTGCCACACTTCTCTGCTGCTGTTTGTCGGAATAACATGGGCCATGTATCTTTTTAAAGCTACAAGTGTGCTTTACGACTTTTACTTCGGGTCTTTAGTCACTATCAGCAGCTGTTTACACGATCAGTCCCGGCTAATGACAAATTTTCGTGAGAAAAGTTGAACTAAAATGTTTGATTACTCATCTGTTTAAATGTATGGCAATAATTACGACCAATAAGAGCGTTATATATAACGCAGTCCTTCTCTTTTTACTATCAAAGCTCATTAGAACTGGTTTTGGATCAATATTTTGAACGCAGGAAGCAAAAATGCTGTTTTTGGCACTTAGGCCCCATTTAAGCCTTTTGAACTCTCAAAAAACTATGACGCGGACGCCGCAGAGATGGGGACTTTTCAGGATTTGTTACTAGGGTACTAGGGAACATCTATGCCAAATTTCACCTTTACATTATTTTTTTAGATTAAACCTTAATATGCCTGGGCTATAACCACTCAGCCAATCGTGCACACACTAATTGAGCGTTAGGAACCAATTTAGATACAACGTTTTAGCAAATAATGACTTGGACTAAACGATTTCTTCACTGGAGTATATTTCAAACCGAGTTCATTTCATATAAGATTCATATAATTTTTATCACTAAACTATATTACATGCAACATACTGAAATTAGTAAAATATAGGTCAGAACGAGAGATCAGCTGCCATCTTGTCAAATAACCGAAACGACTCAGCTTTTTAATGCCACTTCTAGACTATAATATTACAATATAAACTTTTAATTTCAAACGGGCCACGTCGTTTAGAACAGATTAAACGATTCTTGGTTCTATAATCGGAACTGGTGGGTCCCATGTTATGCATTATAAAGTTTGCATAATTCACACGGTCACCATCCTGAAATGGTAGGTTGATGACCTTGTAGTTTGTGCACAAGACGCGCCCCATATGAAGGTATGTTGTTACTAAATTTGGTAATGATCCGATGATTAGTTTGGTCGTAATGCATTATTAAGTTTTGACCATTTGAGTGGCCGCCATTAGGTTTTGGTAAGTATGGCGACAATATAAAACATGACACTGAGGTGCCCTTTGCCAGTGCTACCTCTGTACCAAATTTCGTTCAATTCGATTTCACCGTGTTCGAATTGATAGGGGGAGGGGGGGGGGGGGACAGACATTCAGAGTACACACACTCAGACACAGAGACAGACACAATTTTTGGCCCTGTGTTGATCTCATAAGTCTACTTTCATTTTTTTTTTCAAAAATTGAAAGTAGGCTAAAAATGTGTTGCATTATACTGTATATTGAACGCCTTTCGTATTTTCACTTTCGAGGTGCCTGTTTTAGCACGGACTGTCCAGTGTTGGTATTTGTTGTAACGTACATCGAATGAATAACCCGTGACTTGATAGCTCGCGCTTGGTGGAGATAAACGACAGGCCGCGAAGCGTCGTGTCTCCTGCGACTGGAATACGGCTGGTCGTAAATCGCCGTCGGTCAGCACTGCTTCAATAAATATCGTTCAAATAAAATAGGAGTTTGCATGTTCCATTGTCACACTGAGCTTTCTGTTTGTCCAATGATAACACTTTAGTGCTTGCTGTTATGTTCTCTTAAAACATGATCCTACGACAAACGAAAATAATATATATCTCATTTTAAGTAATTTTATGGGTGCAGGTCACAATGAGACATCGAAAGTTACAAATTTAAAAATAATAATTGCTGTTGCTTCTTCAGAAACTGACATCTTCCGCCTGCCGTGCGGAAGTATTGAGAAGTCATGGGTTCGATTCTTGGCTTGATTCACATCTCAGCTGACCTGGCAGTGGTTTCCCATGGTTTCCTACCTCCATCCAGGAAAATACTGGGACTGTTCCTAAATTAAAGCCACGACCACCTTCTTAATGTAAATGCATTTTTAGCCTCTGTTCGTTTATGAAAAAAATAGGCTTATGAGATCACCTTTTGTCCGTGTGTGTGTCTGTGTGTGTGTGATTCGTGTGTGTGTGTGTCCCTAATAACTTCTAAACGGCTGGAGAGATTTCAATGAAACTCAGTAAGTTCATAGCACTATTCCGGACGACCCCAACCATGCCTTTCAAATTGTGTTACGTCTCACCAATCCAACATGGCGGCTGTGCGAATCAGGGGCCTCTGGGTGAGAGGCAGGAGCACTACCCCAACACCAGGGGGCTGGCTGGAATGACGTGTACTAATTTTAAACGGACTTACATATAATACACTGACGAAAATGGAAATTGCAACACTCAGAAGGAGTGGTGCTACATTGCTGCAATTGAACATGCAGGACGAGTGTTCGGTTGTGATTCGATGATTACACTTTCAGGTGCCTATGACCGCAAGTTTGGACAACAATCAATACAGGATGTGCCTACCACGAGCTGCAATACATTGATGAATTCGGCGAGGCATGGAGTTAATAAGGCCCTGGATCGCTTCCTGAGGAATTGTGGTCCATGCTTGCTGCACTGTACGGGTCATTTTTTCCATAGTTGTGAGTGGCTGAGGACGGTTGGCCAGTTATAGACCCATCATGTCTCACACATGCTCAATAGGACTGATGTCCGGGGATCTGGCGGCCCATTCTAAGGTTGTGATGTCGTGGAGAGCTTCTCTGGAGATGCGTGCAGTGTGAACCCGGGCATTGTCCTGCTGAAACATCGCATTAGCAATTTTCGCTATCATAGGAACAATCACTGGATTGAGTACCCTATCAGTCGAGCAGTCATAGTGCCCTCAACAAGCACTAATTGTGATTTCACATTAAAGCCAATAGCTCTCCAGACCATAATGCTTGGTGTTGGCCCTGTGTGCCTCTCGACAATAAGGTCTGGGCCCCTCTCCCCGGTATGTTGGCGCACACGATTCCGGCGATCACTGCGGGCAAGACAGAAGCGCGATTCATCACTAAAGACGACCCTATGCCATTCGTCGACCCCTCGTCGATCGTTCTCGACACCAGGCCAGCCTTACACGTCGCTGTTGTGGGGTCAATGGAACACTTTCTGCAGGGACACGGGATCGTAAGCCAGCTGCACGCAGGCGATTACCAACTGTTTGTTATGCAACGTGGGGTGCCACAGCTGCTCGAATTTCCGCTGTTGTTGCATGGGGTTCCATCCGGGCCATCCGAATGATGCGGCGATCCTCTCTCACAGTTGTCTGTCGCGCTGGGGATGTGCCAGGTCTACGAGTGTGGGTACCTTCAATTGACCACTGCTGCCATACAAGTTGTACTGTAGATGCCTGTCGGCCAACACGTGCAGCGACAGTCCTTAGCTATAATCCAGCCTCACACAGCCCAATTATCCGATCCCTCTCAAACGGTGACAGTTGTTGAAAGCGTGCTCATCTCTGTCGTCGAGGCATGTTTGACGGGGAACACTTCACTGCACAGACTGCAAGTCAACGACGCTACACCAGAATCCGTATACTGGAGTTGATTCCTCCGCGACGAATCACGTGGGGAGACCTGTAGCAACAATCCAATGGGTCTGAAATGTTGATCGTTTCCATACCTACATGGCATGGTTCCATATCTTGAAAATCAACACAAACGACCATTGGCTCCATGGTGTTGCAATGTCCATTTTCTTCGGTGTATAATATCTTAACAACATGTAATTAATTTCAGGTAATTTTTCACATATTCCAGTAATTGGAATGACCTTGTGTTGACCGACTGAAAACTACAATATTAATGTATGTATTGTAGGGGGCCTTGCGCCACGAAGCAAGTTGCTAACCGCATGTTGGGTGTTATGTTTCAGGAGGCCTGGTGCTCAAGGGGAATCCCTGGACGTGCGACTGTGGCTTGGTGTGGCTGGGCCACTGGTTGCGCCGCTGGCTACGAGAGGCGCTGCAGATTCACACGGTGGTGCTGGAGGGCGCTCAGCAAATGCAGAACCTGGCCCGTGAGGCCACGTGTTCGGATCCACGCACTGGCCAGCAGACCCCTATCCTAGACCTGTATCCCGAGGACCTGAGCTGCCATGCCAGCGCTCTCAGTAGAGGTGGATCCTCGTCCCGCTGTGTGCTTCACCACAGAACGCTCGTCGCCATGTTAATGCTGTGCTGGTGCTGCTGGTGGCGCTGGTGACGTCATCCTCCCCTTCCCTGGACCCTGAGGCACTAATGGCCACGAGGACCATTCCCCACACGTCTCGATCTAGCAACACGTATTCAGAAACACCAATAATAAGCCACATCTTTGAGGATTTCCCGGCCATTAACGAGACTTATAGGATATTTTGCATCGTTGTTTTGTATGACGTTTCGCCTACTTCTGTGGTCAAGCAGTAGCGACTGCTGATGTTTATGGGTAGGACGTAATATGATAGGCTTAACCTAAGATAATTATTGGTCTGTCTGTTAGGTAGTCAGCCCGAAGGCTGGTTGGATCCTCAAAAAGTACCGCCGTTACGTTATGTGAGTAGATACCCACAAAAACCCAAGGCAGCGCTATTTTGAGGCGTTCTAGGCAAGAAGAGGAGTGAGGTAGTTTGCCATTGCTTTTCTCACTGAGTCAGAACAGTAGTCCTAACCCTATGAGTTGAACCTTTCACAGCATTCACAGGCACCGACTGTGCCCCGAATGCCATTACTAAGCACCACCCATACCTCAGTAGCTTCCATATAATCACAGCCATGAGTGAGACTGAGACATCGGTGAAAAGCCACCTTTTACTCTAGCCTGTGCCAACTGACAAATGCAAAAGTACTGTATTCATCAAGAGATGGCGAACAGGCCAGATAATTATTATAGCTGGGATAAATTGAGATGTTAGACTCAGTCGCACAGCACTATTACGAACTCATTACACAATACAATACAATGGAATACCACTCCAAACATGTGCACACGCTGAATACAGACTATCCATTCTGACCACGGGAAATCGTAACCAATAAGCCCATACTGTTGGTTTAAATTCAACCAATAGTGATACTTGAGGATCTCAGTCGACATCCTCACAGTGCCATTAAACAGACCAAACCTGCCCTTTGCCCCTCAAAGGCTCCCATACATTTCTAAAGCTATAAATACGTGCTTTGAGAATGCAAGGCTTCCTTCCTCAGATTTCTATTCCGGGCGGTGAAGGTCACACTTCACCCATCTAGGGGTGAAATGTGGAACTAGTTACAAGTACTGACAGTGACAGAGAGACAGAGCTTATCGAGACAGCGTGCAAGGTAGCCCCAAAGGCTATTTTACAAAACAATTAATTTAATTGTTTAAAACATTTACAGCTGAGAGCTGACTATAGGATGATCCTCACGTCCTACATGGGGGAATCGTCACTGGGTCAAGGCCCAACGCTGATTTACCCACTGATTAGACCATGAGATTTAGCCGATAATAACACTCACGAGGGGGATCCGCCAAGTGTAACTACCCGGTTTACCATAAACTTTGCTCAGTGAAAGAGGGGTCGAAATAAGCGAACACATGTTTCAGCGTATCCGTGAACACTCGACCGTTCCCAAGAAAATGATGGTCGAAATGTGTCAGACGTACTTCACGTGCCTTTTAGCGCGTTACATGTTCAACTAACGCGGTGGTGCGTTGGTTATTGACGAGGATTTATACTTTTGCGCCCCGTGTTCAAATCCCCATTAATGATTGTTTATTCTTCTCATTTATTTACACTTTATTGTCGTGTAACCTCCTGGGAGGCCGAGTGCGGGTCTTCCTAGTGAACACCCGTGGGCGACCTGCGCGTCCTAATGATGAAGTGATGATGAAAACGTCACATACACCCAGTTCCCGGGCCAAAGGAGCCAACTCCAGGATATGAAAATCCCCGATGGCCCGTCCAGGAATGAAACCCGGGACCCTTTTGGCCAAAGCCTAGCGCGCTAACCAATTCGCCATGGGGCCGGACATTAAATTTTATCTACTGATTTCCTTCGTCGATAAGTACACGAATGTTTCTAATCAAGTCAGGGGATGCAAGGGATTTATGTTGATTGAAAAATTACAATTGGGCGTCACATATGTTCGCTTATTTTGACCCCTCTTTCACTGAGCGAAGTTTCTGGTAAATCGGGTTTCCTCTTGTGGCTACGTGCAGCTGTGAGTGGTTGCGTCATCAGTTTAGTTGGCGGTACAGTGTTCTTGATAGGGTGAAGGCCACATGTGTGGGCTGTGGGGGGTCGAATTCGTCAGTGTGTATAGTTAGATTATTGGAAGAGTGCAGCAATATGTTGAGAATGGCTGTCGTGAGTATAAAGTTTACTGTTTGTTTGTTTCGATACAAGCGACAGCCGTGCTGCCAACGTAACTGGTGACGTAATCTCTCGAGGAGCTTGTAGGCACTGCGGAGAACATTCCTGGAATCCCTGTATAATAGTGAAAGCCCCATTAATAATACAGACATCGAAGACTACTGATTCTAAACAGAAAGAGGCTTCTTATACTTGAAATACAGAGGTACATTTCAATCAGTTTTGCCTGCTCTTTTCCATATTCCGTATTCATAGGCCTACTTGATTATGTCCATCTTCGACTCGCATTCTGATTATAATAATTGAATAAACGCGCCTTATAGAACTTGACTTCTAACTGCGGTACAGCTGATAGTGACTCCACTACCGCCTAGCATTTCTTGAATCTCTCTCCCGAATATTGATAAAGGACAGGGTGGAGCGTGTAAAGATCGTGACAGCGCAGCGGAAGGAAGCAGGATGTACGGCTATTGGCTGGCTGGAAATTCAATATAATTACAAGTCTTCCGTTATTGAATCAATAGAATGACTTTATGTTATAAATGAATCCATAAGCTTCAAAAGAACGTCGCAAACTTTCATCTGACGTCCTGAATCTCCAGTCAAATAGAAGAGCTTTTGCGATGGTTGTCGCTGTACGAATACCCACCTCTTTTTAGGGCGCTCCCTACAAACATCTCATTATTATATCAGCGCAATAAGGTATTGCAATAAATAGGGATATGTTATATTTCGTTATTAAGCCTCCATGGCTTAGGCAGCAGCACACCGGCCTCTCACTGCAGGGTCCGTGGTTCAAATCCCGATCACTCCATGTGAGATCTGTGCTGGACAAAACGGAGGCAGACAGATTTTTTTCCGGGTACTTCGGTTTTCTCTGTCAGAAATTCCATTCCAGCAACACTCTCCACTATCATTTCATTTCATGTGTCATTCATTTAATCATTGCCTCAGAGGAGTGCGACAGGCTTTGGCAACCGGCACAGTTCATATCCTTGCCGCTAGATGGGGGCTTCCTTCATTCCATCCCTGACTCGGTCGGTCGACTGGAAGCGGGCTGTGGATTTTCATTTATAAATCATTATTCTGCTAACCTTCCGGAAGTTGAAAGCCGCATTCATATTGACCAATAAATTATGCTGACGAATTATTCAGTTCTGGTCAAATTTTGTGCTGTTTCCGGACAACTGACGTTACCTTCTTCCGACAAACTCAGAGCTGCTAACAACAAGTTGAACTGTTCGCTGGTAGACTATCCTCTTGAGTCTTGTCAACAAGGAAATCTCGGCTGTCTCGAAGAAGGGCATGTACTGTACTGTACAGCCAAGAGCCAAGCAAGGGTTCATTTGCAGGACAGGCTGAGATATAACGAAACTCAAAATATTATTACTGCCCCATTCTTCTTCTTCTTTAGGAATAGTCTACAATACAGTAGTTTTCCTTCAATCGAAAAATACTCTATTCCTCCACAAATGTTGGTCTTCGGCATCTTCCTCGGTTATGCTCTGGTAGCCTTTACACCATCCATCTGTTGATCTCTTGGTTTACCCCCGTTTCCGTTTGCCTTCAGCTTGCCAAAGTAACATTCAATTTGTAATTCTACTATTCTGCATCCCTATATTATTCTGCTAAGGTCCCATTCCAGTTTTGTACCGAAAATAAGGTCCCATTAACACCAACCTACACATATGGGGTACCTACAGGTTCAGCATAACCCAATGCGTAAGCGAAACGCACTCATTTACTCTTTAAATGCCTCACAATTAAATAAATACCTTAAAACATGTATATTTACAATGAAATAATGAATGAATGCAACACGGTAACCATGGTAACAGAATCTCACAGGTCCATCTATTTCTGTAAGACGCAATGCAATTCCAATTACTATATTACTGTGAAAGTTTCCATACGGTTATAAGGTTATCACGGAACCAAATAAAGCTGTAAAATTAATCAATGCATACAGTATAATGCGTTTAAGGGGGTCAAGGGGCACTCTAGATTTTTTTCACGAAATTTGCACGTGTGAGTGTGGTACGAAAGTCTTTTTCACCCGACTATAAAGGGTCTCCGAAAACCACATTTAAAGGCCCTCAAATTAACAGTGCCTGTGATATTCCCAGAAAACTAACTTCGCTCAATTATACCTATGAAGGAATGACAAACCCCTAACCACTGCACCAGTAGCTGAATTGATAAAGTCTGATTATTTATACCAAGGATAAATCAGTCATAGCATTCACGATTGAGATTTTGCTAAGTGAACTCTTTACAACTGGAATATTCGCGGGCGAAGCCGTGACGGGTAATGCTAGTATTTTATATTATTCTTTCTTTCTTTCTTTCTTTCTTTCTTTCTTTCTTTCTGTCTGCCTTCGTCATCCCCGACTAAGGAGCGCGATTGAACTTATTTAGCTGAAGGCATTGCCTTTCTCTTCTCCAGAAATCTCTTCATCTTCTCGCTGTGGCTTCTCTTGCGATCTTCTGACCAGGTGATAGCTTGGATGGTCTGCAAAGCGGTGATATCGACTAATTCTCTGAACTTAGCTCTGTCTAGTACAATGCCATCTGTGATGCCTATTTCCTGAAGACCTTTCCCAACTTCCAGCAGTCAGGTGTTTTTAACTTTCATTGACAGGGCAAGGTTAAGAATCCTTTTGGTCAGTCTCTGTTGCCCATCCTGAGGATATGCCCATAAAATTTCAAACGTCTTTTCCTAAATGTGTCAGAGATTTTCTCCCATTGCTGGTATAAGTCTCGGGATTTTCTTTTTATCCATATTCCCCCTGTACAGACTGATCCAAAAAGTTTTCTTAGGATTTTCCTTTCTTGCATTTCCACATCTGTGATTAATGACCTGCCCCTAATAATCAGCCTTTCAGAAGAATATAGCGCTTCAGGATTGATTAAAGTCTTGTAATGCCGTGTTGTTTGTGTCTTCAGTCTTTTGACTGGTTTGATGCAGCTCCCCATGCCTCCCTGTCCTGAGTTAATCGTTTCATCTCTACATAGCTACCACACCCTACATCTGAGGCAATCTGTTTAACATTGGTCTACCCCTACAGTTCTTGTCCTCGACCCTTCCTTCCATAACTAAGCTTGCTATTCCTGGGTGTCTTAGTATCTGGCCTACCAACCTATCTCTTCTCTTCATTAGCTGTCGCCAGAAACATCTCTCCTCTCCTACTCGTCTTAATACCTCTTCGTTTGTAACCCTATCTACCCATCTGATCTTCATCATTCTCCTGTAACACCGCATTTCAAATGCTTCAATTCTCCTCTTTCCTGCTGCACCAATAGTCCAAGTTTCACTTCCATAGAGCGCCACGTTCCAGACAAAGGCTTTCAAAAATGATTTCCTCATACCTAAATCTATATTCGATGTCATCAGATTCCTTTTTTGTAGAAATTCTTTCCTTGCCTGAGCCAATCTACTTTTTATATCCTCTTTGCTTCGTCCATCACTGGTTATTCTGCTTCCTAAGTAACAGAAGTCTCCTACTTCCTTCAGCTTTTCATCTGCCAATTTGATCTCCATAGAGGTTTCTGAGTTATTTCGGCTGCATTCCAGTATTTTTGTTTTACATGTATTCAATTTCATCATGAATTCTTTCCGTAAGACTGAGTCCATACCATTCAAAAACTCATTCAAATCCTCAGGCTTGTCGGCAAAGATGACGATGTCATCAGCAAATCTCAGACATCTGCCGTAATTTTGCATTTTATTATTATTAATAATAATAATATTATAATATCTTCCTTTCTACATTTTCGAAGTAATCGATTCAGAAACATGCAATTAAAATACCGTGTAGGCCTACCCTATTTAGAAACGCATAGGTTAATTAGCCTGAAACGTATAGATATCATTTTGAATCCTTGTGGAGTAGGCTTACAAGCAGTGAGGACGTGGCCACACGTTGGGTGGTTAGCGTTTTCTCCGAGGGCGAGCCTAAATAAGCTCCTTTACGGAATATACAGCGCCCCTCATCCCCTCCCCCCTTAGCATGCATAAACGAGGGTGGAACGCTATTACATTAGTAGTTCGCAGAGGATGCACTAATTAGAGCGTGTTCAGTCAAAGGAAACAGTGGTGCCAGCACAAAACGAATTTAGAGATTTTTGGATAGATTCAGCCTTACCAGAGGCGATTCTTCCGCGAGGACGTGAGGATCATCCAACAGTCAGCTCTCATCTGTAACAGTTTTAAACAATTAAATTGATTGTTTTGTAAAATTGTCTTTGGGGTTACCTTGCGCGCCCTCTCGATAAGCTCTGTCTCACTGTCACTGTCAGTACTTGTAACTAGTACTACATTTCACCCCTAGATGGGTGAAGTGTGACCTTCAACGGAGTAGAAAGCTGAGGAAGCAAGCCCTGCATCCTCAAAGCAATTGTTTATAGCTTTAGAAATGCATGGGAGCCCTTAAGGGGGAAGGGGCAGGTTTGTTCTGTTTAATGGCGCTCTGAGGACGTCGACTGAGATCCTCAAGTCTCGCTATTGGTGGAATTTAAACCAACACTACGGGCAGATTGGTTACGATTTCGCACGGTCAGAATGGATGGTCTGTTTTCAGCGTGTGCACTTGGAGTGGTATTCGATTGTATTGTACTGTGTAATATGTTCGTAATGGTGCTGTGCGACTGAATTAGACTGAGTCAAATATTTCAATTTAACCCAGCTATAATAATTATCTTAAGTGAAGCCTATCATATTACGTCATACACATAAACATCAGTAGTCGCCACTGGGCCTCACAACTATTACCTACACTATGAGGAGGTGTCACTTACAGCTAAGTGATAGGGAGAGGAGACGACCTGTAAGACTTGACACTGGACACGGATTTTATAAAACCACTGGCAAAACTAGCGTGTGAGGAGATGGCCGTCTGTCAGTAGTCATGATTTTGAAAGGAGTTCGCCAAGGTTGTATTCATTTACCGTTGCTCTTCTGAACAACAGTCGACTTTTTGTCTCCATTAGTTCTGTCACAGCAAGGCGAAACGTCACATTTTAAGAATAACTTAGCATGCAATAATACCGCCAAGTCTTCAATAACGCCAATGATGACCACGGAATTATCAAAAGTGTGAAAAGACAGAATATTTTGTTTGTATCCAGGCAATTCAACGAAACTTTCTTAGTTAGGCTATATCTCTTATATTAAGTAAAACCTTTTTCGGACCGATTACTTAGCAGTTTTTGCTGTGTAAACGAAAATGTCAAGAAAAGCACTGGATGTGTTACGAGATACCTTTCCCGCTTTACTGACAGTTCCTAACTGTGCAATTATAACGGTTCAGTTTATCATTGTTGTTTCAAATTGATGCATTGCCTCCAGTTACAACTGCCAAAGGCTGATGTTAGAATGTTTAGACTGAACACAATATTTAATGAAAAATATACACCAAACGTTTTATAGAGACGACCGAATTACGCTTCTCATTACAAAATTAAAAATATATTGATATTTTTGAATATCTGTTCTATCGTTGGTACATATTTCAACTTTTAATTGAGGTCTTCATCAGCCAATATTGCTTATATCTAATTATTAAAACTAGTTTAACAATTACGAGTATTTATAAGACGAAATGGATATCCTTACAATTTTCATTTACATAAACTGTACGTTCCTTATTCATAAAAACTTCGAGTCCTGGTTTAGCGATAAAGTAGTTCACTAACAAAATAGTTTTTGAAGTTGGTGCATCTAAAACTGTATCAGTGCAGATTGCGAGGCTTGATGACACGACGGTCATCTCAACACTTATGAATATTGAAAACTGTAAGGATAAGCATTTCGTTATATAAATAATTGTTACACTAGTTTTAAGAATAATTATTAAGCGTATGATGCATACAATACAGTAATCGATATATATACATTTACAAAATAAACATTTTTTAGCATAAGGACCCTTCAATTATGGGATGCCAGGTCTTGAATCCATTCAAGAGCTTGTGGAGGGGCTGCATGGAGCTCTTCTAAGGTCCCAGAGTACATAATATAGAGGGCATTCCTGCACGATGTGTTTGATGGTTTGCACTTTATATCCACAATCACAACGAGGCGAGTCTATCCAACCCCACTGATGTAAGGTTGCTCTAGTTCGAGTAGTGCCACATCGAATTCTGTTGAAACGGGACCAGACAGCTCAAGGGAGATGGAATCCAGGTAGTTCGATGGTAGGATCAAGTACTTCAATTCGGCCACGAGGTGGAGAGGTGTCATTCAACTTTCCATGAATTTCGGGAGTCGAACGGAGCTGAAGTAAGTTCCATAGCCGTCTTGTAGGCTGGTATCCGTGATTCCAACCTGGATGTAGAAGGTTGATTGACGTCTTGGTGGATTGAAAGAACTTCGCTATTCATAATTGTGCGCCACAGGCGGGAAAGAGCTTGCTGTCTCCTGATGTGAGGAGGAACAATATTACACAGTACAGGTAGCCACTGTGAGGGAGTGCAATGTAGAGTGCCAGAGATAATCCGCATTGTCTGGCGGAGTTGAATATCAACCAGTTGGAAATGGGAGCTGTTCAACCATACGCCTGCACAGTATTCAGCTGGAGAGTAACTTATACGTCAGCCAAGACAGTAGTCTTGAGAGTGTTGGCATCAGCGCCCCATGGTGTTCCGGCTAACCTACTTAGTAGGTTATTACGGTTTTTTAATTTTGCTGCTGGTTTTGCAATATGCTGTCTGAAAGTTAATGCCCTGCCGAATATCACTGCTAAATATTTAGGGGAGCTGTTGTACTTTATATATTCCCGAACTTCACTCTAGGTTGGTAGTTAAGAATTAGATACTATATAATCAATTTGGCTGATAAAGACCTCAATGAAAAGTTGAAACATAAACCAACGATTGAATAGATATTGATAAGCGTTATATTTGAAGAGTTATCTCAATACATACGTCAAATACCAAACATTTCCTTACTTGGCAAATGTTATTGCTATATCACGACAGCTGTTCACCTCCCCTTCGTAGACCCCTGTCTCTACGCTGAACAATTTTCCCTACACCCTCCACGAGGAAGGACGCTGGTAGCTGATGAAACCAATCATGCAGTCCCAAACACTCTCCTTGCGACCATCACGTGTTTGGTCCACTGAGGACGTTCCTAAATGCTGATAGTTTCACTACCAATCATGTGGTTCGTGATGTTGTGGAAGAGTGGTTTCACCAATAACCAGCGTCCTTCCTCGCGGAGGGTGTAGGGAAAATTGTTAGCTTAGGAAGAGGTATCTGAGCAGTGGAGGTCGACTCCCTCCAACTATCATCTGTTTGTTAACGTTAAGATACACAGTAGTATACATTGAGCAATACATATTGTGCTTATTTCTAATCAACGGCCTTTGTTTCATTTGATCAACCATGATATAAGGACGAGCTCCGTAAACGGTTTCTCCATACATCTAGAGACACATACTGCGACTTCTGTTACCATCTGTAGGAAAACAACAGAAGTAAATGCATCCAAGCACTGCCGACTCAATGCGTTGCTTTGGTTCTTGTACAATCGATCTTAGACGTACGGAGGTGTGCAAATTATTTGACTAAACTAAACTAATGGATTTAAATCAGTCACAATTTTTCATCCAAAATCAATTCATTTTATTTTTATTATCCTACTTAGTGTCATTTTCTCCCTTAAGGTCTTACAACATTTCCCACAAGGAATTGCGTGGAGAAATTTCTGAAATTGGAGAATCTGAGGGAATCCTGAGATGGGTCAATTTTCTCTTTTTTCATTGACTTTGGAATATGCCCTCTAAATCAGGTGATTTTAATCCATGGCCAACGAATCTTTGAATAGAGTAGTTCAAGAGCAGGCTTCAAATCTTTCTGAAATAAATTTGCAAGAAAACTACAGTAAAATAACGTAATGAAAGACAAACAGTGTGACATTCTACATTAACAAGCCTCCTCAATCAGTGGAAATTCTAAAAGTCATTGTACTGTCAGTTTCTTAAGAGAAAATGTAATTAATACTATCGATTAATCATTTGAAACATGCATCGCAAACATTGTTACTGCATAAAGTCATAAGGAGACAAAATGAAATGTTCGAAAACTAGCATCGAGTCTAATAATTTGCACACCTCTGTAAGTTGCCACTTGAAGGGCTCACTGTCAAATTTGGGTCCATGTTTTAAACCACAATGTCAAGTTCCCCAGAATTAATTGTCAAGGTTGTATACTGTAAAAAGAAACCAACAGATCGAGTCGATTGTGTTTTGAAATGCAAGGGTGACAATAGATTTTCACAGCAAGAAACCGTTGATAAAGCGGGCAATCAATGCGAAACATCCAGTTTTCTTAAGGTGATTTTAGTGCAGATGGCAAACAACATTACTTTACTTTAATGTTCTCCTCATGCAGGTTGCCACAGACTGTGTGGGAATGGTGGTCGTGCTATTGTAGCCTTCCTTAGAACATGGCGTTAGCGCGAGCAATAACGGGACCTTATCACACCAGATCATCCATCCACCACGGCAGTTGCTACGGGATGAATGTGCTAACTTATTTCTTAAAACAAAAACGAAAAGCAACTCCAAAATTTTATCAAAGTGGCAGATAGTTATATTTACTCAAATAGGCTAACTAGCTTCCACACAAAGTTTCAAAATATGTTCTAAACACCAGCCAAACCCTGGAAAGATTTCTTGACATTTGCTTGTATCCCTCAATGGTCAAATATGGGTTGGGATATATTTTTAAAAAGCTTAATAATAATTAAGACCCGGATGTTCATGCAAAATCATATTTTTGCATATTAATGCACTTTTTTGTTATTTTGGCGCGATGCATCATATTTTTCTCCTTAGCCTGTTTAAGTGCATATCTCTGCTTGAGAACGCCGTATATAAAAATCTCATGTAATTTTTTTCAGGAATAGGGCATAACCCAGCTCTTTTGGGAACAATCGTGTTGACCGACTGAAAAGCACCAAACTTTTGCTTACTAAGGCAACACTGAAAAATGGCTCCAAACCCCACAAAGAGCGTATATTCTAATTTCCTGTTGTTTTGAAGCGCTTTTTGTAACTTTATGTTCTCAAAGTCGTACATTTCGATTCGGACTCCAAGAGTCCATCACTGAATAATACTGAAATTTATTTAATACCTAGTACGTTTCAGTCTAATTTGCAAGTTAATATTAATTATTTTTATTCAGCATTCATTATGTAAATATTGTAAAATTATTTTCATTTTAAAAATTCAGTGGCGTTTAAAATTGTATATCAGTTGGGTTATACTACATAATAACATAATTATTGATGGTCAACACTGGTAAGTTCCATAAAATAACACTTCTTACAATTTAGAACTGTTTCTTAGTCGATATATTTAAAAAGGTGTAGTTACATGTTCGTCTGTTCATATTTTCTTTCTATTCAAAATAGAAACGCTTAAGAGTACGGAGTGATCGTAATTGCCATAGTTAATTCATAGTGCATATTTTTTGAAACATTATGCTTATTTGACCAATAATTAGTGCATTTTAATACATATTTTTTTATTCATTTAATAGTGCATGAACTTCCGGACCTTAATAAAAATAATAATCCAAATACAGTATGTTAGAGAAATGTTTTGCTGGTGGCAGTAATAGTTTATAGTGCTAATATCTTCTATTAACTCACATTAATTATTCTCGTACTGACGTCCTTAGAAAGTTATCTCATTAAGAAGTGAAGATACGTTAACTCGCGTAATATGAGGGGACTGGGAGTCTAGGTCACAGCCTAACAGCGAGATTAGTTTCTCTCTAAGGGATTCCTCCATTTACTTAAAGCAATTGATGATGTGGGGCCTCATTTGAAGTTCCGAGGCATCATTCCTAATATTAATTTGATAGTATTCCAACATGCAATTTCAAAAACACGGCATGAAATGAATTGCTAGGGATTTGTAACCATATCCTCTCTAGTTTCTTTGGCGTTTTCTTTTCACGACTAGAAATTTAAACGCATTATTTTTAGAGGTTTTGGTGTCCGTGAATGTTCTGTAGGTGCTTACATGTAGGGTTATGAATTAGGAAGATGCCATATATTTTGCACCAAGAACAATTAGTCCATTTGTGTGGAATAAGTGAAGAAAATAGGAGGAGTACGATACTCAAAGCAGGGCATTGAACCATGGACCTATAGCACAATTCATGCTATGTCTGATCTTTCCTATGTCTATTGATCCCTTCCTTCTTTTATACGGTGTGAATGGATTATAGAACTGGGTGGAACATATATTGAAACTGTGTTTGAGAAACTAGCCATTAAAAAAACACTTGTTGAATTCTTCTTGTGAGAAATATAGACTGCCACAGTCTAAACTACAGGGTCATTTTCGTCTGTAAGGGCCTACGCAACACTGTCACCAAACAAGATAGTTCTTAGTGAAGTGTACATATATAATATAGGTGTGTGTTGAGAGGAATATCGAAGCAATAAAAGAGATATTTATCAAATTTCTTGTTTCATGTGATGAAGCTGTTGAACGAACGAACATTGGTGCGTGTTGTGTGAGAAAACTCTACAAGGGTAGATTCTGGTGATTGTAGGTTCATAACAAGAAGAAAAGAGAAATGTGCCAAGTACTCATTAATTTTTTTGGATCCGGGGTTTTATTTGGTTGTTGAGTGTTAATCAAATATGGATACTAACATTCGCTGTTGTGGGAGACGTTTACTTTAGGTTCTAGGTACAAATCTCACGGCTTCCTACTCTTTGAGCTTCCGTTCAATGTTTTAATGTTAAATAGATTAGGATGTGCCATCTTCAATCCTCTGGATTGTGGATTGTATTTCTCGACATTCTGAAACAATGTAGCCCTGTTAAATAGTTCTAGGCTTGGTATTTATTACCAGCAGAATAATCTGTAGGGCCTTGTATTTTCAAACACTTCCCTAACTTGAGGGCTGCCACAAGGACAAAGTGTATTACACATTATTATTTTTGTTTTTGTGTTTTAAAAGTTCAAAATGTACCATAAACAATAAGTGCAACATTTATGATAAACAATTATTATATTTATGCTATTCCTACGGGTGGTTCCGTAAAATGGCTATAGAACCTTTGAGAGTGGCTATAGAAATGTCTCGGAGAACATGTTGTGGAGGGTATACATGACTCCATAAGCTTACAAGAAACTTGGGAATTGTTCCTCCGGCTCCCACCATGACATATTTGATAGAGATGTGGTTCAAAGTACCGCTCAGTTGGTTCGTAAATTCTTCTTTTTGTATCGACCCCATAGATAGACCTGTGACACATAAATCGAATCGTTGAGTCGAAGATCACTTCGGTTTTCGACTGTGGCTTGATCACGATGATATCGATATATCTGTTGCTTCCTTCAGCAACCAAATTCTTCATAAAGTCCTCGTAGAAAGGTTTTATTTGTTCTTATTTCTTCTTAGTACCATGAGAATGGACTGAAGCTGAATGTCCAGAAAACCGTGTATATGGAGTGTGGGTCACCGACGCCTGGTACCATACTTGTAGGCAGTCAAGATCTTCAAAGAATCGACCAATTCAGGTATCTTGGCTCCTTGACTCGTTCAGATGGTGACACCCTCCCTGATGCCCGAGCTCGTGTGAGTGCCAGTTGGTTCAAATGGAAGGAGGTAACTGGAGTCCTCTTTGACCGCAGGATTCCCACCTATCTTAAGGCCAAGATTTACAAGACCGTCGTGCGCCCAGTCGCCCTCTACGGTTCTGAATGCTGGCCGGCCTCTGTTAAACACGAGCAAGCCCTGCATGTTATGGAGATGCGCATGCTTCGTTCGGTGCTTGGTATGACGCGGCTTGACCATATCAAGAATTGCGATGTCCGAGGGAGGATGGGAGTTGCGCCCATACAGGATAAAATGCGGGAGGCTCGTCTACGCTGGTACGGCCACATCATACGTAGTCACGAACAATCAGTGGCTAAAACTGCCTTGTGCCTCAACCCGGATGGCAAACGTCCTCGTGGGCGACCTAACAAGAGGTGGCTTGATCGCCTTAGAGAAGACATGCGACAAGTTAATCTGTGTCCGCATGATGCCCTTGACCGACAGAAATGGAGATTGGCATGTAAAGTAGCGGACCCTTCTCCAAAGCGGGACAAACGCTAGGAAGATGATGACCTGCTAATTGGTTAAATATTGAACCATGACAAATCTCAAGCCAAATACCTAAAGCTTGCAGTCGTTTAATGGTGGTGTGATTCCCAAGTTCAGTTCAAAGCAAACTGACCATTTTTTGGAACGCTTTAGATCCAGATCATGATTTCACAGTGTTTGCAAACAGTTTTTGCCTTCATTCTCTTAAAAGAGTGCAACAGAGATTTGTTGAGCTCGTGCTAAAATATGAATCGTCACTTGTCCATGATCTGAAGTATCATAAAGACATCGCCGAATACTAACTCTTCCTTTCATCCTGTCAACTCGCCAACTAATGAGCACAGGTGAGCTAAATCTTCAACATCACGTTACATTATATAGAATGTATCAAACGTTCTTGTTCACAATTCATTCGTGAATAGCGGGTGATGTTTGAAACATGTGCTATAGCAATTAGCACTAAGTGAGATAACTGTAAATTATCACCCCCTTTCCACATAGTCTAATGGGAATATAGCACTTCCGCCCGTCGAATGCTTCAGATCTTCTGCGTAAGTGTACCAAATTCATGTGTTTGGGCCACCTCTTTCATATGTGAGAACAACTTCAACATTGTTTGTAATCGATATTAATAGTTTGGTCTTTATGTCAACATTTTATTTTACAATATCTTTCACTTTTACATACTATTGGGTGAAAATATCCATCATAAAATTTCATTTGGATCCTTTCCAAAAATGCACATTTAAATAATGAGATTTCCAAATGTTCATTAGAAACAGAAACAGTCGCTAAACAATCCCAACTGTGCTTGGGATGAAACAATATCAGCTGTTGGCTGTCACTCCTCGCCACGTGTCTTCCCTGGCCAAGTGGAGGGAGGGTTGTTCAGAAAAAGATCATATTTTCACTGCTCGAGATGTCAAAAGTAAAGGAGTTGTTCATGATTCACTCAAAGGAAAGCCTAGTTCCTGATAAAAGCAGTACTGTGCTCGAGTATGCCAAGTGCTTCTCTTACTGTTGTTGTTGTTGTTTGAGTCTTCAGTCTTTTGACTGGTTTGATGCAGCTTTCCATGCCTCCCTGTCCTGAGCTAATCGTTTCATCTCTACATAGCTACCACACCCTACATCCGAGGCAATCTGTTTAACATATTCTAACCTTGGTCTACCCCTACAGTTCTTGTCCTCGACCCTTCCTTCCATAACTAAGCTTGCTATTCCTGGGTGTCTTAGTAAGTGTCCTACCAACCTATCTCTTCTCTTCATTAGCAGTCGCCAGAAACATCTCTCCTCTCCCACTCGCCTTAATACCTCTTCGTTTTTAACCCTATCTACCCATCTGATCTTCATCATTCTCCTGTAACACCACATTTCAAATACTTCAATTCTCCTCTTTTCTGCTGCACCAATAGTCCAAGTTTCACTTCCATAGAGCGCCACGTTCCAGACAAAGGCTTTCAAAAATGACTTCCTAATACCTAAATCTATATTCGATGTCAACAGATTCCTTTTTTGTAGAAAGGCTTTCCTTGCCTGAGCCAACCTACTTTTTATATCCTCTTTGCTTCGTCCATCACTGGTAATTCTGCTTCCTAAGTAACAAACTTCTCCTACTTCCTTCAGCTTTTCACCTGCCAATTTGATCTCCATAGAGGTTTCTGATTTATTTCGGCTGCATTCCAGTATTTTTGTTTTACATTTATTAATTTTCATCATGAATTCCTTCCGTAAGACGGAATCCATGCCATTCAAAAACTCATTCAAATCCTCAGGCTTGTCGGCCAAGATGACGATGTCATCAGCAAATCTCAGAGTTGAAATTATTTCTCCTTGAACCTTCACTCCCACTTTAATTTTTTCTCCAATTTCCTTCATATCTTGTTCAATGTAAAGATTGAAAAGTATGGGTGATAAGTTGCAGCCTTGCCTTACACCTTTCTGAATACCAGCTTCTCTCTCATGTCCTTCAGCTCGAATGACTGCTGTCTGGTTTCTGTATAGATTGTTTATCACCCTCCTTCTCTTACTGGTGGCTCGCTATACTCTCTGATAACATGAAAGTTGTCGGGTCTTAACACAATAGTCAAGTTCAATGGTTCATGAAGGAAGGTTTATGTTTAGTTTTCATTAGCGTTAATACGTGAAAGGAAGCTACTGTATAGAGAAGAACGTGTAATACCGTAGCTGATACATTTGGAAGCCGTGAGAATTTCATGTACTGTTATTGATATCCAAAACCAGAACTCATGCTCAGCGTGGGAAACTGCTGTCAAATTTTAAATTTCTTTCTTTCCCTCATGACTGTTAAAATAAGATACCAAAGTAAACGCATCAAGATGTTTACAACAGCCTAGTGTAATAGGGATTGGGTTATGGAGATGGTGTATTGGATAGCACTATATTAACCACTTACTGTCTGTGATTAACCCTTTATCTACATCCTCTAGGACTGGGATGAACATAGCATTTGTGATGCAAAAGTTGACGAGCTATGTAAACATACGCAGTCAGGAGTGATGAGCAGTTAAATGGCTGATTGGAGGAGGATTAACAATGAAAGTCATTAGCAAACAGGACGAGGACGTATCTCACATAGCTACTTCTGTAGTAACTTTCAGAGAGAAATAATCTCAAATGATATAGTATGAAATAAGAGTGGACATTTCTTTACCAGATTGTTGTAAAATTTGAATTTCTACTTTTGCTATGTGTGTATCAATAGCCGTACATTAATCTAGATGTTATTCTTTTCAATACCTAAAGAATATGCTTAATCAAACAATGCGGTATAATATTAATTAAAATTGGTTCTAAGTTAGTGAAACACTCAACAGAATATTATCATCAGATTTATGACATATTTGACTGTTAAAGTTTGCAGTTCTGCTAACAATTAAAAATACAGGCCATGCACATTGCACAATCAGCTTTCCCCAGGCCTTGACTTTGAAATAATCGGTATAAATCCCCGTACTAGTTTCGAACAATGTGTAAAAATAGTTTTAATACAGATTTAATAACTATGGAGTTTATTAATTCAGAGTCCCAGTCAATCAAGTACGAATATTTTTAGATGAACGAGGTATGATAACTTTTTAACTTACGAAATATACTGTAGTAAGCGTATATTTGAAGAACCGTAAACCGTAAATAGATATGTAAACTGTAAACAGTAGTAGCCTGAAGATATCCACGTATGGGATGAAATCTAAAACCTAATTTAGTGGTATAAGTTTCATTTGTTTGATGTTGTATGTGCGTCACTGTGGACTCTTTAAATGCTGTACAGCCTCACATATTTGTAATGGAAATGCTCTAAACAGTGTATTCTTGATTCACATTGCAGTATTGTAAGTTAGTTATTGGTGGGGTGGAACAGCGAGGTCATCTGCCCCTTGTGTATCAGATGCGTACGTTAATAAAGTATATTTTATTTTATTACATTTTATTATATTATATTTCATTTTATTTCTTTATAATACGATATGATATGATATATGATATATGATATGATATGATATGATATGATATGATATGATATGATTTGATTTGATTTGATTTGATTTGATTTGATTTGATTTGATTTGATTTGATTTGATTTGATTTGATTTGATTTGATTTGATTTGATTTGATTTGATTTGATTTGATTTGATTTGATTTGATTTGATTTGATTTGATTTGATTTGATTTGATCTGATCTGATTCTATTTTATTTTATTTTATTTTATTTTACTTTATTTTAATATATTATATTATAATTTATTTATGTTTTTTGTTGTTGTTGTTTTTTTTGTTTTTTTTTATTTGAGTATAGGATATGTTAATCCCGCTGTAATGATTTGATACTGGTACCTTTATCTCGCGACAGTGGACCATACGGTGGACCATGTGTAAATGATAAAATATCAAGTCTAAGTCACAATTTTAAAGGGAGGTTAATATAACTACAAAACATTACTGAAATAGACACTGCGTGCCATCAATACTTCAATAGAAGTTACTAGATTGCTTATATGAAAAGGTTTCAATGTGGTATCCTGAAGACGTCAACTCGGCAGAACGAAAATGTTAACCTACTTCAAATCTCTACTCTCCATAAGAAGAGTCCTTGGTGTATGTTGACTAACGTTTCTTCGTGCAATGCGACTCTAGTAACATGCTGTTATATATTTCGGAGGCGCTTGAATTTATTGTGTCACACTTTTGAACACCATAGCAAAGATAGGAGTTAACATTAACAATTTTCAGCACTGGTAAGGAAACTTCCATTGTCTTTACTGAGATGTTTCTCGTCCTGGTCTGTCAATGACGATAAATTTTCCTGTACTTCATAGAGTTCAATACACATTTCTTGAGTATTTCACAGTTAAACACTGATGGAATTCACTGCTTGCGACCCTATCTACCTTTAACTTACTTTAATATAATACTGTAACTAAACAATTAACAGGTAAAACGTGTAACATAAAATGAAACCCAGCCAAAAAGTCTCTTGCAATCCTAACTCTAGTGCCTTATTCTCCTTTGTGACGTCACATCTATATTGTGGACATTGTAGATATCCGCCGGAAGTATTGATTAAGAAAACCAAGGAGACGAAGGGTAAAAATAAAATAAAAATACTTGCTCATACAAGAGCAGCTGAAAGTAAGAATGTACTGTTTTTAATAGCTGGAAAAATAGGTATGGGGATGTTGGGACGACTGCAGTGTAGTAATCAAATATGGTCTGTTATCCTCTGTTATCCATATTGAATATTACATCACACATTTGAACGAGAGGTTGGTTGATTCCAAAATATATCTCAAGTATTCTTGAGCCATTGCTGAAGTTGATCTGTTTTAATTTGCTTACGAGTTACCGAGAAGTTAGTATTACTGAAGTACTCCTTATCTAGAACTAACCCATGTGGCTTGGGCATTCAGTACTTGTGAATGCCTCAGGGACGCCATCTTTGAGTGTCAGTTTACACAGGTGTGTGTCTCCAAGTGTTGCCGGTATTTTTTTGGTGAGCCTGATATTGCAGGGTTATTTATCACCATCTGTGTAGTTCAAGGTGTGTGAAGTGTTAGGAGAGTTGTCACCTTATGAGAACAATCATTTCATACACAATGAGTGATGAAGTAAGGAGGAAGTTGTAGTCTTCCGAGAGCTATTAAGGGTGGATCAGGTCAAAATCACCACTCAGAATACCAATTCTTACCCTAAAGACATAGCATTAATACCAGAGATTTCTGAGATGAATACTTTTGCCTCATATAATTAATACCCATTATCTGCAATTCACATTTACACCACAAATTAATTTTAAAATAAAGTAAACCTGAACTGGAAAGAGTCGAAATTGGCAGAAGGTTTTCTTTTTAAATTTTCAGTAATTGATGTATGCTAAAAAAGAACTAGCGAATGCCCCGTTGCGTTTATAAAAGCTCAAAAACTATTGGGCGGATCTTGCAGCTGCCACAACTTTGCTAGGCCGGGATCCCCTACAGTGCATTAAAATCCTAAATAATCCCGCCAGGAATTGAACGGACGTCATCCCCATATGATCGATTAGTGTTTTATTAGCGAAGGACACGCCAAGGCTGGAAGAGTTCTGCGGCATTAGTGCATTCGAAGCAATAACATGAATGTTCTTAGGCCTATTGTTATTATTTAAGAAATGGTGAAGTATCTTTCTTTGTGTGTCCAATCCAGACAGGCCTCATTTTGGAGACACATGACTTCAGTCTAATGATAGAAAGGTGGAGAAATGTAGCCTTTGCCCCGAGATGATTTCCATTAGAAGTGAGATTCCATGGAGAATGAATGTGATGTTAGAGATATGTGAGTGATATTTTGCTGAATGCAGAAGCTTTTAGAGGTTTTTGCGAAATAATTTAGGTAAAGAGTTAAATGTATTACACTGCAGTCGTCGTTTGTTCTGTAGTTTTAGGATCTCTTCTCAGATCTATGGGGTACACTGTGTCCTTTCTTTGTGTTTTGTGTGTGCCCGCTTGCTGATGTCTCAGGGAAGTTCACAACTTGATGAAGTTTCGGAAATGTGAGAAATTTAGTCATCAATGTTCATGTTGTCTTACATATCGTAGCATTAGAGGGACATTGTATCTATCATTTACAAGATGACGTAGTAGCACTGGGTCTGTCTTAATACATTATATCGTAAGATTGATTCGTAGAGGATCAATCTACAAACACTTATCTGCGATATTTTCTCACATTTTTTGTATATTTGTTTCTCTGTTAGCCAATGCCAGAATGTTATACAAAGGTTTTCATAACGACGAACGTAATTTTTTTTGTCGTAAATATCGTCTAAATGAAATAATATTATTCATTTCTAAGACTAGTGTGTCGATGTTTTAGTCAGCCTGCTATTTTACGTACTACCAAGGGCTTGTGTTCTGCTACAGAAAGTTTCCTTCTATTGATAAAGTGGACTAATGCAATAGTCAGGCAAGTGCGGCCTTTGACAGTATTTTACGAGACCACTTCATAACATTAGTTGATGCTTGAAGATTGCTATTGTATTAGTTCTATTATCGTTTATCTTAACGGCTGAGGGGACACGTTGCTCTGATCACGCATCACCCCGAAATCTGCAGGCCATATGTCTGAACAGCCCTTAATCAGCTGTAGAGTCACGTTCTATTTCTTCATCTACTTGGACGAATTCTGGTATTCATCACGTGTCGCTAAACCTACACAAATTTGCAATGTGATGAATTAATTCATATTTCCTTAACACCCACTTCTTTGTCCCTCGAACTATTTTACATTTCAGTCTTAAATCCATCTGTGGTCAATTCCGCTTGGTATAAAGTTTATCTTACTCGTTGATAACTGCGAGAGGATGTGGGTACAATATCTAGGCTACTTACACACGAATTTGATAACAGTAACCGTTAGGAATCTATAGACACTACTTGAAATTATAACGTAAACATTCACGTATTTCTTTAGGTTTAAAGGCAGAAATTCCCAGAAATGTCAATTTCAATATCTCACTTTGATTTCCAAAATTTCCTCTAGATGATACGTCAGTAAGCGGGCACAGTTTAGTGTTTCAATCTAAAACTTTGAGAATAAAACACGTTTGAGTGGCTACAGATGTTTATTTCCTTCGTGTGGGCACATTTTTGATAACAAAGCACATGATAATTAACTGGAATTTCTATGAGAAAATAATATGGTGTAATTCGGTTCTGAAAAGAGCGGTAACTGTTTTCATTAAATAAAAAATTCTACTTCTTTAAGGTGGTTAAATTAAAAAGAAAATGTGTGTGAGAAAACATAACTATTTTAAATTATATCTAATGTTTTATTGTTCAGAATACCAGTTTGTTTTACAAGTGTGATTAAAATAGCTGAAAGAGGACAGCAGCAGCAGCAACAACAACAACAGCATGGAAAATGGAATCAAAATGTCATTTTCTGCGAAGCGATTGCATATATAGCTTTTTACTTTACTATCACGTGGTAGTAAGAGAACATTTTTTGTACATGAACTCCTACATGTGTAAAATATTATGTATTAAGCTAGTGTGCATAAATACCAAGTAATAAAGAGAAGTTGAATTTTTTCAATGTGACTTTTATTTTTTGCAAATTACTTTCAAATTACTTTCCCTACTGATATTTTTGTTCTATCCTACCGTGAGTAGGGGGAAATAATTCCTCTCTTGTTTTGGAAATAAGGAAGGTAGCATGAAAGTGTGATTTTTGTTCCTATGCTATTTACGTTGTGTTAATAGTAATCCCTCATTCACTGGAATTGCACTATCCCCATTGCATTGTTCACAATGGAAGCCTTTGACTGTTAGGTTGGTAATTGTACAGATGGTACAAGGTATGTCTGACGCATACGGAACTCGAACTCGTGACCTCTGGCTTTACACTACCAAGTACTGGGTAATAAAGCGAGGTTGTTTTTTTTTTCAATATGACTTTCATTTAAAACAAACCGTATTCAAATTACTTCCAAACTCATGTTTTTTGTTCTGTCCTACTGTGTGGTGATAGAACAGGGGATATCCATACCGTAGCGCTTCTACTTCGTAACAATGCGTTCTTTTCGAGATTCAGTTCTCATTGGTGAGTCTGGCTGCGTGGCTCAGGGGTAACGTTCTCGCTTGCTGAGCCCAAGGTTGCAGGTTCGAAACCTGGCGCAGTCAGCTGGCATTTGAGGGTGCGCAAATGCGAGGGAGCCGTGTCAGTACATTTACTGGCACGTTAAAGATCCCCTTCGGGGCAAAATTACGGCACCCCGGCGTCTCTAAAAGCCAGTGTAGTTAAAAGGGACGTAAAACCAATAACATTATTATCTCATTGGTGAAAGATATGTGTGAAGCCAGCCAATGATGGCTTGGACCTCCATGGCCACGCTGAAGACAAATGGAGGCGTTCAGCTATTGGGATGTGTATTTTTCACTAAACCAAACCAAAGGATACTGTGATAGTCCAAGTTTATATGCCGACAACACAAGAGGTTGATGAAGAGTTAGAGAAATGTTATGAAGATCTAAATGAACTTATAGCTAAAATAAAGGGAGAAGAAAACCTTATTTTAGTTGGTGACTGGAATGTAATTGTCGGAGAAGGAACTGAAGGAAATGTTGTTGGTAAATACGGATTGGGGAGAAGAAATGAGAGAGGCGAGAGAGTTGTAGAGTTTTGTATACAGCATAAATTAGTTGTAACGAATACTATATTCCAACACCATCCAAGGAGGAGATACACTTGGAAAGCTCCGGGAGACCTAAGAAGGGCCCAAATAGTCTACATATTAGTAAAGGAAAGATTTAAGAACCAGGTGAAAGATAGTAGAAGTTACCCTGGAGCTGATGTCGACAGCGACCATAACCCAGTCGTCATACGCTGTGAATTAAAGTTCAAAAGATTAAAGCAGAAAGAAAATAAACATTGGGATATTTCTAAGCTTAAAGATGAGTCCACTCAAATACTCTATATGGATGAAACAAACAATAACATAAGAGATATTGAAGAACACTTGGCAGTAGAAAAGAAGTGGATCAAAATAAAGAAGAGCATTTTAGACTCAACAGAAACTGTTTTAGGAAAAAAGTAAAAGAAAATAGGAAAGAGTTGATAAGTCAAGAAGTTGTGGATAAGATAAAGGAAAGAAGACAGTGTAAAAACTACAATGATGATGATGAAAAGCAAAAATACAAGACCTTAAGAAACAAGATAAATAAGCGGGCAAAACAAGACAAGGAACAGCATTTAATGGGAATCTGTGCAGGCATAAATAACAACATGAAATCTGGACAAATAGATATGGCCTATAAAGATATTAAGAGGTTCTTTGAAACAAGGAAGCCAAAAACAATGAGCATTGAGGACAAAGATGGGAAGTTAATATATGATGACGAAATGATATGAAAATATGGAAAGAATATTTGGAACAACTATGAAGTGGAAACTGTGTTAACTTGCCCATTGAGAAAGAAGATGAAATAACAGAGGAAGACTTGTGGGCACCTATTATGGAAGAAGAGTTTGAGAAGGCGTTGCAGGACCTCAAAGGAAAGAAAGCTCTTGGAGTTGATAACATACCAGGAGAACTATTGAAACAATCAGGTGACAAGTTAAAAAAGGAACTGTACAACTTAATATGTACTATTTACAAGACTGGATAATTGCCTGAAGACTTTGTGAAATGCATAATAGCACCTATTCCTAAAAAATCAAATGCAAGGTCATGTAAACAATACAGAACATTAAGTCTGGTGTGTCATGCATCAAAAATAGTCACCAGAATTATTATGAAGAGAATAGAAAAACAAATCGATGAAAACCTATCTGATGATCAATTTGGTTTTAGGAAAGGAGTAGGAACAAGAGAAGCAATCTTAGCATTGAGGCAAGTGATAGAGAAGCAGATGAAGAAAGGTAAACCTACCTTCTTAGCGTTCGTCGACCTTAAAAGGCGTTTGACAATGTGAACTGGAATGTTCTATTCAGCATTCTTCATCAAACAGGTATCAACTTTAGAGACAGAAGACTCATCTACAATATCTATAAGCAAGAAATTGGAATAGTTGGTTGTGGTAGCAAGGAAGAAACAGCACACATCAGAAAGGGTGTACGGCAAGGTTGTTCCCTTCCCCCATACCTATTCAATATATATGTACAAAAGGCGATCGACCAAGTAAGAGAAGAATTTGCCACAGGAGTGAATATTCATGGAGAAAAATTTGACATGATAAGGTTTGCTGATGACATAGCGCTAATTGCAGAAAGTGAAGAAGACTTACAAAAGATCCAGAGCAAGATGGACAAAATAATGGAGGTAGAATTTAATATGAGAATAAATACAAATAAAACAAAAATTTTGGTCTGCAGTAGACATGGCGAAACCCAGACATCAATAGAGTTAAGAAATGAAAAGATACAAGAAGTTAATGAGTTTAATTATCTGGGAAGTAAAATAACGAATGATGGAAGAAGCAGCAGAGAGATATTAAGTAGGATTGCCCAAGCCAAGAACGCTTTCTATAAAAAGAAGAACCTATTTACTGCAAGGAACGTAAGTCTTGATGTGAGGAAACAAATGTTGAAGACCTATGTATGGAGCGTCGCGCTGTATGGCAGCGAATCTTGGACAATAGGAGAGAGAGAGAGAGGAAAAGACTACTAGCATTTGAAACCTGGTGCTATAGAAGGATTATGAAAATCAGTTGCAAAGGAATGGTCACAAATGAGGAAGTCTTCAGAAGAGTGGGAGAGAGAAGATGCTTCCTTAAATATTTAAAAAGAAGAAGGAATCACCTCGTGGGCCACATACTGCGACACAATGGACTGATTAAGCTTATAATCGAGGGAACAGTAGACGGCAAGAATTGTAGAGGAAGACCCAGACTGGAGTACATGAGTCAAATACTGAAAGATATGGGTTGTGGCTCATACTGTGAACAGAAGAGGAAGACTGAGAGACGGGAAGAATGGCAAGCTGCTGCCAACCAGCCTCACGGCTGTTCCACAGAGAGAGATTTTTCAATCACAGTAATTTGAGTGAATCCTTATGAATTTTGTCCATCACCATAAGTCACCATTAAAATTATACACACTGGCATATATTTCAAGTTTCGTGCTCTAATTATCATCATCTTCACTTCCTTTTTTCAGCTTCCTGGGTCGGGTTGTAAAATAAAGACCTCCGCCGTTGCCTGTCCCTCCACCACTCCTCTCCTTTTCGATGTGTAACATCTTTTCACTCGGTTGCTGGATATTTTTGTGGGAGTGATTTTGAAAAATGGGACGGAAGTGGATCGGAACGATCGAGCTGGCACCAGAAGTGTGCTAGCTGGCAGTGGTGGATCGAACGGAAGTGTAAGACGCACTGCCAACTCGATCGATCGATCCAGCTGGCAGTGGTAAGAGAAACAATGAGCGCGCGGTGTCGGAAATTAATACCATGACGTACTCTCGGCCATGTGGAATGTATATGACATACTGAACGGTAAACGCTCATGCGAACTCTGGTGTCAAGTGATTGAAACAAAGCACATGGTACATGTTCGAAGTCTTCGTATCAGTATTTAAATGGTAAAATGCCTTAATATCAAACATTGTAAGTAGTCGGCATTGCCGGTATTATGTTTCTGCACAATGGCTATTCAAATATTAACCCACATAACGGTAATGCAGTCATCAATATAATATAATCGTTGTGGTTATACGAGAATTGAGCAAGCCTTCATGAACTATTGCTGAATACATTCTCTTTACTCACAAGAGGGCCTATTCATAAGGCATTTTAAACTCAATTTCACGCAGGGACATTATCGAAACAAGCAAAATATAAATGAAACTTAATTCCGTAATGCAGTATTATTGGAACGTGGAAATAAGTCACCATCTTGTGCATAATATTTGCGTAGTCGAAATAGCCGTGGGGTTAGCGCCTATGACTGTGAATCTAGAGTTCTGGGGTTCGAATCCTGGACGGGGTAGATATTTTTGCTACCAGATTATCATTTTAAACGATATTTATCATATCAATATGACTCATTCAAACAGAATCCAAATGAAATTACGTGTTGGTCTGTGAATCAAGAGGACTGGTTTATAGGGAATTTATGGTTATGAGCGGTGTCGCGTCTATTAATCTAGTTGATCCATATCGTATTCTTTATTTAGGCTAGTGCTGGTGGAAGCTACAAATCATCTAATAAAATGAGTTCCGTATTATAAACTACACTCCCTTTTACAATAGATTAATATTTGTGCCAATAATAGTATAAAATACCGGTGTATCAACAATTTCACGTGAGGTTTCTTCTATGTCAGATGTTACACATCATTTGCACCTACTGTAAGGCTCGTAATTTTTAGCCTACTTTTCACATTTTGCAAAAATGAGGAAAAAGTAGACTTATGAGATCGGGCAAATGTGTGTCTGTCTGTCTGTCTGTCTGTCCATCTGTCTGTCTGTCTGTCTGTCCTTCTGTCTGTCTGGCTGTGTGTGTGCCCCCCCCCCTATCAACTCCTAAACGGCTGAAGCAATCGAAACAAAATTTGGTAGGAGTAAAGATATATACCTGAATATCTCACGGCCATATTTGAAAATGATGTCAGTGTTACCAACTGCTAAAAAATCACAATTGAAATTTGAGCTCCATGTTGGATATCTTGGAAGGTATGAATGGGAGCTATTTCAAAATTCGCACACGTATAGATAATAATATTGCAGTTTAATTTCCAGGAGGCCATACATGGCAGTGTTGCCAAAATGATTATAAGCCTGCTGATAGGTCCAATTTTTAAATGCATATAACATCTACACTATCAATTGGAATTCAACCAAATTTCGTATGTTGTATATGTACATAACCAGATATGACTGAGCGTATTCTTAAGACCCACCAGGGCTGCCAACTGTTAATAAATGCTCCTAATTTATTTTATCCAAATACCAATATATCAGAAAGTATGCAAGCCGACAGCTTCAAACTATGCACACGAATATTACCTGACATTCTATATTAATTTGGAGTAACTTATGTACGTCAGTACTACCAACATGATTCTAAGCCTGCTGACAGGTCCAACTTTAAATACATGTAACGTCTATACTATCAATTGTATTTCAATCAAATTTCTTATGTGCAATGTGTACCATAACAGATATTACTATGCGCATTCTTAGGAGCAACCAGGGCTGCCAACTGTTAATAAATGCTGTATCTATTCGTTTTTCTTAATATCAATATATCAGAAAGTATGCAAGCCAACAGCTCTAAACTTTGCACACGTATAGTACCTGGCATTCTAGATGAATTTGGAGTAACTAATATACGTCAGTGCTGCCAACATGATTCTAAGCCTGCTGATAGGCCCAATTTTAAAATGCAAGTAACTTCAATACTAACTAATGGATTTCATTCAAAATTGGCACAACAATAGATCATATTATTTCAGATTATTTCTGACCAATACATGCATGACATTGTTGCCAACATGATTTTACGCGCGCTGTTAGATACAATGTTTAACTGCATGTAACGTCCATGCTATTCATTGGACTTCAACCAAATTTTGTATTCTGTACCTTAAGAGATGGAACTAAGAATATATTCAGTCATCAGGGCTGCCAACTGTGGAGCTCTATTATGCTACATTACGCCAGGTATACAGTATTTCGAACTAATTAGAAATTTCGATATTAGCAACTTAATTTCGTCATTATTCTAGATAGGTTCATATACTGTAGAATAATCATTGGCATGAAAAGTAGGCTCTTTAGTTCTTACGGAACTTCTTGTTAAAGTACCTCTTCAGATTTTCTTTCCCTCTTCTCTATGCACTCCCAGACTGTATCCGTCCATCTCTTTCGGGGTCTTCCTCGCAGTCTCTTCCCTGTCATATTTTCGGAGAAAGCTTTCTTTGGTACTGTCTCCTCTTCCATCCTCATCATGTGACCATACCACTTTAACTTTGTTGTTTCTATCCTGTCCTGCAGCTTCAAGATTCCTGTCCATTTCCTTATCTTTTCATTCCTAACACTATCTCTTGTGGTCTTGCCTTCAATGCCTCATCTCAGCTGCTTGTATTCTACCCTCCTCTCTTTTTGTAGTAGTCCATGCTCCAGCTGCAAATGTTAGTATAGGCTCGTAATAGGTTGAATATAGTACCCTTTTACATTTCTTTGGGACGTTACGGTTCCAAAGAAACCCCTTACACTCTGATAAAAATTGCTTGAATTTTGTATTCTCCTTCCAATTTCCTCCTTTAGCCTTCAATCCTTGCGATCACACTTCCCAGATACTTAAAACTCTTAACCACTTCTAGACTTTTCCCCATTTACTTTTATAGTTCCTCTTTATATTACCATTGTCTTACTCTTCTCTCTGCTTAATTTGATCCCAAATTTCTCTAACTCTTGATTCCAAGCCTCTGCTTGCGCTTGCACTTCCTTTTCGTCCTCACCCCATATGACTATATCATCGACAAACAACATGGCCTCGCGCCCCCAATCTCTGTTTCACATTCTTGTGCATTACATCCATGACTATGGTAAGCAGTAGGGGGGACCATACACTTCCCTGTCGATGACCTGCTTCATGCTCGAAATTCCATGTAAAAGTTTTCTTATGTGAACCCTATTTGATTCCAAATTTAAACAAGATGTTCAGGAAAGAACATATAGCCTACTTTCTCCTAAATGCATGGGTATTGTTATAACTCTTTGTCCTTTTCAAGGAGTATGATTGAATGTTGGTTGTAGTAGATTGTTGAAATACAACGTGCTATAGGGATATTAAACATGAATATGAGGTGCCCTTTGCTAGTGCTACCACTGTACCAAATTTCGTTCAATTCGGTTTCACCGTGTTTGAATTGATAGGGGGAATCGATTTGCACACATACTTGGCCACCATCTGCAAACTATTGGGCTGATGTTCTTGCAGTTTGGTCAGAATATGTTTCCCACATAAAGATATGGTGTTGCAAAATTTGGTAGAGACTAGATTATTAGGTTGGTCGTAATTACAATTTAACTTTTAACATTAGGGTGGCCGCGATTACGTTTCCGTCAAGATAGCGGTGATATAAAACATGACACTGAGGTGCCCTTTGCTAGTGCTACCTCTGTACCAAATTTCGTACCATTCGGTTTCACCGTGTTCGAATTGATAAGGGGAATCGATTTTCACACAAAGATGGCCGCCATCCGCAAAATATTAGGCTAATGACCTATTAGTTTGGTCAAAGGATGCTCCCTCCATAAAGGTATGTTGTTGCAAAGTTTGGTAGAGATCGGATGGTTATGTTAGTCGTAATTTGATTTAAGCTTTAAACATTTGTGTGGCCGCCATTACGTTTCTGTCAATATGGCGGCGATATAAATCATGACACTGAGATGCCCTTTACTAGTGCTATCTCTGTACCAAATTTCGTTCCATTCGGTTTCACCGTGTTTGAATTAATAGGGGGAATCGATTTTGACACAAAGATGGCCGCCATCCGCAAACTATTAGCCGAATGACCTATTAGATTGGTTAAAGGATGCTCCCTCCATAAAGGTATGTAGTTGCAAAATTTGGTAGAGATCGGATGATTAGGTTAATCGTAAGTTGATTTAAGCTTTGAACATTCGTGTGGCCGCCATTACGTTTCAGTCAAGATGGCGGCGATATAAAACAAGACACTGAGGTGCCCTTTGCTAGTGCTACCTCTGTACCAAATTTCGTTCCATTCGGTTCCTCCGTGTTCGAATTAATAGGGGGAATCAATTTTGACATAAAGATGGCCGCCATCCGCAAACTATTAGGCTAATAACCTACTAGATTGGTCAAAGGATGCTCCCTCCATAAGGGTATGTTGTTGCAAAGTTTGGTAGAGATCGGATGGTTATATTAGTCGTAATTTAACTTAAGATTTGAACATTTGTGTGGCTGCCATTACGTTTCTGTCAATATTGCGGCAATATAAAACATGACCCTGAGATGCCCTTTGCTAGTGCTACCTTTGTACCAAATTTCGTTCAATTCGCATTCACCGTGTTCGAATTGATAGGTGGGGACCGACATTCAGAGTACACACACTCACACACACAGACTCACACACACAGACTCACACACACACATACGCACACACAGACAGACACACTTTTTTCGCCCTGTGTTGGTCTCATAAGTCTACTTTTTGCAAAAATCGAAAGTAGGCTAAAAATGATACAATTTAAGCTTACGTGTCAGATAACGTAATCACTTGACTTGACGTTCAACGCGAAATCCTTTTTAAGTGCAAATTTCAATGCTCATTATGTTTAACATATGACACACCTGCTCTCTTGGCGAACTTCTACTAGGACAGAAAAGATGAAGTAGGCTAATCTGTTTGCAGCTAAAAGCAGTTTGAGACACAAATAGCAGTCAGGTAAGTCCATGTTAATTTATAATTCTATCCTACCATATGGCCTTTTCATTACCATGTTTTCCTTCAATTTAGCTTGTGATGAGGTGGCACCAGAACACGTTGGAACACTGGATAAGACTATAACATACCAATTCCTGACACTCCTTGATTAAACAGGGATATCCAGACAACAGCGCTCCTAGCGCATAGGCTTACAGGCTCATTCCTCTCGAGATTATAATTATTATAGCCTAGGCTAGCGGTTCTCAACCTGTGGTACGCAAAACATTTCAGGGGGTACGCGGCAGGCCATCCTTCTACTCGATCCACATGCGCAGTGAGCTTCGTGCCGTTACTACTGTGTAAGTTATTTACGGCGCGTGTATTTGAACTCCACAAAGAATTGCATATTTTCTTTACCGAGCACAAATCTAATTTATCATCAGTACTCAATGACTTTGGTTGGCTTTTAAAATTGGCCTATTTAAGTGATATTTAAAAAAACTGAACATTTGGAATAAGTGTATACAAGGTTTCTGATATGTTCTATGATGAAATGAAAACTAACGCAATGCTTGCAAAAATCACCCTTTGGGAAAAGGAACTGTAAAACAAAAACTGTGAGACTTTTGAGAGATTGAATTCACTTTTGAAAGAAAACGAAGAAAGCATATCTGACTGGACTGACCTTACAACTCAAATGGGACATCACCTGAACTCATTGAAGACCCACATAAAGCAATACTTCCCACCTACAGACAAAATATTGGATTGGATACGTGACTCCTTTAGTTTTGATGTTACAGAAATTTCTAGCAATCTGACTACTTCCCAGAAAGAAGAACTAATCGAACTGTCGTGTGATCCAACATTAAATAATAAATATTTGAAAGTTGCATTGTTAAATTTTTGGATCAGTGTTGGAAAGGAATACAAAGAACTTTCAATTATTGCTGTAAAGGTTCTTATTGGATTTTCTTATACATAGGCCTACTTATGTGAAAGGGGGTTTTCGAGTTTGGTTGGTTGGTTGGTTGGTTCCTTAGTTTAGGGGCTGCGACAACGCGGTCATGTAGCCCCGTGTACTTTGGGTGTGTGTAGAATCTGTCTGATAACCGGTGTTAATTGTGATGACTGTATTAGTGTGTGTATCTGTTTTTTAATTCAACTAGAGACTGCAACTTTGAATTTTCAAATAGTTCCTACTTTTGCCGCCAAACGCCACCGTCAACGACTACTAGGCCTAGTTCAGAACTAGCTACCAGACGCCACCGCAGTCGGCTCTTGGCAACGAACGTAGCAACCTAAGAGCGTTGTTTACATCCTTAACCTATCCAATTTAGTTTCACACAGGTGTAATTAGTGGAAAGATCTTTAACATGCCATAAATCTATGACATGGGACCGCCGGCTTTACTTCCCCTCCGAAGGAAGGCATAACTTACTGAGGGATTTTTAACGCTCTTAAAAAATCCGACGGCTTCGGCCGGGTTTGAACCCGCTATCTTGGGCATAGAAGCTCAGCATGCTACCAACTACGCCACCGATTTTCGAGTTTAACTTACAGTATCTAAAAAGTAAGTATAGAAACAAGCTCAATGTTAAGGTTATATTTAACAAAGCTAGAGCCGAACATTGATCAACTGTGTAAAAAGAAACAAGCTCAACGTTCTCATTAACTTTTTGTAAAGTTATCCTACCCAGACGAATTGCTGAAATTTATCCTACTTTCCTTATATTTTGTTTTATTAAAATATCTTTCCTTATAAAATTACAAAGGTTAAACCATACTAACTGAAAACCTTTTACATTTTTAATAACCATTATTTCTACCTAAGAAAGGTTAGTAGGGTGTACGCAGGATGTTTATTTTTTAAAGGGGTGCGAGGGTTGAGAACCCCTGGCCTAGGCTAAGGAAAGCTCAATGGATATTTTTAGCTGGACATGCACATATCGATCTTAGTGTGCGGTTTAACTCACTTTCACTGCCATGTAGGGCAGGAGCGTAAGGGGGGAGCTGTGGGAGCTCCAGCCCCCCCCCCCCAAAAGCCAATAAAAATTGTGTTGATTTGGTAAGAGCATAAAATAATTGTAAATTTAGTTGTAACTCTAACCTTAACTTATTGGCTAAGTTATAAACAATATTAATATTAAAATTAGACTCCCTCGTGTCGTGACCCGGTTGTGCGGGTGAGACAAGGTAGTTCTCGTGAGGCCAGCCGAGCGGTGATGTTTGACCTGACGGGAGTATGTGGATGATTAGCCCCGGGAACTGAAAACTCCAGTAATTCGTCGCCCGTAAATGTAGATTTATTTACATGTGGCACCCTGTGCCGAGATATATACATTTGTACCCTCCTTCAGTATGGTAACTTCGTCTCTGAATAGTTTTCTCCAGCAGCAGTGTTAATACTTTTGGACATGAGTCCCTAAATCTGACTTAGCGATGAAACATAACTACCGGTACCTCTGTAGATGATAGATCAATCGGCATTGAGCTGCTCTGATTGACCGCTGCTGTATAACTTTACATGATCGTCTGACCAGTATGGATCTGTAGACAGGTCCGGATTTAAGAGTATGCCGCCTATAGGCTATGGTACATTTGCCGCCCCCTCTATAGTTGATATTTACTTAATACATTTGTTTTATACAACAAAAGGATAGAGTTCATTGAAGCTTTCATCTTTTTTAAACATAAAGTTCATTTAGTTTAGATGAAACTACAAATTTAACGGCTTCCATAATAAATGTTATAATGAAATTAGTTATCTACCGGTACCGTACTCGTTTTTTGTTAACATACTTCTTTTAAGATTCGTTAAAAGTGAAATGGGTTTCGAACTTAATTGATTAATTTGTTCTTGGATATCAGTGATCACTATTTTACACATATTTACACTATCTTTTGCGTAATTGAAAAACTGTGTTCAATTTGAATTAAGTTGTTCTACATGATGAAATGAAATTACACAAAATGTAGTTAATTACCGGTACTGGTTTATTTGTTGAAAAATATGCAAACTTCTCTAAAACAAGTCACCCTACGTAACCTTCGTGTTCAAATTTACACAGCTTTCTTACGAGATTTCTTAATGGCAAACTCGTTAATAATGTCCTCATATGAAAGTGTTTTTATTGTATTTGCCTCAATACAAAGTACCGGTAATGAAAGTGAGTTTAACCATATTTCAGAAATACTAGTTCGCAGATAGTTCGTAACTCTTCTAAGGCAGGAAGAACTGTATAAAGACTAAAAAATATTTTTTAGTAACTTCTATTCTTAAATTCGTACGGAAAATATTAACGTCTGAAATAAAGTAAAGTGCTTATATACTTTGTAGGTCTATTACGTTCACATAATGATTCACGTTCAAAAAAGCATATTAACAGACAACGGTACTGTGAATAACCTCCAAAGCTTCAAATGATAAAATAAAACCAAAATGTACTATTCACCTATTTAACGACAGTAGTAATCCAGCAATCTAGTTAAGTATTAGAGAAATCGACTGTTTTTCAAAAAAGTTTGAGATTTTTACCTGTTTGCTCCAATTAAGTCCCTCGGCCATCACAAAAGAATCTAACAAATTTAAGGAACGGAAAACAGAATCACTTACGTCATTTCTACTTAAAAAAAAAAAACGCCTAAGTTCTGTGATGTGGTTTGTTGCTTGGGCTGCATTCGGAACAGTTTTTTTTTTTTTGGGAACTTCCTCCACGAGTTCATCGCCAGATGCGTCGTCACCATCTTGCTTTTTCGGAGTTCAGTACATCGGTGATGATTTCTGCGTCAGTCAGCTCACCACAAACTGCGACATTTTCGACTTTTTACACGTAAAATCTTCGAATTATCCAAAATATAATTCGAATTAACCACGATGTTTTAGCATTGATTGTATATAAAATGCTAGGGACCAAGATAAAAATTCGAATTAAAGAAGATTTCGAATTATAGAAGTTCGAAATAGCCACGTTCCACTGTATTAATTTGTAAACAAAAGAACTGTTTAGGCTACCTTTCTGCATAAAAAATTGACAAATATTTGCCATTCATACTCCATAGACTATGATAGAAAATTCATTAAGTATAAAATATTATTTGTGTGTTGTGTTGTATTTGACAACTTTTGTTCGTATTCTCACTAATTATAGGCTGTATAAAATTAGAATTTTATAATTGACTCTAATCGAAAATAATTACACAAAGGTATATGCTCTAAGGTATTGGTTGATATTACTGGGTATTTTGCGGTGACAATCCCCTGAGAATACTCACAATATTCGAGGATAGTCAGCCTCCGCCCCGAAAAAGAATTGTACATACGCCCCTGATGTAGGGTGAACCAAACAAGTATTTCCGAGAACTAAATAGCCTATTTTCATTCTACTGGTCTCTTCCTTTAAAAACTCCTCCGCCTATTAGGATTTTCCATGTGACGTACTAAATACCATTTCGTACACGACCTATCTATACTAATATCATAGCGTATAGAAGAGAAAGTGACGCGACTTGTGGAGTTTGTATGGTCCAGCCACTAGGTGGCTCTAGCGTCGGCTAGCGCTGAGTGAGGACGGTATCAATACAAGCAGTTGAATGTTACTTTTCAGTAACTGAATGTTATCAGCTTACACTACGTTGTATTAGACAAGATGATCCAAATATAAAATTGTCCGCACTGAGTATATACAACGCTAACGTCCGTTGTGTTAATTATGAAACATCAGATTGCGTCACAGGTTCATATAATAAGGAAATAAAACATTCTGACGGGGGTCAAAATGTAACTGAATGTGTGAATATCGTAAAGCTACAGACCATTCACTACTGCACAAGTAAAGTAAATATAATATAATACAGTATAATGACAAACTCACCCATATAACTTATAGCTCTCAGTTGTCCGAAGCTTTGGACAGCTTACGCGATGATTTTCCAGACTTAGAAGTTGACTGCTCTTTCCTAATTTCTTTCGTACGAAAGAAAAAGCGCACTTCATGAAATGAAAAACGAGTTTTCCAATAAGGTCCAGTTTATGTTCCATACACCATCAAAAAATCACGGCCCTAAAACAATCTCATCAATGCTGTCCTAACACTCATAAAATATATTAACCCACAAATTTGAAAGGGAAGATAATTCCATTTCAACGACTACTTCGACCTGTAAAAGAATGTTGAAGACACTGTCAGACGGTTGAGTTAGGTAACTAAGGGCATTTATTGGGCCAAAGTCCTTTATATTAGTGAAAGTTGCAGCTGTTGTGTCTGTCGGCCTTTTCACTTTGAAGGGTTGTTGCACACTTCACACAGCTCATCCCTTTCCTTAGTTGCTTGACAATATACCCGGCTAGATAGTGTGGGACTGCACCAGGCTTCAAACTCCATCTCTTTCTCGCCATTTCGACTGCCTTTCCTTCTATAATGAAAGTGTCCGTTTTTATAAGGAAATTATCGGAGCAATGTTTGTCACATAGCCTGCATATGACTTACTTGACAATTTAATGTCTTTCCTCGGAATGGCCTTAGTCCATTTAAATAAATCATCTTCGGCTTTTGGAGGTCTAAAAAAGTGCCTACCTGTTGCAGATGACTTGTCGTGTGCAGATCGGCACCCGGGAACAAAACAACACGGCATATTCACTTACACAGTTTTGTTTGACGAATCTTACCAGGTTATAATTCACTCGACAGCACAAACGTAAAGAAATAAGTGTAAAGGCTTACAAATACTAAACACACCAGTGTCATAACGTATGTATTATTTCACTATCGCTTCTTGATCGCATACACTTTTCAACACCAAGAAATAAGGACTAAACACGGCAGCATTTCCATGTTTTCAAACTCGCGAGCGCTTAGAAAGTGTCTCCAGCCAGCCACAACCAACCGCTGCGCAGTCTACCGGCGGGCGCAGCAACTACCCATACTAAAGATACGGCAAACTCGGGAGTCGGCACACTTTCTCTTCTAAACGCTATGCTAATATAATAAAGCTGAAGAGTTAGTTTGTTTTCTTAAACGGGCAAATCTCTAGAACTACCAGTCGGATTCAAAAAATACTTTTTGTATATGATAGCCAGATTCAAGAGGAATAGTTTAGGCTATGTAGCATTATGCTACACCTCTCAGGTAACCTTAAAGATTGATTTTGTTCAGTAAGTCGGAAGAACAAGTGCTCCTGAACAGCTTCAATAATACCTACAGTAAGTCTATTGTTGCCAGGCACTGCAGGCTGCATCACGTCGCCCCTACCAATGTTCTGGTGCAGAATTGCGAGTTGCATATAAATTGCAGTCATGGGGACTAATTAGTACAAAAAGATTTCTTAGGCCCCTTAAAACAGTTACCATCATGACAATAGTATGCCTCTGTATAAGGGCGATGGTGTTGGTGCAGTATACTGAGGTTATCAGCTGCAATAAGCGTTGGTGCTCTCCGATCCTAATCCTTGAGCGCTCCAGTTCTGTAGTAGTATTCATTATCATCCATAAAACAAATAAATCCACCGGGCGAAGCCGGGAACTATGCTAGCGTTGTGATAATGTATAGTGCAACAATGCCAAACTCAAAACTCAACGTCTAGACATTTCCGACAAGAAATATAAAATATAAAATAATATTTTAAGAGAATATATTCATGCTACTGGTTGCGTGGCTCAGCGGTAATGTGCTCGCCTGCTGTCCCCAAGGTTGCAGGATCGAATCCTGGCGTAGTCAGTTGGCATTTGAAGGTACGCAAATGTGAGTGAGGCGTGTCAGTAGATTTACTGGCACGTTAAAGATCCCCTTCCGGGTAAAATACTGGCACCCCGGCATCTCTAAAAGCCGCAGTATTTAAAGAGACGTAAAACCAATAACATTATTATTATTGTCCAAGGTCCACAAATGAAACAGCAACAACAACAACAACATACCAAACATTACGTCGAGCACTAGAAAATATGAGCATACGTATATTCAATAATTTACGATAGCTGAAATAGAAAATTCGGGTAGATGACCATCGTGTTTGCCCCTTAATACAATCTCCACCACTACATTCAAAAATTATCTGCTAGAATAGATGCCGGTTCGTTGTTTGTTTCCTTAGTTTAGGGGCTGCGACAACGCGATCATGTAGCCCCGTGTACTTTGTCTGTATTTAGAATCTGTCTGATAACTGGTGTTAATTGTGATGACTATATTAGTGTGTTATCTGTTTTTGATTCAAGTAAGGACTGCAGACGATATTTTCAAGTAGTTCCTACTTTTGCTACCCAATCCTACCATCCACGACACCTAGCTGTGGACTTGGCTACTACTAGATGCCATCTCAACCAGCGCCTGGTGACGAACGTTGTAACTTAAGAGCATTAATAAAATCTAACCTACAAATTTTGCTTCACACAAATTTAGAGGAAGGTTCTTTTACATGCCATAAATCTATGACATGGGCCCGTCAGCTTTACTCCCCCTCCGAAGGAAGGCATACTGAAGAATATTAGCGCTCTTAAAATATCCGGGTTTGAACCCGCGACCTTGGGCATAGAAGCTCAGCATGCTACCAACTACGCCATCGAAGACTTCTGTAACAGGTAACGGGAGTTTATTTTAAGAAACGTCAAATGCACCTCTTCTATGATTTACGAACAGTGCGCTACAGAACTTAGTGTCATTAGAATTAGTTTAATGAATTTAATTCCGACGGTGTGTAGATAAAATTATTGTTGTGAATCTAATTTCACCAAAAAAACGACAAACTTGTTCTCACCTTGTTTAACAAAACGTTATTGTCAGCGACGTTTCGATCGGCAGATCATTTTCAAGCTACAGAAAACATCACATTATCAGTCTCAATTGTACATCGTTTTTTTTTCAAATTACAGTAGAACGTCCTTTATCCGGACGTCAAACAACCGGAACGTCAATTATCCGGACGAGCAAAAAAAAAAAAATGTCGGAGCAGCGCGCGCTGCCTACATTAGTGAGTCGGTTCTCATTTACAATAGTTGTCTCGTAGCGTTTGCTTGATCTATAATGTTTCAACGTGTTACAGTAGCCTATGTAACTGTGCGTACTGTTGAAAAAATGACTTCTACGAGTGGCAAAAAGGAAAAACGAAATAGCAATATTTTATCGATTGAGAATAAGGTGGAGATCGTTAATGAACTGGATAAATGTGAGTCTGTGCAGCGTCTAATGAAAACTCACAGTGTTGGAAAATCCACAATATTTATGATGTGTAGAAACGAAAAGGTGAAATTTTGACTTATGCTTTGAAGTTAGATAGTGAAGAAGGGTCTAAAAAGAGAAAAAAAAACATGAGATAAGCTACGGATTGTAAAAATTGGAAGAAACGATGTACTTATTAGAAAGCGATGCACCTAAATCAGAAGCATGGTGATTCTCCCTATGAAATAAGCGCATGTTCGATTATCCGGAAAAATCGTTATCGGGAACACTTTCAGTCCCAATTAGTCTGGATACACGACGTTCTACTGCATATAATAGATAGCCACAAGGCTGACTGACTCACTCATTCACTGAAATAAATGTTTACCCACTTCCAGATGAGTTACAAACTTGATATTTGGCAAAAACACTCCTTTCACCTTGCAACCAACAGAAAAATTCCAAAAAGGTACATTATTAAATTGTCAACCCTACAAAAGTCTAATAAAATAGGGAGAAGCTACAAATCTCCGGTAATATCTCTGAGTGTGATATTGTGCATGGCCTATTTTGTAGACAATAATACATTACATCTCTTTTGCCTCTTGCTATTTCATCATACGACGTTTAATTAGGGAGTTATTAATGATTTTGTACTTTTTGACCGAAAGTTTTCTCTGAGTGTGATATTCCACACGGCCTATGTTGTAGACAATAACACATTACATCTTTTTTTGTCTCTTGCTATTTCATCATACGACGTTTAATTACGGAGTTATTAATGATTTTGTACTTTTTGGCCGAAATTGTTCAATGTCCCACGAATAACTTAAAAATTGATTCGAATGAAATTTCAAAAAATAGTTTTTTTAATACTTTTATTATATTTTTTACGTCTTGTAGGGTCGGAAACCAATAAGATATTTTGATGTATTTTTTCGTCCCATGCATTTTTGGTTTCAGGTGATAGAATTATTTTCCACTAGGACCCATGGTTATATCTATATACCGGTACTATAAAGCCACAAGGCTCACTGATTCACTCACTGACTCACTGACTGACATAAATGTTTACCCATTTCCAAATGAGTTACAAACTTGATATTTGGCAAAAACACTCCTTTCACCTTGCAACCAACGGGAAAATTCCGAAAAGTAACATTTTCAATTTTCAACCGGAAAAAGTAAGAAACAAAATAGGGGATGCAACAAATCTCCCGTAATATGCCTTTGTGTAATATCGTATATGGTCTCTGTTGTAGACAATAACATTTTACATCTTTCTTGTCTCTTGATATTTCATCATACGACAAATAATAAGGGAGTTATTAATGATTTTGTACTTTTTGACCGAAATTTTCTAAGTCCCACGAATAACTTAAAAATTGATTCGAATAAAATTTCATAAAATAGGTTTTTTTAATACTTTTATTATATTTTTTACGTCTCGTAGGGTCGGAAAACAACATGATATTTTGATGTTTTTTTTCGTCCCATGCATTTTTGGTTTCAGGTGATAGAATTATTTTCCACTAGGACCCATGCTTATATCTATACTAGCAGAAGTACCCATTCTTCGAACGGTCTTCGGTATTAATAACCAGATGTTATCAATTGAGCTACTGTTGCAATGTTTAGGGGCTTGGAACCAATTTGTTGGCAAAGAAAAATTATTAGTTAAAAAGTGCTCTCAAACTAAATTTACCTAACGTGTTCTTCCTGGCGTGAAAATAAAATTGAAAACCTCGTAGATGAATCACAATACACGTCACATTCGAACTGACCCTAATCGTTGTGTCAAGTGCCCAACTACAGGAAGACCCCTTTTATAAATTATAAAGGCTTGTGGTGCATGAAAATTCAGTTTTTTTTAGCCTCCAATGGCCCAAATTCCTAAAATCAGCAAAAAACAGTCTACTATTTCACATCAGGAATTTTTGAAAATAATGTTGCTGTTTGGAGATATAATAGACCTTCTGTACGACATATCGCACGTGTAAGTCGTGTGAAAAAAAAATCTAGGGTACTCCTTGAACCCCTTAAGCGCATTGATGAATTTTACAGTTTTAGTTGGTTCCGTGATAACCTTATAGCCATTTGCAACCTTCCACAGATTGTCTGGCTGCGTGGCTCAGGGGTAACGTTCTCGCTTGCTGATCCCAAGGTTGCAGGTTCGAAACCTGGCGCAGTCAGCTGGCATTTGAGGGTGCGCAAATGCGAGGGAGCCGTGTCAGTACATTTACTGGCACGTTAAAGATCCCCTTCGGGGCAAAATTCCGGCACCCCGGCGTCTCTAAAAGCCAGGGTAGTTAAAAGGGACGTAAAACCAATAACATTATTATTTATTATCCTTCCACGGAAATGTATTAAATGGAGTGGCATTATTTATTCCAGAAATAGATGGAAAGTTGGATGCCACCCCTTGAGATACTGTTGTCATGGTTAGTGGCTTGCAGTCCTTCTTTAGTTTATTAAATGAAATTAGTTTTCTGGGAATATCTAATAAACTGTTTGGATTAGAGCCTTAAAATATAGTTTTCGGGGACCCTTTACGGCTCTTGAGGGGCCCCGAGTTTTGTTTCTGACACCAAGAGTTTGAAAATGAGCTTTGTCTCCTCGTTGTAGGCCATAATAATGATAATAATTAAAAGAATAATAATAATATAACAATATAGGGATAGGGATATAATAGACTTTCCGGACCATACCCGCACGTGTAAATCGCGTTAAAAAATTCTAGATTACCCCTTGACCCCTTAAGCGCATTATATGTATTGATGAATATTTCAGCTTAATTTGGATCCATTATAACCTTATTGCCATTTGCAAACCTTCACAGTAATGTAATAAATGGAATTGCATTGCGTCTTACAGAAATAGATGGACCTCTGAGATTCTGTTGCCATTGTTACCGGCATGCATTCCTTCATTAATTTATTAAGTGAAATTAGTTTTTTGGGAATATCTCAAAAATTGTTGGTTTTAGGGCCTTAAAATGTGGTTTTCGGGGTCCTTTTAGGGCCCCCGAGTTTCGTTTCTCACATTGAGGGGCTGAAAATGAGCTTTGTCTTACGCTTATTTCAGCATGTATTTTAAGGGGGTAGGCCTCCTGTTATGAGAGGTACGGAGAAGAGTTACATCGATAATTAGTGTCGTGCCTCTGATGGATATCTGTATCAAATTTTTCGTTAATCCACCCAGCCGTTCTCGAGTTATAAGGACACAAAAAATTGTCCACAGACGAACAAACAGAAAAAATATATTTTTGCGTGCATCCGTCATAAAACAGTCTGAAACGGGCAAATAAGTCAAATTTCCGTAGAAATGCAGAAAAATCAGACAAACATTCATTTTTATATAATAGAGAAGGGATATAATAGACCGTCCGTACCACACCCGCACGTGTAAATCGCGTGAAAAAATTCTAGAGTACCCCTTGACCCCTTAAGCGCATTGTATGTATTAATAAATATTTCAGCGTTCTCAAGTTATAAGGACTCGAAGAAGTTGTCCACAGATAAACAGACAGACAGACAGACAGACAGACAGACAAAAAAATTATTTTTGCGCGCATCTGTCATAAAACAGCCTGAAACGCGCAAATATCGCAAATTTCCGTGGAAATTCAGAAAAAACAGACAAACTTTCATTTTTATATATAGAGAGATAATATATAGCCACAAGGCTGACTGACTGACTCACTCACTGACATAAATGTTTACCCACTTCCAAATGAGTTACAAAATTGATATTTGGCAAAAACACTCCTTTCACCTTGCAACCAACAGAAAAATTCCAAAAAGTACATTATTAAATTTTCAACCCTACAAAAGTTAAATAAAATAGGGAGAAGCTACAAATCTCCGGTATTATCTCTGAGTGTGATATTGTTCATGGCCTATGTTGTAGACAATAACACATTACATCTTATTTGCCTCTTGCTATTTCATCATACGACGATTAATTAGGGAGTCATTAATGATTTTGTACTTTTGGGCCAAAAGTTTTCTCTGAGTGTGATATTGTACATGACCTATGTTGTAGACAATAACACATAACATCTTTTTTGTCTCTTGCTATTTAATCAAACGACGTTTAATTAGGGAGTTTTAATGATTTTGTACTTTTTAGCCGAAAGTTTTCTCTGAGTGTGATATTGTACATGGCCTATGTTGTAGACAATAACACATTACATCTTTTTTGCCTCTTGTTATTTCATCATACGACGTTTAATTACGGAGTTATTAATGATTTTGATACTGGGCATATAAACTCATCATTAAAAATAAGAAGACACGTGTCTGAGGGTTTTTCGATGTGGTGTATATTATGAGGTGAAAGGGGTGAAAAGTGGGGGTTGAGGGATTCCTAACGGAGCGTGTATCTCTTAAACGACATAGGCGAGGAGTTTGAAACTCAGCGGAAAAAAATCAGCTTAAAAATAAGTAAATAGGTGTTTGACCGTTTTTTTTTCATAAATCCAATTTAAGGGGCCCATGGGGAGGGTGAAATTCTGGGGGAAAAAACCAGGTAATATGTAAAATTATACATGGCCTATGCTGTCGGCAATAACACATTACATCTTTTTTGTCTCTTGCTATTTCATCATACGACGAATACTTAGGGAGTTATTAATCATTTTGTACTTTTTGGCCGGAATTTTCTAAGTCTCAGGAATGACAAAAAAAATTGATTCGAATGAAATTTCAAAAAGTAGCTTTTTTAATACTTTTATTATATTTTTCACGTCTTTTAGGGTCCGAAACCAACATGATATTTTGATGTTTTTTTTCGTCCCATGCATTTTTGGTTTCAGGTGATAGAATTATTTTCCACTAGGACCCATGCTTATCTCTTATATAAAAACTAGTAGTTCCGTGAAGAATTATACAGCCTATTTTCATATACCCTACTCATGTTAATTGCCACTCTCAACATACAAAATTTCAGTTTAATTGTTGTAACAGATTCGTAGATATTGAGAACCGTCCAAATATTTCAGATCATCGCCAGGTTGGATTTTTATTTTTGTACTATTACATTAATATTATTGTGTACGTGTGGTATTCAAACTTCAATCGCATGATTAGAACACAACAAGTAAAAACGAGATTTTTAAATTACGCACAGCAGCCATCTTGTTATTATGCAAACAATTGAAATAAATTAGATGCCAGTGGATCAACATTTGTAAAAGCATTTAACGTGCAACGTTTCACGGCACTCGGATAGTTAATTCGCGAGAAACGTCCATTTAAATATTTATACTTCGCGTCGCCGCCATGTTGGATTTGTGCTCACCAGGTCACTGAAGTCCTATAGGTGAACATATGTTCATAGTCTCTATGAATATAAAAAAATCTGTTTGGTTGCTGTAAGAGATTCATAGATATTGAGAACCGTCTAAATATTTCGGAAGCTTGCCATTTAGGATTGTTATATGTATAGGCCATAGAGTTATGTAGACTACCATTCGAGGACAATTATTGCCTAGGTTCATTATTCAAACTTTCACTTCGATCGCATGATTACGACACAAGAAATAAAAACTTAATTTTAAAATTTCGCACAACCGCCATCTTGAGGTTATGTAAACAATTGAATTAAATTATATGGCAGTGCATTACAATCTGCAAAATCATTTACTGCACCACATTTCACTGCGCTCAGAGAGTTAAATCACGAGAAAAGTCTATTATAATATTTCAAATTCGCTTGGTCGCCATGTTCGTTTTGTACTTTACAGGTTTATGAAATAATCATAGGTAAACTTGTATCAGTGCCCTTTATCACCGTACAAAATTGCAGGGTGATATCTGTAATAGTTTCGGATATATAGAATATCAGAGAAATATTTCGCACAGCCGCCATATTGAGGTTATGTAAACAATTGAACTAAATTATACTCCAGTGCAATATAATGTTTATAAACATTTGCTGTACCAAGTTTCATTACGTTTGGATGGTGAAATCTTGAGAAAAGTCTATTTAAAAGTCTCAACTTCGCTTGGCCGCCATGTTCGTTTTGTAGTTAACATGTTTTTGAAAGTCTCATAGGTGAACTTCTAGTTGTGCTCTTTATCACCGTACACAATTTCAGGGCGATATCGGTAATAGTTTCGGAGATATTGAATGCTAGTGAAATATTTCGCACAGCCGCCATGTTGGATTGGTGAGACGTAACAAAATTTGAAGGGCACGATCGAGGTCGCCGGGAATAGTGCTATGAACTTACCGAGTTTCATTGAAATCGCTCCAGCCGTTTAGATTTTATTAGGGGGACACACACACACACCTCACACACACACACACACACACACGCACACACACACACGGACAAAAGGTGATCTCATAAGCCTATTTTTTCAAAATTGAAAATAGGCTAACAAGTGTCCTGACTGACTGACTGATTTAATGACTCACTGACTCATCATCGCCCAGCCAAAACTATTAAAGTTAGAAACATGAAATTTTGGGGATATGTTCGTGGTAAGTCGAAAACGCGCACTAAGGAAGGATTTTTGGATATTCAGGTTCTAAAGGGGTGTTAAGGGGGTAGACCTGCATTTCATTGAATAACAATATCTCCCGATTGGTTTCATTGGGGCATGTGATACTGGGCATATAAACTCATCATTATAAAAAAGAAGACACGTGTCTGAGGGTTTTTCGATGTGGTGTATATTATGAGGTGAAAGGGGTGAAAAGTGGGGGTTGAGGGATTCTTAACGGAGCGTGTATCTCTTAAACGACATAGGCGAGGAGTTTGAAACTCAGCGGAAAAAAATCAGCTTAAAAATAAGTAAATAGGTGTTTGACCGTTTTTTCATAAATCCAATTTAAGGGACCCATGGGGAGGGTGAAATTCTGGGGAAAAAAACAGGTAATATGTAAAATTATACATGGCCTATGTTGTAGACAATAACACATTACATCTTTTTTGTCTCTTGCTATTTCATCATACGACGAATACTTAGGGAGTTATTAATCATTTTGTACTTTTTGGCCGCAATTTTCTGTCTCAGGAATGACAAAAAAATTGATTCCAATGAAATTTCAGAAAGTAGCTTTTTTAATACTTTTATTATATTTTTCACGTCTTTTAGGGTCCGAAACCAACATGTTATTTTGATGTTTTTTTTCGTCCCATGCATTTTTGGTTTCAGGTGATAGAATTATTTTCCACTAGGATCCATGCCTATATCTACAGTAATAAATATTCTGTTACAATTCGTATATATACATGTATATACTGTACCCATGTGAGTAATCTCGAAGGTAAATATGCAGCTGCCTCCAGCTAGCATCAGGTCTCAGGCGCGTGCCGTTCCCCCAAATGAGCAGTGCATATTTTGGATTTGAGGCTATAAGGTAACAACTCTACAATAACAAGGCACAACTCTATTCTAAAACTTTAATTCAGTAAATGAAAATCATGGCTTCAAACACAAAAACAATCCCAAAACCAATAAAAACAAATCAAACAAAAATTTACTTCCACAATCCACAAATAATCAAAAATGAAATCATAATAAAGTCATATTAAACCAATAAGCTGTACCCTTATGTGAACTACATAAAGATATTCTAGTGCGCTGATGCACCTACGACTTCAATACAAACTGTACATTAACATAACAGTCATACAATGTGACTTCTCTAATATCACAAATTAATTATTCCTTAAACCTCTTGGTTTTAACAATTATGTGTGCCGTGCGTGTTTTGATTTTTCTCTTCTCACCAAACAAATGCTTTCATGCATTACCTATTCGGACGTTGCACCGCAATCAACGTGCAACTCCATAATTATGTAAGCTACCCCTCCACTTCCTCTATTTATATGGTTCCATTGCATGCTGTATGTGATTCCTACATAAAACGTTACGTTATAGCTGGTGTCGGATGGTACAATAGATTACCTCGCTCTCGTGGCGATTGGCATCTGGTAACTAACTTCAAAACTTGGTTTCAGTGACAGTACAAATACATCATCTAACTATTCGTCAGATAGCTAAAATAATGAACCATCAGGATATTCTATAATTATCCATGTGTTCCTAAACCACATGGCTACATTACTCAACATAACAATCTTTCATTATATGTCATTTACCAGGGTCTAGAATCTGTCCCTTTCAACTCGCCTTGACGGCTCGAGTTTAGACTGCAGACCCTCGGCTAGGGGAGTCCGCACACAATAGAAAGTGGGATGGGTGTTCCACCAATTACCTCGACCCTCCTTAAAGGTTTTGAATGCTTTCCTCTCTAAGCAGTAAAGATTTACAAGACAAATACTGTTGTCTGACCGACACATATATCCCAAAGGATCTTACTTGACTATTATGCAAGCAGGTATTGAATGAGCTTTTATAATTACTCCTACACTGTGCCCGTTTAGACCGGAGTCCGCACGACCACATATGCATTTTACCAATAATCAGTCAGCACGAGAATCAAAGTATCCCGGAGCGCCAGATGGGTTAAAGCAAATCGCAAAAACGACATCAAATTTATAAAAATGCTTTGCTGATTTTTGGCTCAATGCAACAATAAGGATAGAAGGAGATTTAATGGGGTAAGACACATCTGGTAAAATTATCTCAGTTTATTTAAAGTTAAAATCTGACTGCAAGAATAATGCTCAAAGCAGCATCATCCACGTGTGGCGATCCACACTCTTATTTACACACAATATACAGAAATCTTCCAAACACATTTGACAATCTTTTTGAAAACACAAGTCTGATTGTTAGTCCTGTGGACTGTGTTCCAAAATTATTAACATTTTATTCCAGTGCAAAATGAATTGTCCATACTGGAAATAACGTAGATCACTGTTTGACTATTTACATGGTATTAACACTCGTAGAATAAATGTTTATAGAATTTCTTAGACTTTCATTTGTTTTCCAGCTTTCAAAAATATATCGTTGAAACTATTATTATCATCGTAGCAACACAAATTATTAACACATATTAACAACATCTGAAAAGTATTTGACCATTGAGCATAGCATCGAAGAACTGTGCGAAGCACAACAACAATTAATTGTTCTTCTGACATTAAACATTCGAGAAGTGACTCGATTATGAACTTCAAGTTCCAAACAAAACATATGATTTCTGAATCATCAACTTGATCAATAAATGGTTGAACCATTCAATTATTAGATTTTCCACTTGGAATTATTATGAAAAAAATATTTATATTTATGGCCATTTCTAGCAACTTTCACAACTTGCAATTCTTCGACAGAATGCGGAAATTAGAATTGTAGTTTTATAATGAATTCATTTAGTTCATGGCACTAGGATTGAAAATATCCTTCAAATTATTCGTGGTTAAAGAATTATTTTTTTAATTGGCAGTGGCCCATTCTACTATCTGTGTAAGAACACAATATTACAAAAACAACGGCAAAGGTCTTCCTCTGAAGAAGAATGAACTACTATCATGACTAATCCGGGTTCTAGCAAAATCAAAGTCTAAATGGAATTCGAAAACAAGGTTGAAATAAGAACTGATGGTTTCAAAGAAATAACCTTCGGGTTATTCATACGACGAAATGTGTGGCTCCAATACTCCTCCTATAAACCTGAGCCATCGAACCTGCTATTTGATTGATGCTCGAAAAAACCTTCATTCCTGCGACTTAACATGCGCACCTGGGAATGGCATTTCAACTACTCCACACACATAAATGATCTTCCCAAAATTTATACAATAAATCAAGCCTCTGCTTGTTATCAACACTGGAAGATTAATAAACTGACAAGTTTATTTTATTTTACCATTCAGTTCAACCCGTGAATTTACCATACTCATGAAAAGCTTCATTTCACTTTCGAAGTGTATTTACGTCATGATTTTATATAAATACAAAAATCCTATTTGATACAAATATCAATTGCTTCCCGTTTCATGCCTCTCCGTGTTATATGAAACATATACTTTGCTCATTGCAAATATCAACTGTTCAACCAGAACAGAAATGTTGGTTGAATGCGGGCATGCGCTAACCACTCTCCTTCGTAAACTCTCCTGTTCCAAACTAGAAATGTTTCAACTACTTCATAGGCTCTTTCTCAATACATATGATTATTATAAAATATAATATCCAAGAATTATTTAGAAAAATTATGAAAATTATTATTATTATTATTAGTGGATTATTATTATTATTATTATTACAAATATGTTTAATTATCATCTCATTATGTGAGAATCCACATGTTCGAACCTTCGAATATGGAAAAAAAATATCCATTCCTCAACAAAAATAAATTTAACTTTTACAGTTACATCGGCTGATTACCGTGATTTCCCAAAAATATGAAAAATTTAAATAAATGCTCAAAATGCTCGGTCATCGATCCTAAACTGTTCTGAGTGCTGAAAATGCTCAGAATAAATCTAACAAGTCTTGCGTAAATCATTACAAGCTTTAAATACGACGAAAAAAATGTGTTGGTCATCTGCAGAAAAATAGTTTGTTCCAATTAGCTAAGCATAAAATAATTCAAATGTGGCTTACATTTCTTGATGTTCTTGAAGTGTAGTAAACCTGGTCTATACCAGATTTATCCGTAGACATGCCCTATCGGACAAGCACGTATAATCCTTGTATCGGCCGCCATTGTAGACCCACAAATCGTCTAGTCAGACATAGTGGTAGTATCTCTCGACGTTTTAAATGACTGTAGTTCCATTTTAATATGGGCTTCTAACAAAGCCATAACAGTTTGTTTGAAAAGGGTCAGATCTAAGCGATCTCTTCTTAAATGTGTCAGTTGTAACCTAACTCACTGTAATCTCATCAGTACAAGAAAAACGTTGACAGTCTAAGCAGTTAACGGCTGTTCTGAAGATCGTTCCCTGGGCATGGTTTGTATATCACCATCTGCCATGCGCTAGACAACTTGCAGTTTCCCTTGCGTAGACTAATGAACGCCACCGTTATAGACTATTCTTCAATGTACTGACGGATCGAAGTGGTTAAATAGTTACGAAATATGAAAACTGACTTTAAATGGATCTAAACATCCAAGTATTAATTTACTATTGGATTGTGACAAATACTGTTTTCTAGACCAAGTCTAGCATATGTCCTTTTTGGAAATATAAATATTTCCACCAATGTCTGTAGAAATACAATCACCTCAGTGATTCTCCTCACCAGAAACTTACTAAGTTCCAACTCGTTTGCGCAGCACTTCTCGTGACTATCACGATTTGAAAAGTACTTCTTCGTAGACGTGGCAACCATGTGCCTTGGCTCAGCGTAGACGCAACTTGTTCGCCAAGTGCTTGTGATGAATTGAGCTAACTAAGCTTGCTCCAGCTTGCTTTTATACAAAAACGGTCAGGGTCACGCGTCATCGCCTGATATCTAAAAATCCTCATATCTCTTGAATTCCTGGTCCGATTTACTTGATATTAATTGCATTCTCTTTTATTTGGCCGTGCCAGTAATCTGATCCCAGTCTCAAGTCTCTGCTCCATAGTTAACTATTTAATCAATAAATAGTCTCCACCTCTGCTGTTACTCGCTACGTCATTTACCATCCAACTATCGGTAATTTCCTTCGAATGGCTTCGAGAAGCAATGTAGCGCGATATTCAAATATCCGAACTTTCAAACGCTGCTACAGCCTTTCCCTTGATATCTAGGTGTCTGAAACTTGGAATACCCATTCCTAGAGTTTGGCACATCCACCCCACACCTAGCAAAAAATAAAAATTGAAATATTTTTATTTTTCCTATCTACACATTAAATTATCTGGTTCTTGAATAATAGATCTTCAAATTCGAAGCATTATAAGTTCCCACGATGTTACCAGTTCGTGTATTAGCTACTTCATAGCTTCCGTTATTGTTTACTTCCACAATATTCAAAATCTTTAATTTTACCATTCCCCCGGGATTGTTGTGTTCCCGATGGACCTGGATCATTGGGCCTCTGCTCCACAAATTGTAAGGTATCTTGGTGTCTTGCTTCCAAGTTTTTCCTCGTGTCCTTGTTAAACTCTTCATTGGACTGACGAGTATCTACATTCCCTCTGTTATTATAGTTATTACCATAGGATCTTTTTTCCTGGTACCTTCCTTGAGTATCTCGTGGTCTTCTCCATCGAGTGTTGTATCGATTACCACCATCCGGTCTTGCATATGGTTTGTAACTGTATCTGTTACGGTATTGGTTCCATCCTCTCGTATTGGAATCTTCCCTCGGCGATTTTTCTTCTCGCTCCTCTCGAATCTCTCGAGGTGTCTGAGAATAACTGTCAGCCATAACAGCATACACAGCGTTATTACTCTCTCTTTTCTCCCTTCTGATGGAAGAATTGAGCGTTTGTATGATCCAGCTTTTGCAATACTTCATCAAACTGTTCCATATTGTAGATGTCAGCAGCGATCAAAGTCCTCTGGACGTCTGCTGGAAATTGTCGTATCAAAGCAGTAATCAACTCGTTATCTGGCATTGGCGGATCTAAATGTTGGAGTTTAGACAGCTGTCCAGAAAAGTATGTAGAGTATCGAGTAGGTTGTGACGTCGAGAATCTCTTCGAATACAACTCTGCTCTAACTTGCTGTTGGGTTTCAGGGGACCAAAACTTCTTCAATAACCCACGAGAAAACTCTTCAAAAGTATTTAGAGTGGATCTAAATGCTCTAAACCACAAAAGTGCGGGACCTTCCAAGAACTTCCCTATTACCCTGATCTGTCTTTCTTTAGGGATCTTAGAATCTTTCAGGTAATCACCTGCTTCTCTCAGAAATTCCACGGGTGTTACAGAATCTCGCCCTGAAAATTTAGAAGGCTTGTCTTCTATATTCTTAAACACAGTTATGGGGTTGGATTGAAATACTGTCCTGACCTCATCCTGTCTTTCAGTCTCTCTAGCTCCTCCTAGATTTATCTGTATCTGTTCCTTTCCCCTTACATTCGGCATTTTCAAAAGATGATCAGACTGTTTCTCATCCTTTATTTGAGTTTTCATAGCCTCAAGTTCCTTCTGGTTTTCTTCTGCCATCTTCTTGATTGCTTCAGTCTCCTTACAATTGTCTTTAACATCAATGGATATCTGGTTCATAACAGCCTCATGACTTTTCAATGACCCTGTCATATCTGATATGTCCTTCTGAGTTGCTTGAATATCCTTGGCAATTACTTCAATGTGGGATGACAAAGATTCCCTAATCTCCTTGATTCCCTCTTGATTCTCCAGCTTGAGTGTGTCTTTTATTTCATTAACAACTGTGGTTTTAATCTCAGTTTGCAATTCATGAATCACTCCTTCTCTTATTTCTCCCATGACAAGTTCCTTGAATTGTTCCGTTAAACGCTGAACAACTAGAATTCCCATCTCGTTACTCTCCTTCTTCACTCTGACTTCCAGGTTGACCATGTCTTCACCAACTTTCCTAAGACCATGTTCTATCCTATCAGCTAAGCTTTGGGATCGAAGATCGGCATCGCGAAATTTATCGTCCATTAAACTTGCGTTAGTAGCTAATGAAGTTTCGAGCTCATGTGTTTTATCGCATAATTTATTCATTTTACTTTCAAGTGTCATTTTCAAAATTTCAGAATTCTCTTTAAATTTACTTTCCATTGAATTAAATTTACTGTTTAAATTTTCTTTTAAGTTATCTTTCAACCTGCTTTCTAACAAATCGGAATTTTCTTTGAGTTTATCCTCTAAACTTTCTTTCAAGTTATCTTTTAATTTATTTTCTAAAGAATCAGAATTTTCTTTAAGTTTATCATTCAAATTTTCTCTAAGTTTATTCTCTAAAGAATCAGAATTTTCTTTAAGTTTATCATCTAAACTTTCTTTCAAATTATCAGAATTTTCTTTAAGTTTATCATCTAAACTTTCTTTCAAACTATCAGAATTTTCTTTAAGTTTCTTTTCTAAAGCCTCAGTATTTTCTTTCATAATGGCTGCTACACGCAGTCCAGCCTGTTTCGAACTCTCCTCCAAACTCCTCATCATCCTCATCATTTCTTCCATAATTTCAATTATTCAAAACTTAGGGGTATACAACAGTGGCAAACACAAGCTTATAACTAGAACAAGAAATATGAATAGCTAATTGGAACACTATAATAAAATGAGATTTGTCCTAATATCGACGTGATGGAAAAACAAAATTCTCTACTTTTACGAATTACATTTACCATAATATCACAAGAAAAATATGCTAGTTCTCAAATATCCTCCACCTGGATTCTAATAATGTGTATCTCCAGTCATCGAACGTTTACTACTGAATTTACTTGACGCCCTAATGGTTAAGCCATTATCAAAAATAATCAAACCCATTCTAATTATTAACCAGTTAAATTATTAATTTTCCCACTAATTGGGTTTCCTACTAATTTATTCATCCAAACCAGACATCTCTCAACTCCCAAAATATTTCTATAAAAGTTATCACAATTTCAAATCGGCATGCGATTGACCATGTCTAAATCGGGACCCACGTTCGAAGCCATTTCTCTCTCTATCTTATTTTATGTGCCCGTTTAGACCGGAGTCCGCACGACCACATATGCATTTTACCAATAATCAGTCAGCACGAGAATCAAAGTATCCCGGAGCGCCAGATGGGTTAAAGCAAATCGCAAAAACGACATCAAATTTATAAAAATGCTTTGCTGATTTTTGGCTCAATGCAACAATAAGGATAGAAGGAGATTTAATGGGGTAAGACACATCTGGTAAAATTATCTCAGTTTATTTAAAGTTAAAATCTGACTGCAAGAATAATGCTCAAAGCAGCATCATCCACGTGTGGCGATCCACACTCTTATTTACACACAATATACAGAAATCTTCCAAACACATTTGACAATCTTTTTGAAAACACAAGTCCGATTGTTAGTCCTGTGGACTGTGTTCCAAAATTATTAACATTTTATTCCAGTGCAAAATGAATTGTCCATACTGGAAATAACGTAGATCACTGTTTGACTATTTACATGGTATTAACACTCGTAGAATAAATGTTTATAGAATTTCTTAGACTTTCATTTGTTTTCCAGCTTTCAAAAATATATCGTTGAAACTATTATTATCATCGTAGCAACACAAATTATTAACACATATTAACAACATCTGAAAAGTATTTGACCATTGAGCATAGCATCGAAGAACTGTGCGAAGCACAACAACAATTAATTGTTCTTCTGACATTAAACATTCGAGAAGTGACTCGATTATGAACTTCAAGTTCCAAACAAAACATATGATTTCTGAATCATCAACTTGATCAATAAATGGTTGAACCATTCAATTATTAGATTTTCCACTTGGAATTATTATGAAAAAAATATTTATATTTATGGCCATTTCTAGCAACTTTCACAACTTGCAATTCTTCGACAGAATGCGGAAATTAGAATTGTAGTTTTATAATGAATTCATTTAGTTCATGGCACTAGGATTGAAAATATCCTTCAAATTATTCGTGGTTAAAGAATTATTTTTTTAATTGGCAGTGGCCCATTCTACTATCTGTGTAAGAACACAATATTACAAAAACAACGGCAAAGGTCTTCCTCTGAAGAAGAATGAACTACTATCATGACTAATCCGGGTTCTAGCAAAATCAAAGTCTAAATGGAATTCGAAAACAAGGTTGAAATAAGAACTGATGGTTTCAAAGAAATAACCTTCGGGTTATTCATACGACGAAATGTGTGGCTCCAATACTCCTCCTATAAACCTGAGCCATCGAACCTGCTATTTGATTGATGCTCGAAAAAACCTTCATTCCTGCGACTTAACATGCGCACCTGGGAATGGCATTTCAACTACTCCACACACATAAATGATCTTCCCAAAATTTATACAATAAATCAAGCCTCTGCTTGTTATCAACACTGGAAGATTAATAAACTGACAAGTTTATTTTATTTTACCATTCAGTTCAACCCGTGAATTTACCATACTCATGAAAAGCTTCATTTCACTTTCGAAGTGTATTTACGTCATGATTTTATATAAATACAAAAATCCTATTTGATACAAATATCAATTGCTTCCCGTTTCATGCCTCTCCGTGTTATATGAAACATATACTTTGCTCATTGCAAATATCAACTGTTCAACCAGAACAGAAATGTTGGTTGAATGCGGGCATGCGCTAACCACTCTCCTTCGTAAACTCTCCTGTTCCAAACTAGAAATGTTTCAACTACTTCATAGGCTCTTTCTCAATACATATGATTATTATAAAATATAATATCCAAGAATTATTTAGAAAAATTATGAAAATTATTATTATTATTATTAGTGGATTATTATTATTATTATTATTATTACAAATATGTTTAATTATCATCTCATTATGTGAGAATCCACATGTTCGAACCTTCGAATATGGAAAAAAAATATCCATTCCTCAACAAAAATAAATTTAACTTTTACAGTTACATCGGCTGATTACCGTGATTTCCCAAAAATATGAAAAATTTAAATAAATGCTCAAAATGCTCGGTCATCGATCCTAAACTGTTCTGAGTGCTGAAAATGCTCAGAATAAATCTAACAAGTCTTGCGTAAATCATTACAAGCTTTAAATACGACGAAAAAAATGTGTTGGTCATCTGCAGAAAAATAGTTTGTTCCAATTAGCTAAGCATAAAATAATTCAAATGTGGCTTACATTTCTTGATGTTCTTGAAGTGTAGTAAACCTGGTCTATACCAGATTTATCCGTAGACATGCCCTATCGGACAAGCACGTATAATCCTTGTATCGGCCGCCATTGTAGACCCACAAATCGTCTAGTCAGACATAGTGGTAGTATCTCTCGACGTTTTAAATGACTGTAGTTCCATTTTAATATGGGCTTCTAACAAAGCCATAACTGTTTGAAAAGGGTCAGATCTAAGCGATCTCTTCTTAAATGTGTCAGTTGTAACCTAACTCACTGTAATCTCATCAGTACAAGAAAAACGTTGACAGTCTAAGCAGTTAACGGCTGTTCTGAAGATCGTTCCCTGGGCATGGTTTGTATATCACCATCTGCCATGCGCTAGACAACTTGCAGTTTCCCTTGCGTAGACTAATGAACGCCACCGTTATAGACTATTCTTCAATGTACTGACGGATCGAAGTGGTTAAATAGTTACGAAATATGAAAACTGACTTTAAATGGATCTAAACATCCAAGTATTAATTTACTATTGGATTGTGACAAATACTGTTTTCTAGACCAAGTCTAGCATATGTCCTTTTTGGAAATATAAATATTTCCACCAATGTCTGTAGAAATACAATCACCTCAGTGATTCTCCTCACCAGAAACTTACTAAGTTCCAACTCGTTTGCGCAGCACTTCTCGTGACTATCACGATTTGAAAAGTACTTCTTCGTAGACGTGGCAACCATGTGCCTTGGCTCAGCGTAGACGCAACTTGTTCGCCAAGTGCTTGTGATGAATTGAGCTAACTAAGCTTGCTCCAGCTTGCTTTTATACAAAAACGGTCAGGGTCACGCGTCATCGCCTGATATCTAAAAATCCTCATATCTCTTGAATTCCTGGTCCGATTTACTTGATATTAATTGCATTCTCTTTTATTTGGCCGTGCCAGTAATCTGATCCCAGTCTCAAGTCTCTGCTCCATAGTTAACTATTTAATCAATAAATAGTCTCCACCTCTGCTGTTACTCGCTACGTCATTTACCATCCAACTATCGGTAATTTCCTTCGAATGGCTTCGAGAAGCAATGTAGCGCGATATTCAAATATCCGAACTTTCAAACGCTGCTACAGCCTTTCCCTTGATATCTAGGTGTCTGAAACTTGGAATACCCATTCCTAGAGTTTGGCACATCCACCCCACACCTAGCAAAAAATAAAAATTGAAATATTTTTATTTTTCCTATCTACACATTAAATTATCTGGTTCTTGAATAATAGATCTTCAAATTCGAAGCATTATAAGTTCCCACGATGTTACCAGTTCGTGTATTAGCTACTTCATAGCTTCCGTTATTGTTTACTTCCACAATATTCAAAATCTTTAATTTTACCATTCCCCCGGGATTGTTGTGTTCCCGATGGACCTGGATCATTGGGCCTCTGCTCCACAAATTGTAAGGTATCTTGGTGTCTTGCTTCCAAGTTTTTCCTCGTGTCCTTGTTAAACTCTTCATTGGACTGACGAGTATCTACATTCCCTCTGTTATTATAGTTATTACCATAGGATCTTTTTTCCTGGTACCTTCCTTGAGTATCTCGTGGTCTTCTCCATCGAGTGTTGTATCGATTACCACCATCCGGTCTTGCATATGGTTTGTAACTGTATCTGTTACGGTATTGGTTCCATCCTCTCGTATTGGAATCTTCCCTCGGCGATTTTTCTTCTCGCTCCTCTCGAATCTCTCGAGGTGTCTGAGAATAACTGTCAGCCATAACAGCATACACAGCGTTATTACTCTCTCTTTACTCCCTTCTGATGGAAGAATTGAGCGTTTGTATGATCCAGCTTTTGCAATACTTCATCAAACTGTTCCATATTGTAGATGTCAGCAGCGATCAAAGTCCTCTGGACGTCTGCTGGAAATTGTCGTATCAAAGCAGTAATCAACTCGTTATCTGGCATTGGCGGATCTAAATGTTGGAGTTTAGACAGCTGTCCAGAAAAGTATGTAGAGTATCGAGTAGGTTGTGACGTCGAGAATCTCTTCGAATACAACTCTGCTCTAACTTGCTGTTGGGTTTCAGGGGACCAAAACTTCTTCAATAACCCACGAGAAAACTCTTCAAAAGTATTTAGAGTGGATCTAAATGCTCTAAACCACAAAAGTGCGGGACCTTCCAAGAACTTCCCTATTACCCTGATCTGTCTTTCTTTAGGGATCTTAGAATCTTTCAGGTAATCACCTGCTTCTCTCAGAAATTCCACGGGTGTTACAGAATCTCGCCCTGAAAATTTAGAAGGCTTGTCTTCTATATTCTTAAACACAGTTATGGGGTTGGATTGAAATACTGTCCTGACCTCATCCTGTCTTTCAGTCTCTCTAGCTCCTCCTAGATTTATCTGTATCTGTTCCTTTCCCCTTACATTCGGCATTTTCAAAAGATGATCAGACTGTTTCTCATCCTTTATTTGAGTTTTCATAGCCTCAAGTTCCTTCTGGTTTTCTTCTGCCATCTTCTTGATTGCTTCAGTCTCCTTACAATTGTCTTTAACATCAATGGATATCTGGTTCATAACAGCCTCATGACTTTTCAATGACCCTGTCATATCTGATATGTCCTTCTGAGTTGCTTGAATATCCTTGGCAATTACTTCAATGTGGGATGACAAAGATTCCCTAATCTCCTTGATTCCCTCTTGATTCTCCAGCTTGAGTGTGTCTTTTATTTCATTAACAACTGTGGTTTTAATCTCAGTTTGCAATTCATGAATCACTCCTTCTCTTATTTCTCCCATGAAAAGTTCCTTGAATTGTTCCGTTAAACGCTGAACAACTAGAATTCCCATCTCGTTACTCTCCTTCTTCACTCTGACTTCCAGGTTGACCATGTCTTCACCAACTTTCCTAAGACCATGTTCTATCCTATCAGCTAAGCTTTGGGATCGAAGATCGGCATCGCGAAATTTATCGTCCATTAAACTTGCGTTAGTAGCTAATGAAGTTTCGAGCTCATGTGTTTTATCGCATAATTTATTCATTTTACTTTCAAGTGTCATTTTCAAAATTTCAGAATTCTCTTTAAATTTACTTTCCATTGAATTAAATTTACTGTTTAAATTTTCTTTTAAGTTATCTTTCAACCTGCTTTCTAACAAATCGGAATTTTCTTTGAGTTTATCCTCTAAACTTTCTTTCAAGTTATCTTTTAATTTATTTTCTAAAGAATCAGAATTTTCTTTAAGTTTATCATTCAAATTTTCTCTAAGTTTATTCTCTAAAGAATCAGAATTTTCTTTAAGTTTATCATCTAAACTTTCTTTCAAATTATCAGAATTTTCTTTAAGTTTATCATCTAAACTTTCTTTCAAACTATCAGAATTTTCTTTAAGTTTCTTTTCTAAAGCCTCAGTATTTTCTTTCATAATGGCTGCTACACGCAGTCCAGCCTGTTTCGAACTCTCCTCCAAACTCCTCATCATCCTCATCATTTCTTCCATAATTTCAATTATTCAAAACTTAGGGGTATACAACAGTGGCAAACACAAGCTTATAACTAGAACAAGAAATATGAATAGCTAATTGGAACACTATAATAAAATGAGATTTGTCCTAATATCGACGTGATGGAAAAACAAAATTCTCTACTTTTACGAATTACATTTACCATAATATCACAAGAAAAATATGCTAGTTCTCAAATATCCTCCACCTGGATTCTAATAATGTGTATCTCCAGTCATCGAACGTTTACTACTGAATTTACTTGACGCCCTAATGGTTAAGCCATTATCAAAAATAATCAAACCCATTCTAATTATTAACCAGTTAAATTATTAATTTTCCCACTAATTGGGTTTCCTACTAATTTATTCATCCAAACCAGACATCTCTCAACTCCCAAAATATTTCTATAAAAGTTATCACAATTTCAAATCGGCATGCGATTGACCATGTCTAAATCGGGACCCACGTTCGAAGCCATTTCTCTCTCTATCTTATTTTATGTGCCCGTTTAGACCGGAGTCCGCACGACCACATATGCATTTTACCAATAATCAGTCAGCACGAGAATCAAAGTATCCCGGAGCGCCAGATGGGTTAAAGCAAATCGCAAAAACGACATCAAATTTATAAAAATGCTTTGCTGATTTTTGGCTCAATGCAACAATAAGGATAGAAGGAGATTTAATGGGGTAAGACACATCTGGTAAAATTATCTCAGTTTATTTAAAGTTAAAATCTGACTGCAAGAATAATGCTCAAAGCAGCATCATCCACGTGTGGCGATCCACACTCTTATTTACACACAATATACAGAAATCTTCCAAACACATTTGACAATCTTTTTGAAAACACAAGTCCGATTGTTAGTCCTGTGGACTGTGTTCCAAAATTATTAACATTTTATTCCAGTGCAAAATGAATTGTCCATACTGGAAATAACGTAGATCACTGTTTGACTATTTACATGGTATTAACACTCGTAGAATAAATGTTTATAGAATTTCTTAGACTTTCATTTGTTTTCCAGCTTTCAAAAATATATCGTTGAAACTATTATTATCATCGTAGCAACACAAATTATTAACACATATTAACAACATCTGAAAAGTATTTGACCATTGAGCATAGCATCGAAGAACTGTGCGAAGCACAACAACAATTAATTGTTCTTCTGACATTAAACATTCGAGAAGTGACTCGATTATGAACTTCAAGTTCCAAACAAAACATATGATTTCTGAATCATCAACTTGATCAATAAATGGTTGTACCATTCAATTATTAGATTTTCCACTTGGAATTATTATGAAAAAAATATTTATATTTATGGCCATTTCTAGCAACTTTCACAACTTGCAATTCTTCGACAGAATGCGGAAATTAGAATTGTAGTTTTATAATGAATTCATTTAGTTCATGGCACTAGGATTGAAAATATCCTTCAAATTATTCGTGGTTAAAGAATTATTTTTTTAATTGGCAGTGGCCCATTCTACTATCTGTGTAAGAACACAATATTACAAAAACAACGGCAAAGGTCTTCCTCTGAAGAAGAATGAACTACTATCATGACTAATCCGGGTTCTAGCAAAATCAAAGTCTAAATGGAATTCGAAAACAAGGTTGAAATAAGAACTGATGGTTTCAAAGAAATAACCTTCGGGTTATTCATACGACGAAATGTGTGGCTCCAATACTCCTCCTATAAACCTGAGCCATCGAACCTGCTATTTGATTGATGCTCGAAAAAACCTTCATTCCTGCGACTTAACATGCGCACCTGGGAATGGCATTTCAACTACTCCACACACATAAATGATCTTCCCAAAATTTATACAATAAATCAAGCCTCTGCTTGTTATCAACACTGGAAGATTAATAAACTGACAAGTTTATTTTATTTTACCATTCAGTTCAACCCGTGAATTTACCATACTCATGAAAAGCTTCATTTCACTTTCGAAGTGTATTTACGTCATGATTTTATATAAATACAAAAATCCTATTTGATACAAATATCAATTGCTTCCCGTTTCATGCCTCTCCGTGTTATATGAAACATATACTTTGCTCATTGCAAATATCAACTGTTCAACCAGAACAGAAATGTTGGTTGAATGCGGGCATGCGCTAACCACTCTCCTTCGTAAACTCTCCTGTTCCAAACTAGAAATGTTTCAACTACTTCATAGGCTCTTTCTCAATACATATGATTATTATAAAATATAATATCCAAGAATTATTTAGAAAAATTATGAAAATTATTATTATTATTATTAGTGGATTATTATTATTATTATTATTATTACAAATATGTTTAATTATCATCTCATTATGTGAGAATCCACATGTTCGAACCTTCGAATATGGAAAAAAAATATCCATTCCTCAACAAAAATAAATTTAACTTTTACAGTTACATCGGCTGATTACCGTGATTTCCCAAAAATATGAAAAATTTAAATAAATGCTCAAAATGCTCGGTCATCGATCCTAAACTGTTCTGAGTGCTGAAAATGCTCAGAATAAATCTAACAAGTCTTGCGTAAATCATTACAAGCTTTAAATACGACGAAAAAAATGTGTTGGTCATCTGCAGAAAAATAGTTTGTTCCAATTAGCTAAGCATAAAATAATTCAAATGTGGCTTACATTTCTTGATGTTCTTGAAGTGTAGTAAACCTGGTCTATACCAGATTTATCCGTAGACATGCCCTATCGGACAAGCACGTATAATCCTTGTATCGGCCGCCATTGTAGACCCACAAATCGTCTAGTCAGACATAGTGGTAGTATCTCTCGACGTTTTAAATGACTGTAGTTCCATTTTAATATGGGCTTCTAACAAAGCCATAACAGTTTGTTTGAAAAGGGTCAGATCTAAGCGATCTCTTCTTAAATGTGTCAGTTGTAACCTAACTCACTGTAATCTCATCAGTACAAGAAAAACGTTGACAGTCTAAGCAGTTAACGGCTGTTCTGAAGATCGTTCCCTGGGCATGGTTTGTATATCACCATCTGCCATGCGCTAGACAACTTGCAGTTTCCCTTGCGTAGACTAATGAACGCCACCGTTATAGACTATTCTTCAATGTACTGACGGATCGAAGTGGTTAAATAGTTACGAAATATGAAAACTGACTTTAAATGGATCTAAACATCCAAGTATTAATTTACTATTGGATTGTGACAAATACTGTTTTCTAGACCAAGTCTAGCATATGTCCTTTTTGGAAATATAAATATTTCCACCAATGTCTGTAGAAATACAATCACCTCAGTGATTCTCCTCACCAGAAACTTACTAAGTTCCAACTCGTTTGCGCAGCACTTCTCGTGACTATCACGATTTGAAAAGTACTTCTTCGTAGACGTGGCAACCATGTGCCTTGGCTCAGCGTAGACGCAACTTGTTCGCCAAGTGCTTGTGATGAATTGAGCTAACTAAGCTTGCTCCAGCTTGCTTTTATACAAAAACGGTCAGGGTCACGCGTCATCGCCTGATATCTAAAAATCCTCATATCTCTTGAATTCCTGGTCCGATTTACTTGATATTAATTGCATTCTCTTTTATTTGGCCGTGCCAGTAATCTGATCCCAGTCTCAAGTCTCTGCTCCATAGTTAACTATTTAATCAATAAATAGTCTCCACCTCTGCTGTTACTCGCTACGTCATTTACCATCCAACTATCGGTAATTTCCTTCGAATGGCTTCGAGAAGCAATGTAGCGCGATATTCAAATATCCGAACTTTCAAACGCTGCTACAGCCTTTCCCTTGATATCTAGGTGTCTGAAACTTGGAATACCCATTCCTAGAGTTGGGCACAACACAGAGGATATAATAATTACTGGCCTCACACGGGTCCATTCAACATGAAGGTTCGGGGTTCGTAATGCATTAGTCTAACGGGTGACCGATGTCTCAAGTAAAATATAGGCGCTCACTGCAGTTGTCGCCATGAGTTTCGCTACCACGAGCGGAATAACTCATCACTAAGTTCTCGGGAGACCATAGAGTTTCGAGGTGTCCTCGTTCTCCTCGTCTCTATCACAGGATCCCAACCCGGAACACTTTCATATCCTTCCTCAGAGCTAGGGTACACACTACAACTCTGGCATAAAATTATATCTCCACTTATGCCCATGACATAGGAGATTTCATACGTAGAATAGACCATCTGGCCCCTACTCAATGCCACGACCTCCGACCTATATTATTAAGAGAAATCTAACAATTTACTCTATAAGCTTCTCACATAAGCTGCAAATTCAATTCACTAAAAGCTCTTTCATTACTGGCATCATTACTGAATATATGCAATATTCTGATATAAAACTTCTTTCCTTAATTACTGTAATGTAATCTTACTGTATCATCTTACTGCTTAGATTGATAAGTCTTGCAATTAGCCTAAATCTCTCGCTTACAACATTTATTTGTTTCCTGATGTGTTCATTCATACTTTTAATATTCATTATTATTATTCTTATTAATCTCACTGACATAAATGACCAAAATCATTCTTTATTATTATTCTCACATAACTTAACCAAAAATATCCGACATAGCTAAACGTCTTAAAATCCGAACAATCGCGTTCGTCACATTTACATAACTGATTGCCATTCTTACTTCATAGTGGGAATAATTACTCCACTTAATGATGCAAATTAACATCTCAACTCTATAAAAATCAACACAATAATGATTAAACATGGAGGATCTGCCTCCTAAACTGATTTTTACTGGCATCTTTACGGAATCACAACATGCAATGGCCCATATTTCTACATAATCATAACTTGTGGGGTACTTACATTTCTATAGGCGTCTATGGTGGCTCCAACCAATCATATTTCTCCATGTCGCCCGCCATTAGCATGTTTAACGCGACATATTCATCTTGCAAACACACATTTTATAACACATAATTTTCATCAACAACACGACACGTTGCATAACTCTCAGGAAGCTATTGCTCCCAAACATGTGAAACACTTATCTAATCACTACTTTAAAAGGATATTTTACATATGTTGTACACTTAACACACGTCACTTTATACACTTTTCAATGCTGAAATTCCCTAGCAAAGATCGAAATTGCAGGTGTCGACAGCATCTCCCGCGCCCCTATCAACTCCTGATTGAAAGTCTGGTTTACCTGCTTTCGGAATTCACCAACAGTTTTTATTATTCTTACTCCTACAGTAAGCGTCCTGCGTTGCATAAATATGCTAGATCCCGTCTTGAGTGTTATCATCTGGTACTCTCATGACATTACCAAACACGTCATAGAGCTTCATTTAGCGCATACCATCGTAATTACACATATACGATCATTCAATACTTTACACATTGCGCTCATCACTGTCCAATACTTTACACAAATAATTATTTACAATAGTTCTGCCATTAGCCTACACGGTGCTTCGTAACTGAACACGGCATAGTTCGTACTGCTGATTATGCCTATAGCACGACTATTATTCATAAAAGCTTATTAAATGCTTCATTTACATGTACCAGTCTTTGTCCGGCGTCTATTATGAGTAGAACCGCCATGCGTTCTGCCTTGACGAACTTGCTTCAAAGTGGCTGTACTTGACTGAAGATTCACTTGAAGACTGCTCGTACCTTACTTGAAGACTGCTGTATACTGCTTACATATTGTCTCGTACTGCCCTCGTACTTGTTGCATACTGATTGCAACTTACTGCAACTGAGTTACCACTGGGTAACTTCTAACGTAAACTGAGCGTGAAGACTGCATAAGACTGCAACTTGCTCGACTGTAACTGGGTGCAAACTGCACGTGAACTGCGCGTAGACTGAGCTTCAACTGAGAGAGACTGGGTTGAGACAGAGTGTAACTGAGCGTCCCTCCAAGGGTCTACTCCCTTATATCAGATTCTCACTGAAAGTAGGGCGAAATCTTCCCGCGAAATCTTGGCTCCTCTCACAGCGTGAATCTGGTCTCCAAACCATGATCATTGGGTTCCTCTCTCTTCACAGATTCCAAAACTATCTGCGTGCAAAGGAATCGCTCGTCCAATTAATTAATATTAATTCCTTTCTCCATAGCGTGGGACGCTATCTTACGGGTATTCCCCGGCAACATTCTCAAATCTATCCGCGCACAATGGTAGCTTTACACTTCTTCCGCACTTCGTTAAATATGCCCCAATTTCGCAGGTAAAAGGCTCTAAAATTAGCCTCCTGCCAAAAGATTCATCTGTGAGCAACTCTCAACTCAATTCGTTGCTCCAATCACGAGTAATCAATGATTTTCCTGGGCATCTCTCCTCCCACTCCTCAAATCTATTCTCCGTCGGGGAATAACTGGGTCATTATTCAGGCCTCCCCCTTGCTCCAGACGACAGAATGGGGTCACAGAGATGGACATGGCTCCACTGGGCCCCACCCACAATTCTGGGCTAATTTGTAAAATGTCAACTCTGTCCTCTCCGTGCTTCAAGCCTCGTATAGCCTACACCAAGTAGTCTAATAATGCTGTAATCTGCTCATTATTCCCTGCATTATTTTAATAAATAATGTCATTGCACCAAAATCACACCAGTGATTAAATATACACTTCTTTCGAGGGGTTTTTACCATGAAACTGCCTCTACAGATCTCTGGTTCGTTCCCTGGTGGAACCTTTAATCTGAGATCACAGTCTCTGAGAACCACGTTCGATTCCAGTCAGCATAACCTCCTCGGGTTCATATTCCCCTTGCGAAACTTATAAAAGTCAATTGCAAGTGGCTTTCTATAAGTAACCAGCTGACTGTCTACCACTGTCGGTGTTTACATCTGGGGTCCTTCACCTCGTCTGGCTGCGAGTAGGTTAGTACTGTTCCCCCTTCCACACTCGGCCTTCTTCCTAAGCTGTTCATTCTCCATGCGGAGGGTCGCGTTTATGGCCTCAACCTCTCTCGCCACTCTGACCATTTCTTCATAGAATTCTTGCAGACACTGGCATTCTTTCTTCTCTTCGCTTACACTGGGTAAACTGTCTGCTTTTCGTCCCGTCTTGCCGTTCCAACTTTCAGGTCTGACTGCTTGGCTGACTTCGCTCTCCCCGTTGAGTTGGGTGTGCGTTACCAATACTTCTTCTTGTTCGTCGAATTCTTCTGGCGAGTAATAAACTTTTAAGTTGGCTACGTTCATAACGACCTCGTTTCCATTTTCTAGGTGCCTTAACCTGTATGCATTGTTCTGGAGGTCTCTTATCACCTCGAACGGGCCGTGATAAGAAAAATTAAACTTTTTATACTTGCGTGCCTCTGGATCTGAACTGGCGGGTTTCTTTATTAAAACTTTCTCTCCCACGAGAAGCGGTCTATGATACCTCTTCGCACGATTTCTTCTCTGACGTCTCTCCGCCTGTGCTTTGAGATATTCAAAGGTTCGTTGGATCCTCAATTCTCTACCGGGCTGTGCGTCTACTGGCAATGGAATAACACCCGTCCACGGTCTCTCTGGTCTTTGGTCCAGATGTAGAGTCACGGGAACCTGACCTGTCGCCTCATGTACAGTATTATTTATACAGTATTCAATGACTTCTAGAAATTCTATCCAACGCCAATTCTCCTCAGAGCAGTAGATCTTCATGTATTTCTGGATCTCTCCCATTACTCTTTCAACTGGACTTGCCTCAGGATGGCGAATGGTAGATAAAATCTGCCTAATTCCTAGAGTTTCCAGTTCTCGACGAAATTCTGCACTTGTAAAGCAACTTCCGTGGTCCGAGAGAATGTTATCCGGCTTCCCAAGAATCGGAATAACTCTCTCTTTCAGGCGCTTCAAGACCTGTTTTGAACTTGTCTTTTGTATGGGGCATAACACCACCATTTTCGAAAATACATCCATGGCTACAAAAATGTGTATATTGCCTCTACGTGCTCTAGGCAATGGTCCAAAATTGTCTATACTCAATAGCTGCCTTGGCTTCTCCGGTAACAACGGGATAGGTCGTTGCCTCATTAAAAAGGGATTTGGCTTTACCCTCTGGCATAGATCACATGTCCTAATAGTATTTCTCACCGTTTCTCTCAATTTTGGCCAAGTAAATGCTTCCTTCAACAGAGCACAGATTTTATCTATCCCCGGATGTCCAAATGCTCTGTGGGCTAGCCATACCAATCTTCTCTGCAAAGATGCAGGAATTACAATCCTTTGACGTGTATGATCTACATCGTCCCACTTGTGTAATATCTGATTATACCATACATATTCTGTTGCCAATGCCTCCGCCTCTCTGTATACCGCAGTTCCCCTTGCTAAGCGTCCCTCAAAGTAATCGATCATCACCTTCAACCATGGGTCTTCGCGTTGTAGGTTGGTAAGATTCCTTAAGTCATCCAACGTCTTCTGATCTCGATTCTCAATCTGGACCGCTAGCGCTTCCTCTTCTCTAGGGTAACGACTTAATATGTCCGGTATTACATTCTCTTTCCCTGGACAGTATTCAATTTCCACATTAAATTGCTGGATATACAGGGACCATCTTGTCAATCTCTGGCTAGACAAATCTGTCTTTAACAAAAATGTTAAAGCTTTATGGTCTGTTCTGAGGACTATTCGGAAGCCATACACGAGTTTGTGCCAAGATTGCAACGCGTACAAAATTGCGAGCAACTCTATCTCTGTGATCGTGTAGTTTTTCTCATGGGCTTTCAGTCTCCTGCTTATAAAGGCGATAAAAACTTTCTTCTCAGGCTGGTCAACATTTTCCTGGAATAGCATCGCTCCAATCCCAATAAGTGATGCATCCGTCTGTATGATGAACTTCTGGGTATAATCCGGGTATCCCAGCTTCACATATTCCAAAAGCATTTGTTTCGACCTCACGAATGCTTCCTGACATTGCTCCGTCCAATTCCATCTGCCGCCTTTCTTCAATAGGTCCTGCAGGGGTGCTACTGTCGCAGTATAGTTTGGGCAGTGGTTCGAAAAGAATCCAATTACTCCCAAATACTGTCGGACGTGCTTTACTTTCGTGGGTCGAGGGAAATTTCGAATTACCTCCAATTTATCTGGGTTAGGCTTCACTCCATTTGCATCAAAAACATGCCCTAGGAATTTGACTTCCCTCTGACAGAAGTGCGATTTCTTGATATTAACCTTAAAGTTAGCTTCTCGAAGGTCATCTAGCAACTTCTTCAGGTCTCTCATGTGCTCCTCCAGAGATTCTGATGTGAGTAGAATGTCGTCTACATATCTGATGGTACTCTCTTTAACCTCATCTGATTGATTGCGATCTAACGCTCTTATCAGGGCTGAACCAGCTGTTTTCAACCCAAAAGGTAGCCTTAAAAATGTGAATGTATGTTGATCAAACATAAATCCTGTCAACAGACTAGTTTACTTCTCTAATTCAAGATGATGGAACCTGGATGTGATATCCAAGTTTGTGAATATGGTTTTCCCTTTAAACTTCCTGAGGATCTCTTTAATAGGTGGCACTTGGTCAAATTCCGGAATTACTCGCAAATTTAAGCGTCTCAGGTCCAGACAGACTCTGACAGATCCGTCTGTCTTTGGTACAATTACCAATGGACTTACATAAGGCGTAGGTGTCTTCTCAATAACACCGGCCTCCAACATCTCCTGAATTGCCTCTTTCACTTTAGCATAATGCTTTTCAGCTATAGGGTAGGGTTTCTGCCTAAATGGTGTCCAATCACTGACTTGAAAAGCATAAGTGAAGTTCTTTATCCGACCAGGTCTCGAATCAAAGACTTCCTTCTGTTCCAGTAATAACTGCTTTAAAGTTTCCTTCTCTTTTAGCCCAATTTTCGCTCTTCTAGCTTTTCCGAAATATATTCTTCCAATTTGGGTTCCAGATCTTTTTCCAAGTCTGTGGCTAGTGTTTTAAGCTCCTCTTCTAACTGCTCAATAGCTACCACTCCTTCTTCAGCCACATCTCTGTATGTATGCCATACTTGTTCACTTGATCCTGGTTCAATCTCATTGAGTGCGACCTCTAAGCCTTCAGCTTCTTCATTCACATGGAACATAACCCTGTCCTGTGCTAGGTCGATTATCACTCTGTATTCCCTATAAACTCTGCCCCAATGAGTAGGTTATAAGGCAATTTGTTTACTAACAGAAAACTCTGTGAGAAAATAGAGCCTCCTATCTGTAAATCTAGGAATACCTGGTATTTACATATCATTGTTCGGTCTGGAATTACCCCTTTAATCTTGACACTTGAGATCGGTATTTTCAAAATGTTCTCTCTCCGGGCTATTTCATTATATAGAGCTTGTGTCATGAGGCTCACTGTTGATCCTGTGTCTAGCAGACTTCTGACTTTTAATCCTGCCACTCTTACAATTATAATAGGCAATTCTCTCTTGACCATGACCTGTGGTCCTCCTGTATCCTCAAACAATTCTTCTGGTTTGGCTATCCAATTGATGATGTTAATAGACTTCCATCCATCAGTCTCAAACTCTTCTAATTTTGGCGTTATTTTTTTTCTTCAGCGCCCGCCCCCTTGGAGTTTCTTCTCTCCTGTTCGCTGCGCTGTAGTTCCAAACTCTTAGCTCCATCTCCATATCTGTCTGGCGATGTCCTGTTCTGCATGACTTCTTGCCATCGAACTTGTTGTTTCTGGGGCTCATCTCCCCTTTCTTCGAGGTATCGCAAAGAAGCATGATATCGTTCTTCTACCTCGTCATCGAAGTTACTTCTTCTTTCTTGGGGTCTCCAATTTCTATTATTGCCTTCTTGGCCATTATTATCTCCATTGTTATGGTACGGTTTACCCCTGTTGTTCTGCTTATTCCACGAACTTCGACCTCTTCCTCCTCTATTAGCATTTCCTTTGAATTTTGACTGCCATCTTCTGGGTTCCTGTTCCCATTGCCGTCCATAGGAATCTAATGTTTCTGTGCTCGTAGCTTTGGTGTTCCTTGGAGCTTGCTGTTGGTCAGTCTGTGTGTTGGTCACGTGGACTTGTTCCACGGTTCGACTCTGACGCATTGTATTTGCTGTGGTGAGGTCCAGTTGCCTTAGAACTGTCTCCATTTCCATAGCAGTTTTCGCATTAGCCGAGATTAGTAGCCTTTGGATCTCGTATGGAAGCTGTTTGGCGATAGCAATACATAGCTCCAGTTCGCTCGGTTTTTGATCCAGCTCTTTAAAGCGACACATCTGCGATATGAAAAATTCTGCGTACTTTGTTGGATTATTAGTACTGTATTTCTTTGCATATAAATCCAACCGTAAATTCTGTTGAGTCGCGGCGTCCCAATATCTCTTCAAGAATGCCTCACGGAACTCCTCAACAGTATCAAAAGTGTAACGGAAGCTGCGAAACCATAATGCGCACTCCCCCTCTGTTAATTTCTCTATAGCACGTAGCCTACGCTCCTGCGGTATTCGTGCATCATTTAGATATTCAGTCACTTCCTTTAACCAATATTTTGGTGTCATACTACAGTGGCTACCTGAAAATTTCCTTGGTTTTTCTTCGCTTGCCCTAATGACGTTTATCACCTGGGTGTGCATAGCATTTTCATGTGGCGTCGATGCCGCAATTGGTACACCTGGCGTCATATAAGGACTTTCCCCTGGGCTTGTAGCATTCCTGCTTATAGGTTGGGTTTCCAAGTCTGCCCACCTTGTTTTCCTCATATCCTCCATGCTGCCTTCACTTGACTTAGGACCTTTCAGAAGCGTTTCCTCCTGTGCTATTATCCTAGTCTCCATTTGATTGTGGCGCATTTCTGCTCTTTCTAGGCGAGTAATGACTTCTTTCTCTATTCTTGTAAGCCTATCTCGGTTTTCCTCGGCTACTTGAAATATTTTCACCTTGTCTTCTTTCAGACTTTGTTTGATATGGGATATTTCATCCTCTACATCCTCTTTAATTTGAGCAAGGGTCTTGTCGCTTGCCTCTGTTTTCTGGCCTTCTCTTATTTCGAGTTCTTCTCTCAACCCTTTAATTTCATCTTGAATGTGTCCATTGACTTTAGACAATTCATTCCGGACCTTGGTGATCTCACCTCTATTCTCCTCTTGCCTTTTGTTAACTATGACAATGTCAGTTTGAACTTGGTCCAGTTCTTGATGAACTTTGCCCATCTGACTTTTCACTTTGCTTACCAGCTCCTTATTTTCATGAGCGATAGCCTTAATTTCGCCTATTTCCTGGCATTGACCTAATATATTCTGGTCCTGTTTCTTGAGGTCACCGTTAATTGCTCTAGCATAGCTTTTCAATTTCTGGTCCCATTTGGAGTCGTTCTCCTCTAATCTCTGGTCTACCGTTTTTGTAAACTCTGCGAACTGTTTCGCTTGGCGTTCGAGATTCGCCTCATTTTGGATTTGAATATCCTTAATGTCGTTAGACAACGCATCTAATCTACTGTTGGTTTCCTCCTGAGCATGCTTACACGCTTGTAAATTACCCTCAAGTTTGGCTTCTATAGCCTCGAAACGTTTATCAGTTTTAACCTGCATTTCCGATACAATGCTTACAACAGTATCTGTTACCTCGGTCTTAATTACCTCTTGCATTTGACCTAACTTATTGTTTAATTCAACTTTATATTCAACTTTATTTGCCTCTAACCGATTGTTTAATTCAATCTGGTTATTATTCATTGCAACCTGATTTGCATTAATTGCCTCCTGATTGGCATCTAAACGAGTGTTTATGCTATCCTGGAAAGCCTTGGCTTCCAGTTTATTCTGCTCGTTAGCAGCATCAAAATGCTGTTTCAATCCTGCAATAACCGGCAAGATTTCCTCCGTACCTGACATTTTACAATAACACACTTAAATATGCAGGCAGGCTTCCTGGAAAAATATGTGGATACGTTTCGAAGAGAAACATCAAACACTGCACACATATTGTGAAGTCGTACAAAACCTGATAATATTATGGTAGATTGTGGATCTGGTATGTAGCGCTCATACCCTTGGGCAATTCTCTTCTCAATAGAGAGATTCTGCGTTACATAAAAAGCCTACTGAATTCAAAAATCACTCAAACACAGTTTGAGGCAAAACAATTACTATGGTTTTCCCCATGAAATACCATAAAAAATCTATGGGTTTTCCCTAAATCCCATAAGCTCCACGTACCTGGGCGCCATGATAAATTTTAGACTCATGTACAGAGGAGTTATTACAGGGAAGAGTTATCATTCATGTATGCCATGCATGTGCAATGCCAAAATCGCTCATATTGCACTGACGCAGGCGGTTCCATAATGAATTAATACCGCCCCACGTCGCTTGGGCCATGATAATAAAAAGAGTATACTACAAAGGAGTAGAACTGTACTTACACATCTATCAAAATTTATATGTACGTATCGGAACTTAGCTAGGGATAGGAGCCGTCATTCCCTACTTCGTTAATTCTTACTTTAATAGAGTTGTGTGCATTAAATCTGACCGACTTTAGTTGTACCGATAGCTCAAATCACAATATAGGACATCAAATCCCATGTACCCATGTGAGTAATCTCGAAGGTAAATATGCAGCTGCCTCCAGCTAGCATCAGGTCTCAGGCGCGTGCCGTTCCCCCAAATGAGCAGTGCATATTTTGGATTTGAGGCTATAAGGTAACAACTCTACAATAACAAGGCACAACTCTATTCTAAAACTTTAATTCAGTAAATGAAAATCATGGCTTCAAACACAAAAACAATCCCAAAACCAATAAAAACAAATCAAACAAAAATTTACTTCCACAATCCACAAATAATCAAAAATGAAATCATAATAAAGTCATATTAAACCAATAAGCTGTACCCTTATGTGAACTACATAAAGATATTCTAGTGCTCTGATGCACCCACGACTTCAATACAAACTGTACATTAACATAACAGTCATACAATGTGACTTCTCTAATATCACAAATTAATTATTCCTTAAACCTCTTGGTTTTAACAATTATGTGTGCCGTGCGTGTTTTGATTTTTCTCTTCTCACCAAACAAATGCTTTCATGCATTACCTATTCGGACGTTGCACCGCAATCAACGTGCAACTCCATAATTATGTAAGCTACCCCTCCACTTCCTCTATTTATATGGTTCCATTGCATGCTGTATGTGATTCCTACATAAAACGTTACGTTATAGCTGGTGTCGGATGGTACAATAGATTACCTCGCTCTCGTGGCGATTGGCATCTGGTAACTAACTTCAAAACTTGGTTTCAGTGACAGTACAAATACATCATCTAACTATTCGTCAGATAGCTAAAATAATGAACCATCAGGATATTCTATAATTATCCATGTGTTCCTAAACCACATGGCTACATTACTCAACATAACAATCTTTCATTATATATCATTTACCAGGGTCTAGAATCTGTCCCTTTCAACTCGCCTTGACGGCTCGAGTTTAGACTGCAGACCCTCGGCTAGGGGAGTCCGCACACAATAGAAAGTGGGATGGGTGTTCCACCAATTACCTCGACCCTCCTTAAAGGTTTTGAATGCTTTCCTCTCTAAGCAGTAAAGATTTACAAGACAAATACTGTTGTCTGACCGACACATATATCCCAAAGGATCTTACTTGACTATTATGCAAGCAGGTATTGAATGAGCTTTTATAATTACTCCTACACAGAGGATATAATAATTACTGGCCTCACACGGGTCCATTCAACATGAAGGTTCGGGGTTCGTAATGCATTAGTCTAACGGGTGACCGATGTCTCAAGTAAAATATAGGCGCTCACTGCAGTTGTCGCCATGAGTTTCGCTACCACGAGCGGAATAACTCATCACTAAGTTCTCGGGAGACCATAGAGTTTCGAGGTGTCCTCGTTCTCCTCGTCTCTATCACAGGATCCCAACCCGGAACACTTTCATATCCTTCCTCAGAGCTAGGGTACACACTACAACTCTGGCATAAAATTATATCTCCACTTATGCCCATGACAAAGGAGATTTCATACGTAGAATAGACCATCTGGCCCCTACTCAATGCCACGACCTCCGACCTATATTATTAAGAGAAATCTAACAATTTACTCTATAAGCTTCTCACATAACCTGCAAATTCAATTCACTAAAAGCTCTTTCATTACTGGCATCATTACTGAATATATGCAATATTCTGATATAAAACTTCTTTCCTTAATTACTGTAATGTAATCTTACTGTATCATCTTACTGCTTAGATTGATAAGTCTTGCAATTAGCGTAAATCTCTCGCTTACAACATTTATTTGTTTCCTGATGTGTTCATTCATACTTTTAATATTCATTATTATTATTCTTATTAATCTCACTGACATAAATGACCAAAATCATTCTTTATTATTATTCTCACATAACTTAACCAAAAATATCCGACATAGCTAAACGTCTTAAAATCCGAACAATCGCGTTCGTCACATTTACATAACTGATTGCCATTCTTACTTCATAGTGGGAATAATTACTCCACTTAATGATGCAAATTAACATCTCAACTCTATAAAAATCAACACAATAATGATTAAACATGGAGGATCTGCCTCCTAAACTGATTTTTACTGGCATCTTTACGGAATCACAACATGCAATGGCCCATATTTCTACATAATCATAACTTGTGGGGTACTTACATTTCTATAGGCGTCTATGGTGGCTCCAACCAATCATATTTCTCCATGTCGCCCGCCATTAGCATGTTTAACGCGACATATTCATCTTGCAAACACACATTTTATAACACATAATTTTCATCAACAACACGACACGTTGCATAACTCTCAGGAAGCTATTGCTCCCAAACATGTGAAACACTTATCTAATCACTACTTTAAAAGGATATTTTACATATGTTGTACACTTAACACACGTCACTTTATACACTTTTCAATGCTGAAATTCCCTAGCAAAGATCGAAATTGCAGGTGTCGACAGCATCTCCCGCGCCCCTATCAACTCCTGATTGAAAGTCTGGTTTACCTGCTTTCGGAATTCACCAACAGTTTTTATTATTCTTACTCCTACAGTAAGCGTCCTGCGTTGCATAAATATGCTAGATCCCGTCTTGAGTGTTATCATCTGGTACTCTCATGACATTACCAAACACGTCATAGAGCTTCATTTAGCGCATACCATCGTAATTACACATATACGATCATTCAATACTTTACACATTGCGCTCATCACTGTCCAATACTTTACACAAATAATTATTTACAATAGTTCTGCCATTAGCCTACACGGTGCTTCGTAACTGAACACGGCATAGTTCGTACTGCTGATTATGCCTATAGCACGACTATTATTCATAAAAGCTTATTAAATGCTTCATTTACATGTACCAGTCTTTGTCCGGCGTCTATTATGAGTAGAACCGCCATGCGTTCTGCCTTGACGAACTTGCTTCAAAGTGGCTGTACCTGACTGAAGATTCACTTGAAGACTGCTCGTACCTTACTTGAAGACTGCTGTATACTGCTTACATATTGTCTCGTACTGCCCTCGTACTTGTTGCATACTGATTGCAACTTACTGCAACTGAGTTACCACTGGGTAACTTCTAACGTAAACTGAGCGTGAAGACTGCATAAGACTGCAACTTGCTCGACTGTAACTGGGTGCAAACTGCACGTGAACTGCGCGTAGACTGAGCTTCAACTGAGAGAGACTGGGTTGAGACAGAGTGTAACTGAGCGTCCCTCCAAGGGTCTACTCCCTTATATCAGATTCTCACTGAAAGTAGGGCGAAATCTTCCCGCGAAATCTTGGCTCCTCTCACAGCGTGAATCTGGTCTCCAAACCATGATCATTGGGTTCCTCTCTCTTCACAGATTCCAAAACTATCTGCGTGCAAAGGAATCGCTCGTCCAATTAATTAATATTAATTCCTTTCTCCATAGCGTGGGACGCTATCTTACGGGTATTCCCCGGCAACATTCTCAAATCTATCCGCGCACAATGGTAGCTTTACAGTCCTTCCGCACTTCGTTAAATATGCTCTAAAATTAGCCTCCTGCCAAAAGATTCATCTGTGAGCAACTCTCAACTCAATTCGTTGCTCCAATCACGAGTAATCAATGATTTTCCTGGGCATCTCTCCTCCCACTCCTCAAATCTATTCTCCGTCGGGGAATAACTGGGTCATTATTCAGGCCTCCCCCTTGCTCCAGACGACAGAATGGGGTCACAGAGATGGACATGGCTCCACTGGGCCCCACCCACAATTCTGGGCTAATTTGTAAAATGTCAACTCTGTCCTCTCCGTGCTTCAAGCCTCGTATAGCCTACACCAAGTAGTCTAATAATGCTGTAATCTGCTCATTATTCCCTGCATTATTTTAATAAATAATGTCATTGCACCAAAATCACACCAGTGATTAAATATACACTTCTTTCGAGGGGTTTTTACCATGAAACTGCCTCTACAGATCTCTGGTTCGTTCCCTGGTGGAACCTTTATACTGAGATCACAGTCTCTGAGAACCACGTTCGATTCCAGTCAGCATAACCTCCTCGGGTTCAATACATATATACACAGTGAATGCGAATTGAACGAAATTTGGTACAAAGGTAGCACTAGCAAAGGACACCTCAGTGTCATGTTTTATATCGCCGCCATCTTTACTAAAACTGAATGGCGGCCACTCAAACGTTCAAAACGTAAAATCAAATAACGACTAACCAAATCATCCGATCTCTACCAAATTTGGTAACAACATACCTTCGTATAGGATGCGTTTTGTGACCAAACTACAAGGTCGTCCGCCATACCATTTCAGGACGGCGGCCGTGCGAATTATGCAAACTTTATAATCCATATCATGGGACCCACCAGTTCCGATTATCGAGCCGAGAATCGTTTTAACTGTTCTAAAGGAAGAGGCACGTTCGAAATTAAAAGTTTATTTTGTAATACTATAGTGCAGACGTGATTTTAAAAAGCTGAGCCGATTCAGTAATAAGACAAGATGGCAGCGGATATCTTGTGCCTGGCTTATATTTCACTAATTTGAGTATTGCATGCAATATAGCGTACTGACACAAAATAAATAAACTTTGTATGAAATGCTTTATATATAAATAATATACTCCAGTGATGAAATCGTTCAGTATAAATCATTATTTGCTAACAAGTTCTATGTAAGTCATTTTATATAGAACGATATTCGTTGACACAATTAGCTCAGTGGTAGAGCGTTAGCCTATCGCTCAAATGCTTATGGTTCAAACCCGATCAGAGCTAGGTTTTTTGCTTGAAATGTTATATGTTTATTGTTTTGTAATGACTCAGACGTTTTAAAATTAAGCGTTATATTGTGCATATTATGGTGTAAAATATATATTTAATTAAAACATAATTCGCCAGCAGATTTACTCGAGACATCTAGCTGCCAAAAAGGTAACTGCGAATTTTATTGAAAAGTTTCTTCTTCTGGCCGCTAGAATGCATTCGCTCTGTTAGGATTATATTGTTCGATATTTCACCACTAGATGTCACAACTAGTCTACGTGGGGCTCCATTGATTAATATACCATTGGCATTCTATGCGCATCGAATTTGAAGAATGACAAGATGATACTACGATACATTTTTACTTTTTATTTTAAAGGGTTTGTAACAGCCTATTGTGCGTTATTTGAAAATGTTAATTGAAGTAAAGAACAAAACGATTTCACATAGTATCTGAACTCTACCGTTGGTGCTAGTTCAGGATATTAATTAATACTTTTATTTCAGCCAAATAGCAATCGAAAATATCCACATAGTTGTTATACACACGTCTGTGTAGGGTCATGGAAAGATTTGTTAATTCAATTAGGGTTGTGAAAGTCATACGCAGCCAGACGTGTAAAGACATGCCTCAACTCAAAGTTGGATGTTGCCCGCGTCAGGCCGATTATGTAATAATAATAATAATAATAATAATAATAATAATAATAATAATAATAATAATAATAATAATAATGTTATTGGTTTTACGTCCCTTTTAACTACTGTTGCTTTTAGAGACGCTGGGGTGCCAGAATTTTGTCCCGAAGGGGATCTTTAACGTGCCAGTAAATCTACTAACACGGCTCCCTCGCATTTGTGCACCCTCAAATGCCAGCTGACTGCGCCAGGATACGAACCTGAAACATACGGTCCAGCAAGCGAGAACGTTACCGCTGAGCCACGCCGCCAGTCCGGTCGATTATGTCTCCAGATCCATAACATTCTTTAGATACTTCTTATCTTTCTTTCTTCAATGATGGTAGCAGTTTTTATCTAGGTTGTGGCGTTTGGTAGAGGTAAATCGTTTCTAAGGTCTTCAACAAAGAATAGTTCTATTATACTCTTTGATAATAACAACGAGTTATAACTATACTCATACATTTAGGAGAAAGTAGGCTATATGTTCTTTACTGAATATCTTGTTGCATCTACTCTTGCGCTACTTATTGTGAAATGGATTTACTAAGTCCCCTTCCCTGGCGGGTACACAATAACTGATCAATGTTTCATCGCATTCGGATGAATAGTATATGAACGCATACCTGATTTTATTTAAACGATTTGCGCTCCGTCACTCATTTGTTGAATCTACTCGTGCGCTACCTACTGTAAAATGTATTTACTAAGTTAGAAACCGTCACGTAAGTGTCCACAACATCTCACCCAAGTTTCATCGCTATCGGACTAATGGGATATGAAGACATAGGGGACTGTATTGAAACGCACCGCGTGTCGTCGTTCATTTGTCGAATCTACTCGTGTGCTACCTACTGTGAAATATATTTACTAAGCCAGAACCCTTCCTTGGAGTGTCCATATTTCACCCAAGTTTCACCGCTAACGGCAGAATGGTATATGACCTTATACGGGACTTTGTTGAAACGCTTCGCGCGTCGTCCCTCATTTGTTGAATCAACTTGTGCGCTGCATGTTGTATAGTGGATTTACTAAGCCAGAAATTTTCCATGACGTGTACACAAAATCTCACCCAAGTTTCATAGCTACGGACGAATGGTATATGAATGCATACGGGACTTGGTTGAAACGCTTCGCGTGTCGTCGCTCATTTGTTGATTCCACTCTTGCGCTACATATTGTAATATGGATGTACTCAGCCAGAAACCTTCCCTGGAGTGTACACAACATCTCACCCAAGTTTCATCGCAATCGGATGAATGGTATGTGAACGTATACGGGACGTTGTCGAAACTCTTCGCGCGTAGTCACTCATTTGTTGAATATAAACGTGCGCTTCGTATTGTAAAATGGATTTACTTAGCCAGAAACCTTTCCTGGGGTGTACACAACAATTCACCAAACATTTATCACTATCAGACGAATGGTATATGACTTTATACGGGACTTTGTTGAAACGCTTCGCGTGTCATCGCTCATTTGTTGAATCTACTGATGCGCTACCTATTGTAAAATGTATGTACTAAGCCAGAAACCTTCCTTGGAGTGTACACAACATCTCACCCGAGTTTCATCGCTATCGGATGAATGGTATATGAAATTATATGGGACTTTGTTGAAACGCTTCGTGCGTCGTCGCTCATTTGTTGATTCTACTCGTTCTCTTCCTATTTTTAAAGGGATTTACTAAGCTAGAAACCTTCCCTGAAGTGCACACAAAATCTCAGCCTAGTTTCATCGCTATCGGACGAATGGTATATGAACGCAAACGTGACTTTGTTGAAATGCTTCGCGCGTCGTAGCTCATTTGTTGAATCTACTCGTGCGCTGCCTATTGTAAAGTGGATGTACTAAGCCAGAAAATTTCCCTGCAGTGTACACAACATTTTACGCAAGTTTCATAGCTATCGGACGAATGGTATATGAATGCATACGGGACTTTGTTGAAACGCTTTGCGTGTCGTCGCTCATTTGTTGAATCTACTCGTGCGCTATCTACTGTGAAATGTATTCACTAATTTTGAAACCTTCACGTAAGTGTACACAACATCTCACCAAAGTTTCATCGCTATCGGACGAATACATGAACACACACGGGACTTTGTTGAAATGCTTCCCGCATCGTCGCTCATTTGTTGAATCTACGCGTGCGCTACCTATTGTAAATTGGATTTACTAATTCAGAAACCTTCCTTGGAGTGTACTCAACATCTCACCCAAGTTTCATCGCAATCGGACGAATGGTATATGAACGCATGGGAGACATTCCCACAGACAGACAGACAAACTATCACGTAACATTGATTTTAGGTAGATTTCATTAGAAAGCTAACTATTGCAATGGGTCCCATGTTTCGACTTCCGGAAAATTTCGACATATCTTCGCGTTTCACATCCCCCAGACCCCAAAACCACCGTCAGTTCAAAAGTTTATATATAATTTATGTATATTGTCCTGGCCCCAGCCCTTTAGGAAAGGACTGTGCCTATAAATACATAAAATATAATAAGAGATAACTACGTAAAAGGCGACATGGCAACGCGACTACGGAGTAGACCGTAGGTCATAGACCTAGCTCCAATAGCAAGCACTTGGACAGGACACAGAGGACATTACACTCCCAACATACCGCTGACTGGACTGACATCGCACCTTTTACTTATAAATAGAGGTACGAACACGCGCCGCGGTCTCTAAGCTTTTGACGCTCTAAGCTCTTAGGAACGTGGACTCTTCTGAACCTGCAGTGACAGTCCTACACTCTATAGGAGTTGTGCTACGTCGGACCGATATGGGGGATGGCCCCATATCGAGTCCCAACGCCACCATCATCATGGAATACCGGTATTAACGGTGGGGTGAGTGACATCGTGCCTGCTTAATTCCTTTTTCCCCCTAGTTTATTATTTCCATCCTCCCCTATTGCAATTGCCACTATTTCTTAATAAACCCCCTTTCTGAACAGTCTATTGACTACCTTTTTATTTCGTTTAGGTTAAGAAGCCCTTCCCTTTAGATTAGTACCTAGTTTTAAGATCTACATTGAACGCTGACATGCAGGAGGCGCTGCACCGCCAGCGTGCGGCCTAGAGGTGAGCTAGGTGAGTATTCATCCCTCCCGCCAATTCCCCTGTATGTAAATTGCTCTCTAAACGTGTCCGCAGTTCTTCCTAAAACAATCCCAACCTCTTACAAATTCGCCAAGCTACAACCCCAATTTAGATTAATTTCATCCCCTAGATTTAGTATTTGTATTGGCATCCCTCTCAGATACAATACAAATGGTGGGAGGCGCGGGTTAGTCAAACCAACAACACCCTTTACATAACAGATACAATACAAAATGGAGGAGGCCCGGGGTATCGTGACGTTGTCGTCAGACAACGCCTACAGGAGTTCAGACAACGAATTTCTACGATACAGGTCCCTAAAAACCCTCTTATGCAGCCAAGCAAAATTTACCCAAAATTAAGGAAAATTTTTTGAAGTACGGGTCAAATATTATTTTTGGTACCCACCCACACCCGCCCCAGTAACTAATACATATGTAAACGCCCCCTATACTCATTACATTAGCCAAGCGAGTGAGACAATTTAAATCCCCCCCCGAACAGATTTTTTTTAGTAGATTAAGTTAGAGAATATTTTTAGTACACAATACCCCCACCCCCACCCTTGTAGATTTCGCGATAAACACCTCTTACGCCAAGCGATTTGAATAGTAACAACCCCTATCTAATAAGTCACTAGGAATATTAACGGAAGCCTAGTAGGAAGACGTAGTGATAACTACCCTACTATATTCAGAGAAAATTGCTCCTTATTTCAGATTAAACCCCCCACAATGAAGCTCTATTAGGAATAAGATTGTGATATCCCATAGGATAAATGGAATGAATAAATAACTTTGTATTTTTTACAGCAGTGCAACTATACATTGTATATGATTGTAGGCTAAAATATTTTCTTCTGAATCCATTTTAGTATAACTTAGCGGAAGGTAGTATTGGCTAGATGCTTACATAGAGTAGGAGACCTTGCAATCACATTTCTGCAAGGTGCCGCAATAATTAGTTTGTAAACGCATTCAGTCAAGACGTACTACAGTTTCTCTTTTGTTCTGAAAGCCGACCACAGAGGAAATGCTTATTTGTCCATTGTAACACAATCCAATATGCCATATGACTGACACGTGCTCAGCACACCGTCCGCCCGCAGGACATTAAACCTGACACTATCTCGCTAGCTCAGCGTGCAGACGCACTCGAGCGGAAGCCAGACACCTTGAGTTCAATTCCTGGCACCATTCACTCACACGCCAGACGACCTTGCATAAGTTTGCCTGCATTATTTTTGTTTTCAATGCGAAGCGTGCGATAGTAGAAAAGCGCACTAATGATTTTAAAGATGTAAGCGTAAAGTACACTCTTGAGGTAGAATTCTTTTTCCAGCAGTACATTTCAAACAGGACATTCAGTTAGCAAAGAAAACACCGTTCCCTCACGAAGTAACATAGGTGAGAAAGCAATCCAGTAGGAATTTATGATAAAAACGCCGACAAATGCACGGCGATATCAGTATAGCATAAAAGCGTAAGCACGGACTTGGGCACAGCAGGGCAACATCGCAACGTACGACAATTGTTATCAAGAGTATCATCGTTAGTATATTAGTAATAAGTATTAAGTAGTTTTAAGTGAAGTATTAAGTGAAGTTGATAGATATCTTGAGCTGGCACAATGGTTAGCACAGCCTCAAGAACACGACGTTATTGATATCTTGCAGCAGGTCCATGGGTGCACCTCGCTTTGAGATAAGGGAAGTATGAAGTGAAGTTGAAGAAATATATTATAGATATCTTGAGCTGGCACAATGGTTAGCACAGCCTCAAGAACACGACGTTATTGATATCTTGCAGCAGGTCCATGGGTGCACCTCGCTTTGAGATAAGGGAAGTATTAAGTGAAGTTGAAGAAATATATTATAGATATCTTGAGCTGGCACAATAGTTCGCACAGCCTCAAGAACACGACGTTATTGATATCATGCAGCAGGTCCCAGGGAGGACATCGCTTTGAGATAAGGGTAGTATGGAGGAGATTAAGGAGATATTAACACACCTACGTTGATAACAAATGCCATTAATAAATAAGATTAGTGACCACACCGTGGCCCCAAAGTCCACAATTTACGCAAGCCAAATGCTTACAAGTAGAAACGTCACACCCAGAGGGAAGTAATTAGTTACAGGTATATTGGTCAATATAATAATGACAACCGGCGACCGAGGACTATCATTTCAGATTCAGGGACCTAGCCAACCCGCTGAACACGTTAGAAGTAGTCCAGATATTAGAACGCTACTGAACTTTGAAAGGACATAGCCAACCCTTTCGCCTAGATGACGTTCGTTTTAATACTTTCAGGGAATTAAACCCTCCACGTTATACATCTTGTGGCGGTCAATTCAAACTTAATACATAATAAATTTAACGGCCGCTGGGACGCGTTCTGTATCGAAGTACGGACAGCCTGCCAACAGCCGATAACTTTATAGTATTCTGATAAAATATTAGGAAATATGTATATTAAAATAAACTTAATACACAATGAACTTAACGGCCACTGGGATGCGTTCTGTATCGAAGTACGAACAGTCTGCCAACAGCCGATAACTTTATAGTATTCTGATAAGATGTTAGGAGATATTTATATTAAAATAAACCCAATACAGCATGGATTTAACGTCCGATGGAATGCGTCCTGTATCGAAGTACGGACAGTCTACCAACAGACGATATCTCTTTGGTATTATGTTTAACATGAGAATATAGTGACACGTTTTATGATATTGTAGCATAGTAGGTAAACTGAAACCTACACCGCTGGACACATTTGCTGATTTTCTATATAAAGAGTGACACCACTTGGTTAAAAGTCATAATCACATGCATCCGTATTTTCTATGACAAGAAGGCAACAGGATATGTAAAAGAAATAAAACTGTGCAACTCAGGCATAATATTAGTCATTCCATATAGAGCAACCGCATTATATTCTTACGGAGCAAAGGTAGGCATTTAATTGAAGATACAACCCCCGTTAATTTTATTAAAGAGCAAAAGTAACTATTTCAGTGAAGTTACAACCCCATTATTTTTCTTAAGGAGCAAAGATAGGCATTTAATTGAAGATACAGCCCCCATTAACTTTATTAAAGAGCAAAAGTAACTATTTCAGTGAAGTTACAACCCCATTATTTTTCTTACGGAGCAAAGATAGGCATTTAATTGAAGATACAGCCCCCATTAACTTTATTAAAGAGCAAAAGTAGCTATTTCAGTGAAGTTACAGCCCCATTATTTTTCTTACGGAGCAAAGATATGCATTTCAGTGAAGACACAGCCCTATTATTTTATTAAGGAGCAAGGTAGCCACCTCATTGAAGGCACACTTTAGAAAATTTTCATGGCTGCGGATACAATATAGAGAGAGCTTAAATATTTAAGAAATACCTTTAATATATATCGCCCCCCCCCCCCCCTTCAAGAGATTTTTTCACCCCTGTCCAGGCACGTTATTCCACTTTACCCCATGTATATAGCATAGCTAAGAAAAGATAGTATTATTAGGTTTAGCATTAAGAATTAAGTTAGATAGTAAATCACCCCCCCCCTATATAACGTGGCAAGTTTTACAAAAGGGTCTTACATACCATGTCGTTAACAGTGTTATAATATTATCGTGTTAATTTATATTTCCTGAAGTTCTATACAGTGCACAGAATTTCCAAGTTAGCCCGGAGAGGCAACAAATAAACAATACTCTATTTAAACTTAACGATCGAGTGTACACGTAGTGCGAGTATCCTTACATAATGTCTGCATATCTATAGATTAGGAAGCGAATACGTCGCTTAATTCACGCTGAGAAAGTGTAAATGTAAAACTTAAGGATTAATTCTTAGCTATAGCAAAGATATACGTCGATATATAAGAAAGTTTTTTACAAATATAAAGGATTCAAGTCCTACGCAATATAAGAGGATATACGCAGCTAAATGCTTAAGGAAGCATGTTGCAGTTTTACAACGACGCATATAAGACGTGGTATAGTGTATGACCACAATGGCCAATATGTCAATGAATACATATTGCACGTTAGTTTATAAGGATATTAGTATATATGTCATAATGCAGACATTAAGTAACGAGATTACCGCGTACGACGTAACGAACTTCAGTGAAAACAAATAACGGTACCAGGGTAAACCAATCCCTCTGTACAAAACGATAAGAGAGATTTCTGATTTCAGACTAATTATACGGTGCACAATCCTGTAATCCCCCAGTAGGACATACATGCAGGATGCCCCCAGGATGAACGTGACGCAAGACCAAAGTTACAACACGCATGGCAGCAAACAGCAGTCAAAACCTACAAACCATACTAGAATGTCAGCCGATTTAGGCAGGAGCCTTCAGCTATTTATTAACAATACTTCAATGCTAATTTTTTCTCTTAATAACTTAACTACATGTTTTTTTACGCACTTCATCAAGTAACTTTGACGGAATTTCACGTTTTCTAGGATATTTCTACAATTTTATTTCATCATCCCCACGTTGTAAGGAGGTTATTAATAGTAGCGCACCCTCATAGCTACACTTGGCCTAGAGTACAATACACTACATTTTTTCTTTCCCTTTTTTACACACGCTACGAAGGGCGCGTGCTAGTTAATAAGAGATCGCCATTATTTAAGCTCCTTACAGCATCATTTCCCATCGTAGGAAAATTACAGTTATGTATGCATCCTCGAGGCAGGGCTCGACTTGACGGCATCGTACGCAAGTCACGCACTAGTCCGAGTACGGTGCTAATAATGTAAATTTCCTATGTGATTTCATTAAAGATATATCTTTCAGTTTCATTTATTTCAATTTATATTTCCGCTGAAATTCCATTTATTAGTTTTCTTCAATTTTAACAAAACAATGTCAACACTTTTATGAAAATTTCAACTCTGCCAAATGGGCAATACAGATTATGTAAAACATACAATATGGGATATAGACAGATACAGAGAACTATCTGCTATGAAATGACTGTAAAACAAACCACCCCAACACTCTTGCCACGCCTTCCAACCCTTAGCACGGTGCAATTTCGCTCATCCCCCCACCTACGAAGAAGACCAGAAGCGACGAAGGACGATACGACGAATCGAAAACAAATTCACATCGACGAAAGGAAAGAAAAAGAAGAAGAAGAAAAGAAGAAGAAGAAGAAGAAAGAAGAAGAAAATAAAAGTTTCCACCCCCACGTCTAGTCCAATAATCGAGGACGATTATTAAAACAGGAAGAAGACTTGTCCTGGCCCCAGCCCTTTAGGAAAGGACTGTGCCTATAAATACATAAAATATAATAAGAGATAACTACGTAAAAGGCGACATGGCAACGCGACTACGGAGTAGACCGTAGGTCATAGACCTAGCTCCAATAGCAAGCACTTGGACAGGACACAGAGGACATTACACTCCCAACATACCGCTGACTGGACTGACATCGCACCTTTTACTTATAAATAGAGGTACGAACACGCGCCGCGGTCTCTAAGCTTTTGACGCTCTAAGCTCTTAGGAACGTGGACTCTTCTGAACCTGCAGTGACAGTCCTACACTCTATAGGAGTTGTGCTACGTCGGACCGATATGGGGGATGGCCCCATATCGAGTCCCAACGCCACCATCATCATGGAATACCGGTATTAACGGTGGGGTGAGTGACATCGTGCCTGCTTAATTCCTTTTTCCCCCTAGTTTATTATTTCCATCCTCCCCTATTGCAATTGCCACTATTTCTTAATAAACCCCCTTTCTGAACAGTCTATTGACTACCTTTTTATTTCGTTTAGGTTAAGAAGCCCTTCCCTTTAGATTAGTACCTAGTTTTAAGATCTACATTGAACGCTGACATGCAGGAGGCGCTGCACCGCCAGCGTGCGGCCTAGAGGTGAGCTAGGTGAGTATTCATCCCTCCCGCCAATTCCCCTGTATGTAAATTGCTCTCTAAACGTGTCCGCAGTTCTTCCTAAAACAATCCCAACCTCTTACAAATTCGCCAAGCTACAACCCCAATTTAGATTAATTTCATCCCCTAGATTTAGTATTTGTATTGGCATCCCTCTCAGATACAATACAAATGGTGGGAGGCGCGGGTTAGTCAAACCAACAACACCCTTTACATAACAGATACAATACAATATATATGTATATATATATGTATATCAGTTTCTTGTGGACACGATAACTGCCGTAATTTTGCACCAATTACTTCGAATTTTTTACCGAAGATGTATACCTATAAAATCTCGGTCGAGTTCGTTACTGGGCTAAATCGGTCGAAGGGGGTGAAAATGTGGGGCTTTTTTCGAAAAAGTGAAATTTCGCTATAACTCTCTTAATACGTGCAATATCGAATCCATTCAAAGTTCATAATATGTGTCGGATAAGTGCCAAAAATGTATGTCAAATAAGATTTTTGATAGCACCAACCATTGACCAAAGGGGTGGAAAAAAGTGGGTTTTTCGGGAAACATTAATCATATCTCTCTTAATAGGCACAATATCAAAACCGTACAAAATGGACAATATTCCCCTAATAATTACCTAAAACTTTTGTCTGAAAGAATTTTTGATATGACCCACCATTACGCCAAGGGACGAGAAAAATGATTTCGGAATTATAAGAAAATGCCAAGAGCTATCAGTGGTTGCCATGGCAACACTACTAAATTGATGAGGCATGGACCATCAGACGTTGCCATGACAACGCACTTGCACGAGATCAGATTCAGTATTTCCATCTGATTAAGTGGTTGGTTGGTTGGTTCTTAAGTTTAGGGGCTACGACAACGCGGTCATGTAGCCCCGTGTACTTTGGGTGTGTGTAGAATCTGTCTGATAACCGGTGTTAATTGTGATGACTGTATTAGTGTGTGTTATCTGTTTGTTAATTTAAGTACTGCAACTAACAATTTTTCAGATAGTTCCTACTTTTGCCGCCAAGCGCCACTGTCAACGACTACGAGGCCAAGTTCAGAACTGAGCTACTAGACGCCGCCGCAGTCGGCTCTTGGCAACGAACATAGAAACCTAAGAGCGTTGTATACATTCTTAACCTATCCAATTTAGCTTCACACAGGTGCAATTAGTGGAAGGATCTTTAACATGCCATAAATCTATGACATGGGACCGCTGGCTTTACTTCCCCTCCGAAGGAAGGCATACTGAGGGATATTTAACGCTCTTAAAAATCCGACGGCTTCGGCCGGGTTTGAACCCGGTATCTTGGGCATAGAAGCTCAGCATGTTACCGACTACGCCACCAAAGCCGCCTGATAAAGTGGGAAGCGGCTTCGGTGACGTAACTGGTAGCATGCTGAATGTCTATGCCCAATGTCGCGGTTTCAAAGCCGGCCGAAGTCGTCGGATTTTCTAAGAGCACTAGAATCCCTCAGTATGCTTTCCTTTGGAGGGGAAGTTCCAACGTTCGTTGCGAGTTGATGGTTGGGGTGGCATCTAGTAGCCAAGTTCACAGCTAGGTGTCGTTGACGGTTGTACCTGGTAGCAACATTAGGAACTACTGCTTGAAATTGACCGTCTGCAGTACTTACATGAATTAAGACTAATACAGCCATTACAATTCACACCGTGTATCAGACAGATTCTACACTCACCCAAAGTACACGGGGTTAGATGACCGCGTTGTCGCAGCCCCTAAACTGAGGAACCAACCAGAGGTAGATTTCGTTAGAAAGCTAACTATTGCAATGGGTACCATGTTTCGACTTCCGGAAAATTTCGACATATCTTCGCGTTTCACATCCCCAGGCCCCAAAACCACCGTCAGTTCAAAAGTTATATATAATTTATGTATGTATATGTATATCAGTTTATTGTGGACACGATAACTGCCGTAATTTTGTACCAATCACTTTGAATTTTTTACCGAATACGTATACCTATAAAATCTCGGTCAAGTTCGTTACTGGGCTAAATCGGTCGTTGGGGGGTGAAAATGGGGGGCTTTTTTTTTTCGACAAAGTGAAATATTGCTATAACTCTCTTAATATGTGAAATATCGAATCCGTTCAACATTCATACTATGTGTCGGATAAAGCCCAAAAATGTATGTTTGAAGAGTTTTTTTTATAGCACCAACCATTGACCAAAGGGGTGGGAAAAAGTGGGTTTTTCGGGAAACATTAATCATATCTCTCTTAATAGGCACAATATCAAAACCGTACAAAATGGACAATATTCCCATAATAATTACCTAAAACTTTTGTCTGAAAGAATTTTTGATATAACCCACCATTATGCCAAGGGATGATAAAAATAATTTCGGAATTATAAGAAAATGCCAAGACCTATCAGTGGTTGCCATGGCAACACTACTAAATTGATGAGGGATGAGCCATCAGACGTTGCCAAGATAACGCACTTGCACGAGATCAGATTCAGATTTCCATCTAAGTGTGAAGCGGCTTCGGTGACGTAACTGGTAGCATGCTGAATGTTTATGCCCAAGGTCGCGAGTTCAAAGCCGGCCGAAGTCGTCGGATTTTCTAAGAGCGCCAAAAATCCCTCAGTATGCTTTCCTTTGGAGGGGAAGTTCCAACGTTCGTTGCGAGTTGCTGGTTGCGGTGGCATCTAGTAGCCAAGTTCACAGCTAGGTGTCGTTGACGGTAGTACCTGGTAGCAACATTAGTAACTACTGCTTGAAATTGACCGTCTGCAGTCCTTACCTGAATTACAGACTAATACAGCCATCCCAAAGTACACGGGGTTACATGACCGCGTTGTCGCAGCCCCTAAACTGAGGAACCAACCAAAATCTCTGCGGTAGATATAATTTTGCGTGAAGAAGTAACAGACCGTTACATAGTTGCACATCAGTGTCGAAACCTAGCATAAGGACAGTGTGACCACAAGTATAAAAATGGACCCCAAATGACAAGAAGGTTACCGTTCCCATAAGACAATAAAATGTTTAAAATAAGCATAAAATGACGAAAAACAAAGTTAATTAAGCTCCAATTATAAAATACCTTCTCGCATTAAATGAGGTCTGATCCTTCTACGAAAATCTGCATATTCTGCCTATTTTCGCCTATCCCCAAGTTTGTCCGGTGAAATCTACCTCCGCCTTCCGGCGTGCCGAGAGGACTTTTTTTTATATATATAGATATCATTAACCTTTCCAATGCATCAAACATTGTAGCTGCGACAAGCCATTGATTAAAAAAAGTGACAGTTAGTCTGAAAGACAAGACTTTGTATCATTTTAAATGCTACAAATGCTGAAAAATGCTAGAAAGTCTGGGGGCTTCTCGCTTCGCTCGAAGCCAAAGACTCTTGACATGTTAGAAAATTATCTGCATAATACTTACCTTGCTTATCTTATTTCAAATTAATCGTGAACGGCAAGTACAAACCAAGGGCAAAGCAAGATCCAGCGCGGGGGATGCTGTCACGCTCACCAGAGCGCGAGGATGGAGATGGCTGGATGACGTGCCCCTTCCATCCAGTCTAAAACACTTATAGTGGGCGATGTATTGAAGATCGAGATATGGTCTCGCGGACTTTTTTGTAGTACTTTTCATGCTGACCAATTCTTACGCTCATAGTATACTGATATTTTTAACGGTTTGCACAGCGTAAGCTTAAGAAGCGCACGGACGCCAAGTTTGTTTTCGACTTTTTCACTGAAATCGTTACTGCTTGGCTTCCTTTGATCATACATAAATTATTTTCTACAGAATCTTTCCTCGAGATATCCTTTAGAGAAAAGTGAAAACCGCATCAAAATCCATCCAGTGGTTCTCGAGATTACACGTGACATCCAAGAATCGGGGATTTTTGTCTTATATAACGAAGTAGAGATTGTCGGGGGTACACACGCACCAAGCGGTACTATGACGTCACACACCTCAGTGCATCTGGGTACATTTCGTCCCGTCACCGTAACGTAACGCCAGACCCCAGCGTAACGACGAAGTCGACAAGATCATTTAAAATGATAAAATGATAAAATAGATCAGAGCGATGTTGTTTACAACCGTCAATTGCACTTGTATCTAACATAACCGCCATTGGAACGGCGGACAGAGTAGTAAGGAAGGAGAAGGTAAAGGGCGCGGGCGGGGGAAATTGAGACTCCTCGAAGAATGAGGATGTCCAAATAAGGAGTCTCAATGTTTCCCCTTTAGAGGGGGCGTTGTGACGCAGCAGTCAAGCTGTTGGCCTCTCACCAAGGTGGAACGGGATCGATTCCCGGTCAATGCATGTGATATTTCCGAATTGTAATGCCATGTCCTGTGGTTCGGATTCCACGTAAAAAGGAGGTCCCGTGGCTCAAAATCTTCCTTCCTTCTTCCTTACTACTCTGTCCGCAATTTCTAATTATTATGGCGCGTTTATCTGCCAATTTGCATACAGTAGCTTCTGGCTGCTCTCTGGTGACGAACAGAGGAGTTTCTTTGGTTTTTGTAAGCTCATTGACACACATTCTTTGGTCACATTGTTTTAATTCTATCGAAAAAGGAGGCAAGATTCCTTTCGAAACGTTTAGAATTTTAAATTTTATTTTCACACGACATTATCCCAAGAGCATGAATAAGTTTAATAATATTAATGACAATTACAAGATCGGAACCGAAATGGTACAGGTGGTTAAATAAACTTTGTGCGCACATGAACATCTTAGAACAGAGAGATAACGGCAACAGTGTGAAGCCGTGCTCCTGCTGGAATGTACTGACTCATAAGCTGAGCTGTCAGAGGGTGAGGGATGGTGACCTTCCCTGTCATTTCACTGATGTGCTCACCACGGGCGAGGACTCGCTCCTGGAATGAACACAGGAGCAGTAGACTACCCTATTCATACGGGGGCAGATGACCTCTTAGTTCAGCCCCTTAAAACAACAACTAACAATAACTAACTAACTACCCCGACTTTCTTTTAGCGTATGGCTTTTGGTGCCGGGAGTGTCCGAGGATATGTTCGACTCACCAGTTTTGTAGCTGCTTCGCGTGTGGAGTGTTGTCTGGGGAGGAAAGTTTGAATGTAAGGACGAGGAGTTGGAAGGTAGCGGCTGTGGCCTATAGTTAGGGACCAACCCCGGCATTTGCCTGGAACGAAGATGGGAAACCACAGAAGACCATCTTCAAGGTTGCCGGCGGGGGGATTCGAACCTCCTCGGATGTCAGCGACTGCCGCAAAAACCACGGCTAACTCACCCGGTACTACCTCGATAAGGTTAATTTAGTCATTTTCAGGGTCAATTTACTCCTAATCCATGATACATGGTGATCTGAGAGGTTTACGTGCCTTATAAAGGGCTCTTTAGATTATACTGAACCCTTAAAATATACAATATGAGTTGGATTGGACTCTTAGATTTGTTTTGGAGAGTCTACAGTTTAAAGAAAGCTAATTGATCACGTACATATTTTTAGCCTATTTTCAATTTTGAAAAAATAGCCTTATGAGATCACCTTTTGTCCGTGTGTGTGTGCGTGTGTGTGTGTGAGGTGCGTGTGTGTCCCCCCCTAATAAAATCTAAACAGCTGAAGCAATTTCAATGAAACTCGGTAAGTTCATAGCACTATTCCCGGCGACCTCGACCGTGCCCTTCAAATTTTGTTATGTCTCAAAAATCCAACATGGCGGCTGTGCGAATTATTTCACTAGCATTCAATATCTCCGAAACTATTACCGATATCACCCTGAAATTGTGTACGGTGATAAAGGGCACTACTAGAAGTTCATCTATGAGACTTTCAGAAACCTGGTGACTACAAAACCAACATGGTGGTCAAGCGAAATTGAGACTTTTAAATAGACATTCCTCGCGATTTAACTAACCAAACGTAATGAAACTTGGTACAGCAAATGTTTATACACATTGTAATGGACTGAAGTCTAATTTAGTTCAATTGTTTAGATAACCTCAATATGGCGGCTGTGCGAAATATTTCACTGACATTCTATATCTACGAAACTATTACAGATATCATCATGCAATTTTGTACGGTGATAAGGGGTACTGATACAAGTTTACCTATGTATATTTCATAAACCTGAAAGTACAAAACGAACATGGCGACCAAGCGAATTTGAAATATTTTAATAGATTTTTCTCGTGATTTAACTCTCTGAGCGCAGTGAAATGTGGTACAGTAAATGAGTTTGCAGATTGTAATGCACTGCCATCTAATTTAATTCAATTCTTTACATAATCTCAAGATGGCGGCTGTGCGAAATTTTAAAATTAAGTTTTTATTCTTGTGTCGTAATCATGCGATCGAAGTGAAAGTTTGAATAATGAAGCTAGGCAATAATTGTCCTTGAATGGTACATAACTCTATGGCCTATACATATAACAATCCTAAATGGCGAGCTTCCGAAATATTTAGACGGTTCTCAATATCTATGAATCTTTTACAGCAACCAAACTGAATTTTTTATGTTCATAGAGACTATGAACATATGTTCACCTATAGTACTTTCAGTAACCTGGTGAGCACAAATCCAACATGGTGGCGACGCGAAGTATAAATATTTAAATGGACGTTTCTCGCGAATTAACTATCCGAGTGCCGTGAAACGTTGCACGTAAATTGCTTATACAAATGTTGATCCACTGGCATGTAATTTATTTCAATTGTTTGCATAATCACAAGATGGCTGGTGTGCGTACTTTTAAAATCTCGTTTTTACTTCTTGTGTTCTAATCATGCGATTGAAGTTTGAATACCACACGTACACAATAATCTTAATGTAATAGTACAAAAATAAAAATCCATCCTGGCGACCATATGAAATATTTAGACGGTTCTCAATATCTACGAATCTGTTACAGCAATTAAACTGACATTTTGTATGTTGATAGATACAATTAACATGAGCAGGATATATGAAAATAGGCTGTATAGTTCTTCACGGAACTACTTGTTTTTTAATATTTTCAACGTTTTACCTCTTTTAGAGGTTCAGTGTTTGAAAGGAAGTGTTTTTGAACTGCTATGAACATTTCAGAAGCATCTCTTACATAATTATGTTCTTTGGAAAGAAATACCTCCCTCAATTATGAACACACACACATATACATCAAATTTTGTAATTTAGTTACATATCTTCTTAATGTAATATGTCAGAATTTCAATATTTCTCTTGTATTGAGATACACTTATGAAAATTAAAATGAAATAGTTATAATGGATTCTCTTCATAAATTAGATGTCATTTTGATCAGAAATTTCCAAATATTTTAATGAGCGACTATTCATAAAATATTCTATTTCTGCCAGGAAGCACTTTCTTACAGCGTGGGTGCGCACGTTGTGCAAAGATGCTTGGCACTGGCGAAGCTAGGTCACCTGACCTCCTAGAGCAGTTGGCTGCCATCCTTGAGGTCCCGGTTGGATTTCTCGACCAGAGAAGAAATTTTATTCCTGTATGGAGTTCACTCTGCTTCTAAGGGACAACTGACAAGAGATAGGTTATACTCCCATTTCACAATCCTCCGTGGTTCCCCATTTAGTCGCTTTTCTTCAAAGCCAGCCTCAACTACAATAACACAGGTTATCAAAATTTAACCAAACCTAAGTACACGTGGCTCATGTCGAATCCCTAGAAACTCTATCGCGGCCCGTCAGATTGAAGTGGTTTTCACATGGAGATGCTTTTAGGCTAGAGATTAGCAAGGACAGTTCGGTAGTTATCATGACAAATTCCTACCGGTTGAAGCGTGCAAGACCACCATAAACAAGTCGAATGTGGTATTTATAATAGTTGTTTCATTTAAGGGTTTTGAAAATCGTGGTCATTTCTGCTCCGCGTAGTTGGTGTGTACATATATAGAAAGAGAAAGAGAATTTGTCTGATAATCTGTATCTGTGGATTTGGCAATTGAAGCGAGGATTGGGATGGAGACGGCCATGAACTTTAGTTATTATTATTATTATTCTTGTTTCGGAAACATACAAATGCATAGTTGCTATACATATAAGGGTAAAATTGTCTATTAATATAGCACGTGCCCAATACTGAGCAGCATCCAAGGCGCTCGGAGTGGCTAACAGGAGATCTTCCTCTGCACAAGATGAAGGGCCCAGAGGGCAATGAAGCATGTGTTCTGTGGTTTGTTCTTGTCCACATTCGTAAGACGTGTCACCTGTACTGAGGCCCCTTCTCCTCAGATTGTTTCGGGATCTTCCAACTCATGATCGTAACCTGCTCAAGGATTTCCACTCCAGCCACCTTTCGTTGTGTCCGGGTGGTAGTTCTTCAGCTACTGGCAACCAACTGCAGGGGTGAGGGGTCGTCTTCTTCCATAAATCCAGCCTTGCCTTCTCCGGTGAGACGGTATGCATCTCAGATGTCCTCAGGAAGCTCTTTCGGGTCCTCAGCCGTTGCTGAGGAGGATTATATCCATGCAGTGGGTGGGCGCTGTTCTCTTCCACTCTCAGCCTCTCCCTGTTGGCAGCCACCTCTCTGCGTACACAAGGTGGTGCTATTCCAGCCAGGTAGTTAGTTATTGTGTTAAGAGGCAGAACAGCGACGTTATGTGCTCTTGACCACAATTTAGGAACTATCCCAGCATCTTCCGGGAGTGGAAATGGGAAACCACAGAAAACAACTTCTAAGATGGCTGAAGGTGGAAATCGCACCCATCTCTACTTAGATTTGCCTCACGAGGCTGAGTGTACCACGTTCCAGCCCTCAGACCAGAATTAAATCTCTTGGCAGAGCCAGGAATCGAATGCCGACCTCCAGGATGACAGCCGATAAGGCTAGCCACTTCACTACCAGTTAATCAGAGCTTAGAACAAGAAGTTCCGTGACGAACTAAAGAGCCTACTTTTCTTAAAATTTAAGATTCATGCCAATGATTAACCTATATGGATCCACCTAGAATAATGACGAAATTAAGTTGGTAATATCGAAATTTCTAATTAGTTCCAAATACTGTATACCTGGCATAATGTAGCCTAATAGAGAACTACAGTTGGCAGCCCTGGTGACTGAATATATTCTTAGTTCCATCTCTTAAGGTACAGAATGCAACATTTGGTTTATGTCCAATGGATAGCATTGTCGTTACATGCAGTTAAACATTGGATCTAACAGCGTGCATAAAATCATGTTGGCAACAATGACATACATGTATTGGTCAGAAATAATCTGAAATAATATGATCTATTGTTGTGTCAATTTTGAATGAAATCTAATAGTTAGCATAGAAGTTACATGCATTTTAAAATTGGACCTATCAGCAGGCTTAGAATCATGTTGGCAGCACTGTAGGCCTATATTAGTTACTCCAAATTAATCTAGAATGCCAGGTACTATACATGTGCAAAGTTTAGAGCTATTGGCTTGCATACTTACTGATATATTGATATTAGGGTAACAAAAATAGAGACAGTAGTTATTAACAATTGCCAGCCCTGGTTACTCTTAAGAATCGGCATAGTCATATCTGTTATGGTACACATAGCACACACGAAATTTGGTTGAAATCCAAATGATAGAATAGAAGTTACATGTATTTAAAGTTGGACCTCTCAGCAGGCTTAGAATCATGTTGGTAGCACTGACGTATATAAGTTACTCCAAATGAATATAGAATGTCAGGTACTATACGTGTGCTTAGTTTAAAGCGGTCGGCTTGCATACTTTCTGATATATGGGTATTTGGATATAAAAAATTGAGAGAATTTATTAACAGTTGGCAACCCTGGTGGTTCTTAAGTATACGCTCAGTCATATCTGGGTCTGTACACATAGCACATACGAAATTTGGTTGAAATCCAATTGATAGTGTAGAAGTTATATGTTTTTAAAATTTGGACCTATCAACAGGCTTATAATCATTTTGGCAGCACTGCCTTGTATGGCCTCCTGGAAATTAAACTGCAATATTTTTATTTATATGTGTGCCAATTTTGAAATAGCTGCCATTCATATCTTCCAAGATATCCAACATGGAACTCAAATTTCAATTGCTATTTTTCAGCAGTTGGTAGCACGACATCATTTTCAAATATGGCCTTGTGATATTCAGGTATATATATTTACTCCTACCAAATTTTATTTCGATTGTTGCAGCCGTTTAGGACACACACAGCTAGCCAGACGGACAGACAGACAGACGGACAGAAGGACAGACAGACACACATTTGCCCGATCTCATAAGTCTACTTTTTCTTCATTTTTGCAAAATGTGAAAAGTAGGCTAAACATATATCCATGAGTCTATGCTTTTGTCCTACAGCACCTTAAGTTATTTTGTGACTCACCTGTGCATGCACAGCCTCCCCCCACTAAATCACTCACTGGAGTACAGTACATTACGCTAACTCGATGTTCCTCGTACAATGAACATTGGAATATTCAGCAAGAGATCAAAGTTAGCACATCCTTTGTCGAGATATACCAGTGGAGATAGAAACAGCTATAAACATAAAATAGTTCTGAAGAGAATCAATCTTCCCTACTACTGGCCAGAGATTTAAGTAGTGTGCTTATGAACACACTCCACGGTCCATGCGAAGTAAATATGATTCAATGAGACACACATATTCAAACTGTGTTGTGAATTAATCACGTCAAGACGATATCCTAGTCACCCCGCGAGAGCCTCAGATTACCGGTAGCAAGTGAGTCACCAAGCCGTTGTTATATTACCCTTTGAAGATTTGACTAGCAGACCCATGCGAGAAATCTCTCATGTTCATAAACCACACTTTCCCCAATAGGTTTATAATGAGAGACTAAAGGGGAAAGGTTGTTATGTTTTTATTTCAACCAAATTATTATAGAACACTATTTACATTTCAGTTAGAATTCCAAGTTGTACGTTCCCTAACTTAAGAAGGCAATCACTGAAAATTGGATCATCATAACACTCACCAGTTATTCGATATTTATGAAATTATACGATTTGAGTACTCATTCCTTTGATTTACTGTTTCTTAAATCCATGAAAAATGATAAAGGAAAGAAAGACCTTAGAATGTTAAAATTATACGAAACAGGCGTCACAGCGACCAAAATGTGAAGTGGACAGCAATTATTTTTATACATCAACAGTATCTGAAAATCGCACACTTCGTACATTTTCTTAAGTAATTTTTTTAAGAAATTGTTGATATTTATAGAATTAGAGTGTAATTCGTCACTGATAATGTCTATTCTCTTTCATTTGAATGCTCATTGTCACGATCGGTCGCTTGTGAGTGCCGCAGGAGGGATCTATACAACTGAAATAATATATATGATTGCCGCTGAGCTTGGCTGCGCCACCGTTTGTTGGTAGCAGGAGCTCCGCGGGGTAAAGACGAGGATACAGTGATGGCAGAGTGCAGTCTGCACATAAGTCAAGCTGCATTGCGCGTGCTACCTGTCTTAGAAGCACAGATAATTGTCACAGGAGCTCATTTCACCACGGACAGCAATTGGAGCTGAGTCATATCCTACTCGCGTAACTGTGCCTGTTAACGAAGCAGAGTGACGTGTGACACAAGTAAAGAGAGAATAGTTCCCATCTCGACCGCCGGCAATCAATTCGTGAAAGGGTAATACACATTGCGCAATTGCCCTAGTGCCAGGATTAGGAGTTTCCTCACCCCTTTGTAATTTGTAACATAGTTTTATTTGAGGAGAGCCTTCTGCTTCAGGTGGCGCTAACCCAATAGTCGAACCAAACACTTCAATGCTCCTATCTCCCAAATACTAAATCAATTGTTATAAAAATTTATCAAAATGAGAAGTAAAACTCCCTTTATAAGATAAAATGGTTAAGTCACTGAAAAAGTAATATCCTTAATTGTTACAAACATAACAAATGAATTCTTAAAATGATAATATCAAGCCTAAAGTAGCCTACATTATTATGACCTATTAGAGTTGACGATATGAAGATTTGTTTTCAAGGCTTGTAAACCAACATAGAATCGAGATTCTAGTTCTTCAGTATTATTATTTGTACATTTTTCTTTAAAGAGTTTTAAAAAACTTTGTGTTTTTCTTTCTTAAGTTACATTAATATTGCAGCCATTATTCTAGTTCTGATTAATGTTCGTACATATTTTTGTGCATTCTTCTTTGGTGAGTTTAAAGATACTTTGTTTTTAAGATTTTTCTTTCTTAAGTTATATTAATTTTGGAGCCATTATTCTAGTTCTGATTAATGTACGTATGCATATTAAGATACAGTATGTTCAAAATTTCAAGTACATTCTCAGATAATGTACTGTACCTTATTGGCAAATATAATAGTTCTAGGAAATGTCTGTAGTTGAACACGGACTTGGTAGATGTTTGCCTAAGTTGACAAATTTTGAAAGCCCATATCTCTAAAATAAACACTCTATGCTATTTCAGTATGTTGAGAACCTAAAATATCAAAAGAGAGAAAATTGATTTTTACACAAAAACGTAACTCCAAGCCTTTCTCACTCCAGTAGTCTAGTTTTGGTGCCAAACCACAACAGACAGACAAACATCAATCTGAGGGAATATTTCATCATTACTCATCTCATCTTATCAGGGATGAATGCAAAGTGTTGGCCAATAGGTTCCAAATGTTCAGACAGAAAGCTTGCTCTGTTTATAGATAATACTGAGGATACCTAACGTGGAATGTTTTAGCCTCAGGCTCCAGTAACTGATTATCACGATATTTACCCGAAACCAATCACGGAAGATGTTCCAGGGAATGCCCAAGGTTTGACCGAGAGACGAGCAGCAATCAAGTGGGACACGAGGCAAGTTTACGTGTGCGCACATCTGCTGCGTGCGACCACCAGTGTCCATCACGGAGTGCCAGTAACTCTCACTTAAGGGTTTTACCAGCGTCACCGCACGGCCTTCACTACCAATAGCCCGTGCATTACTTCAATGACTGGGGAAAGGTATCCCACCTACGGATTAAGATGTTACAGAATTGTTCGTTGCATTGAATTTCTGTTGCGTTTTATGGTTTTCAGATTCCCATATCCTGCAATAAGGATGGTGTCTAATCTCGGAATAGACACCCGAGGGTTACCTACGCGTCGTGATGAGGAAGATGCCACTCAGACTGATAGCAAGGATAGATCTCACGACCTGGCCGGGAAACGAACCATGGACCTAATTCTAGTGTGGTATGCCACGACACCGGACGTACCTGTATCCTGCAATACACTGCTACCACATTTATGTGGCTGCAATGGGTTCAGAGTGTTTTATTTGTTAATCATAATACAGGGTCATTATCCTTGTGCGCCCAGGTAAACATGGCAAACTAAGCCGGCTTTGATTGGCGCAGATCCCCGGTGCGCGTACCCGGTTCAGCCGGTGGTAGGCACCCACTTTCACACCTTTACCAAACATGTTCAATAATGTGTACTTACAGTGCTGAAAATGTCCTCCCTCTCTTGTAACACACACCTGACATCTTCCGATGAAGGAATGGACAACAATCTGATCTAATTTTTGTTCTGTAAAAACACAACGTTGTCTGTTAACTTCCTTATTATTTGCGGAGCCTGTTTTCTTGAATCGTTTAGCGAGCCTCCGAATTGTACTGGCATTAGGCACAGGTCTTCCTGGAAACTTGATTCTGTTATTTATATACGAATTATGGATATACACATGTTCGCACAATGTGAATTGGTGTCTAGGCATGACCAACAATCACAGTAATCACAATACTCACTAAACGTGCAACACTAACGTCTAAGCTTTGCAGATACACGTCCATCTGAATGACCAAACACGTGTGAACTAACAATATGAGTCAGAGGAGTGCGCCCGGTGCCCGCGATCTGCGCTAGTCACAGCCGTTAGTTAGTTATTGTTGTTTTAAGGGGCGGAACTACGAGGTCATCTGCCCCTCTTAACACAGATTAAAGAATACAAATTTGGAATTGAATTTAAAATTTTGAGGTGGACGCCTGAAGTTAAAAAGACCAAAAATTAATAAAGCAAAAACAAAAACATTAAATAAAAAAAAATTATAAAAATAAACAAAAATTACGGAAAAACAAAACATTATCATTCAAAAACGAACAAGTCGTTGAGTCAATGTTCACTGGAAAATTTAGATTGTTGGTCCTAACCCACTCTCACTTATAAAGCGGATAACGTGATCAGCAGCCACCGCGTCATCGGCTAATATAAGTTTGAGTGTCGTCTGCAAACCAAGGTTTCTTCGTAGGTCAGCAAGATCCACACACTCGGTGAAAATGTGGGCCACGGTGAAAACGGCTCCACAGGTACAAAGTGGGGAGTCTTCCCTTCTCATCAGATACGAGTGCGTGGATCATGTATGACTTATCCTTAGCCTACACAAAATGACGGACTCCCTCCGTGACCGGAAAGAGCTCCGCCGCACTCGAGTAGTTCCCTTGATCGCTCTCAGTATACTGGGCAGTGGGTCAGCTAGCCACTGACTCTCCCAAAATGCCAGAATTGTAGGCGTAACTGAGAGCGAATATCTCTAGCGTGTACCTCCATTGGTCGAGGTGGTAGTGATACCGCCTCTTTTGCAGCTTGATCCGCTAACTCATTTCCCGCAATTCCCATGTGGCTTGTCACAGCCGGCTTAGCTTGCCGTGTATTCTGGCACGCACACATAATGGCCCTGTATTTGGCATGGTGAGGAGAGAGGTATTTTGCCACTACTTTCGCACCGACTCTATGAGCAGCATCTTTCACCCCGCTGCTTGCACTGAACTATTCAGTTCAGCGGTATCGCCAGCTGCACGGGAACGAAACCCTCATCACTCAAACAGCTAAGTGCACAATCGACAATAATAATCAGATAATCACACTAAGAAAACAAACTTGAAGGTCAATCACCACGTTCAGTATCTTAAAAAAAACACATATTTTGACTATTTGTGCTAGTTTAATCGCTACTGTAACTAAATAAATATATATATTGTAAATATCATAACCCATACTTATAAACACAGATTTAATAGCCTAAACGTAAAGGATCTGATGATGATCGCTTCACGGTCGAAATTGGTCATCAAAATGTATTGAATAATTTCATGTTTTTTAGGATTAGAAAACCACCCATTATCGTGTTAACCGACTGAAAAACATTAAATTTCGATTTGCTGTACTTCTTAGTATTGTTATATTATGATTATAGATATACGATCGAACCTCGATAATTCGAATCGTTAGAGGATGTCAAAATAAATTCGACTTATTGGAAAATCGAGTTTATACTGTAGTATTGATTATAGTATTTTTTCTTTCATAGTGTGGATTTTAGTGCCGGGAGTATCCAAGGACATGTTCGGCTCGTCAGAGTCTGTAGCTGCTTCTATGCGGACACCCATGGGGTGAGCGACAAGTACCGTCGCGTGTGGAGTGTTGTCTGGGGAGGAGAGTGTAAATGTAAAGACGAGGAATCGGAAGGTAGCGGCTGTGGCCTATAGTTAGGGACCAACCGCGGCATTTGCCTGGAATGAGAATGGGAAACCACAGAAAACCATCTTCAAGGTTGTCGGAGGGTGGATTCGAACCTCCTCGACTCCCGGATGTGAGCGACTGTCTGCAGCCACAATAAAGAAACCTGCACATATGTACACTCATCTATCGACTTCTCAATGAAAGTACACCTCACGATCTCTCTTGTAATTTTCGTTTTCTTCCTTCCTTTCATAACCGTCACACGCGATCTATATCTATAATTGCAATTCCTCTACATCATTCATCTACCTTCAGTAATTCTTTCCTCGTGTCGAGAACTAGAATTTGGAACAATTTTCCTCGGGAGGTTAGAAATTGTAGATCTATCTTATATATAAAAGTGAAAGTCTGTATTGTACCCTTGCACAAGGCCTTCAGAACAGGACTCTGTCGTCGGGGCATGAACGGTACACTAGCTTGAATATGAAACTGTTCTGGATATTATAGGAAGATCACTAGGGCTGAATAAAATTCATCACACACAGATTCTGAATGAGAATAAACAAATTTAATGCACCAACACCAGTACAGCAAAAACAAATAAATGAAATAAAACCAAAATAGTAGAAATGAAATTTAAAATAATAATAATAATAACTCAAAGGTAAAATAAATCAAATACGGAATCAATAAAATTAAGTCAAAATCAAAAATATAAACAATGGACTAATTAATGTCCAAAAACCACCAATTAAATGCTAATCAGCATCAATTAATACTTATCATAGTAGTTATGAAGTATGATTACAATCAAATTTATTGACAAATAAAAACCAATCATATGGCAAAATAAAGAAAATGAATCAAAAATGAAATCTGGTTAACACCAATTAGCCTTAATTGCCATAATCAAATTTATTAATTACGATGATAAGATATCATCAGAAAGTTAAGTTAAGAGATGATGGATCAAGAGGGTCCGGCCAACTGCAACAACAGTATGGATTAAGAAAAAGAAATCCATTTATACGAAATTAATCAATCATTAATCTGAGTAAACATAATGATCATTGAGTCTAATATCATCCAATTACATTTCTGATACATGGTATGTTCAAATATCAGAGACATCCATGGCCATTCCGAAGTATACATTATAGCCTAACCATTGGCTTATTTAATTATTAATGGCGTTTAATTAACATTTACTAGAATCCCTCCGTTAAATAAAAGTTTACCCTCATATCAAATCTTAACCTTCATGGCATTAATTATGTATTTCTATATGCAAACATGAATATGATTTATGCATCTTATTTACATACTCTTGTAAATTAATTATGGAAGCTTCTCCGTAAGGAATCTCAATGTCCAACCCCGACATCACTTTGGACGTCTTAGCTTTAAAACAAAATAGCTGAATCAATGAAGCCATTTAGTTTCATTAGCCTTGAAACACACTTACAAATTGTCACATATTACATTAACATATTAGCGATATGATAAGCCTGGCTTCGGCCCTTGCGTTCGACGTGATACACTTTCGAACCAAGCACTCGATGCCTTGTCAAATAATTCATGGATATTTAATAAACAAACTAGGAAAAATGCCTTAAAAAAAACCAACAAAATAGCATAATAAAAATGATGACTAATCATTTGCCTTTCAAACTTGGGTTGGATAAACATGAAAAACAATTAATAATTCCAACCAAACATTATTAAAGTAATCGTATCGTGTCAGAGTCACGTTAGGCAACGGTGAATGTATTTGAAGCCGCGACCCCTGAAAAAGATAGACATGGCACAGAAGAAATACCTTGTATCAGTGTTATGTTAAACAACGGTGAATGTATTTGAAGCCGCGACCCCTGAAAAAGATAGGCATGGCACAAACATGTTCTAAGTGGCCTATTCAACAGGATCAATATGTATTTAGGGGTATTCGCTACCTATACATTTCTTACCTTGAATGCCTTATCCTGCAGAACGAGGTTACAATAGAACAAAGCATGGTCCGTTCAACAATTATTGAGAAAAAGAAATCTCAAGATAATTTTGAACCAATATTAACTATAAAAAAAAACTAATAATAATTATTTTCCAGGACCGAAAATAATTATTCATGAACACAGGACTCTAAGGTCACTGTCTAGCTAGTACCCATTTAAAAAGACTGATCGACCAGGCATAAACAAAAGGATTTCGAACACGGGACCGCAAGGTTACTGCCTACCTAGCACCCGTTTAAAATAGTTTCTGGACCAGGCACAACAAAAGGATATCAAACCCGGGACTGTATGGTCAGCAGACAAAACCGTCCCTTATATCAAAATGATCAGTAAAAGAAACACTATCGATTGGAGGCATCAGGATAGTAACCCAACGTACCTTATCGTAAATATTAAACTTGGGACCAAACATAACAAACATTTTAAAGAATCACTGCGGCAAACACCCGAGTCTAGAGTGGACCCCTCTCTTTGTGGAGAATGACAATAGGTTGGCCGCACCTGCTAGCTAACCTTGACCGTGAAAGGCAGAGATGCAACTCTTCACCCCTCCCCTGGGCTAACATTTGACTGTATTCTCACCAGCTGATCGGGCCGGATCTTAGTATTCTAAATGTGGAGCGGGACGCTCTCATTTGGATATAGATTAATTATAGCATTATTTTATCTGTGCTTAATTGCCACTACCTTACACATACAATTTACTTAATATCATTGTAAACTTATCATACTTACTCTCATGTGACATCTTCCCTCAGGTCTATATTTACCTGGCATCATTATCTATTTTATCTTATTTCATCGTAGATTCCTCCTTACAACATCTTACCTGTATGTCCTTAAATATCACACGCGCTCAATAAAACTAATATAACAATTAATGAGGCTGGTTCAGCCGTCACTTCTTAAATAACTCACGCCATTGTAAACTGTCCTCTAAACTATACTCATTGCTTACACCATAATATCCCGTCATTATCCATCACAATACACCATGGTCCTTTAAATATCGTCCCAAAAAAATCCTCGGATATTAATTCATCCGGTATGTAAATACATAAATTACTATTTCTGGTCATTTATACGAAATAATGAGATTTTGCCTGGAAAGGGCACCTATCGAAATACCATGCTTCGTTCGTTCTATTTGGGTGGAAAACACAGGGGATATTTCTAACACACATTTATAAATAAAATAGGTAGTTCTACCATGTGTTTTATGTACGGATACGATTACCTAGCAACATCCTTACGTTAAATTAGGCACTTTTAATTCATTAAAATAATTATTGTGATCATTAATCATTATGAGCGTACCCAGCTCCGTTAGATGCACAACTATGGTCGCCATTGACACGGTCATTGTACACGCAAGATAAAACAAATCAAAAGAAAACAAATAACATGCTAACATTATGGCGATAAAATCCATGAATTATTTGACACTTTAAAATATAATCAAAAGGTACTTATCATATTGAAGGCTCCTTTGTCATCTTTGCATAAGCTGGACCAGAGGCCCGCAACAGTATAACTTAACACATGACCTCCATGGCCAGTTCGAATCCCATCACGATGATGTAAAACCACTCGCTAATATCACTGCAATCCTCCATTATCACTAGGTTGCTGTAAGCCAGCACCCTTTTAAAATGCATACACACACATATTTAATTAAATTATGCACCACTAAAAAAAAATATACATTAGTGGACTATACACTTGTGTCATAGATGACAAATTCTCACACTATTTCCACACTTGTCGCGGACACGTTTTCTGTTATATATTTTTCACTTGAATTACACATAATTTCACATCCGTCCTTACTGTTATACACATTCACAGCTCAGTATTCATTTTTAATATTATTTCGCATCAGTCACACAATGGACTGTGCGTTTCGTACATTAATGCTTGGGCGTGACGCTACATGGACCAGCATCCACTAACTTTGGCTGAATGATGAACAATGCCCCTGTCACAGACTTCACCCACATATATGACAAAATGGTTGCCAATTCACAGTTTTGCACATACGACACCAAATGCTCCCTTCACAATCATAGGCTACAGTAATCAGGTACCTTAATTCATACATAAAAATATGGCCTTGCTAATCATATGGTTCACGACGAAACTCGATCATAGGCTAAATTTATATCATCAGCGCTTGGGTAGAACTAATTTCTTGCTGAAGGACGCTATGTCTTCTCTCTCACACACTCGACGTTGTCAAATTTCCTTGCGCGGGACTACTTCTACTCGATGAACACAGAGATATGTAATCCGTTACCGCATTCCCAAAATTCTTAATAATAATTAGATTCATCATGGGCGTTTTAGATCATTCATGTAATGTCTTGATCTCTTGTAACCAACCGAGGCGTACTCTCTGAGGGCGGAGTCAAGCATCTACTGCGTGCTAACTTGAGATGGTTACTGCGTTTTGGCAAGATTCTCAGAATTCGCTGGAGTGCTCCTGCTCTGAAACTTGCAGGCAAGCGACTTGTGACGCACCTGCTCTGCCCATTGTGTGAAAACCATAAATTTCTCCCTGTCAAAACTGCCAAGCCATATACAGTGTATGTGGTCTTCAACACGGCAGAAAGATCCTAGTTATCATTATAATCATTACATAATGATGATTTCATTCTCATTAACATCATGACATTTGCCCCATATAAGTACTCCAGTGACATAATGTGTCCTTGGCCTAAGACGTAGGTCAAGGGCGCATCTCCCTCCTTCTTAGTTTGGAAAAACTGCTGAGGTTACGAAGAGTTTTTACAATTCAACAATACTCGGCAACATAATCCATTTTAACAATGTCATGTCTTCCTCATCGACCTTCTTTCGAAGTTGGCTTTCTGATGGACTCCAAATTAATTCGGATCGTGAAATTCTTCAAGCAGCGTTATCCATGGACAGTCGTGATTATTTGTTCGCTGGATCTCCTCTTCTGCTTCCGATGGTTCTTCTACTTGGAATGGATCTTCCCCTTCTTCTTTCTTCTCCACTACGTTGACTCGATGTTGGACCTCATCTTCTTCGGCGGGATAGTATAGTTTTAGATTCTGTGCGTTATAGACAGACTCGACTCCAGTGCGTAGGTGTTTCACTTTATAAGCATTATTTCCAATCACCTTTATGACTCGGTACGGTCCATAGAATATCTCGCAAAATTTTGAGTATATTCGCTTCGCTGGATCGGACACTGCTGGTCGTTTCACCAAGACCAATTCTTCCAATTCCAAAGGACGGTGAAATCTTTTATTACGCACTCTACGTAATCGACGATCAGCTTGTTTCTTCAAATAAGTTGCCGTGGCCTGTATGGTTAATTCATGGCTTGGTCGTGCGTCCAATGGACACGGTAAGATGTTCTTCCACGGTCGATCCGGACATCGATTTAAGTGAAGGACCGAGGGGATCTGTCCTGTGCTCTCATGGATCGTATTGTTTATACAGAATTCCATTATGTGTAATACGTCGACCCACTTCCAATGCTGATCAGAACAGTAAATTCGGCAATATTTTGCGATCTCCCGCATTATTCTTTCTGCTGGATTTCCCTCAGGATGGCGCACTGAACTCAACACGTGCCGGACATCTAACCTCACCATCTCACTCCTAAACTCGGCACTAGTGAAATAACTGCCGTGGTCAGTAAGACAGAATTCCATCTTCCCTAACGTTGGAATTACCCTTGCCTTAATTCTGTTCAGTACCTGTTTAGTGTTTAACTTCTGAACTGGACATAACACCACGTATTTTGTAAATACATCGATGCTGACGAGAATGTATTTGCATCCTCTTCTGCCTTTTGGTAACGGACCATAACCGTCCATGGAGACCAGTTCGCACGGCTTCTGTGGCAGTAGAGGTTTGGGATATTGCTTCATGAGGAATGAGTTTGGCTTAACCCTTTGACATTTGTCACAGGTCTTCAAAACACTGCGAATGGTTTCCCTTAATTTGGGCCATACAAATGCTTCTTGAATAAGAGCACTTGTCTTATCGATTCCTCCATGTCCAGATATGCTATGTGCGTGCCAGACTAGACCTCTCTGTAAAGAAGGTGGCACCACAATCCTTGATTTCACGCGATCGGGATCCACGTACTTGTGCAGCAGGCTATTATACCAAATATAACTTGTCGAAATTTTCTCCGCTTCCAAATACGCGGGCGTTCCTCGTTGCAATCTTCCTCTTAACTAATCGATGATCATATTCATCCACGGATCCTTAACTTGTTCAGCCTGAATTTCTCCCAGTTTACCCAAAAATTCCTGATCTGCCTGAGTGATCTCGACTTGATGTACAGATACTACTCCCTCTCCTCGTTGTGGGTTTCGACTTAATTCGTCGGGTATCACATTGAATCTTCCTGGGCAGTGTTCAATGTCAATATTGAACTGTTGAACATACAACGACCATCTGTTCACTCGCTCGCTAACCATGGGAGTTTTCAATAGGAAGATAAGGCTCTTGTGGTCGGTTCTTATCAAAATCTCGAAACCATAGACAGTCTTCCTCCATTGTTGTAAAGCAAAAATGATGGATAAAAGTTCCAATTCCGTTACTGTGTAATTTCGCTCGTGTGTCTTCAGCTTACAGCTAGAAAATGCCAAGTAAGATCGTTCTCGAGGGTTGTTTGGATCTTCTTGGTACAGCATGCATGCAATTCCAATCCGTGAGGCGTCTGTTTGAATTATAAATTTTCTTGAGAAATCCGGGTAACCCAATTTAATACTATTGGTTAGTAATTCCTTCGTTTTCCGAAAAGCCGCGTCGCATTCTTCCTTCCATGCCCATTTGCTGTTCTTACGAAGCATATCCTGTAGTGGCGCCACAGCCTCAGTATACCCGGGACAATGATTTGCAAAGAAATTGCAAATGCCCAGAAATTGGCGGACGTGTTTTACCCTGTTTGGTTTAGGAAAGTTCCGAATAGCCTCTAGTTTCGCAGGATTTGGGCGTACTCCTTCACCATCGATGATGTGGCCTAAATAGAGTACCTCCTTCTGGCAAAAATGAGATTTTTGGATGTTAATTTTGAAATTGGCTTTCTCCAAATTGTCTAGTAATTTCTCTAAATTCGTGAGGTGATCATCCAAATTATCAGACGCCAAGAGTATGTCATCGACATATCTTACAGTGGCATCCTTGACTTCCGACGTCAGGTTCCGGTCTAACGCTCGTATGAGTGCCGAACCTGCTGTTTTGATACCGAATGGTAGTCTTTGAAATGCATAAGTTTGCTGATTAAATAGGAATCCAGTCAATAACCTTGACTTGTCATCCAGTTCCAAATGGTGATAGCTACTAGTCAAGTCTATTGATGAAAAATATATCTTGTTCTGGAATTTGTTTATGACCTCTTTGATCGCTGGAGCTTGGTCATATTCAGGAATCAATCGTTCATTAATTGTCCTGGCGTCCAGACATATTCGAACAGAGCCATTGGGTTTCTTGACTGCAACCAACGGACTCACGAATGGGGTAGCCATCTTAACTATGACTCCAGCATCCTCCATTTGCTTGATGGTTTCTTTCACCTCATTCATATGTTTTTCGGCTATCGGATAAGGCTTTTTCCTAAACGGTGACCAATCGTTGACCTGCATTTGGTACTTGAAATGTTCTATCTTACCGGGTTTAGAATTAAAAACCGGTTCGTGTCGCTTTAACATGTCCATCAATTTGATCCTGTTCTCCTCATTTATCTTTGCTTCACGAGCCTTCTCCTCAAAAGCGTCAGTAACTCTGTCTTCCAATTCTTCTAGCGCCATGACCCAGGATTCAGGTTCCATTAAATCATCCTCAATATCCCTTAACCTTTCGTCGATTTTCTCATATGCTTCCATCTCTTCAGTGGTGCACAATGTCCATATCTCTTCGCTATCTCTTGGAATATCCGTATTTAATTGCATGTCCAAATGATTGTCCTCTCCAATATCTTTAAAGCAAATGGTGTTTTCATATAGGTTGATGACTGCTTTATATTCTCGAATGAAGTCCGCTCCCAAGATAATGTTATAATTTATCTTGTTCATTATGATGAACGAATGCGGCATATTATGTCCTTGCAGTGTAATGTCCAACAAAGCTTGGAACTTACAGACTGCGGACTTGTCTGGGATAATGCCCTTGACTGTGATGTTAGAAATTGGCATCACGGGAACCTTCCCCAATCTCTCCAACTCTTTAACTAATGCCTGGGAAGCTATACTGATGCTGGCACCCGTATCTACCATACATCGTACCGTTAGACCTCCCACTCGGGCGTAAATTATGGGTAATTCTCTAATTGTATTAATCTTTGGCCCTCTTGTGTCCTCCGTCAAGTCCTCTTCTTTGATGACCCAGTCACTGATCTGCGCTACTACCATATACTTTGCATTGTGACTGTTCTGTGCACTAGCGACGTTCCCATCTTCTAAAATTGGCGTTTTTTTTCTCGTTGTTGCCATTCCTAGCTGGTGTACCTCCGGATGATTGATTGTTGTTCCTCCGGGCATTCTGGAGTTCCAGGCTCTCAGCTCCCTGTTCGATGACATCTGGATCCCTTCGATCATTCATTCCCCTGTTCCATTTGTCTTTCTTACTTTGTTCGGCCGATTCTTTGGCACGTAATTCTGCCAAATACCGCTCCGAATCGCTGTGCCACCTTTCCATTTCCTCTCTGTGGTCATCTGGCAAGTCCCATCTCACTTCTGGCTCTCTGTTTTGGTCCCACGGCGGTCTTCCGCGTTGAAAACGCCCACCTCTCTTGTTATACGGCCTGTATGATCCACGATGTCCTCTCCATGGTTCATTTTGTCTTTGAGACGACCTCCAGTTATTATTACCTCGGTTACCATACCACGGGGGCCTCAACTCTTGATCTTGGTATTCCCGACGTTCCCAGTTCTGCCTCATGTCCATGGCGTCTGTACTTTGGTCTTTCATGCGTCGTCTAGGTGCTTCTTCTAGGCCGACCACGTTTACATTTTCAGTCGTTCGACCTGATCTTTGCGGACTGTGGATCGTCGTTTCATCGAGGTTTCTCAATATTTCCTCGGCATGTACCGCTGTCCGTACGTTCGCTGCCGCCATGATCTGTTGAACTCCGACTGGCAATTGCTTCTCAATGGCGGTGATCATCTCTTCTTCTGATGGAGGCATATCCAACTCTTTCATTCGGTGTAGCTGTGTGATGAAATATTCTGAATATTTTGTGGGTGATGTGGTACTATAGCGGCGCGCGTATAGTTCCATCCTCAGGTTCTGTTGCGAGGCAAGGCTCCAATACTTCTTCAGAAATGCTTCACGGAATTCCCCCATAGTGTCAAAGGTATACCTGAAGCTACGGAACCATTGTAACGCGTGTCCAGTCAGCAGTTTCTCTACTGTCCTTAACTGTCGGTCTTCTGAGATCTTGCTTTCCTTGATGTATTCCATCAATTCTCTGAGGAAACTCTTAGGAGTAAAGTTATTGTTCCCTGAAAATTTGTTCGGCCGGTCATCACTCATTTTTATAACGTGAATGACCTGAGCAGCTGCGTTAGACTCGACGGGTGTCGAAGTACGACCCCTGAATTCCTGACTGTGAGGTTCCATCCCCTCATCTATGGTCGTATGCTCCTGAAATCCTACTTTCCCTTCCATACGGGTTTCTGTAATGGACTTGGCCAATCCTTTTTGTAAGTCGGCGATGACCTCTTCTTGGATCAGCATCTTGAGGTCGCTTTTGACTTGTTTATTTTCTTGTCGTTCCATCCTTGCCAACAGCTCCATCTCGACCTTATTCATCTTTAATTTGCTCTCTTCTAATTTACGGAGTACAGCTATCCTTTCTTCCTTAGCCTCCTGGCCCATGTCCTCGTATGCTAATTCGACATCTCTCTTCAATCCTTCCTTATCCTTTTCCCATGATTTCTTACATTCGTCATGTTGGCCATTCATATAATCTCGTATGAGCTGCAATGAATCCTTAATCTCGTCCTTAAATGTAGAGATGTCTGTCTCGATCACTCCTATCTTGGCTTGCGTTGACTTATTTTCATCTCTCAGCTTGTCGACATCTGCCTGAGTTGCTGCGATTCCCACTTCACATTTCGCTACCTGCGCTTGGACTCGAATTTCCATACTAGCCATTCTCTGAGACACGTTCTTGATCTCGTTCTCGATCGTGACCATATGAATTTCTATTTGCTCAGTACTCTGATTGCAAATGCGGCCTACATGTTCTATATTTCTCTGCATCTGTGACAATTGCTGTTCAGTACTAACTCTAAGTTCCTGATTACTGTCTTTTATTTCCTGCATCTGCTTATAACTACTGTCCTTAAATTCTTGCAATACGACCATGAGGTCCTCTGTCGATGACATAATTATCAATAAGAGAATATGCGGGCTTGTCCCAACTCATGCAAATATACACATCAACACACCATGCAATGCAAGTGTATTTCAAAGCTTTCAAGGCTTCCTTCCCCTATCCTTCGAATTTGCAATCACCTACAGTGATATTGCAACAGTAAAACGATTCAAAATTTGATTGTAATCCATTGGTGTCATTAAATATTTGACTTATCACTAAAAGAAAAATTAATTAACTAATTTAATTTAATCAAACATTAATTAAAGTGATTAATGTTTCTCATCAGGCCACTAATGAGCCTTAATTAACTATCTGATGGATGCTCAATGCTATAAAAATTGCAAGGGACTCCTTGAGATTACTGTATGATGCTATAAAAATTTATATAAATGAAAATTTAATTACAGTAACTCTCGATCAATTAATTGAGCTCCATTTCGACCTTATGTTGGGCTGCTATTGTCTCAAGCTTAAGTCACACCGTTGGGCGCCATTTTGCACTTTGCACTGGTGGTGGGGAGAACAGGGTTTGGTATTAAATGAATGTGGCAAGCGGAAAAAGGGCAAGGCTGATCCTCACGGAAAAATAACGGGTATGAAATGAATGGAATACGGTTTGGATTCGGGTTTGAATTGATAAGTGACTTATGGGTATCTTCCAGCGTTTACCCGCTCAGCATAAAGTCAAAAAAATAATTAACATGCCAAACGAGTAGGCAAGCCAAACTTAATCAAACAAGCACAAAACCCGGGTGCATCTGTGTATGTTAACCACTAGGATCTTCCAGAATAGAAAAATCGAAGAAGAATAGAGAATAATCTATCCTTTGCCATGTACCCTTGCACAAGGCCTTCAGAACAGGACTCTGTCGTCGGGGCATGAACGGTACACTAGCTTGAATATGAAATTGTTCTGGATATTATAGGAAGATCACTAGGGCTGAATAAAATTCATCACACACAGATTCTGAATGAGAATAAACAAATTTAATGCACCAACACCAGTACAGCAAAAACAAATAAATGAAATAAAACCAAAATAGTAGAAATGAAATTTAAAATAATAATAATAATAATAACTCAAAGGTAAAATAAATCAAATACGGAATCAATAAAATTAAGTCAAAATCAAAAATATAAACAATGGACTAATTAATGTCCAAAAACCACCAATTAAATGCTAATCAGCATCAATTAATACTTATCATAGTAGTTATGATGTATGATTACAATCAAATTTATTGACAAATAAAAACCAATCATATGGCAAAATAAAGAAAATGAATCAAAAATGAAATCTGGTTAACACCAATTAGCCTTAATTGCCATAATCAAATTTATTAATTACGATGATAAGATATCATCAGAAAGTTAAGTTAAGAGATGATGGATCAAGGGGGTCCGGCCAACTGCAACAACAGTATGGATTAAGAAAAAGAAATCCATTTATACGAAATTAATCAATCATTAATCTGAGTAAACATAATGATCATTGAGTCTAATATCATCCAATTACATTTCTGATACATGGTATGTTCAAATATCAGAGACATCCATGGCCATTCCGAAGTATACATTATAGCCTAACCATTGGCTTATTTAATTATTAATGGCGTTTAATTAACATTTACTAGAATCCCTCCGTTAAATAAAAGTTTACCCTCATATCAAATCTTAACCTTCATGGCATTAATTATGTATTTCTATATGCAAACATGAATATGATTTATGCATCTTATTTACATACTCTTGTAAATTAATTATGGAAGCTTCTCCGTAAGGAATCTCAATGTCCAACCCCGACATCACTTTGGACGTCTTAGCTTTAAAACAAAATAGCTGAATCAATGAAGCCATTTAGTTTCATTAGCCTTGAAACACACTTACAAATTGTCACATATTACATTAACATATTAGCGATATGATAAGCCTGGCTTCGGCCCTTGCGTTCGACGTGATACACTTTCGAACCAAGCACTCGATGCCTTGTCAAATAATTCATGGATATTTAATAAACAAACTAGGAAAAATGCCTTAAAAAAACCAACAAAATAGCATAATAAAAATGATGACTAATCATTTGCCTTTCAAACTTGGGTTGGATAAACATGAAAAACAATTAATAATTCCAACCAAACATTATTAAAGTAATCGTATCGTGTCAGAGTCACGTTAGGCAACGGTGAATGTATTTGAAGCCGCGACCCCTGAAAAAGATAGACATGGCACAGAAGAAATACCTTGTATCAGTGTTATGTTAAACAACGGTGAATGTATTTGAAGCCGCGACCCCTGAAAAAGATAGGCATGGCACAAACATGTTCTAAGTGGCCTATTCAACAGGATCAATATGTATTTAGGGGTATTCGCTACCTATACATTTCTTACCTTGAATGCCTTATCCTGCAGAACGAGGTTACAATAGAACAAAGCATGGTCCGTTCAACAATTATTGAGAAAAAGAAATCTCAAGATAATTTTGAACCAATATTAACTATAAAAAAAACTAATAATAATTATTTTCCAGGACCGAAAATAATTATTCATGAACACAGGACTCTAAGGTCACTGTCTAGCTAGTACCCATTTAAAAAGACTGATCGACCAGGCATAAACAAAAGGATTTCGAACACGGGACCGCAAGGTTACTGCCTACCTAGCACCCGTTTAAAATAGTTTCTGGACCAGGCACAACAAAAGGATATCGAACCCGGGACTGTATGGTCAGCAGACAAAACCGTCCCTTATATCAAAATGATCAGTAAAAGAAACACTATCGATTGGAGGCATCAGGATAGTAACCCAACGTACCTTATCGTAAATATTAAACTTGGGACCAAACATAACAAACATTTTAAAGAATCACTGCGGCAAACACCCGAGTCTAGAGTGGACCCCTCTCTTTGTGGAGAATGACAATAGGTTGGCCGCACCTGCTAGCTAACCTTGACCGTGAAAGGCAGAGATGCAACTCTTCACCCCTCCCCTGGGCTAACATTTGACTGTATTCTCACCAGCTGATCGGGCCGGATCTTAGTATTCTAAATGTGGAGCGGGACGCTCTCATTTGGATATAGATTAATTATAGCATTATTTTATCTGTGCTTAATTGCCACTACCTTACACATACAATTTACTTAATATCATTGTAAACTTATCATACTTACTCTCATGTGACATCTTCCCTCAGGTCTATATTTACCTGGCATCATTATCTATTTTATCTTATTTCATCGTAGATTCCTCCTTACAACATCTTACCTGTATGTCCTTAAATATCACACGCGCTCAATAAAACTAATATAACAATTAATGAGGCCGGTTCAGCCGTCACTTCTTAAATAACTCACGCCATTGTAAACTGTCTTCTAAACTATACTCATTGCTTACACCATAATATCCCGTCATTATCCATCACAATACACCATGGTCCTTTAAATATCGTCCCAAAAAAAATCCTCGGATATTAATTCATCCGGTATGTAAATACATAAATTACTATTTCTGGTCATTTATACGAAATAATGAGATTTTGCCTGGAAAGGGCACCTATCGAAATACCATGCTTCGTTCGTTCTATTTGGGTGGAAAACACAGGGGATATTTCTAACACACATTTATAAATAAAATAGGTAGTTCTACCATGTGTTATATGTACGGATACGATTACCTAGCAACATCCTTACGTTAAATTAGGCACTTTTAATTCATTAAAATAATTATTGTGATCATTAATCATTATGAGCGTACCCAGCTCCGTTAGATGCACAACTATGGTCGCCATTGACACGGTCATTGTACACGCAAGATAAAACAAATCAAAAGAAAACAAATAACATGCTAACATTATGGCGATAAAATCCATGAATTATTTGACACTTTAAAATATAATCAAAAGGTACTTATCATATTGAAGGCTCCTTTGTCATCTTTGCATAAGCTGGACCAGAGGCCCGCAACAGTATAACTTAACACATGACCTCCATGGCCAGTTCGAATCCCATCACGATGATGTAAAACCACTCGCTAATATCACTGCAATCCTCCATTATCACTAGGTTGCTGTAAGCCAGCACCCTTTTAAAATGCATACACACACATATTTAATTAAATTATGCACCACTAAAAAAAAATATACATTAGTGGACTATACACTTGTGTCATAGATGACAAATTCTCACACTATTTCCACACTTGTCGCGGACACGTTTTCTGTTATATATTTTTCACTTGAATTACACATAATTTCACATCCGTCCTTACTGTTATACACATTCACAGCTCAGTATTCATTTTTAATATTATTTCGCATCAGTCACACAATGGACTGTGCGTTTCGTACATTAATGCTTGGGCGTGACGCTACATGGACCAGCATCCACTAACTTTGGCTGAATGATGAACAATGCCCCTGTCACAGACTTCACCCACATATATGACAAAATGGTTGCCAATTCACAGTTTTGCACATACGACACCAAATGCTCCCTTCACAATCATAGGCTACAGTAATCAGGTACCTTAATTCATACATAAAAATATGGCCTTGCTAATCATATGGTTCACGACGAAACTCGATCATAGGCTAAATTTATATCATCAGCGCTTGGGTAGAACTAATTTCTTGCTGAAGGACGCTATGTCTTCTCTCTCACACACTCGACGTTGTCAAATTTCCTTGCGCGGGACTACTTCTACTCGATGAACACAGAGATATGTAATCCGTTACCGCATTCCCAAAATTCTTAATAATAATTAGATTCATCATGGGCGTTTTAGATCATTCATGTAATGTCTTGATCTCTTGTAACCAACCGAGGCGTACTCTCTGAGGGCGGAGTCAAGCATCTACTGCGTGCTAACTTGAGATGGTTACTGCGTTTTGGCAAGATTCTCAGAATTCACTGGAGTGCTCCTGCTCTGAAACTTGCAGGCAAGCGACTTGTGACGCACCTGCTCTGCCCATTGTGTGAAAACAATAAATTTCTCCCTGTCAAAACTGCCAAGCCATATACAGTGTATGTGGTCTTCAACACGGCAGAAAGATCCTAGTTATCATTATAATCATTACATAATGATGATTTCATTCTCATTAACATCATGACATTTGCCCCATATAAGTACTCCAGTGACATAATGTGTCCTTGGCCTAAGACGTAGGTCAAGGGCACAGTATGTATGTATGTATGTATGTGGGTGGGTGGGTGGTTGGGTTGGTTCCGTATACAAATCTACACCGTTTCACCAATCTCAACCAAATTTTGCATACACATAGTTTAGGACCCAGAAGGAACCGCTGGCTACATGAATTTTCGATAGACTTTCTCATTATTCTGATTTCGGCACTTTTGCACTCAAGCACAGGCTAATCAAATCATAAAATATACTCATGAAGGAATGGCAAGGCAGATAGTTTCCATGGCAACATAGCTCAAGTCGAGACACGGCCGACTGGATGCCATTTGCGCTCTGCACTACCGGTATAGAAAATGAGGATCTTTACTTGAAATCCCGTTAGTTACTCAACTGCTCACAAAGCACTGTCAACCGAGTATAGCATAACAAAGACTTGACACTATCTACTCGATATTTGTCAAATACCACTCACACACTCACTCACACATTCATCACGAAATCTCAGAAACAACCCAACGGATTGGAATGAAATTTGGTATGCAGCTTCCTCAAGGACCGCAAACGCCCACTAAGAAAGGATTTTTGGGTATACAGGTTCTAAAGGGGTGTTAAGGGGGTAGACCTGCATTTCATTGAATAGCAATATCTCCCGATTGGTTTCATTGGGGGATGTGATACTCGGCATATAAACTCATCATTAAAAATAAGAAGACACGGGTCTGAGTGTTTTTCGATGTGGTGTATATTATGAGGTGTAAGGGGAGAAAAGTGGGGGTTGAAAGATTCCTAACGGAACCTGTATCTCTTAAACGACATAGGCGAGGAGTTTGAAACTCAGCGGAAAAAAATCAGCCAAAAATAAGTAAATAGGTGTTTGACCGTTTTTTCATAAATCCAATTTAAGGGGCCCATGGGGAGGGGTGAAATTCTGGGTAAAAAAAACAGGAAAGAAAGTGTCCTAACCGATTGACTCACTCGCTCTTCAAACTCAGGGGGAAAAACTGCTTAAAAATAAGTATAAGTGAGTTCGACAGTTTTTTGATAAATCAAATTTAAGGGGTTCATCGGGAGGGGTGAAATTCTGAAGAAAAAAAATGAAAGAAAATGTCCTGACTCACTCACCCATCATCGCCCAGCCAAAAATATTGAAGTTGGAAACATGTCATATTCGGGATATGTTCGTTGTATGTCAAAACCATACACTAAGGGAAGATTTTTGAATATTCAGGTTCTAAAGGGGTCTTAAGGGGTTTAAACCTGCATTTCATTGAATAACAATATCTCACGAGTGGTTTCATGTGTGGATGTGATACTCGGCATATAAACTAATCATTAAAAGTAAGCAGACATGTGTCTAAGGGTTTTTCGATGTGGTGTATTACTATGAGGTGAAAGGGGTGAAAATTGGGGGTTGAAGGATTCCTAACGAAGCGTGTAGGCCTATCTCCTAAACGACATAGGCGAGAAATTTGAAACTCAGCGAAAAAAATTCAGCTTAAAAATAAGTAAATCGGTGTTCCACCGTTTTTTCATAAATTAATTTAAGGAGCCAATGGGGCGGGGTGATATTCTGAGGGAGGGAAAGGAGAGAAAGTGTCCTAACTGACTGACTAACTCACTCACTCATCAAACTCAGGGGAAAAAGACAGCTTAAAAATAAGTTAATAGGTGTTCAAGCGTTTTTTCATCGATCCAATTTAAGGGGCCCATGGGGATGGGTGAGATTCTGGTAAAAATAATTGAAAGAAAATGTCCTGTCTGACTCACTCACTCATCACGCCCAGCGAAAACTATTAAAGTTAGAAACATGAAATTTTGGGAATATGTTCGCTGTATGTCGAAAACGTCAACTATTGAATGATTTTTGTTATTCGGGTTTTAAAGAGGTGTTAAGGGGGTAAACGTGCATTTCATTGAATAACGATATCTCATGAGTTGTTTCTTTGGGGATGTGATATTCGGTATATAACTAATCATTAAAATAATCAGACAAATGTCTAAAGGTTTATCGATGTGGTGTATATTATGAGGTGAAAGGGGTGAAAATTGGGGGTTGAGGGATTCTTAACAGAGCGTGTATCTCTTAAACGACATAGGCGAGAAGTTTGAAATTCGTCGGGAAAAGACAGCTTAGAATATAAGTAAATAGGTGTTCGACCTTGTTTTCATAAATCCAATGTAAGGGGCCCTTGGAGAGGGGTGAAATTCTGGGGGAATAAACAGGAAAGAAAGTGTCCTAACTCACTCACTCCTCAAACTCAGGGGGGAAGAACAGCTCAAAAATAAGTAAATAGGTGTTCGACCGTTTTTTTTTTCATAAATCCAATTTAAGGTGTTCATGAGAGGGGTGAAATTCTGAAAAATAATTGAAAGAAAATGTCCTGACTTACTCACTCACTCATCATCCCCCAGCCAAAATTATTGAAGTTAGAAACATGACATTAAGGGGCTATGTTCGTTGTATGTCGAAAACGTCCACTAAGGAAGGAATTTTGGATATTCAGGTTCTAAAGGGGTGTTAAGGGGGTAGACTTGCATTTAATTGAATAACAATATCTACCGATTGGTTTCCTTTGGGATGGGATACAAGGCATATAAACTCATCAATAAGAATAAGAACACACATGTCTGAGGGTTTTTCGGTGTGGTGTATATTATGAGGTGTATGTGTGAAAAGTGAGTGTTGAAGGATTCTTAACGGAGCAAGTATCTCTTAAAAGACAGAGGCAAAAAGTAAGAATCTCAGGGAGAAAAATCAGATTGAAAAAGTAGTAAATAGGTGTTCGATCGTTTTTTCATAAATCCAATTTAAGGGCCTCATGGGGAGAGATGAAATTCTGGGGAAAGAAGTCCACTAAGGAAGGATTTTTGGATATTCACTCATCATCCCCCAGTAAACCTATTGCAGTTAGAAACTTGAAATTTTGGGGATATGTTCGTTGTATGTCGAAAAAGTCCTCTAAGGATGGATTTTTGGATATTCATGTTCTGAAGGGGTGTTAAGGGGGTTAAACTTGCATTTCATTGAATAACAATATCTCACGAGTTGTTTCATTTGGGGATGTGATATTCGGCATATAAACTAAGCATTCAAAATAAGCAGACATATGTCAAAGGGTTTATCGATATGGTGTATATTATGAGGTGAAAGGGGAGAAAATTGGGGGTTGAAGGATTCTTAACGGAGCGTGTACTGTATCTCTTATTCAACATAGGCGATAAGTTTGAAATTCAGCGGAAAACGCAGCTTAAAAATAAGTAAATAGGTGTTCGACCATTTCTTCATAAATCCAATTTAAGGGGCCCATGGGGAGGAGTGAAATTCGGGGGGAAAAACAGGAAAGAAAGAGTCCTAACTGATTGAATCACTTACTCACTCATCAAACTCAGGGGGGAAACAACTTTAAATAAGTAAATAGGTGTTCGACCGTTTTTTTTTCATAAATCCAATTTATGGGGTTCATGGGGAGGGGTGAAATTCTCAAAAATAAATGAAAGAGAATATCCTGACTGATTCACTCACTCATCATCGCCCAGCCAAAATTATTGAAGTTAGTAACATGAAATTTTGGGGATAAGTTCTTTGTATGAGGAAAAGGTCCACTAAGGAAAGAGTTTTGGATATTCAGGTTCTAAAGAGGTGTTAAGGGGGTAAACGTGCATTTCATTGAATAACAATATCTCATGAGTGGTTTCATTTGGGGATGTGATACTTGCATATATACTAATCATTAAAAATAAGCTGACATATGTCTAATGGTTTTTCGATGTGGTGTATATTATGAGGTGAAAGGGATGAAAAGTGGGGGTTGAAAGAGTCCTAACGGAGCGTGTATCTCTTAAACGACATAGGCGAGGAGTTTGATTTTCTCCGAGTTTCAATCAGCTTAAAAATAAATAAATGAATAAATAATTAAAATAAGTAGGTGTTCGACCGTTTTTTTTTCATAAATCCAATGGGGAGGGGTGAAATTCTGGAAGGAAAACGTCCAATAAGGAAGGATTTTTGGATGTTCACTCTCTTCTACCAATCAAAACTATTAAAGTTAGAAGAAGGGGATATGTTTGTTGTGTGTCGAAAAAGTCTACTAAGGAGGGATTTTTGGATATTCTGGTTCTAAAGGGGTGTTAAGGGGGTTAAACCTGCATGCCATTGAATAACAATATGACACGACTATGACGCGAGCGAAGCGAGGCTAAAATGAGATGGTGTGTGTCTGTGTATTACTCAATCCCGCAAGAACCACTGGTCCGACTTACATGAATTTTACATGGAAGTAGTTGATTTACCTGGTTAACATATAGACTACTTTTGATTTCAATGCTTTGCACTATTTTAAGATGGCGACCATTTTAGTGACGTCACTATACCCTTTGGTTTCAATTTTTCATATTTCCATTTCAAATAAAAAGTGAACGCTAAGAAATACCAAACTTTTGACGGCATATACGTGGTTTAAAATTACATTTTCTATCCGAAAGGTATCTCCAACGGTTAGCGAGTAAAACCTAAATTTGTGCTATAAAACACGGTCAACGCCGAACGGTGTAGTTGGACAAAATGTTCCATCCTTAATCTCCCTCTGTGCAGCACCTCGCCTATCCCCTGTTTTAACTGTCACCTTCACATTTTAATTTATTTATGACGCGTAGCGAAGCACGGGTACTTCAGCTAGTCTATATATATAAAAATCAATGTTACGTGATAGTTTGTCTGTCTGTGGGTATGTCTCCTATGCGTTCATATACCATTCGTCCGATTGCGATGAAACTTGGGTGAGATGTTGAGTACACTCCAAGGAAGGTTTCTGACTTAGTAAATCCATTTTACAATAGGTAGCGCACGCGTAGATTCAACAAATGAGCGACGATGCGCGAAGCATTTCAACAAAGTCCCGTATGTGTTCATATACCATTCGTCCGAAAGCGATGAAACTTGGGTGAGATGTTGTGTACACTTACGTGAAGGTTTCAAAATTAATGAATACATTTCACAGTAGATAGCCCACAAGTAGATTCAACAAATGAGCGACGACACGCAATGCGTTTCAACAAAGTCCCGTATGCATTCATATACCATTCGTCCGATAGCTATGAAACTTGCGTAAAATGTTGTGTACACTGCAGGGAAATTTTATGGCTTAGTACATCCACTTTACAATAGGCAGCGCACGAGTAGATTCAACAAATGAGCTACGACGCGCGAAGCATTTCAACAAAGTCAAGTTTGCATTCATATACTATTCGTCCGATAGCGATGAAACTAGGCTGAGATTTTGTGTGCACTCCAGGGAAGGTTTCTATCTTAGTAAATCCCTTTAAAAATAGGTAGAGCACGAGTAGAATCAACAAATGAGCAACGACGCGCGAAGCGTTTCAACAAAGTCCCATATAATTTCATATACCATTCATCCGATAGCGATGAAACTTGGGTGAGATGTTGTGTACACTCCAGGGAAGGTTTCTGGCTTAGTACATACATTTTACAATAGGTATCGCACCAGTAGATTCAACAAATGAGTGATGACACGCGAAGCGTTTCAACAAAGTCCCGTATAAAGTCATATACCAGTCGTCTGATAGTGATAAATGTTTGGTGAATTGTTGTATACACTCCAGGAAGGGTTTCTGGCTAAGTAAAACCATTTTACAATACGAATCGCACGTTTATATTCAATAAATGAGTGACTACGCGCGAAGCGTTTCGACAACGTCCCGTATACGTTCACATACCATTCATCCGATTGCGATGAAACATGGGTGAGATGTTGTGTACACTACAGGGAAGGTTTCTGGCTGAGTACATCCATATTACAATATGTAGCGCAAGAGTAGAATCAACAAATGAGCGACGACACGCGAAGCGTTTCAACCAAGTCCCGTATGCATTCATGTACCATTCGTCCGTAGCTATGAAACTTGGGTGAGATGTTGTGTACACGTCATGGAAAATTTCTGGCTTAGTAAATCCACTATACAATATGCAGCGCACAAGTTGATTCAACAAATGAGGGACGACGCGCGAAGCGTTTCAACAAAGTCCCGTATAAGGTCATATACCATTCTGCCGTTAGCGGTGAAACTTGGGTGAAATATGGTGGACACTCCAAGGAAGGTTTCTGGCTTAGTAAATACATTTCACAGTAGGTAGCACACGAGTAGATTCGACAAATGAACGACGACATGCGGAGCGTTTCAATACAGTCCCCTATGTCTTCATATCCCATTAGTCCGATAGCGATGAAACTTGGGTGAGATGTTGTGGACAATTACGTGACGGTTTCTAACTTAATAAATACATTTTACAGTAGGTAGCGCACGAGTAGATTCAACAAATGAGTGACGGAGCGCGAATCGTTTAAACAAAATCAGGAATGCGTTCATATACTATTCATCCGATTGCGATGAAACATTGATCAGTTATTGTGTACAAGCCAAAGAAGGGGTCTTAGTAAATCCATTTCACAATAAGTAGCGCAAGAGTAGATGCAACAAATGGTTGACGACGCGCGAAGCGTTTCAACAAAATCCCCTATTGCGTTCATATAACATTCTTCGATTGCGATGAACCCTTGATGAGTTATTGTGTACACGCCAGGGAAGGGCTTCGACTTAGTAATACATTTCTCAATAGGTAGCGCACGAGTAGATTCAACAAATGAGTGACAGCGCACGAATCGTTTAAACAAAACCCCGTATACGTGCATATACCATTCATCCGATTGCGATGAATCATTGATGAGTTATTGTGTACACGCCAGGGAAGGGTTTCGACTTAGTAAATCCATTTCACAATAGGTAGCGCACGAGTATATGCAACAAATGGGTGACGACGCGCGAAGCGTTTTAACAAAATCCCCTATGCGTTCAAATAACCTTCTTCGATTGTGATGAAACCTTGATGAGTTATTGTGTACACGCCAGGGTAGGGTTTCGACTTAGTAAATCCATTTCTAAATAGGTAGCGTACGAGTAGATTCAACAAATGTGTGACAGAGCACGAATCGTTCAAACAAAATCCCGTATACGTTCATATGCCATTCATCCGATTGCGATGAAACTTTTGAAAGTTGTTGTGCACGCTCCCACGAATGGTTCTAAATTAGAAAATCCATTTTACGATAGCTTAGAGGCAGTTAACGGAAATTGAAAAACATGTTGTGTATCCAAAAGCACTTCAAGAAACAGAATTTCAACGCCAACACTTTCTTTGATTGGCATTGCAACGCATGCCGGGTACAGCTTGTATATATATAAAAATCAATGCTACGAGATAGTTTGTCTGTCTGTCTGTCTGTCTGTGGGTATGTCTCTTATGCGTTCACATACCACCCATCCGATTGTGCTGAAACTTGGGTGAGATGTTGAGTATACTCCAAGGAAGGTTTCTGGCTTAGTAAATCCATTTTACAATATGCAGCGCACGAGTAGATTCAACAAATGAGCGACGACGCGCGAAGCGTTTCAACAAAGTCCGCTATTCATCCGATTGCGATGAAATTTGGGTGAGATGTTGAGTACACTCCAGGGAAGGTTCCTGGCTTAGTAGATCCATTTGACAATAGGTAGGGCACGTGTAGATCAACAAATGAGCGACGACGCGCGAAGCGTTTCAAAGAACTCCAGTATGCGTCCATATACCGTTCGTCCAATAGCGATGAAACTTGAGTGAGATGTTGTGTATACTCCAGGGAAGGTTTCTGGCTTAGTAAATCCATTTTACAATAGGTACCACACGAGTAGAATCAACAAATGAGCAACGATGTGCGAAGCATTTCGAAAAAGGCCCGTATATTTCATATACCATTCGTCCGATAGCAATGAAACTTGGGTGAGAAGTTGTGTACACTTCGTGAAAACTTTCTGGCTTAATAAATTCATTTTACAAATGGTAGCACACGAGTAGATTCTACAAATGAGCAACGACACGCGAAGCGTTTCAAACAGGTCCATGTGCGTTCATATACCATTAATCCGATAGCGATGAAACTTGGGTGAGATGTTGAGTACACTCCGGGGAAGGTTTCTGGCTTAGTAAATTCATATTACAATAGGTAGCGCACGAGTAGATTCAACAAATGAGCGACGACGCGCGAAGCGTTACAACGAAGTCCCGTATGCGTTTATATATCGTTCGTCCAATAGCGATGAAAATTGCGTGAGATATTGTGTATTCTCCAGATAAGGTTTCTGGCTTAGTAGCCTAAATCCATTTTACAATAGGTAGTACACGAGTAGAATCAACAAAAGAGCAACGACGCTCGAAGCATTAAAAAAAAAGTCCCGTATGCGTTCATATACCATTCGTCCGATAGCAATGAAACTTGGGTGAGATGTTGTGTACACCCCGGGGACGGTTTCTGGCTCAATAAATTCATTTTACAATAGGTAGCACTCGAGTAGATTCTACAAATGAGCAACGACACGCGAAGCGTTTCAAACAGGTCCATGTGCGTTCATATACCATTAATCCGATAGCGATGAAACTTGGGTGAGAGTTGAGTACACTCTAAGGAAGGATTCTGGCTTTGTAAATCAACTTTACAATATGAAGGGCACGAGTAGATTCAACAAATGGACGACCACGCGCGAAGCGTTTCAACAAAGTCCCGTATAGCCTACTTTCATATACCATTCGTCCGATAGTGATGACACTTGGGTGAGATGTTGTGTACACCCCGGGGACGGTTTCTGGCTCAATAAATTCATTTTACAATAGGTAGCACTCGAGTAGATTCTACAAATGAGCAACGACACGCGAAGCGTTTCAAACAGGTCCATGTGCGTTCATATACCATTAATCCGTTAGCGATGAAACTTGGGTGAGATGTTGAGTACACTCTAAGGAAGGATTCTGGCTTTGTAAATCAACTTTACAATAGGAAGGGCACGAGTAGATTCAACAAATGGACGACCACGCGCGAAGCGTTTCAACAAAGACCCGTATAGCCTACTTTCATATACCATTCGTCCGATAGTGATGACACTTGGGTGAGATATTGAGTACACTCTAAGGAAGGATTCTGGTTTAGTAAATCCACTTTACAATAGGTAGCACACGAGTAGATTCAATAAATGAGCGACGACGCGCGAAGCTTTTCAACAAAGTCCCGTATGCGTTTATATAGTCTACCATTCGTCCGATAGCGATGAAAATTGGGTGAGATGTTGAATATACTCCAACGAAGGTTTCTGGCTTAGAAAATCCATTTTACAATTGGCAGCACACCAGTAGATTCAACAAGTGATCGATGATACGCGAATCGTTTCAACAATGTCCCGTACGCATTCATATACCATTCGTCCGATAGCGATGGAACTTGACAGAGTTGTTGGGCACACTGCAGAGAAGGTTTTTTACTGAGTAAATCCATTGTACAATAGGCAGCGCGCGGGTAGTTTCAACAAATGAGTGACGGCGTGCGAATCGTATAAATAAAATCCCGTATGCGTTCACATACCAATCATCCGATTGCGATGAGAATTGAGTGAGTTATTGTGCACACTGCAGGGAACGTTTCTAATTTAGTAAGTCCATTGTATAATAGGTAGCGCACGATAGTTTCAACAAATGAGTGACGGCGCGCGAATCGTTTCAAAAAAGTTACATCTGCGTTCATATACCATTCATCTGATTGTGATGAAACTAGGGTGAATTGTTGTGCATACTGCAGGGAAGGTTTCTGACTTAGTAAATCCATTGTACAAGAGGTAGCGCACGAGTTGATTCAACAAATGGGTGACGACGCGTGAAGCGTTTCAAAAGTTCCATCTGCGTACATATACCATTCATCCGATTGACATGAAACTTTCGTGAGTTGTTGTACACGCTCCCACAAATGTTTATAAATTAGTAAATCCATTTTACGATAGTTATAGGCAGTTAACGGAAATTGAAGAAAATATTGTGTATCCAAAAGCACTTCAAGAAACAAAATTGCAATGCCAACACTCTTTTTGATTGGCATTGCAAAGCATGCCGGGTACAACTTGTCCATAATAATTTTCAAACGTGCATGTAAAGATTTCCTCTTCAATTCGTAGGCCAAGTTTTCCTAGTATTTAATTTTGGTAGGTTAAGATTAACATATGTGAGTATTCATGTAAGTTGCACTGTGTGTGGTTAAGTGTAAGAGAGGGCCTAGAGCCCTAACTTCACCGCAATAAAGGCACCAATAATAATAATAATAATAATAATAATAATAATAACAATAAAATGCAGGCGATGCGCCATTCATCTCGAGACCATTGACCATGTCACTGTAGGTTGCCCAAAACTAGCATCAGTTGAATATACAAGACGGCACAAATCAGGTTGTAGGCATCATTCATCAAGCACTCGCACAGAAATACAATATAAACTAACTGAGGAGTATATCCCTTACTAGAAGTATCAACCACCATCCCTCCTCGAAAATGAATTGTGTAAAATATATTGGGACACTGGTATTGTGACAGATAAAACAATAGATCACAATCGACCAGACATCATAGTAGTAAATAAGGTTGATGGCACTACATTTATAATAGACATAGCAGTCCCCAACGACACCAATATCGAACGTAAACACAATGAAAAAATCACCAAGTATAGACAGCTTGCAGAGGAAATCAAGAGGGTATGGAAGTTGAAATGCGTCCGGATAGTGCCTGTAATCTTGTCAGTCAACGGCCTCATACCTCACCCACTCCACAAGAGTCTGAAGGAATTGGATCTCCCGCCGACCATCTACAAGATTATGCAGCATTCTGTCCTATTGTCCACATGCAATATTGTGCGATCCTTCCTTGCTAGTGAATGAGTGATAATGAACTCTATATTTTGTATAAACATGATATGTATGTATTGTCTGTCTGTTAGGTAGTCAGCCCGAAGGCTGGTTGGATCCTCAAAAAGTACCGCCGTTAGGTTATGTGAGTAGATACCCACAAAAACCCAAGGCAGCGCTATATTGAGGCGTACTAGGCAAGAAGAGGAGTGAGGTAGTTTGCCATTGCTTTCCTCACTGAGTCAGAACGGTAGTACTAACCCTATGAGTAGAACTTTTCACAGCAATCACAGGCACTGACTGTGCCCCGAATGTCATTACTAAGCACCACCCATACCTCAGTAGCTTCCATATAATCACAGCCATGAGTGAGACTGAGACATCGGTGAAAAGCCACATTTTACTCTAGCCTGTGCCAACAGACAAATGCAAATGTACTGCATTCATCAAGAGATGGCAAACAGGCCTATGTATGTATTATAGTTTGTATAATAGTTTTTATGTATTGTTGTAAAGCACTTGGTTTAACCCGTGCTTTAGAGTAACCCATGTCTGTAGTGGTGAATTGAATGAATAAAGATAATAATAATAATAATACGACCACAGCTAACTCACCCGGTGATTATAGTAATGTCTGTCTGGAAAGGGGGCAGTTGTCTTAGGTTCACTATAACCAGAGTTGAGTGTACCGCACGTGAACACTATGGCACTCTTGTGCTAAACGGGACATACCCGGTACGACCACGGGGAGTCTCCGCTATGTTGTGAGGCCACTGGTAATGCACCTGACGACACTCACTCGCCCGGAGGCACGACAAGCAAATTGGTTGAACGAGCCATGAATTACACTATGCTTGAAACTCGAGCTTCTTGAGTTATTTCACGTGGTAGCCTAATGGTTTCAAAATATCTTCGCTCCAGGTGCACTCACAAGACAAGTACTCAATCGGGAGAGATGGATTGGACTTAAAAACAAAAACATTATTTATTTATTTATTTATTTATTGGCTGGCTGGCTGCGTGGCTCAGCGGTAACGTTCCCGCTTGCTGGGCCCAAGGTTGCAGGTTCGTATCCTGGCGCAGTCAGCTGGCATTTGAGGGTGCGCAAATGTAAGGGAGCCGTGTCAGTAGATTTACTGGCACGTTAAAGATCCCTTTCGGGGCAAAATTCCGGCACCCTGGCTTCTCTAAAAGCCAGAGTAGTTAAAAGGGACGTAAAACCAATAACATTATTTATTTATTTATTTATTTATTTATTTATTTATTTATTTATTTATTTATTTATTTATTTAGCGTATGGCTTTTAGTGCCGGGAGTGTCCGAGGACATGTTCGACTCGCCAGAGGCTGTAGCTTCTTCAAGTGGACACCCATAGGGTGAGCTACAAGTTCCGTTCAATTTCAAGTAAGTTAGTTCCAATTTTCACTAGTGGTGAACGTTGGAACTTTTATAGAGCGTTTCAACTAAATCTAACCTAGAAATTTACCTTCACACAAGTTTAGTTAGTGGAAGGATCTTTTACATGCTATAAATCTATCACATGGGATCGCCGGCTTTACTTCCCCACCGAAGGAAGGCATGCTGAAGGATTTTTACGCTCTTAAAAAATCCGACGACTTTGGCCGGGTTTGAACCCGCAATCTTGGGCACAGCAGTTCTGCATGCCACCTTCGGGGGAATAGTAAGTCACAATAGAGGGGAAGTGTGAAGAGGAGGTTTCTGATCTTAGTCCCCTCGGCAATAGGGAGCAGTGATAGCGCAGCGGTCAAACTGTTTGCCTCTCACTAAGGTGGCCAGGTTTCGATTTCGGGTTAAACAGCCCTCACATAGGGAAGATCGATGTTGAAATCAACAAGAGCATGCGATTGATATCTGGTACAATTAAATGCACCTGCATTCAATGGCTTCCTGTTCTGAGCTACATCCCTCCTCCCCATCTCCGCAGGTGTAATATCCTGGTCAAAACATACCAAAAGACACTTCAAAATCAGGATCTCCCTATTCATGCTGATATACCTGCTGCTTGTCTACGCAGACTTCGCTCAAAACAGCCCCCTGTGAAGACAGCTACGAGACTTATCAATGACAACTTTGACATAGTCCAGCAGTGGTCTCATGATTGGAAGATTTTTGCTCCGCAGGAGTGCGGAGACATGCCATATGTCACTTCTAAAGTACCAGGCTTTGATCTTCCTCGTCGGGTATGGTCGAAATTAACCCGGATCAGGACCAATCCTGGTGTTTGTGTGGACTCTTGTTCAAGTGGAACAGGTTACAGTGTGACTGTGGAGCCGATAGACAAACGGTAAAGCACATAATTCAGGACTGTCCTCTAAGATCCTATGGTGGCAACATATTGGATTTTACCGCAATGAATCCTGCATCAGTGGACTACATTTTGAATTTAGATATAAAATTATGAGACTATCTGTTCTTCTTCTTCTTCTCCTCCTCCTTTCTCTTCTTCTTCTTCTTCTTCTTCAATACTTCATTAAGATGTATTATGATGTACTGTAAGTGTGTACCATACAATACGATGAAAATGAAAATCCACTGCCTGCTTCCAGTCTCCGACCGGGTCAGGAATGGAATGAATGAAGCCCCCATCTAGCGACGAGGATATGAAGTGTGCCGGCTGCCGAAGCCTGTCGCACTCCCCTGGGGCAATGATTAAATGAGTGACAGATGAAATGAAATGATAGTGGAAAGTGTTGCTGGAATGAAAAGTGTGACAGGGAAAACCGGAGTACCCGGAGAAAAACCTGTCGGCCTCCGTTTTGTCCAGCACAGACCTCACATGGAGTGACCGGGATTTGAACCACGGACCCAGCGGTGAGAGGCCGGCGTGCTACCGCCTAAGCCACGGAGGCTCCATACAATACGATAAATAAATAAATTGGAAGTAAAATACTGTATCACCGCTGATGGTTCGAATTCCCAAGACCTAAGATCTCGAGATTAAATATCACGTAAAACTACAAGTTTTTACACTAATACAGCCATCACACAAACACAGGTTGTCAGACAAATCTAACCCACACCCAAGTACACTAGGCTGATTACCAACATGCCTCTAGCTCCTAAAATTGAAATATTGACAACTAGATGAAACTGGACAAGAAGATGGAAGGAAGCGGCCTGGAGTTGAATTGGGATACCGCGAGACACAGTTTCAAAGACCGCTGGCGAAGAAATTCGAACCCGAGTCCGCAGGACCTAGTCGCGCCTTAGCACTCGTAGTTACCTTGCCGGCACATAAGTTTATTCGCTAATAAAGCCAGTGAAGCAAGCGATATGAAGCCACTAATACCCAGTTAACTCGAGATTTAACGCTTCGATATAATTCACTGCAGAAATACTAAGGATTTCGCGCCATATTATCCGAGACACGGTTTTATTGTGCAAGCAGGCAGCTCATATCTTGGTTATTAGACATTATACTTCCCCCAGCACCAACTCCTTTACGTCCTTTTAACTACCCTCCCCTATCTCTCCTTCCATCTTAATTTTTTAACTTCCCCTAGTAATATGCGCGCTCTGGTGAGATAATTTGTCTCACACGGTGTTTCCCAAGCTTTCGTTTCTGACTAGATTTGCAAATTATATTTTGAGAAATTGACTAACATATTGTACAAGATCTGTTAAATAAAACAAAGACTCCAAGTTGGCCTTATCTTATTAAAACCGCCCAGTCAAACACTAAAGAAACATTTAATTACATTATTAATCGTACATGTTTCGTTATTTCATTGATACCTTCCTCAGCGTGATTGATATTAAATCTTAAAACTAGTTAACAAAGCCAAAAAGAAATCCTTACAAAAATTGTTTTAAATCAAAAATGGAAAAGCTTGCAAATAATTAAATTGCCATGTATTGAAAAAATTACGAGCCTCACACTACTGTGCAACATCTGACATAGAAGAAACCCCACGTGAAATTGTTGATACACCGGTATATTATAGTATTATTGGCACAAATATTAATCTATTGTAAAAGGGAGTGTTTTACTGATATTGTAGTTTATAATACGGAACTCATCTTATTAGATGATTTGTAGCTTCCACCAGCACTAGCCTAAATAAAGAATACGATATGGATCAACTAGATTAATAAACGCGACACCGCTCATAACCTTAAATTCCTTATAAACAGGTCCTCTTGATTCACAGACCAACTCGTAATTTCATATGGATTCTGTTAAAATGAGTCATAGTGATATGATAAATATCGTTTAAAATGATAATCTGATAGCAAAAATATCCACCCACCCAGGATTCAAACCCAAGATCTCTAGATTCACAGTCATACGCAATAACCCCACGGCTATTTCGACTACGTTAATATTGTGCACAAGATAGTGACTTATTTCCACATTCCAATAATACTGCATTACGGAATTAAGTTTCATTTATATTTTGCTTGTTTCGATAATGTTCCTGATTGACATTGAGTTTAAAATGCCTTATGCCAATGCAATGCCGACTACTTACAATGTTTGATATTAAGGCATTTTATCATTTAAATACTGATACGAAGACTTCGAACATGTACCATGTCATTTGTTTAAATCACTTGACACCAGATTTCGCATGAGCGTTTTCCGTTCAGTATGTCATATACATTCCACATGGCCGAGAGTGCGTCATGGTATCAATTTACGACACCGCGCGCTGATTGTTTCTCTTACCAGTGCCAGCTGGATCAATCGATCGAGTTGGCAGTGCGTCTTATACTTCCGTTCGATCCACCACTGCCAGCTAGGGCACACTTCCATTCGATCGATCGAGCGGGCAGTGCATACTTCCGTTGTCCACCACTACCAGCTAGTACACTTTCGTTTGATCGATCGAGCGGGCAGTGCATACTTCCGTTGTTCACCACTGCCAGCTAGTACACTTCCGTTCGATCGATCGAGCGGGCCGTGCATACTTCCGTCTGATCCACCACTGCCAGCTCGATCGTTCCGATCCACTTCCGTCCCCAATTTTCAAAATCACTCCCACAAAACTATCCAGCAACCGAGCGGAAAGATGTTACACATCAAAAATTATAGTAAAATGATGCTATCAAATTAAGAGATCTACCTTATAAACTGCCTACGTCAATACTCCAATAATTTTGATCGAAAACTGTAGTGACAGAAGATGTCGCTGTCTGAAGAATGAAGAAGCGCAAAGTATGTAGGTCAAATTGTCGTCTCAAACGGAACAAAAATGTTGTAATACAGTACAGTCCTCCAACCTAAAACTACAGTCGATTCCCAACTTAATGGCCCACTCTGTTGTTTTAGTCGCTTAATGGGTAACGCAATTTGCAGACTATTTACCAAACACAGCAATCAAGCATATTACACAATGTCGTCTTCAGGTGGAATACTGTAACGGGAAACGTAATAGTTTACGGTATTACCCACTCCTTAACTTCGATGACTCAGTTGGTTCTGATTTGTTGGCTCTCTCTGCTATATTATATTGTGTTGGGCAACACAATGTGCAGATCATTTATTTACTCTGTGGGGACTGTGGTATTGTGTGTACTTAATGTAATTAACACTAGTTGTAGTCATTAAGGTTAAAGCTTAATTAATTAGAACGGGGAACAGGGTAGTAAGGTAGGAGAAGGAAATGGTGGCAGGGGGATGGGGGGGGCAGGGATGGATGGACATAAGGAAACAGAAACAAAAGGGAAGTGTATCTGTATGGTACCCAACATCATTTGGCGTGTTTATCTACCAATATCCATACAGTTGTTTCGTTCTGTTCTTTGGTGACGAACAGGGGAATTTCTCTAGTTTTTGTAAGCTCATTGACACACATCCTATGGCCACATTCTATTGAAAAAGGAGGGAAGGTTCCTTTCGAATCGTTTAGAAATTTAAATTTTATTTTCACACGTTAGTTAGTTATTGTTGTTTTAAGGGGCGGAACTACGATGTCATCTGCCCCTCGGCAATATCCCAAACGCATGAATAATTTTAATAAATAACATTATTATTATTATTATTATTGTTATTATTATTATTATTATTATTATCAAATAAAATCTTCCATTGTAAAGCATTGTATCTTAATTTGTAATGGAGAATTTGGTTCTTTTCAGCTTTGCCATAATATCTTAGACACCTCTTTATTATTGTTTAACTTAGTATTGTATACTTCTTCTTCTTTCGATTCGGCCATCTAAGGACCACGTCATTTCAACTGTTCCTTGTTGCATCGAGCTTTAACATCCTCCCAGTACTTTCGATTAGTTCTCGATGCTGTTGTTTCCTTTCTGCAGTCCACTTCTTGCCAGTTGGAAGCTTCGGCTTTTCTTGGAAACATCGGTGTGCTGTTAGTTTTTGTTTACGGGTGGCACGTTCTCAAATATCGTTGCCTGTAATTCCCACTTATTGTAAATCTTTGTCCACCTCAGTGAACCAAGCTCCCTTGGTTTTCTTTTTGAGTAAGTAGGTGAAAATTCTATTTGTCAATCGTGCTGGGTTCATTCTTGTTATATGACAGTAAAAGGCAATTCTCCGTTTCCTCATGGTATCAGTTATTTTTTCCACATGGGTGTAAAGTTCGTGGTTTTCTTTCTTTCACTTCCAGATTCTCTGCTAGTCCCTTGCGATGCATTGCAAGGCACTCTGAAGCATACAAAGCCTCTGGACGGATGACTGGTTGGTAGTGTCTTAACTTGGCATTTGTTGATATGGATTTCTTGTTGTAAATGGCCTTAGTTAGATTATACGCCATTTCCATTTTCCTGATTCGAGATTCGAAAGCTGCCTTCTCGGAGAGATTGGGGTCTATCCACTCACCCAAATAGTTGAACGCTTTCGTTTGCTTGATTTTCCCCTGTCCTACATCCAGCTCTTTTGGCGCTAGCTTGATATTGGTATGAATTCTGTTTTCTTTTTCAAAGGAGATTGAGTATTGGATTATTTATTAAAAAAGACTAATTATTACCTAAATTCAATATTTAGTACCTTGTGACCTTGTTCAGCGTGATGTAAGCTACGATAAGGAACTGTGCAGTACTAAACAACTTAATACATTTTTTGTCAGAATTGAGGATGCCATAAATATTTTTGTACCAAAAGTTCACAGAAAAATTTCAAAAATTGAGATGTGTTACAATATTTTTTTAATAAAGCATAAAAAATAGTCTCGAAAAAACAGCGTAGAAATGTAGAGATGTGTATGTGAAAATATGTATGTTGAATAAGTTAGGTTATAAAAATGATCCTTGATTTGTATTTGCCAGGTAGAGAGATATTGTAGAGAGAAACTTTGGATATATGTGTGACGAAGTTATTATGAAATGTTGAGAAATGAATTGGTTCTGTAGTTGCCAAGAAACATATTTTCACATACACATCATATACAAGTATTGTAAGGCTCGTATCTTTATTTATTTATTTATTTATTTATTTATTTATTTATTTAGCTTATGGCTTTTAGTGCCGGGAGTGTCCGAAGACATGTTTGACTCGCCAGAGGCTGTAGCTGCTTTAAGCACACACCCATGGAGTGAGCTACAGGTTCCGTTCAATTTCAAGTAAGTTAGTTCCAATTTTCACTACCGCTATCTAGTGGTGAACGTTGGAAATTTTGTAGAGCGTTTCAACTAAATCTAGCCTAGAAATTTAGCTTCACACAAGTTTAGTTAGTGGAAGAATTTTTTTTCAAGACTTTTTTTAATGTTTATTAACAAATTTATTGTAACAGATCTGTTTTTATTTTATTTTTTTTATTTTTTTACTGTCTGAACTTGGTACAAAAATATTTACAGCATCTCCTATTTCGACAAAAATTGTATTTAGTTGTATGTTACTTCTCCTATACCGACAGTAGTGGCTTCGCTGGCTAAAGCGCAGTGTTAAGTCATGGGGCCAAGCTCTCTGCTGACTCGGTAGACGCGTGGGTTCGAGCCCCACCGTCGGCCGTCCTTGAAATGGTTTTCCGTGGTTTCCCATTTTCAACACCAGGCAAATGCTGGGACGGTACCTACTGACAGGCCACGGCCGCTTCCTTCCACATCCTTGCACAATTTCATTCATCATCAATTCCATCTCTCATCCCGACGCGCAGGTCGCCCACGGGCGTCGACTAGTAAGACCTGCACTCGGCCTCTCAGGAGGCCACACTACACTTCTCCTATACCACGCTGAGGAAGGTCACAATGTATTAAATATTGACTTTAGGTATGGTAATAAATAGTTTGGTTTGTTCCTCAGTTTAGGGGCTGCGACAACGCGGTCATGTAGCCCCGTGTACTTTGGGTGTGTGTAGAATCTGTCTGATAACCGGTGTTAATTGTGATGACTGTATTAGTGTGTGTTATCTGTTTTTTAATTTAAGTAGCCTACATACTGCAACTTAGAATTTTTCAAAATAGTTCCTACTTTTGCCGCCAAGCGCCACCGTCAACGACTACTAGGCCAAGTTCAGAACTTAGCTACTAGACGACACCGCAGTCGGCTCTTGGCAACGAACGTAGAACCCTAAGAGCGTTCTTTACATTCTTAACCTATCCAATTTACCTTCACACAGGTGTAATTAGTGGAAGGTTATTTTACAAGCCATAAATCTATGACCACTGGATTTACTTTCCCTCCGAAGGAAGGCATACTGAGGAATTTTTAACGCTCTTAAAAAATCTGACGACTTCGGCCGTGATCTTGGGCATAGAAGCCCAGCATGATAGCAACTACGCCACCGAAGCCCCTTAATGTATACGTCAATAAGGAATCAGGCTATCATGGTCATTTTTATGTTCGACCCTGACTATTATATGTCAGAGAACTGTAGTATAACGATGCTCACTATAACACTATTTTTCATTATGAAACAGTTTCTCCCATCAATCACAGCTCAAGAAACAGTTGTTTGACCAATTAGATAATTAGATGCACTAAGTTCCACGGCCTTCTAATTAAAATTTCACTGCCTGGCCAAGTGTCATAGTAGGGTAATCGAGGAGGCCATGGTCAAAGCAAGGCATTCTCTGTGTCTCTTGCGCTCTGTTCAGTACATAAAACTGGCGAAATCTCGACAGATATTTATGAATATTTATGTTCGAACATAAAATAGTAATAATCATTATCGTCGAACATAAACAGTCGTATGCAACTCGCCTATAATGGTAATTAAGACCCTCGTATGGAAATTATAAAACACGCATACGCTCGTTTTATAAACATACTCGTATCTTAATTATTGCCATTATAGGCTCGTTGCATAATGTACTATTATATTATAGAATGTGGGCAAATCCAACAAACACACCCAAGTGCACGGGACTGTAGACCTTGAAGTCCCAAGTCCCTAAATGGACTTAACAAGCTGATTCGAGTTCTGCTCAGGATAAGATAAAGCTCAAGACACGGTGAACAAGTCCTAATGTTTGTGTATGTGTGTCCTAACGCCGGAGTTATGCAAAGACACAGCGTCACTCTGTTGTGGGGGCGCCGGGCGTCCATGTCACGTAGTGGCTTTACGGAGCACGCAAATGGTCAGTCAGGTAGGTGGTACAGTCCCAGCCACAACACTCACAACCAGAAGCGGCGCGACCAGTGGCAAAGTGCCTTAGTAGTAGTTCGTACCTCGGCTAGGTGTAAATCGATATGTAAGTAGGTGGTAACCGAGGATATTAACTTCTTCTTCTTCTTAGTCGTTTACCCTCCAGGTTGGTGGAATCCACGGACTCAGCGAGGGAACTCACCAATACCGCCTCTACGGGCAGTGCTCTAGAGCTGGGAACATCTAATCGGAGTGGATACAACTGGTGAAGTGTGATTGGCACCTCGCCCAGGCGACCTCACCTGCAAAGCGAACAGGGGCTTCATGAGGGAAGGTTAATGGATGGTCAGGATGGATAGGCAAGGAAGAGGGAAGGAGGCGGCCGTGGCCTTGAAGACGGTACCATCCCGGCATTTGCCCGAAGACGAAGTGGGAAACCACGGAAAACCACTTCGAGGATGGCTGAGGTGGGAATCGAACCCCCTCCACTCATTTGGAACACCCGAGGCTGAGTACACCCCGTTCCAGACCTCATACCACGTTTCAAATTTCGTAGCAGAGCCGGGAATCGAACCCAGGACCTCCGGGGCGGCAGCTAACCATGCTGACCGCTACGCTACGGAGGCGACTGAGGATATTAACACTCAATAAAATTTTAAGAGTGAGGGATCTATAAATAGTTGACACGAAACATGGTCCAATTTCTGGCCCAATATTTTAGCCTACTAACAAAATTCAGTGTTTTTCAGACACACATTTGTCTCAATTGTACCTCATAACATCACTAGAACAAGTTCCGCGTGGACCTTCAGACGAAGTTGCGAATAAATACGATCACAAACTAAGTTCGAATTTAGAGCGGTAGAAATCTTAGGACACTTTGGTTGGTTGGTTCCTTAGTTTAGGGGCAGCGACAACGCGGGCATGTAGCCCCGAGTACTTTGGGTGTGTGTATTTTTTATTTAGCGTATGGCTTATACAGACAGTACCAGTAATATATACAGAGTGATTCTTATTAACGTTTAAGACTCTCTGTAGCGATAGATGGCATTGAGACAAGTAATTTGATATAGGACACTTAGGGTCGCAAGTGTCCGACAATACCTTAAAAGTGAACCACAACTGTTAAACATATGACGTCATCAGGTGACGGCTCAGCTAAAGAGGTCAGGCCCGTGCTCTCTTACGTGCACCAAAGCAGACGTTGAATGTCATATCACTCTGGATCCGAGTCTGCGTGTGCGACTCGGGCGCGTGCGGTTCGAGGTTCAAATCCGGGGCCTATACATCAGCTTTCTTTGTTCTCTCTCTTCTCCTTTCAGGTGGAAGTAGAGTGGAAACAGGACACAGAACCAGAGTGATATGATATTCAACGTTTGTTTAGATGTGCGTAAGAGTGCACGGGCCTGACCGCTCGAGCTGAGCCGTCACCTGATGACGTCATATGTTTAACAGTTGTGGTTCACTTTTAAGGTATTTCCGGACACTTGCGACCGTAAGTGTCCTATATCAAATTAATTGTCTCAATGCCATCTACGTCGCTACAAAGAGTTTTAAACGTTAATAAGAATCACCCTTTACATTGTACAGAAGAGAAAAAAAAATGTGCTTCACAACTGGATATCTAGAATTTCAATCCAGCGTACAGCATCTGGAGTTACCAATAGGAAGTCCGCTTCATCACCGTGATAAGCTCCAATCTTGCATTCTCTGACAATGTCACAGTCACAGTCTGGATTAGGTAGCTTTTTCCACTTGTGGAGAGCGTCTCTGTACCGACCATGTCCTGTTCTGATTCTGTTCAGGACAGTCCAGGTCTTGCATGATAGGTGGAATCCACTTGGAAATCTGGGACTTGAGAAGAAGGTATACAGGCGCATATCTGTTACTGCTTCCCACCGACCTTTCCATTCATCAAGATATTTAAAATCCGTAGCATCCATGTCAGCAGCATCACGCAAAGTTGGATGTCGTCTTTTAAAATTCAAAAGTGGTAGGTCATTATGCAGGGTAGACTAGGATTCCCGGAGATCTTGTGGAATTCCTTCATAAGGGCATTATACCGGTTAGCAGTGGAAGCCAATGAACTGGAGTAGATGTGATTGTGCCAGATATGGTGCGCATTGTGGTATTAATTTGTGTGATGACTATTCAACCAAACAGGTCCACAATACTCAGCACTGGAATACACCAAACCCAGGGCTGAAGATCGCAAGGTGGGTTCGGAAGATCCCCAGGTCGTTCCACATAGTTTATGGAGGACGTTGTTTCGAGTACTCAACTTTTGTGCTAAGTTCATGAGGTATTGTTTGAAGGATAGTGTACGGTCTAAGATGACGCCAAGGTAATTTGGGTTCCAATTATGTCGAAGAATTCCGCCTCCAAAACTTACATTCAGTTTCACGCTCGCCAAACTTTATTTAAATGGTGAAGCAAGACACTTCTGTTTTACTCACACTGGGTTGAAGTCTCCAGATTTTGAAGTGATTTTCCAATATAGACAAGTGTTTGGTAAGAATCTCTTCAGTCGTCTCCATTGCCTGATCTTGTACGGCTAGAGCCAAGTCGTCGGCACAGCAGAATTTTCTGGATGAAGTGTCAAGAAGGTCAGAGAGGTATAAGTTGAACAATAATGGTGAGAGAACTGATCCCTGGGGAAATCCGTTGCTTAGCTTCCTCTCCTTGCATATCTTGCTTCCAGTGATTACTTGGAACTTCCCATCACTAAACTTGTTGTAGAACCCGTCTCATAACCGGTGTTAATTGAGGTGGCTGTGATTCAGGTAGAAGGACTGCAGTCGTTCAATTTTTCATGTAGGCCTAGTTCCTACTTTTGCTACCAAATGCTACCGTCCACGACACCTAGCTGCGGACTTGGCTACTAGATGCCATCGAAGCCGGCACCTGGCGACGAACGTTGGAACTAATATAGCGTAATCAAACTAACCTAAAAATTTTAGCGTCCACAAGTGTAGTTAGTGGGAGGTTCTTTTTCATGCCATAAATCTATGACATGGGACCGCCGGCTTTACTTCTCCTCCGAAGGAAGGCATACTGTTGATGTTTGAGTCTTCAGTCTTTTGACTGGTTTGAGGCAGCTCTCCATGCATCCCTGTCCTGAGCTAATCGTTTCATCTCTACATAGCTACCACACCCTACATCCGAGGCAATCTGTTTAACATATTCTAACCTTGGTCTACCCCTACAGTTCTTGTCCTCGACCCTTCCTTCCATAACTAAGCTTGCTATTCCTGGGTGTCTTAGTATGTGTCCTACCAACCAATCTCTTCTCTTCATTAGCAGTCGCCAGAAACATCTCTCCTCTCTCACTCGTCTTAATACCTCTTCGTTTTTAATCCTATCTACCCATCTGATGTTCATCATTCTCCTGTAACACCACATCTCCTCTTTTCTGCTGCACCAATAGTGCAAGTTTCACTTCCATAGAGCGCCACGCTCCATACAAAGGCTTTCAAAAATGACTTCCTAATACCTAAATCTATATTCGATGTCAACAGATTCCTTTTTTGAAGGAATGCTTTCCTTGCCTGAGCCAACCTACTTTTTATATCCTCTTTGCTTCGTCCATCACTGCTTATTTTGCTTTTTAAGTAACAGAACAGGGATTTTAACGGTCTTAAAAAGTCCGACGATTTCAGTCGGGTTTGAACCCGCGAGCTTGGGCATAGAATCTGAGCATGCTACCAACTACGGTACCGAAGCAGCATGAGAATGTGCAAGCACAAGGTGCAATGGTAACTGACATGCGTGCTGTAAGTTTCGAGAATATTGCTTTGAGTGTCTTGTTGTTGGCCCTGATGGCCCTCAGTCTGCAGCAGAGAGATGGGCATCGCGGGGCGCTTATTAAGTAACTCAAATACAAGGCTAATTAAGCTTTTCAGCTGTGGAGGGTCGACCCCTATCGACCCGTATCGATCAGACCTCGATTGCGGTGGTTAACAGACATCCTCCATTTGAATGCAGCACTCATTGCGTACAGGGTAGCTCGCAAGTTGCAAATCATGTTCTATGCTATGAACACGTGTGTGTCGAGAATATAACAAGTAGTTCCGTGAAGAACTATACAGCCTATTTTCATATATCCTACTCATGTTAATTGCCTCTATCAACATACAAAATTTCAGTTTGAAGGTTGTGATAGATTCGTAGATATTGAGAACCGTCTAAATATTTCAGATGGTCGCCAGGTTGGATTTTTATTTTTGTACTATTACATTATGATTATTGTGTACGTGTGGTATACAAACTTCAATCGCATGATTAGAACACAAGAAGTACAAACGAGATTTTAAAATTTCGCACAGCTGCCATCTTGTGATTATGCAAACAATTGAAATAAATTAGATGCCAGTTGATTAACATCTGTATAAGCATTTAACGTGAAACGTTTCACTGCACTCGGTTGGTTAAATCACGAGAAACGTCCATTTTAAATATTTATACTTCGCGTCGCCGCCATGTTGGATTTGTGCTCACCAGGTTACTGAAAGTCCTATAGGTGAACATATGTTCATAGTCTCTATGAACATAAAAATTTCAGTTTGATTGCTGTAAATAATTCATAGATATTGAGAACCGTCTAAATATTTCGGATGCTCGCCATTTTGGATTGTTATATGTATAGGCCATAGAGTTATGTACCATTCAAGGACAATTATTGCCTAGGCTCATTATTCAAACTTCCACTTCGATCGCATGATTACGACACAAGGAGTAAAACTTAATTTTAAAATTTCGCACAGCCGCCATCTTGAGGTTATGTAAACAATTGAACTAAATTAGTTGCCAGTGCTTTACAATATGTAAAATCATTTACTGTACCACATTTCACAGCGCTTTGAGAGTTAAATCACGAGAAAAGTCAATTAAAATGTTTCAAATTCGCTTGGCCTCCATGTTCGTTTTGTACTTTACAGGTTTATGAAATATACATAGGTAAACTTGTATCAGTACCCTTTATCCCCGTACAAAATTTCAGGGTGATATCTGTAATAGTTTCGGAGATATAGAAAGTCAGTGAAATATTTCGCACAGCCGCCATTTTGAGGTTATGTAAACAATTTAACTAAATTAGACTCCAGTGCATTACAACGTGCATAAACATTTGCTGTACCAAGTTTCATTACGTCTGGATAGTTAAATCGCGAGAAAAGTCTATTTAAATTTATCAACTTCGTTTGTCCGCCATGTTGGTTTTGTAGTTACCCGGTTTTTGAAAATCTCATAGGTGAACTTCTAGTAGTGCCCTTTATCACCGTACATAATTTCATGGTGATATCGGTAATAGTTTCGGAGATACTGAATGCTGGTGAAATATTTCGCACAGCCGCCATGTTGGATTGGTGAGAAACAATAAAATTTGAACGGCACGGTCGGGGTCGGCCAGAATAGTGCTATGGTTTTACCGATTTTCATTGTAATCGCTCCAGCTGTTTAAATGTTATTAGTGGGGGGGGGGGGGCACACACACCTCACACACACACACACACACTCGCACACACACACGGACAAAAGGAGATCTCCTAAGCCTACTTTTTTTTTCATAAAATGAAAATAGGCAAAAAATGCCCGGATAGACTGGCCCGTTGTCAGAGTAACTCTTCTTAGGGAGGGCGGATAAAAAGATTCTGAATGAAATAGAATATTCGAACATTCATTAAATTGAGGGTATGAGTTACTCTCCCGTCCGGGAGGGGACACCATGAGCCCGCTGATGTGTCAGCTTGGTGAAACCCCACACAAGACACGGCACAGACTTAGAAAGATTGCTGAGTGTTAGGAGACTTCTGTTACCTAGAAAGCAAATGAACCAGTGATGGACGAAGAAAAGACGATATAAAAAGTAGGTTGACTCAGGCAAGGAAAGCATTTCTACAGAAATAGAATCTGTTGATACCGAATATAGATTTAGCTACTAGGAAATAATTTTTGAAAGCCTTTGTCTGGAGCGTCGCGCTCTATGGGAGTGAAACTTGGATTATTGATGCAGCAGAAAAGAGGAGAATTGAAGCGTGTGAAATGTGGTGTTACAGGAGAATGATGAAGATGTATTAAGACTAGTGGGAGAGGAGAGATGTTTCTGGTGACTGCTAATGAAGAGAAGAGATAGGTTGGTAGGATATTTTTTTAAGACAAACAGGAAAGCGAGCTTAGTTATGGAAGGAAGGGTCGAAGACAAGAAATCTAGGGGTAGACCAAGGTTAGAATATGTTCAACAGATTGACTCGGATGTAGGGTGTGGTAGCTATGTAGGGATGAAACGATTAACTCAGACAGGGATACATGGAGAGCAGCATCAAACCAGTCAAAAGACTGAAGACTCAAACAACAGTATTCCTACAGTTGGAGGTAGTCTCGGTCCCTTACTGTATCAAGAAGGAATAGACACGGGTCAATTAAGACGTCCTTGTAATGTGTGTTAGCACGCACAGCTGTGTAGTAGAGTTAGGTACGCACAGTCTTCCTGAGGGACGCTCTCTTCCGGCCAGTCCAATAATGAGGCGCACTGCCCATCCGGGAGCAGGGCAACTCCTAGGGGACCTGGTGTGTCGCTAAAAGCTTGTACTCATACACCTCAATGGCCGTGCGCCACAAATTCAGCAAGTCTGGAGATCAGAGCTTCGAATCGCTGCGCCAACAGCGGTCATCCCCAGGGAATTCCACATTCCCTCCAGACAAATACCGGGATGGTTCCCGGGACACCATTCCTAACCGCTCAAATCAATAATTACAAAGAAAATCCACAGTCTGCTTCCAGTCGAGCGAACGGGTCAGGGATGGAATGAATGAAACCCCCTTCTAGCGGCGAGGATATGAACTGTGCCGGCTGCCGAAGCCTGTCGCACTCCTCTGAGGCAATGATTAAATGAATGACAGATGAAATGAAATGATGTGGAGTGTAGCTGGAATGAATGTTTTGACAGGGAAAAGCAGAGTATCCGGAGAAAAACCTGTCTGCCTCCGTTTTGTCCAGCACAGATCTCAGTTATCACATGGAGTGACCGGGATTTGAACCACGGACCCGGTGGTGAGAGGCCGGCGTGCTGCCCCCTAAGCCAAGGAGAACTCAATAATAATATTGTTATTGGATTTAATACCCTTTTAAATACCGAGGCTTTTAGAGACACCGGGGTACCAGAATTTAGCCCCGAAGGGGATCTTTAACCTGTCAATAAATCTCCTGAATTATTTTGCCACTGACTAGAGCACGTACGTCATTGAACGATCAGCTGATGTCCCTTATACCCTACATGAAAACCTTGATTTACGAGACCCCTGTGAAATCCGAGCAAGATCTACTGGCGCGGGTTCAAGCTGCGGGGGATGTTGGTGATCATGTGTACCACTACATGGTAAGTTGGTGGTCATCACATCGAGCCCCGCCTGTCATTGAACCTAGACGACAAGCAGCAGGAGTCGGACAGAGCGCCGAAAATGCGAGAGCTGTGAACGTGTAGTGTGGTGGTTTTTTACGGGTAGCGGGAAGACTGTACGTTTCTGGAACCAAGTTCCTGTGCTAACCTTCACCGTCTTGGCCCCCACTATAAGCCATCAAAGTCTGTCATTGGAACTTAAAAACACCCGGTATTGAGCAACGTAATTCCCACTCTTACGGGTCACATATGGAATGTCCCGCAGGCTATCGTACGTTAACATTTAATTACGCATGGATATCTATGACTTTAGTCATAATTCTAAATTTTCCCGTATTGATTTGTAAAAAATTGTAAAAATTCTTAAACAATCAACTTCCGTTTTTTTCGTCTCTACATGGACAACTAACACACGATTCATATACAGTACAAGACGCTTGTACAATGGGGTCCCTTGTTTGGAAATGATTTCAATGACGATGAGTCCACGACTTGAGTTTTTTACATCTATATATTTAAAACACTAAGCTGTTTTTTGTACACACGAGATTGTGAAAACGACTTAACCGATTGGCTTCGTAAGACATTCTAACGAAAGCTCTTGGCATGCAGAAATGATTAAAGAAATATGTAATATTTGACACTCCCGCGCATGCGCACAATGGCCTTTCTCAACAAGGAAAATGGCGATTCCGGTCGCGTCTAACTGAGATCTTTGTTTATGACAATTAAAAAGGGTCTCCAATAATGTTAATTATGTTTTTACAATATGCATTGAATTAGAATTATATTAAATAAACCACGAATTGAAAGACTTAAACTGCAGGTTGAGCGTGTATACTGGTTAGATAGCTTAATACTGAAGTCTCACACAGTTGTCTGGATGGCCGAGGGGATAAGCTTACTGCCTAGAAATATGTATTATGCATGATCGAGAGGGTTCGATTCCCACCTCGGATATGTTTTTTTATTTTCGTTTTCTGCCTTCCTACGATTGGTATTACATTGTAGAAACATATTTCACTTTTATCATTCCCGTCAAGTAACGAATTCTCTGTTGCCATCCTTTGCATGGTCGAGAGGGTTCGATTCCCACCTCGGTTATGTTTTTTTTTTATTTTCATTATCTTCCTTCCTACGATTGGTATTACATTGTAGAAACATATTTCACTTTTATCATTCCCGTAAAGTAACGAATTCTCTGTTGCCATCCTTTGCATGGTCAAGAGGGTTCGATTCCCACCTCGGATACGTTCTTTTATTTTCATTTTCTTCTTTCCTACGATTGGTATTACATTGTAGAGACATATTTCACTTTTTTAATTCCCGTAAAGTAACGAATTCTCTGTTGCCATCCTTTGCATGGTCGAAAGGGTTCGATTCCCACCTCGGATATGTTTTTTTTTGTTTTCTTCCTTTCTACGATTGGTATTACATTGTAGAAATATATTTCACTTTTATCATTCCCGTAAAGTAACGAATTCGCTGTTGCCATCTATATATTTAAAACACTAAGCTGTTTTTTGTACACACGAGATTGTGAAAACGACTTAACCGATTGGCTTCGTAAGACATTCTAACGAAAGCTCTTGGCATGCAGATTTGCAGAGTTTCTTTAAAAGGAAAATATATGTTACGGTATATTTTTAAATGATTAAAGAAATATGTAATATTTGACACTCCCGCGCATGCGCACAATGGCTTTTCTCAACAAGGAAAATGGCGATTCCGGTCGCGTCTAACTGAGATCTTTGTTTATGAGAATTAAAAAGGGTCTCCAATAATGTTCATTATGTTTTTACAATATGCATTGAAATAGAATTATATTAAATAAACCACAAATTGAAGGACTTAAACTGCAGGTTGAGTGTGTATACTGGTTAGATAGCTTAATACTGAAGTGTCCCATAGTTGTCTGGTTGGCCAAGGGGATAAGGTTACTGCCTACGAATATGTATTATGCATGATCGAGAGGGTTCGATTCCCACCTCGGATATGTTTTTTTTATTTTGTTACAAGTGCATCGCGTTTCAATTTGATAGTTATTTGCAAGAAGTATAAAGGAAGGGAACATTATTTATGATGTTCCCACGATATATACAGGAATACAATTATACACAACGGAAATCTATATATTTAAAACACTAAGCTGTTTTTTGTACACACGAGATTGTGAAAACGACTTAACCGATTGGCTTCGTAAGACATTCTAACGAAAGCTCTTGGCATGCAGATTTGCAGAGTTTCTTTAAAAGGAAAATATATGTTACGGTATATTTTTAAATGATTAAAGAAATATGTAATATTTGACACTCCCGCGCATGCGCACAATGGCTTTTCTCAACAAGGAAAATGGCGATTCCGGTCGCGTCTAACTGAGATCTTTGTTTATGAGAATTAAAAAGGGTCTCCAATAATGTTCATTATGTTTTTACAATATGCATTGAAATAGAATTATATTAAATAAACCACAAATTGAAGGACTTAAACTGCAGGTTGAGTGTGTATACTGGTTAGATAGCTTAATACTGAAGTGTCCCATAGTTGTCTGGTTGGCCAAGGGGATAAGGTTACTGCCTACGAATATGTATTATGCATGATCGAGAGGGTTCGATTCCCACCTCGGATATGTTTTTTTTATTTTGTTACAAGTGCATCGCGTTTCAATTTGATAGTTATTTGCAAGAAGTATAAAGGAAGGGAACATTATTTATGATGTTCCCACGATATATACAGGAATACAATTATACACAACGGAAAATGTCGAAACACGTAGTCGAGTGTTTAGGGCCTATGTAGTTAAAGTATCTTAATATTGCGTATCATCACAAGACGTTCGGTAGCTCAGGTCGTAAAGGCAAGTAATCTTAATTTATCCATCGCGCAATGGAAGCTGGTCGAGTCCCACCTCCGACATGTTTTTTTATTTCTGTATTTTTATTTCTTGGTATTGCTATTCCATTGTCAAAACATATTTAAATCTTAGCATTCCCGTAAACTAAGGAATTCGTATATATTTTAAATTAATATAGAAAATTGCAGAATTCTTTCCCCTCACGCATGCGTACAATCACCTTGCCTCATGACAGTCATGGCGGTTACAAGTGCATCGCGTTTCAATTTGATAGTTATTTATAAGAAATATAGAAGAAGTGAACATTATTTGTGACGTTCCCACGATGTATAGGCTACTGGAATACATTTATACACGACGGAAAATGTTGAAACACGTAAACTGACAGTCGAGTGTGTAGGGCCTATGTCATCAAACTGTCTTGATATTGCGCACTGTTACAAGCGGTTCGGTAGCTCAGGTCGTAGAAGCGAGAAATCTTAATTTATGCATCGCGCAATGGAAGCAGTTCGAGTCCCACCTCCGACATGTTTTTTTTATTTCCGTATTTTTATTCCTTGGTATTGCTATTCCATTGTCAAAAATATTTAACTCTTGGCATTCCCCTAAACTAAGGAATTCGTATATTTTTAATTAATATAGAATTCTCGCCCCTCACGCATGCGTACAATCGCGTTTGATAGTTATTTGTCTGTCATGTCTGTTAGGTAGTCAGCCCGAAGGCTGGTTGGATCCTCAAAAAGCACCGCCGTTACGTTATGTGAGTAGATACCCACAAAAACCCAAGGCAGCGCTATATTGAGAAATTCTAGGCAAGAAGAGGAGTGAGGTAGCTTGCCATTGCTTTCCTCACCGAGTCAGAACAGTAGTCCTAACCCTATGAGTAGAACCTTTCACAGCATCCACAGGCACTGACTGTGCCCTGAAGGCCATTACTAAGCACCACCCATACCTCAGTAGCTTCCATATAATCACAGCCATGAGTGAGACTGAGATATCGGTGAAAAGCCACCTTTTACTCTAGCCTGTGCCAACTGACAAATGCAAATGTACTGTATTCATCAAGAGATGGCAAACAGGCCATGATAGTTATTTATTAGAAGTATAAAAGAAGTGAACATTATTTATGACGTTCCCACGATATATACTGGAATACAATTATACACGACGGAAAATGTTGAAATATGTATACTGACAGTTAACTGTGTAGGGCCTATGTTGTTTAACTAACTTAATATTGAGTGGTATTACCAGTGTTTCGGTAGCTCAGGTCGTAGCGTCAGACACTTAATTTATGCATCGCGCAATGGGAGCTGTTCGAGTCCCACCTCCGTCACCTTTTTTTCCGAATTGTTATTTCTTGGTATTGCTATTCCATTGAGAAAACATATTTTACTCTTAGCATTCCCGTAAACTAAGAAATTCGGCGCGATTGACATTGCCATATATATATTTAAAACCCTAAGGTAACAAAAGCATACACCACTGTTACAGATTAAATAATGAATATGAAAGCCAGATACTTCTTACAGAATTCTTGAATTCCTCGGAATTTTGCTTCCACATATTCATACTCCTAATGTTCGAGCCACAGTTATGCTCCTTAGGAATCTGGACATTTCTCAAAAGCTCCTAATTGGTGCCAGATTAATTGTAAGAATTATGCATGAGAATTGCTTGGATTTGGAAATAATAAGTGCAGATAATATTGGGCAGAGAGTTCTAATCCTTCGACTTTATTTAACACCATCCGATGAAACACTTCCATTTTCGTTTAGAGCACCAATTTGCAATCGCTTGCCATACCTTATCACAATCAATAAAGCTGAAGGGGGAACTCTCGAACGTGTAGGTCACTATTTACCTCATCAAGTTTTCAGTCGTTGCCTCCGTAGCTCGCCTCTGTAGCGTAGTGGTCAGCATGGTTAGCTGCCGCCCCGTCCTGAGTTCAATTTCCGGCTCTGCCACGAACTTTGAAAAGTGGTATGAGGACTGGAACGGGGTATACTCTGCCTCGGGTGGTCCAAATGAGTAGAGGGGTTTCAATTCCCACCTCAGCCATCCTCGAAGTAGTTTTCCGTGGTTTCCCATTTTGTCTTCGGGAAAATGTCGGGATGGTACCTACCGTAAGGCCACGGCCGCCTCCTTCCCACTTCCTTGCCTAACCCTCCCGCTCTTACCATCCCTTCATCAGGTCCCTGATCGTTTTGCAAGTGAGGCCGCCTGGGCGTAGTGCTGGTCACACACCCGAGTTGTATCCCCGACTCAGAGTCACAAGCTCCAGGACACTGCCTTTAGAGGCGGTAGAGGTGGGACCCCTCGCTTAATCCGTTGGAAAAGACAACCCTGGAGGAGAAAAAGGTTAACGCAAACGTAACGTAACGCAAGTTTTCAGTAATGGCCAGTTATATGTTGCAAAGTCGATCTTTCTCTGTAATCATAAAGAGAATGCATATAAGAAAGTCCTACAGTAAATATTTTCCCAATGACCGTTATGTTTTGCACATCATCGCATTTCTTCGTTATATTCCAAAATTATAAGCGACGGTTTGCGGCCAGTTGTATTAGACCCCTCAGAGTTCTTGAATTCCTTGGAATTATAAGATTTGCCTCCACATACTCTAAACGCTTGACCCATAGTTATGCTGCTTAGAAATCTGAAGGTTTCCCAAGGGCTCCTAAATGCAACCATATTGCTTGGATTTGGAAATAATAAGTGCAGTAAAAATTAGGCCAAGAGGTCTAATCCTTCGACTTGATTTAATACCATCCGATATAACACTATAATAATTATTTTAAGAGGCAATATTTTCCAATTCGTTTGGCATACTCTATCAAAATCAATTAAGCTCAAGGGGAAACTCTGGAACGTACAGGTCTCAATTTGTCTCATCAATTTTTCAGTCATTGCCAGCAGTATTTTGCAATGTTAAGAGTGCAATCTTTTGACGCCCTTATAGTTTCAATAGAGCCAAAAAATAATCGTACAAAGAATGTACATTAGGCCTATATAAGGAGATTCTTCAGTAAATATTTTCCCTTTGACCGTCATGTTTTGACGGGTTTCAACTAGTATATATTTAAAACACTAAGGTATTTTTTGTACACACGAGATTTTGAAAACGACTTAACCGATTGGCTTCGTATGGCATTCTAACGAAAGCTCTTGGCATGCAGATTTGCAGTGTGTCTTTAAAAGGAAAATATATGTTACGGTATATTTTTATATGTTTAAAGAAAAATGTAATATATGTGGCTATTGCGCGTTGCCACAATGGCGTTTCTTCATGAGAGAAATGGCGGATAAACGATCCACCGTATCGTAGAGTGATCTTTGTTTATGAGAATTGAAAAGGGAAATATCGCTTATGTTGTATCCCGATATATACTGGAATAGAATCATGAAATAAGGGACATATTGATGAACTATAACTGGCAGTTGAGTGCGTTTGTTGTTTACCTCACTTAATATTGCACTCTAATTTCGTTGTCTGGGTGGCTCAGCGGCTAACATTGTGGACAACGAAATTGATTATGCATCGTCGGAGGAGTTTGATTCCCACCTCAGACATGTAATTTTATTTCCCAATTATTCTATCTTGCAATTGGTATTACATTGTCTAAACATATGTTACGTTTATTATTCCCGTAAGGTAAGGAATTCTCCATGATTTACGTTGCCAGATACTTTTAAATTATTAAATAAAAATCGGCACAATCGCTTCGCCTTGAGAAAAAATTGTCGAGCATAATTCATTTGATGGACTCAGACATCGTGGTCACTCAGCGCCGTCTACTTTGGTGTGTGAGTGTAAACCTTTCTCTGATAACCTGTGTTAATGTGATGGCTGTATTGATGTGTGCATTTGTAATTAGTATGGGGAATGGAGAGTTGACGACTGAGGCTTTAAGTTAGGAACTATCCCGGTATTTGCCTGGAGTGGAAGTGGGAAACCACGGAAAACCACATCCAAGATTGTTGAGATGGGAATCAAATTTTGCTCTTCTTAGGTTTGCCTCAAGAGTGCGCCCCGTTCCAGCCCTCAGACCAGAATTAAATTTCTTGGCAGAGCAGGGATCGAACCTGGAATCTGGGGCGATAGCTCAGAATGTAGCCTTAAGACTGGGCTTCCCTGTGTTAATACGATCTTTGAAAAACACTGAACATATAATTCTAAAACTCCCTCCATTACGGTGGCTGGCGAAGTGAGTCCATGCTCATTCCAGTAGTGGCGAAGTGATTCTATGCTCCCTTGCATAATTTACTGTCATGGAAATGCAAAGTATTGTACCTTCAACAGGTGATGGAAATTGATTATTTAGAGCAGTTTCATTCTGTTTATTTCAAAATGAAGTTCGTCATCCTGAGTTGCGTTTGCAAGCAAATTGCAAAAATTGCAAGGATTTTATTATTGGCGATCAGTCTCATCGCATTCTCATCAGCAACCAACTTGAGAATGGAAGTCTCTGAACTTAGTTGTATAAGTGAATATTATTGTTTATTGATAATTTTTTTAGAGTACATAACAATGAGTCTAACCACGCAGTTGATTTTGGCAATGGAAGTAAGTTATTATTTGCTATTTAATATTTGGCTGCTGCGTTGATGCAGGCCACTATAGTATTATTTAATATGACGTTAATTTGGGGAGAAATGCGGCTATAAATAAACCCATTTTACGAAATAGAACATTAGCCGCAAACAAGTGGGAAATCGGAGAAAAATACGAAGCCACTTTTAAACTCCAATATGAATACGGCATTTCAGATACAATTCCAGATACTATACCGTTACAGTGTAGGGTCCTTGACGAACAAATGTAAACATTGTTCTGCACTGTATTTCTCTTGAGAGAAATCTACACTTGGTTACTTTGACCTTTGCTGTTGTAATGGATTAATCTGACTAAATATAAAATATTTGACATGCTGCAACAATTATTTTTCACTGGAGATGATATCTCAAGGAATTTCAGAGAGACTAATCGGCAGTACAATGCTATGTCCTTCGTTTCATTTGGTGCCAATGTTACTGTGCCACACCCATACGGTCCACATTGTTTTAAGATGTATGGAGGTGCACATCATCGCATTTCTTCGTTATATTCCAAAATTATATATGACGGTTTGCGGCCAGTTTTATTAGACTCCTCAGAGTTCTTGAATTCCTTGGAACTAAATGACTTGCCTCCACATATTCCAAACGCTTGAACCGTTATGCTGCTTAGAAATCTGAACGTTTCCCAAGGGCTCCTAAATGCAACTATATTGCTTGGATTTGGAAATAATAAGTGCAGTTAAAATTAGGCAGAGAGGTCTAATCCTTCTACTTGATTTAACAGCATCCGATAAAACACTATCATTTTGTTTTAAGAGGCAATATTTTCCAATTTATTTGGCATACTCTGTCACAATCAATAAAGCTCAAGGGAAAACTCTGGAACGTATAGGTCTCAATTTGCCTCATCAATTTTGCAGTCATGGCCAGCAGTATTTTGCAATGTTGAGAGTGAAATCTTTTGACGCCCTTATAGTTTCAATAGAGCCAAAAAATAATCGTACAAAGAATATACAGTAGGCCTACATAAGAAAATTCTTCAGTAAATATTTTTCTATTGACCGTCATTTTTGACGGGTTTCAACTAGTAGTTTTTTAAATTCTTTAAGCATTTTATGTCCATTTGTTTTAATTACCATGACGATGTGAATTTTTTTAACTAACAAATTTTATTGAGAGGTCACACTCATCAACCATAGATTGTTTTATGAGAATTGTATTAGTGCTATGGATTGAAGAAGGCTCGAAATGAGCCGAAACATGTATTAAAGTTTATAAGGACATCGTGTGATTAAAAAAATTGTATTGTAAAGTGGATATTTTTATAATATATTTAATTACGCATCATTAGTGGAACAATACGATCTACCCCCACTTATTGGCTGCCTGTCTGAGCCATATATTGATATCGCGTCAGGAGATAGCAGTTGACTTTGAACTGCAGATGTCTTCCCGCTCACTGCGTATCGCGCATTCCAAAAACATTAAGTTGTTCACTACTTGCTTCACTCACTCAGCACATTCCTTCTTTCACTGGCTGCGTGTCGTCTGCTGGAATGACAACCATTGGGATGCGGGAAGCCGATATATTTAGGATTGGAATAGGCGGGCCGCGCATGCGTACCGCAAGACCCCCTACACCCCATCGCAGTGTGTTGAACTGTCATCTTCAGGTGCGATGGCACTACCTCCTCCACAAGATAGAAGAAGGAATGCCCCTATTCGGGAATATCGGAAGATTGTTAACCTACAACTGCCTACTCTTACGGAGCGGAACAGGCTTAGATCCAAACACCCAGCCATTCTCAAAGCAAGAGCACTACACGATGCTGGCATCAACATGAACAACTCATAAAAGCAACAGTGGTTAGAAAGTTGCCCCCCACAATGCAGAACTCTGCCATGCTTGACAAGAAAACCTCCAGGATTCGATCAACCACGCACTGTTTGGTCCACTTTGAATCGCATCCGTACGAGCCATGGTAGTTGTGATGAGGCCCTCTTCAAATGGGGAAAAATACAATCCCCAAGATGCGACTGTGGAGCTGAAATCCAATCTGTTTGGCCAAGGGAGCCTATATTGGTGAATCCCGTGACTCCCTGAACGCTACACCAGAAGCTCTTCATTACATAAGTCATATGGGCTTATCTTTGTAGTACTCTGTTTTCTATTTATATTTTACTGATGTGTGTACTGTATATGCCATACGATAAATAAATAAATATTCACTGATATGATGGTCAACTGTGGTCCTGAAGAGGACCTAGATGATGTTTCCGGTGTGAATTTGCTTCCCCAGTTTGGTTCAGGTCATCTCATACCAGACAGGTAGATACAGCTCTGAATGAAACCTGCAGGTTGATAACAGGTTGCTTAAAACCTACCCCAACAAGCTCTACTACCTGGCTGGAATAGCACCACCTTGAATACGCAGAGAGGTGGCTGCCTGCAGGGAGAGGCTGAGAGTGGAAGAGAACAGCGCCCACCCACTGCATGGATATAATCCTCCTCAGCAACGGCTGAGGTCCCTAAGAGCTTCCTGAGGACATCTCAGATGCTTACCGTCTCACAGGAGAAGGCAAGGCTGGAAATATGGAAGAAGTCGACCCCTCACCCCTGCGGTTGGATGCCAGTAGCTGAAGAACAACCACCCGGACACAATGAAAGCTGGTTGGTGTAACGATCAGGAGTTGGAAGATCCCGAGACAATCTGAGGAGATGGGGCCTCAGTACAGGTGACACGTCTTGCCAATGTGGACAAGAACAAACCACAAGACACATGCTTCATTGCCCTCTGAGCCCTTCATCTTATGCAGAGGAAGATCTCCTGTTAGCCACTCCGAGCGCCTTGGATGTTGCTCAGTATTGGGCACGTGTTATATAATTAGACAGTTTTACCCTTTTATGTACCTGTAGAGCAACTGTACATTTTTATGTTTCCGGCACGAGAAATAAAATAAATAAATAAATAAATACGATAGGTGGTAGGACAACCTTAATAAACTCATCTGAAACCCGAAAAGACTACGTGAATAAATTCCTGTAAATTTTTCAGGATGGTTAGATTAATACTTGAGTTTGACAGTATCAGCTGATATACTGTGTAAAATGGGAAGTTCGTAAGATAAATATGTGGCTACGATTTGAAAGTATTTTGACGAATCGGACAGTGGTTATAACATAGTACTGTACTTGATGAATCTGAAGACGGTGTTGAAGAGAAGGTTTTACAAGTAACAATGAAACTGATGGAGCTTCGGCGATTCAGATACAAGTGTAGTATTTCAAGGTATGCCTGCCTGCCTCGCGCGGTGTAAAATCCATTGTTCCTATGAACTGGTTCAAGTGTTGTATTTTCTTTCCTCTTTTTAAATGTCTTTCTAATCAATACAAAAAGTATTGGGTGTGTGCAACTACGATGTGCGACGATATTTGAGCATGACAACGTATTCTCGGACTGATTTGTTTAAACTCTCGCTCTTGTGAAATTTCAGCTTCGTATATTTTCAATTATCTATTTTGCGAGGTAAAATGAAGAATAGCCGAGTTGCACTTCCAGGAAAACTCCAAACACAACCACTCTTCTATGAAGTTTTAACTCAACACAACTCGGCAGCTTGCTACTGGCTGTATCTGGGATAATATGTTCGCCTGCTAGCTAGGCTGTAACTGGGGTGATAGACTCACCCCTAGCCAGCTCGTTAAACTGTCGCCTCAGTATTTGAATGGAGATTGTTGGAAGAAATGAAAACGTAAAAACACTTATAGTGGGCGATGTATTGAAGATAGGGATATGCTCTCGCGGACTTTTTTTTAGAACTTCTCATGCTGAACAATTCTTACACTCTTAGTATGTGGATATTTTTAACGGTTTGCCCAGCGTAAGTTTAAAAAGCGCACGGACACCATGTGTCTTTTTGGCTTTTTTGACTGAAATCGTTACTGCTTGGCTTCCTTTGATCATAAATAAATTATTTTCTACAGAAATATTCATCGAGATATCCTTTACAGAATGGTGAAAACCGCATCAAAAGCCATTCAGAGGTTCACTCATGACATCCAGAAACGACAGTAGCGACACTCGAGCGCAGCAACAGAAGAGAGAGAGAGAGCGTTGCAACGGAAGAGAGAGAGCGAGAGCGTTGCAACGGAAGAGAGAGAGAGAGCGTTGCAGCAGAAGAGAGAGAGAGTGTTGCAGCAGAAGAGAGAGAGAGCGTTGCAGCAGAAGAGAGAGAGAGCGTTGCAGCAGAAGAGAGAGAGAGTGTTGCAACAGGAGAGAGAGAGAGAGAGAGAGAGAGAGAGAAAGACCGTTGCAGCAGAAGAGAGAGAGCGAGAGCGTTGCAACGGAAGAGAGAGAGAGAGCGTTGCAGCAGAAGAGAGAGAGAGTGTTGCAACAGAAGAGAGAGAGAGCGTTGCAGCAGAAGAGAGAGAGAGCGTTGCAGCAGAAGAGAGAGAGAGAGAGCGTTGCAGCAGAAGAGAGAGAGAGCTTTGCATCAGAAGAGAGAGAGCGAGAGCATTGCAGCAGAAGAGAGAGAGAGCGTTGCAACAGAAGAGAGAGAGCGTTGCAGCAGAAGAGAGAGAGCATTGCAACAGAAGAGAGAGAGAGAGCGTTGCAAAAGAAGAGAGAGAGCGTTGCAGCAGAAGAGAGAGCGTTGCAATGGGAGAGAGGGAGCGAGAGCGTTGCAGCAGAAGAGAGAGAGCGAGAGCGTTGCAGCAGAAGAGAGAGAGAGAGCTTTGCAGCAGAAGAGAGAGAGCGAGAGCGTTGCAGCAGAAGAGAGAGAGCGTAGCAACAGAAGAGAGAGAGCGTTGCAGCAGAAGAGAGAGCGTTGCAACAGAAGAGAGAGAGAGCGTTGCAGCAGAAGAGAGAGCGTTGCAACCGAAGAGAGAGAGCGTTGCAGCAGAAGAGAGAGAGCGTTGCAACAGAAGAGAGAGAGAGCGTTGCAGCAGATGAGAGAGAGCGCGTTGCAACAGAAGAGAGAGAGAGCGTTGCAGCAGAAGAGAGAGCGTTGCAACAGAAGAGAGAGAAAGCGTTGCAGCAGAAGAGAGAGCGTTGCAACAGAAGAGAGAGAGCAAGAGCGTTGCAACAGAAGAGAGAGAGCGTTGCAACAGAAGAGAGAGAGAGAGAGCGTTGAAAAATAAGAGAGAGAGCGTTGCAACAGAAGAGAGAGAGCGTTGCAACATAAGAGAGAGAGCGTTGCAGCAGAAGAGTGAGAGCGTTGCAACAGAAGAGAGAGCGTTGCAGCAGAAGAGAGAGAGAGCGTTGCAGCAGAAGAGAGAGCGTTGCAGCAGAAGAGAGAGAGCGTTGCAACAGAAGAGAGAGAGCGAGAGTGTTGCAACAGAAGAGAGAGCGTTGCAACAGAAGAGAGAGAGAGCGTTGCAGCAGAAGAGAGAGAGAGCGTTGCAGCAGGAGAGAGAGCGAGAGCGTTGCAGCAGAAGAGAGAGACAGAGCGTTGCAGCAGAAGACAGAGAGAGCGTTGCAACAGGAGAGAGCGAGAGTGTTGCAGCAGAAGAGAGAGAGAGAGAGAGCGTTGCAGCAGAAGAGAGAGAGCGTTGCAACAGAAGAGAGAGAGCGAGAGCGTTGCAAAAGAAGAGAGAGAGCGAGAGCGTTGCAAAAGAAGAGAGAGCGTTGCAGCAGAAGAGAGAGAGCGCGTTGCAACAGAAGAGAGAGAGAGCGTTGCAACAGAAGAGAGAGAGCGAGAGCGTTGCAACAGAAGAGAGAGAGCGTTGCAACAGAAGAGAGAGCGTTGCAACAGAAGAGAGAGGTCGTTGCAACAGAAGAGAGAGAGCGAGAGCGTTGCAAAAGAAGAGAGAGCGTTGCAGCAGAAGAGAGAGAGCGCGTTGCAACAGAAGAGAGAGAGAGAGCGTTGCAACAGAAGAGAGAGAGCGAGAGCGTTGCAACAGAAGAGAGAGAGCGTTGCAGCAGAAGAGAGAGCGTTGCAACAGAAGCGAGAGAGAGCGTTGCAGCAGAAGAGAGAGCGTTGCAACCGAAGAGAGAGAGCGTTGCAGCAGAAGAGAGAGAGCGTTGCAACAGAAGAGAGAGAGAGCGTTGCAGCAGATGAGAGAGAGCGCGTTGCAACAGAAGAGAGAGAGCGTTGCAGCAGAAGAGAGAGCGTTGCAACAGAAGAGAGAGAAAGCGTTTCAGCAGAAGAGAGAGCGTTGCAACAGAAGAGAGAGAGCAAGAGCGTTTCAACAGAAGAGAGAGAGCGTTGCAACAGAAGAGAGAGCGAGAGAGCGTTGCAAAAGAAGAGAGAGAGCGTTGCAACAGAAGAGAGAGAGCGTTGCAACAGAAGAGAGAGAGCGTTGCAGCAGAAGAGAGAGAGCGTTGCAACAGAAGAGAGAGAGAGCGTTGCAGCAGAAGAGAGAGAGCGTTGCAGCAGAAGAGAGAGAGCATTGCAACAGAAGAGAGAGAGCGTTGCAAAAGAAGAGAGAGAGCGTTGCAACAGAAGAGAGAGAGCGTTGCAGCAGAAGAGAGAGAGCGTTGCAACAGAAGAGAGAGAGAGAGAGCGTTGCAAAAGAAGAGAGAGAGCGTTGCAGCAGAAGAGAGAGCGTTGCAACAGGAAAGAGAGAGCGAGAGTGTTGCAGCAGAAGAGAGAGAGCGATAGCGTTGCAGCAGAAGAGAGAGAGAGCTTTGCATCAGAAGAGAGAGAGCGAGAGCGTTGCAGCAGAAGAGAGAGAGCGTTGCAACAGAAGAGAGAGAGCGTTGCAGCAGAAGAGAGAGAGCATTGCAACAGAAGAGAGAGAGCGTTGCAAAAGAAGAGAGAGAGCGTTGCAGCAGAAGAGAGAGCGTTGCAATAGGAGAGAGAGAGCGAGAGCGTTGCAGCAGAAGAGAGAGAGCGAGAGCGTTGCAGCAGAAGAGAGAGAGAGAGCTTTGCAGCAAAAGAGAGAGAGCGAGAGCGTTGCAGCAGAAGAGAGAGAGCGTAGCAACAGAAGAGAGAGAGCGTTGCAGCAGAAGAGAGAGAGCGTTGCAACAGAAGAGAGAGAGAGAGAGCGTTGCAGCTGAAGAGAGAGAGCGTTGCAACAGGAGAGAGAGAGCGTTGCAGCAGAAGAGAGAGAGAGAGTTGCAACAGGAGAGAGAGCGAGAGCGTTGCAGCAGAAGAGAGAGAGCGTTGCTGCAGAAGAGAGAGAGCGTTGCAGCAGAAGAGAGAGAGCAAGAGCGTTGCAACAGAAGAGAGAGAGCGTTGCAACAGGAGAGAGAGAGCGTTGGAACAGGCGAGAGAGAGCGAGAGCGTTGCAGCAGAAGAGAGAGAGCAAGAGCGTTGCAACAGAAGTGAGAGAGCGTTGCAACAGGAGAGAGAGAGCGAGAGCGTTGCAGCAGAAGAGAGAGAGCAAGAGCGTTGCAGCAGAAGAGAGAGAGAGAGCTTTGCAGCAGAAGAGAGAGAGCGAGAGCGTTGCAGCAGAAGAGAGAGAGAGCATTGCAACAGAAGAGAGAGAGAGCGTTGCAGCAGAAGAGAGAGAGCGTTGCAGCAGAAGAGAGAGAGCGTTGCAACAGAAGAGAGAGAGAGCGAGAGCGTTGCAGCAGAAGAGAGAGAGCATTGCAACAGAAGAGAGAGAGCGAGAGCGTGGCAGCAGAAGAGAGAGAGTGTTGCAGCAGAAGAGAGAGAGCGTTGCAACAGAAGAGAGAGAGCGAGAGCGTTGCAGCAGAAGGGAGAGAGAGAGAGCGTTGCAGCAGAAGAGAGAGAGCGAGAGCGTTGCAACAGAAGAGAGAGAGAGCGTTGCAGCAGAGGAGAGAGAATGTTGCAACAGAAGAGAGAGAGAGAGAGCGTTGCTGCAGAAGAGAGAGAGAGAGCGTTGCAGCAGAAGAGAGGGAGCGAGAGCGTTGCAGCAGAAGAGAGATAAAACGATATCATCACCTTTCACTGTAACACTTGTTAACGAACGTATATATGTATACAGGATGTCCCACCTAACTTTGCGACCTCAAATATTATCGAAATTTAACAAGATCTGAAAAATCTACTTGCGCAGGAATATAGCCACGTCAGGGGGTCACACAATGGGAGGATATGCACAATCCAGGAAATTATAACAATGTCACTTTCAACGCAAAGTTACCTTTTTTTTTAAATGGAACATACAAGTTTTTTCTAGCAAAATCAAGAGTAAACATACAATTAATGATAACAGAATTGCTTTCACATCTCTAAACCCCGAAACTTCTGAAATAACTAACGTTGTAGAGCAGGGGTCTCCAAACTTTCCAGCCTTAGGTCCATACTGATTACTCCAGTAAGTTCCGAGGGCCAAAACCATATTATCATTGTTGCCGGTGGTAAAAAGTGAAATAGTCCACTGATGAAAAAAAGTCCGAAAAAGTACGCAACGTTGAAAAAAGGCTGCAAATCGGACTTAAGTCCGCAAAACGGCAACACTGCATATTATTAATTTTCCTGTCATTATCTGCAATTTCTAGATTAGTCGTAGAGTACGAGCCATGAGGAGTAACGTGACACGACATCTGGTGGACACAAGCGGAAATAGGTAGTACCTTCTATCGCTAACAGATGGCGCTAATAGCACGTACAGAGTAATCTCGTTGGTTCGAGAGAGTTCTGGTGTCTTCCACTCACTTCTAGATGGCAGTAATTGGAATATACACACATCAAAAAAAGTTTTGCATCACCTCGGTTCCCAGATCTCCGGCATATAGACGTTGACTGTGTATATTGTATCCAAGATACAGTCCCTTTGACTGTTCATAGATGTCACTAAAACTGCTCAAAGATGTAAACAACCATGCATGAGCAGGGCCTATTAGACGGAGGGGGTACGACAGCCGATCAGTTCCAGTCATTCCACCAGGACGAAGGTACGCTGCTCATGTTGTCTGTAGTTCTACCATGCCTAGAAGGTCAATACCGCAGTTCGATCGCGTCCGCATTGTTACTTTGTGTCAAGAAGGGCTCTCAACAAGGGAAGTTTCCAGGCGTCTCAGAGTGAACCAAAGCGATGTTGTTCGGACATGGAGGAGGTACAGAGATACAGGAACTGTCGATGACAGGCCTCGCTCAGGCCGCCCAAGGGCTACTACTGTAGTGGATGACCGCTACTTACGGATTGCCGCTCGGAGGAACCCTGACAGCAATGCCACCATGTTGAATAATGCGTTTCGTTCAGCCACAGGACGTCGTGTTTCAACTCAAACTGTGCGCAATAGGCTGCATGATGCGCAACTTCACTCCCGACGTCCATGGCGAGGTCCAGCTTTGCAACCCCGACACCATGCAGCGCGGTACAGATGGGCCCAACAACATGCTGAATGGACCCCACGGAATTGGCATCACGTTCTCTTCACCGATGAGTGTCGCATATGCCTTCAACCAGACAATCGTCGGAGACGTGTTTGGAGGCACCCTGGTCAGGCTGAACGTCTTAGACACACTGTCCAGCGAGTGCAGCAAGGTGGTGGTTCCCTGATGTTTTGGTGTGGCATTATGTGGGGCCGACGTACGCCACTGGTGGTCATGGAAGGCTCCGAAACGGCTTTACGATACCTGAATGACATCCTCCGACCCATAGTGCAACCATATCGGCAGAATATTGGAGAGGCATTTGTCTTCATGGACGACAATTCTCGACCTCATCGTGCACATCTTGTGAATGCGTTCTTTCAAGATAATGACATCGCTCGACTACAGTGGCCAGCATGTTCGCCAGACATGAACCCTATCGAACATGCCTGGGATATGTTGAAAAGGGCTGTTTATGGACGTCTTGACCCACCAACCACTCTGAGAGATTTACGCCGAATTGTCGTTGAGGAGTGGGACAATTTGGACCAACAGTGTCTTGATGAACTTGTGGATAGTATGCCACGGCGAATACAGACATGCATCAATGCAAGAGGACGTGCTACTGGGTATTAGAGGTAGTGGTGTGTACTGCAATCTGGACCACAAATGCTGAAAGTCTAGCTGTATGATGGTACAACATGCAATGTGTGGGTCTCATGAGCAATAAAACGAGCTGAAATGTTGTTTGTGTTGATCTCTATTCCCTTTGTATTTAACGGTTCCGGAACTCTTGGAACCGAGGTGATGCAAAACTTTTTTTGATGTGTGTATAAGAAGGCTAGTTGCGCAACCACAAGTCAGTTCCTATGACACTGTTGTGAAATAAAATAGTGCGTACCTCCTTAAAACGTGTTTGTGCGTGTTTAAGTTTAAGACATCTTTGTAACAGTATTTTGATTTGAATTGTTGCTTTTGTGTGTGTTTTAGTAGTATGGAAAAGAAGCGAAAAATTGATAGTGAATGCAGAAAATTCAAAGATGAGTGGAACATTCAGTATTTCGTAATTGAGTCCAGTAACAAGGCGCTATGTTTGATTTGCAATGAAAGCATAGCCGTTCTCAATGAATATAACATTAAACGTCATTATGAAACAAAACATTTTCAAAATGACTCAAAATATACAGGAAGTTTGCGGACAGAAAAATTCGAAGCTATGAAGCGCGGATTGAAATCGCAGCAATCTTCATTTACAAAACTCAAAACCGAACAAGAGGCTGCAACTCGTGCCAGCTTTCGTGTGGCTCTTGAAATTGCAAAACGTGGAAAACCATTCACCGATGGAGAAATGATCAAAGAATGCATAATTGCAGCAGCCGAAGAAATGTGCCCTGAAAAGGTAAATTTATTAAAAACTGTCAGTATGTCAGCAAACACTGTGGCTCGAAGGGTAGAAAACATCGCTGAAAATATATCCTCTCAACTGTTCGACAAAAATGGAGATGTTGAGTGGTTTTCTTTGGCCTTGGATGAGTCAACGGATGTGTCAGATACTGCTCAGGTGTTGATTTATATTCGAGGAGTAGATAAAAGCTATGAAGTCCATGAAGAACTTCTTGATATGTATAGTATTCATGGCACAACTACTGGTACAGATATTTTAAAGGAGTTGAAATGGCCGTTAATCAAAAGAACCTTCGATGGAAAAACTTGAAATGTATTACAACTGTTGGAGGCAAAAACATGAGTGGGAAAGATAAAGGAGTGGTCGCTCTTGTGTCAAAGGCTGTAGAAAATGACGGTGGTTCAAAACCATTAGTCTTACATTTTATCATTCATCAACAGTCTTTGTGCGGAAAATGTTTGGATATGTCTGAAGTTCTGAAACCAGTCATATCAACTGTTAATTTTATGAGATCTTTTGGGCTGAATCACCGACAATTCCGACAATTTATTGAAGAGATTGGAGAAAATGACTTACCTTATCATACTGCCGTACGTTGGCTTAGTTGTGGGAAAGTCCTTCAGCGCTTTTTTGAACTTCGAGCAGTGATCGAAATTTTTTTGAATGAAAAGCATCGCCCTCTTACTGAATTACAAAACAACGCATGGCTGTGGAAGTTAGCATTCTATGTTGATTTGACAAAACATGTGAACGAACTGAATTTGAGATTGCAAGGGGAAAACCAGCATCTTCCTGATTTATACACTAATATCAAATCATTCCGGAAGAAATTGATACTGTTTCAATCACAACTACGAAGTAAATGTTTTTCACATTTTAAAACATGTGAAATATTCAGCCACACCACTGAGACTGAGTTTCCCATCGATTTTGCAATCGAAACTTTGAGTGCTTTGAAAATGAATTTTGATACTCGTTTCTCGGACTTCGATGCCTTTGCGAATCAAATTAAGATTTTTCAGGATCCTTTTGATACTGACATTGAAACCCTAGCCCCGGAACTTCAAATGGAAATGATTGAACTACAGTGCAGTGATATAATTAAGAACAAATATCAAAACTCATCTTTGTTGGAATTTTATAAGAGTCTTCCACTGACACAATTTGATAATTTGCATTTATTTGCTCGTGGGCTGTTTTCTGTTTTTGGTACTACTTATTTGTGTGAGAAGACCTTCTCCAAAATGAAGTACACAAAAAATGTTTACAGATCTAAATTAACTGATGAGCATCTTAAATCTCTAATAATAATAATGTTATTGGTTTTACGTCCCTTTTAACTACCCTGGCTTTTAGAGACGCCGGGGTGCCGGAATTTTGCCCCGAAGGGGATCTTTAACGTGCCAGTAAATGTACTGACACGGCTCCCTCGCATTTGCGCACCCTCAAATGCCAGCTGACGGCGCCAGGTTTCGAACCTGCAACCTTGGGCTCAGCAAGCGAGAACGTTACCCCTGAGCCACGCAGCCAGACAGTCTTCTTAAATCTCTTTTAATAATTGGTACAAGTAAAATTAGTCCACAACTACAAACTATTGTCAGTGGAAAATCTCAATTACATAAATCTCATTAGTATTTCATATGTCTGCATGTTATACATGTCTTTACTCATTACAATTCTGTGTTTCTTTATCCAACTTATCACAAAAACAATAACAATAAGCCTACAACAATGTTATGAGTAGTTAGCCCATGACCATATCAATGTAGATGTCATATTAATAATTATTCAACATAAAATTAGAATACTTCAGTAAACTAAATTTAATTTGCTAAAAAAAAATATGTTCTCTAAAAGGAGTTTTCAAGTATGCTAGCTCTCCGCGGGCCGGACAAAATCTGTCCGCGGGCCGGATGTGGCCCTCGGGCCGTAGTTTGGAGACCCCTGTTGTAGAGGATGGCAATGGAGACACTGTTTGTCAAGTTTAACAAATGTGTAGAACTGTACACATAGTTCAAAATGTACAATTACCGATTTCCTAAACAAACTTGCGGCCTATAGCTTAAAGAAGCGTCATGTTTTTAAATTGCATCCAGCACGGAAGTGACATTCACAAGTAAGCAGTAACATCTTAACTGATGAAACTGTGTCACTTCAGCGGATGTTCAATGTGACCACCGTTTGCATCTATGCACTTCTGTAGACGGTGAACAAGAGAGCGTTGTACTGACCCCAGTGTTTCCACAGTTATTTCCGCACACGCCGAAGTAATACGCTGTTGCATATTCGCTATTGTAGTTGGGACTTCCTGATAGACTATCTTGCAATGCGCTCCAGAGAAAGTAGTCTAATGGCGTCAAGTCGAGGGACCGTGCTGGCTATCTCACAGGACCACCACGTCCTATTCACCGATTTGGAAACTTCTCATCCATTACATCTCTGGCAACATGTGCGAAATGTGCAGGGCACGCATCATGCTGGAACCACATTGATACACGAGTTTCCAATCCCACGTCCTCCATGAGAAGGGGTAACGTGTCTTGAAGAAATTATGCATATCCCTGTTCGTTTAGTGCTCCCTGATAAAAAAAATAGGGACCTACAATACCGCACCAAACATTGATACTCCACTGTCGTTGGTTAGTAACCTACAACTTTAGTTATTTCAGAAGGTATGAGGTTTAGAGAAGTGAAACCAATTCTGTTATCAATAATTGTATGTTTACTATTGATTTTGCTAGAAAAAATATGTATGTTCCATTTTAAAAAAGGTAACTTTGCGTTAACAGTGGTATTGTTATAATTTCCTGGATTGTGCATATCCTCCCATTGTGTGACCCCCCGACGTGGCTACATTCCTGAGCAAGTAGATTTTTCAGATCTTGTTAAATTTCGATAATATTTGAGGTCGCAGAGTTAGGTGGGACACCCTGTATATATATGTATATATGTATGTCATGGTTGCCAACAAGATTTTACGAACGTATCGTCACGTCAAAAGTAAAAACAAATAATCAGGTCTTAAAATTTTCCATGAAAAACAAATGATCACTGAAAGAATAGTAGAACATATTTCAATAGCACTGGAAGGTTTAAGATTTAAATTCACTATCGACAGCCATTAAAATAATATATTGACCTTCAAAATACTCGCAGATCCACGCAAGTGTTGTTTGTATGAATTACATTACACACAGTTTATGCTTTTACTCATCTTTTGGCATGACGTGTATTTGCTGTCAGAGTTCTTCCTAATTACAGCTGTACAGATGGTGGGAGGGAGCTTGACTTTATCATGCACCCCATTTCTTTGTGCTCCAAGTTGAACTCCGTGCGACACCAGTCGCTAATGACAAAGACATTACACGCGGGGCGCAGGTCTTCAATCCTCACAGACTACATCAGTAAGCGACTTTTAAAAGTCATAGCTCAAGTTTCCGAACACACTCTTTATCGAGCGTCCTGTTCAAAACTTAGAACACGTTCCGCGTTCCAGATAAACTGAGTGGAGGAATTATATATCCACTACTGACCTCTGAGGACGTACACTCATTCAAATGGTGTCAAATAACTATCCTTTGGGAAACAAAGCGCACGGAAAACACAGGCCTAATTTGTAGATTAAGGCTTTCACGGCCCGCATAACTATTCAAATGATTCATGGTTTTTGGGCTAATGCAATGTGAAAATAAAATTGAATACCACCAGACGTTTCGAAGGAACCTTGCCTCCTTTTTCAATGGAATTAAACAATGTGGCCAAAGAAAGTGTATCAATGAGATTACAAAAATAATAATAATAATAATAATAATAATAATAATAATAATAATAATAATAATAAAACAAGATGTTCATTAAAGAACATATAGCCTACTTTCTCCTAAATGCATGGGTATTGTTATAATTCATTGTCCTTTTTCAACGAGTATAATTGAATGTTGGTTGTAGTAGCTTGTTGAAATACAACGTGCTATACGGATATTAAACATGAATATGAGGTGCCCTTTGCTAGTGCTACCACTGTAAAAAATTCCATTCAATTAGATTTAACCGTGTTTGAATTGATATGGGGAATCGATTTGCACACATACATGGCCGCTATCCCCAAACCTATTGGGCTGATGACCTTGTAGTTCAGTAAAAAGATGCTTCCCACAAAAAGGCATGTTGTTGCAAAATTTGGTAGAGATCAAATGATTAGGTTGGTCGTAATTTGATTTAAGATTTTAACATTTGGGTGGCAACCATTCCGTTTCCGTCAATATGGTGGCGATATAAAACATGTCCTTGAGGTGCCCTTTGTTAGTGCTACCTCTGTACCAAATTTCGTTCAATTCGGTTTTACCGTGTTTGAATTGATAGGGGGAATCCATTTGCACACATACATGGCCACCATATGCAAACTATTGGACTAATGACCTTGTAATTTGGTCAAAAGATTCTCTCTATATAAAGGTATAGTGTGGCAAAATTTGGTAGAGATCAGATAAATAGGTTGGTCGTAATTTGATTTGAGCTCTTTAGATTTGGGTGGCCGCCATTACGTTTCGGTCTAGATGGCGGCGATATAATACATGGCCGTGAGGTGCCCTTTGTTAGTGCTACCTCTGTACCACATTTCATTCAATTCGATTTCACTGTGTTTGAAAAATAGGGGGAATTCATTTGCACACATACATGGCCGCCATCCACAAAATATTGGGCTGATGACCATGTAGTTTGGTCAAAAGATTCCCTATAAATATAGGTATAAAGTGGCAATATTTGGTAGAGATCAGATGATTAGGATGGTCATACTTTGATTCAAGCTTTTAATATTTGGGTGGCCGCCATTACGTCATCGTCAAGATGGCGGCGATATAATACATGACACTGGAGTTCCCTTTACTTGTATTACCTCTGTACCAAATTTTGTTTGGTTTCGCCGTGATTGAATTGATGGGGGATTCGATTTGCGCACATACATGGCCGGCATCTGCAAACTATTGGGATGATGACCTTGTAGTTTAGTCAAAACACGCTCGCCATATGATTATATGTTGCTGCAAAGTTTGGTAGAGATCGGAAGATTAGATGAGTCGTAATTTGATTTAATCTTTGAACATTTTGGTTGCCGCCATTACGTTTTCGTCAAGATGGCGGCGATATAAAACATGGTACTGAGGTGTCCTTTGCTAGTGCTACCTCTGTACCAAATTTCGTTCAATTCAATTTCTCCGTGTTCGAATTGATAGGGGGTGACCGACTTTCAAAGTACACGCACACACACACACACAGACAGACACACAATTTTTGGCCCTGTGTAGATCTCATAAGTCTACTTTCATTTTTTGCAAATATCGAAAGTCGGTTAAAAATAGATAAATTCCTCTGTTCGCGGAGAGCAGCTGCCAGAAATTTCTTTGTTGACCATGGTAAAAAAACGCGCCATATTAATAAGATTGGCGGACAGAGTAGTAAGGAAGGTGATTGTAAAGGGGGCGGGGGGGGGATATTGAGACTCCTCGGAGAATGAGGATGTCCAAATAAGGAGAAAGGGCGGGGAGGGGGGGGTTGATGGATATAAGGAAACAGAAACAAAAGGGAAGTGTATCTGTACGATACCTAACGTCGTACAGGTAACGGCGAAAAAACAGATGAGAACTCCTCCAGTGACGAACAAAGGAGATCAAATCCTGGCTCTGTAGCCATAGAGGAAAGCGTACAATTTGAAATAGGTGAAGAACTGGAGAAACTGAGAGGAACTATCTTCCTAGATCTTTAACAACTGGTAGCGAAGTGTTACTTAGCTGATATCCAGTGTCTGTGTTAAAGATATTGGGGTTTTTAGGGATTTCAACTGCTGGTATATTCCATGGAATATACGTTTCGTTAAGAATCAGCAGTCACTGCTCTTTGCTTTTCTTTCTTTCTTTCTTTCTTTCTTTCTTTCTTTCTTTTAATTAGTTCTTTTATTTCCCTTCTTTCAGAGACCTACAGCGACCTTTCATGTATTCCTGGTTCTTTGAACGCTCGCTTATTCTTTTTGAAAGTCTGTTTCAGATGTGTATTTTCCATGTAGCCTCCCATTAGATCTCCACACGGTGAACTGTTGAAGCTTTGGACCCAGCAACTCCAAAAATTGATTCAATCCATGGAAGCAGATGTCGTCCTTGTCGTTGTCTGCAAGCCCCATGAAGACTTTTATTCTATGTATCAAAGTTTTATAGTGTTTTATTATGTTTCCTACCCTGCATGTCGTCTTTTATTTTCCCCCTCCCTTCCCTTTGCTGCACTGGCTTACGGAGTGTTTTAATTCCTCACGCACTTCTCTTCAAGTGAGGCTACATGAAAGTTCAGTCCTCTCGTCAAGAGGCACGTCTCCTTTACTCATGAGGTAGTTTGAAATCGATGCCATGTCGTAAAAGTCTGTGTAACGGCTAGCCGGAAACCATCAACTACGCTGCAATGAGAAGATAAGTACCAATCTAAAGGGTTTTAACCACATTTTAAAGGATTTTTAACAATTCTGGAAGCTTTTAATGAACTTTATAGGCAGTGTTTAACTTTTCACAATATTGTGCAATCTTCCAACTGTGCTCCGTGTGAAATTTCGCTGTCATGCTTAAGCTAACTAAGCTTGCTACTAAAAGTCATGAAACCCAGTACTTCTTGTACGAAATAAGAGGATACCTTCCCTACATCGAGGGAATTCTGTTAAACTCACAACTATCTGAAAATATAACTTTGCTTCCTGCGTGGGATTCCTGCTTGCCCTATTCAACTGTAATTACATCTCTGGAAATTTCCCTTCACAAACTGTAAAAGACTATACTCAGCAACGTTAAATTACTGCTAACTTCCAATTTAAATTGAACTATAAACTGCAGCAGCGACTGTTTCCTCATGTTCTACAAAATTGTCAGTGCTACTAAAAGTGTATGTGTGGCCATCTTCCACGTCGCGTTTCGTTCGAACCAGTAAAATCAGACAGACTTGAACCCCATACTTCCCACATCTCCATTTTCCTTTACTAACAATTTAGTGTAATTTAAATTTTCTTGCAACTCAATGAGGCTTGGTCTATAAATAGTCTCCCTCCCATTTTTCATGTATTTCATTTTGTAATTACTGCATAAGTACTCCATGTGGATATAAATCCACATCTTAATACGCCTTCGCGTTTTCCTGCTGCGTTCAGAAATTTTGAATTCTTCATTTCTTAATTGTTAAAGCGTTTGTATCTGTCGTAGTCAGATAGTGAAATCCGTCATTTCATGAAGATCCTAGGCACTTCATGAAAAGCCGGCATATGATGTAAAATGGGATAGTTACACAATCTGACGCGTTTCTTCATGAAGTGACGGACTGCCTTAGGCAGATGGTGTAAGAAATCATATTTCATTATCTGCCGAGGCACTTCATGAAGATCCGGCATTTTTTGATTCGGCTCTTCTTGAAATGACTGACGCGACGAAGTCGTACAGAAATTCCTTTAATTGTTCTATTCCAAGAAATAACTTAATGCTTATTTACTTTGGAATTAGAAATCAATTTCCACGTACAACCTAAAATCTAATCCTGGAACACTGGGCAAGTTTTTCTCCTGTTTTTTTCTTCTGTGTAAGTTTATATATTTTTTTCCATTTGTAGACCTGCATTAATCCTTTTCTAATCAGAATTAAATGACTGCCGCAGTGGAGTCGTACATTAATTTTTCTGTGTAATACACGAATTATTTCGAGAAATAAATTGATGCTCGTTTATTATGATGTTCATAATTAATTCCCACGTTAGACTGAAACCCTAATCGTGGAATACTAGGTACACTTTTCTCCCTCTGTCTTCTTTTTGTAGAAGCTTACATTTTTCCCAATTTGTGCAATCTACTTTTTCTTTATGTATATTTTCATAATTTATTTTGTGGTTTGGCTTTATTTCCTAAAATGTGTACCCTTTCTTTTTATTTATTTCTCTCTCTCTCTCTCTTCCTCATTGATGTATTTTGTATTTTTGAACTTAATATGTCTGATGACCTTATCAGACAACATACTGTACACCCTAATGTACTGGGCTGATGACATTATCAGACAACATACTGTACACCCTAATATGCTGGGCTGATGACCTTATCAGACAACATACTGTACACCCTAATGTACTGGGCTGATGACCTTATCAGACAACATACTGTACACCCTAATGTACTGGGCTGATGACCTTATCAGACAACATACTGTACACCCTAATGTACTGGGCTGATGACCTTATCAGACAACATACTGTACACCCTAATATACTGGGCTGATGACCTTATCAGACAACATATTGTACACCCTAATGTACTGGGCTGATGACCTTATCAGACAACATACTGTACACCCTAATGTACTGGGCTGATGACCTTATCAGACAACATACTGTACACCCTAATATACTGGGCTGATGACCTTATCAGACAGCATACTGTACACCCTAATGTACTGGGCTGATGACCTTATCAGACAACATACTGTACACCCTAATATACTGGGCTGATGACCTTATCAGACAACATACTGTACACCCTAATGTACTGGGCTGATGACCTTATCAGACAACATACTGTACACCCTAATATACTGGGCTGATGACCTTATCAGACAACATACTGTACACCCTAATGTACTGGGCTGATGACCTTATCAGACAGCATACTGTACACCCTAATGTACTGGGCTGATGACCTTATCAGACAACATACTGTACACCCTAATATACTGGGCTGATGACCTTATCAGACAACATACTGTACACCCTAATGTACTGGGCTGATGACCTTATCAGACAGCATACTGTACACCCTAACGTACTGGGCTGATGACCTTATCAGACAACATACTGTACACCCTAATGTACTGGGCTGATGACCTTATCAGACAACATACTGTACACCCTAATGTACTGGGCTGATGACCTTATCAGACAACATACTGTACACCCTAATGTACTGGGCTGATGACCTTATCAGACAACATACTGTACACCCTAATGTACTGGGCTGATGACCTTATCAGACAACATACTGTACACCCTAATGTACTGGGCTGATGACCTTATCAGACAGCATACTGTACACCCTAATGTACTGGACTGATGACCTTATCAGACAACATACTGTACACCCTAATGTACTGGGCTGATGACCTTATCAGACAACATACTGTACACCCGATTGTACTGGGCTGATGACCTTATCAGACAACATACACCTAGTATACTGGTGACCAAGATGTACCTAGCCCGTTTTTACAATAATAAAACTTATACAACACTATATTAAAATGTGTAGACTGAAAAAATGAAAATACTGAAACCCTCCCGAAATTACTTTCTGGGTACGGCCCTGATTTCTTCATTGCGGTAAGACTTCAGAAACACGAAATAAGCTGACTATTGTGTAGGCTATGTCCTAAAATGTTCTAATAATGGCATTAATATAAACATCGCATTGTTCTATTGACATCCCGCCTTTTAACTAACCCCATGTAATAGAAAGTGTAATATTCCATCTGGACATATGCCGTTCATTCTCAGACTTGTGATGATACTGGTATTTGCGTAAACACCCATTAATCCTCTGTTAATCAGCCACCAGTATCATGTTCATCCAAATGAGACGAATACACTTGTAAATGATTAAAACAGGCAGGCTACAAGTGACATAACCTAAAATATACCAAACAAGTATTTCTTACCTTATCCATTTCTTCTTGAGACCAAGGTTTTTTATGAGGCTTTTCTTCATAATACTCATTAACTTTCTGAAGAAACAACTGCCTCTGTACTTCCACGGTATCTTCCATATCGTATATTGCCACTATTTATTCTTGGAAAGCACACTTATCTCACCACGAGGACAACGCTACCGCTTCTTCATGAAGTAACGGGCTGGACTTTCCGTCAGATAGTGTAAAAAAGAATTACACTATGTGACGGTTAAATTTAGTCATTTCATGAAACCACGCGTCAGATAGTGTAACTATCTCATTTTACATCATATGCCGGCTTTTCATGAAGTGCCTAGGATCTTCATGAAATGACGGATTTCACTATCTGCCTACGACATATCTATTCTTATGTAATACAGGTTTCACTAATGTGACCTGTAGCCTACTATTTGAATTCAGCATCTCTTAATTTCTGTATAAATAATCCAAGTGGTTATAAATCCACCTTTTAATCATTTATTTTTTCTCCTGCTGTGCCTAGGACTTTAGAATTACTTACTTATAGCCTTTTTGCTTACTACAAAAGCATTCTTATAAGTCTTTGGCATTCTACCTAGCCAATATAAAGCAATATTTAAATATTTCTAAACGAAATATCCACCCAAATTGTAAAACTTTCTATTATTGTTATTACAGGTCCGAGACCTGTTAATTGTAAGCATTTTTCTAAAACCCTTGTGAGGGTCTTTAGTGTTTTTGTCATAGGTCTAAGAAGTTTAAATTATTCAAAAAAATACTTCTTAATTGTAAAACCGTTACAAACCTATTATTGTTGAAGCAATTAAAAATGCAATAATTTCTTGGAGTTCGAAGAGCTGTTATGCATGACCTTTCCTTCCCTATCTTTTCTTTCTAATTAATTTCACATCCAAAGAAATAATCAAAAATACTGAATGATAATTTTACTACAAACTCAATCACATGTTGCGCTTAGAGCAAATCTTCTGTTAACATCACTCAAAAAGCTTACTTCAGCTGTTTCTCGTCAATCATTAAAGGCAAGTATAGCTTGCTCAGCCAGCTTCCTACTTGAAGCGATTTCTGCTTTGTCCTGTGATTTGCTGCTTATACTTTTGGTTTTGTTCAAGTTAGGTTTGGGTTTCTATCCCTTTCTAAACTTATAGTCGGCACTCTGCTGAATAAGAGTTTAGCGTTCATTAAACGCAACAATTGTCTCTTTCTAATAATTTCTAATAATAATAATAATCTAACTAAAAGCTCTGAAAGCACTTTATCTCTGTCCACTCTGGGGGCATTTGGTCTCTCTCTTAGGGATCCGACCGTGGTGGGGAATAAAATAATTCCTGTCCATTTCAATATCTCCAATATATTCTAATATTCTCTAAAACATTTCCTTCAGGAAGGAAAATAGAAAAACGTAACTTTCCCTTGTTCATGTTTCCTCGCAAGCGAGCAGTGTACCTACATAGTACCGTATTTTACGTTCGGAAGGGACGGGGCACTCAGCGCCTGCCTGCCGGCAACCTCAGCTAGCGTTGCTCGCACCATTATACTCGCTTATATTGCTTTCTCGCCTTGCGTCCACAAGCCTTGATCAACATAGGCCTGCTACTATTTTTAGCCTACTTTTCACAGTTTGGAAAAATGAGGAAAAAGTAGACTTATGAGATCGATGCGGGAAAATGTGTGTCTGTCTGTCTGGCTGGCTGGCTGGCTGTGTGTGTGTGTCCCGCTATTCCAAAATTGGCACACATGTAGATAATACTATTTCAGTTTAATTTCCAGGAGGCCATACATGACAGTGTTGCCAAAATAAGTTTAAGCCTTCTGATAGGTCAAATTTTTAATGCATATAACTTCTACACTATCAATTGGATTTCAACCACATTTTTTATGTAATATGTGTACGTAAACACATATGACTGAGCGTATTCTTAAGAGCCACCGGGGCTGCCAACTGTTAATAATTGCTCTCTCTATTTTTTTAAATCCAAATACCAATATATCAGAAAGTATGCAAGCCGACAGCTTTAAACTATGCAGACGTATAGTACCTGACATTTTAGATTAATTTGGAGTAATTCATATAAGTCAGTGCTGCCAACATGATTCTATGCCTGCTGATATGTCCAATTTTAAAAAACATCTAACTTCTTTACTAACAAATGGATTTCATCCAAAATTGGCACAACAATAGATCATAATATTTCAGATTATTTCTGACCAGCACACGCATGGCATTATTGCCAACATGCTTTTACGCGTGCTGATAGATCCAATGTCTAACTGCATGTAACGTCCATTGGACTTCAACCAAATTCTGTAATCTGTACCTTAAAAGATGGAACTAAGAATATATTCAGTTACCAGGGCTGCCAACTGTGGTGATATATTAGGCTACATTATACCAGGTATATTTCTAACTAATTAAACATTTCGATATTACTTAATTTCGTCATTATTCTAGATAGGATCATAGATTAATCATTGGAATGAATCTTAATTTTAAGAAAAGTAGGCTCTTTAGTTCGTTACGGAACTTCTTGTTTAATTATCTAGCTATATTATTTCTTTTGTCTTGGATACTTTCCTTTCCGCCTAAAGATCGTTTCCACTCCCAAACCTTTTTTTTCTCTTCAAATCATCATCTCTCCGTTAGTGTCTAAGTTCAGGCTTAACCTACCAACTGCCTCCCGTATAATCCTAGACCAGTTGTGCTTAACAAGGGCCTCATTGTTCAAGATCCGTGCTAATCATGAGGCGTAATAATAATAGAAATTGAGAAAGCATATGGCTTATCAGCGACTTCGGTGGCGTAGTTGGTAGCATGCTGAGCTTTTCTGCCCAATATTGCGGGTTCAAACCCGGCCGAAGTCATCGGATCTTTTAAGAGCGTTAAAAATCCCTCAGTATGCCTTTCTTCGGTGGGGAAATAAAGCCGGCGGTCCCATGTCATAGATTTATGGCATGAAAGAGAACCTTCCACTAACTACACTCGTGGAAGCTAAAATTTGTAGGTTAGTTTGGTAACGCTATATTAGTTCCAACGTTTGCCACCAGGTGCTGTAGTAGTCACGTCCGCAGCTAGGTGTCGTGGACGGTACAATTTGGTACCATAAGTAGAAACTACTTGAAAAAATAATCGTCTGCAGTCCTTCTACCTGAATGACAGATAACACACACTAATATTAGCTAAGATATTAGCGAATCGTTGGACAATGGCGTTTCAGTCGACGCCGTAGTTATAGATTTTGCGAAGGCATTTGATGTCGTGCCGCATTACATGCTACTCCATAAATTAGCTTCAACGAAGATTAATAGAAGAAAAATGTTATGGATCCAATAATTTTTGACGGGTCGTTCTCAGAAACTGAAAGTCGAAGTCCTATTATCGGATGAAATTACCGTAACGTCGGGTATCCCTCAGGGCAGTGTAATCGGAACTTAGTTATTTTTGGCATTTATAAATGATTTACCAAATGGGATTCGCAGTGACTGTCGATTGTTTGCGGATGATTGTGTAATATATCGAAAGCTACATGACTCACAAGACAACGCAGTACTTCAAGATGACCTGAACGTGGTCTATAAGTGGGCGATTGAAAATAAAATGAAAATAAACACAAGAAAATGTAGTCTCATAAAATAGGGAAAGGGCGAAGGCTGGATTTTCAATATGACATTGGCTCGGAAATACTTGTAGAAGAAGATTCTTGCAATTATTTGGGCGTTCACGCAAGGAATGATATGAAATGGAGTACTCATGTAGGATGTGTAGTTTCTAAAGCTTACAAATCCCTGCACTTTGTAATGAGGGTATTAAAAGGAAGTAGTACCTCTGCTAAATAATTAGGATATTAGTCACTTGTAAGACCTATTCTTGAATACGCCTCGGCGGTTTGGGATCCATATCAAGTAGGGCTCATCAATGAGTTGGAAATGGTACAAAGAAAGGCCGCTAGATTTGTGCTCAGTGACTTTAATCCCAGGAGCAGTGTGAGCCGTATGTTAAAGACACTTGAGTGGGAATCACTTGAGGCTAGGAAGATGAAATCTAGACTCTGCGCTATGTACAACACGTATACAAATCAACCACCATGTGGTGAGCTTAGCAAACGAATAGGAAAGCCCACTTACATGAGTAGGAGCGATCATTCTTTCAAAGTTAAGGCCCGACCACAGCGTACAAATTATGGTAAATATTCATTCGTTAACCGTGCCATTAATAACTGGAATTCTCTACCTGCCGCAGTCTTAATGCCTTTTCCCAAACCTAGAGGTGTGTTTAAGAAAAGACTGACGATTTGTGTAAATACTTCAGTTTAATTGTTATTGAATTGTTATGTATAATTATGTATTTGTTATGTATACCCAATTTGCCACCGGGGGACACACCCCAATCATACTAATATATAACAAGATGTTCAGTAAAGAACATATAGCCTACTTTCTCCTAAATGCATGGGTATTGTTATAACTCTTTGTCCTTTTCAAGGAGTATGATTGAATGTTGGTTGTAGTAGCTTGTTGAAATACAACGTGCTATAGGGATATTAAACATGAATATGAGGTGCCCTTTGCTAGTGCTACCTCTGTACCAAATTTCGTTCAATTCGGTTTCACCGTGTTTGAATTGATAGGGGGAATCGATTTGCACACATACTTGGCCACCATCTGCAAACTATTGGGCTGATGTTCTTGCAGTTTGGTCAGAATATGTTTCCCACATAAAGATATGGTGTTGCAAAATTTGGTAGAGACTAGATTATTAGGTTGGTCGTAATTACATTTTAGCTTTTAAAATTTGGGTGGCCGCGATTACGTTTCCGTCAAGATAGCGGTGATATAAAACATCACACTGAGGTGCCCTTTGCTAGTGCTACCTCTGTACCAAATTTCGTTCATTCGGTTCCACCGTGTTCGAATTAATAGTGGGAATCAATTTTGACATAAAGATGGCCGCCATCCGCAAACTATTAGGCTAATGACCTATTAGATTGGTCAAAGGATGCTCCCTCCATAAAGGTATGTTGTTGCAAAGTTTGGTAGAGATCGGATGGTTATGTTAGTCGTAATTTGATTTAAGCTTTAAACATTCGTGTGGCCACCATTACGTTTCTGTCAATATGGCGGCGATATTAATCATGACACTGAGATGCCCTTTGCTAGTGCTATCTCTGTACCAAATTTCGTTCCATTCGGTTTCACCGTGTTTGAATTGATAGGGGGAATCGATTCTGACACAAAGATGGCCGCCATCCGCAAACTATTGGGCGAATGACCTATTAGATTGGTCAAAGGATGCTCCCTCCCTAAAGGTATGTAGTTGCAAAATTTGGTAGAGATCGGATGATTAGGTTAATCGTAATTTGATTTAAGCTTTGAACATTCGTGTGGCCGCCATTACGTTTCAGTCAAGATGGCGGCGATATAAAACATGACACTGAGGTGCCCTTTGCTAGTGCTACCTCTGTACCAAATTTCGTTCCATTCAGTTCCACCGTGTTCGAATTAATAGGGGGAATCAATTTTGACATAAAGATGGCCGCCATCCGCAAACTATTTGGCGAATGACCTATTAGATTGGTCAAAGGATGCTCCCTCCATAAAGGTATGTAGTTGAAAAATTTGGTAGAGATCGGATGATTAGGTTAATCGTAATTTGATTTAAGCGTTGAACATTCGTGTGGCCGCCATTACGTTTCAGTCAAGATGGCGGCCATATAAAACATGACACTGAGGTGCCCTTTGCTAGTGCTACCTCTGTACCAAATGTCGTTCCATTCGGTTCCACCGTGTTCGAATTAATAGCTGGAATCAATTTTGACATAAAGATGGCCGCCATCCGCAAACTATTAGGCTAATAACCTATTAGATTGGTCAAAGGATGCTCCCTCCATAAAGGTATGTTGTTGCAAAGTTTGGTAGAGATCGGATGGTTATGTTAGTCGTAATTTAACTAAAGCTTTGAACATTTGTGTGGCCGTCATTACGTTTCTGTCAATATGGCGGCGATATAAAACATGACACTGAGATGCGTTTTGTTAGTACTACCTTTGTACCAAATTTCGTTCCATTCGGTTTCACCGTGTTTGAATTAATAGGGGGAATTTATTTTCACACAAAGATGGCCGCCATCCGCAAACTATTAGGCTAATGACCTATTCATTTGGACAAAGGATGCTTCCTCTATAAGGGTATGTTGTTGCAAAATTTGGTAGAGATCGGATGATTAGGTTAATCGTAATTTGATTTAAGCTTTTAAAATTTGGGTGGCCGCGATTACGTTTCCGTCAAGATAGCGGTGATATAAAACATCACACTGAGGTGCCCTTTGCTAGTGCTACCTCTGTACCAAATTTCGTTCATTCGGTTCCACCGTGTTCGAATTAATAGTGGGAATCAATTTTGACATAAAGATGGCCGCCATCCGCAAACTATTACGCTGACGACCTATTAGTTTGGTCAAAGGATGCTCCCCCCATAAAGGTATGTTGTTGCAAAATTTGGTAGAGATCGGATGGTTATGTTAGTCGTAATTTGATTTAAGCTTTAAACATTCGTGTGGCCACCATTACGTTTCTGTCAATATGGCGGCGATATTAATCATGACACTGAGATGCCCTTTACTAGTGCTATCTCTGTACCAAATTTCGTTCCATTCGGTTTCACCGTGTTTGAATTGATAGGGGGAATCGATTCTGACACAAAGATGGCCGCCATCCGCAAACTATTAGGCGAATGACCTATTAGATTGGTCAAAGGATGCTCCCTCCATAAAGGTATGTAGTTGCAAAATTTGGTAGAGATAGGATGATTAGGTTAATCGTAATTTGATTGAAGCTTTGAACATTCGTGTGGCCGCCACTACGTTTCAGTCAAGATGGCGGCGATATAAAACATGACACTGAGGTGCCCATTGCTAGTGCTACCTCTGTACCAAATTTCGTTCCATTCGGTTCCACCGTGTTCGAATTAATAGGGGGAATCAATTTTGACATAAAGATGGCCGCTATCCGCAAACTATTTGGCGAATGACCAATTAGATTGGTCAAAGGATGCTCCCTCCATAAAGGTATGTAGTTGAAAAATTTGGTAGAGATCGGATGATTAGGTTAATCGTAATTTGATTTAAGCGTTGAACATTCATGTGGCCGCCATTACGTTTCAGTCAAGATGACGGCCATATAAAACATGACACTGAGGTGCCCTTTGCTAGTGCTACCTCTGTACCAAATGTCGTTCCATTTTGTTCCACCGTGTTCGAATTAATAGGGGGAATCAATTTTGATATAAATATGGCCGCCATCCGCAAACTACTAGGCTAATAACCTATTAGATTGGTCAAAGGATGCTCCCTTCATAAAGGTATGTCGTTGCAAAATTTGATAGAGATCGGATGATTAGGTTAGTCGTAATTTGATTTAAGCTTTGAACATTTGTGTGGCCGCCATTACGTTTCCGTCAAGATGGCGGCGATATAAAACATGACACTGAGGTGCCCTTTGCTAGTGCTACCTCTATACCAAATTTCGTTCCATTCGGTTCCACCGTGTTCGAATTAATAGGGGGAATCAATTTTGACATAAAGATGGCCGCCATCCGCAAACTATTAGGCTAATAACCTATTAGATTGGTCAAAGGATGCTCCCTCCATAAAGGTATGTTGTTGCAAAATTTGATAGAGATCGGATGGTTAGGTTAGTCGTAATTTGATTTAAGCTTTGAACATTTGTGTGGCCGCCATTACGTTTCCGTCAAGATGGCGGCGATATAAAACATGACACTGAGGTGCCCTTTGCTAGTGCTACCTCTATACCAAATTTCGTTCCATTCGGTTCCACCGTGTTCGAATTAATAGGGGGAATCAATTTTGACATAAAGATGGCCGCCATCCGCAAACTATTAGGCGAATGACCTATTAGATTGGTCAAAGGATGCTCCCTCCATAAAGGTATGTAGTTGCAAAATTTGGTAGAGATAGGATGATTAGGTTAATCGTAATTTGATTTAAGCTTTGAACATTTGTGTGGCCGCCATTACGTTTCCGTCAAGATAGCGGCGATATAAAACATGACACTGAGGTGCGTTTTGTCAGTACTACCTCTGTACCAAATTTCGTTCCATTCGGTTGCACCGTGTTCGAATTAATAGGGGAAATCGATTTTCACACAAAGATGGCCGCCATCCGCAAACTATTACGCTGATGACCTATTAGTTTGGTCAAAAGATGCTCCCCCCATAAAGGTATGTTGTTGCAAAATTTGGTAGAGATCGGATGATTAGGTTAGTCGTAATTTGATTTAAGCTTTGAACATTTGTGTGGCCGCCATTACGTTTCCGTCAAGATGGCGGCGATATAAAACATGACACTGAGGTGTCCTTTGCCATTGCTAACTTTGTACCAAATTTCGTTCAATTCGCATTCACCGTGTTCGAATTGATAGGGGGGGACAGACATTCAGAGTACATACACTCACACACACACACACAGACTCACTCACACACAGACTCACACACACACATACACACACACACAGACTCACACACACACACAGCCAGACACACTTTTTTCGCCCTGTGAGATGGTGTGTGTCTGTCTGTCTGTCTGTTACTCAATAACTCAACAACCACTGGTCCGATTTAAATAAAATTTTGTATGGATGTATCTGATTTACCAGGTTTACATATAGGATACTTTTGATTTCGAAATTTTGCACTATTAAAAAATGGCGAACATTTTAGTGACGTCATTAGACCCTTTGGTTTCAAAATTTCATATTTCCATGTCAAATAAAAAGAGAACGGTAGGAAATAGCAAACTTTTGATGGCACATATGAGCTTTGAAATTTAATTTCCTATCTGAGAGGTCCTTATCACTTTTCGTGTATCTCCAACAGTTAGCGAGTAAAACCGACATTTGTCACGTCACTACACCCTTTGGTTTCAAAATTTCATATTTCCTTTTCAATTAAAAAGAGAACGCTAAGAAATAGCAAACTTTTGATGGTATACATGAGCTTTAACATTTATTTTTCTATCCGAAAGGTCCTTATCACTTTTCGTATATCTTTAACGGTTAGCGAGTAAAACCAAAATCTGTGCAATAAAACACGGTCAACACCGAGCGGTGCAGTATATCTCTCTCTATATAAAAATGAAAATTTGTGTGTTTTTCTCTGAATTTCTATGGAAATTTGAGTTGTTTACACGTTTCAGACTGTTTTATGATGGATGCGCGCGAAAATAATTTTTTTGTCTGTCTGTTCGTTTTTTTTTTGTTTGTCTGTGGACAAATTTGTTCCCTTATAACTCGAGAACGGCTGGGTGTATCAACGTAAAATTTGGTACAGATATCCATCAGAGGCACGACACTAATTATTGATGTAACTCTTCTCCGTACCTCTCAAAAAAGGGGGCCTACCCCCTTAAAATACATGCTGAAATAGGCGTAGAAGGACGAGACAAAACTCATTTTCAGGCCCTCAATGTGAGAGACAAAACTCGGGTCCTCGAAAACCACATTTCAGGACCGAAGACCAACCGTTTTTGAGATATTCCCATAAAACTAATTTAATTTAATAAACTAATGAACGAATGCAAGCCAGTAACCATGCCAACGGATTTTCAGAGGTCCATCTATTGCTGTAAGACGCAATGCAATTCCATTAATTACATTAGTGTGAAAGTTTGCAAACGGCTAGAAGGTTATCACGGAACCAAATTAAGCCGTAAAATTCATCAATACGTATAATGCGCTTAAGGGGATCAAGGGGTACTCTAGAATTTTTTCACGCAATTTACACCTGCGGGTGTGGTACGGCAGGTCTATTATATTCCTATCCCCATATTATTCATTCATTTCTTATAGGCCATCTATGGACCGCGTCATTCCAACCGTCTCCTACTGGCTTTGATGTTTGCCCTGTACGCCCGCATTCGTTCTCGGTGGACTTCCTTCCGTTCCTGGGTCCAAATCTTTCCCGTTTTCAGCTTCGGTTTTTCTTGGAAACCTTTACAAGCTTGAAGTTTCCCTTTGAGTGGGACGCACTCCTGAATGTCTGTTGGTGTAATTCCCACTTCTTTCAGATCTTTATCCAGTTCAATGAACCAGGCCCATTTTGTTTTCCTCTCCTGAAAGTAAGTTATGTTGCGGTTGGTCAGTCTCGCTGGGCTCATTCAATTCACATGCCCAAAAAATGGTATCCTTCTCTTCCGGATGACGTTACTTATCTTCTCCACATGAGTATACAGTTCATGGTTATGCCGTCTTCTGTATTCCCCATTGTCTTTGATGGGACCCAATATCTTTCTCAAAATTTTCCTTTCTTTGGCCTCCAGTTTTTCGACCAAGCCTTTATTGTTCATCGTGAGGCATTGAGAAGCATGCAAGACCTCCGGACGGATGACACTACAGTAATGTTTTAGTTTTGCGTTGATGGATATAGACCTTTTCTTATAGATGTCCTTAGTTAAATGGTAGGCCATTTCCATTTTGCTCATGCGTGATTGAATGCTTCTTTCTCTGATAATATCCCTTCCCTGACACGTCCTGAAAAGAAAAGTACATGGCCATTGGCTGAATAAAAAATAATAAAAAATAGGTGTTATAATTTCTCCCTATATTATATTATTATTAGTATTATATTATGGCGTACAGCGACGAGACAAAGCCCCTCGGTGCCAGCAACAAAACTCGGGGGCCCTAAAGTGTCCTCGAAAACTACATTATAAGGCTCTAAATCCAACAGTTTCTGAAATATTCCCAGAAAACTAATTTAATTTAATTTAACAAACTAATGAAGGAATGCAAGTCGGTAACCATGAGAACATTATCTCAAGGGGTGGCATACAACTTTCCATCTATTTCTGTAAGAAGCAATGTCACTCCATTTATTACATTTCTGTGAAAGTTTGCAAATGGCTATAAGGTTATCACGGAACTAACGTAGACCGTATAATTCATCAATGCAATTAAGTGGGTGAAGGGGTAACCTAGAATTTTTTCATGCAATTTTCACGTTCGACATATAGTACAGAAGGTCTATTATATCTCCAAACAGCAACATTATTTTCAAAAATTCCTGAATTGAACTAGCATTTTTTGCGGCTTTTAGGAATTTGGGCAATTTGAGTCTAGAGAACCTGAATTTTCATGCAGCACAAGCCTTTATAATTTATGAAAGGTGTCTTCCTCTGTATGGGCACCTAGCACAACGTAGAGGGTCAGTTTTTATGTGACGTGTATTGCGTTTCTTCTACAAGACTTTCAATTGTATTTCACGTCAGGAAGTACACGTTAGGTGAATTTAGTCTGAGAGCACATTTTAACTTTTTTTTTTGTCGACACACGGGTTCATTATAATGATGATTTTATTTGATACTGTGTGGTAGATATACCCATATATGGATATCTGGGTGATATGTTGTAGACAATAGAATTGTCGGTCTGTCTTTCTGTGTATCTTTATGTACGCCTATACCTCGTGTTCGGATGCTTGGTGCATCTTAAAATTAGGTATGGTAACCATGAGAGTCAATACACCAATCATTTATAAAACTCTTCACCGTACTTTTCATACAGTAGAAAGGTGGATATAGAGAAAAACTTCTCAATATATGCTAAAATATGCGAAATATAAAAATTATCCTACAAGGACGACCAAAGCATATGTTGCGCTTCTCAATGAAAATTCGTGAATCTATAAAGGGTCTCCGAAAACTACATTTTAAGGGCCTTAAATTAACAGTGTGTGTGATATTCCCAGTAAACTAACTTCGTTCTGATAAACTTGATGGAATGACAAACCGCTAACCATTGCACAGTAGCTCAATTGATAATGTCTGGTGTTAACTACGAACACCGTTCGAAGAACGGGTACTTCTGCTAATTGCAAATAAATGAATGAATGAATGAATGAATGAATGAATGAATGAATTAATTAATAATACAGCCATCACGATTAACACCGGTTATCAGAAAGATTCTACACACACCCAAAGTACACGGGGCTACATGACTGCGTTGTCCCACCAGCCCCTAAACTGAGGAACCAACCAACCATATGGCTTATCAAAAACCATCTACAATAAGAAGTGCTTTTCCTGGAATGCCAAAATTAAACACTACACTATCATGTCTGCATGGCAGTGAAAGCTTGTCCATAAGCTACGAGCTGGCGAAGCTAGAGGTCTTGGAAAGAAGAATCCTCAGAAATATTATGGGAGTTGTTCACATTGAAAGCGGATGGAAACTTCGGAGCAACAAAGAAGTTTACAAGAAGGGGGAAAGAATCTAGGAGACCACGAAGAAGAAGAGACTGTGACATCTGTACAGAATGAACGACAATAGACTTGCCGAATAGATATTTGGTTACTTCTGGAGACACAAGACAACTAAAGGATGCATTAAGGAAACAAAGAAGGTTAGGATCATAGTCAAAAATTTGGAAGAGATTGCAGTTTACTTTTACCCAGCGATAAATAGAAAAGTAATAACATCACTTTCACTACCCCAACACGTAGCGAGCCTGCTCATATATTGTGGACCCCTTTCGTTCTTGAAAGACAACAATAAATACCTTTGTTAATACAACCTATTTAAAGTTCCGTGCACATGTTCCAGTGGATTCTTATTCAACCCAAGTTATTCGAAAAATAGAATCTTGAATGTACGAATACAATAAAACGCAAAGATCCTAATGGCAAATAGTTCTTAATAATAAACTAATCATAATCCAACCAACATAATACTGAAAATCTATTTTAAGAGATATATAAATATTAATCTAAAAATCTGTAAGAAACCCTTATTCGGTATAACCGTATAAGTAACATAAATCTGAACAACATTTTACCACAAAATTTTCTTGTTTACATTTGATAATGGAGAAAGATCTCTTTATTTGAGAAATATGCATTTAATGTTGTATGTGTTTTTCAGAAGGTGGAAAGCAAGCTCCATTTTCCTTGCTCTCTCATGACTTCCTTCTTTGCCATGTCCGTTAAGTTGGATTATTTCACCAAGGTACTTAAAATTTACAACTTTACTGATTTTATCCTCTTGTGTTGTCATTATGTATCTTGGGGCTTCTTTAATGTTGGACATAAAATGGGTATTTTCAAATGATATCTGTAGGCCCGGTTTCCCCGCTATTTCTTCCGAAGTGTGAACTTGCACTAAAGCTGATTCGATGTCCTCTGACAACAGGACAAGATCATCAGCGAATGCTAAAGAGTTGACAGGGATGTTTTCCCAAGTGTATTTATTAATATCATGGAAGTTTCATTACAATTGGCCGACTGAAAAACAAAAAAGTCGATAACTAAGGCAACACTGAAATGTGGCTATAATATTTCAAAGCATGCAGGCGATAGAGAAACCGAACTACATTGTTTATCTTCCACAGTAATGTAACTGAAGAAAGTTGAGGAACGTAATCAAATTTCACGCCAATGTCCAGTTGAAACTTTCAAACCACCGTCTTTTTGGAGGTCTCATTAACAGGAAATCAATTAACTTGGGTATCGTTGGTTGTCCCCGGCTCATAACTGTGTTAAACTTTTAATTTACTTCTCCGCGCTGTTTGTTCTTCTTGGACTTGGTCTTTCTCCTCTGTTAGCAGGAGGTGACTCCTTCCTAGAGACTCACCAAGTCTCCACAACGAGCAAAGACGAGTTCAGCAATCATGAAGACCAGCTGTTATTAGATTTTATGTTCGACCCTGACTATTATATGTCAGAAAACTGTACTATAATGAGGCTCATTATAACACTATTTTGTTTTCATTATGAAACAGTTTCTCCCACCAATCAGAGCTCAAGAAACAGTTGTTTGACCAATTAGACAATTAGATGCGCTGAGTTCCACGGCCTTCAAATTTAAATTGCACTGTCTGGCCTAGTGTCATAGTAGGGTAATCGAGGAGGCCATGGTCAAATACAAGGCATTCTCTGCGTCTCATGCGCTCTGTTCAGTACATAAAACTGGCGAAATCTCGACAGATATTTATGAATATTTGTGTTTGAACATAAAATAGTTATAATAATTATCGTCGAACATAAACCGTCGTATGCAACTCACCTATAATGGTAATTAAGACACTCGTGTTTTAGATCCCTTATTTGGGGGTGGATCTAAAAGGGAGAGTTGTTGTACTAATTTATAAGGTGGTGCCTAAAAGGGTAGCTTCCCTTGTCAGGGTAAGCTGACCAGTGTAGAGTGTTGTGGTGTGCTAGGAACTAGGGGGCGTTCCTATAAATAATGTGGTAGCGTTTGGAGGGATGGGACCCACTGCAAAGGGTCGCTGTACTGGTCGCTCAGCTGACTGCTTATTACGTAATTGAGTCTGCTTGTATCAGCTGAGTGGCACGCGCTGCTCGCTTGCAGCCGGGCCGGCTCGGGGAATACAAAAGTACTTAAGTTGGCGCTAATAGACTGCTGTCTGTCACGTCTTTACGTGACGGGAATAAGGAAGGGCGTTGGGATGTAAAGAGGCGTATAAATAGTAGAGCGTGTGTAGAGTGTGGACCAAGTGTTTTATTGGTCTGTGATTCTGATAGTGAGTCCCTTGTAGGGAATGAAATTAGGTTCACAATGTATTAACAAGTGTTGGGTTACAGGTCACAATGTAGGAATTCTGAACACGATTGACTGACTCACCTCGGTTGACACCAGCGTAGCTTCGGCCGTCTCGATGGAGCACTGACAATGGAGAGAGAGCTTGACCTCATTAGGACGTCTTCTTATACCTTCTGACGCCCTGCTGTCAGCAATGTATTGGCCCAGTTAGTACTATGTCGCTGAGTGTAATGATTACGTAAGGCTTGAGCTGCTTTATGGAGTAGCAAGCTGTCCTTACGGTATTAATGGATGTTGCCCCGGCTTTCCAAGAGTTGCCATTTAGGGGATTTAGCCAGATGCCGGGGGGATGGTCTCCAAGGGGTGCATACCCCTGGGATACTGTACAAGAGTCTTCCTTCATTTGTTCGCGTCCTCGCGAACGGGAACGGAACTGGAAGTTGGGATGTTGACGTAGTGGTCCTTGAAACCCCCTCGTATCTCCTGGTGGCGTCGTATCGAAGTGTGGGTGTGAGGTCAGCCCGTGTTCAGAGGGGAGGGTTATGGGATTTACAGATATATGTATACATTGACATTGTGAAAAAAACACACAAAAAAAAATTGACATTGCGAAAGATTTGATTAACATTGGGAAAAAATTGACAAAATAAATTCGACATGTAAAAAAAAATTGCCCTTTCTATTGCTGGCATATTGCTAGTTCTAAAAAAAACATGGTTTCTGACGGTGATGTGTTACATAGCTGTGCAGGGAGGAAAAACCCAGGGCCGAACGGATGATGGCGTCGTCCGCCCTATCTTAGGGAAAAAGTGCTCCCTGCAATAAGAAAGGTAGAAGAAAATAGAAAAATGGGTGTTCCAGGGTATAATTTAAGGGAAATATTCAAAAGACGTTTATTGGTTTGGGAAAAAACGGAACACCTTGACAAATGGGGAAGTTAGAAGAAGGAAAGATGAAAGAAAACAAATCATACACATTAGGTACATTGGCATCTTGATAAACAAAAAAAAAGATATATAGTGTATAATTGTATAAAGTGTATCCTGAAAAATTATAAATTACAATGACCTTATGTCTACTTAATCGCGCTAATCCCTTATAATTATAGTTTTTGTGAGGTACCTCGCGTGCACGCTACCCGTCTGTACGTACTCTTGCCGTCTCACGGCTGATTCTGTACGGCCACTCCTTGGTACGGTATAGTGGTCGTACCGCTTGCATGTATGCTTAATACCTAATCTGTGAAGCATCCTCTGTGGGTGAATGCTTTCACACTTGACAATGAGAGTCACTGCCACAAATCGGTTGCGCCCTCATTGTCGTAATCTGCGTCGCATTTTGACGCTTTATGTGTTTAAATTTTAGTTGATCTGCCAGTAAGCCTGGTACCCCACAGGCACCAGTCCTGCTGTGCAGATTTATTTTGGAGTGTGTAGCTGAAAAAGAAAAATGTGGTGAGTGTTTGCGAGTGTGTCGGGATTAGTGCACGTTGAAAAATAAAAATAAAATAGTACACATCATGGCATGCTGTAAATAATATGCCACTGCAATATGGTAGTGAAATTCCTGTCACCAGTTTCCTGTATCTGGTGACGAGGCCTGTGAAAAAAAATGGCGAGGTTTAGAAAAAATATAATAGTACTGGTTGAAGCTCTTCTTTCACTGAAAAAAATAGCATGATTAATGTTACTTAGCTGCAAGGCCGGGCTTACCCTATACGGTGCCGTAATGCCGTAAATAATATGTGGTTGGTCTTACCCCGGTAGCGGGATTGTGGTTACCGGGTGCCGATATATTCCACTTTGATTATGCCTATTTTAACCTAGTTTATCCTAAGTATTGTCGGGCTTACCTCGGTAACGGATTTATAGTCACCGAGTGCCGATCGGCGTTACTTAATACTATCTAACTTAATTATGGTCTAATAATAAAAAAAAACTATTACTAAGCCGAGAGGGTTGCCTTAATCTATTGCCGAAATGTGCTGCGCCATAGCTGGCAACAGCGGTGAATAAATTTGCTTAATCCTAGGTTGCGTGTCAAATGCAACCGTCTTACAACTAAATTTGGCCTAGGACGATCGCCTGGGGCAATTAAATCCCCAGATCACCACCCGCACGAGCCCCAGAAACACCGGTTGTCTCTAGGGTCGCTAGATTCCGTCCCCTTAACTCTAGGTGTCGACGTCTATTACTAGGACTAATCTATTCGCAGGCGCTTACGGTGCCACTAAGCTAACCGTTTCGCCCGCTGTAACTTCCTTGTTCATGCCCGTTTGCTGTTCCGATTTATCATAGTTGAGCCGCCCACTTGGCTCCTGTGAGGGGCGCGCAATGCCCCTTTCTTAATGCCCTCTGGTTGCCCGTTGCGTCGCCATTTATGTGGGCATTGGACAGTGTGGTCCAATGGCATAATATTGTCTTCGCCTTAATCGGCCGTCGCAATCTGCTTTCGCAGTGATATTTGCCTCTATGGGCCGCCGTAGTATGCATTTTCGCATTGATATATAAATTTGCCTCTATGGGCCGCCGTAGTATGCATTTTCGCATTGATATATAAATTTGCCTCTATGGGCCGCCGTAGTATGCTCCAACGCACAGGAGTTTTGCTTCCCGCTATGGAAGCCGTGCCTACTTAAATTTAAACTTAACTAGAAGTCTAGTCATAATAGGGTCGTCTCTAGGGATAGCTCCCGAGGCCGGCGCGGAGTGAGCTATTTCTCCCGCCATTCTCAGAAAGTCTCCCTGCAGGTCTTGGCTTCGACGACCGTGGCACAAAGTGGGTTTAGCATCCCTTCCTCCCAGGGGCGGTTTATGCGCACCTAGGATTCCAGAGCTTGCCCGACCAGGCCGCGAATGCTTTGACCTTACGTAGTTCGTCTGTTTGGTCTAGTCGTCAGTTAAGTGAGGTCGCTGCGCTGTCGCGCCAACTGGCGAAGGGTCCACATCGCCTTCCCCATCTCTCAAAGTGTGGTTCTCCTGACCTTTGGCTTACACCGTTGTCAACCATCATACCGTATCAGATTCCTTTGTAAGAGAAAAAAAAATGTAGCGTAACCTGTGTAAATAGTGTAATCTCTGTGTTAAAATGTAAAATATTTCCAGTGTAGCGGGGTTGTAGATCTTCTAAGTACATAGGCTACTTCTGGCCTACCATCGCTATGTCAGCTTTCCAGCAATAATGCTTTCTTTACCTTAATGGAGGTGTTAGTAGGGTCTGTAATGTCAGGTACCCTGTTATTAGGATTTGGGGGTAGTTATTTGTTGAGTGGGCTTAAAGCATGGTAGGAAGGGTTTGCGCACCTTTGGGTTCCACGTTAGTGGTGGCCTAGAACCGGTGGTGGCGTTGGGATGCTCCTATAGTGAGTGGATTGGGGAGGCAATTCCCGGGATTGCAAAAATACGAAAATTCATGCAGGTTTGATATTAAAATCCCTGGTAAACGGATGGGATACTCATGCATGTGTCTGGATATGAAGCTTCTGCCTTCAAGTACGGATAGGTGTAGGATGGGGCATAATACCAATATATCCCTTTCATGCGGGAGTGTTTAAGTACTAAAGAATGGTTAGTATATATCTATGGCCTCCTCTCTCATTTGGAGAGGCGCATTATGCTTCTTTAATGTTTGCTGACACACCCCTAATACTCAGGTGTTAGCATCGGGACGCAAGGCGTAGCTTGCCTGCTCTTTAGACGCCTGAAGTCCATCAACCCCTGTGTGTATTTTGTAATGTAGTGTAGCTGTTTTTGGTCGTGTAGATGTGTTTGCGTTGTTTATGTCAGGCTTGAGAAGGTTATGGGAAGGGAGTAAGGTGGTACGCTGGTAGCCTGTTCTCCTGTCGTCCTCCCTTGGTCCATGTTGGCTTTCTATCCGCGCCTTGGGATAGTAGAGCTGCATGACCTAATCTGGTCGGCCATTTGCAGTGTAGATGTGGCCAGTGGTCGTAATGCGACTGGTCATGTGCTAGTTATCTGTAATGACTCCTATGCCTTACGAGCGATAAGAGAAGTTATTAGGGGGGAGATCTTGTCTGTGTTCGCTCCTAACTGTTGAGTGCGTGTGCGTGTGTGTGACTATGTACCGCTACACCACGCGGACGGTTGGTCTGTTATAAGGCTAAGTCCTACTGTGTATATTGTGTCTGGGCGGGAAGCGCCCGTGGCCTTTCAACGTCTTTGCGAACGTGCCCTTATGGGCCCAAGATAAGTTCCGCTGTGTCACGTCTTGTCCATTGCCAAATGTTTCTGCAGTGTGGAGAAAAAAATGTATGGTGTTATAATTGTTATGTGTTTGTAATTTCATGGTCACTGGCGCAACGCAATAGTGTCTCGTCACCGCATTATTGCAGTGTAACTAGTCTGCTGTCAGCAGTTAGTATGTGCAATACCAGGCCGGGAAGTTACTGTTTGTCATCCGCTGGTATGTGCCTTCCTGCACGAATGCGAGTGTGGTCATTGTTTTGGATTCCTAGCGGTCTAATGTAGCAATTCGCCCTAGTTAGGTAATGACGTCGTGTGGCCATTGTTCCCTAAGACTTGTGTCTTGCGAAATTTTCCTACCTGTGTTTGTGAAATGTATTCCCTATGTCTGGTGTAATCCGAAATTTTATGTCTGGCTTTTGGTGGGAGGAAATGTAGTATTCCCTGTACATGCATTTGTATGGGCCACCTTCAGTATGATTGGACGCCTGAATAGCTGTTTCCCTTTGTGTCTAAATTTTTACTGGAACTCAGACCCGTGACCTTCTGTCATTCTCTGTGTTTTATGTTTGCGTTGTGTGACAGGGCTTGGGGCTTTCCCAGTGTGGTCTTTGCTTGTGTTCCGTGTACCAAAAATACCATTGGATAGTTAGTTTTTGGTACGCGTGTGGTGTGTGGTCATGGGTTCGAATCCGGTTGTCTGTAAAGACTTGGTGTGATCATCTCCGTGCAGCATATAATATGGCATGTTCCCGTGGATGTGCAATGCGCAAATGAAAGCATGCATACCTGTGTAGAGTTTGTATGTTTTTGATTTCCCCTTGTAGTGTAATTTTGGGAGATATAGGGTCTGTAAATCGGGCGTGAATGATGCCGTGCGCTCTGCTCTGAGAGCAGTTGTCTGTAAGCGTACAGTTTATCACTGAGGCCTATGTTATTGCTGAGCATGGCGGTATCGGATTGCAATGTCCTGTGCGCACGCTCGTTACTTGTCTTGATAACGCTGTATGTCCGTGCTTTTGCTTCCGGCACGCGTATGTGGGAACCTGATAGCTGTCCATTGTAATTGCGGGCAGGCTCTTCGTAATGGAAAAGAACCTTCTACTAACTATTTTTGTGTCCCCGCTTGTGTGTTACTGTGCCGTGGTTCGATTATGTCCCTACAATGGTACGAAATGTCATTATGCCCGCGTGTCTCCGGGACAGTTCTGTGGGGTGTTAGGATCGTATCCCGGTGCGGTCAGTGGGCTATTTCTTGGCTTTCTTCCCACGTGTGCCAGCGGGACCGTTTCCTTTTCTCTTAGTAGTGTGCCCGCCTTTACGTGTAGGTGTGTGAGCTTTACGTGTGTGATATGCCTTCATCCGGCGGGCGTGAATAGTGTCCTTTATGAGTTTCCTCCCATGGCGCACGTTCACTATATAATTTAGGTCAGATACCTTCCTGCAGACTTTGAAGGGACCTGCCCATCGTGGTAGGAGGAATTCGGACACGTTCTTCTTTCATCGGGCCTAATGCCTGCGTCATAATAGAAAAAAAAATGAGCTATGCCCCGCTCTGGATTAAGAGAGCACTTTGAAAGAAAATAATAGCAGGTGGCGATAGTCTCTAAAAATTATGTCGTGAACACTATAAAAAATGTTAAAAAAATGTGCTTGGGACCTGAGTGTAGTATTTACCATTTTGGTAACGTGAGTACTACCGTAAACTGGTTACGTCTCAGGGGAATCTACCGACACTGTCTAGTACACATTAAGAAGGTCATTGCAGGACGTAATTGACACACTTGTATCCACGTCACGAGCAAAGCCAGTGCACTATGGGAGTCAAACCTGCCCTTCAAAGTAATTGCAACTCACCAAAATGACAGTGTCTTGTCCCGGTGTGCAGTTGGGCTTTTCAGTTGGCTAAAGCACACCTCACCAAATTTTTGAAGTTAGTTTGAGATTCTTAATTCCTGCCACACTTACGGCTTTCGCCCGTAACAGGAGAATCTATCAAACTGTGGAACCCTAACATAGAACGTTTAGTCATTTCTACTAGAAAGACTCACTTAAGCTTTATGCTGTGATTTTATGCTTAAGTTGTGTTCAAAATATCTCTTTTTCGGCCTGAAGCCTGCTTGGCTTCCACTTGGCTTAGCATATTAGAGACTTTACGTTATGGCGTTAATCACTTCGCCCAATAACCATTGATGGCCTGAGAGAAAAATGCCATGGTTCCGAAAAAAATACTGGAAGGATTTAGAATTGTTCCTTCTAATTTGGCTATATTGCACCGTATATACATAAAATAAGAACGAAAAATATGCAATTTTATGTTTATTGTGTACTTGTTGGGCCATTTTCTTATCGCCCCCGTGTGAAAGAATTTATGTGGCCTATAATGTTGGTGTTAGCGATGTTAGTTTATTTCTGTGGCCCTGGTGGAAGTCGTTATCCTCTTTCGAGCTTCAGTGCTCAGAAAGGTGAAGGGTTTTGCCCTGTTATTAGATGATAGGCCTCTGGAATCCACTGGGGTGTTCCTTTGCTACCTTCCGGCGGAATTTCTAGCAAAGTAAGCTTAGGCCTACTTCCACCGTAGCGCGTGTCTATAGGTTTAAATGTACCTGCATTCGAGGGCCTAATTGCGCTTGGCGCTGCCCTAGTAGATTTTACGGGAATGTGGATATATCTGACTGCGTGGTTTTGTGGGGTAGGTGAGAACACCTTTCCTAATCCCCGTGTACTGTGTGGTAATGCCCGGTCAAAATGTTCGTGCGTATATCGTGCATCCTTAGGGCCTAATACCGGTGTTCGCCTTTGTTCTGGCAAATTTGCCCTTTGAACTGGCGGTAAAGGTCGCTTAATGGCTTGTGTCCGGCCTAGCAATGTGGTGGCGTGTAGTCTGACCGTTTTTCGGCCCGTGGCCACGGCCGACTCCTGCCAATGTGTTAGCCTATCTGTGTACGTGTATGTAGGCTTTATGTACTGTAGGGCGGGCTCTATGTCGTCAGCCCATGACGTGGTTATGTCCCTTTGTTTCCCTGTCATATCATGTGTGTTTAATGGCCCTGGCTTCAACTCCCTCTCGTCCCTTTGTTCCGAGGGGATTGTTCTAGGCTCTGCCCCTCGGTTTGGCAAAATTGCCTTCCGATCCGGAGCTGAAGGACGTGTGTTTGTGTTAGTTTTATTCTGCAGTAAGTTGGAGCCTAACCTGGCCGTCTTCTTGACTGTGGCCACGGCGAACTCCTTCCTATGTGTGGCAGTACGTGTCGAGAGGGACATCCTCGCAAATTGTCGAGTCAGCGTATCCACGCTTATGTCCTCTCTCGGGTGGGCTGATGGCCCTACCATGAACTCAAAAATGGCCTTGTTGGCTTGGAGCTCACAGTATTCATCCCAAATTTGGGTGTACTGCCTATTGAGGCATATGGCCTGTTCAGCGACTTTTGTGTCCTGAGTCCCTATCCGTCTGTGTTCCGTGATGAGTGTTTCCCATTGTTGGAACATAAACTCGTGTCGACAGTGTAGTTGCCAGTGTGCTTTTATGATTTGTGTGCGGAGGGTGGGGATTTTCGCCCGAATCTTGCGATTCTTAGCACTGCGGAGTGGCTGGACAAGGGCTCTTATGATCCGCATGTACTGGGCGTGCAGGAGCTGCTGAAACCTTCTGAGGTAGTCCTGCCTAGTTTCAAAAACTCTGTGCCAGGCAATTAATTCCTGGTACTCCCCAATGCTCCTTAGCACAGCTAGGCGGTATAGGGGGGCCATGTTGAATGGAGTGTATGTGAAAAATAAAAAAAAAATCTGTGCGTGTTTTGACAGTGTATTCTTATATTTCTCTGATTCTGTATGGGGCTGGGGGGTTGGTTTGTTAAGAATTTCCCCTGTGTAGCTAGTTTGGAGCACACAACAAAAAAAAAATGGTGCTTTATGTCTGGGGGAAAAATTTTCTCACTATTTGCTTGGCTTTTTGCGGTACGGAAGGGGTCGTTTTACCTACGAGGGCTCGTTGGTTGAGTCCCTTTTTTCTATGCGTAGGCCCGCGCCTCCACCAGTGTTTTAGATCCCTTATTTGGGGGTGGATCTAAAAGGGAGAGTTGTTGTACTAATTTATAAGGTGGTGCCTAAAAGGGTAGCTTCCCTTGTCAGGGTAAGCTGACCAGTGTAGAGTGTTGTGGTGTGCTAGGAACTAGGGGGCGTTCCTATAAATAATGTGGTAGCGTTTGGAGGGATGGGACCCACTGCAAAGGGTCGCTGTACTGGTCGCTCAGCTGACTGCTTATTACGTAATTGAGTCTGCTTGTATCAGCTGAGTGGCACGCGCTGCTCGCTTGCAGCCGGGCCGGCTCGGGGAATACAAAAGTACTTAAGTTGGCGCTAATAGACTGCTGTCTGTCACGTCTTTACGTGACGGGAATAAGGAAGGGCGTTGGGATGTAAAGAGGCGTATAAATAGTAGAGCGTGTGTAGAGTGTGGACCAAGTGTTTTATTGGTCTGTGATTCTGATAGTGAGTCCCTTGTAGGGAATGAAATTAGGTTCACAATGTATTAACAAGTGTTGGGTTACAGGTCACAATGTAGGAATTCTGAACACGATTGACTGACTCACCTCGGTTGACACCAGCGTAGCTTCGGCCGTCTCGATGGAGCACTGACAATGGAGAGAGAGCTTGACCTCATTAGGACGTCTTCTTATACCTTCTGACGCCCTGCTGTCAGCAATGTATTGGCCCAGTTAGTACTATGTCGCTGAGTGTAATGATTACGTAAGGCTTGAGCTGCTTTATGGAGTAGCAAGCTGTCCTTACGGTATTAATGGATGTTGCCCCGGCTTTCCAAGAGTTGCCATTTAGGGGATTTAGCCAGATGCCGGGGGGATGGTCTCCAAGGGGTGCATACCCCTGGGATACTGTACACTCGTATGAAAATTATAAAACTCGCATGCGCTCGTTTTATAAACATACTCGTGTCTTATTTATTGCCATTATAGGCTTGTTGCATAATGTACTATTAAACAAGCATATGATAGTAGTAAAAGGAATCAGCTATGGAAGGCAATAAATGAGGCGGGAATACCTAATAAATTAACAAGAATTATGCAAATGACTTTGGAAAGAACAACATGTAAAGTAAAGGCTGAAGGTATTTTATCAAATACCTTTGAAGTTAACCAAGGATTGCGACAGGGTGATGTTCTCTCTTCCTTAAGGCTCGGTCAAACAGGAAGCGGGCTGCCCGCGCGAACCGGCCCGCCCGACCGCTGCGAACAATGTATTGTGTAATATTGCATCATCCCGGTTCAACAGCAGGCGGTCTACCGCGGCGGGCAAGTGAGCAGTTGTGATTTTCCACAAAGACTGCGCGGGCTGGAAGCATGGCCGACGAAACAGAGAAGTTAATTGACCTTGTGTGCGAGTGCATTCTACGGGTACAGTCATTTGAAAATATACGAAAAAACGGTCTGTAAATGACCTCAACTCGCAGCATAGTTTGCGATACTCGCCTAACTCCTGTCTTTTCTCATTAGTATCATGCACCCATTTCCTTTTTCGCCTCGCTTGACTCAAAGCGAACAGAAGAAGCAATTCTTCTTCGTCCGAGGAACTGCTGGACATGTTGAATTAACAGAAAACCCTGAGATATGCACTTGATGGCGATCTCTTTCTTACTGGTTTGCCTTGACTTGCCCGCATTCAGTTTGACTACTCCAGTCCGCGACGGGCTGCGGATGTTTCGTCCGCGCGGGCAGCCCGCTTCCTCTTTGACAGAACCTTTACTGTTTAACATTGCCTTGGAGAAAGTAATGCGAAGGACACAAGAGGGCAACGCAGGAGGACATCGCTTAACCGAGTGAGGCAAGACCTTGCTTATGCAGATGATATTCATTTGGCGTCTCTAAAAGTCGCAGTTGTTAACCCGGGAAAGGTGGCGCTTTCTTGAGCAACGTTAGAGTTGGCGCGGGGTCATTTCTGACCCCTCCCAATTATTTATCAGTAGTAACGACAATTATTTCGTTACTGCTACTGATATGGCATGAAAACATTCACTGAACTAATGAGCAAGTATATTTGTCTAAAATGAAAATCATGCACATATTATAAAATTATGAAATGGTGTGGATCTGATAGGTAATCATCTAGTTTTTGAAATATCTGATAATTCTTACTTCAGTTTGCCTACTAACAATTTCAAAATGAATGATTAAACAAGTTTTAGATAATCTAGGATTCTAGTTTTTCACCAATGACACATTTTAGAGAAGTCTCTTGTTGTATTGCAATGGTGTTGTATTGTACTCCATTTTGTGACTCCATTTTTTTATTTTTTTATTTTATTTTTGCTGTAAGGGTACACATCTGCTGAGAGAGTGGCATATCATCGTCACTTTCTTAATTTTCTTCTTCGTCTGCACTCCGCTAAAAATTACTGTAAGATTTTGCTATTTCAAGTTCATCTTTACTATCACTGTTTACACCTCCTAATATTTCTTCCTCTTTGACGTCTTGCAGAATAGATAACACCCTGGTTTCTTGCTCTTCGTAGCTCAGACGATTCATAATGTTTTATTTTAACACCTAACTACAATCAATTCTATTTCGCGATTAGACAGCTACATCTCATGGAGTACGCGTAAGACTGGAACAGCTGTTCACTCTGCCTGCGGGACTGGTGGCTCGGGGTCTTTCAGAACACATTGCAACATGGCCAGGCCCTCATTCCTTCCACTAATAGGTTATCGCCCTCAGACAATAGATAATGAATGTGGGAAAAGGTATGTGGTAGGTTTAGTTTGTGTGTAGTAAAATGTAGAAACCCCAGCTTATCGAAACTGCGTGGGGTCAAAAAGTCCCCCGCGCCACCTCTCCCGGGTAAAAGGGACGTAAAACCAATAACATTATTAATGATATTGATTTTTATCTAGAAGGAAACAAGAGTTGGAAGAGAAGTTGGGGAAATTAGAGGAATAATGAGCAGAGATTGGACTGATGATTAATCAGACGAAAACATAGTATTGTAACCGTTCAGGGGGCTGAGTATTGATAGCATGCCGAGTCATCTAAGACCTGGGATAAATCGCATACAGAGCATGCGTACAATTTACTGTGTTTCCAGTGCCGAGAATTTTATTGGAACGATGGACGGAAGGAATGATGGATCCTGAATCGTACTTACTAAGACATTGATGCTACGAAACCAAGAGGGTTTTAATAATAATCATATTTGCAGGGAGAAAGCTCTGACAGAGTGCAAGAGGCATTGGTCTACGTGCAGCCAAGACAATGCGAACGTTTCCGAGAAGCTGAGTGACAGGAGTGATCATTGTTTCCTCCGCCGAGTTATTGTGAACATTTCAAGTAATATTTACGACCCTGGACCCGAGTTAATCTCCCCACGCCGAGCATCGGCGAGGCCAGAGTTCCCGAACAATGAGAAAATAGCGCATGATGACCTAATTCTTGATCCACATATCCGGATATTTTGTTAAGAAGCCATATCAGAGCTGAGACCGAGTTGATAATTTAGAAATTTTAATCTCGGCTAAATGTTGAGAATGGCCGGAGATATGGCGACTTGAAGAGCTAAACCGCGGAGTGATACTTCCTAGCCCCTCCAACATGACGGTATTGGCGCGGGAGTTGGAACTACGTAGGCGCGTCATGATGCCATCATCAATTATAAAATATCTGCCGATCGTTTTTCAAAATAAAGGAAGATTTGAAGCCGTCCCAAATCACAGCTTTAAGGAGAACTTAAGATCACAGCGATGTGACGATTTCCCTAGAATCGCAACCGTACAGTGAAATCTGCCCATTGTATTGAAGTGACAGGACTATATAAGCACTTGCCCCGGACTAGGAAAGGGTAGTCAACATGAGATCTTGGAGTCGGAAGGCTGCTCTGAAAAGTGAAGCCGCGTGTTAGTGTAACGTCCACAGAGACTTAGTTCGTGGTTGCGTAGCCGAGTGCCGAATATAAGTAAATAAAATGTGATATATCTTTGAATTAGTTGAACTGTGTGAATTAATTATCCAAACTATCAACTCGAGTAGCCGAGACAGTAATAGTAATTTTAGAGTACCGAACGGTTTGGTGACCCGAGACAGTAATCATATAAGCGCTAAGCCGTCCATACCAAATTCAATCATACGGGGCGCGAGATGCAGGCGAATCGAAGTAGCTTAATTTATATTTTATGCTATGCTTCGGAGGACATAAACTAGTTGCCATTTGTTGACAAAGATTTGTGGCCAAGTTCTGAATATTTGAAATGGTCACGGGCCTAAGTCAAAACAGTCGTGTCGAGGATCGAACGGGTAGTCCATTCGTGGAACATACTTCGAACTGTACGAGCCCGTGCGAGCTGTGTACACCAGTGACGTTATCGTCGGACGGTCAAAACGACGGGAAATGCCATTGCGTGTGTTTTATTGGTGTGAATAATGTATTAATGGAGTTTTATATATTTGTGTTTCGTGAATACTTATATGTGTATACCTTGTGTTGCTAAGGTCGTACCTAGACCGAGTATTTCACGTGTGACAAGATCACGAAGTTGAACACTATGCTTGGACTCAGCATAGAAGCCATGAGAGGCTAGAAGGCATCAGATCGGGAGTCGAACGTGGTCACCCCAGGTAGCTGTCATGGATTTGTCATCCCCAGGAAACGATGAGTATTAACTTTTCATTAGAGGGAGCATGAATGCAGATATCGGGTAGCGAGATAACTTGTACAGTAGTATTTAGATCTTTTTTTTTGTGGCATTTGTCACCATTTTCTTTGTAGCTGGGGAGCGAATTAATTTTTCTTTTCGGGTCAACATGTTAATGTTTGTGTTTGTGACTTGTCAGACTGTAAAAATAATGCATGTTTTTGGGCCTCTGACAAGGAAGTCCGTAATTGAGTTTGAGCCCGGACTTTGTAACTGTAAATATGTCGCGCATAGGTTAGATTTGATGGCTATTTTTTTTTTTTTTGTAGAATTGTAGTGTGATGTATACTTTTGGAGTGACCATTTAGCAAGGAAATCAATTTTTTTGTGTGTTTTTTTATGTGACATTTTCGAGTCGAGCTAGTTTGATTTTTCTTTTGAGCCATTTCATTTTCTGGTTAGATTAGGGCATAAGGATCCCTGCCCCTTTTATTTTCGCCAGACCGGTCGATATTATGGTCAGTGATCCAGATTCGTGGAGACGTGGCTTACGCCTGTGATGGTGTATATTTAAATGTGTGTGTGCAGTTTGTTTCCGGCTGTGGAGTCGTTGATTTTCGTACCAAAGTGGTAAGTTTTTTTTTTTTTTGTTGCCAGTGTGGCCGATGAGTAAGTGTATCCAGGTGTTTACCCTGAGATTTTTCGTGTTGTTTCCGGCCATGAAGCCGAGGAGTAGCCTATGTTGATTTTTTTTTCAGGCGGCGATCCTGAGGTATTTTGGTGATAATGCAAATATGGTACGATGCCGGTAGGTTATTAGTTATGTGTGTGTTTTTTTATGCGCGCACACACACATTATGTCTTTATTCCCACAGCGCAGTGGAGGAAGCAGCTGACCCTGGCCATATTTCTACGCGACTAAGGTCTGGAAATTAACGTTTATTTCATATTTAATTTCTGTCACATTTAGTATTGCTGTTGGAGCATCTCAGAGCTAAGCCCACTGTAGAAGTGCGGTATTTCTGGCAGACTGGCTGGTCCCGTGCTAATGACTGCACAGCGGGGTTCCTTCCGTTTGTCAATGGTCACCCTAGGCTTAATGAATCGAGTGTAGGTAGTTTCCCAGTAGGAGTGGGAGTTATATTTAGTCATGTTGACCTAGTAATTGTTTGGTGAGCCTATGTTTGACGGGCTATTGTAGAGTAGTTGCTGGCTTTTCACCAGCTGTGTTTTGGTTCGTTTGTGTTTTTTGTCGCATGCCCCAAATGTTATTTTGTGTGTATCTCGCTAACCCAGGTGACCAGTATTCATGTGGTCCCAATGGAGCTGACGGACCACTGGTTCGATGCCCCATTATAGAAAGGAATACTCTCGTTGTCCTTAGTGTATATTTGTGTGTATGTGGGAGACAAAAATTAGATCCATTGCAGCTAGTTTGTTTTGAATAAGGGCAGCTGCCAAATTGAGTTGAACCTTTGATATTTGCAAGTAGGCAGTTGACAGTCACCTAATGTAAATGTCACCCCAAATCAGCTGTTTAAAGTATTTTCTTATGTTTGCAGTTTTGACAGCTGGATTTTGGTAATGTTCTCTTTTTCTTTTGAGTTTTTATTAAGCAAGGAAGAGCGATGGGATACCAACTCCGACTGATGTTTTGAATTTTGATTTCTATTTTGATCCTTTTTATTTGATTTTTTGTTTGGTTTAATGTAAATGTATTTTTTTAATTAGGTACCGTAGTTCTTTTTTATACTTTTTTGTAATGGGACTGTATTTGTTCTAAACCTGATGTCCTGGTTATGAATAAATTACAGATTTTCTGTAACCTGTGTACGCCATTTCACGTAGTTAGAAATACCTGTTTCATTGACCTAGGCCAAACATTTTTGGATACCAACGAACGGTCCACACCCGAGATTATTATTTTTAGCCCACTTTTCACATTTTGCAAAACTGGGGAAAAAGTAGACTTATGAGATCGATCCGGGAAAATGTGTGTCTGTCTGTCTGTCTGTCTGTCTTTCTGTCTGTCTGTCCTTCTGTCTGTCTGGCTGTGTGTGTGTCCCCCCTATCAACTCCTAAACAGCTGCAGCAATCAAAACCAAATTTAGTATGAATAAAGATGTGCACCGGAATATCTCACGTCCATATTTGAAAATGATGTCAGTGCTACCAACTGCTGAAAAAACGCACTTGAAATTTGAGCTCCATGTTGGATATCTTGGAAGGTATGCATGGGAGCTATTCCAAAATTGGCACACATGTAGATAAGACTATTTCAGTTTAATTTCCAAGAGGGCAACCATGACAGTGTTGCCAAAATAATTTTAAGCCTTCTGATAGGTCCAATGTTTAAATGAATATAACTTCTACACTATCAATTGGATTTTAACCAAATTTTGTATGTAATATCTATACATAAACGGATATGACTGAGCGTATTCCTAAGAGCCACCAGGGCTGCCAACTGTTAATAATTGCTCTCTCTATTTATTTATTTTTATCCAAATACCAATATATCAGAAAGTATGCAAGCCAACAGCTTTAAACTATGCACACGTATATTCTGACATTTTAGATTAATTTGGAGTAACTTATATTCGTCAGTTCTACCAACATGATTATAAGCCTGCTGATAGTACCAATTTTTAAATACATGTAACTTCTATACTATCAGTTGGATTTCAACCAAATTTTGTATGTGCTATGTGTACCATAACATATATGACTGTAAGTATTGTTAAGAGCAATCAGGGCTGCCAACTGTTAATAAATGCTGTCTATATTTGTTTTACCCTAATATCAAAATATCAGAAAGTATGCAAGCCAACAGCTCTATACTTTGCACACGTATAGCACCCGACATTCTAGATTAATTTGGAGTAATTAATACAAGGCAGTGCTGCCAACATGATTCTATGCCTGCTGATATGTCCAATTTTAAAATACATGTAACTTCTATACTAACAAATGGATTTCATCCAAAATTGGCACAACAAGATATCATAATATTTCAGATTATTTCTGACCAGCACACGCATGGTATTGTTGGCAACATGCTTTTACGCGTGCTGATAGATCCAGTGTCTAACTGCATGTAACGTTCATTGGACTTCAACCAAATTTTGTATTCTGTATCTTAAGAGATGGAACTAAAATATATATTCAGTCACCAGGGCTGCCAACTGTAGTGCTCTATTAGGCTACATTATACCAGGTATATTTTGAACTAATTAGATATTTCGATATTACCAACTTAATTTCGTCATTATTCTAGATAGGTTCATATTCTGTAGAATAATCATTGGCATGAAAAGTAGGCTGTATAGTTCTTCACGGAACTTCTTGTTATTATTATTAAGGCCTGGAGACACCTAATCGGGTACAGTATATGCTAACTTCTAGGAGAAAGTATAATGAATTTGAAACTGAATGAGAAAGAATATGAACGCTGTAAAAATATTAAATGTTTAGGATCAATGATAGCTGCAAACAATGATAAGAAGAATTACATGCAAGGATAGCAGCTGGAAATAGGAGTTACTATGCTTTAAGCCAGCATCGTCCAAGGACGAGGCGCACTGTGCAGATAGTTATTAAAACAAGAAGTCTTACTGTTAGTAGATATCTGAAGTTGACTGTATATCGTACGGTAGTGAGACCTGTGGTGATGTATGGTTCGGTGTCTTGGACCATGACACAAGGTGATGAGTAGGGCCTGGATTTTGATGACATGTCATCTTTTTACTGAGCTGTCTAAAACCATGCTGAAGTACATAGAAACTCCGGACGGGTCACCCCGTCTTCAAATATGTCATTTCATTTTATATCTTTTTGCATTTTTTTTGCTATTTTTAGCCTATTTTCAATTTTGAAAAAATAGGCTTATGAGATCACCTTTTGTCCGTGTGTGTGTGCGTGTGTGTGTGTGTGTGTGTGTGTGTGATTCGTGTGTGTGTCCCCCCCCTAATAAAATCTAAACGGCTGGAGCGATTTCAATGAAACTCGGTGAGTTCATAGCACTATTCCCTGCGACCCCGACCGTGCCCTTCAAATTTTGTTACGACTCACCAATCCAACATGGCAGCTGTGCGAAATATTTCACTAGCATTCAATATCTCCGAAACTATTACCGACATTACCCTGACATTTTGTATGGTGATAAAGGGAACAACTATAAGTTCACTTATGTGACCTTTGAAAATCTGGTAAGAACAAAACGAACATGGCGGCCAAGCGAATTTGCGACTTTTAAATAGAAGTTTCTCGCGATTTAACCAACCAAACGCAATGAAACTTGGTACAGTATATGTTTATATACATTGTAATGCACCGACATCTAACTTCGTTCAATTGTTCACATAACCACAAGATGGCGGATGTGCGAAATATTTCACCGGCATTCCATATCTGTGAAACTATTAGCGGTATCTCCCTGAAATCTTTTACGGAGATAAAGGGCACTACGGAAGTCCATCTATAAGACTTTCAGAAACCGGTTAACTACAAAACGAACATGGCAGCCAAGCGAAGTTGAAAATTTTAAATAGACCTTTCTCGCGATTTAATGTTCAAAACGCACTGAAATCTAGTACAGGAAATATTTATACATATTGTAATGCACTGGTATCTAATTTAGTTCAATTGTCTACGTAACCTCAAGATGGCGGATGTGCGAATTTTAAAATTAAGTTTTTATTTCTTGTGATGTAGTCATGCGATCGAATTGAAAGTTTGAATATTGAACCTACGCAATAATTTTCCTTTAATGGTACATGACTCTATGGCCTATACTTTTAACAATTCAACATGGCGACCATCCAAAATATTTAGTCGGCTCTGAATATCTACGAATCTATTATAGCAATCAAACTGAATTTCTTAATGTTCATAGGGGCTATGAACTTAAGTTCACCTATAGGACTTTAAATAACTCGGTGTTCACAAATCCAACATGGAGGCGATGCGAAATATAAAAATTCACATGGACGTTTCTCGCAATTTAACCATCCGAGTGCAGTGAAACTTGGAACAGTAAATCCTTATACGAATGGTAATCCACTGGCATCTAATTTATTTCAATTGTTTCCATAACCTCAAGATGGCAGCTGTGCGAAATTTTAAAATCTCCTTGTTACTTCTTGTGTCCTAATTATGCGATTGTAGTTTGAATACTACACGTACACAATAATCTGCATGTTACAGTACATAACTCGAGGACCTACATATATAAAATCCAACATGGCGACCATCCGAAATTTTTAGTCGGTCCTCAATATCTACGAATCTATTACAGCAATAAAAACTGAAATTGTGTATGTTGCTAGAGGCAATTAACATAAGTAGGATATATGAAAATAGGCTGTATAGTTCTTCACGGAACTACTTGTTCCATTTTAAGAGCATTCTTTAAAGTTTGGTAGATTTTTTGTCTTATTTTAGAGAAATCGGCCTTTTGAGGTCATTTTTTTCCAATTTAGTCACAGCTTTATATGAGAGAGTTACGTCTCTCAGAATTAGGAAGAAGTTAGTAGCTGATAGGCTACAAGATAATTTGAAATATTGAAATATTGATTCCATTTTCTTAATCAACCGGGTGGAAACAAGTCTTAGCGACAATCGTGGCGAAATTCCTGCGAGTATTGCATCAAAACTGAAAAAATTGCCGGACAAACTATTATGCAAAATCTCAGTAATTCTTTCTGGTGAAAACTACTGCACGGGTGGGATTGAGGAGGATTTAGCAGCAAACGACCTTCCTCACTTCAAGTACGCTCCGATCACATCAGTTGATGTTGAACGCAGCTTTTCGAGATCTAAAAACTTGTTGGCTGATAACCGCAGATCATTTACATTTGACAACATCAGAATGACATTCGTAGTGCAGTGCAACTCAGACTAAAGTGAACATAAACCTTTTGTTAAGTGCTAGAAATCTATTTTGAATGACTTTTCAGTTTGAGCAAGATGTAATTTTTTAAATATTGGCGAGTTTATCATTATAAGATCATTTTCTCTATTTTATAGTGCATTTTTCAAATATTTAGGATATTTATTACAGTAATTTTTGAAAATTGTAAGTGCATTTTTTAAACTTTTCCACGGCATCCACATCCTGGCCCAAGTGATGAGGAATTGTTGAGGAGAAGGGAAAAGAAAATACTCAGGAAAGTATATGGACCAGTAAAAGAGGGTGAATTCTGGCAAATCTATATATACAGGGTGTATTTGATATGATGGAAGTCCGTTACACTGGTGATAGAAGAGACTATTCTAAGCTTCCTAGGTAAAAAATGTGTCACCTATCTTGAAATTGATAATTAATCATTAAAAAGTCAATGTTTTTAGTTATTTCAGAAACTAATCAGGCAGAAAGTGGTGCGGCAGGCTGGGGTAAACGAGGTGGAGCCAGGAGAGACGACGCGCGAAGGGGAAGTTGTTACGTAATCGGAGCATTGACCTTACCGGTTGACTTGAGGGGTGGTAGGCTATCAGCTGTTATGAGGATGAGCTCTACCGTCTCGTAAGAAAATGTGTATTGCCGTTGTTCTTGTTGTTGTTGTTGACAACGCACGCCATGGCTTGGGACGTTAGGACCGGTAGTATTGTGTAGCCTACTTTGTAAGTGTGGAATTCATTGATTGATGTTCATGTATAAAATAATTTCGATACTCAGCCCTGATGTATCATTGGCGTCCGTGTCGGACCTTCTGTTGGCTAGTTTCTGAAAATACTAAAAACATTCACTTAATGAAATGCAGTGTGACAAAATTCCGACATCCCGTAGTCTGTTCAGAACTAGGCATTTAGGACGGAAGTAAAATACTTGATGTTTTGTTTGAGAGGCTTGGGGATTTTGGTCCTTTAGCTCCATGTAGCTGGGTGTGGGTAGAATTTGTGTGATAACCTGTGTTTTGTGGTTTCTGTAGTAATGTGGGTATTTGTAATTCAGGTGAGGATTCGGAAGAAGGCGCCGGCCCCGTGGTGTAGGGGCAGTGCAACTGCCTCTCACCTGGAGGCCCTGGGTTCGATTCCTGGCTCCATCAGGGACATTAGAAACTGACGTGAGGGCTGGAACGCAGTGCACTAAGCCTCGTGAGGGCAATTGAGTAGCTGTCTGACAGTGAGGCAGTGCCCGAGTCAGGAAAATCAAGATTAATGGCCGAGGGGACCCGATGCACTGACCACGCGTCACCCTAATATCTGCAGGCCAAATGGCTGGACAGCGGTCGCTTGCTAGGAAATATGAAAATAGTCGCCATTTTTAAACAGTGCAAAATATCAAAATCAAAAGTAGCCTATGTGTAAACTTGGTAAAGCTCACATATACCATCAAAATTTTGCTATTTCTTAGCGTTCTTTTTTATTTGAAATGGAAATATGATATTTTGAAACCTAACGGAGTAGTGACGTCACAAATGTGGGTTTTACTCGCTAACCGTTGGAGATACACGGAAAGTGATAAGGACCTTTCGGATAGAAAATTAAATTTTAAAGCTAGTATGTGCCATCAAAAGTTTCCTATTTCTTAGCGTTCTCTTTTTATTTGAAATGGAAATATGAAAATAGTCGCCATTTTTAAATAGTGCAAAATATCGAAATCAAAAGTACCGTAGCCTATGTGTAAACTTGATAAAACTCACATATACCATCAACATTTTGCTATTTCTTAGCGTTCTTTTTTTATTTGAAATGGAAATATGAAATTTTGAAACCTAACGGAGTAGTGACGTCACAAATGTGGGTTTTACTCGCTAACCGTTGGAGATTCACGGAAAGTGATAAGGACCTTTCGGATAGAAAATTAAATTTTAAAGCTAGTATGTGCCATCAAAAGTTTCCTATTTCTCAGCGTTCTCTTTTTATTTGAAATGGAAATATGAAAATAGTCGCAATTTTTAAATAGTGCAAAATATCGAAATCAAAAGTAGCCTATGTGTAAACCTGGTAAATCAGCTACATCCATGCAATATTTCATTTCAATCGGACAATTTTTATTTGAAATGGAAATATGAAATTTTGAAACCAAACGGTGTATTGGCGTCACAAATGTGGGTTTTACTCGCTAACCGTTGGAGATACACGAAAAGTGATATGGACCTTTCGGATAGAAAATTAAATTTTAAATCTCGGAAGTGCCATCAAACGTTTGATATTTCTTAGCGTTCTCCTTTTATTTGAAATGGAAGTATGAAAATAGTCGCCATTTTTAAATAGTGCAAAATATCGAAATCAAAAGTAGCCTATGTGAAAACCTGGTAAATCAGCTACATCCATGCAAAATTTTATTTCAATCGGACCACTGATTCTTGCGTGATTGAGTAACAGACAGACAGGACGACAAACACCATCTCATTTTTACCCTATTTTCAATTTTGAAAAAATAGGCTTATGAGATCACCTTTTGTCCGTGTGTGTGTGCGTGCGTGTGTGTGTGAGGAGTGTGTGTGTGTGTGTCCCTAATAAATTCTAAACGGCTGGAGCGATTTCAATGAAACTCGGTAAATTCATAGCACTATTCCGGACGACCCCGACCGTGCCCTTCAAATTTTGTTACCTCTCACCAATCCAACATGGCGGCTGTGCGAAATATTTCACCAGCATTCAATATCTCCGAAACTATTCGCGATATCACCCTGGATTTTTTACGGGGATAAATGGAACTTCTAGATGTTCACCTATGTGACTTTTGAAAAACTGATAACTACAAAAACAACATGGCGGCCACGCGAATTTGCGACTTTTAAATAGACGTTTCTCACTATTTAACCAACCAAACGCAATAAAACTTGGTACAGTACATGTTTATACACATTGCAATGCACTGGTATCTAATTTAGTTCAATTGTTTACATAACCTCAAGATGGCGGCTTAGCGAATTTTAAAATTAAGTTTTTATTTCTTGTGTCGTAATCATGCAATCGAAGTGAAAGAATAATCAACCTACGCAATAATTTTCCTTTAATGGTACATGACTCTATGGCCTATACATTTAACAATCCAACATGGCGACCATCCGAAATATTTAGACGGCTCTGAATATCTACGAATCTATTATAGCAATCAAACTGAATTTTTTATGTTCATAGGGGCTATGAACTTAAGATCAACTATAGGCCTTTAAATAACCTAGTGATCACAAATCCAACATGGCGCCGACGCGAAGTATAAATATTCTCATGGACGTATCTCGCAATTTAACCATTCGAGTGCAGTGAAACTTGGTACAGTAAATACTTATACGAATGTTAATCCACTGGCATCTAATTTATTTCAATTCTTTCCATAACCACAAGATGACAGCTGTGCGAAATTTTAAAACCTCGCTGTCACTTCTTGTGTCCTAAGAAACAGAATACATACTGACCAAAGCCGAAAAATCAAAACTAATAAACATGAACCCGAAAATACCGTCATTGAGGGGACAACCAAAAATACACAAAAAGGAATGCCCAATGAGACCAATAGTCAATTGTAGGAATACCCCTAATTACAAAATCAGCAAAGAGTTACTAAAAATCTTAAAATGCCGTCTTTCCAACGACAAAAACAACTCTGTAAAGAACACAACAGAACTGGTAACAGCATGAAACCTAGCTTCAGGCTAGTATCCTTCGACGTAACTAACATGTACACCAATATTCCGATTATTGAAGCAATCAACACTATCGAAAACAACTTAAAATCCAACTATTCGGTAAAAGAAATTGAAGCGATTGTGAGATTACTGAGGGTCGTTCTCACCCAAAACGTGTTTCAATTCGACAATAAAATATACACACAGAGAGAAGGCCTAGCAATGGGATCGCCACTAAGTGGGTTAATCGCTGTCATCTTCATCAATGCACTAGAAAATGCGTTCTTAGAAAAGACTTCAACAAAGGGAATAGTAATATGGAAAATATACGTAGATGATGTAATTTGCATCTACGATACTGAACTAACAAGCGAAGAAACAATTCTCCAATCCATTAATAGCCTACACCACTCTATCAAATTCACTAAGGAATCCGAAATAGACCGAAAAATAAATTATCTCGATATAACTATTGAACGTAAAGACAACGACCTTTCATATTCCATATTCCGGAAAGCAACACAAACCTCGCATGCAATCGACAATCAGTCTAATCACCCCAGTACGCACCAACTAGCGGGTTTCAATTCAATGGTTCACAGTGTTTTAAACATACCCATGTCAAAAGACAACTATAATAAGGAAATACGAACTATTAAGCAAATAGCAAAGGAAAACAACTTCCCGCCAAGCAAAATAAACCAAATTATAGCCAAACATAAAAATAAAGATAAAACGATTCCCAAACCGGAGAGTAATGAGAAAAAAAAATTGCGCGTTTCAACTATGTGAATGCGAATACATATAAAATCACTAACCTATTCAAAAAGCAAGGCATAAAGATAGCTTTCACGACGAAAAACACAACCGCTAGGCACCTCCTAAATAGTAATCTAAATAAACGTGACCCGTATTCAAGGTCAGGGGTATATTCTATAACGTGCCAAGACACCGGTTGTCAAGCTAATTACATCGGGCAGAGTGGAAGACGAGTAGACTCACGTTATAATGAACATAGGAATGCGATAAGATACGGAACACATTCAGCCGTGTGCGAACATATGTGTGACGCGGGGCACAGCTTTACCAACATAGAGTCGGACCTTAAAATAATCCACCATGAATCGAAAGGCAGAGCTCTTGACATAAAGGAAGCAATCGAGATACACCTAGCCAAACGAAACAATCCCAACAATCTAAATGAACACACGTTCATGGAGAGCTCACCCCTCTTCACGCTACTAAAAAACACACCCTGTCGGAAACAAGACACAATTTAGTGACACAGCCAAGATAAAAAGGGGGGGGGGGGGAATTTAGGGTTTTTTAATAGGTAAATGTTATCTGGATCAGGTGTACGATGTACTTTTCTTCTGCAATAAACCAAGGCCCATATTCGCGGCAGTATTAAAGGTGCCGGGACGTCCTCATAAGACCGTCAACGCTTAGTTCGAATGGGTTATGCTCCACGCGTGGCGAGGGCTAATCCACGGTCTTTAATAGTAGTAGACGCACCTCATTCAATAACATACATCTTATCTAGGTTGGCAACACCTCACATAAACACATCGCTATCTCTCCCCACAGCACGTATGGGCAGGGGGGAGAAGGCAGGGAAAAACCAGTCGTTAAGATAACCACCGCAGTCGACCGCACAGTGAGTTTCAGTGAGCACGAAAACTGCGAGTAGCTGTAGTAAGGAAGACAATCAGATAAGTAGTTAGCCTACAAATGTATAGTTTAACCATAGTTTACAACCATATAATCTCTCCAAAGTACAAACTCCGGATAGCTATCACCATTTAGCATTTCACCTAACATCATATATACTGCATTTAGCATACACTGACAGTTGCAGTACCAATACTGCAACTAAATAATTGTACATATTGTAAATATTTTCACCTGTATTTCAAACATAGATTTTATAGCCTAAGTGTAATGGATCTGATGATGATCGCTTGACGATCGAAACTGGTCATCCTAGTGTTTTATTAATCTCATGTAATTTATTTCAGGATTAGGGCATAACCCATATCTTTTGGGTACATTCGTGTTGACCGACTGAAAAGCACTAAACTCTTGTTTACTAAGGCAACACTGAAAATATGGCTTCAAACACCACAATGTTGTGTCCTAATCATGAGATTGAAGATTGAATGCTATACGTAGACAAGAATCTTCATGTAACAGTACATAACTCTAGGACCTACATATATAAAATCAAACATGGCGACCTTCCAAAATATTTATTCGGTTCTCAATATCTACGAATCTATTACAGCAATAAAACTGAAATTGTGTACGTTGATAGTGGCAATTAACATAAGTAGGATATATGAAAATAGTCTGTATAGTTCTTCACGGAACTACTTGTTTATTTCTGTATTTATTCACTCATTTATTTATTTATATGTTTATTTATTTATTTTTATTTATTTGTTTATTTATTCACTCATTTATTATTTATTTGTTTATTTATTCACTCATTTATTTATTTGTTTATTTATTTGTTTGTTTATTTATTTGTTTATTTATTTATTTGTTTATTTATTTATTTGTTTATTTATTTATTTATTCACTCATTTATTTATTTGTTTATTAATTTATTTATTTATTCACTCATTTATTTATTTATTTGTTTATTTATTTGTTTATTTGTTTATTTGTTTATTTGTTTATTTATTTATTTATTTATTTATTTATTTATTTATTTATTTATTTATTTATTTATTTATTTATTTAATTATTCACGTGCACATATATCCCGGTTATAATCTACAGATGAGGATGGTGAGTGAATGAATGAGGAAAAATTAGACTTATGAGATCGATCCGGGAAAATGTGTGTCTGTCTGTAGATTAATCTAGGATAATCTCTTTGATGTCTCCCCCACTCTCTCATTGGCTATCAGCTCACTGTATCAGCGGTGACTCTTATCAATGGGACGAACCTTCTCCTAGTGAATAACAGTGTTGTTCACAAAGTGTTAGACTATTTATAGATTCAATCATTCACTCATTTTTAGCATATTTTCATTTTATGAAAAAAAAAATAGCCTTATGAGATCACCTTTTGTCCGTGTGTGTGTGCGTGTGTGTGTGAGATGGTGTGAGAGTGTCCCCCCTAATAACTTCTAAACTGCTGGAGCGATTTCAATGAAACTAGGTAAGATCATAGCACCATTCTGGCCGACCCTGACCGTGCCCTTCAATTTTTATTGTCTCACCAATCCAACATGGCGGCTGTGCGAAATATTTCACCAGCATTCAGTATCTCCGAAACTATTACCGATATCACCCTGAAATTGTGTACGGTGATAAAGGGCACTACTAGAAGTTCACCTATGAGAATTTCAAAAACCTGGTGTCTACAAAACCGACATGGCGGCCAAGCGAATTTGAGACTTTTAAATAGACTTTTCTCGCGATTTAACTATCCAAACGTAATGAAACTTGGTACAGCAAATGTTCATACACATTGTAATGCACTGGAGTCTATTTTAGTTCAATTGTATACATAACCTCAAAATGGCGGCTGTGCGAAATATTTCACTGACATTCTATATCTCCGAAACTTACAGATATCACCCGGAAATTTTGTACGGTGATAAAGGGCACTCATACAAGTTTATCTATGTAACTTTCATAAACCTGTAAAGTACAAAGCGAACATGGCGGCCAAGCGAATTTGAAACATTTTAATAGACTTTTCTCGTGATTTAACTCTCTGAGCGCAGTGAAATGTGGTACAATAAATGATTTTACATATTGTAATGAACTGGCTTCTAATTTAGTTCAATTGTTTACATAACCTCAAGATGGCGGCTGTGCGAAATTTTAAAAATAAGTTTCTATTTCTTGTGTCGTAACCATACGATCGAAGTGAAAGTTTGAATAATGAACCTAGGCAATAATTGTCCTTGAATGGTACATAACTCTATGGCCTATACATCACTGATCTCTATACAAGGATGGCTGGTAGCTAAGGCAGCAGTAAGCCGAATAGACGATGACAGGTACAGCAAGATGGCAGCGAGCGCATGGTGCAATATTGCGAATCCGGCTCTGTGATTGGTTACTGGTAGTTTGATGTTATACATCTATTTATACCTGCAGTAAATATTTTGTGTTTCTTGTAGTAGTAAAATGGGCTGATTTGGTTATTTAAAGCGTAAAATCTTAGTTTTAAGTACCGGTTTGGTGACCCATCATCCCAGGCAAGCCGGTAATACCTTTACTTCTCAGGCAGATTGGTCACTTAGCCGTAATTTTGAAGTTATTGTGAAGTTAAGTATACATATGCGGTGGTGCTGAAGCAGACGTGATCGGGCTAGGCCATTGCGTTTTTAATTTTATCCCCTTTCAGGGGTTTTCGTTCTGGGTGCGAATAGTTCGCTTAATAGTTGTAAAACGGTGGGGAGAGTATATTTTGAGTAGGTTTCTAGTTGTGTTAAATTTTATGTGGAGCTGAGGAGTGAAATTGGTTTGGCTTAAAATGCATTTTTGGCTTTGATCTACTTCCGTTATTATTAACTTGATTGTGCTGCTAGCGTGATTAAAAGCTGTAGTATTTGATGTAGAGTGCTGGGATTACTTCGGGGAAGTGTTGGTTATTTCATGGAAACAGTAATTCATTACCAAGCACCGATTACGATATGTCGAATCTGGGCCTGTATAGTGGGCTACGTTTATCATTTGAAGAATGCATAATTTCGTGGCATATATATACAATTTACAAGAATGTTTCCAGAAATTGTTTTTCACTCGTTACTCTGTTACTGATCGCTAATTGCGTGTGCTCAGCACCTAAGTTGATATTTGTCAGCCGTTATTATACATACATTTTTATTGCTATTCCGGAGATTTACTGACCTCCGAATAACGTGTCAGTGATCCCAATGCCCTTATGCTATGAGTGAACATATCTCTATATTTTTATTTGTTCCAAGGCACCATTAATTACGATTTAAAATTGACTAGATTATCATTGCTTCCCCATAAGGAAGGCTCGAGAATGGGTACGCCAACATGGCGGACCGCGTGCTCAACCTGGCGTACTTTCTCGTGCAGCGGAGAGCTGAAATCAGCGATCCATGTATAGAGATCAGTGCTATACATATAACAATCCAAAATGGCGAGCATCCGAAATATTTAGACGGTTCTCAATATCTATGAATCTTTTACAGCAATCAAACTGTTTTTTATGTGCGTAGAGGCTATGCACATATGTTCACCTATAGGACTTTCAGTAACCTAGTGAGCACAAATCCAACATGGCGGCGACGCGAAGTATAAATATTTAAATGGACGTTTCTCGCGAATTAACTATCCGAGTGCAGTAAAACGTAGCACGTTAAATGCCTACACAAATGTTAATCCACAGGCATCTAATTTATTTAAATTGTTTGCATAATCACAAGATGGCAGCTGTGCGAAATTTTAGAATCTCGTTTTTACTTCTTGTGTTCTAATCATGCGATTGAATTCCGAATACCACACGTACACAATAATCTTCATGTAATAGTACATAAATAAAAATCCAACCTGGCTATCATCTGAAATATTTAGACGGTTCTCAATATCTACAAATCTATCACAACCTTGAAACTGAAATTTTGTATGTTGATAGTGGCAAATAACATGAGTAGGATGTATGGAAATAGGCTGTGTAGTTCTTCACGGAACAACTTGTTTAATATATTTATTTATTCATTCACTTATTCGTTTATTCGTTTATTTATTTATTTATTTATTTATTTATTCACTCATTCGTTTATTTATTTATTTATGTATTCATTTATTTATTCGTTTATTTATTTATTTATTCGTTTATTTATGTATTTATTTATTTATTTATTTATTTACAGTAGAACGTCGTTTATCCGGACGTCAAACACGGGCAAAAAAAAGCCTAGGCGGATGTACAAGAGGGAAGTTTAACGTCGTTTACTGTTAGCAGAAGATGAGGAGAGTGAGATATTTTTTCAAAAAAGCTTTCTCTTAAGGACTACTGTTACTTGATAGCTGACGGATGGAACACTATCACCACAGAATCTTCGAAATGCATTGAATAAATTGGTATGAGAAGAAGAGACCATTAAGACCACAGACACTGTTGATGAAGATTTGGATGCAGTGAATTATGAGTTATTCCCCCAAGTTGCTGGATTTTCCGACTGTGATAGAGAAGGCGCACAAGCTTGGTTGGAATGTGACAGTGACTCAGGTTTTCAAATATTAGATGATGATAATGATGAGTATTGCCCCAGAGGAGTGCGTCAGGCCTCGGCAGCCGGCAGAGTTCATATCCTCGCCGCTAGATGGGGGCTTCATTCATTCCATTCCTGACCCGGTCGGAGACTGGAAGCAGGCTGTGGATTTTCATTTCAATGATGAGTAATTATTACTTCTCTGGTGCAAGAAGTAAGTGGGGAAGACGAAAAGGATGAAAGCTTAGATGGGAAAGATGAAGAAGGACCAAGTCATGGAGAAGCGTTTACTGCATTAGGAACTGCGCTATTGTAGTATGGTTGTACTATGAAATAAACGTCTGTTCGATTATACGAAAAAATCGTTATCCGGAATACTTTCGGTCCCAATTAGTCCGGTTTAACGACGTTCCACTGTATTTATTCATTTATTTATTTATTTATTCACTCATTCGTTTATTTATTTATGTATTTATTTATTTATTTAATTAATTAATTAATTAATTTATTTATTTATTTCGCTTACACATTCTGAACATATTTTCTGAAAAGGAAACATTTACAATCTCAGATATTAAGTACATCATAGGCCTATGGACCAAACTCTTCAATATCTCGGTGACTGCTGTGTGTAGTAGGTCTATCATTATTCTTCTCCCGCATTCCTTCAGGCCTGACTACCCAAGAACAATCTTACTATTCAACACGTCAAACGTTTGAATGTTTTCTGCAGCATAAGTTAAAATAGGCCTGAGTTTAACCTCAATTCTGTGAGATAATCTTTAAGATGTTCCGAATTACGCAAATAATGGAGCTGATCATAGGAACTTCTTGATCAGTCACGAAAGGTCTCTGTAATTTGACAGTTTTTCAACATGTTATTTTAGCATGTTGCCACTATTTGGGATCGCCACATCTGAGGAGGTGGCTTTGTCAACAAGACGCAGATCAGGTCTGTTGTGCACGGGTGACTGATCTGCAATACTGAACGATCCCAGTACGAGGTAAAGTTGTCATTTTGCAGCACTATATCTGTAATATATATATATATATATATATATATATATATATATATATACTGTATACAAGCTTTACCCGGCATGCGTTGCATTGGCTATCAAAGAAAGTGTTGGCGTTGTAATTTTGTTTCTTGAAGTGCTTTTGGATACACAATAGCTTTTTTCAATTTCCATTAACTGCCTCTAAACTATCGTGAAATGGATTTACTAATCTAGAAACATTCGTGGGAGCGTGCTCAACAACTCACCAAAGTTTCATCGCAATCGGTTGAATGGCATATGACGCATACGGAATTTTGTTTAAGTGATTCGTGCTCTGTCACTCATTTGTTGAATCTACTCGTGCACGACCAACTGTGAAATGGATTTACTAAGTTAGAAAGCTTCACATAAGTGTACACAACAACTCACCAAAGTTTCATCGCAATCGATGAACAGTATATGAACGCATACGGGATTTTGTTGAAACGCTTCGCGCGTCGTCACTCATTTGTTACATCTACTCGTGCGCTACCAGTATTGTAAAATGGATTTACTAAGTAGACGACCTTCCCTGGCGTGTACACAACAACTCATCAAAGTTTCATCGCAATCGGATGAATGACATATGAACACACATACGGGATATTGTTTAAACGATTCGCGTGCCCTCACACATCTGTTGAATCTACTCATGTGATACCTATTTTAAAATAGATTTACTAAGCCAGAAACCTTCCCTGGAGTGTATTCAACGATTCACCAAGGTTTCATCGCAATCAGACGAATGGTATATGAACGCATACGGGACTTTGTTGAAACGATTCGCGCGCCATCGCCCATTTGTTGAATCTACTCGTGCTCTACCTATTGTAAAATGGATTCACTAAGCCAAAAATCTTCCCTGGAGGGTACACAACATCTCACCCAAGTTTCATAGCTATCGGACGAATTGTATATTAACGCATTCGGGACTTTGTTGAAATCTTTCGCGCGTCATTGCTCATTTGTTGAATCTACTCGTGCGCTGCCTTTAGTAAAATGGATTTACTAAGCCGGAAGCCTTCCCTGGAGTGCACGCTCTAACGTGCAGAGTCAAACAGAAGAATTCGACATCACTGCCACCTATGGTACAAAACATAACTTTCCGCCACGGGCGCAATGTAAGGTATGGCGGTAGTTGCACGGGTCACAACCAGGTGACTCTAAAGTGCAGAGACAAACAGTCCAAAGACGTCTGCTTTCACTAAAGTTAGCGGTTTCTGTGAAGACTGTTTTTGACTGTACATTGTCGTTCTAAAATTGTGTGTAAATTGTGGTTCTAAAATTGTGTTCATTCCACCTACCGGGTCAAATTGTGAATCTAAACTATATGGGGGCCCACTCTAATATACATCAAAAATTTCATAAAAGTCGGTCCAGCCATCCTGAGCATTTCAAAACATAGGCTCTTAATGCATTCTGTGACAGAAATGGCGATATCCTGAAATATATGTTGAAATGTCTAAGATTATTATTATTTCCATTGTTATTATTTGATTGGACTGAATTGTTTGACATTTTGAAAACGATTATAATAAAGTACAGTGATAGGAGGGTGATATACAATCTATACAGAAACCAGACAGCAGTCATGAGAGAGAAGCTGGTATTCAGAAAGGTGTAAGGCAAGGCTGCAACTTAGCACCCATACTTTTCAACCTTTACATTGAACAAGCAATGAAGGAAATTGGAGAAAAATATAAAGTGGGAGTGAAGATTCAAGGAGAAGTAATTTCAACTCAGAGATTTGCCGATGACATCGTCATCTTGGCCGACACGCCTGAGGATTTTAAAGAGTATTTGAATGGTATGGACTCCGTCTTGAGGAAAGAATTCATGATGAAAATTAATAAATGTAAAACAAAAATATTGGAATGTAGCCGAAAGAAATCAGGAACCTCTATGGACATCAAATTGGCAGGTGAAAAGCTGAAGAAAGTAGGAGACTTCTGTTACTTAGGAAGTAAAATAACCAGTGATGGACGAAGCAAAGAGGATATAAAATGTAGGTTGGCTCAGTCATGGAAAGCATTTCTACAGAAAGGGAATCTGTTGACATCGAATATAAATTTAGGTATAAGGAAGTCATTTTTGAAAGCCTTTGTCTGGAGCGTGGCGCTCTATGGAAGTGAAACTTGGACTACAGTATGGGTGCAGCAGAAAAGAAGAAAATTGAGGCGTTTGAAATGTGGTGTTACAGGAGAATGATGAAGATCAGATGGGTAGATAGGGTGACAAACGAAGAGGTATTAAGACGAGTGGGAGAGGAGAGATGTTTCTGGCGACTGCTAATGAAGAGAAGAGATAGGTTGGTAGGACACACACTAAGACATCCAGGAATAGCAAGCTTAGTTATGGAAGGAAGGGTCGAGGACAAGAACTGTAGGGGTAGACCAAGGTTAGAATATGTTAAACATATTGCCTCGGATGTAGGGTGTGGTAAGTATGTAGAGATGAAACGATTAGCTCAGGACAGGGAGGCATGGAGTGCTGCATCAAACCTGTCAAAAGACTGAAGAGTCAAACAACAACAACAACATGTATTCGTTAATTCCCCATAAGGAGAGCGTTACAACACAATCAACTGTCATGTTTTATTCTGGCCCTTTCTTCTGTTTCCCCAAACACTTCTCATATGAACACTATGCTTCCTCTCTCTCTCCTCCATCCACTTCTTTCCTGGTTGTCTCTCTTTAGAGGTTTGCTCAAATTTCTGTTGTCTAAGTTTTTCTCTGTATGTGCTCCTGTCTGTCATGTCTTCTGTAGAGATGATTAGTTTCTCGAGGTCTTCCACCGTTTCCTTCACCCAATTGGTTTTACTATTCGTAACTATATTAAAACGTTTCTTGGTCAGTCTGTCTTCGGTCAGCCTATGTACATGTCCATAAAATGTTACCCTTCTATTCCTTATGTTGTTTGTAATCGTCTCTGTCTGCTTGTGCAGTTCTATTGTCGGTCTCTTTATCCATATTCCCTATTTCTGAACTGGCCCGTAAATGTTTCTCAGACTTTATATCTCTTGTTTTTCTAATTCCTTCATTTTTGTTCGTCCCTTTATTGCTGTCGTTTCTGAAGCGTATACGGTTTCTGGTTAGACCACTGTACAATAGTGTTATTTTTAATTAAACATTTAATGCAGCCAAGTGGCCATAGGTTTACAAAAATATTATTTACAAAAACTTAATTCCTTTTGATTCGCATAATCACTGATTGTCCTTGTTCTTTTTGTACAGAGTTCCAAGTGGTCATAGTGTTCGTATGCATGTCCACACAGTTGACACTTGCATGTAATTGAAGGCTCATGATACGTCTTGTTGTGACAAATCATGTGATAGAAGCCGTTTACTGCCATTCTTGTATAGACGTGACGCATTTCATAGTTTGCTTTCGTCCATGATCGATCAATCATGACACCAGATGCAAAAAACTCCGCATATACGTCTTCTCGCTTTTGGATGAGTGTTGCCAATAGGTTCTCTGATGCATTCGTGTTGGGTAGATGTATTTGTGTCATAAGATCTTCTATGAGGAAGGATTCTCTTGCCAGGAGATAAACTAATCTGGATCTTCTTGTCTTTGAAACTCCAATTGCTTTCTTAATGTATACTGCTTTTACTCTTTCTAATGTGGAGAGGTTTTTCATTGAGAGATACGGCCAGATAATTTCTAAGCCATACGTCAATTTTGGCAGTATTTTTGCTTTAAATAGAGACATTGCTGTCTCTAATCTGAGGGATCTTATATAACGTATTCCATGCATAGCCTTTATTGCATGTGTAGCTTTTTCTAATACATGTTTTTTGAAACACTTAGCGGTTGTTTGAAATGTGACTCCTAGATACTTGAAATCTGGAGTGATCTTTAGTTGCTGTCCTCGTATGTAGATTTTTGCTGTTGCAGGAACTTTTCCTCCATTCCGGAATACCATCATTTCTATTTTTGGAACATTTATTTCAAACTCATGCATGTAGCACCATTCTTCTACATCACTTAATGTTTTTGTAATATTTTCACGTCTTTTGATGCTATTACTATGTCATCGGCATTATGCCTTCTCTTTGGATTATTGTTAATACTTCTTCCGCTGCAAGAATGAAAAGCAAAGGGCTTAGCGGGTCGCCCTGTAGAACTCCATTTGTTTGAAGTATTGGCTCTGATATTGAAAGACTGTCTGAGACTCGAATTGTATTCCATTGTAGTATTAATCCTATGATTTGTGTCCATATACTGTTTTCGTTTAAGACTTCTTTCAATTTCTTCATTATTAAGCTTCTATTTATGAGGTCAAATGCCTTGGTAAAGTCAATATACACAGTATACAGTTGTTCTTTCCCTTCAACAGCTTCCCAAGCATTTTGTAATAGGAATTCAATAGAAGCCAAAGTCGATTTTCCCTTCCTGAATCCTTGTTGAGTTTCCGGAAGATGGTCTTCTACGGTCTCTTGAATTCTTTCTGTTATTGCTCTCGTGAATATTTTGAAGGGGATGTTTTCCAAAGCAATACCTCTGTATTTATTTGGATCACTGGGGTCTCCTTTGCCCTTATATAATACCTTTATTATGGACTGTCTCCACTGCGCAGGTATGGAGTGTTATTTTTACTATTATTATTATTATTTATCAGAGAAGTGTCAGGCTGAGATAAATACACGAGTGTCCACCAAAGATGTCGCAAGGTCCTAATTGAACCAACAACTGCTATAACTGTAGTGATGGCGTATTCCCCGCAGCGAGTATAGGGAGAAAAAGAAGCATGGGCCTTTCAGCGAAACACAAGCGAAGGGCGGGATTACCGGTGTGCGACCAACCAGAACAAATTGCCAGCGACTGGTCTCGAAACAAGTTGCGCTCCCTAGGGCAGCCATCATCTCAGATCTAATATATTGAAAAACTTTAGTCCTCGCGAGCAGTAGAAGTTGAAGGAGAGTTGTGGGGGGACTCGACAGGTGACATGGAGCAGCTTATATACCGAGGATTATCTGATGGCTAAGTTCACGACTTACGCGCTTCATATAAAGCTGAAGAAACAATATTTTAGGTTAAAACTCACAAGGGGAGGGTACGATGCATGTGTCACCGATTCGAACCATCTTTAGTACACGTTTAGGGCATGACCCGGCGTATACCAGGTGCAAGTAGTAAGGTGTGCTTCTCTGACGTTTCCGAGAAATTAATTAATTGCAAATACAGTGCGGCGTCTATGTGCGTTGTACGTTAGCTAGAACCCAACGAGCGCGTGGTGCAGCGGTAAGAGCCCTGCTTCGTAAGCGCGGGAACCCTGGATCGATTCCCACCGGTGAGCCTTTGCAGTGTGTTGTTGGTTTTTTTTTCTTATAACCATTGGCAATTTCCAATCAATACCCATAGCATGAGTCACGGCTTGCCGGGTATGGGGTGGTCTCATGGTTCACAGACATGCAATGAACGGAACAGACAGGACCTTCAATGAGTAAACGTATACATGTAATAGAATACACCTGCCCGAGTATATTACCAATGTATTTGAAATGCCGATATATTATCTAATGTTACAAACGTTGACCCCCATACGATGATTTCAGAATCTCTTTTCTCGCTCACATAACACGTTATTGCATCTGACTGCAAAATAAACATTAATAACGACAACTCCAGTTGTACGATTTGCCAATGTTTACAAAAAAAAAAGAAAAGAAACAAGATGTTCAGTAAAGAACATATAGCCTACTTTCTCCTAAATGCATGGGTATTGTTATAACTCTTTGTCCTTTCCAAGGAGTATAATTGAATGTTGGTTGTAGTAGCTTGTTGAAATACAACGTGCTATAGGGATATTAAACATGAATATGAGGTGCCCTTTCCTAGTGCTACCTCTGTACCAAATTTCGTTCAATTCGGTTTCACCGTGTTTGAATTGATAGGGGGAATCGATTTTCACACAAAGATGGCCGCCATCCGCAAAATATTAGGCTAATGACCTATTAGTTTGGTCAAAGGATGCTCCCTCCATAATGGTATGTTGATGCAAAATTTGGTAGAGATCGGATGATTAGGTTAATCGTAATTTGATTTAAGCTTTGAATATTTGTGTGGCCACCATTACGTTTCCGTCAAGATGGTGGCGATATAAAACATGACACTGAGGTGCCCTTTGCTAGTGCTACCTCTGTACCAAATATCATTCCATTCGGTTTCACCGTGTTCGAATTAATAGGGGTAATCGATTTTGACACAAAGATGGCCGCCATACGCAAACTATTAGGCTAATGACCTATCAGATTTGTCAAAGGATGCTCCCTTCATAAAGGTATGTTGTTGCAAAATTTGGTAGAGATCGGATGATTAGGTTAGTCGTAATTTGATTTAAGCTTTGAACATTTGGGTGGCCGCCATTACGTTTCCGTCAAGATGGCGGCGATATAAAACATGACACTGGGGTGCCCTTTGCTAGTGCTACCTCTGTACCAAATTTCATTCCATTCGGTTTCACCGTGTTTGAATTAATAGGGGGAATCGATTTTGACACAAAGATGGCCGCCATCCGCAAACTATTAGGCTAATGACCTATTAGATTTGTCAAAGGATGCTTTCTCCATAAAGGTATGTTGTTGCAAAATTTGGTAGAGATCGGATCATTAGGTTAGTCGTAATTTGATTTAAGCTTTGAACATTTGTGTGGCCGCCATTACGTTTCCGTCAAGATGGCGGCAATATAAAACATGACACTGGGGTGCCCTTTGCTAGTACTACCTCTGTACCAAATTTCGTTCCATTCGGTTTCACCGTGTTCGAATTAATAGGGGCAATCGATTTTCACACAAAGATGGCCGCCATCCGCAAACTATTAGGCTGATGACCTATTAGTTTGGTCAAAGGATGCTGCCCCCATAAAGGTATGTTGTTGCAAAATTTGGTAGAGATCGGATGACTAGGTTAGTCGTAACTTGATTTAAACTTTGAACATTTGTGTGGCCGCCATTACGTTTCCGTCAAGATGGCGGCGATATAAAACATGACACTGAGGTGTCCTTTGCTAGTGCTACCTTTGTACCAAATTTCGTTCAATTTGCACTCACCGTGTTCGAATTGATAGGGGGGGAGCAGACATTCAGAGTACACACACTCACACACACACACACACACACAGACTCACACACACACATACACACCCACAGACAGACACACTTTTTTCGCCCTGTAGTGATCTCGTAAGTCTACTTTCATTTTTTGCAAAAATCGAAAGTAGGCCAAAAACACAACACACTGCGAAGGTTCACCGATGGGACCTGATCCAGCGATCCCGCGCATACAAAGCAGGGCTCTTACCACTGCACCACGCGCTCATTGGCTTAATGCTAGCGTACAACGCAGATAGACACCGCATTGTAATTGCAATTAATTAATTTCTCGGAAACGGCTGAGAAGCGCACCTTCATACTTGCACCTGGTATACGCTTGGCCATGCCCTACACGTGTACTAAATATGGTTCGAATCGGGGACCCATACATCGTATCCTCCCCTTGTCAGCAATTTCTCTCGGTTTGTGCCGTGTCTTGTGTGGGATTTTACCTAGGACACCAAGCTATCGTCTAATTTGAAAGCCTTCATAGAGAGGTTATGGCTGCTTGAGCTTTCAGTTCTCGCAGTAAAGAGGCGCAGGTGCGCTTCATAGAAAGGGAGGTAGCGCGCAGTTTGCTACTCCTGTGGGGTCCAGGCGGGGACACCAAGAGCCCGCTGATGAGTCAGCTTGGTGTCCTAGGCGAAACCCCACACAAGACACGGCACAAACCTAGAAAATTTGCTGAGTTTTAATTCACTGGCCGTGAAAGCCAATATACAGTCTTTTTGGAAGCCTTCATGGGTAGGTTATGGCTGCTTGAGCGTTTAGTTCTCGCAGTAAAGAGGCGCAGGTGCGCTTCACAGAAAGGGAGGTAGTGCGCAGTTCGTTACTCATGTAGGGGTCCGGGCCACAGCAAGAGCCCGCTGATGAGCCAGCTTGGTGTCCTAGGTGAAACCCCACACAAGACACGGCACAAACCTAGAAAATTTGCTGAGGTTTAGTTCACTGGCCATGAAAGCCAATATACCATCTTTTTGGAAGCTTTCATACTGACGTTATGGCCGCTTGAGCTTTTAGTTCTCGCAGTAAAGAGGCGCAGGTGCGCTTTATATAAAGGGAGGTATCGCGCAGTTCGCTACTCCTGTGGGGGGTCGGGGCGGTGATACCAAGAGCCCGCTGATGAGCCTGCTTCGGGTCCTAGGTGGAACCCCACACAAGACACGGCACAAACCTAGATAAAATGCTGAGATCTACAGGGAGAGTTGCAGATTCATTGATCACAGAAACGCTCGTCTTTAGACTTGATCGTCCTGCCCCACACCTAAAGTTATCGTCATATCAGGGTGTTCCTGCATGTAACAATTCAAGCCCAGCTCTCTCAATTCATGAAGGGGTAGTCATGATACTGGTTAATTGGAATGTGCTAAACATCTGGAATGGCAGCAAGGAGTGTAGCCTAAGATTGACCCCAAATTAAAAGAATCCGCTTCAATTTTATTGTACAGAGGTGTGCAAATTATTAGACTAGAATAATGATTTTAAATCACTCACAATCAGTCACTAGGTAAAGTTTTCTGCCGTATGGACTTACAACTTATCCCATAAGAAATTGCATCTGGGAATTTTCGAAATTGGAGATTCTGATGAACACCTGAGCTGGGTCCGTTTTTGATGAGTAACATCTTTTCGCTCGGTTGCTGGATAGTTTTGTGGGAGTGATTTTGAAAATTGTGGACGGAAGTGGATCGGAACGATCGAGCTGGCAGTGGTGGATCAAACGGAAGTATGCACTGCCCGCTCGATCGATCAAACGGAAGTGTACTAGCTGGCAGTGGTGGACAACGGAAGTATGCACTGCCCACTCGATCGATCAAACGGAAGTGTACTAGCTGGCAGTGGTGGACAACGGAAGTATGCACTGCCCGCTCGATCGATCAAACGGAAGTGTACTAGCTGGCAGTGGTGGACAACGGAAGTATGCACTGCCCGCTAGATCGATCGAATGGAAGTATGCCCTAGCTGGCAGTGGTGGATCGAACGGAAGTATAAGACGCACTGGCAACTCGATCGATCGATCCATCTGGCACTGGTAAGAGAAACAATCAGCGCGCAGTGCCGAAAATTGATACCATGACGCACTCTCGGCCATGTGCAATGTATATGGCATACTGAACGGAAAACACTCATGCGAACTCTGGTGTCAAGTGATTTAAATAAATGACATGGTACATGTTCGAAGTCTTCGTATCAGTATTTAAATGGTATAATGCCTTAATATCAAACATTGTAAGTAGTCGGCATTGCATTGGCATAAGGCATTTTAAACTCAATGTCACTCAGGAACATTATCGAAACAAGCAAAATATAAATTAAACTTAATTCCGTAATTCAGTATTATTGGAACGTGGAAATAAGTCACCATCTTGTGCACAATATCTGCATAGTTGGAATAGCCGTGGGGTTATTGCGTATGACTGTGAATCTAGAGATCTTGGGTTCGAATCCTGGGCGGAGTAGATATTTTTGCTACCAGATTATCATTTTAAACGATATTTATCATATCAATATGACTCATTATAACAGAATCCCTATGAAATGACGTGTTGGTCTGTGAATCAAGAGGGCCTGTTTATAAGGAATTTAAGGTTATGAGCGGTGTCGCGTCTATTAATTTAGTTGATCCATATCATATTCTTTATTTAGGCTAGTGCTGGTGGAAGCTACAAATCATCTAATAAAATGAGTTCCATATTATAAACTACAATATCTGTAAAACACTCCCTTTTACAATAGATTAATATTTGTGCCAATAATACTATAAAATACCAGTGTATCAACAATTTCACGTGAGGTTTCTTCTATGTCAGATGTTACACATCATATGCGACTACTGTAAGGCTCGTAATTTTTTTTCTTCTTTTCATTGACTTTGGAATGCATTCTCTAAATTAAGTGATTTCAATGCATTGTCCACGAATCTTTGAATAGTTCAAGAGTGGACTTCCAATCTCTCTGGTCTAAATTCACACGAAAACTAGAATAATCAACAAAAAAGGTGGCAAGGCTCCTCTTTCAGTTGAACCTGTAAAACAATAGTTTCCTGACAGATTCTTGAAAATAATGTTATTCAGACTATTGATTAAACATTTGAAATAATAGCAGCGCCTTGCAAAACATTTCTACTGTGCTTAGTCACAAAATCTATAAAGTAAATGTTGGAATACTGCCGTCCAGTCTAATAATTTGCACACCTCTGTACTATCCAATTAAAAAACATAAAGTAGGATTCTAGGCACTGTCAAAAATGTGTAATTAGTTGGATAGAGCCCATTCAAGTACCTCGGGCGTATGAACGCGCAAGTGGTAGACTGGGCATGTAAGAGTGGGGATAACTGGTACGAGGAACAGCGAGTGCGAACAAGCCTGTAGCCATTGATATAGACCGATATTGGCAGCTCGTACCTCCTCCTCAATCATAGCACCGTGCGAGTTTAAGTTGAAGGGTACAATGCACACGCCAGGAGTTCTTGAACATATTCTAGTTTAGAGATTTATATCCTACATTTTGAGAGATGGAACGGAATATGCCTGAAGGTGACACTCAGACAAAAGCAGGTCCACCAAGATTGATAATTAGTGTACGTCTGGACTAAAATGGAATACCGTACTCATTTCCACACCACCTTGAGGTAGAGTATGTGGCGCGTCTTTTTTTAACGTGGTCTCCCCAGTAGGCCTAATCCACGGACGTTGGTATACATGTATCTGTTGAAGCTTGTATCATATATTATTATGAAGCTGGGATTCTAAGCGTTTATCTGCGAACTGCCATTATTCTCTTGAAATGTATCCTCTTAAAATGTTGCTGTTCGACAAAACACGCAAGGCTAATACAATTAAGAGAAAGACATTCATTAGCCCTTAAAATGTGTTAGGTTAGTAATGAACACAATGATTAAAGTAGGCTCCTTAAATATTCAGTTATATTACCGAAATTTCAGGCTTAATCTATAAGCTACAAGCAGTATAAAGCCGTCGTACCTTCCTATTTAACAACTTCAACACAATTTGTGATCAGAGAAAAATCACGCTCAAGGACTTTGAGTGGCAATACCATTGCTCATTATAACAACGACCTTCCTCCGGGTTGCACACAATACGACAATGCGAGCAAATGTACGATTTCTTAATACCCAATTGTGATCCCGAGCATCGCCGGGCATAACAGCTAGTAAGACAATAAAATGTTAAAAATATGCATGAAAAGACGAAAAACAAAGTTTATTAAGTTCCAATTGTAAAAGACTTTCTCGCATGGAGGTGTATAAATTGAGGTCTACGAAAACCTCCATATTTTGCCAATTTTCGCCAATCCCCCAGTTTTCCCGGTGAAATCTACCTCCGTTTCCGGCGTGCCGAGAGGGATAGGCTTTTTAATTAAATCTAGGCTACCTAAAACCTATCAGAAAAATTAGTAAGTTTGGCAAGTACATTTCAATGTGGTCTCCCCAGTAGGCCTAATCCACGGACGTTGGTAGGCCTATAGATGTCTCTGTTTGAAGTGGCCATGTTGTTATATTGTGTACTACTCTAAAACTTGTCAAGGGCCTAGGCTACTCCTCACATATCCGACAAGTATAGGTGGACACGGCTTCGACTGGCAGCACATAACTTTCTTCCAAGTAGGATTTGACGTATCGTACCTTGCCCTTTCCACTCTAACCTTCCGCTGGTGGTCTTTCACTCCATCCCCTCCTCACCCAGTTTTTATTCGCCGCCTAGTGACGTCAGCATTGCGCCTTATGGTCTCTAGGTGGATCTTCCCTTGTGCTGAATGCTGTGCGAATAGTTTCTCTTCCACTCTTGCTAAGCGCCTGCTGGCAAGGGCCTCCTCTTCTACCTAGCACGGGTGGCTCTTCATCACCGGTTGCTTCTTTCTTCCCGCCTACCCTCGCCAGTTCACGTCTACACTTCTACAATCTGGACTTTGCCTGGGAATTTCTAAACACTTCCTTCCTCTTTGCTCCATTATACTTCAATCAGTGTTCTTCGCTCTAAAGACTTATATTGTTCCCTCTTCATCGTTTTGATAGACTACCTTCATCTAGTAAGCGACCTCTGTCACTTCCCCATACCATTGGCGTGTATCCCTTGTCTTCGCTTAAGGTAACAGGACGTTTTTCCCGGTCACTAAAACGTACACCATTCTCCGTTATCCTTTCCCACCAGCATATCTCTCTCGCCATATCTCAACACCGTTAGTAGCGGGCAGCTTCCCAATTTATTTGGTCGCGTCTTTCTTCTCAAATAAAGACTCTCTCGCTATGAATGGCTCCACGGATTCGCCTCGAAAAGTAAAAAACTTGCTCGAGGCACTCGACAACCTTCCCAGGATGCCGTACCGTAGTAACCCAGTGCCTTGTTCCCTCAACCTTCAGGCTCCTGCGTTCACCAGGGGCTGTATCCTCTGGTAATGCAAACCGCTAGTCGTATTGGCAAGTGATGTGGGTCGGATATTTCTGACACCCACTCGATCTTGCCAGCGAGTCCACGAGGGGATGGAAGAGTGTGTCGTAGTAGCCTTGAACACAAAGCTTCTCCCTCCTCAGTTCTGGTTGATCATCCTCCTCTTCCACCGTCTAGTGAGGTCCCCCATTTTACCCAATCGCCTCTCCTGTTCCTACTATTTCCCCGTTTCTTCCCTCAACCCTTTATGGGATAGTGGTCACTAGTTATGTAACGTGTTTTTCGAGGGTATTTTACGCCACTGACATAGGTCAGTAGGTTGCCATTCAATATTTATTTACGCGGCAAATTGTTCAGCCAAGAGAAGTTTTCATGTAACTTATTATTATTATTAAGGTATTTTTGGAGCGTTTTTTTTATAAAATTATAAGTATACAGATAGGTTTTCGATGTTAGAGAAAACACTATCGAGCGAATTATTACGAACAACATTATCGCGGAAAATTATATGATTACGGAATTTTACGGAGTTTTGTCAGTTAGAGTTTGTGAGAGAGATGAGTCACTGGGAATTCGGCTACAGGCTTATTCTTGTCGAGAAGCGTGACGCAAGCGGGGTTGCTGCCTCAAGAAAAGGCGAAATGGCATGGACCGTTAATCGACATCTTCGTCGCGCCGAGTGTAATGACTCTGAGGTGGGGAGTATCGCGTGGTGGCTCAGCCAATCAGTGGAGAGCGGGCGAGAAGAAGACGGTACCAGAGAGGGGAGGCGAGGAGTGCATATATGGTTTGCGCGCCGAGGAGACAAGGCGATTATCTTTGTAAAACTTGACCGTTGTGGTTGCTCGTGTGGTTGGTTCCGGTGTGACCGGACCATAATATAACATTTCTACAAATATTTCTACAACTAACGAAGAAGATGACGACGTCCAGGAGGCTGTGGGAAGCTCTCTTCAACATCCAGTACGAGGGAAATGCTACGGCAATTTCCAATGGTAAGCGCGAATGACTCCGAACTACATACTCTCTCGTTTCATTGTTTCAAATTCAGTATTTCAGTAACTTCATAGCTTGGGAATATTAGTAAAGTCAGTAATTCATCCGACTCCGTTTTCACGTAATTCTCTAGCGGTAATATTCAAATCGCAACGCTCCAATTTAAATTTAAAATATATTATTATTATTATTAATTTTGCCATACTTGTTTTATATAATAAATTCATTTCTTTTAACTATGCAATCTTTGCTTTCAGTAGGTAGCATTAGATATAGACCAAATTCCTTCTCCTGATACAATTGTTAGTTGGGTTAATGATCAAATCATACCACGATCTGAGTGAAAAGATTCTTGAAGGTGTTCTACCAGAGCTAGTTGTTGTTAAATATAAATTTAGATTTCAACGTAGTGTTGAGGTCTTGGCGCCCATTAATACAACATATCTTAGTCAGAGTAAACATTACATTTGTACACCCCAACAGTGAGGGCCTGTTAAAACGTTTCACTTGTACGCTCAACGTGGAGCAAAGTAAAAACGTTTCACTTGTCGCTACCAACATGGGGCCGAAAACCTAGTAATATTTGTGGAAGGAGAAGGGTATATATTTCTGTGCCTGTATTTTGGAGGTTTTTCATTTATCGGTGTGTATCAGCATGGGTAGTGTTGAGGAAGAGATGAAGTTGCGTAGTGGTCACCAGTTGGATAGTGAAGATACGAGCAGTATGGCTAGTCTTGGAAATGAAAGCAGTACAGGGATGTCGGAGGTAAATCCCGATACTGAGGGGGGTAATCAAAACAGTCAAGCAGGGTTAGAGAGTTTGCTTCTTCAGTTTATGCAACAAAATAAAATTAGCACAGATGCTTTAAACGCTAGAATCGAACAAAATAGTAGGGAAAATAGAGAGAGTACTGAAACTTTAAATGCTAAACTCGAACAAAATAATGCTAAACTTGAACAAAATAGTAGGGAAAATAAAGAGAGTAATAGGGAATTGAGCGATAGTTTAAATGCTAAACTTGAACAAAATAATGCTAAGCTTGAACAAAACAGTAGGGAAATTAGTGATAAATTCGAACTGATTAGAGGTGAGATCAGAGGGGTGATGGAAGAGAAGGCTAAAGAGATTACTGCAGATGTAGACAGAAAATTAGGAAAAGTACAGGAGGAGTTGGAAATTAGAATCAGTACACAGGCTGAAAATTTAAAAGAACTGGTGCAACTTGAAACACAGCAGGTCAAAAAGCAATTGAGGGGTGAAATTGACAAAATTCAGGTAGCAACTAAAGAGGTTAAAGAACAGCTGGGGGGGAAGAATTGATAAAGTACATGCAGAAATAATCACTGCTTTAAGGGAGAGGAATAAGGAAAGCATTAATGAGATTAATGAGAAACAAGCTAAGTTAAGTGGTAAAGTTGAAGCATCGGAAGGGAGCATTAGGTTAACTGTAACTAATATTGAAAGAAAAGCTGAGGAGAAAATTGCTGAATTAGAACAGAAGTTGAAAGCTGGAATTAGGCAGGAAAATAGTCAGAGTAGGCCAGTTTATGTAAATAGCACACACAGGGAAATAGAACTAGGCAAATTCAGTAATCGGCAGGGTTGTCCAATGGAGTTCATGAATTCAATAGAAAATAAATTCGGGGAGAGGTTGGAAGATGGTAGTATTGAGTGGTGCCAGGTAGTTGAGATTTTAGAGCAAGCGTTTGTAGGGGAGACAAGAAACTGGTTTGTTGTCTACAGAGACAATTTCGAGAATATTTCAGATTTTAAAGTTAAATTTTGTGAGAAATTTTGGAATGAGGTAATTCAGTCTCAGCATCGTGAGGGAATTGTGTGTGGGAAATATAACCCGAGAGGAAACTACACTATGACCGAGTACTTTTTATGACAGGTATTGACGTGTAAATATCTGGATGGTTTGAAGGAGGAAAGTGATGTAGTCAGGCTATTACTAAGACATTTTCCATATAGATTCAAAGAAGCTGCCTGTATCCAAAATGTTAAATCTATCTCACAAGTGGAAAATTTATTAAGTACATTCGATGCTCTGGGAAGAGGTGGTTACGAGGAGAATTTCGGTAGGAACCAGGGTAACCATAATAACAGGCCTAATGAGAATGGGAATCAGGAAGTCCAAGGGAACAGTGGCGAAGGGGCCAACGTTCAAAATAGGGGGAACCAAAATAATAATAATAATAATCAGCAAAACCAGTACAGAGGAAATGGGTATGGTACGAACTACCAAGGTAGAAATAAAGATTTCAGGGGAAATCAAGGCCGAAATAATGAATTTTGGGGTAACCAAGGGAGGTATTATAACAATAATAATTATAACCAGAACAGGGGTCAAGGAGGGAATCAGCCCAATGGTAATAACGGACAGAGAGATACCGTTAACACAACCCAGAACAACCAGACCAGTGCAGTAGTGAGTAGTACTACACCAAGTGGTAGCCATACTTTAAACACGAACCAGGCTGCGATGTAAGGTCAGAATCTCAGTCTGTAACATGCCCTGTCTATACACTTATACAGGAACCCTATGGCCTAAATGTAAGAAATGAATTATTACGTGAACTAAATGATGAAGGTATTATTCAGGAGGTGGTTAGTAAGAACCCCATAGTTAAATTTAACGTGTCCGAGGCGTACACAGATGTTTTAATTGATAGTGGTTGTATGAAGAGTTGCATAAGTAGTGCATTTTATGATAAAATGGAAGGAACTGGAGTAAATTTTGAGGAGATGCCAATTAAAAGCACTTTTGTTATCACAGCTGTTGGGAAGAGGTCTAAAGTAATTTCGAAGCAAGTTTTAGTAGACATTAAAATTAATAATCATGTAGAAAAGCAGATTTGTCTTGTTATTCCAAATTTAGTATTCAGTGTTATGTTGGGTTCAGAGTGGCTAAGTAGAGTGTCTGGTAACTTATGTTATGATGTAGGGAGTTTGAAATTTAAATGGGGTGATTCTAAAGTAGAAGTAGCGTTCAATGACCATATTCAGAGAAGTAGTGTTGTAGGTGTGATTTGTACTTTAAATGAGATATCGCCAGCCGTAGAGCGGGGTTCTCCATGTTTTGTGGGCAGTGTGATTACCAACGGTAGTCTAGAGGACTCGTTACGTGATGCTGCATTTCAGGGAAATATAGAGGATGAACAGTGTGTTCGGCTCTATGATGTATTATTGTGTAATAGGAGAGTGTTTGAGGATCGCATTGGTATGGCCAATTGCTATACACATTCATTGAACGTTATTGATAGGTCAGTATTCACAGGACATAGATATCATGTACCTTTCACTTATCAGAGTGCAGTTGAGGCACAAATTAACCAGATGCTTGAAGATGGGATTATTGAGCACTCTAACAGTCCATATGTTAATTCATTGTTCACGGTACCCAAGGCCGACGGCACAGTTCGTATTTGTTTAGACACTCGTTTGGTTAACAGTAGAATTAGTTCAGATCAGCTGAAATCTATGTCAATAGAGGAGTTAATGCAAACATTTGAGAGGAAGAAGTATTTCACTTGTGTAGATTTGAGTTCCAGTTTTTGGCAAGTGCCACTTATGTACGAAGATAGACCATTTACAGCTTTTAGTCATAAATATAACCTTTATCAATTTTGTAGAACACCTTATGGGTTAAGGAGTAGTTCAGCAGCTTTAATTAGGGCTTTAAACATCGCATTAGGGGATGACACAGGAGAGTTTGTAACCATTTACATTGATGATATGGTTATTAGTTCACGCAGTTTTGAGGAGCATCTACGTCATTTAGATATAGTTTTGCAGAAGTTAGATCAGGCAGGGTTCACTTTGAAGCTGTCTAAGTCGTCATTCTGTCAGTCAAAAGTGACATTTTTAGGTCATAGAGTGTCGAGTAGAGGTGTGACACCAGAGGAAAGTAGGGTTAATAAGATACTTAACGCAGAGGTGCCACAGAATGTTAAACAGTTAAAAACATACCTGGGAATTTGCAACTTTTTCAGGAGGTTCGTTCTTAAATACTCAGGGTTGGTAGAACCATTCAGGGAATTGCTTAAAAGTGGGACTCGGTGGAGATGGGAGTCCAAGCATGATCAGGCTTTTAGAGCGCTGAAGGAAGGTTTTGAGAAAGCTGTAGTGCTGAAATATCCTTTGAAAGATAAGGAATATGTGGTTATGACAGTTGCTTCACATATAGGCATTGCTGGAGTATTATGTCAGAAAGATGATGAGGGTAATCTGTGCATTGTGTCTTTAGCCTCGCGAGGACTGACAGCAGCAGAGAAAAGATACACGATTACTGAGCTTTTAGGTATTGTTTTCAGTTTAGGGAAATTAAGAATGTATTTAGTAGGGGGGAAATTTGAGATCCATACAGATCACCATGCATTACTGTATATGAGGACTTGTAAACTCAGTTCTAACAGAGTTAGTAGGTGGATTCTTGCTCTGCAGGAATACGAATTCACAGTGAAATATATTAAGGGTAAAGATAACATTCTTGCAGACATGCTATCAAGGGACACTAATTTATGTAGGGATTATCCTGTGGTTAAAGCAGAGGACGGTATTTTATTATGTGCATGTGTGGACAGTAGCAACAAGGCATCGTTACAGACACTGAGAAATATGCTAGTGGAGCAACGTGATGACGTTAAGTTAAGGGAGCCACTGGCTAGGTTGGAAATAAGTAAAGAAGAGTATGTGAAAGTAGGACGGTTCACGTACAAGATGTAGGATGGGCTTCTTGCACGGAAATGTAGGAATAATCGGTGGGCAATATGTGTTCCTGCCACTTTGCAGGAGGAGCTAATTTGATTCATTCATAGGGAATTAGGACACTTTGGTGCTGCCAAGGTCTTCTATGAAATTGGCCGTGACTTCATTTGGAGTAAAATGGGAAGGGATGTTAGGAAGATTTTAGCTAAGTGTGACACCTGTCAAAGGAGCAAATATCCAGTTAAATATTTAGTGGGGGAGATATCTGCAGTTCTCACCAGTAGTCCCGGCGAACTACTGTGTGTGGATTTATTTGGCCCGATCGTTAAAGGACAGTACGGCTATGAGTACATTTTTATAGTTATTGACGCTTTTAGTAAGGTCAAGCTATATCCGCTAAGGAAAGCCACGGGACTATCGTGTAGCCGTCTGATCATTAATAAGTATGTACCTGAGTATGGCCTTCCTCTCAGGATACCATCTGACAGTGGACCACAGTTTACTGCAAAGAAATGGAGAACCAGTATGCAGGAAGCTGGTATTTCACACGTTCATTCCTCTGTAAGGTACCCTCAGGGTAATTCTGCAGAGCGTCCATTAAGGGAAGTGGCTCGTCTTTTTCGGACTCTAGTGTAATGACCCTGAGGTGGGGAGTATCGCGTGGTGGCTCAGCCAATCAGTGGAGAGCGGGCGAGAAGAAGACGGTACCAGAGAGGGGAGGCGAGGAGTGCATATATGGTTTGCGCGCCGAGGAGACAAGGCGATTATCTTTGTAAAACTTGACCGTTGTGGTTGCTCGTGTGGTTGGTTCCGGTGTGACCGGACCATAATATAACATTTCTACAAATATTTCTACAACTAACGAAGAAGATGACGACGTCCAAGAGGCTGTGGGAAGCTCTCTTCAACATCCAGTACGAGGGAAATGCTACGGCAATTTCCAATGGTAAGCGCGAATGACTCAGAACTACATAATCTCTCGTTTTTTTGTTTCAAATTCAGTATTTCAGTAACTTCATAGCTTGGGAATAATAGTAAAATCAGTAATTCATCCGACTGCGTTTTCACGTAATTCTCTAGTGGTAATATTCAAATCGCAACGCTCCAATTTAAATTTAAAATATATTATTATTATTATTAATTTTTCCATACTTGTTTTACATAATAAATTCATTTCTTTTAACTATGCAATCTTTGCTTTCAGTAGGTAGCATTAGATATAGACCAAATTCCTTCTCCTGATACAATTGTTAGTTGGGTTAATGATCAAATCATACCACTATCTGAGTGAAAAGATTCTTGAAGGTATTCTACCAGAGCTAGGTGTTGTTAAATATAAATTTAGATTTCAACATAGCGTTGAGGTCTTGGCGCCCATTAATACAACATATCTTAGTCAGAGTAAACATTACATTTGTACACCCCAACAGTGAGGGCCTGAAAAACGTTTCAGTTAGTACTAATAAAACGAACAATTCTCCGTCTTTTCAATACAATATTGAAAAGACGGAGAATTGTTAGTTTTATTAGTAAACATATTCAATACGGACCTGAAAATGGATAATATTATTCAGATCACTAGTTAGTAGTTGGTTATTGTTGTTTTAAGGGGCAGAACTACGAGGTCATCTGCCCCTTTTAAGACATATTAAAGAACACGAATTGGGAAATGAATTTATAATTTTGAGGTGGACACCTAAATTTAAAAAGACCTAAAATTAATAAAACAAAAACAAAAAATTAAATAATAATAAAAAATTCTAAAAATAAACAAATATTACGGGAAAACAAAAAATTATCATTCAAGAACGAATAAGTCGTTGAGGCAATTTACACTGGAAAATCTAAATTGCTTACCCTCTATTCCACATTCACTTATAAAGGGGATTACGTGATCAGCAGCCACCGCGTCATCGGCTAATATAAGCTTGAGTGTCATCTGCAAACCAAGGTTTCTTCGTTAGTCAGCAAAATCCACACACTCGGTTAAAATGTGGGCCACGGTGAAAACGTCTCCACAGGTACAAAGTGGGGGTTTTTGCCTTATCATTAATAGTGGTCTCTATATTAAACCCCCGTCGTAAGGACAGTTTAATGCTTTCAGAGATACTGATAGTTGAAATTTTAAGCCAAATTTCGGGGAATTTTCATGCCGAAATGCTAGTATTTCTAAAAATCAAATAGTATATACGTATCTACTTGACGTAATGTGTTGGATATTTTTTATACTAAAAGCATTAACAATTAAAGTGTAAAAATAAAATAGAAATATAGAATTAAAAACAAAATTACAGTTATAAAAGAAATGTAAAATTAAAATAATAAACATAAATTTAAAGGAATTATGAATATAATTGTAAAATTAATTCCAAATTAGTTAATTCATTAATTCAATAAATATATAAAAATTAAATATATAAGAACATCAATTGAAAATTAAACATGAATATATAAACATTAAAATTACAGAAACAAAAAATAACATTATTAGACTAATAATTCTAATAATTAAAATAAATTATAATGTAAAAATTTAAAAAAATGTTTCGCCCTATGAAGGGATAACCTGCAAAAAAATAGTTTTGCCCTTTAAAGGGATAAGTTGCAAAAGGACTCTGAGCCATGTACAAGCTCTGTTTACTACTCTCTAGCAATTTTATGATGAGTTGTGCCACGTTAGAGGCCTTGCTAATTATTTAGAGACAGCCATCACCAACGGCGACTACGTCAAGGTTAACGACGACACCACTGCATCAGTTCTCCACAGTTCCTCAATCATTCTTCACTTGCGACCTAATACAACAGCTGAACCACTTCAATCCATCAACACACCTTTCTTTCTTTGTTTCTTTGTGCCATTTTTCACGTCGTTCCCGAACTTGCGGAAAACGCCATTCTCAACGAACTACGACGGGCAACTGATTGCCATAAACTGTATATTTTCGAATAACACCATCCGACAATAACCACATGAACCTTCGATCAGGAACCACATTATACACTTCATCAAGGACCACGTCATACATTTTATCAATAACGACATCATTTTTTATTTCATCAAAAGTTTTCATCATCATCTCATAGTAATTCTCTGTAATTATTCAGCGCAATGCCTCAATCAAGAGCCAGACTGGATTCAAACCATAACCTTTCCCGTCAATGAATTTTCAATGTGGTAACCCCTCGACACTGTGGCAATATTATTACATCATAAAACTTGGCAATATAATTTCAACAGAATGCAATTTAATAAGCACCATACAATTCCTTAAGCTGACATCCAAACAAACAATAATGATACACTTATGCTGTTATCACATTAATGTGTCCAATAGTCGCTCAAAACATATATGGATCACAGAATCAATTATCAAACGCTCCAATCATAAATTAATAAAGTGACGACAGCATCACTCAGGATTAATTCCTAATATTCGTTCGTCAATAGGAACCGTAGTTATTCCAATATTTCTGATTGTATAAGATTTACATTCACTTCCGGACACCTCTGCCAGTGGAGTGAACTGTTCCTAAAATCCTTGGTTATGTTAAACAATTTTCAAATTTAATTTTACTGTTCTCAAAAATAGAACACAGACATTAAAAACCAGCGGATCATGGACAAGAATTTGAAGAAAAGAAATTGATGCCTCTTTAGTGTTATTGTATTAATAATAATCAACTGATAAGAGGCTGACACTTATAGTTTAGTTCGCTTACAATGCATTGAGCACAAAGATGATAAAATATATGGAAACTAGTACGGGTTAGGCGATTAATACTACACCAATGCTCAAGGCAAATGGGCCCCATTCGTAGACTAGGATGAAATGGTCCCTAACCGTGGGTAAGGTGATAGACACCACACCACTGCTCGGTGGCAAGTGGGCCCCACGACGTCCGCTATGTATGAAAAATCCCTAGGAAGGATCAAGGCGATTCACACCAATCCACTGCTCAAAGGCAAATGGGCCCCATTCGTAGACTAAATGAGTTATGCATTGGAATGTAACTAACCATAATTGTTCACTCAAATACCAATGAAATATTCGCGAAGGCGATAGATTGCAAAGGAAAATGATCCACTCACAAGAAAAATAATACCGGACTGCCCGAACGGCAAGTTCAACCATGAATATGAAGCTCCACAAATAGGAAGTCGAGAAAAGAGAAAACCTGTTTGCAGGCATCGAGTATCGAGTACACCCGGTTAATTAAACCAACACCAAAGCATATCACAACACAACAGATAAAACAGTCCTAAATATGTGTGTTCTAGGTCATTGTAGAGGACTGAAAAATATTAGGCGTAGATAGATGTAGATAGATAAGAACATTTTATTAATATAATCATGTGCTCATTTGAGATCTATTTCCTGACGGAAACTCAAATAGGCGATCACAATACCTTACGTTGGTCCAATAATGTGTAATATGGGACCTGCTTGGATCAGGGCCTCCATCTCCAGAACCCTGAGGTATCCCATTTTAGCGTAGGTCTTCGCTTCCAGAGATCGGCACCGCCTTAGTTCATCATTTCGGCTCTGGGATGGCAATCTTCTATCCGGTCGACCATCCTTCCTCTTCAATGTTTAATGCTCCATCGTGGTGTTGAATGGTTCCATTTCACAAACGCTAAGCTCACCCCATGCTGGTTAATTTGTTTACGTGTTGTACATAGCGCAGAGTCTAGATTTCATCCTCCTAGCCTCAATTGATTCCCACCCAGGTTTCTTTAACATACGGCCCACACTGCTTCTGGGATTAAAGTCACTGAACACAAATCTAGCGGCCTTTCTTTGTACCATTTCCAACTCATCTATGAGCCGTACTTGATATGGATCCCAAACCACCGAGGCGTATTCCAGAATAGGTCTTACAAGTGGCAAATATCCTAATTCTTTAGCAGAGGTACTACTTCCTTTTAATACCCTCATTACAAAGTGTAGGGATTTGTAAGCTTTAGAAACTACACATTCTACATGACTACTCCATTTCATATCATTCCTTACGTGAATGCCCAAATATTTGCAATAATCTTCTTCCACAAGTATTTCCGAGCCAATGTTATATTGAAAATCTTGCCTTCGTACACTTCAATTGGTCTAAGTTAGCCTCGACTTTACTAGTGTTCTTATCAACTTCCTGCTGTAATGCCTCTGAATTAGTTTTACTTTCTTCCTTAGATTCATCTAGTGTTTGCTTTTACCTCCTTCTGTAGATTTACTCTACTATCTGTTTTTTCTTTCTGAAGTTGTTCTAAGTTGCGCTTAACATCAGACTGCAACTGTGTAACATCTTTCTCAAGTTTATTTACCGTGTCTTGTACCCGTGATGAATCGCTCGGTAGTTTCATCATCCTAGCGTTAATCTGTTCTGTGTCATCTTTTAACTTTTCAGCATCAACTGACAACTGATCTATGCGGAAGAGAATGAACGCAATCTGAATGAAAGGAAAGCAGTTGCAATGACTTTCAGAAAAGGGGGAAGGGAAACGACAATTCTCTACAAAAATAGACCGCTGGATTGTGTTACGAATTCAAGTATCTGGGGGTTACGTTCCAGACTCACAGTACCGTGACATCTTCACAATTCACATTATGGGCAGAACAAACGCGGCTATATAGACCTTGAGTGACATACGACATCTCCGAACACTGTCATTGCAGACAGCGATGAGACTTTTCTCGTTGAAGATCATTCCTGTAGTTGCTAGCCACGGTGGGTGAGTGGTCAACGTGTCGGTCTACTAACCCCAAGCTTGCAGGTTCGCTCCTGGCCGTGGTAAGTGACACCATGCCATGTTGGCGTGTCAAAGAACCCATTTGAATTCAGTAGACCGTGTTTATAATGGCAAAATTAATCTCGGGATTTACCGCCAACACAAAGTTCCTCATTTCTCTACTAGAAAGCGCTCTAGTATTCAATGAGCTTAGATATCTAACCCCATTGACTTTCATACTGCTTCAAGGAACAACGCAATTCGACATGCAAGCTACCCTTTGGGTGTCAAATAACAAAGCTTGCACCCGGCACCGAGGCCATACGATATTATTATTATTATTATTCCTGTAGTTACATATGGTTTGGAAAGTATTTGGCATCACCTTAAGTATAAGCACCTCGTAGAGTTGGAGGTGAAAGCTACCTACCTGATAGGATACTGTGTCTTTCGAAATTCACTCGTTCTCGCTTGGTGTATGAACTCGCGAAAGAGCCCCCTTTTGTTGAAGACCTCAGATTACAGCTGCTCCTGCCATCTACATCGGGTTATGAGAGACTAATGCAGGAAATGAAGTTAAAGAGAGGATGCATAAGGCAGGAATTTTATATCACGGATGCGATGACATTGCGGGATTGGACGAGGGGTTTCTATGGGATGAGACACTTGTTAACCAGATACTCAGTGCATGGATTCCACTTCAGGGTGTGTGCAAACAAAATATACCACAACCGGATGCTAAAATGCTCTGAAACCTACATTGAAAGACTTACTAAAATCCAATTTAGATTGTCAATCTTTAAAAATGCAATTGAGGTTGAAAACAATCGTGAGAGGTAATATAGATCGAAAAAAATGCAACGCTGATTAAAAATACCTACAAAATATAGTGTAGATGCAAAAAAAATCGCTAAAGGGAATGTTGATACACAGAGCCAATTAACAATAACAGTGCGGGAATCGTACAGAGAAAAGGAAATAATGAAAAGAAAACAAGAGGTCTGACCCCTCGAAGAAGGAGGAATCAGGAAAGATGAGACAAGGGCCAATTGAGGCGGGAAAGTGAAAGACTCCCTAGGCTCGGATACCGTAATACCGTTGGGGTCGGAAAAGAACAAGAGTTGACCAAGGGAGGTCGACAGGAAAGAAGACAGAGAGGATCCCGGCACAAGTAAGTGGAAGAAATGCCGGACTCGGCTGGGGTCCTGCGGCAAAGCGTGTGACAGATATCATGTAATGCAGTGTGATCAGATTTGTACTAGTGATAGGTAATTAATTTCGCAGTCATTCTGTGCAGAACCTAGTTAAAGGAATTGTCCTTACTGCACAACTCAGTGCGTGATGATAGTCACATTGCTTCCCGCATAGGACGCGGACGCATTCCTCGTTCGTTATGTGGAGCGTCTTCGTGGAGCATAGCTTGGGGAGAGATCCGTGCTCAGCTAATCTGGCTGTTATGTGTCTTAATTCCTAGTTGGCTTCTTTCCACTTGTCGATGGTCGTCGCGTCTGCACTGTAGGAGTCCAGTCAAATTTATGTTTTCATTCTGTGATGATGATGATGATGATGATGATGATGATGATGATGATCGAGAAAAAGATAAGTAATGTTTCATTCAATTGCATATTTTGTGCTCTAATAAATATTGGAATGCAGCCGAAATAAATCAGAAACCTCTATGGACATCAAATTGGCAGGGGGAAACTAAAGGAAGTAGGAGACTTCCGTTAATTAGGAAGCAAAATAACCAGTGATGGACGAAGCAAAGAGGATATAAAAAGTAGGTTAGCTTAGCCAAGGAAAGCATTTCTACAGAAAAGGAATATAGATTTATGTATTACGAAGTAATTTTTGAAGGCCTTTTTGCCTGGAGCGTGGCACTATATAGAAGTGAAACTTGGACTATTGGTGCAGCAGAAAAGAGGAGAAACGAAGCGTTTGAAATGTGGTGTTACAGGAGAATGATGATCAGATGGGTAGATAGGGTTACAAACGAAGAGGTATTAAGACTAGTGGGAGAGGAGGGATGTTTCTGGCGACTGCTAATGAAGAGAAGAGACAGGTTGGTAGGACACATACTAAGGAATAGCATTATGGAAGGAAGAGTCGAGAACAAGAAGCGTAGGGGTAGACCAAGGTTAGAATATGTTAAAAAAATTGCCTCGGATGTAGGGTGTGGTAGCTATGTAGAGATGAAACGATTAGCTCAGGACAGGGAGGCATGGAGAGCTGTATCAATCCAGTTTTGACCGAAGACTCAAAACAACAACAAATACATTTATCTATGCTCTCCCGCAACTTATCATTACTCGCTTCAAACTTGGCGTTTCTATTTTGTATCAGTACAGTGCTACCTTGTATTTGTGTGAATGAGGTCTGTACAGCTTTAATACTTTTGTCATCGAAAACCTGCATCAGAATCATTTCTAATTTAAGACTTTTCTTCACCATTTCAGCGTTCATTTTCCCATCTGTTTCCATTAGCTTAAAGTTATCGTGGGTATATATATGTAACCCATCTACTGTAACTCCTTAGTTAGATTCGTCTGACCTTCCTGGATGGTCAGAAACATTTTCTGGTTGGCCTCCACGGACATCGTCGCCATTATACAAATGCACTTATGAGATCCTAGGGAACACATACACCCTTATAAGAATATTAGAAGGACCATAGTTTGGAGACTTGCTCACTCAATATCCACTCTAAATACTAACTAACCGCGTATACTAACCTATTTCTAATTTACCCAAGTCGTTATTATTATTCTCGAGTCAGAAAACATCAAATAAACACAGATACAAATACTATGACTACAAACATTATATAATATTTGACCAAAACTTGGCCACTTCCACTGCATTCTGTAATGCTTCATAAAGTTCATCTTCTGTGCAGGAGGTCGGGCACAGTCTACTCTGAAGCATATGTTTCACCGGCGGATCTTCTCTACAGTCGCACTGAATGCCATCTTCCTTAATGTAGCCCCACTTTGCAAGATTGATCTTAGATCTGCCCACTCCTGTTCTTAATCTATTCAAGGATTTCCATGTTAACCAATCTTGATCATGACCAGGTGGTAAAGTTTCGGCTAACCTTTTCCAACCCAGGAGAGGAGATTCCTTAGCTTTCTATAATTCTAGCCTGGCTTTTTCACATGTAGTCTTCAATTCTTTGGATGTTCTTAGGAAACTCTTCCTAGACTTCAGCCTCTGAATATGTAGTTCATGCCCATGTAGAGGATGGGTTGCTTTCTTCCTTTCCTTGTTTGCAGCTATTTCTCGTCGAATAGAGGTTGGTGCTATTCCTGCGAGCTGGTAAAGGCACTCTGTTGGAGTTGATCTTAAGCATCCAGTTATAGTTCTACACGTTTTATTGGGAGCTACGTCTACCCGTTTAGCATGAGTTGAGTTATACCAAACCGGGCAGGCGTACTCTGCAGCGGAATAACACAATGCCAATGCAGATGTTCGAATAGTGTCAGGTTGACTACCACATTGTGATCCGGCCAGTTTCCTCAAAAGATTATTCCTGGTGTGAACTTGGTTCAAACAGTGTTTCTTGTAGATAAGAGCTCTGTCCATTGCCACTCCTAGAAAGTTTTGGGTGTAACAGTGTTCTAGTTCCACTCCTGACCATATTACCTTCACCCATGTCGTTATGATCCATAATAATTATTCTAACTTCGTTTAAACAACAATACTGAATTTAGTTTTAATGTTTAACAAGACGTGACCTCAAAATAGCAATCAGCTGGTTAATTCCAAACCTGATCTAGTTCATGAGTTACCTTTCTGTATTTATAACTCAACCAACCTCACTCAGGTTATACAATCTAGTCATTTCAAAACAACACATCCTAAAACATTCACACACACTTACTGGCGTCAACAAACAATTATCATGCCCATCAAACCATCATCGAGCCCTACAAATGATCATCGCGCTGTATATGCCATTAAAAAGAAGATGTGGCACCCCATAGAAATGTCAGCCAACGCGTTACTTACTTACTCCTCGACGCTACAGTCCATGTAGGACCTTAGCCCCTCCAACAGTCGTTTCCCAATCCTGACGATTTTCTGTACGTGTCCTCCATCTTCTTACTCCCATCTTGCGTAAGACGTCCTCCACGTCATCCAACCATTGTTTCCTAGGTCTTCCTTTGCATCTTCTTCCACCTGGGTTTCCTCTATAGGTCTTTTTAACCACCCTGTTACCTGCCATTCTCTCCACATGCCCCAGCCATCCTAGCCTATTACTCTTTATTTCCGAAACTATATCAGGATGACCATGTAGTTCCTCCAATTCTTTGTTTTCCCGTATTCTACATCTTCCAGCCTCATTCACTGCTCCATAAATCTTCCTCAGTATTTTCCTTTCCCATCTTCTCAAAAGCTCCTCTTCTGTCACAGTCATAGTCCATGTTTCCGATCCGTACATTACCACTGGTCTTATAACTGTTCGGAACATTGTCACCTTTGATCCTCCACTGTGGCTGCGTGCTTTGAGGATTTTTATCAGTGCCCAATAAGCTGTATTACCGGCTGAAATTCTTGCTGTTATTTCTTCTCTTGTGCTATTACCTTCAGTAAACAGTACTCCCAAATACTTGAAACATTCACACCGCTCAAAATTTACCCCATTTAGGATTATAAATACATTTATATATTAATCTTTCTCCACAGTATTTCTCCTAGGTAATAATACATATTGAGTTTTGTTGTAGTTCACTCGTAATCCTACTTCTTCTGATTCTTTTTCTAACCGTCCCATCCCTTCTTCAAGATCCTTCAGTCTTCGTGACAGCATACCTACATCATCAGCATACGCTGGATTTAGCCAAAACGTTGGGCGACCATTAAAATGAATAACCTAATATGTCCTTTAAAAACCACCTGCCAGTATCCTGATGGACGGATGGCTGCTTTTTCGTGGCCCCAGCTAGATAAACCACTGAAAGAAATGCCTGACACATGGGATAAATCGGGATCAATAGATATATTTCCTGCAATGACATTATACTACAGAAAAAAGACCAAATTAAACAATGGTAGAATGAGAAACTTGTGCTTCTCGGGGCAAATGTTTTTTTTTTATAATGGTTGGTTGGTTCCTCATTTTAGGGTTTGTGACAACGCAGTCATGTAGCCCCGTGTACTTTGGGTGTGTGTAGAATCTGTCTGATAAACGGTGTTAATTGTGATGGCTGTATTAGTGTCTGTTATCAAGTTTCAATTCAAGTAAGGACTGCAGACATTGATTTTTTCAAGTAGTTCCTACTTTTGCCGCCAAACGCCACCGACAACGACTACTAGTTCAGAACTTGGTTACCAGATGCCACCGCAGTCGTTTCCTGACGACGAACGTCGGAACCTAAGAGCGTTTGTCAAATATTTAACCTATCATTTAGCTTCACACAGATGTAATTAGTGGAAGGTTCTTTAACATGCCATAACTCTATGGCATAGGACCGGTGGCTTTACTTCCCCTCCGAAGGAAGGCATACTGAGGGATTTTTAACGCTCTTAAAAAATCCGACGACTTCAGCCGTGTTTGAACCCTCGATCTTGGGCATAGAAGCTCAGCATGCTACCGACTACAAAAGAAATTAAATGGGCGCCTATCTTTAATTCCATAGCATAATCTCACCATAATTATATCAATCAATATCGCTTGGTTTCTATCAAAACGGTGGACAAACGAAAATCCTCGTTTCCCAAATTTATTAAATAGAACAATACAGAAAGAAAGTCTTCCTAAAAGAAAACTCAAAATGTTAATGAAATAAAATAAATACTCTTCCATAAAAATAATAATGATGTTATCTGTCAAGAAACGGCTAAATGCTGCTCCTCGCATTCCATAAACAGTCACCTAGAGTCCTAGACTTTCATTTTCCACTGGAGTTTATTAGCAAGAATAAATAAAAAGAATCCTCATATGACCTAAATCCTTAAAACCGACGATGTAGATAATCTATTCTAAACACATCATTCATTTTACCCTATACATCTTAACTCCATTCCACGTCACATAAACTACACTTAAGCTCAACACTGAACGTCTCTAGTCCCTTAAATCCAATTTTATATGTATATCTATTTACAACAATATGCTTAATTGAAGCCATTCCAATTCTACAAAAATGTTCCTGCCGCTTCCATAACTCCCACCAAATATTAATGCTTAAAAACTGGTGCCTTTTGTCGCTCTCCCTCCTTTTCATTTCAGTCTTAAATAGTTTATCTGAGACCGTACAATAAGTATATTTCAGGCAGATTGTATAAATCAAGAATAAAATAATAGCTAAAGACAATTAATGTTGTTACCGGACAATTTCCTTATTCGTGCATCCACTCTCCACAAAATCTATAGTTGCCATAACTGCCAAATACGCATAACTTGCTTCATAAATATCTCTTTCCTTCCAATCAATGTGGCATAAATCTTCACATGTTCACGTATCCTTCTTTCATAACTGAACCACTTACCGTTTAAAAACATTATAACCAGTTTTTTCTGTGTTCCACGTATACTCTTTTAAATAATAATCTTTAAAATTACATTTACCTGTTTTACAGCTGGTAGCCCATCTACTTTGCAGGCAATGTTGTCAAGAGTTGCAGCAACGGTGCAGAAATACGGCATGAAAATAAACACCTCAAAGACAAAATGCATGACAGTCTCAAAACTCCCAAAACCTCTTCGATTAAAGATTAATAACTCGGACATACAACAAGTCAAATCCTTCACTTACCTAGGTCAAAAGATTACAGAGGACGGAAGGTGCACCACTGAAGTTAAATGCCGCATTGCTCAGGCAAAACTAGATTTTATGCAAAAGAGAAGATTACTGTGTATCAGTCGGCATAAGCTTTCCCTCCGAATGAGAATGCTACATGCTTTTGTATGGACAGTTACGTTGTATCTCTGTGAAACGTGGACACTAAATAAAAATGAAAAGAGCCGTCTTGAAGCCTTTGAGATGTGGTGCTATCGTAAGATGATAAATGTGACGTGGAGAGACAGGATATCGAACACAAGGGTTCTCGACACCGTGAACCAACGGAGATCAATCCTACGCACAATCCGTAAACGTCGTCTCGCATGGTGGGGTCACACAATGCGCCACTCCAATTTAATGAGAACTGTGGCAGAAGGGTTCATTGAGGGAAAAATCAACGAGGAATACCTAGAAATACCTTCCTTAAACAAATTCTAAACGACACCCAAGCACAGAATTATAATTCAATGAAGGAAGCGGCAAATGACAGGACGATCTGGACATGTTCTTATGGCAACTGACCAGTCTTAGGACTGCAAACCAATGATGATGATGATTCCAAACGTCATCATAAGGGGCAGATGACCTCGTAGTTTCGCCCGTTAAAACAACAATAACTAACGGCAGCATGCCCGTTTGAAATTTAACATGTATTCCTTAAAATCTTGCAACGAACAACGTGCTTAACAATGCGTTTCCACGAAAAACCTAACGCCAGAACTCTTCCAGAAATGGTTAAAGTATCTGCAGTACTTCAAAGAACTTAACCTTTACAACAAAATCACCAGAGGTTTTGTTAATAATAATAATCCTGTACACCTCTCTGATCAGTCTTAAGTATTTATGTTAACTATCAGAAATTCGTTCCTTTTACAATCTTTGCTTTCATAGACTTTACCTTCCAATAAGTAGGCCTACTTGTTTCATGTGGTTTCACAACTAGTAAAGAATTTACATTGTATTTTACAATAACAGAACCTTTGCGTAAAATCTGTCAGTCAATCGTGTAAGAATCTGTTCCAACTGGCAATCAATCGTTGTCCTCTATCAATTCCAGTGTCTATTTTACGTTAGAAGCTTACATTCATATAAGAACAAACAGCTAATCTATATCTCGCATTCTCCCTTATAATCTAACGATCTATTTCCTATAATCCTACAGAATACGGTCGAGTTAAGCATATCTCCAATCCAAAATATTAACGAAACGTTTAATCGCACACAAATCCTAAATTTACGATAAAATCCACTACTTCAAAATATCAAACGCCGAAGAATACATTCCAAAACTAAATTCAAAAGTACTACGAAGAGAAAAGGCACGGCAGATTCTAGCGGATATCCACTCCATGGAAGCACTACAGACAGACACATGGATAGGTCCAAACTTTGAACTCAGACATATACTGATATCGCGCCAGGAGTTGGCAGTCCGGTTTGAACTGCAGTTGTCATCCTGCTCACTGCGTATTGCACATTCCAAAAACATTCAGTTGGTCACTGTTTCCATTAATGTAGCTGATACTGCCACGCTGTTAAAAGTAAACACAAAGGCTTGTAAGATATCGACAGTAGGAAGGAAGGTAACAATACACACGTGAAGTCCGATAACAAATTATCATGCAGGAAGTAGCAGCAACTGACTGCCAGCCGATATATTTAGGTTTGGAATAGCCAGGCCGCGCATGCGTACTGCAAGACCCCCCTTACTCCGACTCAGCGTGTTGAACTGCCATCTCCTGGCGCGATGACATTATATACAAGATTCGCCGCCCATGGCTTTCACTGGAAGATCTGCACGAGCGTGACTGACGGCCACCATACACAGGATGACAACTGCAAATGCCAACTGTGTGGAACGAAATGTACGCAGTACCACTTGAAGAACTGCTCTAAAATGACAATTACACCCGCCAATTACGCCAAAGACCTATAAATTCGTGTAAACGCGTCTTAAGTTCACATTGTGCGTTGTAAATAATAAATAAAAAAATATTCAAAATCGAAGAATAAAAAAAAACATTGAAAAAGGTTTCTCATGGAAATTCCAACACTCTACAACAAAACTACAGTACATAAAAGATCTTCTTCTACCTTGAGATGTCTTCAACAGCAGATGGAAATATATCGGATGTTATACCTGTTCACGTTCAGATGTTTTCTCCCGGTTTTACCTCGTTCCCGCCAGCCATTTGAACTGCGTCTCCGCTGACTCGTTCTGGACTCGAACTGGCCTCGCCCTCTCGTTACCCTAATTCTGGAAACGAACTGGGATCGTGAACTTGGACCTCCCTTTTTCAAACCTCCCTCCATACTGCTATTAGATGTTCTTGAAGTCATCGGTATTCATAATTGCATCGTGTGAGTACCGGTAGTCAAACCATTTTTCGTTGTTGCATTTACTGTAATTTTGAGTAATTTTATGTTACTCCAGTACTCTCTGTTTGTAAGTGATGTTATCTGGTTACTTTAGATCCCTCCATTTTCTTATTGTAATTGTCCCTTCCGCATATTTACTCCTCCTCTCCACCGTCATAATACTATCAGATGTCGTTCCTCTCAATGTGCAAATAAAAGTCAACTTCAAAGGAATTACGAAAATATTGGTTAAATTTCCTTTGTAGTCTCCGTTGAAATGTTTATGATGTTCCGCTACACGGTACATCTCAAATAACTCCCTGATATTGCTCATAAATCCAGTGGTTAAAATTGGGCGACTGTGTTAGAATTGATTCAGCGTCAATTGGTCATTGGCATGGTTACGCTCTCATTGTTTGTGATTAGCTTGGTTGATTGATCTCAACTAAGACCAAGTTATTGTTGTTGTAAGGGTCGGAACAGCGAGGTCATCTGCCCCACCATGACAAAGGTACCGGAAGTGTGAAAATGGCTGATACCGAACATATGGTTAAACTTGACAAGAACTACTTTCATCATCATCTTCATTTCCCCTTTTCCAGTTGACACTGGGTGGGGGCAAATATGGTTCCTCTCCACTTTGCTCTGTCGTTCCACCATTTCTCTTCCGACACAGTGTTCCAATCCAGGTTCCGTTTTCTAATATTATTCTCCACCGAGTCCATCCAACGCATTCTTGGTCTTCCTCGTCCTCTCTTCCCTGTCATCCGTCGTTCCAGGGCTCGTCTTGGTAGCCTTACTTTATTCATCTGTTTGACATGTCCAAACCATCCCAATCTGTTTTGCTCCAGTTAGACATTTAGTTTCTGTACTCCCAGTTATTTCCGTATATCTTCTTTTCTCACTCTGTCCCTCCTCGTTTTCTGGACCATACTTCTCAGTAATCTCATCTCAGCTGCCTCTCATCCCTCATAGTCATTGTCCAAGTTTCCGCTGCATATGGCATTATAGGAACATAATATGCTTTGCACATAACTTCTTTAGCCTTAATTGGTATATCCTTGTTCCATACTAGTCCCCGTACCTGTTGGTAGAAAGCACTCCCGAGTTGTATTCTTCTGCTAATTTCCAAATCTAGTCTTCCATCATCAGTCAGTTCACTTCCCAAGTATTTGAAGTGTTTCACCACTTCCAATTCCTTATCTCCTACTTTGATTACTCCTTTTCATTCTTTCTTATCTGTACTCCTCAACACTGTTTTACTCTTCTCCACATTTATCTTCAATCCCTATTGCTCAATCTTTTCATTTATTACGTCTAACTGTTCTTGTACCTCCATCTCATCCTCGCTACTTTATGGGAAAATATTCTTAAAGGACTGAATTTAACCAAAATACCTGAAGATGATGTAGTAATAGATGTTTACTCCTCCGCTGTCGGAGACACACCCAGCCATCCCAAATATGAACACTGCCTATCTAGGCAAAATTCCAGTTGACGCTAGCATTTTTAGCATCATGTACAGCATTGCCAACCCCACCCATTCGCTACTATATCGCATCCGGCAGACCATTGGTTTTCGCCTAGACCAATAATTGTTAGGAATGCGGCCCTATGGACCCTACGGGCCGCGTTAGCTAATATAAACACCCCTGGTTTTTGTCACAGACAGTGAGATTGGTCACGCATCAATAATCTTTATCCAGGCCAATGGGTTTGCCTTTTATTTATTTTTTCACATAATTACAAAGTTACGTGTGTTGTGTGGTGTATTTTGTAGCCGGCATGTTGACAATGGGTATGACGTCATGTAGGACGTCAATTGTTCTGTGATATATCATGGCAGCCGTCGTTGAATGAGCAAGAAGTAAAATCATTTATTTACGTAATAAGAAACAAATATTTCCGGGCCAGCAGTAATAATTCAATTTGTAATCAATTTCTAATGACTCCCAGAAAGGTATGTAAATCATAAATCCTATTTTTTAAATTCATTCATTCATTCATTCATTCATTTATTTGCAATGGGGGGTGTGTCCCCCGGTGGCAAATTGGATATACATAACAAATAAATAATTATACATAACAATTCAATAACAATTATACAACAATTAAACTGGAGTATTTACACAAATAGTCAGTCTTTTCTTAAACACACCTATATGTTTGGGAAAAGGCTCTATGACTGCGGCAGGTAGAGAGTTCCAATTATCAATGGCACGGTTTACAAAAGAATATTTACCATAATTTGTTCGCTGTGGTCGGCCCTTAACTTTGAAAGGATGATCGCTCCTACCCATGTAAGTGGGCTTTCCCCATCGTTTGCTAAGCTCACCCCATGCTGGTTGATTTGTATACGTGTTGTACATAGCGCAGAGTCTAGATTTCCTCCTCCTAGCCTCCAGTGATTCCCATCCAAGTTTCTTTAACATACGGCTCACACTGCTCCTGGGATTAAAGTCACTGAGCACAAATCTAGCGGCCTTTCTTTGTACCATTTCCAACTCATTGATGAGCCCTACTTGATATGGATCCCAAACCGCCGAGGCATATTCCAGAATAGGTCTTACAAGTGACAAATAGCCTAATTCTTTAGCAGAGGTACTACTTCCTTTTAATACCCTCATTACAAAGTGCAGGGATTTGTAAGCTTTTGAAACTACACATCCTACATGACTACTCCATTTCATATCATTCCTTACGTGAACGCCCAAATATTTGCAAGAATCTTCTTCTACAAGTATTTCCGAGCCAATCTGCCTTGTAAAATTTGAACAGCCAAAAGTAGCTATTGTCAAAGATTAATATCTGCCCCGCCATGGCCAAGGTATCGAAAGTGTGAAAATGGCTGATACCGAACATATTGCCATTTTGTTTACATTATTTGTTGGTGTTAGTTTCATCTGATGTTAACTTCGGATAACCTAACGTTGATCTGTAGCATAATCTTCCAGTGTCGGAGTAGTAGTTTTGCCATGTTGAATTCAGTGGTGGCCGGTGACAATTTACCTGTTAGTGACAGTAATAATAATAATAATAATCAGCAATAAAGCATTTTCAGAACGGGTTCTGTAACTGAATATTGCATACAATCGATGAGTAGGGGGCTACTAGGAGTTCTACTTCAATCTAGAACCCTCCTTGCCCCACTACTAAGCCTCAGCCATGTAATATTTGCGAAAGCTCGTGAACCTAAGGTCGGATGTTGACAAATGAGGTGTCGTTGGACTCTGGCTGACGTTCTCTTTCCTATGGACCAGGTATTATATTTTTCAAACATTCTCAAAATTTTTTGTTTCTGAAAGTAGGCGATTTTTTAAAACTAAACATTGTAAAAAGCGTTGTATGGGCTTAAAAGAATGGTCTCTATGTCCTTTATTTTTAGCCTACTTTCGATTTTTGCAAAAAATGAAAGTAGACTTATGAGATCAACACAGGGCGAAAAAAGTGTGTCTGTCTGTGTGTGTGTATGTGTGTGTGTGAGTCTGTGTGTGTGTGTGTGTATGTGTGTGTGTGAGTCTGTGTGTGTGTGTGTGTGTGTCTGTGTGTGTGTGAGTGTGTGTACTCTGAATGTCTGTCCCCCCCTATCAATTCGAACACGGTGAATGCGAATTGAACGAAATTTGGTACAAAGGTAGCACTAGCAAAGGACACCTCAGTGTCATGTTTTATATCGCCGCCATCTTTACTAAAACTGAATGGCGGCCACTCAAACGTTCAAAACGTAAAATCAAATAACGACTAACCAAATCATCCGATCTCTACCAAATTTGCTAACAACATACCTTCGTATAGGATGCGTCTTGTGACCAAACTACAAGGTCGTCCGCCATACCATTTCAGGATGGCGGCCGTGCGAATTATGCAAACTTTATAATCCATATCATGGGACCCACCAGTTCCGATTATCGAGCCGAGAATCGTTTTAACTGTTCTAAAGGAAGAGGCACGTTCGAAATTAAAAGTTCATTTTGTAATACTATAGTGCAGACGTGATTTTAAAAAGCTGAGCTGATTCAGTAATAAGACAAGATGGCAGCGGATATCTTGTGCCTGACTTATATTTCACTAATTTGAGTATTGCATGCAATATAGCGTACTGGTACAAATTAAATAAACTTTGTATGAAATGCTTTATATATAAATAATATACTCCAGTGATGAAATCGTTTAGTATAAATCATTATTTGCTAACAAGTTCTATCTAAGTCATTTCATATAGAACGATGTTCGTTGACACAATTAGCTCAGTGGTAGAGCGTTAGCCTATCGCTCAATTGCCTATGGTTCAAACCCGATCAGAGCTAGGTTTTTTGCTTGAAATGTTATATGTTTATTGTTTTGTAATGACTCAGATGTTTTAAAATTAAGCGTTATATTGTGCATATTATGGTGTAAAATATATATTTAATTAAAACATAATTCGCCAGCAGATTTACTCGAGACATCTAGCTGCCAAAAAGGTAACTGCCCGCCGGCATATTTTTTTTCAGCCCGAGCCTAGCCACAGTATGTAATTCCGAGCCTCTTATTGGCTGTTATGTCATGCAATTCTCCTGGTTCCGAATAGTGACGGTAGGTAGTAGCAGGCGTCACATCCGATCAAACATGGAGGAAGGTTATCGAGTGAGATGTGGATAATATTCGATGTTGAATTGCATTATTAGCGTGAAACAGGCATGAAACGTGCTTTAGATCAAGTTTAAAACAACCCACGCAGCAAATGAATGCGTTCCAATCAACATTTAAAGTCCAAGTGAAAACATTCGACATTTGACCACATTATATTAAGACCTATGATAATATACTTTCGTTACGAGCGGAAATGTGCACGAGTGGTAACGTGCGAGCTTGGTAAATCTGTGTCTCGGGTTCAAGACTGCTCGAGGGCAGAAATTTTTATTTCTTTCGAATTATCTTATTATATCCTCCCTCCTTTTTACTGCATGTTTTATGCCTTGCTTTATTGAAATTATCTGTATGGGTGATTAAAATAATAAACATTGTTAGACGTAGCATTGTTACCATCTCGCCTAACCAATGTGGATTCATGAAAGGTCGCGGAACAACTGATGCTATCCATGCAATGCGGCTTCTGATTGAAAAGTATATGGAGAAAAGAAGGACAATTCACATGGCTTTTCTGGATCTGGAGAAAGCAATCGACCGGGTTCCCCATCAGCTTATATGGTATTCTCTTCGATCTCATGGCGTACCAGAAGCTTATGTGCGTTGGGTCCAACTCCTCTACAATAATACAACTAGCTCTGTACGCAGTGCTGCTGGACTCACCAAACAGTTCGATATTCGAGTTGGGGTTCACCAGGGATCTGCACTATCTCCACTCTTGTTTATCCTATGCATGGATACAGTGACTGCCGATTTGCAGAGGCAACCACCATGGACATTACTGTACGCCGATGATGTCATGCTTGCAAGCGAGACCCGTAATGATCTAGAGCACTTGGTCAACCTCTGGAATGCGAGGCTCTGTGAATTTGGACTACGGCTCAACCTCACTAAGACTGAGTATCTTGAATGTGGTTCCCAGACAGATGGGACCATCATAGTGGATGGCACCCCACTACCAAAAGCTTCACATCTCCGATACCTTGGCTCCGTTGTGAGACCTGATGGTGATACAGTCTCGGATGCCCGTGCAAGAGTGAATGCTGCATGGATGAAGTGGCGCCAGGTCACAGGCGTTCTCTGTGACCGCAAGATCCCTCTGCGCCTCAAAACTAAGATCTATCAATCAGTCGTCCGCCCTGTTGCTTTGTATGGAGCTGAATGCTGGCCTAATACAAAGAAACATGAACAAGCTTTGCACTCAATGGAGATGCGGATGCTAAGATGGTCCTTGGGAATTACACGGCTGGATCATATTAAGAACGAAGACGTCCGCAATACTCTTGGAATTGCCCCTATTCCAGCCAAAATGAGGGAGACTCGGTTGCGTTGGTATGGACATGTAGCCCGAGCAAATACAGAGTCCATTGTAAGCAAGTCACTTGCTCTCGAGCCTGATGGACAAAGACCTCCAGGACGACCAAAAAGGCGTTGGATGGATACCCTACACGACGATATGCGCATCGTAGGTCTTCGTCCTACAGATGCAGCAAACCGCAACAAATGGAGAGCGAGGTGCAGAGTAGCGGACCCCAAAAAATAAATGGGAACAACGCCAGGAAGAAGAAGAAGAAGACGGAAGGGTCGAGAACTGTACGGGTAGACCAAGGCTAGAATATGTCAAACAGATTGCCTCGGATGTAGGGTGTGGTAGCTATGTAGAGATGAAAAGATTAACTCAGGACAGGGAGATATGGACAGCTGCATCAAATTTGTCAAAAGACTGAAGACTCAAACACACAATCTCGCGATCGTTAAACATGGAACCTCCAATTTAGTTAGAAACCAAAACTCAGAACGTGATTATTCCCTTCGTAAATCTCACGTGAATTGACCGGGAATCGAACCCTGTCCACCTTGGGGAGAGGCAAGCAGAAGTTGACGCTGATGTTGCTCTTGTTAATTTGATCAAATTGGACATGGTGGTCATTGAGCCCTCCTACTTGTAAATAAATAAATAAATAAATAAATACATTTCTCTGATAACCTGTGTTATTGTGGTGTCTGTAGTATGGTGAGTATTTGATATTCAGGTGAGGATTCGCAAGGAGGCGGTCGTGGCATTGTTATGAACAATTTCGGCATTTGTCTGGAGTAGAAGTGGAAATCTATGGAAAATCACTTCCAAGATCGCTGAGGTGGGAATCGAACCAACCTCTACTCAGTTTTGGCTCACGAGGCTGAATGTACCTCGTTGCAGTCCTCACACCAGAATTGAAATTTATCGGCAGAGCTGGGAATCGAACCCGGTCCACCTTGGTGAGACAAGCAGCTTGACCACTGTAGAAGTCGACGCTGATGTTGCTCTTGTTCATTTGAGCAAATTGGACATGGTGGTCATTGAGCCCACCTACTTGTAAATAAATAAATAAATAAATAAATAAATACATCGGCAGAGCTGGGAATCGAACCCGGACCTCTGGGGAGACAGCTAAGACGCTAGCCGCGTTGAACAGTAAGCAGAGGATTATAAATTGAAGTGAGAACATGGAAGAATTCCGCCTAACAATGTTTATTATTTCAATCACCCATACAGATAATTTCAATAAAGCAAGGCATAAAACATGCTGTAAAAAGGAGGGAGGATATAATAAAATAATTCAAAAGAAGTAAAAATTTCTGCTCTCGGGCAGTCTTGAACCCGTGACAAAAAGTTTCCAAGCTCGCACGTTACCACTCGTGCACATTTCCGCTCTTAAAGGAAGTATATTATCATAGGTCTTAATACATGTGGATAAATGTCGAATGATTTCACCTGTACCTTAAATGTTGATTGGAACGCATTCATTTGCTGCGTGGGTTGTTTTAAACTTGATCTAAAGCACGTTTCATGCCTGTTTCACGCTAATAATGCAATTCAACATCGAATATTATCCACATCTTAATCGATAACTTTCCTCCATGTTTGATCGGATGTGACCCCTGCTACTACCTACCGTCTCTATTCGGAACCAGGAGAATGGCATGACATAACAGCCAATAAGAGGCTCAGAATTACATACTGTGGCTAGGCTCGGGCTGAAAAAAAAAATGCTGCCCGCCGACCTACTTATTAACTTCTAGATTTTATTGAAAAGTTTCTTCTTCTGGTCGCTAGAATGCACTCGCTCTGTTAGGATTATATTGTTCGATATTTCACCACTAGATGTCACGACTAGTCTACGTGGGGTTCCATTGATTACTATACCATTGGCATTCTATGCGCATCGAATTTGAAGAATGACAAGATGATACTACGATACATTTTTACTTTTTATTTTAAAGGGTTTGTAACAGCCTATTTTGCGTTACTTGAAAATGTTATTTGAAGTAAAGAACAAAACGATTTCACATAGTAACTGAATTCAAGCCGTTGGTGTTAGTTCAGGTTATTAATTACTACTTTTATTTCAGGCAAATAGCAATCGAAAATATCCACATAGTTTGTATACACACGTCTCTGTAGGGTCATGGAAAGATTTGTTAATTCAATTAGGGTTGTGAAAGCCATGCACAACCAGACGTGTAAAGACATGTCTCAACTCAAAGTCGGATGTTGCCCACGGCAGGTCGTATATGTAATAATAATAATAATAATAATAATGTTATTGGTTTTACATCCCTTTTAACTACTGCTGCTTTTAGAGACACCGGGGTGCCGGAATTTTGGCCCGAAGGGGATCTTTAACGTGCCAGTAAATGTACTGACACGGCTCCCTCGCATTTGTGCACCCTCAAATGCCAGCTGACTGCGCCAGGATACGAACCTGCAACCTAGGGCCCAGCAAGCGAGAACGTTACCGCTGAGCCACGCAGCCAGTCCGGTCGATTATGTCTCCAGATCCATAACATTCTTGATATACTTCTTATCTTTCTTTCTTCAATGATGGTAGCAGTTTTTATCTAGGTTGTGGCGTTTGGTAGAGGTAAATCGTTTCTAAGGTCTTCAAAAAAGAATAGTTCTATTATACTCTTTGATAATAACAACGAGTTATAACTATACTCATACATTTAGGAGAAAGTAGGCTATATGTTCTTTACTGAACATCTTGTTTAAATATATATTTTTTTTTTACATTTTTTGAAAAAAGAGTAATTCTGAAATTCCTATATTTTGGAAACTAGGAATTCTACAAAAAAAATTGTTTGACATACATGAAAGGTCCCTACGCCCTCTACCCCCAAAATAAATTTCAAGTCTCTAGGATAAAAACCTGTCAGTAGTGTGGTAGTGGGAAATCTGTCTCACTTAGCAAGTTGTGCGACCTTGGAATGGAAGGAGTCACGCTAGGAGGGCATGCTTGGGTTCGTTTTTTTCGTCTCGTTGCGCTCTTTACGGGAATGTAGGTGTCGAAAAGGTGAAATGCTGGAAACACAGTTTTTTTTGGAGGGGGGGGGGGGTAAAAACGTGATTTTAGACTTTTTGTTATATCTCTCGAACCAATCATTCTATAGGCGTGTACGAGGGGTCCAAGGACTCGGGGTGACGTCCTCTTTACTATGGATCACTCGTTATATTTTTAAAAATAATTTGGAAACTCGATTTTGGGGTAAACAAGTGTTTTTTGTGATTTTTGCTGATAACTCACGAACCAATAAGCCTAGAGACTTGTACGAGGTGCCATATTTTTCGTCGCGTTGTCCTCTTGTCGAAGATTTTCATGTTGAGCAGGAATGAAAAACCATTTTGAGGTAAACCAGTGATTTTAGACTGTTTGCTCTATCTCGCAAACCAATAACGCTAGAGATGTGTACGAGGTGTCCAAGGACTCGGGCTAAGGCCCGCGTTTTGAAACTATTTTTGAAATTTTGACAAAGGGCCTAACGACACTTTTGTTGAAAAAATAATAATTTTTCTTTACCTGTTTAAAATGTTCATGAAGCGTGGTGGTTGACAGAGACGATACTGCTGGCTGTGTGTGTTTCAACAAACCTGTCGCTGACCACAGTGGCTGTGCTCAATAGAACAATCGATATTTCGACGGGTCGGTTTATGACAGAGCGAGGGTTCGTTTTTTCTGATATTTTAACCTCGAAGGGGATCTTTAACGTGTAAACAGTGATGAGAACTTGGTTCTACGTTGGTTGAAGTGAGTGCAGAAAACAAACTTGCAGAGGAGCAGACTAGCAGGAGGCGAATGTCATTTGCGCTTATTGGAATGCGCTGATCTAACTTGACAACAGGTGCAATGGAAAATGACAAAGACGCAGAGGACACTTGAAGGTTAAATAATCTGACAATCGTGGTGGCAGGGAAGAGCGAAATGCATGTGAACACGTGTGAGATGGCATGTACGCTAACAAGTTACATTCTGTTTGCTTCGTACGTGACAAAATGCAAGTTCATGTGAAATTTGACCTGGCACAGGTGTTCACCTGGGACGTTAGCTGTCCACGTGCAAGATAACTGTTAACAAGTCACATCCTGTTTTGATTCTTACGTGACAAAATGTAATTTGACGTGTAATATGATCCAACACACGTGTTCACCTTGGACGTTAGCTGTCCACGTGCCCGATAACAGAATGTTCAAAGCGTGGGAATCGCTGAATCAGTAAAAAGTATGATGCAATTTGTGGGAATGATGTCACAACCAATAAATAGGCAAGAGCTGCGAACAGCAGTGGTAGGGGGTGAAGGGGGAGAGGGGGAGGGGGTAAGAGAGAACACAAGTGGAAAGAGAAAGAAATATGTGGAGCTGAGGACTGTACACACAGAGCTATAGGTGGTGTACAACATGTGTGAATAAATAAAAAGTGCACAGGTTCACACGACATGTAATTTATTGATCCAAGATTTAAACGTAGAGTTAAATCCTAACCATTTGACATATAGTTTATTTCCTTTTTGTTTCAACACTTTTTCCACAAGATAATGCTTAGGAAATGCTGTTTTCTGAAGTTCATGGAGATAAAATCTACCTTTTATGGGTTGATGGTTGAGATCCTCGAGTAAATAGGTGACTGGACTGTCCAGGTTGACTTGACGAATTCGAAATAGTTCAGTCCCTCACTGAGGCGTGTAGCCCTTATTGAAGGCAGACTTAAATTTGCTCACACGAACAAAATCCCCAATTTTCAGTCGGTGACGTTTAGGGTCTGCTGTTTTTATGGGGTTAAACAGTTTATCCAGTCGCTGAATATTTTTGGTCACGAGGCGTGGCTTTGTCCCAATGGTTCTATGTTTGGTGTCATTCTAACGTGACACTAGCTCAGGTAACATGTCCAACCTGCGCTAACTGCACTGAGCGGTAAACGCTTTCCACATATGGGTTTCCAATGTTCGGTTAAACCGCTCGACCACGCTGGCTTTGAGATTGCTGTACGTGGTGTAATGGTGAATATCCTTAGATTTGAGAAAACTGGAGAAATCCTTGATGAAAGAATCATTCCTCTGGTCGGTTTGTAGTAACTGAGGTTGGCGTTTGGAGTGTTGTATAATATGTTGAAAGGCCTTGGTAACTAGTGGACCAGACTTGCGACGCACAGGTTCAACAAAGGCCATTTTGGAATAGACATTAATGACGGTCATCATATAGCGTACACCGTCGTTAACGCCAGCATAGGGTATCATTTCAACCAAGTCAGCCTGCCAAAGTTCATCCACACCTCGTGAAATCACCTTGAGTCGTGGATAGTGACGCCTAGCTGGGCGATGCAACTCGTGAGCAATACCCATTTTAATGGGTAAGGGCTTAAACAATAATTTTGGCATTTCGAAGATCTTGTTCAATTTCTTGAATTTCCCAATCGTGACCGGTATAGCCAGCTTGACGTGAAGCATGCAACAACTGTAGCCGCTGGACGAGCTTATTGGGATTGTGCCGGTAGGTGACATCCACAAGGGGTTTTAATGTTTTAAATGTCACTCCCGATGCGGATGCTTTACGACGAGTACGTTGACTGGTGGGAAATATTTTTGCAATGATGGTTTTATATTTTTGAGATATATTGGCATTCACTTGTTGAGCGGGATCATACTGTCTTTTGTGGGCATGGGTGTCCAGTAAAATGGATTTATATTTGCCAAGGTCCTCTGACGTATAATTATGGGAAGAGGGAGTCCGAGAGAAGAGCAGCTTTAACAGTCCTGGCGTTAATTTATAGTTAATGTTTTTAATGACAGCTTTAGTACGAGCAAATTTAATGGATGAATTGCCAATTTTAAAACTATCATTCTCATAGCGAACACCATACGTGGTATCTGTGTTTCCAATAAATAGATCAATGAGATAGGTTTCTAGTGTTGATCCATAATATTTTATTAAAATGGTTTTCAGTTGAGCTATATGTTAAGGGGTGGCCAAGAGTTGTGAAAACGGAGACGATCTGGAAGGGCAAGGTGTTTCGACCATGACCAAGGATTTCTTTTCTCTAAAAAAATCTGCAAGGGGTGCGACCTTTTTTTGAGGCGTAAACACTTGTTCCTCCTCATCCTCAACCTCGCTAACACTAGTCAAATCTTCCTGTTCCTGTTCCTCTTCCTCAGGGTCCTCAAGCAGCGTCTGAGTGGCCTGGGAAACGGTGGGTAGCGTTTCAGATGGCTTGAAAGAGGGTTTCAACATGGCTTTTAGCGGAGGTGCTAAATGTTGTTGAATAAACAAAGCATGATCTGCACGTGATCGTTTCAATTGACGAAACTTTAGGCGAATAGTATTTTTTGCTCTAATAATATGCTTTTTCAATTGACTCTCTGCTAACGCCATGGTGTCTTGACAAATGACTTGACAGGGAATGAGACAGGGCCTTAAATAGCAATAAAATGATCAAACCCTAAGCGATACCGTCTTTGGTTGAGTTCACTTTGTTTGTCAATCACTAACAAGGCATGACGTTGAGTGTTCCAGCACTTGGCACACATTTGAGTAAACATTTGAAAGGTCATATCCGGATTCACATGTTCATTATAAAAGTGACGACTGTTCCTCTCGTCCTGGCGAAATAAAACAATGACATTGGCATTGTCACGAATCAACTGTTTGGACATTTTAGAATACGTTTGTCCAAGATAGAAGAAATCGATATGTTTGTGTCGACCCATGCTGAAATAGCTTTGAATGATGTCTTGACGTTCAGTGGATACGTCATCAAAAATCATGAGTGAATCGGGCTTTACCTCATTCGGTGAAATCACATTTTCTTGCATGGAAAAAGTGAAATAACCCATATACTCTTTTTGTAATCCAGACATGACTTGATCGAGAAACACGTAGAGGGTTTGGTAGAGAGATTTTGCAAAAATATAAATATTTTGAAAACGCAGACCATTGGGCGCTGTGATGAGCGTTAGCAAAAGATTGTTCTTTCCACAGACGGAAGGCCCCACAATAATGCAGCGAATGGAAGATGAAAACAGTGAACCATGGCGTTGTTCACGTGATGTAGGACAGATATGGGAAACCATGTCCCCCACGGGGAATGACTCTTGCTGCTTAATAATCTTCATTTCAACTAAGGCTTAGACTGGCTAGAAGGCTGTCTATATACAGGACACCGAGCCTTGTCATAGAAACAGTAGACTCATACTACAGGTTGACGATGGATGTCTTTGGACGTGCGTTGATGGCCAAAGTTAGGTCTGTCCCCATACATGATCCTAAACAAGAAACAGATCCTGCTAATAAACACTATGTGGATGGGTCAGTAGTGCCACGCACAAAACAGGGAGATTATGACTTTAAGGGAAAGCGGTTAACCCATGTAAAACATCCTCAAGTGTCTGCAGATGTTACTACAAAAAAGTATGTGGATAACAAAGTGTATGAATTTTATGACAAAGTGCCTCAGCTTACGGTGAATGGCTATAGCGCTAATCACCATCGTATTATTCACGTGGAAGACCCGCAAGACGCAGACGATGTCTGTACCAAGCGTTACGTGACCTATGAAATGAAAAGGCTTTACAAATTGATCCCATCTGTATTTTTAGTGTATCTGACAAATGAAAAACCTTTGAGTGACAGAAACCATATACCGCTAGCTCGTGACCAGCACTTGACCTATGTGCTTGCTTCGGGTTTAAACCACTATAGATTGCATTATGATGGAACCATTCACATGAAATACGCCATACCTGATGAGAACCATTTACAAATACAGATAAATGGTCGTAGGATGCTGGTCCATAACCATGAAATGGTCAATGCAGGAGAGGAATAATACTTTCATCTCATGTTGACATGGGATGAAAAGCAAGCGGGAAAGACCATAAACGATTTCCCACTTTATGTGGAATAGGAATATACAGCCATGAAATAACCTGACGTTAGTTGTGACTTAAACTTTCTTGTGAAAGGTTGTTGGTCATTATCATCATGGTGAAACAAAGTTATGTGGTGAGAAAGACTAAAAAAAGGACTGTGTCCTTGTCAAAGCCTGGGCTTAAGACATTCGTGGACAAGCCCTTGCGAAAGAAAAAAAGAAAAAATAATGTATTGACCATATGGAAAGCTCTTCGAGCAGCACAGAGACGTGTTATTCCAAAACGTCAGCGACAGGATTCAAACCAAGGGCGAGTGATTCCCGTTCCCAAACGAGTGGGATTTTTACGTGCTTTATTTGCCGGTCTGGCTGCTCTGGGTCCACTTTTGGGCGGTGCCAGTGCGGTGGCGAAAACCATTAAAGCCGCGCAGCAGGGCAAGCAACAACTCAAAGAAAGTCAGCGACATAATGAAACGATGGAAGCGATTGCAATGGGGGCTAGGAATGTCAATTTAAAGCCAGCCTTTTATCAACAAGGATTTGGGATTTCACGATTTCGATATATTAAAAAAACTCAACCATAGCAAGACATGCCCTGACGCATCAACAAGTGGAAAGCTATGCTAAACAACTAAAGCTTTCTCATTTTCGAGGTGTGTTTATGCGAAACCAATTACCCCCACGACCCTGGAAACAGGAATGCGCTGTTGTCAATTTGGATGATCACCGAAGACCAGGAACGCATTATGTAGCTTATGTCAAAGAGGGTTCCACCGTATGGTACTTTAACAGTTTTGGGAATTTACCTCCGCCCATGGAACTAGTGACCTATTTTGGAAACAGGATCAAGATATATTATAATGTGAAACGTGAGCAAACGTTTAACAGCCAACAGTGTGGACGTTTGTGTTTATTTTCTTTTTATATAAGACACAGCATAAGCAACAAGAAGTTCCGTTAAGAACTATACAGCCTACTTTTCATGCCAATGATTATTCTACAGAATATGAACCTATCTAGAATAATGACGAAATTAAGTTGGTAATATCGAAATATCTAATTAGTTCAAATAATACCTGGTATAATGTAGCCTAATAGAGCACTACAGTTGGCAGCCCTGGTGACTGAATATATTCTTAGTTCCATCTCTTAAGGTACAGAATACAAAATTTGGTTGAAGTCCAATGGACGTTACTTGCAGTTAGACACTGGATCTATCAGCACGCGTAAAAGCATGTTGCCAACAATACCATGCGTGTGCTGGTCAGAAATAATCTGAAATATTATGATATCTTGTTGTGCCAATTTTGGATGAAATACATTTGTTAGTATAGAAGTTACATGTATTTTAAAATTGGACATATCAGCAGGCATAGAATCATGTTGTCAGCACTGCCTTGTATTAATTACTCCAAATTAATCTAGAATGTCAGGTGCTATACGTGTGCAAAGTATAGAGCTGTTGGCTTGCATACTTTCTGATATATTGATATTAGGGTAAAAAATATAGACAGCATTTATTAACAGTTGGCAGCCCTGATTGCACTGAAGAATACTTATAGTCATATCTGATATGTTACACATAGCACATGCGAAATTTGGATGAAATCCTACTGATAGTATAGAAGTTACATGTATTTAAAAATTGGCCCTATCAGCAGGCTTAGAATCATGTTGGTAGAACTGACGTATATAAGTTACTCCAAAATTAATCAAACATGTCAGGTACTATACGTGTGCATAGTTTAAAGCTGTCGGCTTGCACACATTCTGATATATTGGTATTTGGATAAAAAAATAGAGAGAGCAATTATTAACAGTTGGCAGCCCTGGTGGCTCTTACGAATACGCTCAGTCATATCTGTTTATGTACAGATATTAAAATCCAGTTGATAGTGTAGAAGTTATATGCATTTAAACATTGGATCTATCAGAAGGCTTAAAATTATTTTGGCAACACTGTCATGGTTGGCCTCCTGGAAATTAAACTGAAAAAGTATTAGCTACATGTGTGCCAATTTTGGAATAGCTCCTATGCATACCTTGCAGGATATCCAACATGGAGCTCAAATTTCTAGTGCGTTTTTTCAGCAGTTGGTAGCACTGACATCATTTTCAAATATGGACGTGAGCTATTCCGGTGCACATCTTTACTCATACTAAATTTGGTTTTGATTGCTGCAGCCGTTTAGGAGTTGATAGGGGGGGGGGGGGGGGACACACACACAGCCAGACAGACAGACAGAAGGACAGACAGACAGACAGACACACATTTGCCCGATCTCATAAGACTACTTTTTCCTCATTTTTGCAAAATGTGAAAAGTAGACTAACAACAGTATGTCGGCAGAAAGTAAAACGTTTACACTGCATGGACGTGGACCCGAAGTCAGCCTAGACTTTTACCCACCTATCGAATTGAGTGAAAAACCCTATGGTTTAGGACTTGTTTCTCTTGAAACGTACAATCGAATATACAACATACGTGAAAATGTGAACAACAAGTTTTACTATGATGATTCTGTGCTCACCCTGAACTCTGGTGGATACACGATCGATGACATTTATGAACACATATATGTGGTGTTGATCAATGAATATGGTTTAAAGTCATTTCTCGATGGAACGCGGAAGTTTGAACTTGTAGGAAATACCAACTCTCATCGCTGCAGTATTTTCTCTACATTCAACATTGACTTTAAAACACGCCCCGATTCCATTGGTCCAATACTAGGATTTAAACCACGTGGGTTGGAGCCCAACAAAAAACATAAATCGGATCATGAAGTGAAATTCATTGAGTGCCATCACGTGTCGGTGACGTGTAATATTATTAGCCAAGTGTACACCAATTAAGATCCATCGCATTCGCTTTGACTTTATTGTGATATCGCCCAATGGGTATATTATTCGAGAAATCCCTCCAGTGGTGCTTTTTCATTCTGTGGCTGTCGATTGTATTAGTAATATAACATTAAGACTGATCAATAGAGATCAACAACTCATTGATCTAGATTCTACCACACCAGTGACTTACAAGTTGGTGCTAAAGCCACTATGAAGTTTGTGTATAAAGCAACAACACCGTCTAGGAATGGTATTAGTTGTTTGCCAAGTGAATACACGTTAACATCTCAAGACAAGCAGATTTTACAGCATTTGGTTTACCGCGTCAACCCCCATGATGAATTCTATCCTAGAGGTAGCGAACCGCATCGAGGAGCAAAAAGGGGTGGTAAGAATTGATCTCCATTTCTATCAAGCTCAAACACCTGGACTCAATAACAATGATGAAATTCAATTTGTTATCAACAACCAAGATATTTACACCCTACCGCATGAAAGTGTCATTCAGATTGAAGGTCGACTCACCAAAGCCGATGGCTCTACACCCACCTCATCCAAGTTGGCCAACCATGGTTTGGCCTTTCTGTTTTCTGAAGTACGTTACGTGATTAACGATATCGTGGTGGATAGCACACGAAATGTGGGTATATCCAGTGTCATGAAACTATATCCCTCTTATAGTGAGGAAGAAGGTAAAACACTTTGCATGGCAGGTTGGTGCCCTGACTCGACCAATGACTGGATGGTACTCACCGATGGGACCTTTACTGGATATTTACCTCTTAAACTGATTTTAGGCTTTGCCGAAGACCACAAACGCATTGTGGTCAACGCAAGGCAAGTGCTTTGTTTGGTGAGAGACAGGAGTGATAATAATGCACTCAAAGGAGCTGACAATGCCGCCATAGATTCAAAAATTCAACTACAACGCTTGCTGTGGAAAGTGCCCCATGTAACCCTTGACGATAGCAAAAAACTGGACATACTCAAAATGGTAAAGAGAGATATGCCTCTACCCATGGTATTTAGAAGCTGGGCACTCCATGAGTACCCGCTATTGCCCACCACCAACACACACTGTTGGTCTGTAAAAACAGCTCGCTATACAGAGAGACCACTCTATCTGATCGTGGGTTTTCAAACGAATCGCAAATATCAACAAACCAAAGATACCACGCAATTTGATCACCTGCAATTGAGAAATGCACGTATTTTTCTCAATGGAGCTGTGTTTCCATATGAAGGACTGGATTTGGATTTTTCAAAAAATAAGTTTGGCCCCCTGTACGACTTGTTTTCTAAATTTCGATGGTCGTATTATCAAAAAGAGAACGACCCCATGCTGCTACCCCAAGCGTTTAAGGCAAGGGCTCCACTGATTGTCTTTGACTGTTCATACCTGGAAGAGTCTCTCAAGCCATCCAATATTGACATTCGACTAGATTTTGAAACGCATGACAATGTACTGAACCCATATGTTATTGGTCCAAGGGTCGAATCCATAGTTTATTGGCAAAAGAAGAGAGGAAAAAATATAGTCTTTAGAATGAATTAGAAAGATTTTACGGAGAGGACTGTTATAACGTGGCGCAATAAGAAGGGACCACGAGTCACGCGGAAATGATATCATGCATGACGCATTGATAAGGAGCCGATCGTGACTATTAATAGAACGATAAAAACTTTCCACTGCGTGTAAGAGAGAGGAGGTTTCGGAAATTGACCTTACGCAGCAATAAAATGACAACCTCGCAATTGCGCAAGAATAGAAGTAATTAAAATTAAGCCATTTGCGAGCATTTAATTGATAAAAGAAACACATCAGGGTTGATCATTTTGGAAGAGAGATTTTTGTGTGGGGAAAACGTTTATAATATTTGCACAGGAAAGAAGTGCAAACGCAGCATTACGTAATGAGAAATTCCCCGAGACCAGAGTTGGAAGGGATAGAAAAATAAACCGCAACACCCACGTATCTGAAGAGAAAAAGTATTTAATATCTTGGAATTGTGCGATCAATTTTCATGATCAAAGAAATCAGTTTACGTTAGAACAAGAGCTTTCCAGAGATATATTTTTCAAAATTATACGACAATTACTTCAAAAGTTAGTGCTGGAGAAGACGCGGATCTTGTCTTTTTGCAGCCGATTTGTATAAAAACCCTGGCAGAGCCAGAAGATGCATTCAGTCTACCATAGGTGCCTGAGGGCACGGTGCTGTTTTGCAAATGCAGTTATTGTCAGCCTGTCAGCCTGTCACTATCATCGTTAATGCAGTCTTCAGACAGCCCGAGGGGGCGTCGCTGTATCATAACTATCCAGTTCCGTGAGCGCCGACACGCTGCACGATGAAGAATTGACTGAAAGATTAGTTACAAGTAAACTCCTAGTACAGGAGAGTTGCATTAGAGTTTATTCAGTTATAAAGGACGCCCGAGAGCGTAATACTGCGTAGCAAAGTATAACAAGTATATTTTAGTGAGCGCGTAGACGCTGCACTCAGAAACAATATTATCGTTACAGTTCACCAGTATAGTCAAAGTCAGGCTGTGAACTCGAAGAAATAATAAGGAGTAGGGACTCGGATAATAGTTCAGTTAAAGACATAAAGCATCATAAAGTTTCGAAGTACCAAAGGAAGTGAAATAAACAGTTCTATCAACGTTAAGGAACCCGATCAGGGTCGAACGAAATAAATAACGCCTAGTGTTCCGGAAAGGTAGGGACTAGAGCGCAGAACAATAAGAATTAGGAATTGTAATTCAAGGCTTTGTCTAAGGAGACAAACGAACAGTAAAAGCGATAAGCTACGAACTGAAGAAATAGCAGTTAATGCTAGGAAGTTACTAGGTCACCGATAAACTATTCGAGAGGCCGTAACCAGGACAGACTTTATTTAGACGAACTAGCTAGCGTCTAGTAAGAAACGACATCGTGCAAGTAAAGTATAGAAGCCGATAGTCAAAACCCGGATTTGAAGATCAGCCGTTCCAGTGAGGTGTAGATCGATCGAGAGTTTCCATCATCTCGTCAGATTAGGGAGCCGACGTTCTAAAAGTGTCACCCTTGGAAAAGGGGTAGAAAGAAATCACGTGTGTAAGGCGAAAAATTAACGCCCAAGTGATCAAAAGATATGTAATGTAAATATAGTGAAAATATTTGAGTGTAATAATTTTAGTGAATTTATATTGTATTAAGGTAAACGAATACAAAATGGTATTCATTATGTTACAAGTGATTAAGGTAAATAATTTATGTGTTGATAAAGAAGTGTCATTGAGTGCAAGTGTATCTATGGAAATGGCTTAAAAAGCAGTGAGTGGGCAAACATGTTTCATCGTTGGAGGATTCGGTCGCTGACCGTTCAGTCATGTGAGTAACTATTTCATTATGATATGTGTTTGGGAAGATTTGCGTATAATCCACATAAAGAAAGAAAGAATGGGGATGTTGAATAACAGATAAAGGAATAATAGCGCTATCTGAACGATAAATTTGAGATAAAAATAATAAATATATGAAATATAAATGAATCCCATGGGGACTGTATTCAGTAAAATATCAGTGTAAGTGATAAATGATATAAATATGAAAAAGCAATCGTAATGGTAATAATAATGATGATTACATAAATGAATGAATAAGTACGATGAATTTTATATTGAAAGTAGTAGCTTCCGAGCTCCTTTAGAGGAATTAATACATGTTATGAATACATGTTCTTATGGTAAAAATGATTATTGTCAAGGGAGACGAATAATATAAAATTGAGATGTAGATCAAACGTTGATTTTGAATTCATTAGTTCTCTGAAGGCAACTTGGCTAATTAATGTATAAGCGCCATGTAGCGCATTGAAGTAATTTGTCACGCTAGGAATGCGTTGAAATGCTCGGTAAAACTAATTATGAGGGGCAGTTGGTCGTGGTAATTGAACTATGGTAAGTCCTCCAAAGTAGTGATTTAGTAGGCCGCGTGTGTGTTGTATGGTAAAAAGGGTGCTAATTATGTTGTATTATGAGCGCTGGTATAAGGTGAGCCCTGCCCTAAGTCGCGAATGTTATAAGTCCTCTAGTGTGGGATATTGCTCCCGAGGCATTTGAAAGGATCGAACTCAGAATCGTCCATGTATAAGCCCCTAAATATTTGTTGTATTATTGAATTATTCTTACCCGCCAATGAGGACACTTCAAAATTACTATATTCCGAAGCCAAGAGAATAGGTTTGTTGAGCCTAAATATGTTGTTTTAAAGTATCTGTATGAAAGCCTTGTCATTCAGGGAACTGCATTTAAGAACAGCTCTATGAAAGCTGAGGGTAGCCCGTCTCTTGAGAAGTGAGACGGTGAAGTCTCTGTCTCCCTGCAATAAATCACGCTAAGTAGTCAAGGCCAGACCCTTACCATTGATGTATCACGGTAGGTCTTGGAACGGTCTGTTTGAGTTATAGTACACAGAAGTGTTAAGAGTTTGTTTTAACGACCCGGTCTCCAAACCGAGGTTCCTTTAGATGAATGATTATCGCTTGCAGAGTTCAGATCGTTGCTTTCTTATGATATAATGGTCTTTTAAGACAAATAATGATAAATCCTTAATTTTATGATTATATGATTCAGTGATTCACGAGTTTTAGTGAAGACAATTAGATTCCGGGAGTGATCTTAATTTTTGACTTGTTCAAGTAGTCATCTGTAGCTCGGGAGTACGCAAATTTTTCCCAATCACAGTAGTGAGTTGTTGACCTGAGAGAGAGGGATGGTAACATATGAGCGTTGTGAAAGCCCAAAATTTAGTGATTGATTAACAATATTTTGTTAAATTTGACATTTTTGATTAGAAGAGATACTCATGTAATAGGAAGTGATGTGTATTAAACGGATATCACAGTGTATATAAACATTATCGAGCCATTTGGAGCTCTTGATTTTAATGAATTTAAAAGGACACTATATGGAAGTGAAACTTAGTAGAAGTTTGTTGGTTTGTGGAAAACGATTTATTATGATTTTATGTTTGTTTAAAATGAATTCCTTGTTCAACTTTGAACAAGTATGATGTGAAGGGTCAGTATTTTATTTGTTAAATGTTTTGTAGCGCCATATATTTGGATAATTAAATATTTTCATAGTAGGAGTTGATTTTTGTTTATTTTTGGAAGTATATCCTCTATTTAATCCAAAGTGTGTAAGTCACAGAGTGGGAGAACATACCATGAATCCCGATGCTCCCGATTGAGCATTGCTGGCAAACTGTGATTTGCATATTTCATTGCTGAATGGGTACAGTACCAGCCAATATGACGGCCTACTGTTTGATTATTCATCACAAACATGTCAACTATTATCCACTGTCCAACCAAGTGACGAGTGAATAAATAACAGGTCAACCCACGTCAAACCGCTCAGTCATGTCTTGCTTTAAAGCCTCAAGAGAAGTCACATCCATGAATTTAAACTCTGAAGAACAACCTTTCAAGACTTTTGCAACGTGGCCGGTGCCTTTCATAAACCCTCAAGCCTTGGCGGCCGCTGGCTTCTACTATTTAAAAACAAGAGATGAAGTGAAATGTGCCTTTTGTCCCATCATCATAGACCAATGGCAAGAGAGTGATGAACCCATGCAGGAACATCAGCGCTGGCCACCCGCCTGCCCCTATCTGTGTAGAATGGAAGTGGGAAATATACCCTGTCATTCAAGCTATCCCTCTCTCGTGCCTCTGGGTGATGAAAAAAAATGAGTTACGATACGTGTGGACCGTATGGTGTCCATGGTGCTTCGGTAAGCAACTCACCATCAAAAACGCCTAGTTTAGAGACATTGGGACATCATCGGTGTTATGGACGTTATAAACACAAGAGACTATATTGTTGTATCAGTTGGTATCGTCCCTATCCCAAAATGACAAAAGCCTGTAAGACGTGTTATGATAATAAAATTATGTAATTCTTAAATTCTTATTTTTGCATGTCCCCCTGTCCTACCCTAACCTCATTTTTTTTTTGAAACTAGCTTGGCAGATAAGTCCATGTCATGATCACACCTTAGTGGTCGATCGTCAGTCAGTCGTCAGTTGAACTTGGTCCAGGCAAGCGTCATCATGTTGCGCACACCCATTGTGGATTGCCAAGGGTTTAAAATTGGTGACAACAAATGTATATTTAAACAAGTGGCCATTATCGATTGTACCACGTTTTGGATATCGCAAGCTACGCATTTGCTATTTAAACCGCCCCATGCTTTTGATTTGTTGTGTGAAAAAGACCGGAAACAAACCCAGTGGATTGAAAATCATAGGCAACTAGACTGGAATCAAGGAACCATTTCCTATAAATATTTGAACGTGGTCATGAAAGCACACTTGTGCTCGGCCAATGTGGTATTAGTGAAAGGTAATGAAAAACGTCAATGGTTGCAACCATTTTTGGCGTCTTACTGTAAATGTGTCGACCTCATGGAGTTGGGCTGCCCCTCCCTGCAAACGCTCGTAGTTACTTGTTCCTGTGGCAATATTACCCATACAGCCCTAGCCCATGTGTGGCATCTCTTTCATTGGTTAACCACCCATGCCTGTTGGGAGTTGTTGAACAAAATTATAACTCAAGATTTACCTGCGAATGACGCCAGTGAGATTTCTACAAGCGACGTGTAAACATCTACAGCACGTGATACCATGGAGAAAGGCAATGCTACGGACAAAGCCATCGGCAAGTTCTTTGTGTGCAAAAAGAAACTAGACAATTTTACCAAAGAGGAACTCTTGGCGCTCCCCAAGTCGTTCATTTATTATGTAGCCGCCAACGCGGTGAAAGAAATCTGGCAACATGTACCAAAATCATGGACTCAAGACCCTGTGTTGAGTGAATTGCAACCCTGTACGGATTACGATCATCATAAGCAAGTGGTCATGGCAAAAAATACCCTCTGTGCGTCAGTGCGCGACTTGTCAGCTAGTGAAACTGTATCACGGGCATAAAAGTCCGTGTAAAGACTTTGTTGAATCATTCCACGGGTGTCATGGCGAGAAAAAGCAACAACAACAACAAACACAAACATCGTCCACAGAGGAGGAGAAAGACCAAACCTTCTTACCAACGATGGAAACGGATATGCCAGACCTGTACTGGCAATGTCGTCATTGAAAAAGTCATTCAATATTTACCTTTCGAAATCCATCTTCCAGGTTATCGTTTTTGTGGCCCTGGAACTCATCTTGAAAAACGTTTGCAACGTGGTGATGTACCCATTAATCTTTTGGATCAAGCATGCAAAGAACATGACCTTTCTTATCGCCATAGTCATCCTGGATTAAGACATGTGGCAGATAAATCGTTATTGAAAAAAGCTAAACACCGTTTCACATCCTGTAATGCCTCAGTGCTTGAAAGGATGGCAGCCCTGATTGTCATGAGTGCTATGAAAGGAAAGTTCATGATGCATGGACATAAACATTGAGGAATTGAGGAGTGAGGAATTGGAATTTGTTTGTATTCTATTTTCTTTTGTCAATTCACTATGACTATGAAATAAAAACAAAGGTTTACCAGAGCACGATGTGTTCTTATTATTTTTAAAAATCATGATGTTGATGGCTGATTTCTCATTTTCACATTTTACACATTGCCATTTTTCCAATTTGCAATTTACAGTTTTTGAAAAAGTTCGTTTCAAGTTTTGCGTTTTTGATGATACGGATTTTTCCATTTTTGTTGATGACACTTTTTAAACAATGTCCGTTTGAAGTTTTTAAATTTTCATATTTCACACATGGCCATTTCCAGTTCTTAAAAATGTCCGTTTTAAGTTTTGTGTTTTTGGTGATATGGAGTCATGGATTTTCCATTTTGCTGTTTTCACATTTTTCCATTTTTGGTGAATGTCGAAAGTTGAGATTTGACAATGATGTTGATGAAAGTGCTTGACCATGATGATGATGCAATGTGTTTATGGGACTGTGGAAACGTCGAGGTCTACGACTACTGCAGATAAGACTGTTTTTTACTAAAATAATGTCTATTGACTGCCACATTTCAAAGAAAATAAAACTATTGAAAACAAAATGTGTATATAAGTGAAAATTCCCCCCTACCTCACCGTGTTTGCTCTGGTCATACATACACACCAGCTTTCTCCCTCTACTCATACATTCACACCTGTCATTGGGAACAATCACAACCAGTTTATTTATTCCCAAAAGCACATTCTAGACATGCACACTCATCCCAAAAGAACTTTTCATTATAAATTTAATATTTTACCATTACAAAAAATAATTAAAGTTACTAAAAAAATACTATTACTCATTAAATATTTACAAAAAAAACTACAACTTGTACAGCTTTAAAAGAATCAAACTATTTACCAGTAAAAATTTAAAAAAATAGGTTGCATAGAACTTTTTAAAGAGCAAAAGGTCCAAGTGGGTTGCCACTATTTTACAAAATCTACTATTTACAATGACAAAAACCAATATTTACAAAATACTAAATCTACAAGTTACATAAAGCTATGTCCCTAAACGATTAAACAGTGAAATCACACCTCCCCCTCCTTGCGATCATAACCCCAGGGTAGGCTAGTGAGCAGATCATAAGCCCACACACGTTTGTTATCCATGGAGGCGAGGGTGCGTTTTCTCTCTTCCACAAGATACAAATGATGGTTGCTGGATTGTATCCTGCACTGTGTATGAGACATAGCATTGCCAGTGCGTAAAACAGCCAGGTAATCGTCTACACGTAGCGATTTTACCACTGCCCTACCTACACCTTTTGCTCTTTTGGCTTCCTTACAGTCTAGTGTGCGATAAGCATACATTTTCGAAGCCAAACCTATGAATTCCGTCATAATGGAATCACCGCATTCATCTTTTAAAACACCCATTTCCTTCTTGTTTTTTATGGGCAGCTGAAACATGTTGTCAGCACTATACTAAGAGGTGTCAAACCAGTCACTATGCTGCCTCATGACGTCATAGGGGTTGCAGTGGCGAATGTGGTAAAGGAATGAGTCCGTATCCATATACAAAAGAGAGACGTCCTCAAAATGGCGTTTGGCAAACTCACAGTGGAATCGATACATGACCGATTTGGAAAAGTCTAAAATGACTTGGCCCATGTAAATGGGCTTATCCATGGTCACGCTGGTCTTACTTAATTCAATAGTTGCCAAATCCTCATCGATAATGTTGATCGATTTGAAATTCGGCTTGGCAATGTACCGCCGGGCACCCCAACGCCCCTCCCAGACATTGACCAATTTAATGTCACGGTATTTGCGGACATTCTCCATGGACTTGCCATAGATGCAGTTGTTCATTAATTTAAAAAAACTGCTGTGTTGCCATTTGTCGGTGCTCTGTGTTGAGTTGTATGTATGGCTTGAGCCATGGTTTTTGGGCAAAAGAAATACCCCTGTGGATTTTCTTCAACACCAGGCCTTGGGCGAGGCATTGCACCAACATTTGGATATGTAGCACATACCGATTTTTGTTGTAAAGTGTGCCCATGAGTTTTTCAATTTTCACTTTAATGTCAGGGGGAACCATTTGCTCAAGGCAGAATGGGAAATCGCAATGTTCATCATACAAGGATGAGGGATATTCAATATCCCCTTCTAGCACATATCCACCGCCTGTTTCTTGGCTAGCCATGTCGACATCAAATTCTGACACATGTTTGTCTGTCAGCCATGCAAACTTTCCATAGGGCAAAGGCAGACTCATGGCGTAACCATACAAATTATTCACGTCATAGTACATTAAGTACGATTCTAGTTTGTCTGGTGAATAATCAGGCATGTAGACATTGTTCGCTTCGACATGGCGCTGGTTAAGCGACACAAAGCCGCCACGAATGCCCTTTTCAAAAAATAGAACCATGTCTACGTCAGTGAGTAAATCCAATTCCACTTGAGTGTATTTTAAAGCGGCAGGACTCGTATAATAGTGAGCCGGGTCAAGACCATAAATGTGCTGACACAACTCACGAAATTTTTCAATCACATCAGTGAGTAGCAATACATCCAGTTTTAGGTAATGCATAGCATATTCACTTAGCGTGTTCATACCAAACACTCGCCAAACTTGACATGCATGTGCATAGTCTTCATCGGAAACGGTACTGCGTGTTAGTTTCGAGTAAAATTTCTCTTGTGGTGGGAGTTTTCTTTGCATTAACACGTCCCAGCTGTTGCAGAAATCATACGGGAATATACCTTTCCGAATGCACAATTGAAATTGCTCAGGATCATTAAAATGCATTCTAGTATTTTAATTCCTCCTCATTCAAGCCATTCACAAGACTGTCTAGCGAGGATGCCATAAACTTAAAGGAATCCAAAAATCGAATTCTAAAGTCGCTCAACTTCCAAGTCAGGGCTGTAAAATGCTCATGGTTTTGGGGAATAATGGTAAACGAGCCCTTGTTGACATGACCCAATTCACGAATCAAAAACTGAATGTCATAATTTGCCAGATTGTGGAAAAAGGCACTGATGAAACGAGGAGCTGGAAAGTTCAAATTGCATTTACTATGCACAGCTCCTCGAAACTCCCCCGTAAATTGCGAGTGATCACGAACGGTGTCTTCAGCACTGATCAGTGACTTTTCGCAAATATGGCATGTCGTGGCATGCTCATACCGCTGCTGCTGTTCTTCAGTTAGGCTCATGGGTACTGGGTGGTCCGTAATTCCTGTACATCATGAGCCAACTTGACAAGTTCATCCAAGAACTATCTGGCACAATCTGGCCCCTCACGGTATTTGTAAACGGGTTGTGTGGGGTTATAGGCACACACCACATTAAATCCTATGGCAAAGGGCTCATGTTTTTGAATGGGTGTGGTTGAGCTGATGGTGGGATCTGGTTCACATCCCAGCATGGGTGTGGTGAGAGCTTCAAAATCTGCATACACCACATAGGGGACAGTGTCACGCTTGTGAATGTCCTTAAACTTTAACACAGCCTTGTCCCCTTGTGGCAATATCAATCTCACCGCTTCCTGAGGAGCACAATCTACCCTATGACGTTCTAAAAGCGTAGGGGTTGTAAAATATATCAAGCAGCGGTCACAAATATATTTCTTGGGATGATGTTTGGACATTTGACTGCTTAGCATATAGTCAGGTTTTTAATGAGGCAATAGTGATTCACCTCTCCTACAGATAAATATAAAAGTTGAATGTGATATCGTTTCGGTTCTTTTGTAGCATAAAGTGAACCCACAATCTCATCACCATTAAGGCCATACACCATGAACGAAAAGTCATGGTTTTCTTGTTCAAACCTATGGATCTCGGTTAAGTCCATAGGGAACGATACTCGAGTTAAATATAAAGTTTGTTTTAATTCATCAAACTTGGCCCTGTACATTCCTGGCCAACAACCATTATGTTGTACTGGCTGCATATATCCATCCACACACCACAGGAAGCAATCATTGTCATGATACTTTATATTCACCACAGCCTTCTTCGATGCTATTGCTGGTGGTGTTTTAATATAGCTAGACCCAGCATTCAACGGATTGAAATGACAAATGTTGATTTGTAGGTAATGAATTTTGTTTAACGCTAAACCACTGGGTCCTTGTTGCAGTTTATCAAATTTTGATAGCAATGCATTGACCACGTGGGTTTCATACCACTGTTATAAATTATGGGCAATGAATAGATCTTGCATTTTACTGCAAATATATAATGTCTCTTTATGTTCCACGTCCTTTTTTATATACAAACTCGCACACCAGTTCTGTATTCACCTTTAAAGCCGTATGCAACCTTTGCGCTGTACAAATTTCATTTTTTTTTTATTTCAAAACAAGATCCTAAAAATTATTTTGGGACTAAACTTTCTCTAACATTGACCACGCGACCAGAGCAGACACGCGATTTGAAACAACTGTTTAAGGGTTCCCAAGTTAACGTATCCGCAGCAGTAAAAGACATTATATTGAAAGAACACTCTCACCTGAGTTTTCAGCTGTAGACTGCTTGCCAATGGTTCCACTCTAAAGCCAATTGGTTTTCAGCTGTTGTGGCTAAAGCAGTGGTGTTTTTTTCTCTAAATATCTAAAAAGAAATAAAATAAACCGCCATAAGTATATCAATTCCATATAGTTAATGCATTTCATAAACAAAACAAAATCAAACACGTTATATATATAAAAACAAATCTCACCTTGACTTGTAATGCTTTGCTTTATTCCCGTCTCGTGGGCTAGTCTGGTAACGGTTTCGTTTTCTAGCTGTCTGTCTTTCACTCTTTTTCTATCTCTTTCCCACAGACACACAACAGGTAGGCTATACATGTTATCTGCAAACAAATAAATAAACATTTATTTTATAACTTTAACAATCAATAAATAATTGCTTGTAAATATATATAAATCAATAAATATATAAATGAATAAATAAATACCTACCTCACAACAAGGTTAAGCATTTTCCACCAACACCAAAACAGTTAAACAAGGCCAGCTGTTTCACGCAACGCAGTGTGTTCAAAGGTAGTCACCTAAGTGAGAGTGGAAATGATAACGACATGTCTTTATATATGTTACGTTGCATGAATAATCATTTTTTCCCACGCTTGAACATTCTTTTATCGTGCACGTAGACAGCTAACGTCCAAGGTGAACACCTTTGCCGGATCAAATTTCACATGAACTTGCATTTTGCCACGTACGAAGCAAAACAGGATGTAACTTGTTTAGCGTGCATGTCATCTCACACGTGTTCACATGCATTTCGCTCTTCCCTGCCACCACGATTGTCAGATTATTTCACCTTCAAGCGTCGTCTGCGTCTTTGTCATTTTCCATTGCACCTGTTGTCAAGTCAGATCAGCGCATTCCAATAAGCTCAAATGACATTCACCTCCTGCTCGTCTGCTCCTCTGCAAGTTTGTTTTCTGTACTCGCTTCGACCAACATAGAACCAAGTTCTCATCATCGTTAACACGTTAAAGATCCCTTTCGGGGGTAAAATATCAGAAAAAGCGCACCCTCTCTCTGTCATAAACCGACCCGCCGAAATATCGATTGTTCTATTGAGCACAGCCACTGTGGTCAGCGACAGGTTCGTTGAAACACACCCACCCAGCAGTATCGTCTCTCTCGACAACCACGCTTCATGAACATTTTACACAGGTAAAGAATTTTTTTTTTTCAACAAAAGTGTCGTTAGGCCCTTTGTCAAAATTTCAATAGTTTCAAACAAGGGGCGTTAGCCCGAGTCCTAGGACACCTCGTACACGTCTCTAGCGTTATTGGTTTGCGAGATATAGCAAAAAGTCTAAAATCACGGTTTTACCTAAAAATGGTTTTTCATTCCTGCTCAACACGAACATCCTCGGCAAGAGGACAACGCGACGGAGAACATGACACCTCGTACTCGTCTCTAGGCTTATTGGTTCGTGAGTTATCAGCAAAAATCACAAAAAACACTTGTTTACCCCAAAATCGAGTTTCCAAATTTAAAAAAAAAATATAACGAGTGGTCCATAGAAAATAGGACGTCACCCCGAGTCCTTGGACCCCTCGTACACGCCTCTGGCATAATTGGTTCGCGAGATATAACAATAAGTCTAAAATCACGTTTTTACCCCAAAAAGACATGTTTCCAGATTTTTACCTTTTCGACACCTACATTCCCGTAAAGAGCGCAACGAGACGAAAAAAACTAATCCAAGCTCGCCCTCCTAGCATCACTCCTTCTATTCCAAGGTCGCAGGGGCTCACAACTTCCTAAGTGAAGCAGCTCTCTCATTCTAGCACTACTGTCAGGTTTTTATCCTAGAGACTTGAAATTTATTTTTGGTGTAGAGGGCGCAGGGACCTTCCATTTATGTTAAACAATTTTTTTTGTAGAATTCCTAGTTTCCAAAATATAGGAATTTCAAAATTCGAGTGTTTTCAAAAAATGTAAACAAATAAAAAAGTTATATTATAAAAATAAAGGACATAGAGACTTCGTTTGAGCCATGGTACAACGTTCTACCATGTTTGGTTTTCAAACTATCGCCTATTTTCGAAAACCTAAATTTTCAAAAAAATCAGAAATATAACGAGTGGTCCATAGCAAATCCCCAGTCAGCCCGAGTCCAACGACATGTCGCATGCCCATGGTTTGACAAAATATACATAAAAGGCCAGCGTAGCCGAGCAGCTCGTGTCACTATTTAGAACGCCCACTACCCCCCTACTACGATGCAGAAATGTTTACCAGAAGAAATCCATATCCATCAATGCGAAATTAAGGCACTATAACTCGGAAATCTGGCGCGTGGTCCTCTAACCAGCTGAAACCCTAACCATCAAAGGGGAAAAACTGATACAGAAACTAGAGGTCAAAGAAAGAATTACCTTGATGATGATCTTAGGCCCAAGGATCATAAATGGAGAAAAGTATCACAGGCCCAACGATGGTCTATAGCTAAAGCAAGAACCTCTAATGGACACAATCATCAAGAGACGGCTCCAATTCTACGGACACCTTGAGAGAATGACCAGTGTAATCCTGCAAGAAAACAACATCACTGTGGTACCAGCAAGTAAAACATGATCTGAAAACCTTTAACATCTCTGAATCCGTTATACAATTAGTATAAAATTATGAACACTGTGTGGTCATTAGTGGGACATGTTTCGAGGCCTAATTAATAGTTTTGGTCCCTTCATCAGCCGATATGACAGAGAACGATATAAGATTATTTTGTGTAACACTTAAAATTCCCTTAAATTGAATCTTGTATGGTGCACCATAAAGAGAGACTGAAACATGTTACGCCTAATGTGAGTGAGGTCAAAAGTCTTATGAACTAGGCCTATAAAGACTTTCAATAGACGCCTCACTGTGGTCATTAGATGCAATTGAAAAACACAAATGTACCGGTTCAGTACGACAGCAACAGTTCAGAACACCATGAAAACATGTTGGAATCAGCAGTAATTATGGAAAACTTAATTCCTCATACTTTACCAGCAATGTAGAAATATAAAAGGGAATAAAACCAACGAAGTCACTGCGCTGAAATTATATCTTGCCAAACATAAAGCTTATGAAGTGCATAACTTCAACACTTGCAATCTAATCCGTCTGGTTTGAGCAACGATTAATGAAAATGAAAATCCACAGCCTGCTTCCAGTCTCCGACCGGGTCAGGAATGGAATGAATGAAGCCCCCATCTAGCGGCGAGGATATGAACTGTGCCGGCTGCCGAAGCCTGACGCACTCCTCTGGGGCAATGATTAAATGAATGACAGATGAAATGAAATGATAGTGGAGAGTGTTGCTGGAATGAAATTTTGACAGGGAAACCCGGAGTACCCGATGAAAAACCTGTCTGCCTCCGTTTTGTCCAGCACAGATCTCACATGGAGTGACCGGTATTTGAACCACGGAAGCAGCGGTGAGAGGCCGGCGTGCTGCCGCCTAAGCCACGGAGGCTGCAGCAACGATTAATAACATAACTTATTAAATTGGCGAATTGCGAGAGGTTAAATTGTATGCTATGCCGGCATGCTGGTTCCAACATGTTTTCATGGTGTTCTGAACTGTTGCTGTTGTACTGAACCGGTACATTTGTGTTACGAAACATCTCTATAAATATGACTAGCACATAATTGGCTATAACATAATTATCATAACATGTGCCACTGCTACCAATTGTTTCATTGTTGCCACAACACTCTCTCTCAGTGGCACAAAGTACGCAAGTACGTAAAAATTAATTTTTTTCGTTTCATCGATGAAAATGTGTTGGTGTGCGGTGACTTTATGTCTACTCTATGGTAGAAACTAGTAATTACTTGGTATCACTAAGATACGCCTCGATCAATACGCGCTTGGATGTAATTCTCATGTCTATTGAACAAAAGTCCCACGCGTCGTACAGCGACTACAAGTGGCAACTCAATCTATCACTACGTCTGCTGGTATTTGTGAGCTACTGAAAATTGAAATCCTTGGATAAGAATTAAATGAGCAAAGCTCCCATCTGCTGCATTTTCCTAGTCCCTGTCTTTTGTAATCAGGCCTGCCACGTATTTCAACACTCAGAACGTGGATTTGTAAATAATGTTGCCAACCCTTGAAATACAAAGAGAGAAATGAATGGCGGCACTTAAAATCACGGGGGTCTTATTTAGTCCATACTGTAGATGAGGACTGCCCAACCTACGGCCCGCGAGACTGTTTTCTCCAGCCCGCCAATCCGCGCCCGCATCGTGTCGCCAAACTTTCAAGCAACTAAAGCCAACTGGACAAAGAAGTGCACGTGCATCCCTACCCAAAGCAGTTCCAGTCTTCGCACTAAACTAAATTATCATGGAGTTTATTTCATAATTTGATTAAGAATTGTGTCAAAGTAACATAAATAGCCTACTCACTCTTTGTCATTCATGCTGTGTGTGTGTTGAATATCATAGCACTTCTATTTTAAAGGGATTTATTACAAATATGTAAATTTATTTGTAGTGTTTTTTTATCTACTACAAATAAATATTGAAAACTGCAACAATACTCAGAAAACTAAGCTCAGACAGCCACAAATCGTACCATATTGCTCCTATATTTTTTTTAAAAATGCCACCCCCTGGAGTGTTATTGGCCCTCAAGGTCTCCCAACTACACACATCAAAAAAAGTTTTGCATCACCTCGGTTCCAAGAGTTCCGGAACCTTTAAATACAAAGGGAATAGAGATCAACACAAACAACATTTCAGCTCGTTTTATTGCTCATGAGACCCACACATTGCATGTTGTACCATCATACAGCTAGACTTTCAGCATTTGTGGTCCAGATTGCAGTACTCACCACTACCTCTAATACCCAGTAGCACGTCCTCTTGCATTGATGCATGCCTGTATTCGCCGTGGCATACTATCCACAAGTTCATCAAGACACTGTTGGTCCAAATTGTCCCACTCCTCAACGACAATTCGGCGTAAATCTCTCAGAGTGGTTGGTGGGTCAAGACGTCCATAAACAGCCCTTTTCAACATATCCCAGGCATGTTCGATAGGGTTCATGTTTGGCGAACATGCTGGCCACTGTAGTCGAGCGATGTCGTTATCTTGAAGGAACGAATTCACAAGATGTGCACGATGAGGTCGAGAATTGTCGTCCATGAAGACAAATGTCTCTCCAATATTCTGCCGATATGGGTGCACTATGGGTCGGAGGATGTCATTCAGGTATCGTAAAGCCGTTTCGGAGCCTTCCATGACCACCAGTGGCGTACGTCGGCCCCACATAATGCCACCCCAAAACATCAGGGAACCACCACCTTGCTGCACTCGCTGGACAGTGTGTCTAAGACGTTCAGCCTGACCAGGGTGCCTCCAAACACGTCTCCGACGATTGTCTGGTTGAAGGCATATGCGACACTCATCGGTGAAGAGAACGTGATGCCAATTCTGTGGGGTCCATTCAGCATGTTGTTGGGCCCATCTGTACCGCGCTGCATGGTGTCGGGGTTGCAAAGCTGGACCTCGCCATGGACGTCGGGAGTGAAGTTGCGCATCATGCAGCCTATTGCGCACAGTTTGAGTTGAAACACGACGTCCTGTGGCTGAACGAAACGCATTATTCAACATGGTGGCATTGCTGTCAGGGTTCCTCCGAGCTGCAATCCGTAAGTAGCGGTCATCCACTACAGTAGTAGCCCTTGGGCGGCCTGAGCGAGGCCTGTCATCGACAGTTCCTGTATCTCTGTACCTCCTCCATGTCCGAACAACATCGCTTTGGTTCACTCTGAGACGCCTGGAAACTTCCCTTGTTGAGAGCCATTCTTGACACAAAGTAACAATGCGGACGCGATCGAACTGCGGTATTGACCTTCTAGGCATGGTAGAACTACAGACAACATGAGCAGCGTACCTTCGTCCTGGTGGAATGACTGGAACTGATCGGCTGTCGTACCCCCTCCGTCTAATAGGCCCTGCTCATGCATGGTTGTTTACATCTTTGAGCAGTTTTAGTGACATCTATGAACAGTCAAAGGGACTGTATCTTTGATACAATATACACAGTCAACGTCTATATGCCGGAGATCTGGGAACCGAGGTGATGCAAAACTTTTTTTGATGTGTGTATTTACAATGTGGCCCTTAGTTAAAACAGGTTGGGCACCTTTGCTGTAGACTATGCTTATGCTACCGACTAAATTCTACACACGAGTACAGACGTGTGCAAATTATTAGACTCAAATAAATAATGTAAATCAGTTACAATTTTTTTATTCAAACTCATTTATGTTATTTGTGTTACCCTACATAGTAATGTTTTCTCGCCTGGGAACTTACAATTTTTTCCATAAGGAATTGCATCTGGAAATTTTCAAAATTAGAGATTCTGAGGGACACCTGAGCTGGGTTCGTATTTTATTTGTTTCGTTGACTTTAGAATGTATCCTCTAAATCAGCGTTTCCCAAACTGTGGTACGAGTACCACTGGTGGTACGCTCGTACTGCTGCAGTGGTACGCGGTGATGGTACGAAAGATATAACAAGTAGTTCTGTGAAGAACTATACAGCCTATTTTCATATATCCTACTTGTGTTAATTGCCACTATCAACATACAAAATTTCAGTTTGATTGCTGTAATAGATTCGTAGATATTGAGAACCAACTAAATATTTCGGATGGTCGCCATGTTGTATTATATATATATATATATATATATATATATATATATATGTAGGTCCTTATGTTATTTACTGTTACATGAAGATTATTGTGTACGTGTAGCATTCAAACTTCAATCGCATGATTAGGACACAAGGAGTAACAAGGAGATTTAAAAATTTCGCACAGCAGTCATCTTGTGGTTATGGAAACAATTGAAATAAATTAGATGCCAGTGGATTAACATTCGTATAAGGATTTACTGTACCAAGTTTCACTGCACTCGGATGGTTAAATTGCGAGAAACGTCCATGTGAATATTTATGCTTCGCGTCGCCGCCATGTTGGATTTTTGATTACCAGATTATTTAATGTCCTATAGGTGAACTTAAGTTCATAGCCCCAATGAACATTAAAAAATTCAGTTTGATTGCTATAAAATATTCATAGATATTCGGAGCCGTCTAAATATTTCAGATGGTCGCCATGTTGGATTGTTAAATGTATAGGCCATAGAGTCATGTACCATTAAAGGAAAATTATTGCGTAGGTTCATTATTCAAACTTTCACTTTGATCGCATGATTACGACACAAGAAATAAAAACTTAATTTTAAAATTCGCACAGCCGCCATTTTGAGGTTATGTAAACAATTGAACTAAATTGGATACCAGTGCATTACAATGTGTATAAACATTTCCTGTACCAGATTGCATTGCGTTTGGAACATTAAATCACAGAAAGGTCTATTAAAAATTTTAATTAGCTTGGCCGCCAGGTTCGTTTTGTAGTTAACCGGTCTTTGAAAGTCTTATAGGTGAACTTCCAGTAGTGGATTTTATCTACGTACAAAATTTCAGGGTGATACCGCTAATAGTTTCAGAGATATAGAATGCCGGTGAAATATTTCGCACATCCGCCATCTTGTAGTTATGTAAACAATTGAACGAAGTTAGATGTCGGTGCATTACAATGTGTATAAACATATACTGTACCAAGTTTCATTGCGTTTGGTTGGTTAAATTGCGAGAAACGTCTATTTAAAAGTCGCCAATTCGCCTGGCCGCCATGTTGGTTTTCCAGTTACCAGTTTTTCAAAAGTTACATAGGTGAACTTCTAGTAGTTTCCTTTATCACAGTTAAAAATTCCAGGGTGATATCGGGAATAGTTTCGGAGATATTGAATGCTGGTGAAATTCTTCTCACAGCCGCCATGTTGGATTGGTGAGGCATAACAAAATTTGAAGGGCACGGTCGGGGTCGCCCGGAATAGTGGCATGAACTTACCGAGTTTCATTGAAATCGCTCCAGACGTTTAGAATTTATTAGGGGGACACCCACACACACCTCACACACACACACACACACACACACACACACACATACACACACGCACACACACACGGACAAAAGGTGATCTCATAAGCCTATTTTTTCAAAATTGAAAATAGGCTAAAAAATACTAGATACGATATGAAAAATATAAAATATAAAATTTAGAAATATTAAAACATTGATATGTTGCTGGAGGACTTTAAGGCCAAAGATAAGAAGCAGTTTTATGAATTGAATTGTGATTCAGAAGTAAGGCACACTTTTTCAAAAATGGCTCTTGTGAATTTTTGGGTTGAGAGGCGTGAAGACTATGCAGACATAGCTGACATAGCAGTTAGATTTTTACTTCCTTTCACTACTTAGTACTTGTGTGAGACTGCATTTTCTTCACTTGTTTATCTCAATAATAAATACCGGAATAGACTCCTTACAGTGGAAAACTATCTTCGATTGAGACACAGCAATCTTAAACCAGACATTCCCAAGTTGGCTTCTAATCTTCACGCTCACCCTTCACATTGAAGTTGTTGGTTGCACTTTGGTTTTATGTTAAATTATTAAGAGTTTTTTATTAATATTATTTGTAAAGTGTCATCTCTGAATGTTTGAATTGAATACTTATTGTAATAAATAATAAAACAACTGGACACACAGTTTATTATTTGAACTTTAACTCCAACAGTCTAACTCTAACAAACGCAATCCATATTTTGGTCTGCTACTTAGTGGTGGTGGGTTATAGTTACTATATCTCCCAACATTAGGTGGTACGTTGGAGATTCTCATCTCAAGTGGTACACAAACAAGAAAGTTTGGGAAACACTGCTCTAAATCATATGATTTCAATCCATTGCCCACGAATCTTTGAATAGTTCAAGAGTGGACAATCAGTAACAAAGGACTTCTAATCTCTCTGGTCTAAATGCACACGAAAACTAGAATAAAGTAAACAAAACAAAACGTGTGGCATTGTGCCCTAACAAGGCTCCTCTTTTAGTGGGAACTGTAAAAAATTAGTTTATTGACTGATTCTTTAAAACAAATGTTATTTAGACTATTGATTAAACATTTGAAATAATTGCTGCACCTTGTAAAACATATCTACTGTGCTAAGTCACAAAATGTACAAAGTAAATGTTGGAAAATTGCCATCGAGTCTAATAATTTGCACACCGCTTGTAAATTTGAAGCTTTTGAAGTACTTCACTGTGCTCAGAGCTCCAGGATGTTATCATTATTAGCGTCTCAACAGCGTTGATTTTACATGGCAGCGTCCAATAGAGGTTACAGTTTAGCCCAAAAAATATAAGAAAGACTTTTTCAAAAAGTAATCTTCTCATTTCATATTGTAAACTGTTGATCTCGTCGTATTCGAAGCCATTGTATACTATTTTCAGTCGGTCAACACGATTGTACTCAATTGTGAAAAAAATACTGAAAAAATGTATATGAGATTTTAAAAAATACACTTGGATGACCAGTTTCGATCGTCAAGCGATCATCATCAGATCCTTTACACAGGCTATTAAATCTATGTCAACAAGTATGGGTTATGACTAAGGGCCTTATTTTTTGGTGAAATAAAGCTGTTGATTTCGCTGTTAAAACTAACACTATTCCGGTGGGTATTTCGCGAAATACATTGTCATAATGATCGATGATTCTTTTGAAATCTTCCTTATAGTATTGGGTAAATCTAACAAATTATTTGGTAAGGGGTTTTAAAGAGTACCCTTTTAATTAATTATTTTTATTAAATCAACCAAATATACAAAATGTTGTCAGTCACGAACTCGCACAGCTGTATCTACGACAACAGCGCCAATTGATGTAATCGATGGCAGATATTGATTTTCATCGATAGCCTTAGAGATCGCGGAACTGAATACTCATACTTCCGGGTTTGTAGGCTGTTGTGTAGAGAATATGCAGCACTATCAATCAAATGAGAAGGAAGCCACGACGGTCAATTCCTCTGAAGTATTTAAACGTTTATTGGAGAGTTTTACGATGAAGCACGCCGGCCTCTCACCGCTGGGTCCGTAGTTCAAATCCCGGTCACTCCATGTGAGATCTGTGCTGGAAAAAACGGAGGCAGACAGGTTTTTCTCCGAGTACTCCGGTTTTCGCTGTCAAAATTTCATTTCAGCAACACTCTCCACTATCATTTCATTTCATGTGTCATTCATTTAATCATTGCCCCAGAGGAGGCCTGGGCAGCAGGCACTGTTCATATCCTCGCCGCTAGATGGGGGCTTCATTCATTCCATTCCTGACGCGGTCGGAGACTGGTAGCAGGCTGTGGATTTTCATTTTTCATTGAAGAGTTTTACGATAATATTTAGCATTTCTCGTACCAAGTGGAGTATATTTCGTGATTATTTGCGCAATTCCCGCAATTATCAGATTTCGTGAGTTCATTTTGCTAAAATACGGTACCTAGAAGGTCATACATATATAGGCAAGAAAGGAGATATGAAAAAAGTTCGTGCCTATCACTATTACCCAAAAATACGACCCATAGTTATGACATGATATTTACAATATACCGGTATACACTTATTTAGTTGCAGTAGTAATTAAACTACCACATCTATTCATATTATGTGATTGCTTTTGTTGAGATACTGATAGCGGTGACTGACCTTCAAGTTAGCTTGCTGAGAGTGATTATGTGATTGTTATTAAATGGTCGGATAGTGGATTGTGCACTTAGCTGTTTGAGTGATGTTTGGTCCGTTTCTGTGCAGCTGTCACCTCCCGCTGCCTGCATTGAACTGAAAGGTATTTCCTGTCTCGTTATGTTTTCTCTTAACCTCCTTGGCCTTTCCCCACGCATGCCTGTGTTTGCCGAACAATGTAACATATGTGTGCTGCCAAGTCTAGAACATCCTTGATTTCTTCAACTATTAAAGACCAGTTTTCATCCTCGCCACGCGTACGGTAAAAATCCCTATAAGCACTACCTGGTCAAATGAAAATTTCTGGAATCGTTCGGTAGTTTTTGGCCAGTCATATTTTTTCTTGGCTTTTGTTTCAGTCGTATTGTTGAGCTAAAAATTAAATGTTTCTGATTATTTTTAACCCTCGGCACGTCGCGCTTCGGTCTTTTCTACCGCAAGAATTGTTAAGTTATTGCTGTGTCTAGCATTGTTGTAGGGCAGCTTGTTCCCGCCACCATATCTACTGTTGGTCTCCCCGCTCTGAATTGCGCCTCTGTTGCCAATTATTGTTGCTATAGGTGTTTGTTTGAGTGTACGGTGTTTTGACCGCGGGTGAAAACTGGCGTTAGTTAAATTGCTATCTATTTCACAGTGTGGGACGGTTTGTGAATACACATTTCTGAGTGAAATGGATCCTTGGAAGTTGAGAGGATAAACGAATATATTGATAGTATCCTTAGATGATAAAGTCATCATCTTCATTTTCTTCATCTTCATCTTCTCTACCTATACTGTAGGGTTTGCAGGTGGAGACAGTGTGTTCCCGACAGATATAAACAGAGCAGGTAGCACACGATGTCTTTGTATTTCTGTTTCTAGACAGGTCACAGAAGGCACATCTGCGAGGAGTTAGGTTGATCCTTTCCTGTTCTAAATTTTCTCTTACTTATATTTTCCAATTTATTGGTGAGTGTGTCACCTAAAGAACATAGCTTTCTCACTCTCATTTCCTGTGTGGTATGTTTTAGAATAATCACTTAATTTCCTGTAATTTATTTTTTTGAAAATCCTTGTATGAAAATAAATTAAAATATTGTGGTGTTTGAAGCCATATTTTCAGAGTTGCCTTAGTAAACAAGAGTTTAGTGCTTTTCAGTCGGTCAACACGAATGTACCCAAAAGAGATGGGTTATACCCTAATCCTGAAATAAATTACATGAGATTAATAAACACTAGGATGACCAGTTTCGATCGTCAAGCGATCATCATCAGATCCATTACACTTAGGCTACAAAATCTATGTTTGAAATACAGGTGAAAATATTTACAATATGTACAATTATTTAGTTGCAGTATTGGTACTGCAACTGTCAGTGTATGCTAAATGCAGTATATATGTTAGGTGAAATGCTAAATGGTGATAGCTATCCGTAGATTGTACTTTAGAGAGATTATATGGTTGTAAACTATGGTTAAACTATAAAATTTTAGGCTAACTACTTATCTGGTTGTCTTCCGTACTACAGCTACTCGCAGTTTTCGTGCTCACTGGAACTCACTGTGCGGTCGACTGCGGTGGTTATCTTAACGACTGGTTTTTCCCTGCTTTCTCCCCCTGCCCCTACGTGCTGTGGGGAGTGATAGCGATGTGTTTATGTGAGGTGTTGCCAACCTAGATAAGATGTATGTTATTGAATGAGGTGGGTCTACAACTATTAAAGACTGTGGATTAGCCCTCGCCACGCGTGGAGCATAACCCATTCGAACTAAGCGTTGACGGTCTTATGAGGACGTCCCGGCACCTTTAATACTGCCGCGAATATGGGCCTTGGTTTATTGCAGAAGAAAAGTACATCGTATACCTGATCCAGATAACATTTACCTATTAAGAAACCCCTAATTTCCCCCCTTTTTTATCTAGCTTGGCTGTGTCGCTAAATTGTGTTTTGTTTCCGACGGGGTGAGTTTTTTAGTAGCGTGAAGAGGGGTGAGCTCTCCATGAACGTGTGTTCATTTAGAATGTTGGGATTGTTTCGTTTGGCTAGGTGTATCTCGATTGCTTCCTTTATGTCAAGAGCTCTGCCTTTCGATTCGTGATGGATTATTTTAAGGTCCGACTCTATGTTGGTAAAGCTGTGCCCTGCGTCACACATATGTTCGCACACGGCTGAATGTGTTCCGTATCTTATCGCATTCCTATGTTCATTATAATGTGTGTCTACTCGCCTTCCACTCTGCCCGATGTAATTAGCTTGACAATCGGTGTCTTGGCACGTTATAGAATATACCCCTGACCTTGAATACGGGTCACGTTTATTTAGATTACTATTTAGGAGGTGCCTAGCGGTTGTGTTTTTCGTCGTGAAAGCTATCTTTATGCCTTGCTTTTTGAATAGGTTAGTGATTTTATATGTATTCGCATTCACATAGTTGAAACGCGCAAATTTTTTCTCATTACTGTCCGGTTTGGGAATCGTTTTATCTTTATGTTTGGCTATAATTTGATTTATTTATTTTTTTATTTATTTTACACTGTTTCACGCGACTTTCCGAGATATGTATCATACATATACTTGCGTATTTAGGTCATTTTCATAATTTTGGTCATACTGTGCATATTTTGTGATTTAAGCTCAGATTACTTTCATATTTGCGGATACGTGCAGATACCATTATATGGGTGGTGTCAATGTAATACCTCGTATCTGACAATGGTATTCTGTTCCAATATTGTCCTTATGATTGGTTACGCCTCCCAGCCGTGTGAAAATTTGCCGTCCAATAGGACAATTCACGTTAGGTTCATTCTGATGTAACTTTAAATTCATTGTACTTAAGAAAAGTATATTTCCGTGTAGTTATCATAATAATTAAGGCAAGAAAGACCTGCTTATCTCACCCATGGTAAATCTTCAAATCTTTGGTCCACTTTACTAAAACTATGTTTGGGTTAGCCAATTTAAATTTAAATTTAAATTTTCAGAGATTACTGTTTGGATCATCATCTGCAATAATAAGAAGGATTATTGACAAAAACGAAATACTTTTGCGAATATGATTTTTTTAAGGTACGATGTTTTAATCCAAAATAATGTCGAAAAATATTTCATTTCATTTTGTATATTACTGTTCATTAGGATGATGTTTATCCATAAAAAATAATGGACCTATCTTTATTGGTTTTATTACAAATGGTACCAAAGTAGTACGTAATGTTTAACTGAAAAAATGAGGATGAAGTTTGTCAATACATTTTGTTACCTCTGACAATTCGTAGAATATTCCTGCCCCATAACTTGCAGCATTTCGTCCATCACTGGTTATTTTGCTTCTCCGACTTCCTTTAGCTTTTAAATAAATAAATAGATAAACAAATAAGTAAATAAAAACGATATAAAACGATATAAATAAATAAATGCGTATTTCAACGTAACTTTTAGCAAATAAGTGGACTTGTTCCCCTCTTCAAGTCACCGATTCAATTATTAATAATTGGGGCAGATGACCTCGCTGTCCCACCCCTTTAAACTACAATATTTCCTCAATACAATAGGTCAGTGCAAAATCACAGTGATTGACGATGTTCAGTAACCACTACTAACATAAACAATGAAGGAGGTTATCATTGTTACCAACACAACGTCTGCGCTCAACAGAGCGAACCAGAAGTGAGTTCAGAAATCTATCTATAATAGTTCAGAAGTTATACGCTCAAAGTAGACGTTGTCTTTCATGGTGCAGCATAGTCATTATTAGCCTACTTTCGATTTTTGCAAAAAAATGAAAGTAGACTTATGAAATCAACACAGGGCGAAAAAAAAGTGTGTCTGTCTGTGTGTGTGAGTGTGTGCATGTTGGACACCCCCCCCCCCCCCCCTATCAATTCGAACACGGTGAAAGCGAATTGAACGAAATGTGGTACAGAGGTAGCACTAGCAAAGGACACCTCAGTGTCATGTTTAATATCACCGCCATCTTGACGAAAACGTAATGGCGGCCACCCAAATGTTCAAAGCTTAAATCACATTACGACTAACCTAATCATCCGATCTCTACCAAATTTTTCAACAACATACCTATTTGCGGGGAGCATCCTGTGACCAAACTACAAGGTTATCAGCCCAATAGTTTGCGGATGACGGCCATGTTTGTGCGCAAAACGACTCCCCCCATGTATTCAAACACGGTGAAAACGAATTGAACGAAATTTTGTACAGAGGTAGCACTAGCAAAGGGCACTTCAGTGTCATCTTTTATATCGCCGCCATCTTGACGGAAACGTAATGGCGGCCACCCAAATGTTAAAAGCTTAAATCAAATTATGACCAACCTAATCATCTGATCTGTACTGAATTCTGCAACAACATACCTTTATATGGTAAGCATCTTTTGACCAAACGACAAGGTCATCGGCCCAATAGTTTGCAGATAGCGGCCATGTATGTGTGAAAATCGATTCCCCCTATCAATTCAAACACGGTGAAACCGAATTGAACGAAATTTGGTACAGAGGTCGCACTTGCAAAAGGCAACTCAATGTAATGTTTTATATCGTCGCCATCTTGATGGAAACGTAATGGCGGCCACCCAAATGTTAAAAGCTTAAATCAAATTACGACCAACCTAATCATCTGATCTCTACCAAATTCTGCAACAACATACCTTTATGCAAGAAACGGTCTTTGATCACGCTACAAGGTCGTCAGACCTATAGTTTGCATATGGCGGCCATGTATGTGTGCAAATCAATTCCCCCTATCAATTCAAACACGGTAAAACCGATTCGAACGAAATTGGGTACAGAGGTAGCACTAGCAAAGGGCACCTCAGTGTCATGTTGTATATCGCCACCATCTTGACGGAAACGGAATGGCGGCCACCCAAATGTTAAACGCTTAAATCAAATTACGACCAATCTAATCATTTGATCTCTACCAAATGTTGCAACAACATACCTTTTTGTGGGAAGAATCTTTCGACTGAATTACAAGGTCATCAGCCCAATAGCTTGCAGATTACGGCCATGTATGTGTGCAAATCGAATCACAGTATCAATTCAAACACGGTGAAACTTTGTACAGAGGTAGCACTAGCAAAGGGCACCTCATATTCATGTTTAATATCCGTATAACACTTTGTATTTCAACAAGCTTCTACAACTCCTTGAAAAGGACAAAGAGTTATAACAATACCCATGCATTTAGGAGAAGTGTTCTTTACTGAACATGTTGTATCTTATAAAATGACAATTTTTCATGGTTTTTTTTCGACTTTTTCTGACAAATTCCTGTTCTCTACATTGTAAATAACTAAAAACGCCAAAATAATTGTTGTTTTTTCGCCTCTAGAAGGGTCTTTCTTACCTTAATTCAGCAAATGGTCATAAAATTAATTAACACGCATAAAGAAGATATAATGGTTAAAACTGAGAAAATGAGTCCGGAGAATCTTTCCTCCCTGTCAGGCGCGGATCTAGAGTTTGGCTTTGGGGGGGGAGTCAGAGAATCGAAATTGTTAAGAAAAATTGTATCACTGAAAACGCAGTCACAAAATAACCAAACGTACAAAACCAGACCAATTTTTTTTTCAAACTACATGGATAGACATTTGATGCGTTCAGCGCACCAAAAATATTCGTACAAATTGCAACGGCGTGTTTTGTGACTTTTACATCGAGCTTTGAGAAAAGTATCAAGATACGTTATAGTTTCGGCAAGTCGAGTTGGTACCGACAAAGGGAGAAAGTCACAGCTTAAATTGCCAACCAAGCTTGCAGTTTGGACGTCGGCATTTTTTTTTTTTTTGCGAAAAAAAAAAAGCCCCAAATTCCTATCCGTGCATTGCTGCACATTCATCCTGACATCAATATAAACATCGATTCGGTAATCACAAGGTTTGCTAAACAAAATAGACGAGTTGATTTTGTTATATAAATAATCGTTTTTTATATAACAGGTATGACGTTGTAAATATGTACAGCTGTAACAGAACATAATAATTGAAATAAAGATATTTTCAGTATTGAATAAAATGAAAAAAATAACTGTTTTTCAGTTAAAATTCGTTAAGTTTTATTCGTCTGGTTATTGTGTTTTCGTTTTTTGAGTTTGCAAAAAAAATTGGCCTCCGTTTGGGGGGTCATGACCCCCGTGACCCCCCTCCTTGAATCCGCGCCTGCTCCCTGTCCAGACTGAGTAGCACTATTCACTATTCACTAATATTCTCTGCATTTTGTTCAATACCTAATCTATACAAAATTGAGTCAAAGATAATGGTCTCCTTTCGCACTCCATAACGTGGTATGTACCACACAGTACACATATATACGCCTGATGGAAATATAAGGTGCGTTCAAAAAGTAAGGAGCCGGAGGCATAATTACAGAAACCTGTATGTTAGAAGTATTGGCCCTGGCTGTTGAGGCACTTGTCCCACTGTGACACGAGGCGGTGAATGGCTGTCTCATAAAATTCCCTGGGCTGCGATGTGAACCATTTCCGCACGTCCGAGGTGAATCATTGGCCCCGCAGAGCCCTTTTCAGGGGACCAAACATGGTGTAATCACAGGGAGAGAGATCTGGGAAGTATGGAGGGTGGCCGAGAACCTCCCATTTGAATTTCTGCAGGAGTGCCGCGACTGTGTTGGCCGTATGAGGTCGTGCATTTTCGTGGAGCGACCACGGCGGCTATGGCTTTCACTGTCACTCGGCGGTCCTGGGCAATGAGTGCATCAACCAGCTGGACGTTGTCATCGATAATGCAGGGGGGTGCCCCAGACCGGGCATCATCACCTAACGACACCCATCCTTCCATGAAGCGCTTGTGCCACGCCTTAACCCTTGCAAGGGACATGCAGTGTTCGCCTTACACTTGTGACATTCGGCGATGAATGTCCGTTCCCCCTACTCCTTCCGCTGTCAGAAACCGAACAACACCTCTTTGCTCTTCGGTTGACGCTTCCATGTCACTGTTTACAATGCGACTGGCAGCGTTGGACGATTGATGCATGCTGCTGCTCGCTTTGTGTCATCACGTGACGTGCACGCGTGCCCTCTAGCGACGGGCTGTGACCTTCCACGCTCTGGTCGGAACCACACCTCGTTACACACACCACGATTAGCCGATGTAGTCACCGGTTTGCGCATTCCAGCCTCAGGCTCGTTACTTTTGGAACGCACCTTATACTTCCTGATGCAGATGCAATGATGAAACCCATGTATCGCAAATCTCGTTACTAGGTGTCTCACTCTGCTCACATCCATTCCTTATTTAACATAGCATCTGTGTTGTAGGTTTCTGTAATGGAATCTCAAAACCTTCGATGTTCTCGTAGCAGTTCTTCTCATGCCGGTGTGGATGGAAAGTGTATTTGCAATCGGAGGTCTTCTACCAAAAACGCTTCCGTGTAGTTATGCACTTCTACAGTACAGTTGAATAAGAACGGCACATCCACATACTGTTGGGAGGCGTCACCAATCATAAGGACAATATTGGAAAGGAAGAGCATTATCATATACGAGGTATTACATTGAAACCACCGATGGGTCTACAAGTCATTCTGGGTATTACAAGAGTTACTGATATTTTGATCTGACGGTCATTGTAATGTGCACTTACAGTATATAGGCCTAACTTAGGAATTTATTACACTGCAATTACAATACAGAGAACTGTTTATTAACTTGTATATTAAGGCTCTCACGGCCCGGATAACTATATAAATAATTCATGTTTTTGGGCTAATGCCGTGTGTATTTAGATTAGAACCATACGTTTCGGAGAAACCTTGCCTCCTTTTTCAATGGAATCAAACAATGTGGCCAAAGAAAGTATTATACCCTTCCGCGTTCTTCTAGGATGCCGACTCTCACTCGGGTGGTGCTCTGTTCGGGGTGGCTCTAATTTATACTAAACATCCTAGGAATATTGTCACAGGATCACAGGAGGCTTATCTTAAAATCAGTAGGTCAGAGAACTCCTAATATAAAATAATTTATTTCACAAAAACATCATCTCCCTTTTCTCCCAACCACAGACAAATAAAAAAAAATCAACTCCCTTAAATTACTGAAAACCAACAATATCAAAAAAAATGCAAAATAATGTTTCACACTGGCTGAAACCAGGAATAGAAAATAGTCTATTTTACTGCAGTCCACTGCTTCAAGTCCAAGGGTTATTGTCAACAGACTTAATTCAAATAACTATGGCTTAAATAAACCAGCCATTCTATCACAATAATATTGCGCACTCATTTTTATAACTTGCAAAACTTGTTCTTTGGGAAATCGGACACGTCTATTCGTACAATCATCATCTTTCCTCACAAGAGTCAGATAATGAAGGCAATAGGTTTATTCTAGGTTACGGGCATGTGTGTTTTTATAACTTTAAAACAATTACTTCACTCAGAGCTATAACTCCGTTAATTATGGTAAAATAAACAAGTATTGTCCGAAGGCTCGCGGCACGGGCTTCCGCCGCTGATGTTGCCCCAGAGTAGACTAACTTCGCTGTGTTTCAATCCATTATTTATACGATTTCTCTTAAAGGGACGTGGAGTAGGGGTTCTCAGAATTTATTTCCAAAATAATACTCACATGAATATGTGAACTAGCTCCTTAGAACGTCCTCATTCCCAATGTCTCAATGACTCCTTCATATTCAAAATTCGATCGTAGGATCGTTAGATAATGAGCTCCGTAATTTGCTTCATTGTCCCTCAATTTCGGCGGGATTTGATCGCGTCTAGCGTCTCTCACTGCCATTGGTCGTTTCAAATCCACCCCCTGATTTCATTTTAATTCTGGCAAAAATCACAGAATAATCCGATTTAAGTTTTGATGATATTTCTGAGAGGCTGGGATCATCCCCTATACGATGGTATAACTCCTATCTCTGTATCCTAATTGCTGCTCTCATTCCTTTCAAATGGGCGGGGTTTATTTGGTAGGTAATCGTTGAGTTTTCTGCATTTGCCCGCGCAGTTGAACGACCTTCGCGCGTTGTCTGGCGCATTTGGTGTCCAGATGTGGATTTTCTCTTTCCTGCCACCTTTGTTCGCGCTGGGAGAAAGCTTCTTCAAGTCACGTACGAACCGTCCTTTTGTCCTTCTAGTTTCACAAGCAACTTCCATTCTCACATCGGCTTTGAGACATGACTTAAATTTTGTTGGAATAATATGTGGACTTTATGCTATCAGATATGCATAAAGGTCACAGTATATCATTGAGATTACAAAATGTTACAAAAAATATAGATAAATTCCTCTGTTCGTCACCAGAGAGCAGCTGCCAGAAATTACGGTATGGACCATGGTAGAACGGCGGACAGAGTAGTAAGTAAGGAGAAGGTAAAGGGGGCGAGGTGAAAATATAGAGACTCCTCGAAGAATGAGGATGTCCAAAAGAAAAAGGGGGGCGAGGGTTAGATGGATATATGGAAACATAAACAAAAGGGAAGTGTATCTGAACGATACCTAACGTCATACAGGCAACGGCGAAAAAACAGATGGAAACTCCTCCAGTGATGAACAAAGGAGATCAAATCCAGGCTCTTAGCCATAGAGGATACACTTCCCTTTTGTTTATGTTTCCTTATATCCATCTAACCCTCCCACCTCCCCCCCCCCCTTTTTTTCTTTTGGACATCCTCATTCTTCGAGGAGTCTCTATTATTTTCACACCCCGCCCCCTTTACCTTCTCCTTACTTACTACTCTGTCCGCCGTTCTACCATGGTCCATACAGTAATTTCTGGCAGCTGCTCTCTGGTGACGAACAGAGGCATTTATCTAAATTTTTTTGTATTTTTTTGTAATCTCATTGATATACTTTCTTTGGCCACATTGTTTTATTCCATTGAAAAAGGAGGCAAGGTTTCTCCGAAACGTATGGTTCTAATCTAAATACACACGGCATTAGCCCCAAAACATGAATTATTTATATGTTTATTAATTGTTAATATGGTTTCTTGTTGTATACGAGAACAAAAAATATGTGAATGGAGGGAATATGCCACTTGTATGGAAGCTTAAGACATTACGCAGCTAGAACTTACAACTTTTCATGTAGATTAATGTTGAAATAGCGTCAATCAAATTTTTAGCCTACTTTTCACATTTTGCAAAAATGAGGAAACAGTAGACTTATAAGATCGGGCAAATGTGTGTATGTGTGTGTCTGTCTGTCCTTCTGTCTGTCCGTCTGTCTGTCTGTCTGTCTGTCTGTGTGTGTCCCCCCCCCCCCCACCTATCATCTCCTAAACGGCTGCACCAATCGAAACAAAATTTGCTAGGAGTAAAGAGCTATACCTGAATATCTCATGGCCATATTTGAAAATGATGTCAGTGCTACCAACCACTGAAAAATCGCAATTGATATTTGAGCTCAATGTTGGATATCTTTGAAGGTATAAATGGGAGCTATATCAAAATTGGCACACGTATAGATAATAATATTGCAATTTAATTTCCAGCAGGCCATACACGGCAGTGTTGCCAAAATGATTATAAGCCTGCTGATATGTCCAAATTTTAAATGCATATAACGTCTACACTAATAATTGGATTTCAACCAAATTTCGTATGTGCTATGTGTAGGCATAAACAGATATGACTGAGCGTGTTCTTAAGAGCCACCAGGGCTGCCAACTGTTAATAAATACCCTAATATTTTATCCAAATACCTATATATCAGAAAGTATGCAAGCCGACAGCTTTAAACTATGCACACGTATAGTACCTGACATTCTATATTAATTTGGAGTAACTTATATACGTCAGTGCTACCAACATGATTCTAAGCTTGCTGAGAGGTCCTACTTTAAATACATGTAACTTCTATATTAACTAACGGATTTCATTCAAAACTGACTCAACAATAGATCATATTATTTCAGATTATTACTGATCAATACATGCACACTATGTCATTGTTGCCAACAAAACGCGCACTGTTAAATCCAATGTTTAACTGCGTGTAACGTCCATGCTATCCATTGGACTTCAACCAAATTTTGTTTTCTGTACCTTAAGAGATGGAACTAAGAATATATTCAGTCACCAGAGCTGCCAACTGTAGTTCTCTATTAGACTACATTATGCCAGGTATACAGTATTTCCAACCTATTAGAAATTTCGATATTAGCAACTTAATTTCGTCATTATTCTACATAGATCCATACAGATTAATCATTGTAATGAAACTTAAATTTTAAGAAAAGTAGGCTATTTAGTTCGTCACGGAACTTCTTGTTTAATACACTAACAATATTTTGTCTTTAACAAAATTAATGAAATCTCAGCGACACCCAGATTGCTTAGTAGAGTTCTGGTTTTTACTGCCAAGTGCAAAGTTATTCAGAACTTTGAAATTGGAGAGTAGATCGCCTCAATGGTTCCAACTCAAAATATCTACGGCATGGTAGCTAGGGCCATTTGTTAATTTATTAATGTTCGACGATGTCGAAATGTAAATATTATATGTCAGAAAACTGTATCATAATGAGGGTCTTTAAAGAACTACTTTTCATTATGAAAGAGTTTCTCTCCGCCAATTAGAGCTCACGAGTTTCATTATGAAACAGTTGTGTGACCAATTAGATCAATTAGCTTCGGACATGCACTGAAAATCCAACATGTCGGACATGAATTACATGATTTGAAAGTTGACAATATAAAGGATATCCGATTCCAAATGTTTGCATAAATAAACTGGGGAATAAGGGAAAATAAATAGCACTGTACCTTAATATACCCAACTCCCATTTCTACACAGGGCGTTGCTTTCGTATGATTTTGGCGACAATTTTAGTGAATGCTGGTGTTGATACAACCACGTCATGGAGGCAGCAACCATATGACATTAGATCCAGGGAAACAATAGCCCATCTTGCACCGCCTTGTGCTTTTACATTAAACAAAATAGCAGAGATATGAGGAATAGAGTGGAAGCAAAAACAACAAAGACTAAACAGGATTACGTAGGGAACGAGGAAGGAACACTTCTTTCGATGCGTGCTGGGCCTAAGATTCCGAATCGAAAGAAAGATGATTTCCACAGAAAGTAAGCCAGAATGAATGTTTAAGATAAAATCAAAAGGAAAAAATAAACTTAAGTAATAGAGCAAGGGTCCCAGAGACCGTGTTAGTCGTAACTTCGCTACAGTGCGAAGCCAAGACTAAGTCGAATCGAAAGACAAACGAGGAACTCAAATACGAGAAATCATAAGACAGAAGCAAATATTGTACTTACTGAATAAAAATATATTAATAATAAAATATACACATGTGTACTGATTACAAATTAGAAATGAAAATAAAACACGAGGAACTTAAATATAAAATAAAAGGAATCAAGAAATAAATTCAAATCATAATAGCAACTAATTGGAAACATGATTCAATAATAAAACTTAAAAAAGATGAAGCAAAATTAAAGAAATTAAAGAAATTCGTAGGATAGATTACAAGAGCGACTACTTACAGAGACGACATGATCTGGACTAGAATGCCCAGCGCCAAAAACAGGACTAAGACGCTCATGATGTTGTGAAATCATAGGGTAGGAGGTGAAAGGGTGGGGGGTGGAGGAGTGCGTATGTAGGGAGACGGGGGGTGGGGGATGACACAGAGTTACGTAATATAACGAAGTCGGAGGAAGTAACACAAAATTAACACATAAAAATAAACGAAATGAAAATTACATTAAATTACTTGACATTACCGGGACAGGAAATAAAAGAAAAAATCAATCAGCTAAGAAATATGCTTCGTAGGAAGATGTATGCTTACACAGAGGTAGAAATGCCGAATCACAACGACATACGATGAAACAAAGAAAGTAATATGGCGCATGGACAGTGATTAACACGATGACCATCGCTCACATACATTTCAATAAAACAGAGGGAGGATCTGGCCGAAGACGTGAGACTCTGCTCCGTAACTTCGCCGATTCCATCCACAAAAACAAGGCTCTGATGCGACATTCCACCGGAGGTCGTCATAAAAGAACGCCGAACCAAGTGGTGACGCAATACAGAGCATAATTAAGCCTCGTTGAAAAATAGCAGATATTTCAGACCTGAGAGATTTACGTAAAAATAAAACCGATTACATGAAAGGGAGGGATGACAAAAAACACATAGACTTCGCTAAACTAACGTAAACAAAGGCGAAGGGACTTGGGTTCATGGATCGAATTCACATCATCATAAGGAAGGGAAATTGTAAGTGAATCAAAATACACAAAAATAAAATAAAAAATGGATAAACAGAAATTCAAAATTACCTCAAGTTAGATAAATTCAATGACTGAATCGTACTTACATTTAGTTGCTTTCTGGGTGCGGGCAAAAGCCCGACACGTGCACACACGTGTCTTACATGACGGCTTCCATTGGAAGGGAGACCTTCTCTTAAGGAACGCAGTAACGCGCCCGAGAAAAATAAGACGCAGAACACCCCCTCTCCAGAACATGAAGAGGGCCAATGGGAGAAGCAAAGCTTAGCAACAAGTTATGCTTCAACCAATGGTAAAACTGTGTCAGTAGGGGTGAAAAGTTTCACCATCTGGTGAAACGTTTACGCAGAATTACTAAGTTTGAACGCAGTAGGCGAGACAGAGAAACGTATGTCACAATAATGCGACATGAAGGAAATGATGATGATAATAATAATAATATGACCAAAAAATAATGAACCTGATAAAAACGGTTCAAGCTCTCTGTTCGCTTCGCTCGTTTTATAAACATACTCGTGTCTTAATTATTGCCAGTATAGGCTCGTTGCGTAATGTACTATTATTTATTTATATATATATTTATTTATTTATTTATTTAAGAGAATATTTCCATTGTTAGCAATATTGCGATTTAATGGTGGCGGTTTTCTATATGTTACAGTGTTAAGGTTGGCAATGCTGATCCCGATACGGGGTGCATCCCAAACATCAATATTTTTAAGTGCAGACGACTGCAGGTTTACAATAATGGACCTTCCCCCTCTACTCTGCAATTCTGAAGATCCCTGGCAGAAAATTTTCCATGAGACAGCAAGAAAAGCGATCAAGGAACAACAATAGAATCTTATTACAGAGAAGATGTAAGAAATATGTCCAGGTTATCAAGTTGACGACCCTGGGCTTAGTTTGAGCGATAGAAACTCTATTGCTCGGCGGGGGTGGACTGGACAGAAATACTTGTAGTTTGTCCCTGTCTGCCCGTATCGCTTCCAGCGCTCTGCTCCTCTCCTCTCGGATAAGTTTGATTGCGTCCTTCTTTCGCGTTGTGGCCAGGGGTGAACACACCTTTATTTATAAAGGGTGCAGACTCAGCAGACGTCCTTTCTTAGAATCTTTAGGGGCGTGGTGGCGAAGCGGTACGGGTTCTATTCACGGCCAATGCATGTGAAAATTTTCTAAGTGAAATGCCATGTCCTGTGGTTCGGATTCCACGTAAAAGGGAGGTCCCGTGGTTCATGATCGCAAGATTAACGGTCACGTAAAACTACAAACTTCTTCTTATGAACATCTTAAGTTATGCAGTAAAGCTTTGGGAATGTTATGTCACGACGTGTTTCACTTCTGCTGTGATTACCTTTATCAAGGCTGGGGCAAGCCAAACGCTCCACTCATGTACTGTTCCTTGAAGCGTACTGCCTTGAAGCTCGACTGGGAATGACAATTCACAGCAGTGTCGCCGACAGTGGTTTGTTAGTTATTGTTGTTTCAAGGGGCGAAACTACTAGGTCATGTGCCCCCTCTTAACACAGATTAAAGTATTCAAATTTGGAATGGAATTTAAAATTTAAAGGTGGACACCTAAATTTGAAAATACCGAAAATTAATAAAACAAACAATTAAATAAAAAGTGACTGTCAGTCTGAAAGACTAGACTTTGTATCATTTTAAATGCTACAAATGCTGAAAAATGCTAGAAAGGCTGGAGGCTTCGCTCGAAGCCAAAGACTCGTGACATATTAGAAAATTATCTGCATAATACTAATCTTGCTTTATAATACTTAACCTTGTTTCAAATTACTCGCGAACGGCAAGTGCAAACCAAGGGCAAAGCAAGGTCAAGCGCGCGGTATGCCGTCACGCTCACCAGAGCGCGCGGGGACGTGCCCCTTCCATCCAGTCTAAAAACACTTATAGTGGGCGATGTATTGAAGATAGAGATATGCTCTCGCCGCCTTTTTTGTAGAACTTTTCATGCTGACCAATTCTTACGCTCATAGTATATTGATATTTTTAACTGTTTGCCCAGCGTAAGCTTAAGAAGTGCACGGACGCCAAGTTAGTTTTCGACTTTTTCATTGAAATCGTTACTGCTTGGCTTCCTATGATCATATATAAATTATTTTCTACAGAATCTTTCCTCGAGATATCCTTTACAGAATGGTGAAAACCGCATGAAAATCCATCCAGTGTTTCTCGAGATTACCCGTGACATCCAAGAATCGGAGATTTTTGTCTTATACTAACGAAGTAGAGATTGTCGGGGAACACATGCACCAAGCGGTACTAAGACGTCACACACCTCAGTGCATCTGAGCACATTTCGTCCCGTCACCGTAACGTAACGCCAGACCCCAGCGTAACCACGAAGTCGACAAGATCATTTAAAATGATGAAACTAATAATTATAAAAATTAACCAAAATTACGGAAAAACACCAACCCTGCTTTTCAATAGCTCTACATATAGCAATCAACAGTCGTTAGATGCTTATGCTATCAATGAAGAAACGATATTATCTGCGGTAACGGGAGTTTAGTCAGCAAAGCCTTATCTAAACACAATTAACTCAAACATACAGTACATTGTCGACAAATTTCCGGAAAAATCGCTTGTCGCTAGACTATTTCGCGGTGTTCCAAAAATGAGCCAACAGTCAAACGAAACTAAAGGACAAAGATACGACCGGGATGGGTTCAAGTCTAGGAAGTGAGACTGGCATCATAAAAGAGTAGAATCTAAAATTAATAGTAATAATAATAATATCGTATGGCCTCCTGGCCGAGTGCAAGCTTTGTTATTTGCGCCCAGAGGGCAGCTTGTATGTCAAATTTTGTAGTTCCTTGGATCGCTGTGAAAGTCAAGGAGGTTAGATATCTATGCTCCTTGACACTATAGCGCTTTCTAGTAGAGAAAGAAGGAACTTTTGTGTCGGCGGAAAATCCCAAATTTAATTTTGGCATTATAAACACGGCCTACTGAATTCAAATGGGTTCTCTTTAACATGCCAACAAGGCATGCGTGTCGTGATTTTTGTCGCCTTTCAAAAAGGACTCACCGCGGCCAGGAGCGAACCTGCAAGCTTGGGGGTTGGCAGTCTGATACGATAACCACTCACCAACCGTGGCAAGCTCTAAAATTAACAAACAAATAAATGAAAAAATATTTTAAAAAATATTTAGTTACAACTTTATCTATGGTACACCTCATGGCGTATTGACTGGCATTCTTATTAATTAATTAATTTATTTATTTATTTATTTATTTACAACATCTACTCTCACCCAAGTACACGGAGATACAATATCACAAAGCCCCTAAAGAATCAACAACAAATTCAATAAAATCCCTCAATTTGTGCAGAGTTGTGAAATGTGTTTTCGCTGGTGTATTTGCTCGGGATTAACTCACCTATTAACTAGTATCTTTGTAACTGTAAATATTACCGACAGCGGTGGCTACACTCGCAAAGCGCAGCGCTATTATATGGGGCCAATCACTCTGCTGACTCGGTAGACGCATGGGTTCGAGCCCCACCGTCGGCTCTCCTTGAAATGGTTTTCCGTGGTTTCCCATTTACAACACCAGGCAAATGCTGGGACGGTACCTTCTGACTGGCCACGGCCGCTTCCTTCCACATTCTTACCAAGTTTCATTCATCTTCATCCATTCCATCTCTCATCCCGACGCGCAGGTTGCCCACGGGCGTCGACTATAAAGACCTGCACTCGGCCTCTCAGGAGGCCACACGACCAAAGAAAACTGTAAATATTCAATGAATAGAGAATATTAACAATATAATAATAAACCGCGCTTCCTAGATGGCGTGTCAAACGGGTTTTGGACCTACAGTAACTCCCCCACAGTATGAAACTACTTAGGTTGGTAGGACACATACTAAGCCACCCAGGAATAGCAAACTTATTTATGGAAGGAAGGGTTGAAAGTAAGAACTGTACGGGTAGACCAAGGTTAGAATATGTTAAATAGATTGCCTCGGATGTAGGGTGTGGTAGCTATGTAGAGATGAAACGATTAGCTCAGGACAGGGAAGCATGTAGGGCTGCATCAAACCAGTCGAAAGACTGAAGACTCAAACAACATCAACAACAAGTTTGGAGACATACTTTTAGTTTCTGAACGCTCGTACAACATGAAAATAATATTGTTTCAAAGAAACCTATTTATCAACCTCTATTCTCGACTTCCAGCCCCACCAAACCCTCCTAAAAGAAAGAAAAAATAAACGACCTAATCATAATAATAATAATAATAATAACAGTAGAAAATAACGGACACCATACGCAAAAGAAAATTCTCCTTTTATGACCATTTAACACGAATGAACTCTGGAAGGTTGTCCAATCGAAACGTTGCTTACTTTGTGGGAAAGAAAACCAAAGGGATCTGGTTTACAGAGGTGGAAAGGGACCTACAAGAACTGGGGATATCACATGAGGACATCTTGGAACGTGACTCTTTGAAGAAGAAACTTCGTAAAATACAGATTTTTCAGCCAAGACCCATATTGAATACCGGCAACAAATGGACCAAAGAAAGAAAAAGAAGCTCACCGAAGAAGAATGCGCGAACACTGGGCCAATGTGAAGGAACAAGGGAGAAGGCAGTTGAAATAACATGGTCCATAGAAGACCAAATCCGATAATAATAATAATAATAATAATAATATAATAAGCATAAGGTGTAACATTGTTCGCTGGGTTGATTCGCCGCCTGTGCATGTAGGGTTTTCGGAAAGATATCTCACGTGCAGTGGTTCACATTTAACAGGAAAAACAAAGTAGTCCCCGTGAATTATGATCTCGAGATTCAAAGCCATATAGATGTTGTTAAAATTTTATTTTGATACGAGAAAGAACCTTCCTCTCTGATTATCGCTATCACTTAAGCAGAAAACAAATTCTATGATTAGGAACTGTGTCTGAGATTTTATTTGTCTAGTAGTTCTGAAGTCTGAAGGGAAAGATCATTGCGCATCAGACATTTTACAGTTAGGAGTGCCGCGGACTTTCCTCGCATTTTAGAAATCCGTGTTCATTGGCCGGTGATCGAATTCAAAACCTAGAAGACAGGAGTCAGGACACTATACCGAGCGCTGTATGCTGTTGTATTTTTGATATACGATCAGGGAATATGGATCTTATCTGACTTAGCGTTTGTGAAGGAGGGCCAGAAGCAATTACAGCCTTGTGAATCATCCGTCTGTCGATAAAGTGCGCCGAGAGAACTTCAGCATAGGCACAGCTCTTTACGCACGATGAGAAGTCAGAAGTTCTTCCGTTTCCTTAGAATATCTTGGGAAGGACATAAATCCCCAGACAGAACAACAGGGCACACAATAAGTACTTCAAGGTATATTCAAAATACTTCAACAATTCGATCGAGAATCAAGAGAAAAAGATGGAGAATATCCTAAGCAATGCCTGCATCGAGGAAGGACGCTACAAGGATCAGTTTCTAAAACCAGAGAGGTTGGCATAACTTTTTATCATTTAATGCTGTGTATCTTTTGTGTATTCGCTACACGAGATATTTCAATACAATTGGGCCACAAGTTTAAAGAGGAACGGTTGATTTAGAACATAAATAATAAAATAGTGCAGACAACGTCACTACTGAAGTTAGTCACAATAATAATTCAACAGATCATAGGGAACATACTTAAATTACATTAATAATAATGATACCGGTGATAAGGCGTTAGATCTCAGACTGAAAGCGTGGCAAGACTAGAATTCGCGGTGGCATGCCTTCCTTCAAGTCCAAATGGAGACATCAAAGGTTATATGAGTTCAAAAATGTTACGATGAGCAGAGCGGAATGGCTGAAATTGAGAGAGAGTTCAAGAAAAACAACACCAAGAACAGAACGTTTTGGGAAGAACTGACGAGCTATAAGGCACCCACGGTATGCTTTAAACGACCAGATGGGATTCAGGAAACAAACAACAAAGAAAACTGTAAACTTTTGGCAGATCACTTCAAGAACCTTCTAAATTGTGAGCCCCTTCCTGACTAACTCACTTTTGAAACATCAGAATCAAATCCAGATTCAGAACCTCCAACAACAGAAGACGTTGTGCAAACAATACTTGAGTTAAAAACTAACAAAGCTTCAGAGGAAGATGGTATAGTTGCCGAAATGTGGAAATTAGGTGGCAGAATTCTCGCTCAGAAAATCCATATAATTCTTGTAGACTAATGAAACAATTCCAGAAGATTGGAAGTGTGCAATAATCCACCCGTTGCATAAGAAAGGGGATAAGACTGACATTAATAACTACAGAGGTATTTCTCTACTAGCAGTCACAAAATTCTCTCCAAAATTCTACTCAAGAGACTTGAAGTGCAAACAGATCATGTAATTGGAGAATATCAGTCAGTTTTCAGGAAAGGTAGATCTTGCACAGAAGAGATTAATAACCTTAAGACCATCCTACAAATTCGTAAAGGCAGGCAAACGGTGATTACATTTGTAGACTTTAAAGAGGCTTATGATTCGATAGACATATCTACTCTCGATCATATTCTGGAAGAATTCAAAGTAGACAGGAAAACTATAGAATTAATCAAGCAAACACTAACAGGCACCACTTCTCAGGTAAAATTCTTGGGGGAATTATCTGAACCCTTTAATGTTAAAATAAAACAGGAGTCCGACAAGGAGATGGGTTGTCCCCTCTATTCTTTGATCTTGTTCTAGAAAAAGTAATTAGGACCTGGGAGAAAGAAGTTAAAGGAATAACCCTTGGCAGACCACGTGATAACAAAATTCATTTACGGTGTTTGGCCTTCGCTGATGATCGCGCAATCTTGTCCAGGAAGCGATTGCCTGCACGGAAAAACTTCACGAAATTGCATCCAGAACAGGACTCCAGATCTCATACCAGAAAACACACTACATGGAGGGATGTCTTCGGCACCTAGATGGACTACCAATGACAACCAAATTCGGCAAAATATCTCAACCTTCCAACCTTCGGTACTGAATCACGAAGCAAACAAAGAAAGGATCTTTAAACTGCAAAAGGCTTATAGACTCACTCGGAACAGATATAATAAAAGATCATATCCAGAAATGCAAAATTACGGCATTACAACACTGTAATCAAGCCTGAAGCACTATATGCTTCCGAAACGCTGATTATTGGGGGCAGATCATTAATTAAATATGTGGAATACTAAGAAATATTTTTGGACCAGTCTGTACAGGGGGGATCTGGAAGAAAAGATCATCCCAAGACTTATATCAGCACTCGGAAAAAATCTCAGACACATTTACGAAAAGACGATTGAAATTGTACGGGAATATCCTCAGGATGGGCAATCAGAGACTGACCAAAAGATTCTTAACCTTGCCCTGTCAATGAAAGATAAAAACACCTGGCTGCTTGAAGTTGGGAAAGATCTTCAGGAAATAGGCATCACAGATGACCTTGTACTAGACAGAGCTAAGTTCAGAGAATTAGTCGATATCACCGCTTTGCAGACCATACAAGCTAGCACTATCACCTGGTCAGAAGATGGCAAGAGAAGCCACAGCGAGAAGATGAAGAGATTTTGGGAGAAGAGAAAGGCAATGCCATCAGCTAAATAAGTTAAATCGCGCTCCTCAGTCGGGCATGACGAAGGAAGGAAGGAAGGAAGAAAGAAAGAAAGAAAGAAAGAAAGAAAGTAAGAAAGAAGAATATAATAATCTTATATACTGTATAAAAGTGAAAGTCTGTATGTATGTGGGTGGGTTTGTCTGTTCCGTATACAAATCTACACCCCAGGGCCGTATAGAGCGGCGACGGGCCCTGGGGCTGGAATCTCCCGGGCCCCTCCTCTATAACCAAATTCTGTAAAATTAATTTATGTTCGACCCTCATTATTATGTGTCATAAATCTGTATCATAATGATGGTCATTATAACACTGTTTTCCATTATGATACAGTTTCTCCAGCCAATCAGAGCTCGTTCATTGACCAATTAGGTAACGATACCTTCGCGCATGCGCTCAAAATCCAACATGTCGGACATAAACACAACATCGAACTATAATAAATTACCGACATGGAATACGCACCGTCCATATGTTCGCGTAAATAAACTGGCGAATATGAGACAAGAAATAGCACTGTACCTTAGAATCACCAACACTAATTTCTACACAGCGCATTTTCTTGAAACGACTCCGGTGACAATATTACTGAGGGGCGGCAGATGTAAACATATGGCCTGCATATGGCATTGCAAGCACACAGAGCGCATGCGTCGGTCGGCCAGAGAGCTTGGAACATGGAGATATGCTACCTAGCGCACCACCCGATCACAAAATTCTAGTTACTGAACAGATATTTATGAATATTTATGTTAAAACATGTAATAAAGTTATCATTATCGTCGAACATAAACAGTCGTATGCAACTCGCCTATAATGGTAATTAAGACACTCGTATGGAAATTATAAAACTCGCTAAAGCTCGTTTTATAAACAAGGAAAGGAAGCTTGTAGTTTAACGTGACCGTTAATCTCGCGATCATAAGCCACGGGACCTCCGTTTAAAGTGGAATCCGAACCACAGGACATGGCATTTCACATCGAAAATCTCACATGCATTGACCGGGAATCGAACCCGGTCCGCCTTGGTGAGAGGCATACAGCTAGACCGCTGAGCCACCACGCCCCTTTTTATAAACATACTCGTGTCTTAATTATAGCCATTATAGGCTCGTTGCATAATGTACTATTATAATCCTCGCAAATTAGCACAAACTGAATTTGCGCAATTTCTTTTTTGCACAAAATATTTGTCACGAAATAAATTACAAGAACATAAAGAAACAACAATAATAATAATAATTGTAGCATGCTGAACTGCTATGCCCAAGATCGCGGGTTAAAACCCGGCCGAAGTCGTCGGATTTTGAAGAGCGTTAAAATCTTTCAGTATGTCTTTATTCGGAGGGGAAGTAAAGCGGGCGGTCCATGCCATAGATTTATGGCATGTTAAAGGTAGGCATGTAGCTTATTTGGTTAGAAACACTCTATCAAGTTCCAACGTTCGCTGCTGGGTGTCAATGACAGTGGCGTCTGGTAGCCAAAATTGGAACTACTTGAAATTGAACTTGTTGGGGAGCCTACGCGCGTTTAATTGAAATGTCCTGATGACTACAGTATTGGCTACAATTCAAATATAGCCTAATAATAATAATATTAAAGCCAAGATTATGCGGGAGTGGATACACCGGGGATCTGGGGGTATGGAATATCACCATGCTGAGAGTAGGGTCCAAGGGTCCTCCTCCGGAAAAGTGTGCAAACATTAGGTCCAAATTATTGAGTTATAGGCCATTTGGGTGATTATTTTTTGGAGTAAAAAAGTTTGGTGACTATTGACATTTAGTAGCTATAGAAAAGACTCTCCGATATTGAAGTAAAAGCTCTCGCATCTTCTAGTAAGACCCCGTGGTGTAGCGCACTAATGACCGTGAAGGGGGTCTACAGCAAGTCTGCAGATCGGAGGTTCGAATCCTGGTGCTGACAGCGGCCATCCTTCGTGTGGTTTTTCACACTCCCTCCAGACAAATGCCGGGATAGTACCTTATTTCAAGTCCGGGGACACCTACCCTACTCCTAACCCTAATAATTACAGTAATAGTCACGACGGCTAACGCATTCCCAGTCGGCAACTAAGAATACGGCATGCGATTGATCATGTCACAGAGGCCATAGCATAGCACAGTGTATACCCTGCTTTTCGTCCAGCAGTGGGTGATTTTAAGAGGCTCTAAGTTTTTATTCTCCAAGACAAATAGTTACAACAATGTTGCCAATAAACCTCTCTTTATTATACAACAACCACTAACCTCCCCTTCAGTCCACACAATACGCACGTTTCTTGGTTTTCTATTTTGTTCGCTGTTTGAGAATCTTATAATTTACTTCATTAATATTTGTGAAAACTACTTCTTTACAGTCAACTTCATTCAATAATGAAGAGGCCTTTAGAAACAAACCGGAAAATCAATGCGTCAGCAAACACTAAATTATATCAACAGTACTAGTTGATGCAAACGATACCCGACCGAGCGCCAATGGTTCCTGCCCGCCAGTGATACTAGACCTACTAGCAACCAAGTACACTGGTTAAATGTTGTAAGCCCCTAAATGAATTAACAACTGTAACGACAAATAGGCCTAATATTAACTGTTGAGTAAGACTACGAATGACACCGCAGTCGGGAAGCCGAATCTTGCATTCCTGCCGGAGCTTCGTCAGGACCCGGAGTCATTTCTAAGTCGTAGATAAAGAGAGCAACTAATTTTATGTTTTACAGTACTGAGACGTTAAAGCGTATCACGAAAAGGCTTCATTCGCAAGGGAAAATATCTCTTCGCGTCCAGAAAAATAAGTGCTTTGCAGATCGATAGGCTACCGTTCTTTGTAGTAAATGGTGTAGAAATGTCCAATAATAATAGCCACTGCACCAGCTCAAAACAAAATTATTAATATTCGACAATACTTCATCTTAATTTTCTTCTGGATTAAGCAGAGTTCAAATATTTGATCTTAGGGAAATCTCCGTGGTTGTGTACACGCAATATATTAATTTCTCCATCGCTATGCTCACCACTGACGTTACTTATTGTTGTTTTAAGGGGCGGAACAGCTGGGTCATATCCCCCTACCACTGACGTTCCATGAGAGGAATTGGAAAACAAAGTTGAGTGGTTCAGTGCCCTGGCTTAATTGTCATTTTTATCCAGGTTAATTAAACACTCAGTACAGAAAAAAACTAGAATGTTACCTTAGTTTCAGTCTTTGGATACATTTCCCAACTCCCGTACCAATACGGTAGTAATATTCATTTTCAATAAATCCCTTCAGAAATGATTTGCGCACGATCCCAAGTAGGCTACCTAGGATTGTTGATCGTATTGAATGCACCAGTCTTCTTCTTCTTCGTCTTTTCCCGTTCATGCGGGGTCGACGTTTCTGACAAGTCGTTTCCATTTTCCTCGGTCCCAAATAGTGTTTTCTGTTAACTGCTTCTCCCGGAGATCATCCTGCACGCAGTCCATCCATCTTCTTCTAGGCCTGCCTCTTTCCCTTTTGCCTTCCACCTCCAGACCAAGCACTCGCCTTCCTACATAACTCTCATCCCTGCGCTTAATGTGGCCATACCAGAGCAAGCGTCTTTCTTGCACTTTTTTTGATACTTCAGTCACTTTTACGCTGCCTCGTATGAAGGTGTTTTTGATGTGATCGTTCCTTGTAACACCACACATCCATCTTAGCATCTTCATTTCAGCTACTTCCAGTCGCTTGCACTGTGACTGCACTGTTGGCCAAGTTTCTGCTCCGTATAGCATTGCAGGTCTCACTGCACATTTATAGGCTTTACCCTTTACTTGGATATTCAGTCTCCTGTCACAGAGAATACCAGATAACCTTTTCCAGTTTAACCAGGCAGCCTGGATTCGGTGGGTAATTTCCAGATCTAGATTGCCATCGTTAGATACAGTGGATCCCAGATACTTGAAACTGTCCCTTGCCTGTAGCTGGCTACCATCCATCTGAATAGTTTCATTTCCAGTTCCTCCAAGGCACAGGTATTCGGTCTTATTCCTACTGATTTTAAGGCCTCTGTCCTCTATGGCTCTTCTCCAGCATTCCAGTTTATATTCAAGCTCTTCCCTGTGTGTGCTACATAAGACAATATCATCTGCAAATAGCATACACCAAGGAGCTGGTTCTCTTAAGTTTTCAGAGAAGACATCCATTATTAGATCAAAAATATAGGGGCTTAGTGCAGATCCTTGGTGAAGACCTACTTGAACCGGTATAGTATCTGACAATCCTACACTGCTTCTAATTCGTGTCCTTGCTCCACGGTACATATCCTGAACAATGCGCACATACTTCTCCGGTACTCCCTTGCATCTCATGCATCTCCATACCTCTTGACGGGGAACTCGATCATACGCTTTCTCTAGGTCTATGAACACCATATATAGTTCTTTTCTCTTCTCCCTGTGCTTTTCCATGACCTGCCTAAGTGCAAAAATAGCATCTGTTGTTCCCTTTCCCGGCATAAATCCAAACTGTTCATCTCCTATTGTCGTCTCCACCCGAAGCCTACTTTCAATAACTTTCTCCCAGATCTTCATTGTGTGTGACATGAGTTTTATTCCTCTGTAATTTTCACAATCCTGAATGTCACCTTTCTCCTTATAAATGGGAATTATGGTACTCTCCCGCCATTCCTTGGGCATTACTTCCTCTTGAAGTACCTGTTGGAATAGATTCCACAACATATCTATGCACCAGTAACAGTGATAATTATAATCTCGTTATCTTTCGATATACTGCACCTAAACATACAGATTATTCAAATGTTAGCATTGTTTTCTCAATTCAGCATACGAGAAGATGAACAATTTCGCATGCATTTCTTCTATCTACGTTTGACAACAGAATCATCCCACCCTTTCGCAAGATGCTTAGCCATCAATAATATTTTTTTAACATAGTGCGAAAGTGAATTACTAGGGGCAGATGACTTTGCTGTTCCGTCCCTTAAATCAACAGTAACTATAAAGTGAATTACTGTATGGACGCTACTTTAAAATTTATTTCACTTACCTGCCTGCACGGCATACGATACGTCTAGCTAGGCCATATATTCATATCAGACACTATCACCTCTAAATATCTAAGCTGTATGTGACGCACCGAACTTGAAACTCCTGTACTAGCTGCCCAAACACACCAGGGCAGCCCAGGCTCTCGTGGTCTTGGCGAAATAAGTGAAGGGATGATAAAGTTATTTCAAGGATTGGTGCATAAGCCGAATAAGCTAAATTTAGAATAATGGAATGCTCTCTCTGTCTTCAGGTATTGGCAACTCAAACTAACACTTGGGGCGCTGCGGTCGGTCTGGATAAGTAGGGTTTAAAATACTCAATAACACGCGTTTGATATGGAACACTTTTTATTTTTCGGTTATAATCAGTAAATGTGGTCTCTAAAGTAATGACAGTGTTATTTTTAATTGTATATATGTATAACTGTGCGATACACATGATCTAATTTGTGTGTTCCACTGGATTTTTTGGTGTCATTTGCATATTATCAAGCATCAGTTTTTATGGTTGATGTAGATCAGCTGATTCAAATTTACACAGGGCTACACTTCGGACATTATTTCGGTACTATTATGCGCAATATAATGTAAATGTCGATCCTGAGTCAACGCCGAGGACATTCAAATAGAGAAATACGGTACATAAACAAATAAATAACACACCGAAGCTGTGCTACTTTTATCATTCCGAGACTAGCATCCTCGCAAACCAGACGCCACTGTTCCAAGCTCCGACTTATATCGTGAATTGATGTCAAACTGATGATCCGCCAGCCTTTCCGCCAAGCCTACACCTCGTAATCGCTAAGTTCTTCGATATTCGAGCTATTCCACTACGAGTCATATAGGCCTAATTTGCCTCCCCGTGGGCACTGTAGAATGAGTGATTCCGCTACCATTCAAATATTCAACACCAAACCCACCTTTTAACCATCCAAATCAAGCAATTCCTGTCGCCCCACGAGTTGTAATACAAGTTAAACTCATCCCTTCTCCCTACCAAGCAGCCAATAATTATTTAATTAATTATTCAAGTAACTTCAATCTTACCAGCGCGCCCATCGTAACAGCTGTTTTTAAACTGAATAACCTTCGCTGGCTTTACGTCGCAGGTCTTCTGTCTGTCTACCTCGATAAGTGTTAGATCCTTCCCGGGGTGGAAAGGTATTATTATTAGGTATTAGGTATTACTAGGTATCATCACATTTCGACTATTGCTATTTGCATCTTTTGGAAAGTGATGAAAACGTATATCCGCAGCCCTCTTATACATCGACTTACAGCCGTAAACTGAGCAATACACTTTGCTTTTACTCATTTTTCACTCTATCAACGAGTAAAACTTATTACTTATGTATAAAGGCACGAACAATTTACCACGATCTGTTTACCAATACAAGAAACCATATACAAACAGTCACCACGTGACAAATGTACCCTACTTGGTAAGTTTCTCATTTTTACCGCTAGATGTCATATCAGATAGCTGGAGTTCCCAATATTCTGAGAACAATACATAGCGAAGCCCCATCGCCTCAGTTGACCACTTTGAGACAGTTTTCTTCCCACAAGCGCTTTGTAAAGAAAAATATTGTCCACTTGACTGAATAAGTTTTCAATCCTTGTAACATTGTTCACAGAGAGTTCATTGCATTCACTAAATGATTGCCAGTAGCAAATTCAAGTCACATAAAGGCAATAATAAATCAATGCCCGATCGGGCCCATCCTCCTAGGACGCCGGGCCCCCCTGGGAGGTTCGGGCCCCGGGGCACCAGCCCTGCCTGACCCCCCCCCCTCTCGTCGGGCCTGTACACCGTTCCACCAATCTCAACCAAATTTTGCATACACATAGTTTAGGACCCAGAAGGAACCGCTGGCTACATGAATTTTCGATAGTCTTTCTCTTTCTTCTGATTTCGGCCCTTTTGCACTCAAGCACAGGCTAATCAAATCATAAAATATACTCATTAAGGAATGGCAAGGCAGTTTCCATGGCACCATAGCTCAAGTCGAGACACGGCCGACAGGATGCCAGTTGCGCTCTGCACTACCGGTATAGAAAATGAGGATCTTTACTTGAAATCCCGTTAGTTACTCAACTACTCACACAGCACTGTCAACCAAGTTTAGCATAACAAAGACTTGACACTATCTTTATATATATAATTCTTCGACACGTGTGTATGTCACTGAACTCCTCCTCAACGACAGGACCGATTTTGATGAAATTTGGTATGTACATTAGGGTGGGTCCATGAATGGTTTAGATTCACAATCTGACCCGGTAGGTGGTAGGAACACAATTTTAGAACCACAATTTACACACAATTTTAGAACCACAATATACAGTCAAAAACAGTCGTCATGGAAACCACTAGACTGGGCCTTGGTGAAAGCTGATATCTTTGGACGGTTTGTCTCTGCACGATCGAGCCACCTGGCCGCAACCTGTGCAACTACCTCCATAACATACACTCCGCCCGTGGCGGAAAGTTGTGTTTTATACGAAAGGTGGCAGTGATGTCGAATTCTACTGTTTGTCTCTGCACGTTGGAGCGTTTCAAAGTCAGGTATGCGTTCATATACTGTTCATCCCATTGCGATGAAACTTGGGTGAGATGTTGAGTGTACTCCAGGGAAGGTGTTTGGCTTAGTAAATTATTTTACAATAGATAGCGCACGACTAGATTCAACAAATGAGCGACGACGCACGAAGCGTTTCAAGAAGGTCCCGTATGCGTTCAAATACCATTTGTCCGATAGCGATGAAACTTGGGTGAGATGTTGTGTACACTCCAGGGAAGGCTTCTGGCTTAGTAAATTCATTTTACAATAGGTCGCGCACGAGTAGATTCAACAAATGAGCGACGACGTGCGAAGCGTTTCAACAAGGTCCCGTATGCGTTCAAATACCATTCGTCCGATCACGATAAAACTTGGGTGAGATGTTGTGTACACTCCAGGGGGAGGCTTCTGGATTAGTAAATCCATTTTACCATAGGTAGCGCACGAGTAGATTCAACAAATGAGCGACGACGCGTGACCGTTTAAACTAAGTCCCGTATGCGTTCATATACCATTCATCCGATTGCAATGAAACTATGGTGAAATATTGTGTACACTTACATGAGGGTTTCTAACTTAGTAAATCCATGTCACAGGAGGTAGCGCACGAGTACATTCAACAAATGAGCGACGACGCGCGAAGCGTTTCAATAAGGTCCCGTATGCGTTCAAATACCATTCGTCCGATTACGATGAAACTTGGGTGAGATGTTGAGTACACCCTACGGAAGGTTTCTGGCTTAATAAATCCATTTTGCAATAGGTAGCGCACGAGTAGATTCAACAAATGAGTGACGGCACGCGAATCATTTCAACAAAGTACCGTATGTGTCCATATACCATTTATCCGATTGCGATGACACTTTGGTGAATTGTTGTGTACACTTCAGTAAAGGTTTCTGGCTTAGAAAATTCATTTTACAATAGGTACTGCACGAGTAGACTCAACAAATGTGCGATGACATGAGAATCATTTCAACAAAGTCCTGTAGGTGTTCTTATACCATTTATCCGATTGCGATGAAACATTGGTGAATTGTTGAGTACACTCCAGGAAAGGTTTCTGGCTTAGTAAATCCAGTTTTTAATAAGTAGCGCATGAGTAGATTCAACGAATGAGTGATGGCATGCGAATTGTTTAAAGAAAATCCCGTATGCGTTCATATGTCATTCATCCGATTCCGATGAAACATTGATGAGTTGTTGTGTACACGACAGCGAAGGTGTTCAACTTGGTAAATCCATTTTACAATATTGGTAGCGCACGAGTAGATGTAACAAATGAGTGACGACGTGCGAAGCGTTCCAACAAAATCCCGTATGCGTTCATATACTATTCATCGATTGCGATGAAACTTTGATGAGTTGTTGTGCACTCTTACGTGAAGCTTTCTAACTTAGCAAATCCATTTCACAGTTGGTAGAGCACGAGTAGATTCAACAAATGAGTGACTGCCCACGAATCATTTAAACATAATCCCGTATGCGTAATATGCCATCCATCCGATTACGATGAAACGTTGGAGAGTTGTTATGCACGCTCTCACGAATGTTTCTAGATTAGTTAATTCATTTTACGATAGTATAGAGGCAGTTAACACAAATTGAAAAAATACTGTGTATCCAAAAGCACTTCAAGAAACAAAGTTACAACACTTCCTTTGATTGGCAGGACAACGTCTGCCGGGTCAGCTAGTCGACTATATATTTGTCAAATACCACTCACTCACTCACTCATTCATTCATCACGAAATCTCAGATACCACCGAACGGATTGGAATGAAATTTGGTATGCAATTTCCTCAAGGGCCGTAAATGCCCACTAAGAGAGGAGTTTTTTGATATTCAGGTTCTAAAGGTGTGTTAAGGGGGTAGACCTGCATTTCATTGAATACCAATATCTCCCGATTGGTTTCATTGGGGGATGTGATACTCGGCATATAAACTCATCATTAAAATTAAGAAGACATGTGTCTGAGGATTTTTCGATGTGGTGTATATTATGAGGTGAAAGGGGTGAAAAGTGGGGATTGAAATATTCCTAACGGAGCGTGTATCTCTTATACGACATAGGCGAGGAGTTTGAAACTCAGCGGGAAAAAATCAGCATAAAAATAAGTATATGTGTTTGACCGCTTTTTTTTCATAAATCCAATTTAAGAGGTCCATGGGGAGGGGTGAAATTCTGGAGGGGGGAACAGGAAAGAAAGTGTCCTAACTGGCCGACTGACTCACTCGCACATCAAACTCAGGGGGAAAAACTGCTTTAAAGTAAGTAAATAGCTGTTCGACAGTTTTTTTATAAATCAAATTTAAGGGGTTCATGGGGAGGGGTGAATTTCTGAAAAAAGAAAATTGACAGAAAATGTCCTGACTCATTCACTCACTCACTCATCATCGCCCAGCCAAAATTATTGAAGTTAGAAACATGACAGTTTGGGGATATGTTCATTGTATGTCAAAACCGTCTACTAAGGGAGGATTTTCGGATATTCAGGTTCTAAAGGGGCCTTAAGGGGGTTAAACCTGCATTTCATTGAATAACAATATATCACGATTGGTTTCATTGGGGGAATGTGATACACGGCATATAAACTCACCATTAAAAAGTAAGAAGACACGTGTCTGAGGGTTTTTCGATGTGGTGTATATTATGAGGTGAAAGGGGTGAAAAGTGGGGATTGAAATATTCCTAACGGAGCGTGTATCACTTAAACGACATAGGCGAAGAGTTTGAAACTCAGCGGACAAAAATCAGCATAAAAATAAGCAAATATGTGTTTGACCGTTTTTTCATAAATCCAATTTAAGGGGCCCATGGGGAGGGGTGAAATTCAGTGGGGGGAAACAGGAAAGAAAGTGTCCTAGCTGATTGACCGACTGACTCACTCATCAAACTCAGGGGGAAAAACTGCTTTAAAGAGAGTAAATAGCTTTACGACAGTTTTTTTTGATCAATCAAATTGAAGGAGTTCATCGGGAGGGGTGAAATTCTGAAGAAAAATAAAATTGAAAGAAAATGTCCGGATTCATTCACTCACTCATCATCGCCCAGCCCAAAATATTGAAGTTGGAAACATGGCATTTTGGGGATATGTTCGTTGTATGTTAAAACCGTACACTAAGGGAGGATTTTTGGATATTCAGGTTCTAAAGGGGCCTTAAGGGGGTTAAACCTGCATGTTATTGAAGAACAATATCTCAAGAGTGGTTTCATTTGTGGATGTGATACTCGGCATATAAACTAATCATTAAAAATAAGCAGACATGTGTCTAAGGGTTTTTCGAAGTGGTGTATTACTATGAGGTGAAAGGGGTGAAAATTGGGGGTTGAAGGATTCCTAACGAAGCGTGTAGGCCTATCTCCTAAACGATATAGGCGAGAAATTTGAAACTCAACGAAAGAAAATCAGCTTAAAAAGTAAGTAAATCGGTGTTCGACCGTTTTAAGGGGCCAATGGGGTGGGGTGAAATTCTGGGGGGAAAAAGGAGAGAAAGTGACCTAACTGACTAACTCACTCACTCATCAAACTCAGGGGAAAAGGAGAGCTTAAAAAATAAGTTAATAGGTGTTCAAGCGTATTTCCATCAATCCAATTTAAGGGGCCCATTGGGAGGGGTGAAATTCTAGTAAAAATAATTGAAAGAAAATGTCCTGTCTGACTCACTCATCACGCCCAGCGAAAAGTATTAAAGTTGGAAACATGAAATTTTGGGAATATGTTCGCTGTATGTCGAAAACGTCAACTAAGGAATGATTTTTGTTTATTCAGGTTTTAAAGAGGAGTTAAGGGGGTAAACGTGCATTTCATTGAATAACGATATCTCATGAGTTGTTTCTTTGGGGATGTGATATTCGGTATATAAACTGATCATTAAAAATAATCAGACATATTGTGACCGTCAGCCGGGTGGCAACGGCACATATTTGTGAGTGACCTTCAGAAGTCCTCCGGTAAAGAAGTCGGGATAGCCAACAACCGCGATGACTCTCCGAACATCTCCCCCGTCGGACCTTTAAAAGTTTGCCGTGAGGATCAGATGAACTTCCTAACAATAGGCCAATGCGGCACGAGGTTCTATAGTCCACGGGGAGCGTGGTACATGGTTGCGATGGTCAAAGACGGCCTAAGGAAAGGTTCACCTCAAAAATAGACTGTGAAATTAAACATCCAGGCTTATGTAAAACACCGTGAAAATTTATTGTAGATTTCCACAAACCCCTATCCTAGTTCGGAGGGTTATATTCGGCTAATCCGCAAGCTAAAAGTTAATGATAATAAAAGTTCAAGTCCCTAACAATGAAGTTACATTAACCCTCGCGAAAGATCTAATACACAATAAGTAAGCAACAGCAACAACGCTGGGTAAATGGTACGACGCAAAATCCCTAATACAAGTTACATGATCAAGCTAATATGAAGTTACATTTAAGTGAAGGAGCAAAGCAAAGCTAAGTTATGGTGGTACCATTTCCACATTTACATTTAACTTTTCTAGCTAAGTCCTATCAGTTAACATTCAAAGTTACGGCGGTGACGTCCGTAATAGCAAAACAGTTACAATACAAAGCTAAGTGTACAGCCATTTAAAAACAATTAATCTAATCAACAATCATATGCTAAATAGCACGCAATAATGGTAACATGGGGAAAAATACAGTTTCATGACATCAATAATTATAGTACAACACAGTTTTTATTATAATGCCTTCCTGCCCCATGGTTAACTCTTTGTAAACCATTGTCATCTAGCTTGATAGTAATGTCGGTGATAGCGTAGTTAGAACCACGTCTGACAATCACATGGCCTGCGCTCCACACACTATGAACTAATGGTTCATGTGGGCGCCAGGTCACAACAAAAATGTCTACAGTCTTCGTCGTTTCCAATAAAGGAAATCCCTTCATCTGCACGGCCATGTCAGCAGGTTCAAATGTAAGAATGTCAAAGTTTAAATGGAAATAATATGTTAGTTAGATCTTGTTTAAAACAATTATGCGGATGATGTTTATTATGTCGGTTTATGTTCCTTCCGTAGGTTTATGGCGTATTCTGACAAAGGCCTGACAAGGAGTAGTCTTCTAAAGATCATTCTCCCGCAGCAAAACATCGACTCAATAGTCGGAAAACTCAACGAGCAAACTCTGCTCGGACTCACAATAACACGAGTTATCAGCGGTAAATACCTCGCTTTCAACAACTCCCATAATAATGCCTCATAACAACAACAGATGCGCGACTTACAACAATGGCACGTCTTACTCACTCAAGGCACATAATATCATGGGTTACCTGCGGCAAAAACCTCGCATTTAATAACCAAATTGCCTTCATTATAATTTGCCTCTCTCAGGAGGATCGCCAACAATGCATAAAGAAGCCTGACAACCCTGGGCATGTCGAAATGACATTCCTCGCAGCAAAATATCTAACTAACAGTATGAAAATCTAAGAAAAACAAATGAACAAAAATACAGTAAGAAACACTGGGTTTCATGAGCAATAGCTGCATTGAAAGAAAGAGATGAATGAAATCAACATTCTGTCCTATGTTATCGTAGTTCTGTCTCGCTTTCAAGCATTTGTTTTCAAGGTTACTGGGTCAACAAACCAGTTTATTGGTGACAACTTCACAAATTGCAGTCCTTCACTGACCACATTTTTCAACAGGCAAGGCCGGCTAGTTTTAACATTATATAATACCGTAATATTTGGCCTTGTCATTCTTAGCATATGCTTGGTTCAAAAACCTTATAGAATCCGTGTGCTAAACACGTTACAATTTAACTGTACAATAAAGTATCGCAGTCCTTCATTTCAAAGAATAGTAAATCACAGACATAACAGCATGTCTCACGAGCTTCTTTGCTCATCAAAGATATAACACTTATTAAGTTCTCAGTATAACATTAACACCTGTGTCCTCATGACAGAAACAAAGTAGTAACAAATTAATAAATATGGCACAGATCTGCAACTCTAGACCTGCATAATGATGCGATAGTGCACTTAGTTCGATGCTTGACATCTACACTTTCTCCAAAATAATAAATCTGTCAGTATTTGACTATAAATTGGCTTCTGAGCGCTTTCAAAAATGAAAATACGGCATATTTTTATAAAACTGGAAACTACAGTTGGTTTCCTAACGATACGACCTATCTAACGAGGTCATAAGTCTCAACAGACTGGTTGCAAAGATTGCAGTTAAATAAAGTGACGATGACATCTGAATGAAACCACGGATAAATATCCTACACATGGCTGAGCAAAATAGCTGCAAATGATTACAGTCATGTTTGGCAGTGGGTCGGCTATAACGTGGTACGACGTCCATCAGGACGGCACCAGGGTTAACCAAAACTGGTCTACCCCACAGGGTGACTCACAATGACTGAAATAAACAACAATTATACTAATTACAACCCTACCTAGCAAATGGCTGACACATAAGTGCGGTTGATTCACAAAAAAACTACGATATCTAAATATACCACCGCGGACTATTACAAAAGAAAGGGTGCCCAAACTCACGACTTTTGGTAGCTCTCACATCGGCTCAGACATTCATCGACCAGGGTCGCGAAAAACTCTGCTTGGCTCTCCAGCATGGTCCTGTCCTCCACGGATTCACCGATCTGGACCTCCCAAGCAACCAGGGTTCGTTCGCCTCCGGATGATGATCTCCCAAAAAGGTCTGGAATGTGCCTGGAAGTCGGCATCCACGTTCCTTCGTCTGCGTCCTCGGCATCCTGACGTTCCATCAAGCTGGTGGTCTCCATCACGACGTCTCCCTCATACCGGAATGGTATTAGCCCATAATCGTCTTCTTCACCATGGCGTGGAAAAGTTCAATGTCTTGCATGATGTCGAAAATGTCGAAATATCTCGTTCCTCTCGGCGTTTTGGCGTGATTATTGTGGACGATGCAAATAATAGTGTTCTCCACAGTATTTTGTAGTTGTCAGCCTGTTGATCCTCAAGATTCAACACGATGCGATGCTTTGCTTGTTAGCACGTGCAATTGTATCACGTTTTATCAATCACGTGGCATCCGCGATAAAATTGATATTTTCAATTCAGAATTTCCGTAGCAATAATGTTGTGATCGTTGGCAGTAATAATCACGTCGTCTTGGCACAATTATCAGACGATAACTCTTATATTTTCGCCGTGGCACTTTGCCCTTCCACTTACACGTGGGAAAAATATCTGGCGTATGGCACCAATTACAGTTTGTAGAAAATATTGCCTAATATGGCCTTTCGTAGAACAATAATATGTCCACGATGTGTGACAACGTTAGTATAGTTATTTTCAACACACGATGCAGTCGGATGCTCACTTGAGCACAAAAATATTTATAATGTCCACGTCGCGACGGACGGATACTCGAAAAACGCCTGTCGGGCGTCAGATCTCCAGATGTAGTGACGTCACTGACTTTCACTCGGAAGTAGGTCGCCAAAACGAAGTCATTGAGCGACTACTTTCATAGCTCCTTGCGTATCTGCAAGTGTTATACCTTACCAAAAACGTAATAATCATTCACCAAAATGATTCAATAATACAGAATGACGAATTAGAATATTCTGAGTCTTGTGAAAGGATAAAAGTGATTAACAAGACCTCCAAATTCAAAAATGCAATTGAGCGCTACTTCAAAGAGTATAGCATGAGCTCTCCGCTCCACGTGGTATTCTGGGTATGTTCAAAAGTACTACATCCCATAATAATTATTCCGTCACAAAAATATCACATGAACCATAGCGCAGCGGGTTCATCTGCCTCTCCGTCGTTTCAAAGAAAATGTTGGGACGACATTTTATTTGCCTCTATAATTCATTCATGTGTGATATTTTTTTAGATTGGCGGCGTTGAAAGTTCCAATACGTTCTCCAGTTCTGATGTCTTCAATGACATAACTCCCATTATTCAACGGCTGTCTAACACGACTAGGGCCGTAATACAAGGAAAGAAATGTCCCGTATACGCGGTCAATTGGATTAGAAATTCCGGGTCTCCTTATAAGGATAAGGTCTCCCTCCTCAAGTGGTTCTCTGAATCTCTGGCGTCTTGTTCTCCTCAAGCGTTTGGCAGCTTGTCTGTCTAAAGTATCTCTAGCAGCTAACAGTCTGCTGGCATGCGATGGTTGTAAACAAGGTGGATTTACAATCACGCGGTTCCAGACTCTCAGTGGCATCTGGTTCAAATGCAGGACCAAAGGTATTTGACCAGTGCTTTCATGCACAGTAGAATTAATGCATTTTGCCATCAAAACAAGGACTTCAGTCCATCGCCAGTGTTCCTCCTGACAATACAAACGACAAAATTTTGCAATAGTGGACATAACGCATTCCGCTGGATTGCTCTCAGGGTGTCTTATCGATGACAAAAGATGACCAATCTCTAGTTCCTCCATAGCGTTGGCGAATTCTGCAGAAGTATATTGCGATCCGTGGTCAGTTAATAAGAATTGTGGCTTCCCTGCCTCCGGTATCACCTGTCGTCTTATTCGCTGGATAATTTGATGTGCATTAGCCTTCTGAATAGGATGGAGCATTGTGTATTTTGTAAACACATCTATGGTGACTACAATGTAACGATTCCCACGACGGGCTTTAGGTATAGGACCGTAAAGATCTTGTGCGTACAACTCTCTGGGTTGAGTTGGTAGTATAGGTCTAGGTGGTTCTCTCAATAAGTGTGACGTGTGTTTGTTCCGCTGGCATGCGTCAGAAGCACGTAAACACTCTCTGACAGTGGTTCCTAACCTTTTCCAGGTGAACGACTCTTTAATGGTGGCAATGGTCTTGTCCGTTCCACCGTGACCAATAGACAAATGTACCATGAGAATGACAGATTCCTGGTACCTTCTGGGAATAACTGTACGCAGTTGGGTGTGATCTTCGTCCACAAATTTATACAAAACGCGACGGTAAATCAGATAGTCATCTGCTATGGCAGCAATCCTTGCATAAAGCTCATCCTGAGGATCCATCTTTCGTTCAAGAAATCGAATGATGTGTCTAAGTTCCTCTTCACGTCTCTGTCCTTCGGGTAGATAACGAAGTCGGTGAAGGTGTTCTTCGCATTCTCCCTCGATGTCAATGGCATTAATAGAAGTTTCAGGATTCCGGCTGAGGATGTCGGCCAATACATTCTCTCTGCCTGGTTTGTAAACAATCTCCAGATCGAACTGTTGGAGAAAAAGAGTCAATCTAGTGATCCTGTCACTTGCCAGTCTTGTTCGTAGGATGAAGGTCAAAGCGTGGTGATCGGTTCTTACGACAATCTTCTGGCCTATCAAAAGTTTCTGCCAGTACTCTAATGCATAGACGACGGCTAGTGCTTCTACTTCTGTTGTAAAATAGTGAGATTCGTGAGCTCTTAAACGTCTGCTCAAGAAAGCGATGTAGTGACATTCCTTATCATCGTCCTCCTGCAATAATATAGCTCCAATACCAATGGCTGATGCGTCTGTTTCAAGAATGAAATTGCGTGAATAATCAGGATATTCCAACTGGATAGAATTCGCTAGCATCTCCTTAGCCATCTGGAATGCTGTCTCACCCTCATCATTCCAATTCCATCTACAGTTCTTTTTCAGCAGACTTTGAAGTGGTGCAACAGTCTCTGAGTATCGCTCACAATGAGCAGCAAAAAATTGTAGTATTCCCAAAAATTGTCTCACGTGCTTCACACGGGTTGGCGTTGGAAAAGCGGCGACAGTTCTGATTTTTGCTGGATTCGGTCGATATCCATCTCCATTAATAATATGTCCAACAAAATTTACTTCTCTTTGGAGAAATCTGCACTTATCAAACTTGACCTTGAAATTGGCCTGTCGAAGATTTTCAAAAACAAGGCGTAGGGTAGCCAAATGCTCTTCCTCTGTTTCAGAAGCGATGATTATGTCGTCCACATAACATATTACTTTCTCTTTTACCTCTGGAGCTAACTTAGCATCTAGTGCTCTAATCAAAGCAGCTCCAGCATTCTTCAAACCAAATGGTAACTTGCAGAAGACATAGGTGGTTTGATCAAATAAGAAGCCAGTGTACTTCTGAGTATGCTCGGACAGTTTGATGTGATAATATGATTGTACAAGGTCCAATGATGAGAAAATTTTCTTCCCTTTAAACTTCCTCAGGATGTCCCTAATCTTAGGCGGTCTGTCGTGCTCGGGAGCCAGGCGTTCGTTTAAAGCCCTTGCGTCGAGACAAAGCCTCAAACTTCCATCAACCTTAACCACAGGTATAATTGGATTCAGAAAAGGAGTCGGTGACTTCTTAATCGTGCCTGCTACTTCCATCTCATGGATCTTCCTTGCAGCTTCCTCGCGGTGTTTTTCAGAAATCGGGTAAAATTTCTTCTGAAATGGAGAGTCGTCTAATAAAATGAGGTCATATTCATAATTCATAATTTCGCCAGGAGCAGTATCGAATATGTCCCAATATTCATTTAGTGTAGTAGCCAAATTCTCATGCATGGTTGTGGATATTAATCCTGCCTCTCCGTCGGCATCAAGTGTTTCCTCAGTTTCTTTGCTATTAAGTTGCTCGACAACGTCGACTTCGGACAGGAATTCCGGTTCATCTACCACAAGGTTCATCTCTATAAGTTCGTTCGGTTTAAATTCGACAGTATTGCGTCCCATATCGATAATACCGTCATACTTCCTCATGAAATCAGCCCCTAGTATGACATCATGATGCAAACCTTTCATAACTAAGAATTCGTGCAAATACACGTGGCTTGCGTTTCTCAGTGTGCACAAAACCTGTATTTTGCACGTCACAACCCGGTCAGGTATCACTCCTCTGACACGAATAGCGGAAACAGGCAGCTCTGTCACCTCAGAGTTAGCCTTCAACTTAGCATAGCAATCTGCAGAGATTACACTGATCATTGCGCCAGTATCGATCAGAATTATAACACTGCATCCATTGAGAGTGGCTACTATTTTGGCTAAACGTGTTGGCTCATAACTGTGGTTCGTCGTTCGTCGTTCGTCGAGTAAATCCTGTTGGATGGGCTCCCAAAGTAAAATATCTGCCGTCACCCTGTGCTCAGCCAAACTAGACTGTCTTAATTTTTCGGCGTTTTTTTTTTTTTTTTGTTGTGACTAGAGGTACCAGGCTGGTTCTGTCCTGCCTCTGACGTCACATTTCTTTCTTCCCTCGAAGTAGGGTTCCTTTCTCCCTCTTCTCTATTTTGGCTCTCTCTCAATTGCTGGAGGTACTCGCGGCTCTCGCGCGCTCTCCCTTCCCAGTCACGGTCCGGATGGTAACGTGGATCACGTCCTCGTTGGTAACCTCCGTTATACCTGTAGTCTCGCCGGATCCTTCCTCTTCCTGACGGACCTTCCTGATTCCCACGACGGTTATTGTCGTGACGACGGTTGTCGCTCGCCCCATTATCGAACCTACGATTCCAATATGTTCTATTGTCTTCTCTCTGGTTCCTTGAATATGGAGTATTACTCCACTCTCTCCAGTTACGGCGGTATTCATTGTTGTATTCTGGCCGAGGATTCCCAGAGTTCTGTGATGCTTATTGTGTCTGGCTAACTTTGTCCACAGTCGTGACGTTAACGTGACGCTCTTCACGCCTGTCAACCTTCTGTTGACGGTGAGTTGGAAATTGCTCCGCGTTAGCATCAAGACGTCGTAATATCTGATCACACTGTTGAAATGTCGTCGCCCCTGCAGCGATTAGTACTCTTTGCACGTCGGCTGGGTATTGCCATACTATGGTATTCACTAAATCCTGCTCCGATAAAGGAGGCTGAAGATTTCTCAATTTAGCAAGCTGGGTTGCAAAGTAATTTGCGTAGCGAGTTGGCATGTTGGAACTGTATCGGCGAGTGTACATTTCAGCCCTTATACTTTGCTGAACGTCACTCGACCAATACGTCCTCAGTAGCGCTTCTTTAAAGTCTTGATACCCGGAGAATGAATATTTAAAAGCCCGATACCAAGTTGCTGCTTGTCCATCCAGAAGACGTTCAATAACTCGAAGTTCTCTTTCAGGAGTTACGAGTGTGTCTCGTAAATAGCTCTCGACGTTCGTGAGAAATTCTACAGGAGTCACTCCGCTTCCTGTGCCAGTGAATTTAGCGGGTTGCTCTTCCCTTGACCTTATCACTGTGACATTACCCTGAGTATTAGCAGTACGGTATGTATTCTGCATGTAGTTGTTTGACGGCGTGTTAGTTTCAGGATCCAGTCTATTTATAGCTGGTCTGAACGGGTTAGCATCGTAATTTAACGTCTGGCTTGGCGTTGTTGCATTAAACTGCCAAGGTCGTGTATCGGCATGTACACTTGACTGTACATTACTAGTCCAAAATTCCGGCGTTTCACGTGTATTTCCCATCGGCGGTTGCAAATCTACTCCCCTCGGAAGTGCTTCTAACCTGTCGAGCCTCTCCTCGATGACTTCTAATTCTTGTATATTCCTGTTGGCGACTTTGCTCCCTAAATCATTTAGTTGCAACTCGATTCGTTCAACTTTACCTTTGAGATTTTGGTCCACTTCACGAATAGCTGATTTGAGGTTACGACTCAACTCGAGCCTATCAATAATCGTTATTTCCTCAATCTTTTTCTGCAATGTTGCAATTTCGCCCTCAACCTGAGATACGTTACTCTGGATATGGTTGATATCATCCTTGACTCCATTTACATTGGCGTCGACTGTAGTTTTATGCTCCACGAATTCGCCTCTCAACATCATCAGGTCGACTTTGTGCTCCTCCCTGTGCACATCTACAGTATCACGTAAGCCTGTGACAGTTTCTTTTAGTTCCGCGATGTCTTTCCATTTAGAATTAAGTTCCTCCCTAACCTCAAGCATGTTATCCACGATGGTCTTCACGTTGTTATTAACGGCGTTAGCTGCACCTCTCATTAATACCAGTCCTAGGTTCATGGTAGCCATATCCTTTTTTACGTTGTCCATAAAACCTTCTACGTGATTCAGCCTAGTCCCAAATTCTTCTCTGGTGTGCTCGATATCAGCTTGGACGTCTAACTGTACTTTATTTATAGCGGTCTGAATTTGAGCCGTGTGCTCCTCGAGTCGGGTTTGCACATCCTGTCTTGCCCTATTCATTTCTTCCGTTAATGTTTCTACGCGCTGGCTTGCCTCCTGGTGGTGACGAATCACGTCTATCCTTACTGCTGCCAAACCTGCCGTTAAGTCATTTTTCGCTTCTACCCTGTACGAGTCCATTTCGGCCCTGACCTTCGTTAGATCGGTCATAACGTCTTTAACAGTACGGGTGTTTATCTCTAAATCTAAACGTACTTCATTAATTGATTGGGTATTTACCTCAAGGTTCTGCCTGACATTGTCAACAGACTGAGTGTTTATCTCGAGGTTCTGCCTGACCTGGTCCACATGACCATTTACATCACCTATTTCCTGTCTAACATTGTCAATAGCTTGTGAATTAACCTCTAAGGCTTGTGTATTCACACTCAAGTCACTAGTAAGTTGTTGGAGGTTAGCGTTGACACCTGCCAACATCTCAGCGAACACTCTGCGAATCATATCCTCATCCATTTGACAAGAATTTATATTGAGAGAAACGAGGGATCAATCATGATGGAAACTTACAGCTATGATAGTAACGTGGTGGTATAAAGCTTGTTTCGACTTAATAAATATCACGAGTACAGCTGGAGTATGCAAACTAAGTGCTTCTACATTTACTAATACAACGGTAAGCAAAGCAAAGTATTACATTTACTTAGGATGAGGCATCATCTAAGAAAAACCCTATCTTTCATTTATTCAATATAAAAACCTCACCCCATGGTCTTCTATCAAATATGAATGCCATGCGGTCTATTGATCTGCAGTACGACTTTCTAAGTTCGTCCCAGTCCTGTCAATTTACCATTATTCAAATATTAAGATCCTCCTAAATATCGGCATAAGAAAATATACAGGGCGCCATCTGATGATCACCATGTTGACATCTGGCTCCATGTATAGGGAGTCAATCAATGTGTTACCATGTCAACGTCTCTCCCCACGTATAGGGAGCCAATTTATGTGCGACCTATACGTCGGTTTCCACGTTAACACCGTGCATCATGTCAACTTCGTAGCCCCATTAGTTGGGCCGCCAATTTTATGTGACCGTCAGCCGGGTGGCAACGGCACATATTTGTGAGTGACCTTCAGAAGTCCTCCGGTAAAGCTGTCGGGATAGCCAACAACCGCGATGACTCTCCTAACATCTCCCCCGTCGGACCTTTAAAAGTTTGCCGTGAGGATCAGGTGAACTTCCTAACAATAGGCCAATGCGGCACGAGGTTCTATAGTCCACGGGGAGCGTGGTACATGGTTGCGATGGTCAAAGACGGCCTAAGGAAAGGTTCACCTCAAAAACTACACTGTGAAATTAAACATCCAGGCTTATGTAAAACACCGTGAAAATTTATTGTAGATTTCCACAAACCCCTATCCTAGTTCGGAGGGTTATATTTGGCTAATCCGCAAGCTAAAAGTTAATTATAATAAAAGTTCAAGTCCCTAACAATGAAGTTACATTAACCCTCGCGAAAGACCTAATACACAATAAGTAAGCAACGGCAACAACGCTGGGTAAATGGTACGACGAAAAATCCCTAATACAAGTTACATGATCAAGCTAATATGAAGTTACATTTAAGTGAAGGAGCAAAGCAAAGCTAAGTTATGGTGGTACCATTTCCACATTTACATTTAACTTTTCTAGCTAAGTCCTATCAGTTAACATTCAAAGTTACGGCGGTGACGTCCGTAATAGCAAAACAGTTATAATACAAAGCTAAGTGTACAGCCATTTAAAAACAATTAATCTAATCAACAATCATGTGCTAAATAGCACGCAATAAAGGTAACATGGGGAAAAATACAGTTTCATGACATCAATAATTATAGTACAACACAGTTTTTATTATAATGCCTTCCTGCCCCATGTTTAACTCTTTGTAAACCATTGTCATCTAGCTTGATAGTAATGTCGGTGATAGCGTAGTTAGAACCACGTCTGACAATCACATGGCCTGCGCTCCACACACTATGAACTAATGGTTCATGTGTGCGCCAGGTCACAACAAAAATTTCTACAGTCTTCGTCGTTTCCAATAAAGGAAATCCCTTCATCTGCACGGCCATGTCAGCAGGTTCAAATGTAAGAATGTCAAAGTTTAAATGGAAATAATATGTTAGTTAGATCTTGTTTAAAACAATTATGCGGATGATGTTTATTATGTCGGTTTATGTTCCTTCCGTAGGTTTATGGCGTATTCTGACAAAGGCCTGACAAGGAGTAGTCTTCTAAAGATCATTCTCCCGCAGCAAAACATCGACTAAATAGTCGGAAAACTCAACGAGCAAACTCGGCTCGGACTCACAATAACACGAGTTATCAGCGGTAAATACCTCGCTTTCAACAACTCTCATAATAATGCCTCATAACAACAACAGATGCGCGACTAACAACAATGGCACGTCTTACTCACTCAAGGCACATAATATCATGGGTTACCTGCGGCAAAAACCTCGCATTTAATAACCAAATTGCCTTCATTATAATTTGCCTCTCTCAAGAGGATCGCCAACAATGCATAAAGAAGCCTGACAACCCTGGGCATGTCGAAATGACATTCCTCGCAGCAAAATATCTAACTAACAGTATGAAAATCTAAGAAAAACAAATGAACAAAAATACAGTAAGAAACACTGGGTTTCATGAGCAATAGCTGCATTGAAAGAAAGAGATGAATGAAATCAACATTCTGTCCTATGTTATCGTAGTTCTGTCTCGCTTTCAAGCATTTGTTTTCAAGGTTACTGGGTCAACAAACCAGTTTATTGGTGACAACTTCACAAATTGCAGTCCTTCACTGACCACATTTTTCAACAGGCAAGGCCGGCTAGTTTTAACATTATATAATACCGTAATATTTGGCCTTGTCATTCTTAGCATATGCTTGGTTCAAAAACCTTATAGAATCCGTGTGCTAAACACGTTACAATTTAACTGTACAATAAAGTATCGCAGTCCTTCATTTCAAAGAATAGTAAATCACAGACATAACAGCATGTCTCACGAGCTTCTTTGCTCATCAAAGATATAACACTTATTAAGTTCTCAGTATAACATTAAAACCTGTGTCCTCATGACAGAAACAAAGTAGTAACAAATTAATAAATATGGCACAGATCTGCAACTCTAGACCTGCATAATGATGCGATAGTGCACTTAGTTCGATGCTTGACATCTACAATTTCTCCAAAATAATAAATCTGTCAGTAATTGACTATAAATTGGCTTCTGAGCGCTTTCAAAAATGAAAATACGGCATATTTTTATAAAACTGGAAACTACAGTTGGTTTCCTAACGATACGACCTATCTAACGAGGTCATAAGTCTCAACAGACTGGTTGCAAAGATTGCAGTTAAATAAAGTGACGATGACATCTGAATGAAACCACGGATAAATATCCTACACATGGCTGAGCAAAATAGCTGCAAATGATTACAGTCATGTTTGGCAGTGGGTCGGCTATAACGTGGTACGACGTCCATCAGGACGGCACCAGGGTTAACCAAAACTGGTCTACCCCACAGGGTGACTCACAATGACTGAAATAAACAACAATTATACTAATTACAACCCTACCTAGCAAATGGCTGACACATAAGTGCGGTTGATTCACAAAAAAAACTACGATATCTAAATATACCACCGCGGACTATTACAAAAGAAAGGGTGCCCAAACTCACGACTTTTGGTAGCTCTCACATCGGCTCAGACATTCATCGACCATGGTCGCGAAAAACTCTGCTTGGCTCTCCAGCATGGTCCTGTCCTCCACGGATTCACCGATCTGGACCTCCCAAGCAACCAGGGTTCGTTCGCCTCCGGATGATGATCTCCCAAAAAGGTCTGGAATGTGCCTGAAAGTCGGCATCCACGTTCCTTCGTCTGCGTCCTCGGCATCCTGACGTTCCATCAAGCTGGTGGTCTCCATCACGGCGTCTCCCTCATACCGGAATGGTATTAGCCCATAATCGTCTTCTTCACCATGGCGTGGAAAAGTTCAATGTCTTGCATGATGTCGAAAATGTCGAAATATCTCGTTCCTCTCGGCGTTTTGGCGTGATTATTGTGGACGATGCAAATAATAGTGTTCTCCACAGTATTTTGTAGTTGTCAGCCTGTTGAACCTCAAGATTCAACACGATGCGATGCTTTGCTTGTTAGCACGTGCAATTGTATCACGTTTTATCAGTCACGTGGCATCCGCGATAAAATTGATATTTTCAATTCAGAATTTCCGTAGCAATAATGTTGTGATCGTTGGCAGTAATAATCACGTCGTCTTGGCACAATTATCAGACGATAACTCTTATATTTTCGCCGTGGCACTTTGCCCTTCCACTTACACGTGGGAAAAATATCTGGCGTATGGCACCAATTACAGTTTGTAGAAAATATTGCCTAATATGGCCTTTCGTAGAACAATAATATGTCCACGATATGTGACAACGTTAGTATAGTTATTTTCAACACACGATGCAGTCGGATGCTCACTTGAGCACAAAAATATTTATAATGTCCACGTCGCGACGGACGGATACTCGAAAAACGCTTGTCGGGCGTCAGATCTCCAGATGTAGTGTCGTCACTGACTTTCACTCGGAAGTAGGTCGCCAAAACGAAGTCATTGAGCGACTACTTTCATAGCTCCTTGCGTATCTGCAAGTGTTATACCTTACCAAAAACGTAATAATCATTCACCAAAATGATTCAATAATACAGAATGACGAATTAGAATATTCTGAGTCTTGTGAAAGGATGAAAGTGATTAACAAGACCTCCAAAGTCAAAAATGCAATTGAGCGCTACTTCAAAGAATATAGCATGAGCTCCACGTGGTATTCTGGGTATGTTCAAAAGTACTACATCCCATAATAATTATTCCGTCACAAAAATATCACATGAACCATAACTCAGCGGGTTCATCTGCCTCTCCGTCGTTTCAAAGAAAATGTTGGGACGACATTTTATTTGCCTCTATAATTCGTTCATGTGTGATATTTTTTTAGATTGGCGGCGTTGAAAGTTCCAATACGTTCTCCAGTTCTGATGTCTTCAATGACATAACTCCCATTATTCAACGGCTGTCTAACACGACTAGGGCCGTAATACAAGGAAAGAAATGTCCCGTATACGCGGTCAATTGGATTAGAAATTCCGGGTCTCCTTATAAGGATAAGGTCTCCCTCCTCAAGTGGTTCTCTGAATCTCTGGCGTCTTGTTCTCCTTAAGCGTTTGGCAGCTTGTCTGTCTAAAGTATCTCTAGCAGCTAACAGTCTGCTGGCATGCGATGGTTGTAAACAAGGTGGATTTACAATCACGCGGTTCCAGACTCTCAGTGGCATCTGGTTCAAATGCAGGACCAAAGGTATTTGACCAGTGCTTTCATGCACAGTAGAATTAATGCATTTTACCATCAAAACAAGGACTTCAGTCCATCGCCAGTGTTCCTCCTGACAATACAAACGACAAAATTTTGCAATAGTGGACATAACGCATTCCGCTGGATTGCTCTCAGGGTGTCTTATCGATGACAAAAGATGACCAATCTCTAGTTCCTCCAAAGCGTTGGCGAATTCTGCAGAAGTATATTGCGATCCGTGGTCAGTTAATAAGAATTGTGGCTTCCCTGCCTCCGGTATCACCTGTCGTCTTATTCGCTGGATAATTTGATGTGCATTAGCCTTCTGAATAGGATGGAGCATTGTGTATTTTGTAAACACATCTATGGTGACTACAATGTAACGATTCCCACGACGGGCTTTAGGTATAGGACCGTAAAGATCTTGTGCGTACAACTCTCTGGGTTGAGTTGGTAGTATAGGTCTAGGTGGTTCTCTCAATAAGTGTGACGTGTGTTTGTTCCGCTGGCATGCGTCAGAAGCACGTAAACACTCTCTGACAGTGGTTCCTAACCTTTTCCAGGTGAACGACTCTTTAATGGTGGCAATGGTCTTGTCCGTTCCACCGTGACCAATAGACAAATGTACCATGAGAATGACAGATTCCTGGTACCTTCTGGGAATAACTGTACGCAGTTGGGTGTGATCTTCGTCCACAAATTTATACAAAACGCGACGGTAAATCAGATAGTCATCTGCTATGGCAGCAATCCTTGCATAAAGCTCATCCTGAGGATCCATCTTTCGTTCAAGAAATCGAATGATGTGTCTAAGTTCCTCTTCACGTCTCTGTCCTTCGGGTAGATAACGAAGTCGGTGAAGGTGTTCTTCGCATTCTCCCTCGATGTCAATGGCATTAATAGAAGTTTCAGGATTCCGGCTGAGGATGTCGGCCAATACATTCTCTCTGCCTGGTTTGTAAACAATCTCCAGATCGAACTGTTGGAGAAAAAGAGTCAATCTAGTGATCCTGTCACTTGCCAGTCTTGTTCGTAGGATGAAGGTCAAAGCGTGGTGATCGGTTCTTACGACAATCTTCTGGCCTATCAAAAGTTTCTGCCAGTACTCTAATGCATAGACGACGGCTAGTGCTTCTACTTCTGTTGTAAAATAGTGAGATTCGTGAGCTCTTAAACGTCTGCTCAAGAAAGCGATGTAGTGACGTTCCTTATCATCGTCCTCCTGCAATAATATAGCTCCAATACCAATGGCTGATGCGTCTGTTTCAAGAATGAAATTGCGTGAATAATCAGGATATTCCAACTGGATAGAATTCGCTAGCATCTCCTTAGCCTTCTGAAATGCTGTCTCACACTAATCATTCCAATTCCATCTACAGTTCTTTTTCAGCAGACTTGGAAGGGGTGCAACAGTCTCTGAGTATCGCTCACAATGAGCAGCAAAAAATTGTAGTATTCCCAAAAATTGTCTCACGTGCTTCACACGGGTTGGCGTTGGAAAAGCGGCGACAGTTCTGATTTTTGCTGGATTCGGTCGATATCCATCTCCATTAATAATATGTCCAACAAAATTTACTTCTCTTTGGAGAAATCTGCACTTATCAAACTTGACCTTGAAATTGGCCTGTCGAAGATTTTCAAAAACAAGGCGTAGGGTAGCCAAATGCTCTTCCTCTGTTTCAGAAGCGATGATTATGTCGTCCACATAACATATTACTTTCTCTTTTACCTCTGGAGCTAACTTAGCATCTAGTGCTCTAATCAAAGCAGCTCCAGCATTTTTCAAACCAAATGGTAACTTGCAGAAGACATAGGTGGTTTGATCAAATAAGAAGCCAGTGTACTTCTGAGTATGCTCGGACAGTTTGATGTGATAATATGATTGTACAAGGTCCAATGATGAGAAAATTTTCTTCCCTTTAAACTTCCTCAGGATGTCCCTAATCTTAGGCGGTCTGTCGTGCTCGGGAGCCAGGCGTTCGTTTAAAGCCCTTGCGTCGAGACAAAGCCTCAAACTTCCATCAACCTTAACCACAGGTATAATTGGATTCAGAAAAGGAGTCGGTGACTTCTTAATCGTGCCTGCTACTTCCATCTCATGGATCTTCCTTGCAGCTTCCTCGCGGTGTTTTTCAGCAATCGGGTAAATTTTCTTCTGAAATGGAGAGTCGTCTAATAAAATGAGGTCATATTCATAATTCATAATTTCGCCAGGAGCAGTATCGAATATGTCCCAATATTCATTTAGTGTAGTAGCCAAATTCTCTTGCATGGTTGTGGATATTAATCCTGCCTCTCCGTCGGCATCAAGTGTTTCCTCAGTTTCTTTGCTATTAAGTTGCTCGACAACGTCGACTTCGGACAGGAATTCCGGTTCATCTACCACAAGGTTCATCTCTATAAGTTCGTTCGGTTTAAATTCGACAGTATTGCGTCCCATATCGATAATACCGTCATACTTCCTCATGAAATCAGCCCCTAGTATGACATCATGATGCAAACCTTTCATAACTAAGAATTCGTGCAAATACACGTGGCTTGCGATTCTCAGTGTGCACAAAACCTGTATCTTGCACGTCACAACCCGGTCAGGTATCACTCCTCTGACACGAATAGCGGAAACAGGCAGCTCTGGCACCTCAGAGTTAGCCTTCAACTTAGCATAGCAATCTGCAGAGATTACACTGATCATTGCGCCAGTATCGATCAGAATTATAACACTGCATCCATTGAGAGTGGCTACTATTTTGGCTAAACGTGTTGGCTCATAACTGTGGTTCGTCGTTCGTCGTTCGTCGAGTAAATCCTGTTGGATGGGCTCCCAGAGTAAAATATCTGCCGTCACCCTGTGCTCAGCCAAACTAGACTGTCTTAATTTTTCGGCGTTTTTGTTTTTTTTGTTGTGACTAGAGGTACCAGGCTGGTTCTGTCCTGCCTCTGACGTCACATTTCTTTCTTCCCTCGAAGTAGGGTTCCTTTCTCCCTCTTCTCTATTTTGGCTCTCTCTCAATTGCTGGAGGTACTCGCGGCTCTCGCGCGCTCTCCCTTCCCAGTCACGGTCCGGATGGTAACGTGGATCACGTCCTCGTTGGTAACCTCCGTTATACCTGTAGTCTCGCCGGATCCTTCCTCTCCCTGACGGACCTTCCTGATTCCCACGACGGTTATTGTCGTGACGACGGTTGTCGCTCGCCCCATTATCGAACCTACGATTCCAATATGTTCTATTGTCTTCTCTCTGGTTCCTTGAATATGGAGTATTACTCCACTCTCTCCAGTTACGGCGGTATTCATTGTTGTATTCTGGCCGAGGATTCCCAGAGTTCTGTGATGCTTCTTGTGTCTGGCTAACTTTGTCCACAGTCGTGACGTTAACGTGACGCTCTTCACGCCTGTCAACCTTCTGTTGACGGTGAGTTGGAAATTGCTCCGCGTTAGCATCAAGACGTCGTAATATCTGATCACACTGTTGAAATGTCGTCGCCCCTGCAGCGATTAGTACTCTTTGCACGTCGGCTGGGTATTGCCATACTATGGTATTCACTAAATCCTGCTCCGATAAAGGAGGCTGAAGATTTCTCAATTTAGCAAGCTGGGTTGCAAAGTAATTTGCGTAGCGAGTTGGCATGTTGGAACTGTATCGGCGAGTGTACATTTCAGCCCTTATACTTTGCTGAACGTCACTCGACCAATACGTCCTCAGTAGCGCTTCTTTAAAGTCTTGATACCCGGAGAATGAATATTTAAAAGCCCGATACCAAGTTGCTGCTTGTCCATCCAGAAGACGTTCAATAACTCGAAGTTCTCTTTCAGGAGTTACGAGTGTGTCTCGTAAATAGCTCTCGACGTTCGTGAGAAATTCTACAGGAGTCACTCCGCTTCCTGTGCCAGTGAATTTAGCGGGTTGCTCTTCCCTTGACCTTATCACTGTGACATTACCCTGAGTATTAGCAGTACGGTATGTATTCTGCATGTAGTTGTTTGACGGCGTGTTAGTTTCAGGATCCAGTCTATTTATAGCTAGTCTGAACGGGTTAGCATCGTAATTTAACGTATGGCTTGGCGTTGTTGCATTAAACTGCCAAGGTCGTGTATCGGCATGTACACTTGACTGTACATTACTAGTCCAAAATTCCGGCGTTTCACGTGTATTTCCCATCGGCGGTTGCAAATCTACTCCCCTCGGAAGTGCTTCTAACCTGTCGAGCCTCTCCTCGATGACTTCTAATTCTTGTATATTCCTGTTGGCGACTTTGCTCCCTAAATCATTTAGTTGCAACTCGATTCGTTCAACTTTACCTTTGAGATTTTGGTCCACTTCACGAATAGCTGATTTGAGGTTACGACTCAACTCGAGCCTATCAATAATCGTTATTTCCTCAATCTTTTTCTGCAATGTTGCAATTTCGCCCTCAACCTGAGATACGTTACTCTGGATATGGTTGATATCATCCTTGACTCCATTTACATTGGCGTCGACTGTAGTTTTATGCTCCACGAATTCGCCTCTCAACATCATCAGGTCGACTTTGTGCTCCTCCCTGTGCACATCTACAGTATCACGTAAGCCTGTGACAGTTTCTTTTAGTTCCGCGATGTCTTTCCGGTTAGAATTAAGTTCCTCCCTAACCTCAAGCATGTTATCCACGATGGTCTTCACGTTGTTATTAACGGCGTTAGCTGCACCTCTCATTAATACCAGTCCTATGTTCATGGTAGCCATATCCTTTTTTACGTTGTCCATAAAACCTTCTACGTGATTCAGCCTAGTCCCAAATTCTTCTCTGGTGTGCTCGATATCAGCTTGGACGTCTAACTGTACTTTATTTATAGCGGTCTGAATTTGAGCCGTGTGCTCCTCGAGTCAGGTTTGCACATCCTGTCTTGCCCTATTCATTTCTTCCTTTAATGTGTCTACGCGCTGGCTTGCCTCCTGGTGGTGACGAATCACGTCTATCCTCACTGCTGCCAAACCTGCCGTTAAGTCATTTTTCGCTTCTACCCTGTACGAGTCCATTTCGGCCCTGACCTTCGTTAGATCGGTCATAACGTCTTTAACAGTACGGGTGTTTATCTCTAAATCTGAACGTACTTCATTAATAGATTGGGTATTTACCTCAAGGTTCTGCCTGACATTGTCAACAGACTGAGTGTTTATCTCGAGGTTCTGCCTGACCTGGCCAACATGACCATTTACATCACCTACTTCCTGTCTAACATTGTCAATAGCTTGTGAATTAACCTCTAAGGCTTGTGTATTCACACTCAAGTCACTAGTAAGTTGTTGGAGGTTAGCGTTGACACCTGCCAACATCTCAGCGAACACTCTGCGAATCATATCCTCATCCATTTGACAAGAATTTATATTGAGAGAAACGAGGGATCAATCATGATGGAAACTTACAGCTATGATAGTAACGTGGTGGTATCAAGCTTGTTTCGACTTAATAAATATCACGAGTACAGCTGGAGTATGCAAACTAAGTGCTTCTACATTTACTAATACAACGGTGAGCAAAGCAAAGTATTACATTTACTTAGGATGAGGCATCATCTAAGAAAAACCCTATCTTTCATTTATTCAATATAAAAACCTCACCCCATGGTCTTCTATCAAATATGAAAGCCATGCGGTCTATTCATCTGCAGTACGACTTTCTAAGTTCGTCCCAGTCCTGTCAATTTACCATTATTCAAATATTAAGATCCTCCTAAATATCGGCATAAGAAAATATACAGGGCGCCATCTGATGATCACCATGTTGACATCTGGCTCCATGTATAGGGAGTCAATCAATGTGTTACCATGTCAACGTCTCTCCCCACGTATAGGGAGCCAATTTATGTGCGACCTATACGTCGGTTTCCACGTTAACACCGTGCACCATGTCAACTTCGTAGCCCCATTAGTTGGGCCGCCAATTTTATGTGACCGTCAGCCGGGTGGCAACGGCACATATTTGTGAGTGACCTTCAGAAGTCCTCTGGTAAAGCTGTCGGGATAGCCAACAACCGCGATGACTCTCCTAACATCTCCCCCGTCGGACCTTTAAAAGTTTGCCGTGAGGATCAGGTGAACTTCCTAACAATAGGCCAATGCGGCACGAGGTTCTATAGTCCACGGGGAGCGTGGTACATGGTTGCGATGGTCAAAGACGGCCTAAGGAAAGGTTCACCTCAAAAATAGACTGTGAAATTAAACATCCAGGCTTATGTAAAACACCGTGAAAATTTATTGTAGATTTCCACAAACCCCTATCCTAGTTCGGAGGGTTATATTCGGCTAATCCGCAAGCTAAAAGTTAATGATAATAAAAGTTCAAGTCCCTAACAATGAAGTTACATTAACCCTCGCGAAAGATCTAATACACAATAAGTAAGCAACAGCAACAACGCTGGGTAAATGGTACGACGCAAAATCCCTAATACAAGTTACATGATCAAGCTAATATGAAGTTACATTTAAGTGAAGGAGCAAAGCAAAGCTAAGTTATGGTGGTACCATTTCCACATTTACATTTAACTTTTCTAGCTAAGTCCTATCAGTTAACATTCAAAGTTACGGCGGTGACGTCCGTAATAGCAAAACAGTTACAATACAAAGCTAAGTGTACAGCCATTTAAAAACAATTAATCTAATCAACAATCATATGCTAAATAGCACGCAATAAAGGTAACATGGGGAAAAATACAGTTTCATGACATCAATAATTATAGTACAACACAGTTTTTATTATAATGCCTTCCTGCCCCATGGTTAACTCTTTGTAAACCATTGTCATCTAGCTTGATAGTAATGTCGGTGATAGCGTAGTTAGAACCACGTCTGACAATCACATGGCCTGCGCTCCACACACTATGAACTAATGGTTCATGTGTGCGCCAGGTCACAACAAAAATGTCTACAGTCTTCGTCGTTTCCAATAAAGGAAATCCCTTCATCTGCACGGCCATGTCAGCAGGTTCAAATGTAAGAATGTCAAAGTTTAAATGGAAATAATATGTTAGTTAGATCTTGTTTAAAACAATTATGCGGATGATGTTTATTATGTCGGTTTATGTTCCTTCCGTAGGTTTATGGCGTATTCTGACAAAGGCCTGACAAGGAGTAGTCTTCTAAAGATCATTCTCCCGCAGCAAAACATCGACTCAATAGTCGGAAAACTCAACGAGCAAACTCTGCTCGGACTCACAATAACACGAGTTATCAGCGGTAAATACCTCGCTTTCAACAACTCTCATAATAATGCCTCATAACAACAACAGATGCGCGACTTACAACAATGGCACGTCTTACTCACTCAAGGCACATAATATCATGGGTTACCTGCGGCAAAAACCTCGCATTTAATAACCAAATTGCCTTCATTATAATTTGCCTCTCTCAAGAGGATCGCCAACAATGCATAAAGAAGCCTGACAACCCTGGGCATGTCGAAATGACATTCCTCGCAGCAAAATATCTAACTAACAGTATGAAAATCTAAGAAAAACAAATGAACAAAAATACAGTAAGAAACACTGGGTTTCATGAGCAATAGCTGCATTGAAAGAAAGAGATGAATGAAATCAACATTCTGTCCTATGTTATCGTAGTTCTGTCTCGCTTTCAAGCATTTGTTTTCAAGGTTACTGGGTCAACAAACCAGTTTATTGGTGACAACTTCACAAATTGCAGTCCTTCACAGACCAAATTTTTCAACAGGCAAGGCCGGCTAGTTTTAACATTATATAATACCGTAATATTTGGCCTTGTCATTCTTAGCATATGCTTGGTTCAAAAACCTTATAGAATCCGTGTGCTAAACACGTTACAATTTAACTGTACAATAAAGTATCGCAGTCCTTCATTTCAAAGAATAGTAAATCACAGACATAACAGCATGTCTCACGAGCTTCTTTGCTCATCAAAGATATAACACTTATTAAGTTCTCAGTATAACATTAACACCTGTGTCCTCATGACAGAAACAAAGTATTAACAAATTAATAAATATGGCACAGATCTGCTACTCTAGACCTGCATAATGATGCGATAGTGCACTTAGTTCGATGCTTGACATCTACACTTTCTCCAAAATAATAAATCTGTCAGTATTTGACTATAAATTGGCTTCTGAGCGCTTTCAAAAATGAAAATACGGCATATTTTTATAAAACTGGAAACTACAGTTGGTTTCCTAACGATACGACCTATCTAACGAGGTCATAAGTCTCAACAGACTGGTTGCAAAGATTGCAGTTAAATAAAGTGACGATGACATCTGAATGAAACCACGGATAAATATCCTACACATGGCTGAGCAAAATAGCTGCAAATGATTACAGTCATGTTTGGCAGTGGGTCGGCTATAACGTGGTACGACGTCCATCAGGACGGCACCAGGGTTAACCAAAACTGGTCTACCCCACAGGGTGACTCACAATGACTGAAATAAACAACAATTATACTAATTACAACCCTACCTAGCAAATGGCTGACACATAAGTGCGGTTGATTCACAAAAAAAAACTACGATATCTAAATATACCACCGCGGACTATTACAAAAGAAAGGGTGCCCAAACTCACGACTTTTGGTAGCTCTCACATCGGCTCAGACATTCATCGACCAGGGTCGCGAAAAACTCTGCTTGGCTCTCCAGCATGGTCCTGTCCTCCACGGATTCACCGATCTGGACCTCCCAAGCAACCAGGGTTCGTTCGCCTCCGGATGATGATCTCCCAAAAAGGTCTGGAATGTGCCTGGAAGTCGGCATCCACGTTCCTTCGTCTGCGTCCTCGGCATCCTGACGTTCCATCAAGCTGGTGGTCTCCATCACGACGTCTCCCTCATACCGGAATGGTATTAGCCCATAATCGTCTTCTTCACCATGGCGTGGAAAAGTTCAATGTCTTGCATGATGTCGAAAATGTCGAAATATCTCGTTCCTCTCGGCGTTTTGGCGTGATTATTGTGGACGATGCAAATAATAGTGTTCTCCACAGTATTTTGTAGTTGTCAGCCTGTTGATCCTCAAGATTCAACACGATGCGATGCTTTGCTTGTTAGCACGTGCAATTGTATCACGTTATATCAATCACGTGGCATCCGCGATAAAATTGATATTTTCAATTCAGAATTTCCGTAGCAATAATGTTGTGATCGTTGGCAGTAATAATCACGTCGTCTTGGCACAATTATCAGACGATAACTCTTATATTTTCGGCGTGGCACTTTGCCCTTCCACTTACTTGTGGGAAAAATATCTGGCGTATGGCACCAATTACAGTTTGTAGAAAATATTGCCTAATATGGCCTTTCGTAGAACAATAATATGTCCACGATGTGTGACAACGTTAGTATAGTTATTTTCAACACACGATGCAGTCGGATGCTCACTTGAGCATAAAAATATTTATAATGTCCACGTCGCGACGGACGGATACTCGAAAAACGCCTGTCGGGCGTCAGATCTCCAGATGTAGTGTCGTCACTGACTTTCACTCGGAAGTAGGTCGCCAAAACGAAGTCATTGAGCGACTACTTTCATAGCTCCTTGCGTATCTGCAAGTGTTATACCTTACCAAAAACGTAATAATCATTCACCAAAATGATTCAATAATACAGAATGACGAATTAGAATATTCTGAGTCTTGTGAAAGGATGAAAGTGATTAACAAGACCTCCAAAGTCAAAAATGCAATTGAGCGCTACTTCAAAGAATATAGCATGAGCTCCACGTGGTATTCTGGGTATGTTCAAAAGTACTACATCCCATAATAATTATTCCGTCACAAAAATATCACATGAACCATAGCTCAGCGGGTTCAATATGTCTAAGGGTTTATCGATGTGGTGTATATTATGAGGTGAAAGGGGTGAAAATTGGGGGTTGAGGGATACTTAACGGAGCGTGTATATCTGAAACGACATAGGCGAGAAGTTTGGAATTCGGCGGGAAAGAACAGCTTAAAATACAAGTAAATAGGTGTTCGACCGTTTTTTAATAAATCCAATTTAACGGGCCCTTGGAGAGGGGTGAAATTATGGGGGGAAAAACACGAAAGTAAGTATCCTAACTGATTGACTCACTTTCTCACTCATCAAACTCAGGGGAAAAACACCTTTAAATAAGTAAATATGTGTTCGACCGTTTGTTTCATAAATCCAATTTAAGGGGTTCATGAGGAGGGGTGAAATTATTAAAAATAAATGAAAGAAAATGTCCTGACTGACTCACTCACTCATCATCGCCCAGCCAAAATTATTCAAATTAGAAACATGAAATTTTGGGGATATGTTCGTTGTATGTCGAAAACGTCCACTAAGGAAAGAGTTATGGATATTCAGGTTCTAAAGAGGTGTTAAGGGGGTAAACGTGCATTTCATTGAATAACAATATCTTACGAGTGGTTTCATTTGGGGATGTGATACTTGGCATATATACTAATCATTAAAAATAAGCTGACACATGTCTAATGGTTTTTCGATGTAGTGTATATTATGAGGTGAAAGGGATGAAAAGTGGGGGTTGAAAGATGCCTAACGGAGGAGTTTGAAACTCAGAGGAAATCAATCAGCTTAAAAGTAAATAAATAAATAAAATAAATAAATAGGTGTTCGACCGTTTTTTCATAAATCCAATTTAAGGGGCCTATGAGGAGGGGTGAAATTCTGGAAGAAAAACGTCCACTAAGGAAGGATTTTTGGATGTTCACTGTCATCGACCAACCAAAACTATTAAAGTTAGGAGAATTATATTTTGGAGATATGTTTGTTGTGCGTCGAAAACGTCTACTAAGGGCGGATTTTTGGATATTCAGGTTCTAAAGGGGTGTTAACGGGGTTAAACCTGCATTTCATTGAATAACAATATGACACGACTATGACGCGAGCGAAGCGAGGCTAAAAATGAGATTCATTCATTCATTTATTTGCAATGGGGGGTGTGTCCCCCGGTGGCAAATTGGATATACATAACAAATACATAATTATACATAACAATACATAATTATACATAACAATACATAATTATACATAACAATTCAATAACAATTATACACCAATTAAACTGGAGTATTTACACAAATAGTCAGTCTTTTCTTAAACACACCTATATGTTTGGGAAAAGGCTCTAAGACTGCGGCAGGTAGAGAGTTCCAGTTATCAATGGCACGGTTTACAAAAGAATATTTACCACAATTTGTTCGCTGTGGTCGGCCCTTAACTTTGAAAGGATGATCGCTCCTACCCATGTAAGTGGGCTTTCCCAATCGTTTGCTAAGCTCACCCCATGCTGGTTGATTTGTATACGTGTTGTACATAGCGTAGAGTCTAGATTTCATCCTCCTAGCCTCCAGTGATTCCCACCCAAGTTTCTTTAACATACGGCTCACACTGCTCCTGGGATTAAAGTCACTGAGCACAAATCTAGCGGCCTTTCTTTGTACCATTTCCAACTCATTGATGAGCCCTACTTGATATGGATCCCAAACCGCCGAGGCATATTCCAGAATAGGTCTTACAAGTGACAAATAGCCTAATTCTTTAGCAGAGGTACTACTTCCTTTTAATAACCTCATTACAAAGTGCAGGGATTTGTAAGCTTTTGAAACTACACATCCTACATGACTACTCCATTTCATATCATTCCTTACGTGAACGCCCAAATATTTGCAAGAATCTTCTTCTACAAGTATTTCCGAGCCAATGTTATATTGAAAATCCTGCCTTCGCACTTTCCCTATTTTTAAGAGACTACATTTTCTTGTGTTTATTTTCATTTTATTTACAATCGCCCACTTATAGACCAGGTTCAGGTCCTCTTGCAGCACTGCATTGTCTTGTGAGTCGTGTATCTTTCGATATATTACACAATCATCCGCAAACAATCGACAGTCACTGCGAATTCCATTTGGTAAGTCATTTATAAACGCCAAAAACAACAAAGTTCCGATTACGCTGCCCTGAGGGATACCCGACGTTACGGTAATTTCATCCGAGAATACGCCTTCAACTTTCACTTTCTGGGAACGACCCGTCAAAAATTCTTGGATCCATAAAATTACTCTTCTATCAATCTTCGTCGAAGCTAATTTATGGAGTAGCATGTCATGCGGCACGACATCAAATGCCTTCGCAAAATCTATCACCACGGCGTCGACTGAAACTCCATGGTCTAACGATTCGCTAATGTCTTGAAAAAGTGATAGCATCTGACTCTCGCATGAGTAACCTTTCCGAAATCCATGCTGCCTATCATTAAACCATGATAATGTTTCCCACTGTTCCCTCAAGTAGTCGCAAATGAGATGCTCCATCTGCTTACAAACGATGGACGTAAGGCTAACCGGCCTGTAGTTGCCCAATTCAAGTCTGCTCCCTCCCTTAAATATTGGGACTACCGTAGCTCTTTTCCAGTCATCTGGGATTTGCGCATTGTTTATGGACACATTAAATATCACCTCCAAGTATCGTGCCACGGCCCTACCTCCTAATATAAGTACTTCACTAACAATATTATCAGGACCCTTTGATACATTGAAACGCAGTTTTTGTATTAGCTTTACAATTGCTGACTGGTTTATTTGGAACAGGGGAGCCCCTGACTCGTCGTTAAGGTCCAACACACAGCTATTGGATTTATTGAACACACTACCGTAAAAGACATTTAATTCATTTAATTCATGGTGTGTGTCTGTGTATCACTCAATCACGCAAGTACCACTGGTCCGATTTACATGAATTTTACATGGAAGTAGCTGATTTACCTGGTTAACATATAGGTTACTTTTGATTTCAATACTTTACACTATTTAAAGATGGCGACCATTTTAGTGGCGTCACTACACCCTTTGGTTTCGAACTTTCATATTTCCATTTCAAATGAAAAGAGAACGTTAAGAAATAGCAAACGTTTGATGGCATATACGAGGTTTAAAATTACATTTTCTATCCGAAACGTATCTCCAACGGTTAGCGAGTAAAACCTAAATTTGTGCTATAAAACACGGTCAACGCCGAGCGGTGTAGTTGGACAAAATGTTCTATCCTTAATCTCCCTCTGCGCAGCACCTCACATATCCCCTGTTTTAACTGTCACCTTCACATTTTAATTTATTTATGACGCGTAGCGAAGCACGGGTACTTAAGCTAGTTATATAATAAAAACTTAACGAGCCATACAGTAGTCGCATATGATGTGTAACATCTGACATAGAAGAAACTTCACGTGAAATTGTTGATACACCGGTCTTTTATACTATTGTTACGGCTGTGAGTTTGTGTCATCACTCGCCGCATGAGTCACAACTGCCCCAGGGCTGGGCTGTGCCTTGCCTCGTGTATTGCGCGCGCCTTATGCAACAGGGCTACTACAGACAAAGGGATAGTCCAGAAGATTCGTGACTGGACCAGCGATGGAAACCTCGAGAAGCCGTGGACCCTGGATGGATCTAGAACCATTTATTGAGTCACCGGCCTGCTATATAAGAGTGACCCGTGAAGCAGTTGTGTGTGTTTTACGAGCTAGTGTGAGCGTTTATTCTGAGCGACAGAAGTGTGGTGACTTGCGAAACCCCTAGTGTAGCGGCGAAGTGAGGAACATACAGGGGACTGCCGTGTTCTGAGTAAGTGTGCTTTCACTGAGTGTCAGATATTGCGGTGTCGAAATCCGGTGACATTGTTTCTCCCAGCTGGTGAACAGCGCGCAGCAAGTGCCCGTAAGTACTGTAGTAGGCGCACATTAGAAAGAAGTTGCATGTAGTTCTGTCAAGGCCACTAGGCTCATTAGCGGCAGGATTAACTTCTGTGGTTTGTTGACAAGTAAAAGGGGCAAGAGCTCTCCACAAGCAAGAGACTTTGTAAACTGGAGTAAGGTTCCTAATTGCTTGTATTTGCTGATTAGTGTAATTTTCTGGCCGCAATAAAGTTAATTATTTCTTTAAGCAGTAATTGGTATTGTGCTTCCTACCCACCGTAATCCAGTTAACACAAGTGCCACTAGGGGGTGGCACGCAACAACTGGTGTCAGAAGTGGGATTACGAACTCAAGCACAACACCTGACGGTCCTGGTTTCAAAACCCGAGCAGGTCATTTTCTCTAATTTTCCTGTGAGTGCATGCCATTTACAAGGCAAACAACGAAAATGGAGGCGCAATTGGCAGCATTGCTAGGAAAGCTAAATGGCATAGAAGACGGCCAGAAGAATTTAACCAAGGACCTAACTGCCAAATTAGAAGACGGCCAGAAGAATTTAACCAAGGACCTAACTGCCAAACTGGAAGACGGCCAGAAGAAGCTAGCGGAGGACCTGAAGAGGATAGAGGACGGCCAGAAGAAGATGGAAGACGGTCAGAATAAGTTGACACAGGACCTGAATAAATTAGAACTGGGTCTGCGTGAGGAAGTCACGGCAGTGGAAAAGAAGTTCGACGCCTTACAAATGGAAGTTGCCGAGCTGCGCCAACGCCCGCTGATGGGGGTGGAGGAGAAATTCAACGCCTTACGAAAGGAAGTTGCCGAGCTGCGCCAACGCCCACTGACGGGGGTGAAAGAGGAATTCAACGCTCTACGAGAGGAAGTTGCCGAGCTGCGCCAACGCCCGTCCACCGTTACACCGGGAATATCAGGAACGGGACATAGCAGAGTGACGCCCCCAACCTTCGACGGAAAGGTCCCGTGGAGCACCTACTTACGTCACTTCGAGGCAGCCTGTTCCATAAATAACTGGAACAACACAGAAAAGGCTACAGCTCTCATTGTAGCGCTGAGAGGTGACGCCCTTAACGTCCTTCAGGCCATCCCGATTGGATCCCAGGACTACGCTTCACTGATCGCCCATATGGAGTCTCGATATGGAGATAGCCATCTTCAGCAGGCCTACCAGATGCAGCTCCGGACCCGGGTACAGAAGAACGCGGAAACCCTGCAGGAGTTCGAGATGGACATCGCACGCCTCGTAAGGCTCGCCTACCCAACAGCGCCGGCCGACTTTCTGGAGCAGATAGCGACGCAGACTTTCACCGACGGGCTACGGGACTCGGATACTCAACAGGCGCTGCGACTCGCGCGCAATAAGACCCTGGCAGATGCGCTGAGCCACGCACTTGAGTTCGAGACGGCAAAGCAGGTATCTAGAATGCGCGCGTGGGTGCGTCAAGTGGACGTCGACGAACCAGTAAAAACCAACGAGACCAAGCCCCTGGCCGACGAGTTGATGGAGGCGCTAAGCCGTTTCTTCAAAAATCGCAGTACCACCAACAAAAACGTAGCCGAAGGACATCCGGAGAGGCGGCCTGGAAGAGGACTACCGACCTGCTGGACCTGCCGTAAGAGAGGCCACCTGAGCAAGGACTGCGGTGATCGCCGCCGCCAAGGGTTTCCGTCGGGACAGTCAGTCGTAGAGAAACCGCGCGGCCCAGGAAAGCAAGTATCAGCCAGCCTAGGGGGGCAAAGGTTGGCTTGTGACAGTCGTCAAGCCCCGGCAGTCCAAGTTCGTGTGACGAAGTTACGGAGGGACAATAGCAGCCTGATGGTCGACGGAGTCGTCAACGGAGAGAGCTGGCCCCTGCTGATCGACACGGGAGCGTCGAGGACCATCGTCAATCCCACCGTGATCCCGAAGTGGAGAGTGCAACCCACACAAAGGAACCTCCAGCTAATAACCGCGACCGGAGAGACCGCACCAGTACATGGCGAAGCATCACTGGAGTTCGTCATTGGTCGACGGGCGATAAAGCATCCAGTGCTTTTGGCTGACGTATCAAATGAAGTGATCATCGGACTGGACTTCCTGAACCAGAACAACATCATCTTGGATCTGAGTACCAACACTCTGCACTTCGGAGGTGAGGAACTTGCTTTGCAACCTGCGCACGAGTCCATCACCGCACGACGAGTAAGGCTGAGAGAAGACGTCATCGTTCCCGCCAGGACGGAAGTCAGCGCTGCCGTAATTGTCGACGGAACTGCTGAGGGAGTGGCGGCTGTCATCGAGCCAAAATATGAGGACATCCAGACAAAAGGATTGCTAGTTGCCAAGACCCTCATCAACACGACGTCTCGGCCGTACGTCCGCCTGTCCAACCTGAACGACTACGACATTACGGTTCACCGGGACACCAACCTAGGAGTCTGCGAGCCCGTTACCTGGATTGCCCGCATCACCGACACGACGGACGGACACCTGCAGACGGACAACCGAAGAAGACGCACACTGCCAGAAGAACTACAGAAGCTGTACCAAGGATCCCAGGACCATTTAGACGAGGAACAATCACGCCAACTTCAGGACCTGCTACGCGAATTCCAGGATGTCTTCTCCGTGGGGAGCAAAGACTTCGGCAGGACAAGCTTGGTCCAGCACAGAATCGACGTTGGGGACAGCGCAACGATTAGGGCCCCATTCCGACGTGTCCCGCTCGCCAAGCAAGCCGAAGTCGACCGGATGGTAGAAGAGATGAAGGAGCAAGGGGTGATCGAGCCATCACATAGTCCTTGGAGTTCTCCGGTCGTGCTTGTGAAGAAGAAGGACGGTTCCACCAGGTTCTGCGTGGACTACAGGCGGGTGAACGACGTCACGAAGAAGCACAGCTACCCTCTACCCCGGATCGACGATACGCAGGACACCATATCAGGGTCAAGATGGTTCTCCACCTTGGATTTGAAGAGTGGCTACTGGCAGGTGGAGGTCCACCCTAAGGACCGCGAGAAAACGGCGTTCTCTGTGGGCAGCGGGCTCTGGCAGTTCACCGTCATGCCATTCGGTCTGTGCAACGCCCCTGCGACCTTCGAAAGGCTAATGGTGTCCATTCTGAGGGGACTACACTGGAAGACCTGCCTGGTCTACCTAGACGACGTCATCGTTCTGGGAAAAAGCTTCGAGGAGCACTACTGCAACCTGAAGGAGATCTTGATGAAGCTACGGGCTGCCCAGCTGAAGTTGAGCCCCAAAAAGTGTCAGCTCTTCCAGAAGCAGGTCCAGTACCTTGGGCATATCGTCTCCGAAGAAGGGGTGCGCACCGACCCAGAGAAGACCGCAGCTGTGAGGGAGTGGCCAGTTCCGAAGGACAAGTCCCAACTACGAAGCTTCCTGGGACTCTGCACTTATTACCGTCGCTTCGTGAGAGGATTCGCCGACATCGCCAAACCTTTACATCGACTGACTGAGAAGGACCAACTCTTCACGTGGACAGCAGAATGCCACAGTGCCTTCGAACAACTCAAGCAGGCCCTGTGCACCGTGCCTATTTTGGCCTACCCCAGACCTGGAACAAGGTTCATCGTCGATACCGATGCCAGCGACTTTGGCATAGGGGGAATCCTGTCGCAAGTAGTGGACGGCGAGGAAAGAGTTGTGGCCTACTTCAGCAAGGCCTTCTCCAAGCCAGAAAGGAACTACTGCGTCACCAGGAAGGAGCTGCTCGCCATCGTGAAGACCATTGAACACTTCCACAAGTACCTGTACGGGCAAGAATTTCTCATCAGGACCGACCATGCATCCCTGCGGTGGCTCCTGAACTTCAAGCAGCCCGAGGGTCAACTCGCGCGGTGGTTAGAGAGGCTTCAACAGTACAACTTCGAGATTCAGCACAGGAAAGGCCAACTGCATTCTAACGCCGACGCCCTGTCACGAAGACCGTGCCCCGAAGACTGCACCTTCTGTACTAGGAGGGAGGAGAACACCGGGATACAGTGCCGAAGGACTACCGTGGAACTTCAAGGGAGCTGGAGCCGCGAATCTTTCACGCGGGCACAAGCAGAAGATGATGACCTGGGACTGATAGCCGAATGGAAGAGGGCCTGTGTCCCCAGACCCGGGTGGAACATTGTGAGTGACTGCAGCCCAAAGTTTAAGTCCTACTGGGCGCAGTGGGACTCGCTGATTGTAAGGGATGACCTCATCTGCCGTACCTGGGAGAGCACCGACGGGAAGACATCTCGGGAACAAGTCGTCGTTCCAAAGGCTATGACGGAGGAAGTCCTGAAGGAAGTTCATGGAGGATCATATGGTGGACACCTAGGGATAAAGAAGACCCTGGAGAAGCTGAGAGAGCGGTTCTACTGGATCGGATGCCGAACAGACGTGGAGAACCACTGCGCGAGGTGCCACGATTGCGCAGCCAGCAAGGGCCCAGGACGAAGACGACGGGGTCCACTGAAGACCTACAACGTGGGCGGCCCCATGGAGAGAGTGGCCATCGATGTTGCTGGGCCATTCCCGTTAAGCGAGGCAGGGAACCGCTACATATTAGTCGTCAGCGACTACTTTACCAAATGGCCGGAGGCGTATGCGCTCCCTAACCAAGAAGCCGCGACGATCGCAGAGACCCTGGTGAAGGAATTCGTCAGCCGGTACCGAGTACCCCTGGAGCTGCACTCCGACCAAGCGAGGAACTTCAAGTCGCAGGTGTTCCAGAACCTATGCCAGCTGCTGGGAATCCGGAAGACAAGGACAACGCCGCTACACCCTCAGTCCGACGGGATGGTAGAGCGATTCAATCGCACCATCGAGAACCATCTCCGAATAGTTGTCAGCGAGCACCAGAGGGATTGGGACAAGCATCTTCCACTATTTCTCCTGGCCTACCGCGCCGCCGTGCATGAAGCCACCGGGTGCACACCAGCCCGGGCCATGTTTGGGAGGGAGCTCCGTCTACCCGTCGATCTTGCCTTCGGCCGACCTGGGAATGATCCGATCCCGGCAAGCCAGTATTGTCAAGAACTGGTCGACCAACTGGAGGACGTGCACGCGTTCGCGAGGAGGAAACTGCGGATCGAGACCGACCGAATGAAGACCCGATACGACCAGCAGACGGAGGCCGGAGGATTCCACGAGGACGACCTGGTCTGGCTCTTCAACCCATTACGGAAGAAAGGCCTGTCACCCAAACTGCAGAAGTCCTGGGAGGGCCCGTACCGAGTCGTGAAACGGATCAACGATGTCGTCTACAGGATCCAGCGGAGCCCGAGGGCGAAGATGAAGATCGTGCATCGAGATCGCCTGGCAGCCTACGGAGGGACACAGACGGACCAATGATTGATCGGGACGATCAGCCTTTTTAGGAAGGGGGTGGTGTTACGGCTGTGAGTTTGTGTCATCACTCGCCGCATGAGTCACAACTGCCCCAGGGCTGGGCTGTGCCTTGCCTCGTGTATTGCGCGCGCCTTACGCAACAGGGCTACTACAGACAAAGGGATAGTCCAGAAGATTCGTGACTGGACCAGCGATGGAAACCTCGAGAAGCCGTGGACCCTGGATGGATCTAGAACCATTTATTGAGTCACCGGCCTGCTATATAAGAGTGACCCGTGAAGCAGTTGTGTGTGTTTTACGAGCTAGTGTGAGCGTTTATTCTGAGCGACAGAAGTGTGGTGACTTGCGAAACCCCTAGTGTAGCGGCGAAGTGAGGAACATACAGGGGACTGCCGTGTTCTGAGTAAGTGTGCTTTCACTGAGTGTCAGATATTGCGGTGTCGAAATCCGGTGACATTGTTTCTCCCAGCTGGTGAACAGCGCGCAGCAAGTGCCCGTAAGTACTGTAGTAGGCGCACATTAGAAAGAAGTTGCATGTAGTTCTGTCAAGGCCACTAGGCTCATTAGCGGCAGGATTAACTTCTGTGGTTTGTTGACAAGTAAAAGGGGCAAGAGCTCTCCACAAGCAAGAGACTTTGTAAACTGGAGTAAGGTTCCTAATTGCTTGTATTTGCTGATTAGTGTAATTTTCTGGCCGCAATAAAGTTAATTACTTCTTTAAGCAGTAATTGGTATTGTGCTTCCTACCCACCGTAATCCAGTTAACAAAAGTGCCACTAGGGGGTGGCACGCAACACTATTATTGTTACAAATATTAATCTATTGTAAAAGGGAGTGTTTTACAGATATTGTAGTTTATAATACGGAACTCATTTTATTAGATGATTTGTAGCTTCCACTGGCACTAGCCTAAATAAAGAATACGATATGGATCAACTAGAGTAATAGACGCGACACCGCTCATCACCTTAAATTCATTATAAACTTGGGAGTTAATGCAATGTGCACAGCAGTAGATCATGAAAGGCTTGCCCAGTTCCCGGACCTCTTGATTCACAGACCAACACGTAATTTCATACGGATTCTTTTAAAATGAGTCATATTTATATGATAAATATCGTTTAAAATGATAATCTGGTAGCAAAAGTATCCATCCCATCCGGGATTCGAACCCAAGATCTCTAGATTCACAGTAAAAGGCGCTAACAACACGTCTATTTCGACCACGCAAATATTGTGGACAAGATGGTGACTTATTTTCACGTTCCAATAATACTGCATTACGGAATTAAGCTTGTCTTTATAATGTTCCTGCATGAACTTCAGTTTAAAATACCTTATGAATAGGCCCTCTTGTGAGTAAAGAGACTGTGTTCAGCAATAGTTCATGAAGGCTTTACCAGTTCCCATATAAACACAACGATATATATTATATTGATGACTGCATTAACGTTATGTGGGTTAATATTTGAATATCCACTGTGCAGATACATAATACCGGAATTGCCGAGTACTCACAATGTTTCATATTAAAGCATACAATCATTTAAATACTCATACGAAGACTTCGTCCATGTGCCATGTACTTTGTGTTTCAAACAGTAGACACCAGAGTTCGCATGAGCGTTTACCGTCGGAATGACAGTGTTGATCACTTTATTCAGTGATTGAAAAACAGAGTCTTAATAAATCATAATTGTTTCCAGCAAATATGATATTATAATGAATATTTTTACACCAAAGAACGACAACTTGAAGATGATTTATTGTAGGAATGTTTGTAATGGCGCCTCCAAATCTTGAAGTAATCCGTATGAGATATACAATCCACAGCAGCCAGGAGGGATACGATCCAGCTGGAAGTCTTACACACTTCCTTCCGATCCACTTCCGTCCCATTTTTCAAAATCACTTCCACAAAAATATCCAGCAACCGAGTGGAAATATGGTACACATCAAAAATAATTATTCAAGAAAATGGTTTGGAAAAATCTGCTGTAGAGGGAAGAATACGAAAGATGGAAAGAGCGCATGGCATAACTAGGAATACCTACAACAAAGAATGTTTGTCTAAAGATCTTAAAATACAGCTCTACAACCCCGTAGTCAAACCTGAATGCCTGTATGTCTCGTACTCAACTACACATTGGATAAATCAAAAGTAGTAGAAAGAAGAATTATACGCAAAATAGTCGGTCCTTTAAAAATTGCAGAATTCTGGAAATTAAGAAGTAATGATGAAATATATCGAAAAATAGAAAACATACCAGAAACAATATGGAAGAGGAGATTGCTACAGGATGGATGACAGTCGGTTAACCAAGCAGATCCTCACATTCCTGTGGAACAACAACCTGGGTACAAGAAGTCAAAAAGGATTTTGAAAGAAACAATATCAAAGAAGAGGATACACTACAGAGAGATATTTTTAGGAAAAAGGTGCTTAAAATGGAAGGATTCCAAGGCAGGAAGGGAAAGAAAACAGACTTGAAATGGTCCGAGGAAAGGAAGAAGAAACATAGAGAGGTAATGAAGGAATACCGGAGGAAGAAGAAGGAACAGCAAAGGACAAAGCATTGAAATTGGCTCGTGGTCCCTAGACGACTGAAACGAAAATAATAATATTAATAACGCAACAGCCATAGATGTGAACCATAATATCTGTAAATACAGGGTGGCGCACGAAATGTGTCACCATTTGTTTCGTACATAATTTTAAAGTCGCACTAGATATCCCGTTGGCCATCTCAACAGTAGTAGCAGTGGAGCTTGGAGAAACAAATGAGTTATGAAATGACGCGTAATTCACGATACAGTGGCCAGGAGACCAGTGTTTCCTCTTTGTTCGCCGGAGAAATTGAAGTGGAAAGTGTTGCTGTACAGAGAAGCCCCGGCAAATCGTGTAGAAAGGAAGCAGTGCAACTGGCCATATCCAGACTCTCCGTTCAACGGATTCTTAAAAGTGACCTCCAGATGTACCCGTACAAGATGACCTCTGCTCAGAAGCTCATGGCGGAACAAAAGCGGCAGAGACTACTGTTTGCTCGCTGGGCGGAGAATAGGGAACAAACTCTCAACAACGTTTGGTTTTCAGACGAGCGTATTTTCATTTGAACGGTGTGATTAACAGACAAAATGTACACTTTTTGGGCGCAAGTGCTTCATGAACGACAACATTATGCTCCGAGAATTACAGTGTGGGCCGCAATTTCCAGCCACGGACTTATTAGACCTTTGTTCTTCGAAGAAACTGTGAACAGTGAGCGTCATTCGAGCATGCTCCGCAATAACTTCGTTCCACAGCTTCTTGCTACTGCGTTGCCCCTCAACACGCAGTGGTTCATGCAAGATGGAGCCAAGCCACACACTGCAAGCAATGTGTTGGATTTCTTGCACGAGCGTTTCGACATGCGGGTCATTTCACTCAGATTTCCGGATCGTTTCAATGACGGACAATTTTGGCCCCCCAAAAGGCCAGACTTCAACCCATGTGACTTCTTTCTCTGAGGGTTCCTAAAGGAAACAATTTTCCAAAACGTCCACGTTATTTGATGGAGTTCAGACGCCTTATTCTTCAAGTTTGCAGTGAATTCACGGAAGACATGTGCCGTAGGGTTTTCGCCTACATGAATGTTCGTTCGGAGGAAATTAGGAATCTAAATGGTGGACAGATTGAGCACGTGCTGCATTCGAATAAATCTCCACAGAGTGTACGCCATGATAGTATATGTTCCTTTGAGTTTGTCTTTACAGTAAAGTTTTTATTCAGAAACAAAATGGTGACACATTTCGTGTGATTAACACTTTACACAAGTTTTTACAAACTTATGTAATTAAATATTGTATATAAATGTGTGCATAATTCACGAACATTGTACATTAACTAAGTTGTGTTTGTGGACCTAACTGCAGCATACGACACAGTATGGAGGCAAGGACTCTTCTGCAAACTACTTCGAATAATACCCTGCAAGAAAATTGCCAAGCTCATTGAAAACATGCTTACAGACAGAAGGTTCCGTGTAATTATGGGAAACAAGACCAGTAAGGAAAGGACTCTTAATAGACCTCGGGGTAACCCTTGACAGAACTCTGTCCTTCAAGGAACACCTGAAGAGGACAACAGCCAAACTCCAGACACGGAACAACATCCTCCATAAACTGTGTGGTACCACCTGGGGTTCTTCAGCTTCAACCTTAAGAACTTCAGCTCTTGCCCTTGTCTTCTCAGCTGCAGAATATTGCTCTCCAGTCTGGCTGAACAGCTGTCATACAAAACTGGTTGACTCGCAGCTAAACCATACTTTGCGCATTGTATCAGGAACCATAAAATCTACCCCCACTTCTTGGCTGCCAGTTCTTAGCCATATTTCTCCACCACACTTACGGAGAAAAAATGCCCTGTTGCAAGAGTACCAGAAGTTGTCTAGAAATGCCAATCTGCCAATCCATGGAGACATCCCCAACGCCATGATCAGCAGGCTCTGTTCCAGAAATTCACCAGTTAGGACCGCCAGAAACCTGGTTGATAATTTCAACCTACAGCAGGACTGGATGCAAGAATGGACATCCACAGCTCCTCCTGAGTATCGGAACTTTCCCTGCATCACAAGAACACCAACAGGATTTCATCTACCCCGCAGTACCTGGACAACTCTCAATCGCATCAGGACAGGCCATGGCAAGTGCGCTGACTCCCTCCACAAATGGGGCAAACTTTCCTCCCCGGAATGTAGCTGTGGTGCCCCAAAACAAACAGTCCATCACATTGTGGAACAGTGCCCCCTGAGTGCATATCAGGGCAATTCAAAAGACTTCCAAAATCTGAATCCGCCTTGCATAGACTATATTGAGAGCTTGAAGTTAAGACTGTAACCTACTGTACATAGTGTATATTTAATTTGTGATTGTGTTTCTTTGCATTTTTATGATGTCATACGCTAAATAAAATAACTAAGCCTTAGTGAGCAGGAACTGACGATGAACGCTTGACAGTCGAAACCAGTCATCCAATTAAGTGCCCCATTTTGTACATAAAAGCGAGTTATTTTATATTAATATGTCGTTTCTTTCAGGTTAGGGCACGTAAATACTTGTTTCCCGCCAAATGTAATTGGTCACAATTTGTGTTGACCGACTGAAAAGCTTTCTTTAATTGTGGCATCAAGTGAAGGTAGCAGTGATAAGCATCTTTTTCTTTGCAGATTAGTTTCTAGTGAGAGTCGATGAGGGTTTGGTTGGAGGTGGTTACAAGAGTTTTGTCTCACGATGATGAGCCCTCAGAAAATGGAAATCCACAGCTTGCTTCCAGCACTGCCAGGTGGATCGCATCCCTCCTGGCTGCTTTAGACTGCCTGCCCATTCAACGCTCAGAGGCGTACAAGATAGGTTGCAGCACCAACCCACTGTGACCACCGCGGCATTTTCACTGCCAGCTTCATCGCGTCCCTCCTGGCTGCCTTAAACTGCCTGCCCACTCAACACTTGGAGGCGTACAAGATATATATTAATTGCAGATTTCATTTCTGATTTACAAAAGAGCACGCAGCAGTACGGCATTCTAAAATTCAAAACACAACTTCGCGGAAAACTAACAACAAACGGTTGAAGACCGTAATTCAGCGAGGCTCCAAAGCCTTTCACACTCAAAGCAATGGCTTCTTACCAAGGAAGTCAGACCGTACCTAACCTTACCGACAGTTCTACCCACAATGTGCCCAAGAAATCCCAGAAAAGTTATGCTTCTGCAATACAGTTAACACCGAATAAAGAACAGGCTATTATTATTGACGCCATTAACATCAATACAAAACAAATGTCTGCAACAGTGACTTGAAAAAGTGGCGATCACAGCGGGTTGGTGCTGCTCTTAGCGTCTATATTTGGAAACGACGTTGTACGCATAAACCAATGCTGTAATCGTTGAATGGGCAGGCAGTCTAAAGCAGGCAGGAGGGATGCGATCCAGCTGGCAGTGCTTCCAGTCGACCGACCGGGTTAAAGCTCTACCCACAATGCGCTGTCGGCAGACGGCAGATGAAGTCAGAAGTCGGTAGTTCACAACCTAGCCACCCACATTGCGCCGTCGTTAAAATGCTAGGAGTAAATAATAACTTGACTTTCATTTATTCCTTGATAAAGTTGTCAATTGTCGATAACCTAACCTAAAATTTGCAAGGATGGACGACTTGGAGCTGTACGGTTTATTTTTATTGCTGCCAACTGGTACAGTATTGTTAAAATTGAGGAAAAATACTCGTACATCCAGTATCCCGTCTTGTAAATAACTAATAATAACAAATCCAACTCTGAATTAGGCCTACTGATTTTTGAACAGAATTGTTTTTGTGTAGCTGGTCATTTTTGATTGAACGCCCGAGGGCTCCCTACACGTTCAATCTATTACTACATCATTTCCTAACTTATTTTTCTTCATTAGAAAATGTATTTCGGCTACTTTCAGTACCGGTAGGCCCTACTTTAGTAAATGTTATCGTACGATGAGCTCTCATTTAGCGTTACCTTTCACTGCATTACATTTACTGCAAAGGAAAACAATATAATCAATGAACTGTGTCCTTTTAAATATTTGGGCTCACACATGTCATACATCCAACGGCGTTCCCTAACAAGTTCAATGAATATATCTTCTATCCCAAGGTCAGTACATTCAGTCATCATATTTTTATATACTGTAATTATGCGAAGAATATAGGCCTACCGCGAATACAACTACACAGCTGATTACAAGCGAGAAAACGGCCAAGTGACGTCAGCTTATGATCTTTTCTGATTGACTCTTAAATATGCAGTTGGCTGTCAAAGATAAAATTGGCGACAGCCGACTACACGCTGTCGATCGTCAACTATCCACTACCGACATACGACTTCACATTGTGGATAACGCCATAAGAGAGCACGGGTCTGACTTCAACTGCCCTCTGCCGTATGCCGACTGCGCATTGTGGGTAGAGCTTAAGGGATGCAATGAATGTAGCCCCCCCCCCCCCCCCCCCATCTAGCGGCGAGGATATGAACTGTGCCGGCTGCCAAAACCTGTCGCACTCCTCTGAGGCAATTATTAAATGAATGGCAGATGAAAAGTAATGATAGTGGAGAGTGTTGCTGGAATAAAATTTTGACAGAGAAAGCCCTGGTACCCGGGGAAAAACCTGTTTGCCTCCGTTTTGTCCAGCACAGATCTCACATGCAGTGACCGGGATTTGAACCACGGACCAAGCGGTGAGAGGCCGGCGTGCTGCCGCCTTAGCCACGGAGGCGTAACAGCCCTCAGACCAGCATTAAATGTTGTGTTGGCAGAACTAGGAATTGAACCCACAACTGAGGGACGACAGCCGCTGAGGTGTCACGAACCATTAAAATCTAATATAGCACATAAGAAAAAGACAACGAGTAAGCGACCGCTGAGTAACTATTATTATTATTATTATTCATTCGTATTGTTAATGCAACCACACTCTTCTGTCGTTGGTGGTTCGTTCCAGTTCCATGTAATTGTCACATCCCATTCTATCCTTGATGTCTTCCAAATACTACGTCCTTGGCCGTCCTCTTCCTTTCTTTCCCAGCATTTTCCCTTCAAGGACGTTAACGATGAAAGTGTTGTATCTGATGACATGTCCAATAAATGTTATTTTTCTCTCTCCCATTTCCTTCATTAATCTTGTCTCTTCTTTGACTTCCCTTAAGACTTCCAGGTTGGTTCTTCTTTCCATCCAGCTCGTTCTTGTCATTTTTCGCCATATCCACATTTCAGCAACTTCATGTCGATTCTTTCCCAATTTACCCATAGTCCAACTTTCACTTCCATAGAGCAGTGTACTCCATACAAATGATTTTGCAACGGATTTTCTTACATCTACTGTATATTCATATGTTTGCTGGATAAAATGTTTTTCTTAGTCATAAATGCCTGTTTTGCCAATGCAATCCTTCTCTTCACTTCCATTAAGCATCTACTGTCTTCTATTATGCAAGTTGTTATTATGCTGCTATTTCAAATAGGCTAGGCAAGACGAACAAAAAATAATCCGTTCTATAAGGTGCGTTCAAAAAGTAACGAGCCGGAGGCTGTAATGCGCAAACCGGTGACGACATCGGCTAATCGTGGCGTGTGTAACGAGGTGTGGTTCCGACCAGAGCGTGGACGGTCACACCCTCTCGCTAGAGGGCACGCGTGCACGTCACGTGACGATACAAAGTGAGCAGCAGCATGCATCAATCGCCCAATGCTACCATTGCAAACAGTGACATGGAGGCGTCAAACGATGAGCAAAGAGGTGTTGTTCGGTTTCTGACGGCGAAAGGAGTAGGGGGAACAGACATTATCGCCGAATGTCACAAGTGTACGGCAAACACTACATGTCCCTTGCAAGGGTCAGGGCGTGGCACAAGCGCTTCAGGGAAGGACGGGTGTCGTTAGCCGATGATGCCCGGTCTGGGGTACCCTCTGCATTACCGATGACAACGTCCAGCTGGTTGATGCACTCATTACCCAGGACCGCCGAGTGACAGTGAACGCCATAGCCGCCGTGGTCGGATTGAGCGTCGGAAGTGTGCACACCATCATGAAGGAACGACTGCACTTGCGTAAAGTGTGTGCCCAATGGGTGGCCCACAGTCTTCAACCACACCAGGAAGCATGTCGAATGGCCCACTCTCTTGGTCTTGGTTGGACGATTGATGCATGCTGCTGCTCGCTTTGTATCGTCAGGTGACGTGCACGCGTGCCCTCTAGCGACGGGCTGTGACCTTCCACGCTCTGGTCGGAACCACACCTCGTTACACACGCCACGATTAGCCGATGTCGTCACCGGTTTGCGCATTTCAGCCTCCGACTCGTTACTTTTTGAACGCACCTTGTATATACACATTTTGCGACCTCACTGTTAATACGACCGGAGGTAAATCAGTGCAAACAGGCCACACAATCTGTTGACGGAGAGCAGGTTGAACTGTATTCAGTGGTCCTCATTATGCTAATGGGCACAGTCAGTAGTTCCCGCCATGTTCATAGTCTTCAATGGCCACGCTTTACACAACAGCTTGTGCCGTCTTGGGCGCATTTCAATGGAATGCTCTTGTCTATAGCTTGACAAAGCAGGCGAAGGAGTATTCAGGAGCAGCAACAGAACAAGGTTTAACTCTTAACACACAAATCAACAGATTTGTGAACTGTTCTCGCACTTCTTACACTTCAAATCAATTGTACATTTCATAATGGTACATCATTTTTATATCTATTTAATGTATTTACGAGGGCTATTCAAAAACTAAGGTCCGGTTAAAAAGAAACATTCAAAATCAAAATTGTTTCCAAAACAATTGTTTTAGTGACATTCCTTACGTCTTTCTCTATATTTCTACATACTTTCCATACTTATTTACACATTTGCCACATCGTTCCACAAGCTTTTGAATGCCTAAGTGGTAGAACTCGGCCGCCTGCGAAGCTAACCAGTCTTTAACAGCTTCTTTCACTTCATCATCTGTGTCGAAGCGCTTGCCGCCAAGAAACTCCTTTAGGTAGCGGAACAGGTGGAAATCACTTGGCGCCAAGTCCGGACTGTACGGTGGGTGGTCCATCTGTTCCCATCCAAATTTCTCGATTAGAGTTTGCGTGTCATTCGCAGTATGAGGTCTGGCATTGTCATGCAACAACAACACTCCAGATCACAAAAGACCACGTCGCTTATTCTGGATTGCACGTCGACGTTTAGTCAGGGTAGCGGAGTAGGCGGCTTTATTGATCGTTGTCCCTAAAATAGTGAATCGTCGATCTTCACGAATTTTGTCGTCAACCACATGAACCAACTCGTCTGAAATCACTGATGGTCTGCCAGAGCGGGGTTCATCGAGCACATTTTCCCGTCCTTCATTAAAGGCTCGCACCCACTTGTGCACTTTACTGTCACTCATTATGTTAGGACCGTACTCTTCAGTAATCTGCCGATGAATTTCTGACGCAGAAATGTTTCTTGCAGACAGAAACCGTATCACTGCCCTTACTTCACAATCGGCGGGCTGATTAATTGTCTTAAACATTGTGAACTGACACTATCAACAGCACACAGCAACAGTAACAACGCTACTGACGGCTTTTGCCGCGCAAGGCATGCCAGGAGTCGGCGCGCATGCGTGTTTTGCCCTTGGCGCCGCTTTCAAATATTTACGGCGAATTGGAATTACCCTCGTAATATAAGAGTGATTAAATTATCAGAGATTGTGCTTTCAAGCACTAGCGCAATAAATACGAAATTCCTCCAATTTATTTAATCATAGGCAATGCAACTATCACCCAGACTACAATACATTGTGCGCAACTGCCATATTGAAGAGATACATTATTTATTTATTTTATTATTATTTATCGTATGGCTTTTAGTGCTGGGAGTGTCCGAGGACATGTTCGGCTCGCCAGAGTCTGTAGCTGCTTCCATCGGACGTTTTGGGCTAGTGTCTGGAACTTGAAAGCTGATTCTATTATATATACCTAGGTAGGTATATTTGAGCTGCTGATTTCAAAACTGCTATCCATTTTGTTAGGTATTGAACTCTTACTTTTGAAATCCTCAAGTCATAAATGATTATCAGAGGAATTTCCTTTATTCTGACGTAATCCCCTGTATCTCTACTTAGTATAAAACAAAATCCCCGATTCTTGGATGTCACAGGTATTCTCGAGAACCACCGGTTGGATTTCAGTGAAAAGGTCCGTGCGCTTTTGAAGCTTACGCTTCGAAAACCGTTAAAAATATCAATATACTATTAGTGTATATATTCGATACATTGCCGACTATAAGTGTTTTCACGTTTTCATTTTTCCAACAATCTCAATTCAATTACTAAGGCGACAGTGTACGAGTAAGCTAGGGGCGAACCTATCACCCAAGTTACAGCCTAGCTAGCGGGCGAGCCTATTACCCCAGATACAGTCTGCAGCAAACTGTCGAGTCATGTTGAGTTAAGACTTCAAAGAGGAGTAGTTGTGTTTGGAGTTTCCCTGGAAGTTCAACTCGGCTTTTCTTCATTTCGCCTGTAAACTTTTCGTTCCGCAAAATACACAGTCGAGTTAAGATTGGACGGAAGGGGGATTTGTGTTTCATGTACTTCGCCATTCTTAAATTACGCCTGACAAGAATTCGTTGCACATGCATCTCCATGATAATATAATTAATGGTCTAGTCAGTGATTTTAGCCCATCATGCCAAGACGTAAAACGGATATAGGTCGTAACTCATTGACATTGAAAGAAAAGCGCTTAGCCTATCACGAATGCATCCATAACTGTTCTCGGGCGAAGCCGGGCGGGTTGCTAGTCCTTATATATGATGTAAAATTGGTTTTGGTAATGTTTGTATGAATTTTTCCATGTAAAATTTTCGACTAAATTAAAGCGCTATTTGACCAAAATGTTACACCTAGAATCGGTAGCTGTACTCATGACACACGTCTTTAGACTGCATGGCTATATACGTAGGTAAATGACTTACTGGTAATGTCCATGACATTTCTGTTAAATATGTCAAAATGATCCTGCCGTTCTGTTGAAAATGCCCTAGTTATTTAAATATTGCTGAGATATTTCCTCGCCACGCGCCACTGCAACTCATTGGATGAAACAACTTTTTTAATAACAGAGTTGTGTAATATTCTACAACTCGATAGTATTACCCCAAGTCAAGCTTCGTAATTACAAACTCTATCTAGCCTGTTAACGGTCCACTAGTCAGCTCCTGGTCGTGCTTGTAGGTCAGGTGTTGAAAAACAGATAGCACCGTATCCCGGCGTTAAGTCTGGTGGGATAGGAGATCCCGTGGCCTCTTGACGTCTGGGACAATACCGCTTACCCACGAACAGAAACAAGATGTTCTTAACATAGCCTACTTTGGTATATTGGCTTTCACGGCCAAGAAATTCAATCTCAGCAATATTTCTAGGTGAAGCCCCACACAAGACACGACATATAACTAAAACAATTGCAGAGTTTTACAGCCGACTTTCATTATGGTGTTTGAAGCCAGTTTTCAGTGTTGCCTTAGTAAACAAAAGTTTACAATATAACATGATTGTTTTTTCCACACAGGCTTATTCAAATTTCTACTTTATTATAACCATTCTGAAAAATCTCATCTTAACCTCAAAATGTTTGTCTACATAACATCCACGTAACTTTTCTAAGGAGTATATATTTCCCCCTTCTCCTTTATGACTTTCTAGAATTTGTTTCACATTTCTATCTTAATCTTCTTTCTAGATCACTGTTTCCTTCTTCAAGCCGATTTTATATCAAGTTTTATTTATTTCAAATTAACATATTTTTGTAACAGATCTTATTTTTAAAATTTTTAGTGTATGTGTTTTTTTTTTTGTTTTTTTTTTTAGTTTTTAGACTATTAATTAGACTATTAATTTTCTTCTTCTTCTTTCCGATGAGGCCTGCTAGGGACCACGTGCCAATTTCAATTCTTCACACTTTGTTGTTTTCTCTTCCGTTCCCTCCAGTACTCCTTCATGCGTTCACTATGCTGCTTCTTTCTGTCCTCGGACCACTTCGCACCAGGTTTCTTTGGCAATCTTCCTTGGAATCCTTTCATACTTAATACCCTTTTTCTAAAGATCTCTCTGTTCACCGTTTCTTCTTCACTTATATTATTTCTTTCTAAATCATTCTTTACGTCTTGAATCCAGCTAGTTGTTGCCCTTTTCTCCCTAAGGTACTTGAATATCCTTTTTGTTAATCTGGAATCATCCATTCTGTAAATATGTCCAAAAAATTACAATCTCCTTTTTCTTATCGTTTCTGTTATATTTTCTATGTTCCGGTATATTTCATCATTAGATCTTAATTTCCAAACTTCTGCTGTTTTCACTGGGGCTAAAATTTTCCTCATGATTCTCCTTTCTACTACTTCAAGTTTATCTAATCTATAGTTTAGTACCAGACATTCACCTGCGTATAAGCATTCCGGTTTCACCACTGTAGTGTAGTGCCTTATTTTAAGATGTTTAGATAAGCACTTTCTGTTATTAATTTACTATAAATATTTTTGAGAACAACCTTCTTTCATGTTAAAATTTTTCATGTAGGCCTACTGTCAGTCTTGCTTCTATATTCACATTATTTTGCGCTGAGGAAGTCCACAATGTGGTCGAAACCGATACAATAAAAAGTACAAAGGTGAAAACAGAAACTGAAGGTCACCCATTCCGTCTAGAATGTGGAGTGTGACAAGGAGATCCAATTTCGCCCAAACTCTTCACGTGCGTGCTGGAGGACATATTCCGTAAGATTAAGTGGACAAACAAACAAGGAATACGCATGTCTAACAATCGGCTAACAAACTTAAGATTCGTGGATGACGTAGTACTCTTCACAAAGTCACCAGGAGAACTTCAGAAGATGCTACATCAACTCAACGCCCAAAGCAAAACAGCAGACCTGTCAATGAATAACACAAAGACACAGGTGATGACAAACAGTGCAGAAACCCCAGTATCTGTGGAAGATGAACACTACCATACGTAAAGGAATATATTGTTACGGCTGTGAGTTTGTTTCGTCGCCTCGCCGCGTGAGACACAGCTGCCCCCGGGCTATGCTCTGCCTCTGTGTATTACCTGCGCCTTTCGCAACAGGGCTACTAGGACAAAAGCGATGGTCCAGAAGATTCGCGACCCAGCCAGTGATGGAAATCTCGAGAAGCCGTGAATCCTGGACGGGTCTAGAAGCATTCATTGAGTCACCAGCCTGCTATATAAGAGCGACCTGGCCAGCGAGGTGGATAGTGCTTTTGAGCGAGTGCGACAACATTTGGTAACGTGACTTGCGAAACCCTAGTGAAGCTGATTCTCTTGACAGCGAAGGAGTGTGAAGCCTACGGAGGGACTGTATTTGAAGAGTGTGTGTTTTCCAGTGCGACAGAGGTAATTATGGTGAATTGCGAAACAGTGTGTAGTACGGTGACAGGCTGAGTGCAGTTATTTCCAGCCAGCGCACGGGGCCACCTCATTAGGAGGGATTAACCTCTGTGGCTTATTGACAAGTGAAAGGCAAGTGTTCCTTACAAGAGGAAACTAGAGTGAGATACTAATTGCTTGTATTTGCTATTGTGTGGTGTATCTTTCTGGCCCGAAATAAAGCTAATACGTTTCTTTAAAGGAACAATTTGTGTTGTGCTTCTACCCACCGTAATCCAGTTAACGAACTTGCCACTAGGGGGTGGCACGTTACAATATATATTTGGAGCAACTTATCTCATTCAAGGATCAGACTGGAAAAGAGATAAAAATAAGAATTGCCTTAGCGTGGAAATAATTCTGGTCACTACAATTCATACTCATGGGCAGGAAGCTGAGCAGAAGATTGAAGCTTGAGAGACTAGAATCATGCGTCTTCCCAACACTATTATATGGAAGCCAAACGTGGTCAGCTACGAGCAGACAGATAAACACTCTTCAAGTAAGTCAAAGAAAGATGATACGTAAGATACTTGGAGTAACAAGGTCAGACCGGATATCAAATGAGAAACTGGCACAAATGTCATCAACGATGGATATTGCAGAAAAAGACATGAGACAAAAATGGAAATGGGGAGGCCACATCGCGAGAATGCGAGACGACAGGTGGACATACAAAGCTACAATGTGGGACACATGGATAGGTAAACGACAGATAGGAAGACCGAGGCGCAGGTGGTTCGACTTTTTCAGAGTGCAGGCAGGCCCACAGTGGACGAGAGAAGCAAGGAGTAGAACTGAGTGGAGGACAGACTATAGGTCAAGTGAAAGTAATTTAAGACAAGTGCATCGCTAGGAAAACTGGGAGAGAAAGTCAAAGTGTAACAGTACAAAATAAGACAGAACCAATCACACAATTACCATGCACAATCCTAATGTGATTAGCTCATCACATTAGTGAAAACGAGCTACCCTTTTATAGGAGGCCTTTGCCCTTTAAGGGACATTCGAGGCTATTCTTTATTGATTTGTAACATCTTTCCGCTCGGTTGCTGGATAGTTTTGTGGGAGTGATTTTGAAAATTGGGGACGGAAGGGGATCGGAACGATCGAGCTGGCAGTGGTGGAAAACGGAAGTAGGCACTGCCCGCTCGATCGATCGAACGGAATTGTACTAGCTGGCACTGGTGGAAAACGGAAGTATGCACTGCCCGCTCGATCAATCGAACGGAAGTATGTCCTAGCTGGCAGTGGTGGATCGAACAGAAGTATAAGACGCACTGCCAACTCGATCGATCGATCCAGCTGGCACTGGTAAGAGAAACAATCAGCGCGCGGTGTCGAAAATCGATACCATGACGCACTCTCGGCCATGTGGAATGTATATGACATACTGAACGGAAAACGCTCATGCGAACTCTGGTATCAAGTGATTGAAACAAATGACATGGTACATGTTCGAAGTCTTCGTATCAATATTTAATTGGTAAAATGCCTTAATAACAAACACTGTAAGTAGTCGGCATTGCCGGCATTACGTTCCTGCACAATGGCTATTCAAATATTAACCGACATAACGGTAATGTAGTCATCAATATAATATAATCGTTGTGGTTATACGAGAATTGAGCAAGCCTTCATGAACTATTACTGAATACATTCTCTTTACTCACAAGAGGGCCTATTCATAAGGTATTTTAAACTCAATTTCTCGCAGGAACATTATCGTAACAAGCAAAATGTAAATGAAACTTAATTCGTAATGCAGTATTATTGGAACGTTGAAATAAGTCACCATATTGTGCACAATATTTGCGTAGTCGAAATAGCCGTGGGATTGGTGCGTATGACTATGCATCTAGAGATCTTGGGTTCGAATCCTGGGCGGGGTAGATATTTGCTACGATATTTATCATATCAATATGACTCATTTTAACAGAATCCATATGAAATTACGTGTTGGTCTGTGAATGAAGAGGACCTGTTTATAAGGAATTTAAGGTTATGAGCGGTGTCGCGTCTATTAATCTAGTTGATCCATATCGTATTCTTTATTTAGGCTAGTGATGGTGAAAGCTACAAATCATCTAATAAAATGAGTTCCGCATTATAAGCTACAATATCTGTAAAACACTCCCTTTTACAATAGATTAATATTTGTGCCAATAATACTATAAAATACCGGTGTATCAACAATTTCACGTGAGGTTTCTTCTATGTCAGATGTTACACATCATATGCGACTACTGTAAGGCTCGTAATTTTTAATTCTTTATTATTCTTTATTAAGGTTTTTAATCTTCAGGAATCGTATTATACTTCGTTAATAAGGAAGAGATCATTTTCATGTCACATTATACTACAGGTCTATAAATACTTTCCACACAACAAATACCAACCTTCTAGTGGACTCTCTACCTTCCTTTAACTTAAAAACTTAACAATTTCAACTTTTATTATCATTATTAAATGACTGAAGCTGCTACTGCAACAACAACAATTTCAACACCTTGTCCTTTAGTAAATGGAAGGTCTATTTTGACTCGCAAGTCCAGGAGCTGAGGGGCAAAGCCATGGCGAAGAGTACTTCGATAATCATATGTCATTCAAAATAAGAATTCAACAGCAAACAAATACAAACAAACATTGTACCCACTGCTGATCTATCTATCTACTTCTCCTCAATCACTAGGTTGGTGGGTAACATGCATGTCTTCCAAAACGTCTTCTTTCACTGGCCTGGAGTTTCAAATGGCAATAAGTGTACTTGCCTTTAATGCTGTCTATGAATTCAGTCCTTGTTCTTCCTCTTTCCTTCTACCTTCCCTTCGAAGAGTGTGGTGCACCAGTCAGAATAACGAATCAAGTGGCCAACAAAACTATTCCTTCTTCTGTTTAAGGATTCAACCAAGGTACGTGTCCCCTTTGCTCTTTTGAGAACATTCTCATTCGTGACTTTATCAGTCCAAGGTATCTTTAGTAGTCGTCACCAGCACCACATCTCGAATGCCCTAAGTTTTGATACATCTGCTTGTCGCAGAGTCCATGTTTCAGAGCCATAACTAGCAATATTCCATACAAAACTTTTCACGAATTGTTTTCGCACCTCTAAGTTAACAGTCTTGGATGTTAGTAAAGACTTCTTTTTAGTGAAGACTTCTTTTGCCTGTGTGATTCGAGCATTTACTTCTCTCGTACATTTTCCATTTGATGTGATCAAGCTCCCCAAATAATTGAAATCCTTTACTTGGGCTAGTTTTTCACCATCCATTAGCACATTGACTATTTGGTCGCCATCCCTAGTGCATGCCATTACTTTGGATTTCTTTTTATTAATCCTCATACCACACTTCTCTTGCAATAATTCATTTATGTGATTCAGAGCATTTTCCATTCACTCTCATTTTCAGTTATCAGGGCTATATCATCTGCAAATCGTATGGTACTGTACAGCTTGCCATTAACTTTTATGCCATGACTGTTGGTAGCGAAGAATTCTTGAATGGCTTCTTCAATGTAGATATTAAATAACAGTGGTGATAGTCCACATCCTTGTCATACTCCCTTCCCAATTCTTGCTTCCACTCTTTCCTTGCCAATTAGTGCTGTTTGGTTCTTGTAAAGTTGATAGAGTATTCTTCTGTCCCTGTAGTCATCTTCAGTTTTCTTAGGGTGAAAATATATATTAAAACAAAAGAAATTAAACTAAATATATTAAAAACAACATTTATATTAAATTAATGGGCAGAAGGAGCTCATTGAGAGCACCAGGTTCCAACTACTTTCAAAGGCGTACATATGTCTTCATGTTTAATTATCGTCGGGGTAATTCCCCGGTGGCAAATTGTACAATTACAGAGAATTACCAACAATAACACACTTAATCTACACAAGTCGCGATTAGGGAACTATAGTAATAGTCAGTCTTCTCTTAAACACATCAATATGTTTGGGGAAAGGCTCTAAGACTGAGGCAGGTAATGAGTTTCAACTTCCAATTATCAATACCACGATTAATGAAGGAATATTTCCCACAATGAGTACGCTGCTGTCGGCCCTTGACCCTTTATAGGGCAGAATATTGAAGATATTTTATTTGCACTTTTTAGAATTTAATTTTAATTATTTTGCCTAATATTAATTATCATTAGTTTTAATTTTTGTTAGTTTTAACATTTTAATGCTCATATTTATTTTGATATAATTTTAATGTTCATATTATTTTTATGTTCGACCCTCACTATTACGTGTCATAAAACGGTGTCATAATGATGGTCATTATAACACTTATTTTCATTATGATACAGTTTCTCCAGCCAATCAGAGCTCGTTCATTGACCAGTTAGGTAACGATACCTTCGCGCATGCGCTCAAAATCCAACATGTCGGACATAAACACAACATCGAACTATAATAAATTACCGACATGGAATACGCACCGTCCATATGTTCGCGTAAATAAACTGGCGAATATGAAACAAGAAATAGCACTGTACCTTAAAATCGCCAACACTAATTTCTACACAGCACATTCAAACGACTCCGGTGACAATATTACTGAGGGACGGCAGATGTAAACATATGGCTTGCGTATGGCATTGCAAGCACACAGCGCATGCGTCGGTCGTTCAAAGATCTTGAAAGACAGAGAGATGTCTCGCGCTCGCTCTCCGATAACAAAATTCTTGTGGCTGACTCTCAACAGATATTTAGGAATATTTATGTTAAAACATATAATAAAATTATAATTATCGTCGAACATAAACAGTCGTATGCAACTCGCCTATAATGGTAATTAAGACACTCGTATGGAAATTATAAAACTCGCATACGCTCGTTTTATAAAAAATACTCGTGTCTTAATTATAGCCATTATAGGCTCGTTGCATAATGTACTATTATAATCTTAAAATTAAGATTATAAAATTATAACAATTTTATTTTATAAGCTTATTTATTTTTAAATTTTGCAAGTATATTTATTGTAATTCTGATTTTTAACAGCCTATAGTTTTTACTTTTTAATTTTAATTGTTTATATTTAAAAATAATAGGTTTGCAATCACCTTAGATCAAGGAGGCAGAGAGATAATATTGGATTTTCAGAAATATTAACAATTCCATAGGAAAATATCGCTGAAAGATTCAACCATCAGTATGTTTGACAATGTAAATTGTCTTTATAGCAGGTGGTAAATATAGATACCACTAACCTATAAAGGGCCCTGCTCAGGTAGGTAGGATTTCCCAGACTATTGCTTAGTTCCCTCCATGCTGGGTTATTAGTGTAAGTGTTAAACATAGCGTAAAGTCTAGATATCGTCTTTCTATCTTCCAGAGATTCCCACCCTAGTTTTTTTTCTATCATTACACTCAACTGCAATGCGTTGGTTCGTTGGTTCTTAAGTTTAGGGGCTGCGACAACGCGGTCATGTAGCCCCGTGTACTTTGGTTGTGTGTAGAATCTGTCTGATAACCGGTGTTAATTGTGATGACTGTATTAGCGTGTATTATCTGTTTTTAATTCAAGTAAGGACTGCAGACTTTTGAATTTTTCATATAGTTCCTACTTTTGCCGCCAAACGCCACCGTCAACGACTACTAAATCAGAACTTAGCTACCAGACGCCACCGCAGTCGGCTCATGGCAACGAACGTAGGAGCCTAAGAGCGTTGTTTAAATTATTAACCTATACAATTTAGCTTCACACATGTGTAATTAGTGGAAGGTTCTTTAACATGCCATAAATCTATGGCATGGGACCGCCGCGGCCGGCTTTACTCCCCTCCGAAGGAAGACACACTGAGGGATTTTAACGCTCCTAAAAAGCCGACGACTTCGGCCTATTTTTGAACCCGCGATCTCGGGCATAGAAGATCAGCATGCTACCAACTACGCCATCGAAGCCGCTAAAATGCGTTGGTTAACGCCTGACGTGGGGATTATTGAAATTTCTTTTTTTCGCGACAATTTGAACATTAAATACGATTTTTTTTCTGTTCAACATTTTGATGACTTGTGACCTAATAGCTGGAAAAGCACATTTGGTATATGAAGGCCTTATTTCAATACTGGTAAATCTCCACTTTTTAAATGAAGGGAGTTTCGCATATGATGAAATATGTCTCAATTTCTCAAATAAAACGAACATCCGGCCCGGAGAACCAAAAATGTTTGATAAAACCCATGAAGTGAACTGTATTAAATACAAGCTGTACCCGACATGCGTTGCAATGCCAATCAAAACAAGAAGTTCCGTGAAGAACTATACAGCCTACTTTTCATGCCAATGATTATTCTACAGTATATGAACCTATCTAGAATAATGACGAAATTAAGTTGGTAATATCGAAATATCTAATTAGTTCAAAATATACCTGGTATAATGTAGCCTAATAGAGCACTACAGTTGGCAGCCCTGGTGACTGAATATATTCTTAGTTCCACCTCTTAAGGTACAGAATACAAAATTTGGTTGAAGTCCAATGGACGTTACATGCAGTTAGACACTGGATCTATCAGCACGCGTAAAAGCATGTTGCCAACAATACCATGCGTGTGCTGGTCAGAAATAATCTGAATTATTATGATATCTTGTTGTGCCAATTTTGGATGAAATCCATTTGTAGTATAGAAGTTACATGTATTTTAAAATTGGACATATCAGCAGGCATAGAATCATGTTGGCAGCACCGCCTTGTATTAATTACTCCAAATTAATCTAGTATGTCAGGTGCTATACGTGTGCAAAGTATAGAGCTGTTGGCTTGCATACTTTCTGATATATTGATATTAGGGTAAATAGAATATAGACAGCATTTATTAACAGTTGGCAGCCCTGATTGCTCTTAACAATACTTATAGTCATATCTGTTATGGTACACATTGCACATACGAAATTTGGTTGAAATCGAACTGATAGTATAGTTACATGTATTTAAAAATTGGTACTATCAGCAGGCTTATAATTGTGTTGGTAGAACTGACGTATATAAGTAACTCCAAATTAATCTAAAATGTCAGAATGTACGTGTGAATAGTTTAAAGCTGTTGGCTTGCATACTTTCTGATATATTGGTATTTGGATTTAAAAAAATAGAGACAGCAATTATTAACAGTTGGCAGCCCTGGTGGCTCTTAAGAATACGCTCAGTCATATCTGTTCATGTACAGATATTACATACAAAATTTGGCTGAAATCCAGTTGATAGTGTAGAAGTTATATGCATTTAAACATCGGACCTATCAGAAGCTTTTTAAAATTATTTTGGCAACACTGTCATGGTTAGCCTCCTGGAAATTAAACTGAAATAGTATTATCTACATGTGTGCCAATTGTGGAATAGCTCCCATGCATACCTTGCATGATATTCAACATGGAGCTCAAATTTCAAGTGCGTTTTTTCAGCAGTTGGTAGCACTGACATCATTTTCAAATATGGACGTGAGCTATTCCGGTGCACATCTTTACTCATACTAAATTTGGTTTTGATTGCTGCAGCCGTTTAGGAGTTGATAGGGGGGGACACACACACAGCCAGACAGACAGACAGACAGAAGTTCAGACAGACAGACAGACAGACAGACAGACAGACACACATTTTCCCGGATCGATCTCATAAGACTACTTTTTCCTCATTTTTGCAAAATGTGAAAAGTAGGCTAAAAATTCCTCTAGGCACGCCGGAAGGCGAAGGTAGATTTCACCGGGAAAACTAGAGGATAGGCGAAAATCGGCAGAATATGCAGATTTTCGTAGAAGGATCAGACCTCACTTATTGCTAGAAAGTATTTTACATTTGGCGCTTAATTAACTTAGCTTTTTGTTTTTATGAATATTTTTAACATTTTATTGTCTTATGGGGACGGTAACCTTCTCGTTATTTAGGGTCCATTTTCATACTTGTGGTCACACTGTCCTTATGCAAGGTTTTGACACTGATGTGTAACTATCTAGCGGTCTGTTACTTCTTCACGCAAAATGTTATCTCCTGCAGAGATGTTGGTTGGTTCGTCAGTTCAGGGGCTGTGACAACGCGGCCATGTAGCCCCGTGTACTTTGGGTGTTTGTAGAATCTGTCTGATAAACGGTGTTAATTGTGATGGCTGTATTAGTCTGTAATTCTGGCAAGGACGGCAGACGGTCAATTTCAAGTAGTAGTTCCTAATTTTACTACCAAATACTACCGTCAACAACACCTAGTTGTGAACTTGGCTACCAGATGCCACCGCAACCAGCTACTCGCAACGAACGTTGGAACTTCCCCTCCAAAGGAAGGCATACTGAGGGATTTTTAGCGTTCTTAGAAAATACGACCACTTTGGCCGGCTTTGAAACCACGACCTTGGGCATAGTTCTGCATGCTACCAGTTACCTCACCGAAGTCGCTTCCCACAGAGTCAGGTGGAACAAGAAGTTCCGTGACGAACTAAAGAGCCTACTTTTCTTAAAATTTAAGATTCATGCCAATGATTAATCTATATGGATCTATCTAGAAAAATGACGAAATTAAGTTGGTAATATCGAAATTTCTCATTAGTTCGAAATACTGTATACCTGGCATAATGTAGCCTAATAGAAAACTACAGTTGGCAGCCCTGGTGACTGAATATATTCTTAGTTCCATCCCTTAAGGTACAGAATACAAAATTTGGTTTAAGTTCAATCGATAGCATGGACGTTACATGCAGTTAAATATTGGATCTAACAGCGCGCGTAAAATCAAGTTGGCAACAATGACATACGTGTATTGGTCAGAAATAATCTGAAATAATATGATCTATTGTTGTGTCAATTTTGAATGAAATCCATTAGTTAGTATAGAAGTTACATGCATTTTAAAATTGGACCTATCAGCAGGCTTAGAATCATGTTGGTAGCACTGGCGTATATAAGTATATACAAATTAATCTATAATGCCAGGTACTATACGTGTGCAAAGTTTAGAGCTATTGGCTTGCATACTTTCTGATATATGGATATTAGGGTAACATAAACAGAGACAGCATTTATTAACAGTTGGCAGCCCTGGTTACTCTTAAGAATTGGCATAGTCATATATGTTATGGTACACATAGCACACACGAAATTTGGATGAAATCCAAATGATAGTATAGAAGTTACATGTGTTTAAAGTTGGACCTCTCAGCAGGCTTAGAAACATGTTGGTAGCACTGGCGTATATACGTTACTCCAAATTAATATATAATGTCAGGTACTATACGTGTGCATAGTTTAAATCTGTCGGCTTGCATACTTTCTGATATACGGGTATTTGGATAAAAAATATTGAGAGAATTTATTAACAGTTGCAGCCCTGGTGGCTCTTAAGAATACACTCAGTCACATCTGTTTATGTACACATAGCACATACGAAATTTGGTTGAATTCCAATTGATAGTGTAGAAGTTGTATGCATTTAAACATTGGACCTATCAGCAGGCTTATAATCATTTTGGCAATACTGCCATCTATGGTCTCTTGGAAATTAAACTGCAATATTATTATCTATACGTGTGCCAATTTTGAAATAGCTCCCATTCATACCTTCCAAGATATCGAACTTGGAGCTCAAATTTTAGTTTCCATTTTTCAGCAGTTGGTAGCACTGACATCATTTTCAAATATGGCCGTGAGATATTCAGGTATTGATCTTTACTCCTACCAAATTTTCTTTCGATTGCTGCAACCTTTTAGGAGTTGATAGGGGGGGAACACACACCCAGCCAGCCAGCCAGACAGACAGACAGACAGAAAGACAGACAGACAAAAGGACAGACAGACAGACAGACACACATTAGCCCGATCTCATTAGTATACTTTTTCCTCATTTTTGCAAAATGTGAAAGGTAGGCTAAAAATGAATGTGACCTCGTGCAATGGTGTTGTCATGGCAACATCTGATGGCTCATCCCTCATCAATTCAGTAGTGTTGTCATGGCAACGTCTGATGGCACTTGGCATTTTCTTCTAATTCCGAAATCATTTTGCTCATCCCTTGGCGTAAGGGTGGGTCATATCAAAAATTCTTTCAGGCAAAAGTTTTAGGTAATTATTAGGGGAATTTTGTCCATTTTGTACGGTTTTGATATTGTGCCTATTAAGAGAGATATGATTAATGTTTCCCGACAAACCCACTTTTTCTCACCCCTTTGGTCAATGGTTGGTGCTGTCAAAAAACTTTTCAAACATAAATTTTAGGGCCTTATCCGACACATAGTATGAAATTGGAATTGATTCCATATTTCAAATATTAAGAGAGTTATAGCGATATTTCACTTTTTTGAAAAAAGCCCCCCATTCTCACCCCCTTCGACCGATTGTGCCCATTAACGAACTCGACCGAGATTTTGTAGGGATACATATTATGTAAAACAAGAAGTTCCGTGAAGAACTATACAGCCTACTTTTCATGCCAATGATTATTCTACAGTATATGAACCTATCTAGAATAATGACGAAATTAAGTTGGTAATATCGAAATATCTAATTAGTTCAAAATATACCTGGTATAATGTAGCCTAATAGAGCACTACAGTTGGCAGCCCTGGTGACTGAATATATTCTTAGTTCCACCTCTTAAGGTACAGAATACAAAATTTGGTTGAAGTCCAAAGGACGTTACATGCAGTTAGACACTGGATCTATCAGCACGCGTAAAAGCATGTTGCCAACAATACCATGCGTGTGCTGGTCAGAAATAATCTGAATTATTATGATATCTTGTTGTGCCAATTTTGGATGAAATCCATTTGTTAGTATAGAAGTTACATGTATTTTAAAATTGGACGTATCAGCAGGCATAGAATCATGTTGGCAGCACTGCCTTGTATTAATTACTCCAAATTAATCTAGAATGTCAGGTGCTATACGTGTGCAAAGTATAGAGCTGTTGGCTTGCATACTTTCTGATATATTGATATTAGGGTAAAAAGAATATAGACAGCATTTATTAACAGTTGGCAGCCCTGATTGCTCTTAACAATACTTATAGTCATATCTGTTATGGTACACATATCACATACGAAATTTGGTTCAAATCCAACTGATAGTATAGAAGTTACATGTATTTAAAAATCGGTACTATCAGCAGGCTTATAATCATGTTGGTAGAACTGACGTATAAAAGTTACTCCAAATTAATCTAAAATGTCAGAATATACGTGTGCATAGTTTAAAGCTGTTGGCTTGCATACTTTCTGGTATATTGGTATTTGGATAAAAAAAAAATGAGAGAGAGCAATTTTTAACAGTTGGCAGCCCTGGTGGCTCTTAAGAATACGCTCCGTCATATCCGTTTGTGTACACATAGTACATACGAAATTTGGTTGAAATCCAATTGATAGTGTAGAAGTTATATGCATTTAAACATTGGACTTATCAGAAGGCTTAAAATTATTTTGGCAACACTGTCATGGTTGGCCTCCTGGAAATTAAACTGAAATAGTATTATCTACATGTGTGCCAATTTTGGAATAGCTCTCATGCATACCTTGCAAGATATCCAACATGGAGCTCAAATTTCTAGTGCGTTTTTTCAGCAGTTGGTAGCACTGACATCATTTTCAAATATGGACGTGAGCTATTCCGGTGCACATCTTTACTCATACTAAATTTGGTTTTGATTGCTGCAGCCGTTTAGGAGTTGATAGGGGGAGACACACACACAGCCAGACAGACAGACAGACAGAAGGACAGACAGACAGACAGACAGACATTTTCCCGGATCGATCTCATAAGTCTACTTTTTCCTCATTTTTGCAAAATGTGAATAGTAGGCTAAAAATCACAGTGATTGGTGCAAAATTGCGGTAGTTATCGTGTCCACAAGAAAGTGATATATGTATATAAACATAAATCATATATAAACGTTTGAACTGACGGTGGTTTTGGGGTCTGGGGGATGTGAAACGCGAAGATATGTCGAAATTTTCCGGAAGTCGAAACATGGTACCCATTGCAATAGTTAGCTTTCTAATGAAATCTACCTAAAAGTGTTGTCATTGTAATTTTGTTTCTTGAAGTGCTTTTGGATACACAATATTTCCTTCAATTTCCGTTAACTGCCTCTAAGCTATAGTAAAATGGATTTACTAATTTAGAAACATTTGTGGGAGCGTGCACAACAACTCATCAAAGTTTCATCGCAATCGGATGAATGGTATATGAATGCAGATGGAACTTTGTTGAAACGCTTCGCGCGTCGTCACTCATTTGATGCATCTACTTGTGCGCTACCTATTGTAAAATGGATTTACTAAATTAGAAACGTTCCCTATAGTGTACACAATAACTCACTCAAGTTTCATCGCAATCGGATGAATGGTATATGAACGCATACGGGATTTTATTTATACGATTCACGCGTCGTCACCCATTTGTGGGATCTACCCGTGCGCTACCTATTGTACAATGGATTTACTAAGTCAAAAACCTTCCCTGCAGTGTGCACAACAACTCACCCAAGTTTCATAGCAATTGGATGAATATTAGGTCTATATGAACGCATACGGGACTTTGTTGAAGCGATTCACGTGCCGTCGCTCACTTGTTGAATCTACTCGTGCGCTGCCTATTGTAAAATGGATTTACTAAGTCAGAAACCTTGTTTGGAGTGTACTCAACATCTCACCCAAGTTTCATCGCTATCGGATGATTAGTATTTTTTATATATTATATTTATTAAACACAATGTGTACTGAGAGAAAAAATAAAATAAAAATGAAAAGTTACATTGTCGTGATTTCACCAATCTTTAGATAGCTCAATTAGTGAAACAGTCCTATTTTTACACTCCTGCAGGTGATATTTCGGGCACCGTTCATTACATAGCTTACAGATGCAGCTGTCCTTAGGATCATGGTAGGTGCTTTCTGTGCAAATCTTTCCATGAAAGCCGTGTACTGCAAATCGTGTGTACAGGTGTCGGAGTTGGAAGTTTGGTCCTTTCCAGCAGTCTGATGTCATTGCGTCTGTTTCTCTAATCCCCTCCGGTATCTGTCTTGCTTTGCTGCTCCTCTCTTCGATGAAGGTTGCATATGCTTGTGTCTCCGATAAACTAAAGCAGTGTTTTATGTCATCCACGAAGAGAGATTCCTGTGCAAGGATATAAGCATAACTATTTCTTGTGAATTTTGAGATGGATAACACTCTTTTGAGGAAGCTAGATTTAACGCTTTCCAGCTTTCTTAGATTTCCGACCGTCAGGTAGTTCCAGATTAGTTGTATTCCATAGGTGGCCGTCGGCATGACTTTGATCTTGAATAGTGCCATTGCTGTTGAAACTGACAGTAGTTGTAATTTGGGTATGTCATATATTGCTTTTGCTGCAGCTGCTGTTCGTTCTTGTATGTGTAGTGAAAACGTAATTCCCGTAGTTTGGAGGGTGATCCCCAAGTATTTGAAATTTGTTACGAATTCTAAGGGAGAGTTGCCACAAGTGAAATGATCCCCCTTTGCAAGTTTGCCTCCTCTCCTGAATTTCATTGCTTTGGTTTTCAAGCCATTTATTTCCATAGAGTTGTATGTTGCCCAGTTCCTGATGTCGTCTAATGCCGTTTGTAAATGTTTAGGGCTTTTGGAGAGAATGGCCATGTCATCCTCGTACATCAGTAGTTTTACATTGACGTTTATAGCGTTGCCGATATCCGCTGTCATGACGTTGAATAAGACCGGACTCGTCGGGTCTCCTTGCAAGACCCCTCGTGTTTGTATGATGTCATTCGATGTAGTTATGCCATCATACACCGTTATATGGTTTGCATCAAGGATAGACTTGATGGTTTGGAGCTCCTGATTTGATTTGCCTAATATGCTCTCCAATTTGTTTACCAATGTTGATCTGCTGATGCTATCAAAAGCTTTGGAGTAGTCTATGAAGATTACATATATCGGGGAGTTGCGATGAGCTAGAGATAGAGTTATTTCCTGAATAATTTCTTGCACCGCGTGCAGTGTTGATCTGCCTGGAGTGAATCCATATTGAAATGTAGGTATATTTGCATAAAGGTTTTGCGCGATGCGTCCTAATAGTACTTTGGAGAACAGTTTAAACATTACACTCTCTAGAGCAATTCCTCTATAGGAGTTCGGGTCTTCTTTCCTTCCCTTGCCTTTGTAAAGTACTATTATAGTTGATCTTCTCCATTGATGCGGTATTGATTTCATCATAAGACATTTGTTGAATAGAGCAGTTAGAGGTTCTGCTATGTCTTGTAAGGTGTCTTTTAGATGCTCCATGTAAATTCCGTCTGGCCCAGCCGCTTTGTTATTTTTGCCGTTTCTTATAAGATGGATGACTTCATCACATGTGATCAAGTCAATGTCTTGCGAGTGATCTGGTGTCAATGTGAATTCATTTGATATTTTATCTTTTTCTCCTAGAAGGCTGCTGAAGTGTAGTTCCCATTGATCAATGTTTATTGGATAACTCGATTTTTGCTTCTTCGAAGACAAGATCTTATGTGGACTCCTTTCTGCTTCTGCGATTAGTTTCTGTTCGACGTGGAGATCATACGATAGTTTCTTCTCTTTTAGTAGCTGCTTGTATTTTCGACGTTCTGAAGCGTACTCTGCTAGTGCACCATTTCCGTGTTCTCTAGCTGCATTAAGGCACTGTAGAGTTATTTTCCTCTTAGCATAGCACTCAGAATCAAACCATTGTTTCGCTATCCGATTGTTCCTTGGCGTTTTTGTGGCAGCCTGCAGAATTATTTCGTTTAGGGCCTCAGTAGTCTCGTCTAGGGTTTTCTGCTTACTCATTATTAATGGTATTTGGATTCTTAATGCTTGCCATTTCTCTTCATTTATGTATCTTGATACTTTCGATTTGACGTTTTTGTCTGTGAGGACCTGCATCGTTCCCTTTACTTGGATTTTGGCTATCACGGGTAGATGTTTCCTGAGTGTGGTTTTTCCAGTTTCTAGCTGCCCATGGCCTTGATTGTTAGTGAAGATTAAATCAATCGTACTTTTTCCATTTGGTGCTATGTAAGTGTATTCTTCTTCCTTATTTAGTAATTTGAGTTGGTACTCCATGAGGAAATCTTTAACCTCTAGAGTTTTTGCATCCTGTTTGTCTATACAACAATTTAGGTCTCCCATTAATATGATAGGTTTGTCATCGTCTGTGCTTTCTAGCGCTTTCCCTAGTTCATCGATAATTGTCTCCGGTTGTGTCTTAGGCTTGAAGTATACTCCTATTATATTTATTATTCGTGTGGATATGGATAAGGTGTTCGCAGTGCAGTCTATTACCTTGATTGGTTGTAAGTGGGCCTTTATGTAACAACTTATTCCGCCTGAAGGTCTTCCTCTGTCCCCTTTCCTAGCTAGGGAGTGGGCTCCGTAGAAATTGTTAATGGTTATGTCACTTGTGCTGAACGTTTCTGTGAAGAGAAGTACATCGTAATCCTGTAAGTTAAAAGTGGAGTTCATGTCAAGGACGGATTTCAGTCCTTCTACGTTCCAAAGCATTATGTTAGTATGGTTGTAGCTGATGTTGGTTGCGTGGCAATTGTGCGCTGAAGTATTCTTGGGTATCAAGTCTTGCTCCTTGATCATGCGAACGAAATCGATATCGCCTAATAATTGCGCCCTCCGGCCATAAGTCCGGATTAGTGATCTTGCTCAGGTCTCTAAGGGGTATTCCTACTTTATAAGCTTTTAGGGTACCTTTCTTTTGGATTTCTTCACAGCCTGATAGTTCAGATATGTTCAGTCCCTTCAGGTGGCTAATCACCGTTTCACAAGTTGTGTTGCGGTGAAGATGTCCTATATAAAGCCAGGCTTTATGGTAGACAGCTTGGAGTACATTTGTGTTCTCTGTTGAGGGAAGGCTGAAGGATTGCTTGGTTCCTACAATAGTAGGAGTTTGTATGAATTGCGGAGTATTGCCACGTCTCCTCCTTGCGACTTCTGACCATATTCCTTTGTCACAATTTTGTTTCTCATCGATAGGCTGTTGCTCTCGTGGTAATTGTTCCTGTCTTTCGTTTCCAGTTTTCCTGGTCTCATCTTTTCTCTGAGTAATAGGGTCTGCTTCCATTACTTTCTCCTTTCTGATTTCCTCATTTCCTGTATGACATTTCATTATTTCATCTTTTATCATTGATTTGAGGTTACATGTCAGGTTTTCGATCATGTACTGAAGCTGTGTGCTTAGTTTTGCAGATATTTTATCTTCCATTGTCATCTCATTGGCACAGAATTTCTCGTCTTCTCCGCGAGATGTCGTTGGTTGTAGGCTTGTTTCATCATGACAAAGCGCCAAGAGATCTGAATCTGGATTGATGTCATCAGATAGCAGCACGTGTCGCGTGAAGTTATTATCGTTGGCCTCTTGTGTAATATCTATGTATGATTCCTTGACCTCTTTGCGGGTCTGCATGTTTTCATTAGTTATATCATTATATGTGGTTCTCATTGTAATAAAACATTCTCGAATAACACTCACCGCTTCCTTAATATCCTCTTTAGCCTCCTTCTTTAGATATTTGCCTGCTGCATCCGCTATATTCACTATTTTCACGAGAGCAGCTTCTAGACGTGAACTTACACTGTCCGCCATGTTTACCGTATTTAGTATTTGAGCGCATAAGAGACATACACACCCACATACACACAGACAAACTGTCACGTAACATTGATTTTTATATATATATAGATAGAAAACACGGCGTGGATCTCATCTCTTAGATGCTCGTTTTAATCAAGACAAGACTAACATCAAGCAGTTAGCAAAGAACATGAAGAAAAACGAAAGACAATCTAAGAATAATTGAAAGGCACAAAGAATCCTCTTTTTCATATAAATGAGAGGCGAAACATGCATTGTGGTGCACTCTCTTTGCAGAAGAACATTAGCTGGATGTGTACCACTTTTGAAATAAGAGAAAACTGACTTGTATGAACATGAACATGAGGATAACACCCTTCATTTTAAGAGTGGAGTTGTACCAGAATACGGTCATATCACTGCTATTTTGTAATGAAACGATTCGACAAGGCTATTATTTGACAAGTGTTTAGGCCTGTGGATGTAGAGATCGTTTAAACGTTTTTTCACGCGCGGACACTCGAGAATCTGGGGCGCCATCAATAGAGGCCACGATCGAACGAGCAAACAAACAAAAGCCGTCCCCACAACAATGCTGTCGCCACTGTCAACCAGATTTACTGGGACAGTAATTACCAGAGAAGCAGCCCTATTGTTTGTGAGCCGTGTTGCGAATGTGATAGCTATCGATCTGCTTTCGAACGAGTCGTAGCCAGCTCAATCAGAGCTGTCTTATCTGTACCGCATGATGCTCCAACACTCTAGGATCAGGATTCAAAAACCAACTGGAGCAGAATTGTATGGATCAATGCTAGGATCGCCATAAACAATATTGCTAGACCACGTTAAATTCCCGCCGAAACACAATAAATTCCATTATTTTGCCGCTATCTCAACTAATATTGCATGTACAGTAGCTACATACATTTTTCCCGGAGCAGGTGACATCAATGTTCTTCCCCTTAAGATAACAATGATGATAATCATCATCAGTGGCGCACACAGAATCTTCTTATGGGAGGGACTGGCCATATCCTGATAATTCTTCTAAATATAATATAGATGGTAAACCGTAACATTTTACCGCTAACACAATAATCCTTCGTGCATTTATACTTATTCAATTAAATATATGTTACACTATTCTTAATTAAACAAGTATTAATTATTCATTATATGTTTACCTCAGAAAGTGTCGAATGTTTCGAATAATATCCCAATTTCAGCTTTATTTATTTTAATCCATGGCTGGTCGGCGGCTTCGGTAGCGTAGTTGGTAGCATACTGAGTTCTATGCCCAAGATCGCGGGTTCAAACCCAGCCTAAGCCGTCGGATTTTTTAAGAGCGTTAAAAGTCCCTCAGTTTGCCTTCCTTCGGAGGGGAAGTAAAGCCGGCGGTTCCATGTCATAGATTTATGGCATGATAAAGAACTTTCCACTAATTACACCTGTGTGAAGCTAAATTAAAGGTTAGATTTGACTAACGTTCGTTCCAACGTTCGTCGCCAGGAGCCGACTGCGGTGGCAGCTAGTAACAAAGTGCAGAACTAGTTGGTCGTTGACTGTGGCGTTTGGTAGCAAAATTTGGAACTACTTGAAAATCGAATGTCTGCAGTCCTTACTTGAATTAAAGCAGATAACACACACTAATACGGTCATCACAATTAACACCGGTTATCAGACAGACTTTTACGAACGGACATCGTACGAATCAAAGTGCAGTGGATTTTTTCGCCCTTTAAATATATCCAACGTTTGGATGGAAATCAATCCCGATATCTTGGGATAATGAGTCAGACACTTTATTACTAATAATAATATCGTATGGCCTCGGGTGCCGGGTGCAACCTTTTTTTATTTGACACCCGGAGGGCAGCATGCATGTCGAATATTATTGTTCCTTGGAGCGCTATGAAAGTAAATAAGGTTAGATATCTAAGCTCCTTGACACTACAGCGCTTTCTAGTAGAGAAAGGAGGAGTTCTTTGTGTTGGCGGAAAATCCCGAGGTTAATTTTGCCACTATGAACACGGCCTTCTGATTTCAAATGGATTATTTAACATGCCAACAACGTATGACATGCGTGCCGTGATTTTTGTCGCCTTTCAAAAATCACTTGCCATGGCCAGGAGCGAACCTGCAAGCTTGAGGTTGGTAGTCCGACACGATAACCACTCACCCACCGTGGCAAGCGACTTACTTACTGATAAAGAATTATCTTATAAACCCATAGACCACCTCGTGGTGTAGCGGCTAACATTCTTCGCTGTCACCCCGGGGGTTCGGATTCGATTCCCGACTCTATCAAGAAAATTTAAATAAGGTCTGAGGGCTGAAGCGAGGCACATTCAGCCTCGTAAGGAAAACTTGAGAAGAGAAGGGTTCCATTGCAACCTCATCCATTCTGGAAGTGGTTTACCGTGGTTTCCCACTTCTACTCCGGGATGGTTCTTAACCTAAAGCCACGGCCGTCTCCTTTCCAATCCTGTCTCCAATTTTCAAATACACACACTAGTACAGCCATCGCAATAACACAAATTCTACACACACCCAAATAAACGGGGCTACACGACCACGATGTTACAAAGCCCCTAGAATAGGCAACAAAACCCACTTTATTATTTATTCTTTTCTAAGGTTACTATTTTTATGTATCCTACGACTGCGGTAGCTACGTCCGCTAAGGCTCTGTACTAGACCATGAGGTCTCAGTAGACGAGTGGGCTTGAAACAAACCATCGGCCGTCCTTGAAATGTTTTTTTAATTATTATGTTTTGCTTTCCCCAACTGCAACTCCAAGCAAATGCTGTGATGATAGCGTACTTCTGACAGGCCACAGCCTTCCATTGGGCGGCTTCGGTGGCGTAGTTGGTAGCATGCTGAGCTTCTATGCCCAAGGTTGCGGGTTCAAACCCGGCTGAAGTCATCGGATTTTTAGGAGCATTAAAAATCCCTCAGTATGCCTTCCTTTGGAGGGGAAGTTAAGCCGGTAGTCCCATGTCATAGATTATGGCACGATAAAGAACCTTCCACTATTACACCTGTGTGAAGCTAAATTATAGGTTAGATTTGACTAACGCTTTTAGGGTCCAACGTTCGTCGCCAGGAGCCGACTGCGGTGGCATCTAGTAACCAAGTTCAGAACTAGTTGGTAGTTGTCGGAGGCGTTTGGTAGCAAAAGTTGGAATTACTTGAAAATCGAATTTCTGCAGTCCTTACTTGAATTAAAAACAGATAACACACACTAATACAGCCAACACAATTAAAACCGGTTATCTGACAGATTCTACACTCACCCAAAGTAGCCTACACGGGGCTACATGATCATGTTTTCCCAGCCCCTAAACTAAGGAACGAGCCAACCAGCCTTCCATCATTATCCTTCAATCGTTTCATTCCCCATTAACTGCTCTCATGAGATTGGCGACAGAAAAGGCATCTGGCCGTAAAAACACCTGCCATCACATCTCATCCCAACCCCCTTGAAAACCGTGAATATTGAAAGGGGAGATATACATGTTTTATTCATGTCCCACATAATGTGAGTTAGCCTACACTTCCATGTGATATTCCATTACATGATTTAAACGTCAATATCGCTCATTGTTTTTATGTTAATACCCAGGGATTAGCATTGAATATGTGAAGTATGTGTGTTTTTCTCCGACTTACCGAGTAATTATTTGAAAGCCTGTTTTGATGGAATAACTCTAATCCTTCTTGTAAAACACAATAACAAACAATGAAATCCGATTGATGTACACGCAACAATTATAAAATACATATCAGCACAGTGGTCAAAAACCAAAGGCTTCGGAACAGCTGTCGTAACCACACGAATAAGATGAAATATTGGCTATCAAGGCAAACTAATTAAAATCCAGTAATTCTTCAACCACGTGGTGTTGGGGTAGCACGCCTGCATCTAGCCCGGAGGCCCCGGGTTCGATTGCCAGCTATGTTAGGAATTTTAGAAACTGACGTGAGAGCTAGAACGGAATGCACTCAGCCTCGTGAGGACAACTGAGTAGCTGTCTGACAGTGAGGCAGCGCCCCGCTCACGAGAACCAACACCTCTGATGGGACCCAACGCGCTGACCACGCGTCACTCCACACTGCAGACCAAATGGCTGGGCAGCGGTCGCTTGGTAGACCTATTTGCTATAAAAATTATCTCCTAGAATGATGATAGCCTACTTTTTTCCGTAGCATGTAAATATTTGTATATTTCAAGCGTATTAGATTGTAAATAATAATATGATCCATTCCATTAACCCTTATAGTACCAAGGCCTGATATTTCAGCCCAGGGAGTTTCAGATAAGAATGCTAAGGGCCCCGTTTCTTAATACTATGAAAATTGTATTCTTATTTCCAGCCATGCAGCGCTGTTTTAATCAAGACTACTCGGGGATCAGTCTGTCTCTGGATATATCGATGTGTTTTAAGTTCCGTGAATAACTAGATTAATAATGAATGTTATTTGAACATGTTTCAGGCAGTAGAATTCCCACACGTATTATCTTTGAAGTTGCGTTTATTGATCGTACAGGAAACCTCTCAGAATTATTCTAAACTTGCGACATTCATACGAAATTCAACAGTATATTAATGGGGAAAGGGATTAATTATCCCGATTTTTAAGAAAGGTGACAAAAAGGAATGCAATAACTACAGAGGGATCACTCTTATCGCTCATGTAGCTAAGATCTTTGAGAGAGTTCTGGAAGGCAGACTGAGGAGGAAGATAGAAGGAGAGATGGAAGAAGAACAGTATGGTTTTAGGAAAGACAGATCAACATTTGACCTAATCTTTGCATTAAGGCAAATGATGGAGAAAAGATGGGAATTTGGAAAAGACATGGTGATGACATTTATTGATATTGAGAAAGCGTACGACAGTGTGCCTCGACAGGTGGTTTGGAATGTATTAAGGAAAAGGAGAGTTAACGGAGCTGATTTCCAAATGTTAAAAGCTATGTACAAATATTTTGTGAGTAGCGTGAAGACCAGTATAGGAGAAACAGAATGGTTTAAAGTGGAAACAGGTCTCCGACAGGGAAGTGTATTGTCCCCCTTACTATTCATCATAGTCATGGATGAAATTCACAAGAATGTTAAACAGAGATTGGGACAAGAGGCAAGAAAGGACATGCTGTTTGCAGATGATATAGTGATATGGGGCGAGGATGAAAAGGAAGTACAAAAACAACTAGATGTATGGAATCAAGAAATAGAGAAATATGGGATGAAAGTAAGCACAGAGAAGAGCAAGACAATGGTAATGTCAAGAGGAAGGAAGGAAGGAAGGAAGAGGAAAGATAGAATTGAATGGGAAAATTCTAGAAGTGGTTAAAAGTTTCAAGTACTTGGGAAGTGTGATCACAGAAGATGGAAGGATAACTGAGGAAATTGGAAAGAGAATACAACAAGCGAACAGTTTTTACCAGAGCATAAGGGGTATTCTGTGGAACCGAGATGTCCCAAAGAAATGTAAAAATGTATTATATTCAACCTACTACAGACCCATACTAACATATGCAGCTGGAGCGTGGACTACTACAAAAAGAGAGGAGAGTAGAATACAAGCCGCGGAGATGAAATTCCTAAGAGGTATGGAGGGCAAGACCAGAAGAGATAGAGTTAGAAACGAAGAGATTAGAAAAAGGACAGGAATCTTGAAGCTGCAGGACAGGATAGAAACAACAAAGTTAAAGTGGTATGGACATATGATGAGAATGGGAGAGGAGAGAGTACCAAAGAAAACTTTCTGTGAAAAGATGACAGGGAAGAGACCACGAGGAAGGCCCCGAAAGAGATGGGCAGATACAGTGTGGGAGTGTGTAGAGAAGAGAGGAGGAAAACCTGAAGAAGTACTAAAAACAGGAGAGGAGTGGTGGAGAGACAGGAAACGTAGGAGGTCCTTAATTCACAACCCGACCCAGGAAGCTGGAAACGGGAAATGAAGATGATGATGATTCATGCAAATAACAAAATATACAGTATAATATGTAGGCTGTCAAATTTGTTTCAATGTTCTACTCAAATTTTAAAAAATAAAGGTTTTTATTAAACAAAGTTTTAATTATTTAGCATATATTACGTTTAAATATGTTTCCCTGACATCTATCTTAAAAATATTGGCAGGGGAAAATATTTATCAATTTCACTAATCTTGGCTTGGCATCTCTAACGGGACCACTCATAATAATTTGGCACCAAAAGCGTTAAAAACATTTTAAATTTTATAAAATTTAAATTGGAAATTTTCATATAATTTTGACAGACTACGCAACGTAAGTATTTATTTATTTCCTCTTCGTTGAAAGAGGACCTACAGTATCTTAATTGGCTCAGAGTAATAAGGTGAATAAACACGACTTGAAAAGATAACACGCGCGGAATGTCAGCTGATTGCAGCATGTTCAAAGAATACTTATTATGAATCCAATTATTATTCCCGGAACATCGATATATCCAGAAAGTGAATTATTCCCGCGTTGTCATGGTTACAACACTGACAGCACAACGCGGCTGGGAATAAATTGTATAAATAATGTGGCCGTTATATCAGCTCCTGGTATTTCCTAGCAGAAGCATCCTCGGCCGATACGTCGGTCACTGGCACTATAAGGCCTCCTACACACGGATCCACCATGGTGGCGCTTCCACGTTTTTCCAATATTTTCTCTAGCCACCAAATACGCTACCAGCCATGAGCCATTCTTGATATGGAGGTGGAAGAAGCAGCTGTTTTTCTATATATCAGGTTACGTAAAGGCCGATAACGGGTAAATAGAAGATTTTGGGTTCATCCACTTTTGCAAGATCGCTCAACAAAAGGAAGATTTTGTGCTCAGTATATTAATCTTAGAAAGCCTACGTGGCTTAGGCGGCAGCACGCTGGCCTCTCACTGCTGGGTCCGTGGTTCAAATCCCGGTCTCTCCATGTAACATTTGTGCTGGACAAAGCGGAGGCAGACAGTTTTTTCTCCGGGTACTCCGGATTTCCCTGTCACAATTACATTCCAGCAACGCTCTCCACTATCATGTCATTTCATCTGTCATTCATTTAATCATTGCCCCAGGGGAGTGCGACAGGCTTCGGCAGCCGGCACAGTTCATATCCTCGCCGCTAGATGGGGGCTTCATTCATTCCATTTCCTAACCCGGTCGGTCGACTGGAAGCAGACTTTAGTTTTTCATATTAATCTTAGACTGAATCCAGTCAGAATTTTCAACTTCTTACGAATGAACGTTTCATCTTTTGATGAGCTAGTGCAGTGTTTAAAAATTCAACTGGCCGGTGTGGACACAAATATGAGAGACAATAGGCTACACCTGCAGAGGAGAAGCTCCTACTGACACTGAGGTAAGAATTTGCGCATTTTCGATTCACTTTAATGAGCGTTGTATTTTTTAAGTAAAATTACATATAAAATTAGTTATCATTATATTTTCATAAGCATATTTTTTCACAGTTCTTTTTAGTCCGACCTGGCCGCCCAGGACGTCGCGTCTCGTGTGAAAAGCTCCGTTTGACTCCATGTAAACATGTGGTGGCGCTGCCAACTTGGCCGCTCCAAAAATCGCTTTGTCTGCCACCAGGAATTCTGGCCGTGGCACCAGGGCCGCGACCATCACCACGTGTGAAAGGCTGCACTAGAATTAACGCAAATACGTGGAGGTGCCACCATGGTGGCTCCGCGTGACAGAGGTCTAAGGGTTAATTTTATAATTTTTGACATATTAGAAGCTTTGTATAAATCGCTCCGTTGGGGCACCGAATGTTAATATCTTCGCGAAAATCTGACACAGCTTTGACTCCTAACACATGATTTATGGTGTTTTAGCCGTTTCAGTATTATCACTAGTGTGTCACAAGATCTAAATTGGAAGATGTTTTCCGATAATAATTAGAGAAATTCCCATTTTGATATTTGATTGAACGTTATTTTTAGCAAAATTTATTTTTTCATCTTTAAATTTAACAAATTAATTGAAACAATATACTTTTGAATGGAAGGATATCCATTTATTTACAGTTAATTCACGGTATTTTATTTATTTACTATGTATTTATTGGTTATTCTAAGTTTTAATTAGAACAGGTTATAAATTGGTTTGACGGTGAAAAAGAGTCGGAACATTTAGCCTACAACAATTGAATAGATGGTTCATGAATATTATTGACAGGTGTATTAATCAATACGGAACACATCTTACGTTACCTAGCATGGTGAATGTAATTGCCAATAGCCAATATAACAATACGAATTACCAACATAACGGATACCTTTGAATAATAGTGAATGGATTCACATAATGTTCATGAAACTTTGAAGGAACACAGCAACACATAATTATTTTACAGTGCTGTCATTCGTAAGCAATAGTTGGTACCAACTTTACGGCTACCCTTGGTAATTATAAGGTCTGTTTAGCCTATTTTCATTTATGAAAAAATATGCTTATGAGATCACCTTTTGTGCGTGTGTGTATGTTTTCCCCTAATAATTTATAATCTGCTGGAGCGATTTCAATGAAACTCGGTAAGGTCATAGTACTATTTCGAACGACCCCAACCGTGCCCTTCAAATTTTGTAACGTCACACCAATCCAACATGGCGGCTGTGCGAATTATTTCACCGACATTCAATATCTTCGAAACTATTACTAATATCACCCTGAAATTTTGTATTGTGATAAAGGGCAATTCTAGACGTTCAACTATGAGACTTTGAAGAACCTGTAAACAACAAAACCAACATGGCGGTCATGCGAATTTGAAACGTTTAAATTGACTTTTCTCGCGATGTAACCATCCGAACGCAATGAAACTTGGTTCAGCAAATGTGTATGCACATTGTAATGTACTGGAACCTAATTTACTTCAATTTTTATATACGGTAACCTCAAGATGGTGGCTGTGCGAAATATATCACCGGGATTCAGTATCTCCGAAACTATTACTTATATCACCCTGAACTTTTTCACGGTGATAAAGGGCACTACTATGTAACTTTTAGAAACCTGTTAATTACAAAACGAACATGGTGGTGAAGCGAATTTGAGACATTTAAATAGACTTTTCTCGCGATTTAACCATCCGAACGCAGTGAGACTTGGTACAATAAATGACTATACTAATTTCAATCCATTGACATCTAATTTAGTTCAATTGTTTGCATAACCTCAAGATGGTGGCTGTGCGAAATTTTAGAATTAAGTTTTTATTCCTTGTGTCCTAATCATGCGATCGAAATCAAGGTTTGAATAATGAACGTAGGCCTACACAATAATCCTCATCTAATAGTACATATCTCTATGACCTTTATGTACTAAAATCCAACATGGCGACCATCCGAAATATTTACACATTTCTCAATATCTATTAATCTATCAAACTGAAAATTTGTATGTTGATGGAGGCAATTAATACAAGTAGGATATGTGATAATAGGCTCTTTAGTTCTTCACGGAACTACTTGTTTTCTTTAAGGTGCGTGATCAATGGGAGGCGGGAGGGTATCAACATGGGCTTGAGACGTGCAGTTTCACAACGATTAAAGAACGACCCCGTATTTCCCCCTAATGATCGGTCACCTCCTTGTGGTGCCGCACTCCTTGCAGCATGTCAACAGTCTCTCAGTAATATCGAGTCCAGCACGGTGAATCCCCTTGAGTCTTCAGCTGGGCTTGGTTGTGGTCACTCGTGATGGATTGGTCCCCCAGGCTCCAACAGATCAACCGGAAGTCCCCTAGGATTGCACCAACTCTCCATCTGTCTGTCGCATCTTTGAGCATTTCTTCTACCTCTTGATTAGACGATCATTTGTTTCCAAGAACGCCTCAGATGACCCAACTCTGTACCACGCTCTTCTGCCCATCTATTGATTTTTAGCCTACTTTTCACATTTTGCAAAAATGAGGAAAAAGTAGACTTATGAGATCGATCCGGGAAAATGTGTGTCTGTCTGGCTGTGTGTGTGTCCCCCCCTACCAACTCCTAAACGGCTGCAACAATCAAAACTAAATTTAGTATGAGTAAAGATGTGCACCGGAATATCTCACGTCCATACTTGAAAATGATATCAGTGCTACCAACTGCTGAAAGAACTCGCTAGAAATTTGAGCTCTATGTTGGATATCTTGGAAAGTATGCATGGGAGCTATTCCAAAATTGGCACACATGTAGATAATACTATTTCAGTTTAATTTCCAGGAGGCCAATCTTGACAGTGTAGCCAAAATAATTTTAAGCCTTCTGATAGGTCGAATGCTTAAATGCATATAACTTCTACACTATCAATTGGATTTCAACCAAATTTTGCATGTAATATCTGTACATAAACAGATATGACTGAGCGTATTCTTAAGAGCCACCAGGGCTGACAACTGTTAATAATTGCTCTCTGTATTTTTTTTATCCAAATACTAATATATCAGAAAGTATGCAAGCCAACAGCTTTAAACTATGCACACGTATATTCCGAAATTTTAGATTAATTTGGAGTAACTTATATACGTCAGTTCTACCAACATGATTATAAGCCTGCTGATAGTACCAATTTTTAAATACATGTAACTTCTATACTATCAGTTGGATTTCAACCAAACTTCGTATGTGCTATGTGTACCATATCATATATGACTATAAGTATTGTTAAGAGCAATCAGGGCTGCAAACTGTTAATAAATGCCGTCAATATTTTTTTTACCCTAATATCAATATATCAGAAAGTATGCAAGCCAACAGCTCTATACTTTGCACACGTATAGCACCTGACATTCTAGATTAATTTGGAGTAATTAATACAAGGCAGTGCTGCCAACATGATTCTATGCCTGCTGATATGTCCAATTTTAAAATACATGTAACTTTTATACTAATAAATGGATTTCATCCAAAATTGGCACAACAAGATATCATAATATTTCAGATTACTTCTGACCAGCACATGCATGGTGTTGTTGGCAACATGCTTTTACGCGTGCTGATAGATCCAGTGTCTAACTGTATGTAACGTCCATTGGACTTCAACCAAATTTTGTGTTCTGTACCTTAAGAAATGGAACTAAGAATATATTCAGTCACCAGGGCTGCCAACTGTAGTGCTCTATGAGGCTACATTATACCAGGTATATTTTGAACTATTAAGATATTTCGATATTAACAACTTAATTTCGTCATTATTCTAGATAGGTTCATATACTGTAGAATAATCATTGGCATGAAAAGTAGGCTGTATAGTTCTTCACGGAACTTCTTGTTCTTCTTCGTTGAGCTTTCTGCTATTATTCTTTTTTCGTTGCTAGGGATAATACTGTTATCAGCTCCAAGAATTTAATGCATGCATGCTTGACAATTAGGAAGAGTGCTTGCCAATTATTGTGCCAGAAAAAAGATGAATGCAATCCTAATTTCCCAACAGTAATGTGTAGACAAATTTGCAGGTATTTCCTACTCCACTGCCAGTGTTGGATTTCAGCATTCACTCGCAGGATATCCATTACCAGTGCTGGATTTCAGGATTCACTCGCAGGATATCCACTACCAGTGCTGGATTTCAGGATTCACTCGCAGGATATCCACTACTAGTGCTGGATTTCAGGATTCACTCGCAGGATATCCACTACCAGTGCTGGATTTCAGGATATCCACTACCAGTGCTAGATTTCAGGATATCCACTACCAGTGCTAGATTTCAGGATTCACTCGCAGGATAGACATGGCCAGTGCTGGATTTCAGGATTCACTCGCAGGATATCCACTACCAGTGCTGGATTTCAGGATATCCACTACCAGTGTTGGATTTCAGGATTGACTCCCAGGATATCCACTACCAGTGCTGGATTTCAGGATATCCACTACCAGTGCTGGATTTCAGGATATCCACTACCAGTGCTGGATTTGAGGATATCCACCACCAGTGTTGGATTTCAGGATATCCACTACCAGTGTTGGATTTCAGGATATCCACTACCAGTGCTGGATTTCAGGATATCCACTACCAGTGTTGGATTTCAGGATATCCACCACCAGTGTTGGATTTCAGGATATCCACTACCAGTGCTGGATTTGAGGATATCCACCACCAGTGTTGGTTTTCAGTATATCCTCCACCAGTGTTGGATTTCAGGATATCCACCACCAGTGTTGGATTTCAGGATATCCACTACCAGTGCTGGATTTCAGGATTCACTCGCAGGATATCCACTACCAGTGCTGGATTTGAGGATATCCACCACCAGTGTTGGATTTCAGGATATCCACTACCAGTGTTGGATTTCAGGATACCCACCACCAGAGTTGGATTTCAGGATATCCACTACCAGTGCTGGATTTCAGGATTCACTCGCAGGATATCCACTACCAGTGCTGGATGTCAGGATTCACTCGCAGGATATCCATTACCAGGGCTGTATTTCAGGATTCACTAGCAGGATATCCACTACCAGTGTTGGATTTCAGGATATCCACTACCAGTGTTGGATTTCAGGATATTCTCTACCAGTGCTGGATTTCAGGATATCCACTACAAGTGCTGGATTTCAGGATTCACTCGCAGGATATCCACTGCCAGGGCTAGATTTCAGGATTCACTCGCAGGATATCCACTGCCAGTGTTGGATTTCAGGATATCCACTACCAGTGCTGGATTTCAGGATTCACTCGCAGGATATCCACTACCAGTGTTGGATTTCAGAATATCCACTACCAGTGCTGGATTTCTGGATATCCACTACCAGTGCTGGATTTCAGGATTCACTCGCAGGGTATCCATTACCAGTGCTAGATATCAGGATTCACTCGCAGGATAGACATTGCCAGTGCTGGATTTCAGGATATCCACTACCAGTGCTGGATTTCAGGATATCCACTACCAGTGTTGGATTTCAGGATATTCTCTACCAGTGCTGGATTTCAGGATATCCACTACAAGTGCTGGATTTCAGGATTCACTTGCAGGATATCCACTGCCAGGGCTAGATTTCAGGATTCACTCGCAGGATATCCACTGCCAGTGTTGGATTTCAGGATATCCACTACCAGTGCTGGATTTCAGGATTCACTCGCAGGATATCCACTACCAGTGTTGGATTTCAGAATATCCACTACCAGTGCTGGATTTCAGGATATCCACTACCAGTGCTGGATTTCAGGATTCACTCGCAGGGTATCCACTACCAGTGCTAGATTTCAGGATTCACTCGCAGGATAGACATTGCCAGTGCTGGATTTCAGGATATCCACTACCAGTGCTGGATTTTAGGATTAACACGCAGGATAGCCCTGGATGTCAACGGTCATGGAGGTGTCTTGACTAGGGAACCTGTTTAAAATGTTTGCGCCGCCTCTGTGCTAAACGAGCCCCAGTGGACAGTAATGATAGATTAGTTTAATTATACGAGCGAAAGCTGCCAATCACAGCAATTAATAATTACAGGTGACGTGAAGAGCATCCTCTAATCTGTAGTCTGTAATTAGCCGGCCTTTCTTGTCCCGCCGCATTTCATTTCCAATCTTCAGTGGCGTAACGCGATCTGTTTTTAAGTTCATTAGAGGGCGCCTAATGTAGCATATTCTAATAATAGCTACAGTGTGTTTACACAGCTACAGGTAACTGCACTCGAGGAGGGAAGTGAAACAATGGTGCTAATTGCATAAATGGTTCATTATCGTGTTGGCAGCCATTTTTAGCCTACTTTTCACATTTGGCACACATGCAGATAATGCTATTTCAGTTTAATTTCCAGGAGGCCATACATGACAGTGTTGCCAAAATAATTTTAAGCCTTTTGATAGGTCCGATTTTTAAATGCATATAACTTCTACACTATCAATTGGATTTCAACCAAATTTCGTATGTGCAATGTGTACATAAACAGATATGACTGAGCGTATTCTTAAGAGCCACCAGGGCTGCCAACTGTTAATAAATGCTCTCAATTTATTTTATCCAAATACCCATATATCAGAAAGTATGCAAGCCGACAGCTTTAAACTATGCACACGTATAGTACCCGACATTCTAGATTAATTTGGAGTAACTAATGGACCTCAGTACTACCAACATGATTCTAAGCCTGCTGATAGTACCAATTGTAAATAGATGTAACTTCTACACTATCAACAAAATTCCGTATGTGCTATGTGTACTATAACAGATATGAATGTTCATATTCTTAAGAACAACCAGGGCTGCCAACTGTTAATAAATGCTGTCTCTATTTTATACCCTAATATTAGTATATCAGAAAGTATTCAAGCCAACTGCACTAAATTTGCACACGTATAGTACCTTACATTCTAGATTAATTTGGAGTAATTAATATACGTCAGTGCTTCCAACATGATTCTAAGCCTGCTGATTGGTCCAATTTTAAAATACATGTAACTTCTATACAAATAAATGGATTTCATCCAAAATTGGCGCAACAATAGATCATAATAGATCACATTATTTCTGGCCAATACAGAGTCTTTCATATAAAGTAAGAACGGCAAGCGGCAGTTTTGTTATCCGCTGCTGCAGTGGCCTTGACCGAGCTTGTGGCGCGCCATGGCCCCCTGCTGTACTATTGAAAGCGCGCGCATAGTACATACGAGGGTTTTTGTTTTTTTTTCAAGTTCTGATGGACTGTATAAAATAACAGATTGACATACCAAACTGATTTTACTACTAAATGTTTGCTTGTGTAATTTTTATATCTCAACATAATCCCCAAAACGATTGAAACATTTATCGTATCGTTACACCAGCTTTCCAAAGCCCTCGGCAAATGATCTGCCGCCACTGAGGTGGGTATGTCTAGACGGTCTCCTGAAGTTTTTCATTTTTGACGAGGCGTTGCCGCCCAACCATACCTTCTGTTCACTTTTCAGTGAAATTTACAAAGTTCACTTATTTTTATTATAACATAACCTCTCACCTGTCATGTCATTCCATTTTTCTTCAATCTGTTCTTGCTAGCACGTGTTCCATGACACTGTAATGATTTCCGGAACTAATGTTGGTCACGAGGTTCATTTTCAGTTGGCCCCTTGCTCTGATTGGCCTCAGCAATTTTCGAGAATTTTCCATGCTCTCGGATTGGCCGACGCCACCTGTCCGCATCACGCATTCCGCGTGATCTCCGGTATATAGCCTGCCCTGGCCTACATCAACTGTCTGTCTCCAGCAAGTCACAATGCCAGTCACTCGTCGTCAGCTGTCTTCACGCTGTTTGCACAACGCTTGAATGTGTCTCAACGCTGTGTGCTAATACATCGCAAAATGCTTCTAGTCAAACCAGCAGTGCATTCTAAAATCTACGAAATCTATATAAGTTAACATCGATACTTGGCCTACGTCAGTTTGTCGTGAGCAAAAAACGATAAACAAATTTTCTTCTGTGCTGGACACGAAGTCTTCAACATTTCCAAGACGGAAAAAAGTGATCAAAACCGAGTTCTACAAAGTCTATATAAGTTTACATCGATGATTGGCCTACGTCAGTTTTGTGCTGGGCACGAAGTCTTCAACATTTCCAAGACGGAAAAAAGTGATCAACACGCTCTTCCTCTATTGATATTATGTGGAAATTCCTCTACACCAACGCCAACAAGCTAAGTGTTTATTATAACCTCAAAAATTTCTAAACCTTAAAAATGTATCTTTCTTTTTAGGGTTATGTTACCTGACTTAAACAACTTGTCAAACTATGCCAAACTCAACTTATTTCTTTCTATTCAGTGGTTTAAGCATGTATTATGCCTTTAAATTGTAGGCTATGAGAAAACGACTGTTCTCTCTCTTTCGCATGTTAACTTTCCTTCAAAACAAATCATTCTTTTCTCTATTTTTGTACAAACTATTGGGCTTAACACCAGTTCACCTATCTGACGAAGTGAATGGCTTTTTCTTCATTTAATCTATCAAAGTGTTTTTGGGAATGCTCCCATTTCAATTGCAAACAACTTTGTCTTATAACTATCAAGCGACTAGCAGGATGTTATCCCTACTGGCATGTTAATTAATGTTGATTTTTTTTCTGTAAATAAACTAGCCTACTCTCTGTGTGCAGTCCTAGGCTAAATTTTAAGCCTTCATTTGAGCACTATAGTTACTCACTATTTTACCCTGCATAGTTCTACTTCAGACTAACTGGCCACAAAGTGGTTACTTATTCTCAGGGTTGTTGGCATTCAAGCTTATGAAATCTTGTTCGCTTGTTGTAGGCCTGTCAAAGGTCACATTTACATTACATGTTAATATATTTATTTATTGTTAATCTTTTGAAAGTTGTTTATGAATAAAATACCTCTGTTATTGGCAAACTGTTTCCATTGCTATTTACTCATCAATGTTCAATCTGTTCCTACTTAGTAAAGTTCATTTGCTTATTAGACTAGAAGCTTCACTTCTAGTCCTTCCCGAAAAAGGAGGTCTCGCATTGACAGATCCTAACCATGTTGGTGCCGGAAACCCGGGACCTTTAAATAACCTTTATAATTGTTTATTGTATGAAACAGGTTGCCAAGCCATTCGATAAGCTATTGCAGCTTTTCACTTCTGTCACTAATGCTAATTGTATTTTTCAGCTATCGCTATGAAAGCTGTGCTGGGGTGAGCGGAGATGTCCCTTGTTACCACCTCTACCAGTACCAATACTACTACTACCACTTCAGACGCTCGGCAGTCTAGCAGATCGGTGAGTGAAAGTACTCAAAGTTCCGCCATGTCTCTTCCTAAGGAGCTTGTAGCCAAAAGAACTGCTTGTAAAAATAAACTTACTCGTTTTCAGCAGTTTTTAGGTTCCAAATCTTTTGATGATCACAATTATGACGTTCTAGTTCAACGTTTTAACGTTTATCAGCAACATTTTCAAGAGTATGATGTGTTGCAAACCGAAATTGAAACAATCGAACCTGACCAAGAACAGGATCGCAGTTCTGTTGAAGAACTGTATTACAATATGTATGGCGAAGCCAAGGATTTAATTAAGCAATTAGCATCCCATCAAAACACCGAAGTTAGCAAACCGTTTCTTCCTAAAATCCAACTTCCTACCTTTTCAGGGGAAGAAAAACAGTGGGATTCCTTTTTTGAACTTTTTTCTTCGCTAATACATGATAATAGATCATTCCCTGAGATTCAAAAATTTTATTACCTTAAAGTCTGTTCTTCAGGGTCCTCCTTTAAAGTTAATTGAAGCTTTGCCTCTCACAACCGAAAATTACTCGGTAGCTATTGACCTCATCCAACAGCGATATGGCAATGCCAAACTTAGGATTCAACGCCATATGAACGCCTTGTTTAATTTACCAGCTTCACGCCCTGATAATTTATCATCCCTTAGAAGTCTGGGAGACACCGTTGAACTTCATGTAAGAGCCCTAGAACATCTTAAACAACCTGTTGAACATTGGGATCTTTTTCTTATACATCTCACCACCTCCAAATTTGACCTTAATACTCGTAAAGCATGGGAATCCGATTTAGTGGACAAACCTGAACCCACATTTGAAGTTTTGATCTCTTTCATAAAGAAACGTTGTCAAATTCTTTCTGCTTTAATCAATAAAACTGAAGGTTCCACCGATGTCGGCAAAAGTAAACCCATCAAGCATTTCTCGGAAAAAGCTTCACATTCTCATGTTTTCTCCATACAAGGTAACAAAACCTCATGCATTCTTTGCAATAATTTGCACCCCTTATATTTCTGCAATACCTTCAAAGGCCTTTCAGTTGACGATCGTAGAAAAGCTGTGTCGCAAAACAAATGTTGTTTTAACTGCCTTTCTTCAAGGCATATCTTAGCGGACTGCCCTTCGAAAGGAGTTTGTATGCATTGCAAGCTAAGACATCATTCTACCTTGCACCGCTTCGAAAAGCCACGGTCTATTCCCGGAACAGTTTCAAATCCTAGTGCCCAACCTGCGCTGAGCCTCACTAGTGATGCTTCTCCACCTAGCTCTTCTTTTTCTACTGTAAATACCGTTGCCCAATCCTACAATCAAACAACTCCCTCATGGCGTAGTGCTCAAGTTTTGTTATCTACGATCCAGGTCCAAGTTAAAGATTCTTCCGGCAATTGGCACTTAGTACGAGCCTTGCTCGACAATGCGGCAACTCATGACTTCATAACCTCATCATTAGTTGAAAGGTTAGGTCTCAAACCACTCTCCACCAATATTGAAATATCTGGTATCAACAACAGCAAGTCTACTTCCTTAAATTATGTCAAGCTGCAGGTGAAAGATTCAGTCCAATATGGCACTAACTTTCATCTAAACTGTCTGTCCATTCCGAGTATTGGCAGTCCTACTCCCAGTCGCTCTTTTTCTGTTGACGAATGGAAATTTCCCTCTGATCTAAAACTGGCTGACCCTCAATTCTATAAAAGCTCTCACGTTGACATTCTTTTTGGCGCTAACACATTTTGGCAAAATCTTCTTCCGTCAAGGGTTAATATTTCATCTGGTATCTACGCCCACCATACTAAATTTGGCTGGCTTATCACAGGTTATATTCCTCTTCAAACTGTTCAAGGTTCCTCTCAATGCCATTTCACTAATGCAGATCTTCATCAGCATCTGGAAAAATTTTGGCAAATCGAGTCCATTGAATCTGCTCCTTCTCTTTTATCAGAAGATGAATTTTGTGAACAACATTTTTTAGAAACCACTGTTCGTAACCCAGATGGCAGATTTATTGTCACAATGCCACGCATTTCTTCCCCTCCTCCTTTATGTGATTCCTATCCGAAAGCTCTTAAAGCTTTATTTGCAGTTGAGAATCAACTCAAGCAAGATCCTTCCACTCGCAGACAATACCTTGAATTCATGGAGGATTATGAAGCTTCTAACCATATGGAGACTGTTCAAGATTTCAACCCTTCTATAGATTCAGTGTATTTAAATCACCATCCCGTTTGAAAGAATCCCTCCACCAAAGAAAAGATAAGAGTTGTTTTTAATGGTTCTGCCCCTGATGCCAATGGCATTTCCTTAAATGACACTCTCCTATCTGGACCTGCCATTCAGTCTGATCTCCCGTCTATTCTTTTAAATTTTCGTCTATTTCCAATTGGAATCATAGCCGACATACAACAAATGTATATACAAATTCTGATTAATTCCGAACAACAAAATCTTCAACGAATTCTCTGGCGTGATGCTCCTACCAAAACCATAAAGATCTTTAAATTAAAAACCGTAACGTATGGGCTTAAACCATCGGCTTTTCTTGCCATTCGTAATTTGAAACATCTTGCCGACCAAGATGGTTATCTGTTTCCTTCTGAAACTCCTATTTTGTTAAAAAATTCCTTCTACGTTGATGACTTTCTTTTTTCTTTTAAGAATGTATCTGAGGCTATCGAACTCTGTCAAAGTTTAAAAACTTTACTTAGCAGAGGAGGATTCTTACTTCATCGTTGGAACTCAAATTCTGAGGAACTTCTATCCAATCTCTTGCCACATTGTCCTGTTGATACTCCAGTAGAGCTTTGTAAATTGGAGGATGCTACTAAAGTTTTGGGAATACACTGGTATCCTAAAGCTGACTCATTCTTTTACGAAGTAAATTTGTCTTCCTCACCTCCACAAACCAAAAGACAAGTGCTATCAGAAATAGCTAAGATATATGACCCGCTTCAGTTCATTGCACCCGTAATTGTTCTAGCTAAAATCTTTATGCAAGAGCTATGGTCATTAAACTCGGATTGGGATGATCACATTCCTCCTTCGCTTTTACAAAAGTGGCTTACCTTTCGGCACAGTCTTTCTGATCTCTCATTAATAGACATTCCTAGAGTGCTAGTTCCGTTATCTTGCTCTCTTGTCCTGGATTTGCACCTTTTCGCTGACAGTTCGACCAAAGCATACGGATGTTGTGCTTACATTGTAAGCCGCTTCCCCTTTTTCTCCAATTTGATATGTGCTAAATCTAAGGTTGCGCCTTTGAAACCCGTTTCATTACCTCGTCTTGAACTCTGTGCCGCACTACTTGCTGCCGAATTAGCTAACAAACTCAAACAAACACTCAACTGTAAGTTCTCGCACACATATTTTTGGACAGATTCCTCTATTGCTTTGGCATGGATTTCTAAACCTCCTTCTAATTGGCAAACTTTTGTAGCTAACAGAGTTGAGAAAATTCAAACTATTTCTAAACCAGAACAATGGAACCATGTTTCTAGCAAAGACAACCCCGCCGACCTCATTTCTCGTGGTTGTTCACCTAAATCACTATCTCAATCCTGTTTGTACTGGCACGGCCCTTCATGGCTTTCTGAAAGAATTCATAACCGACCTTCCAACTCTAATTTCCCGTTAGAGGATATTCCTGAAATCAGCAAAAAAGCTTCTGCCTTTGTAACTGCCAACACTCCTTCCTTGTTGGAACGTTACTCTTCTTTTCAAAAACTAGTGCGCATCACTGCTTATGTGCTCAGATGGAAATTTTTAGTACTAGATCAACCTCTATTCCCTCAGCCTTTTCTTTCGGCTGTTGAACTGCAAATTGCCACCATCAAAGTTCTTTGGCTCACCCAGAGAGAGGCATTCTCAGTCGAAATAAACATATTGGCTAAAGGTAAAACTCTCAAGAAACACAGCAGGCTTTTTGCCTTATGCCCTTTTCTAGGTGACGATGGTTTGTTAAGAGTGGGCGGCAGGCTTTCTCTTTCTGACTTCTCCGATGAAAAAAAGCACCCTATTATCCTTCCGTCTAAACATCATGTCACTCGGATAATCATTCGTCAGTTTCATTATCAAAACTTACATGTTGGTTCTAGAACCCTTCTATGCTTGATACGGGAAAAATACTGGCCTATTAATGGTTTACACGAAGTCACTTCTGTTATACATAAATGTATTACTTGTTTCAAAGCTAAGCCTAAACCTAATCAGCAACTCATGGCTGACCTTCCCCCATTTCGTTCAGCTCCCTGCAGGCCTTTTTCCTTCACCGGCATTGATTACGCCGGTCCGTTTGTGTATCAACAAAATCACCCCAGTGCTAAAAGGAAAATCCTTGGAAAACTATACGTTTCTCTATTTGTCTGTATGGTCACTGGCTCTATTCATCTTGAGCTCGTAACTAGTGCCTCCACCTCATATTTTCTTTCCGCTTTCTCTAGATTCATTTCACGAAGGGGCATTCCTTCAGAAGTCTTCTCTGATAATGCCAAAACCTTTGTTGGAGCTTCGCAGCAATGGTATAAAGCCCTTTGTTCCCCTTGTGCGAAAGAACAAATCTCCAATTACTCGCACTTAAACCAATTCAAATGGCATTTCATCCCGCCTTATGCTCCCCATCATGGCGGACGATGGGAATCTTGTGTGAAACTCACAAAAAATCATTTAAAGAAACCTCTTGGCTCTAGTATTGTAACTTACGAAGAATTCAATTCTTTAATTATACTCATTGAGGGAATTGTCAACTCACGACCTCTTTCTCCTCTTTCCAACGATCCTTGCGATTTCCTTCCTTTGACTCCAGGTCATTTTCTGGTGGGCAGTTCCTTAGCTGCGTCTCCTCCGTTGCTTGATCGTAAACTTGATCTGTCTTTGCCTATCTTGTGGAGAAAGATAGAATCCCTTAAGGCTCAATTTTGGAAGAGATGGAGACTTGAGTATTTTCACTCGCTCCAAAGGAGGAACAAGTGGCAGCTCTCTCGGCCTAACCTTCAGGAGGGTGATTTGGTTCTTCTCAAAGACCCAAGTCCTCCTCTTGTATGGAAAACTGGTCGTGTTATAAAATGCTATTATGGCAGAGATGCTAGAGTTCGAGTGGTCAAACTTAAAACTTCATCAGGACACTGTGTTCGTCCTATTTCAGTCATTTGCCCTCTGCCACTCTAGCTCTTCTCTCTCATGTTTTATTTTTCTTCTTCTCTGTTGCCCCTCTGGCAGTATGTTCACTTTTCAGTGAAATTTACAAAGTTCACTTATTTTTATTATAACACTAGCAGAAGTACCCGTTCTTCGAACGGTGTTCTGTGTTAACACCAGACATTATAATAATAATTATAATGTTATTGGTGTTACGTCCCTTTTAAGTACTGTTGCTTTTAGAAACGCACCAGACATTATCAATTGAGCTACTGTTGCAATGGTTAGCGGCTTGTAATTCCTTCATAAATTTTTCAAAACGAAGATAGTTTTCTGGGAATATCACACACACTGTTAATTTAAGGGCCTTATATTGTGGTTTTCGGAGTCCCTTTATAGACTCGCAAATTTTGTGTCTCACATTGAGAAGTGCAACATATGCTTTGGTCGTCCTTCTAGGATAATTTTTATATTTCGCCTATTTTAGCATGTATTTTGAGAAGTTTTTCCCGATATCCACCCTTCTACTGTATGAAATGTACGGTGAAGAGTTTTATAAATGATTGGTGTATTGACTCATGTTTACCATACCTAATTTTACGATGCACCAGGCATCCGAACATGAGTTATAGGCATACATAAGGATACACAGAAAGACAGACAGACAGACAATACTATTGTCTACAACATATCACCCAGAAATCCAAATATGGGTATAGGCTATCTACCACACAGTATCAAAGAAAATCATCCTTACGATGAACCCGTATGTCGACAAAAAAAGGAAAAGAAAAAAGATTAGTTGAAATTTGCTCTCAAACTAAATTCACCTAACGTGTACTTCCTGACATGAAATAGAATTGAAAGTCTTGTAGATGAAACGCAATACACGTCACATAAAAACTGACCCTCTACGTTGTGTTGGGTCCCCATACACAGGAAGACCTCTATCATAAATTATAAAAGCTTGTGGTGCATGAAAATCCAGGTTCTTTAGTCTCAAATGGCCCAAATTCCTAAAAGCCGCAAAAAATGCTGATTCAATTCAGAAATTTTTGAAAATAATGTTTTTGTTTGGAGATATAATAGACCTTCGGTACTATATGTCGCACGTGAAATTGCATGAAAAAATCCTAGATTACCCCTTGACCCCCTTAATTGCATTGATGAATTATACAGTCTACGTTGGTTCCGTGATAACCTTATATTTGCAAACTTTCACAGAAATGTAATAAATGTAATAAATTGCTTCTTACTGAAATAGATGGAAAGTTGGATGCCACCCCTTGAGATAATGTCATGGTTACGGATTTGCATTCCTTCATTAGTTTGTTAAATTAAATTTAATTAGTTTTCTGGGAATGTTTCAGAAACTGTTGGTTTAAGAGCCCTATAATGTAGTTTTGGAGGACCCTAGAGTTTTATTTCTGGCACCGAGGGGCTTTGTCTCGTCGTTGTACGCCATAATATAATACTACTAATAATAATATAATATAGGAATAGGAATATAATAGACCTGCCATACCACACCCGCAGGTGTAAATCGCGTGAAAAAATTCTAGACTACCCCTTGATCCCCCTTAAGCGCATTTTACATATTGATGAAATTTACAGCTTAATTTGGTTCCATAATAACCATCTAGCCGATTGCAAACTTTCACACTAATGTAATTAATGGAATATTGCATTGCGTCTTACAGCAATAGATGGACCTCTGAGAATCTGCTGCCATGGTTATCGACTTGCATTCGTTCAGTAGTTTATTAAATTAAATTAGTTTTCTGGGAATATCTCAAAAACGATTGGACGTAGGACCTTAAAATGTATTTTTAGGGCCCCCGAATGTTATCTCTCACATTGAGGGGCTGAAAATGGGCTTTGTCTCGTCCTTCTACTCCTATTTCAGCATGTATTTTAAGGGGGTATGCCCCCTTTTATGATAGGTACGGAGAAGAGATACATCAATGATTAGTGTCGTGCCTCTGATGGATATCTGTACCAAATTTTGCGTTGATACACCCAGCCGTTCTCGATTTATAAGGGAACAAAGTTGTCCACAATCAAACAAATAGACAGACAGACCAAAACATTATTTTCACGCGCATCTATCATAAAACAGTCTGAAACGTGTAAATAACTCAAATTTCCGTAGAAATTCAGAAAAAAACCAGACAAATTTTCTATTTATATATGTAGAGATATACTGCACGGCTCGGTGTTGACCGTGTTTTATTGCACAAATTTAGGATTTACTCGCTAACTGTTGGAGATACACGAAAAGTGTTAAGGACCTTTTGGATAGAAAATTGAATGTTAAAGCTCATGTATGTCATCAAAAGGTTGCTATTTCTTAGCGTTCTCTTTTTATTTGAAATGGAAATATCAAATTTTGAAACCAAAGGGTGTAGTGACGTCATAAATGTGGGTTTTACTCGCTAACCGTTGGAGATAAACGAAAAGTGAAGCCCGTATGTACCGTCAAAAGTTTGCTATTTCTTAGCGTTCTCTTTTTATTTGATAAGGAAATATGAAGTTTTGATTAAAGTGTGTAGTGACGTCAATAAAATGGTCGCCATTTTTAATAGTGCAAATTATCGAAATAAAATTTATCCTATATGTAAACCTGGTAAATCAGCTACATCCATGCAAAATTTCTTTTAAATCGGACCAGTGGTTCTTGCGTTATTGAGTAGCACACAGACAGACAGAAAGACTGACACACACCATCTCATTTTTATATATTAGTATAGCAGAAGTACCCGTCCTTCGAACGGTGTTATATATTAACACCAGACATTATCAATTGAGCTACTGTTGCAATGGTTAGCGGTTTTTCATTCCTTCATAAGTTTATCAGAACGAAGTTAGTTTTCAGGGAATACCACACACACTGTTAATTTAAGGGCCTTAAAATGTGGTTTTCGGAGACCCCTTATAGACTCGCGAATTTTGTGTCTCACATTGAGAAGCGCAACATATGCTTTGATCGTCCTTCTAGGATAATTTTTTATATTTCGCCTATTTTAGCTTGTATTTTGAGAAGTTTTTCCCTATATCCACCCTTCTACTGTTTGAAAAGTACGGTGAGGAGTTTTATAAATGATTGGTGTATTGACTCATGTTTACCATACCTAATTTTACGATGCACCACGCCTACGAACACGATTTATAGGCGTACATAAAGATACACAGAAAGACAGACAGACAATTCTATTGTCTACAACATATCACCCAGATATCCAAATATGGGTATATCTGCCATACAGTATCAAACAAAATCATCCTTACGATGAACCCGTATGTCGACAAAAGAAAGATTAGTTAAAATTTGCTCTCAAACTAAATTCACCTAAGTTGTACTTCTTGACGTGAAATAGAATTGAAAGACTTGTAGACGAAACGCAATACACCTCACATAAAAAATGACCCTCTACGTTATGTTAGGTCCACATACACAGGAAGACCTCTTTCATAAATTATAAAGGCTTGTGGTGCATGAAAATTCAGGTTCTTTAGTCTCAAATGGCCCAAATTCCTAAAAGCCACAAAAAATGCTGATTCAATTTAGGAATTTTTGAAAATAATGTTGCTGTTTGGAGATATAAAGGATGATTGTAGTTTTACGTGACCATTAATCGTGAGATCATAAGCCACGGGACCTCCATTTACGTGGAATCTGAACCACAGGGCATGGCATTTCACTTTGCAAATGTTTGGAGATATTATAGTCCATCTGTACTATATGTCGCACGTGAAAATTGCATGAAAAAAATCTAGGTTACCCCTTGACCCCCTTAATTGCATTGATGAATTATACAGTCTACATTGGTTCCGTGATAACCGCATAGCCATTTGCAAACTTTCACAGAAATGTAATAAATAAAGTGACATTACTTCTTACAGAAATAGATGGAAAGTTGGATGCCACCCTTTGAGATAATGTTGTCATGGTTAGCGATTTCCATTCCTTCATTAGTTTGTTAAATTAAATTAGTTTTCTGGGAATATTTCAGATACTTTTGGTTTTAGGGCCTTATAATGTAGTTTTCGAGGACCCTTTAGGGCCCCCAAGTTTTGTTTCTGGCACCGAGGGGACTTTGTCTCCTCGTTGTACGCCATAATATAATAATAATAATATAATATAATATAGGGATAGGAATATAATAGACCTGCCGTACCACACCCGGAGGTGTAAATCGCGTGAAAAAATTCTACTGTACCCCTTGACCCCCTTAAGCGCATTATACGTATTGATGAATTCTACAGCTTAATTTGGTTCCGTGATAACCTTCTAGCCGTTTGCAAACTTTCACACCAATGTAATTAATGAAATTGCATTGCGTCTTACAGCAATAGATGGACCTCTGAGAATCTGTTGCCATGGTTACCGGCTTGTATTCGTTCATTAGTTTATTAAATGAAATTATTTTTCTGGGGATATCTCAAAAACGGTTGGTTTTAGGGCCTTAAAATGTGGATTTCGGGGACCCTTCAGGGCCCCCGAGTTTCGTCTCTCACATCGAGGGGCTGAAAATGATTTTTGTATCGTCCTTCTACTCCTATTTCAGCATGCATTTTAAGGGGGTAGGCCCCCTTTTATGAGAGGTACGGAGAAGGGTTACATCAATGATTAGTGCCGTGTCTCTGATGGATATCTGTACCAAATTTTACGTTGATACACCCAGCCGTTCTCGAGTTATAAGGGAACAAATTTGTCCACAGACAATCAAACAGACAGACAGACAGACCAAAACATTATTTTCGCGCGCATCTATCATAAAACAGTCTGAAACGTGTAAATAACTCAAATTTCCGTAGAAATTCAGAAAAAAAAACAGACAAATTTTCTATTTATATATATAGAGATATACTGCACCACTCGGTGTTGACCGTGTTTTATTGCACAAATTTAGGATTTACTCGCTAACTGTTGGAGATACACGAAAAGTGTTAAGGACCTTTTGGATAGAAAATTGAATGTTAAAGCTCATGTATGTCATCAAAAGGTTGCTATTTCTTAGCGTTCTCTTTTTATTTGAAATGGAAATATGAAATGTTGAAACCAAAGGGTGTAGTGACGTCACAAAAGTAGGTTTTACTCACTAACCGTTGGAGATACACGAAAAGTGATAAGGACCTTTCGGATAGGAAATTAAATTTCAAAGCTCGTATGTGCCATCAAAAGTTTTCTATTTCCTATCGTTCTCTTTTTATTTGATATGGAAATATGAAATTTTGAAACCAAAGGGTGTAGTGACGTCACTAAATGGTCGCCATTACTTAATAGTGCAAAATATCGAAATTAAAAGTATCCTATATGTAAACCTGGTATTTCAGCTACATCCATGCAAAATTTCATTTAAATCGGACCGGTGGTTCTTGCGTTATTAGGTAACAGACAGACAGACAGACAGACACACACCATCTCATTTTTATATATTAGTATGATAACCTCTTACCTGTCTTGTCATTCCATTTTTCTTCAATCTGTTCTTGCTAGCACGTGTTCCATGACACTGTAATGATTTCCGGAACTAATGTTGGTCACGAGGTTCATTTTCAGTTGGCCCCTTGCTCTGATTGGCCTCAGCAATTTTCGAGAATTTTCCATGCTCTCGGATTGGCCGACGCCACCTGTCCGCATCACGCATCCCGCGTGATCTCCGGTATATAGCCTGCCCTGGCCTACATCAACTGTCTGTCTCCAGCAAGTCACAATGCCAGTCACTCGTCGTCAGCTGTCTTCACGCTGTTTGCACAACGCTTGAATGTGTCTCAACGCTGTGTGCTAATACATCGCAAAATGCTTCTAGTCAAACCAGCAGTGCATTCTAAAATCTACGAAATCTATATAAGTTAACATCGATACTTGGCCTACGTCAGTTTGTCGTGAGCAAAAAAACGATAAACAAATTTTCTTCTGTGCTGGGCACGAAGTCTTCAACATTTCCAAGACGGAAAAAAGTGATCAAAACCGAGTTCTACAAAGTCTATATAAGTTTACATCGATGATTGGCCTACGTCAGTTTTGTGCTGGGCACGAAGTCTTCAACATTTCCAAGACGGAAAAAAGTGATCAACACGCTCTTCCTCTATTGATATTATGTGGAAATTCCTCTACACCAACGCCAACAAGCTAAGTGTTTATTATAACCTCAAAAATTTCTAAACCTTAAAAATGTATCTTTCTTTTTAGGGTTATGTTACCTGACTTAAACAACTTGTCAAACTATGCCAAACTCAACTTATTTCTTTCTATTCAGTGGTTTAAGCATGTATTATGCCTTTAAATTGTAGGCTATGAGAAAACGACTGTTCTCTCTCTTTCGCATGTTAACTTTCCTTCAAAACAAATCATTCTTTTCTCTATTTTTGTACAAACTATTGGGCTTAACACCAGTTCACCTATCTGTCGAAGTGAATGGCCTTTTCTTCATTTAATCTATCAAAGTGTTTTTGGGAATGCTCCCATTTCAATTGCAAACAACTTTGTCTTATAACTATCAAGCGACTAGCAGGATGTTATCCCTACTGGCATGTTAATTAATGTTGATTTTTTTCTGTAAATAAACTAGCCTACTCTCTGTGTGCAGTCCTAGGCTAAATTTTAAGCCTTCATTTGAGCACTATAGTTACTCACTATTTTACCCTGCATAGTTCTACTTCAGACTAACTGGCCACAAAGTGGTTAGTTATTCTCAGGGTTGTTGGCATTCAAGCTTATGAAATCTTGTTCGCTTGTTGTAGGCCTGTCAAAGGTCACATTTACATTACATGTTAATATATTTATTTATTGTTAATCTTTTGAAAGTTGTTTATGAATAAAATACCTCTGTTATTGGCAAACTGTTTCCATTGCTATTTACTCATCAATGTTCAATCTGTTCCTACTTAGTAAAGTTCATTTGCTTATTAGACTAGAAGCTTCACTTCTAGTCCTTCCCGAAAAAGGAGGTCTCGCATTGACAGATCCTAACCACCTTCAATTCTCGAAAAAGGTGAAAATCATTCATTGCTGGTTTGGACTAAACGGCAGATGGTCCAAAACTTCACACTTGAATGTTTTGTAAAAGTCTATCGTAACGTTGGTACAGTGTGGTCGTGGATGATTTTCACAACTTTTCACAAATGTTTCAATCGTTTTGGCGATTATGTTGAGACATAAGAATAAAACATGCAAACATTTAGTAGTAAAATCAGTTTGGTATGTCAATCTGTTATTTTTATACGGTCCATCGAAAAAAAAACTTTATATGAAAGACCCTGTACATGCATGACAAAGTTGCCAACATGATTTTACGCTTGCTGTTAGATCCAATGTTTAATTGCATGTAACGTCCATGCTATCCATTGGACTTCAGCCAAATTTTGTATTCTGTACCTTAAGAGATGGAACTAAGAATATATTTAGTCACCAGGGCTGCGAACTGTAGTGCTCTCTAGTTATACTTCGAACTAATAAGAAATTTCGTTATTACCAATTCAATTTCGTCATTATTCTAATTAGTTCCACATAGATTAATCATTGGAATTAATCTTACATTTCGAGAAAAGTAGGCTCTTTAGTTCGTCACGGAACTTTTTGTTCAGTGTTGCCTTTGTAATCGAGATGTAGGCTAATGTTTTTCAGTCGATCAACAAGATTGTACCCAATTGTAGAAGGCTTTTACCTAAACGTGAAAAAAAGAATTATAAGAGATTAATAATTTAATTAGTAAATTAATTGTAACATGAACAGATACCTTAAGTTAATAAAATCCAATATTTGGGTACACAGAACAATTTTCGGTTACGGTATATTATAACCTTCTTCAGCAGATACGATATGAATGAAGTTGCAAGATTACATATAATTATTAGTGTATAAGTATTATCTCAAAAATATTTCCAAAAACGTTATCTAAATGTTTAAAAATACTCTAAAAAAATTAAAATCAATCCCCGAGAACTGGCGCAATGGTATTTTTGACCCAAGACTTTAATAATGCTTTATATTTTCGTTTTGGTCAGCCCTTATTTCCTGTCGCTCACTGTACTTTCCTTCCTAGCCTTGAACTTCACCCTGCAAAAGAAACATGTCCAAAGTCTTTTGAACACTCAAGTTTTTTCTATATCATTTACGATCGGGTCAGATTTACCCATGGCGCCAGTCCTCGCTTGACAATTTTCAGCTTACGTTAGTCAGGACAATCTGTAACACAAAAGGGAGAAAACGCACCTATTTTGGTGAAGCACAATGACAAAGCTCACGTTATTGTTGATCCATATTTTAGGAACACCTTGGTCATTAGCTTCTTTGTTCAAAAAAATGGAGATGACTGCTTTGCCGCCACTCTAAAGGATAATTATAGTGTTACGAAAATTATTTTTCTGCATGTTATATTTAGTTTTAACAACAAATTGTATATCCGCCTTAGTCAATACATAAACGAAAATAAATTATAATTACACTTGCTCCTGGTACATGTTTCGGGGATTAATTACTTTTATCCCCTTCATCAGCCAAGACAAATATCCGAAGAAAGATATAAGACAGCGTAACACTCAAAAAATAAATAGCTATTTAACTTAATATGGTGCACCATTTAACCCCATATGAGAGTAAAACGCAAAGATTGATAAACAATAGATTATTTCAAAGAGAAATTAAATTCCTTTTCATAAGAAAGAATAATATTAATAACATGCTATACCGTGCGCATCTTGAAGCTTCCAATTTATCTTCTAAAAAGGATTGGGACAAATATTTTCTCATCGTTAATCAAATTGTCCACACGAAAATGTCACAGAAATTAGCTATTTTAGATAATAAACTGACTAATTTACATAATAATGACAGCACAGTGCATAAACACTTGGTAAATAAAGGTCTTCACAAATTTCAGGATCCTTTAAAAAATCTAACGAAAATTAAGCTCAATGACCATGAACTTGACATTCTGAACAAAGGCCCAAAGCATAATTGGGATACTAAATTAAATAATGAAGTCTTCACCACGATAGTAGCTGAAACTGAAACCGCAATAAGAAAACTACCCATTAATGAACAAAACGGAATAAGACACGAAACCAACAAAGAAATTCACAAGATTGTTAATAAGAATAATAGCTTTTCAGACGCTAGTTCCAATAATCACGATATCTATAAAGAAGCTTATAATAATAATATAAGTGTAACTAAAGCAGACACAGGAAACACTACACTACTCATTGACAGAGATGAATACATCTCTAAAACTATTGATTTCATTAGCAATGATAATTTTAAAGAAATAAAGAAAGATCCCACTGCATCCATACAAAGAAAACTAAAAGGCATTCTTAAAAATACATTTTTTTATTTTAGATGATAAGCATGTTACTCAACTAGCCCATATGAACCCCAGTGCTCCTACATTACGTTCCCTTCCCAAAATACACAAAAATGACATTCCTATTAGACCTATTATCAATTTCAGAAACAGCCCGTTATATAAAACATCACATTTTGCTCAACAATTTTTAAAGAAACATTATTATTTTAAAGCAAACATGTCTTTCAAAAATACTTTACATTTTTGTGAGAAAACATCAGTATTGGAGATTAAACAAGAACATTCTTTACATAGTGCTGACATCAAAGATATGTACACCAATATACCTATTATGCCTACAATAGACATCATTAAGAAGAATCTAACAGATAGTAGCAGTCTATCCAAAGTAGAAATTGATGAATTCATTTGCATCTTAAATTTTATTCTATATAATAATTACTTTACATTCAACAGTAAAGTTTATAAACAAAATGATGGCTTAGCTATGGGTTCTCCATTGTCATGAATACTCGCTAACATTTACCTCGACCATTTAGAAGAAACTAGAATAATAGATAAAATAATGGGGATTACATTTTGGGGTAGATACGTTGATGATGTGTTCATCATTATTGACGATAATATTCAAAAGATTGATAGAATTTTAGATCAACTCAACAATATTGATAATAATATTAAATTTACCATGGAATCCACCACAAACAATAAGATTAATTTTCTTGACACAACCATTTTCAAAAAAGATAACAGACTGCATTACCAAATTTTCTGGAAACCCACGCAAACCCATTCTGTTATAAGTCAAGATTCAAACCATCCTGGCTGTCATAAAAAAAAAGCCACCTTCATTAGCCTTGTGAACAGAGCCATGAACTTACCTCTTTCCAAGCAAGATTTTGACAAAGAACTTGAGATAATATATCAAATTGCCAGAGTTAATGGTTATAATCGTCAATACATTTTTAATATTATCAACAAATTAAAAAATAAGCCCATCACACGACTTCAACCTGAGCATAAAGAAAAGCCCTCATACGCAGTTTTTACTTATTTTAATCATCATACTTATAGCATCACTAACAAATTCAAAAAGGTTAACATGAAAATAGCTTACAAAACTAACAATACTAATCAGAGCATTTTCTTTAATTCCAATTCTTTCAACTTGAAGGATAAATTCAGCAAATCCGGTGTTTACAGATTAAGTTGTAATGATTGTAACGCCAATTATATAGGTCAAACAGGAAGAAATTTCACCACAAGATATAATGATTACTTAAATGCTACTAAATATAGAAAGTATTCAGCCATGGCCGCACATATGGAGGATTCAGGCCACAAATTCACTAGTATAGAGAATGATTTAGAAATCTTACATTACACTAGCAAGGGTACTATGATGAATGTTCTCGAATCCATTGAAATCAACACAGCACACAGTATTTCAGACCCAGTGAATCTTAATGAAGTCATTTTCGATTCTAATATCTTATTTGACACTCTCAAAAATAACTTAACTAGTAAGTCCAATAATAAACCACCTTAGATGCTCTTTAGTATAACTTTTCTACATCACATATTTATACATAATTACATACTTATTAATATACTGTTACACCCCTCTGCCATTACAATTCCCTACAACTTGATTTTTATTTTATTACATTATTTAATTTCCACTTTGAACACTTTTTTCCCCAAAGAATCTATTATTTCATAGTAGCGCTCCACTCATACATACTGAACCCATGTGCCATCAGGTCCATGGATGGTCGAATCCATGCATTTGAGGAAGAAATCAAAGAAGCGTATAGTTTCTAATGTAACTTTAAGAAAGATCCAGCTAGGAGGCTAGTATAAGGTTGTGCAACTAACGAGGACCAGGTGTTCAAGAGGATGATATCACCCCTCTTGACATTCTGAAGGGAGCGAGTCACGAGTATTAATAACCGAGTGGAAATTTCCCAGGATTAAACAAGGAAGCCTGACTCGGAAATCAAGCTTACGTTGCTGGAAAATGACAACACCGCTTATGCGCCAGAAGAGGAATAATTAAATTTAACCCGTTTACAAGTATAATAATGAGTAAACAAGTACAGTACAGTGAATCATTTTTAATGAGAGATTTTTCAGTAAAGAGAAACCATTTAATAATTGCGCAGAAAAACTGCTAACGTAAGACGACGTCATTGGGGAAGTACCACGGCCTGTGTGGTGGGGAGAAAGCAAAAGAAATGCAACACCCACACAATTGAGGACGAGAAATTAATTAATATCTCCGAATTGCACGATCGATTCTTAGGTGCAATGAGATTATGTGACATTGAGAAGACGAGCTTTCGGAAGGTATAATTTTTATATTTGTGGCACCATTATTTTAGAAGTTGACCACAGAAAAGGCTAGAGTCTTATTTTTTTGTAGTAAAATAGTATAAAGCTTCGGGCTTCACCAAGCCAATCATGCAGTGCAGTCATTCCGACAGTCCGTGAGGGGACGTGACGCTGGATCATCAGCACATCAGTATTCAGACAGCCTTGTAGGGCGTAACTCTGCGTCACATCGAAAACAGCTACCAGTACTCCTTGAGGGGAGAAACGCTGTGTTACACCGCAGAAGTAATAACCGATAGCCATAGGCATCGCATTATTAACGACTTGCTTGCTTCCATAAGGAGTGGTCAAGAAGAAATTGAAAGTATCGCCGTATTGAAATATTAGGAAAATCCTAATTACAGGATTTAGGCCCGACTGTATACAAGTTATAGTGAAAGTTCGTAAAATATAGTCAGAGCAGGCTGCGAACGTCGGACTTAAAGGCGATAGGTCGTTAAATAGACGGACGAATAGATCATAACGTACGGAAGTACCGTACCAGAAAGATAAACTGTCATCTAAATTAAAGAACCCAAAAAGGGAAGAACAGAATAAGGTTCGGAACGAATATCAGAAACGTAGGAGTGCTAAAACAGTTCCAATAGAGAAGATAGGAGACTATAAACATTATCTCCAGAAAGTAGGCGAACTATTCTAAAAGGACTAGACTCGAGAAGTACTAGCTGCTATAGACCAAATCTATAGGTCATTGAGGAAACCTCGATCCGAATAGACTTTCGTTAGGATCGATAGACAGATCTACAAAGAAGCCGTGTAAGCTAGATAAATAGCCGGTCATCCAGGATAGGAGTAGTAGAATTTGGACTCCAGGGAACAGTAGATGTTTCGAGACTTTCGTATTCTGCAGGATAGGAAGCCGACATCGAATAAATTTCACCCTTGGAAACGGGAATTTAAGAAGATCACGTGTGATAGGCTCAGAAATACGGCCTAGTGATCGAGAATTGTGAAGTGTAAAATAATCAAGATTGTGTGTTAAATTAATATTTTTAGTGTTTATTATGTGTTCAAAAGGGACACATCAGTGTATAAAAATGTCGTCAATGTTAAGTGTTTTAAATATATGTCAAAAAGTGTTTATACATAAGATGAATTCCTTTAATATGGAGTAAAAAGTTCAAAGTGGGCCCAAAAATGAAGCACCGCACAAGATTAAAGATCATGGGACGATCTTAAAAAACATGTGAGTACTAAATTTCATTCTATTTTGGTGTCGGAAATTGGTTGTGTACAAATCCACCGGAGTGTTTGAGTAAAAGGGATGTGTTTTAAGAAATAAATATTGAATAAGCAAGAACGCGGTCTTAACAATAATAAAAATTTTGAGAAATTATAAATGATTATGTAAAGAATAAATCCCGTAGAGGAAATAAGTGAATAAAGGGTTAATGTATTTAACAAATGTCATAAGAGCAAGCGAAATATCACTAATTATCATGAAAGATATTCAAATAAAGTAAAGTTGAAATGTGAAAGAAATAGCTTTTGAGCTTGTGTAAAGAATAAAGATAATAATAATAACTAAGTATGGAAATATTAAATAAAGATCAAATAATTTGATGTGAACATAAGAGCGTTAAGCCTTAATGTATGTGTAAGATATGATGTTTAATGAATGTTTTAAAAAGGGAGCGATTTATCGGCAATGAAAAGATTAATATGAGAATTAAAATAATATGAATTGTTACTAATGAGATTTATCAGTTCTTGGGAAGACATTTCGGCTTAAAATAATGCATAGCGCAAAAGAGCGCAAATAATATTAAAATGTCACGCTAGGAACGCGTAGTGGTTAAAATACTTGGTAAATTACTTATGGAGGGTAGTTGATTGCAGTGAATTGATAATTGTATAAGTCCTCTATTTGTGACATAGTATCACGAGGCATTGTGTATGTATAAAAAAGGGAGCTAATATATGGTATTATTGAGCGTATGTCATATGGGCCACGGCCGACTCTAAATCGCATTTTGTATAAGTCCTCTGTAAGGGAATGGTTCCCGAGGCACGTGAAGAGATTCGAACGCAGAATCTTCTTATGATAAAGCCCCTTAATTCTTCGTCGTCGTATGTGTATTAATCTTCCCAATCAATGAGGACCCTCTCATAACTAATAAATGCCAAGATTACGAAAGTGGTCTTTGAACCAAAGAATAGTTGTTTGAATGAATACGGTACAGTAAAAGCCCGGTCACTCCCCAGAACTGAATATAATGTGGAGGTTTGTTTTGAAAGTCTTAGACAGGGAGTCGCCGTCACCCCTCGTGTCATAAATCACGCCCGAGTAGAAGGGTCTAGCTCTCTTAAAGCGAGAGGGACCAGAAACCGTCTCGTAAGATGTTGTAAAGAGAAATGAATACACCAGGAGTGTTTAAAGTTGTTAACGACCCGGGCGTTGAACCGAGGTCCTTGTAGATTGATATTTTCGTTTGCCTGTTCAGATCGTAGTTTCTTATATGAGAATGGTCTATTAAGACATAAGAGATAAATAACAATCCCTATTGTAATGATGTATGGACGTAGGATTCCACGAGTTGATTGAAGGCGGCTAGGTTTCGGGAGTAACTATAGTTTTTTGACTGTGTCAAGTATCTTCACGCTCTGGAGTACACAATGGATTTCCTGATTACCTTAATATATTTGTGAAAATAAAGAGAGATGATAACAACTGAATGTGTGGACATGCCCAAAATATTGAGTTAAGAGAATTAACACAAATTTTAAATATAATTATATATTTGTTTTTGAGAAATAAGAAAATATAAAGGATAGTGTTTGAGGTGTACAAGAATGACACCATTATTATGAAAAATGCATGGAGCCAGAAGAGCTCGGAGTTATATAAAACTTAATGTTAATGCTTTATGGAAGTAAGACTAAGTAGGAATTGTTGGTTTATGTGGAAACCACATGTTTTAAATACAACTAGTTGAAACCCGTCAATACATGACGGTCAATAAGAAAATATTTACTGAAGAATTGTCTTATATACACTGAAGAAAATGGAAATTGCAACACCATGAAGGTATTAGTCGTTTGTGTTGATTTTCAAGATATGGAACGATACCTTGTAGGTATGTAAACGATCAAAGTTTCAGACCCATTGGATTGTTGCTACAGGTCTCCCCACGTGATTGGTCGCGGAGGATTCAACTCCAGTATACGGACACCGGTGTAGCGTAGTTGACTTGCAGTCTGTGCAGTGAAGTGTTCCCCGTCAAACATGCCTCGACGACAGAGAAGAGCACGCTATCAACAACTGTCGCCGTTTGAGAAGGGTCGGATAATTGGGCTGTGTAAGGCTGGATTATCGCTAAGCACTGGCACTGCACGTGTTGGCCGACATGCATCTACGGTACAACGTGTATGGCAGCAGTGGTCAAATAAAGGTACCCACACTCGTAGACCTGGCACAGGCTCACAGCGACAGACAACTGTGAGAGAGGATCGCCGCATCATTCGGATGGCCCGGATGGAACCCCATGCAACAACAGCGCAAATTCGAGCAGCTGTGGCACCCCACGTTACACAACTAACAGTTGGTAATCGTCTGCGTGCAGCTGGCTTACGATCCCGTGTCCCTGCAGAAGGTGTTCCATTGACCCCACAACAGCGACGTGTAAGGCTGGCCTGGTGTCGAGAACGATCGACGTGGGTCGACGAATGGCATAGGGTCGTCTTTAGTGATGAATCGCGCTTCTGTCTTGCCCGCAGTGATCGCCAGAATCGTGTGCACCGACATTCCGGGAAGAGGAGCCGCCCAGACCTTATTGTCGAGAGGCACACGGGGCCAACACCAAGCATTGTGGTCTGGGGAGCTCTTGGCGTTAATGTGAAATCACAATTAGTGCCTGTTGAGGGCACTATGACTGCTCGACAGTATGTTGATAGGGTACTCAATCCAGTGGTTGTCCCTATGATGGCGAACATTGGTAATGGGATGTTTCAGCAGGACAATGCCCGGGTTCACACTGCACGCATCTCCAGACATCACAACCTTAGAATGGCCCTCCAGATCCCCGGACCTCAGCCCTATTGAGCATGTGTGGGACATGATGGGTCGACAACTGGCCAACCGTCCTCAGCCACCCACAACTCTGGAATAACTGACCCGTGCAGTGCAGCAAGCATGGGCCACAATTCCTCAGGAAGCGATCCAGGGCCTTATTGACTCCATGCCTCGACGAATTCATCAATGTATTGCAGCTCGTGGTGGGCACATCCAGTATTGATTGTTGTCTAAACTTGCGGTCAGATTGCCCTGAAAGTGTAATCATGGAATCACAACCGAACACTCGTCCTGCATGTTCAATTGCAGCAATGTAGCACCACTCCTTCTGGATGTTGCAATTTCCATTTTCTTCAGTGTACGTTCTTTGTACAATTAGAGTTCCCCATTGAGCTTTATTGATTGTGATAAAGTATGCCAAGCGAATCGGAAAATGTTGCCTCTTAAAAGAAATTGATTGGTTTATCCTATGGTGTTAAATCAAGTCGAAGGATTAGACCTCTCTGCCTAATTTTAACTGCACTTATTTCCAAATCCAAGCATCTTCATGCATATTTCTTATAATTAATATGGAATCAAATCGAAGGGTTAGATCATCCGCCTGATTTTAACTGCACTTATTATTTCCAAATTCAAGCAATTTTCGTACACATTTCTTATAATTAATATGGTAGTATTTATGAGCCCTTAGGAAACTTCAGTTTTCTAAGGAGCATAACTATGGGTCAATAGTTTGGAGTATGTGGAAGCAAATCACTTAATTCCAAGGAATTCAAGAATTCTGAGGAGTCTAATATATACAACTGGCCGCAAGAACCGTCGCTTATAATTTTGGAATATACATTGACGAAGAAATGCGATGATGTGCAATCCATACATTTTAAAACAATATGGACCGTATGCATGTGGCACAGTGACATTGGCACCAAATGAAACCAAGGACATATCATTTGTTGTACTGCCGATTATTCTCTCCTAAATTCCTTGAGGTATCATTTCCAGTGAAAAATTGTTGCAGTCTGTAAAATATTTTATATTTAGTAAGATCAATTTTGCCATTACAACACCAAAGGTCAAAGTAACCAAGCGTAGATTTCTCGCTACAGAAATACAGTGCAGAACAATGTTTACATTTGTTCGTCAAGGATCCTACACGGTACGGCATAATATCTGGAATTGTTTCTGAAATGGCATATTTATATTAGATTTTAAAAGGGGCTTCGTATTTTTCTTCGATTTCCCACTTTTTTGTGGCTAATGTTCTTTTTCGTCAAATGGATATATTTATTGTAGCATTTTTCTCCAAATTAGCGTCATATTCAATAACACTATAGTGGCCTGCATCAACGCAGCCGCCAAATATTAAATGGCACATAATACTTCCATTGCCAAAATCAACAGCGTGGTTAGAGTCATTGTTATGTACTCTAAACAAATAATCATTAAACAATAATATTCATTTATACAGTGAAGTTCAGATACTTTCATTCTCAAGTTTGTTGCTGATGAGAATGCGATGATACTGATCGCCAATAATAAAATCCTTATAATTATTCATGCCAACAACAATTTTTGCAATTTGCTTGCAGACGCAGCTCAGGATGACGTTCTGCATTTTGGAATAAACAGTACGAAACTGCTTTTAAATAAGCAATTTCCATCACCTGTTGTAGGTACAATCCTTTGCATTTCCATGACAGTAAATTAAGCAAGGGAGCATACTTCGCCAACTACTGGAATGAGCATAGACTCACTTCGACAGCCACCGTAATGGAGAGTTTAAGGGTTAGACTATATGTTCAGTGCTTGTCAAAAATCGTATAAACACAGGGAAGCCAAATCTTAAGGCTAAATTCTGAGCTATCGCCCCGGATTCCGGGTTCGAACCCTGGTTTGCCAAGAAATTTAATTCTGGTCTGAGGACTGGTACGGGGTGCACTCTTTAGGCAAAACTAAGGAGAGCAAGGTTAGATTCCTATTTCAACAATCTGGGATGTGGTTTTCCGTGGTTTGCCACGTCCACTGAAGGTAAATACCGGGATAGTTCCTAACTTAAAGCCTCGGTCGTCAATTCTCCATTCCCCACATGAATTACAAATGCACACATCAGTAAAGGCATCACAATAACACAGGTTATCATAGAAAAATTTACACACACACCAAAGTAGACGGGCCTGAGTGACCACGATGTCTGAGTCCATCAAATGAATTATATTCGTCAATTGTCTCTCATGGCGAAAGCGATTGTGGCCATCTTTTATTTAATAATTTAAAAGTATATGGCAATGCAAATCGAGGAGAATTCCTTACTGTACGGGAATAATAAAAGTAAAATATGTTAAGACAATGAATTACCAATAGCCAGAAAGAATAATTAGGAAATAGAAATACATGTCTGAGGTGAGATGTGAACTCCTTCGACTACGGTATGCTAAATTCATTCCTGGGTCCACAATGTTACCCCTGAGCCACCCAGTCAACAGACTTCCAAAGCAATATTAAGTTACTTAAACAACAAACGAACTCAAACGCCTGTTGAAGTTCTTCAATCCCCTCTTTTTAATTCTCAAAAACAAAGATCACACTACGATACGGAGGATCCTTTATCCGCCATTTCTCTAGAAATGTAATTCTGGTCTGAGGGCTGGAACGGGGCGCACTCTTGAGGCAAAACTAAGAAGGGCAAGGTTCGATTCCCATCTCAACAATCTAGGATGTGCTTTTCCGTGGTTTGCCACTTCCACTGCAGGTAAATACCGGGATAGTTCCTAACTTAAAGCCTCGGTCGTCAATTTCCCATTCCCCACTTTAATTACAAATGCACACATCAGTACAGCCATCACAATAACACAGGTTATCAGAGAAAATTTGACACACACACTTAAGTAGACGGGGATGAGTGACCACATGTCTGAGTCCATCAAATGAATTATGTTCGTCAATTGTCTCTCATGGCGAAAGCGATTGTGGCCATATTTAATTTAATCATTTTAAAGTGTATGGGAACGTAAATCGTGGAGAATTCCTTACTTTACGGGAATAATAAAAGTAAAATATGTTAAGACAATGTATTACCAATAGCCAGAAAGAATAATTGGGAAATAAAAATATGTGGCGGAGGTTGGATTCGAACTGCTTCCATTGGGCGATGCACAAACTAAGACTTCAGCGCTGCCATCTGAGCTACCATCTGAGCTACCGAATCACTGTAGATGTAGCGCAATATTAAGGTACTTAAGCAACATTCACACTCAACAGTCAGTATAAGTTCTTCTACATTTCCCGTCCTTTATAATATTCTATTCCTGTTTATATCGTGGATACTTCATATTCAATATTCCCCTCCTTTATTATAATTCTTATAAATAACTATTACATTAAAACGCGGTGGACATCCGCCATGTCTGTCATTAACCAAGGTAATTCTGCGCATGCGCTTGAGCCAATAATTTTGCAGTTTTGTTTATAAATTTAAAAATATATGATAACATATTTGTTTATTTGAAAGACACCCTGCAAATCTGCATGCCAAGAGCTTTCGTTAGAATGATTTACGAAGCCAATCGGTTAAGTCGTTTTCACAATCTCGTGTGTACAAAAAACAGGTTAGTGTTTTAAATATATAGATATGGCAACAGAGAATTCGTTACTTTGCAGGAATGATAAAAGTGAAATATGTTTCTACACTGTAATACCAATCGTAGGAAGGAAGAAAAAAAAAAAACATATCCGAGGTGGGAATCGAACCCTCTCGACCATGCAAAGGATGGCAACAGAGAATTCGTTACTTTACGGGAATGAAAAAGTGATATATATCTCTACAATGTAATACCAATCGTAGGAAGGAAGAAAATGAAAATTAAAAAAACGTATCCGAGGTGGGAATCGAACCCTCTCGACCATGCAAAGGATGGCAACAGAGAATTCGTTACTTTACGGGAATGATAAAAGTGAAATATGTTTCTACAATGTAATACCAATCGTAGGAAGTAAGAAAACGAAAATAAAAAAAACATAACCGAGGTGGGAATCGAACCCTCTCGATGGGAACAGAGAATTCGTTACTTGACGGGAATGATAAAAGTGAAATATGTTTCTACAATGCAATACCAATCGTAGGAAGGAAGAAAACGAAAATAAAAAAACATATCCGAAGTGGGATCGAACCCTCTCGATCATGCATAATACAAATATCTGGCCAGTAACCTTATCCCCTTGGCCAACCAGACAACTATGTGACAGTGCAGTATTAAGCTATCTAACCAGTATACACACTCAACCTGCACTTTATGTCCTTCAATTCGTGGTTTATTTAATATAATTCTATTTCAATGCATATTTTAAAAACATAACTAACATTATTGCAGACCCTTTTTGATTCTCATAAACAAAGATCTCAGACGCGACCGGAATCGCCATTTTCCTTGTTGAGAAAGGCCATTGTGCGCATGCGCGGGAGTGTCAAATATTACATATTTCTTTAATCATTTAAAAATATACCGTAACATATATTTTTCTTTTAAAGAAACTCTGCAAATCTGCATGCCAAGAGCTTTCTACAATGCAATACCAATCGTAGGAAGGAAGAAAATGAAAATAAAAAAACATATCCGAGGTGGGAATCGAACCCTCTCGATCATGCATAATACAAATTTCAGGCCAGTAACCTTATCCCCTTGGCCAACCAGACAACTATGTGACACTGCAGTATTAAGCTATCTAACCAGTATACACACTCAACCTGCAGTTTATGTCTTTCAATTCGTGGTTTATTTAATATAATTCTATTTCAATGCACATTGTAAAAACATAACTAACATTATTGGAGATCCTTTTTAATTCTCATGAACAAAGATCTCAGTTAGACGCGACCGGAATCGCCATTTTCCTTGTTGAGAAAGGCCATTGTGCGCATGCGCGGGAGTGACAAATATTACATATTTCTTTAATCATTTAAAAATATACCGTAACATATATTTTCCTTTTAAAGAAACTCTGCAAATCTACATGCCAAGAGCTTTCGTTAGAATGTCTTACGAAGCCAATCGGTTAAGTGGTTTTCACAATCTCGTGTGTACAAAAAACAGCTTAGTGTTTTAAATATATAGATAGATATTTGTTTTATTATATTTGTGATTCCTTGTTCATTTGAAACAAGTAGATGATTATGGGTCAGTAATTAAATTGTTAAAGTGTTTGTAGCGCCATTAATTTTATTAATTAAATGTGTTTAAAATAGGAGTTGATTTTGTTGTTATTTTTGCAAGTGTAATCCTCTAATTAATCCAAAATATGTGAGTCACAGAGTGGGGGAACTTACCGCTGCCCCGAAAATTCCGAATTGAGCTACGCTGGTATACTGTGATTGGCATATTTCTTGCTAAAAGGGCACAATACGTCCTATTACAGAACTAGCTATGGCAATATTTATCATCTACTGCTACCAAATATATGAGTGTTGGAATTGGCAACACCCATAAATTATTTACAATAATTTCAAACATAAGACAATCTCTTCATAATTGATACCTTGACTTAACCTGAAGTAAGTTCTTCGAATATTATTAAGTTTTCATTCGTTCTATATCATTATAAATTAATTTTTATAGTTTTTCATAATTATTTCAGTCTATAAATTTCCCCTTGGTTCCTTTTATTATGGTGTTTGCTTTTCCTTTGCTTCTTCCAGGTTATGTATTGAGCTAACCTCATTGCTATTTGAAGTTGTTCCTTCCACGCTCGTCTAATTCGTATGCAGGCATTTGATTTTGGACCTGTTGAGCATAAGGCATCTTCATTGGTTGTGTCCATATGGTGAAGTATTGTGATTTTTGCCAATTCAAGCTTCGACCAGTGTTTTGGAGCGGATTTACGAGTTAACTGTCCACTGATTCTCTGTGTTTTGATGGCTGAATATCATCGCTGTTACATATATGTTTTTAGTTTTGCTCAACAATTTCCTGTGACCTACTTATATGGTGCACCATATTAAGTTAAATAGCTATTTATTTTTGAGTGCTCCGCTATCTTATATCTTTCTTCGGATATTTGTCTTGGCTGATGAAGGGGATAAAAGCAATTAATCCCCGAAACATGTACCAGGAGCAAGTGTAATTATAATTTATTTTCGTTTATGTATTGACTAAGGCGGATATACAATTTGTTGTTAAAACTATTTAGTACGTCAATACGGAACCATCATGGAAACTAGTTTAAATAATAGAAGCATGTTATATTTGAAAACGACTACTAGCATTTGAAACCTGCTGCTATAGAAGGACTATGAAAATCAGCTGGAAAGAAATGGTCACAAATGAGGAATTCTTTAGAAGAGTGGGAGAGAGAAGATGCTTGCTTAAATATTTAAAAAGAAGAAGGAATCACCTTGTGGGCCACATACTGCGACACAATGGACTTATAATCGAGGGAACAGTAGACGGCAAGAATTATAGAGGAAGACCCAGACTGGAGTGCATGAGTCAAATACAGCAAGATATGGGTTGTGGCTCATACTGTGAACTGAAGTGGAAGACGGAGAGACAGGAAGAATGGCGAGCTGCTACCAACCAGCCTCACAGAGAGACAGGAAGAATGGCGAGCTACTGCCAACCAGCCTCACAGAGAGACAGGAAGAATGGCGAGCTACTACCAACCAGCCTCACAGAGAGACAGGAAGAATGGCGAGCTACTGCCAACCAGCCTCACAGAGAGACAGGAAGAATGGCGAGCTACTACCAACCAGCCTCACAGAGAGACAGGAAGAATGGCGAGCTACTACCAACCAGCCTCACAGAGAGACAGGAAGAATGGCGAGCTACTGCCAACCAGCCTCACAGAGAGACAGGAAGAATGGCGAGCTACTACCAACCAGCCTCACAGAGAGACAGGAAGAATGGCGAGCTACTACCAACCAGCCTCACAGAGAGACAGGAAGAATGGCGAGCTACTACCAACCAGCCTCACAGAGAGACAGGAAGAATGGCGAGCTACTACCAACCAGCCTCACAGAGAGACAGGAAGAATGGCGAGCTACTGCCAACCAGCCTCACAGAGAGACAGGAAGAATGGCGAGCTACTACCAACCAGCCTCACAGAGAGACAGGAAGAATGGCGAGCTACTACCAACCAGCCTCACAGAGAGACAGGAAGAATGGCGAGCTACTACCAACCAGCCTCACAGAGAGACAGGAAGAATGGCGAGCTACTACCAACCAGCCTCACAGAGAGACAGGAAGAATGGCGAGCTACTGCCAACCAGCCTCACAGAGAGACAGGAAGAATAGCGAGCTACTACCAACCAGCCTCACAGAGAGACAGGAAGAATGGCGAGCTACTACCAACCAGCCTGACAGAGAGACAGGAAGAATGGCGAGCTACTACCAACCAGCCTCACAGAGAGACAGGAAGAATGGCGAGCTACTACCAACCAGCCTCACAGAGAGACAGGAAGAATGGCGAGCTACTACCAACCAGCCTCACACAGAGAGACAGGAAGAATGGCGAGCTACTCCAACCAGCCTCACAGAGAGACAGGAAGAATGGCGAGCTACTACCAACCAGCCTCACAGAGAGACAGGAAGAATGGCGAGCTACTACCAACCAGCCTCACAGAGAGACAGGAAGAATGGCGAGCTACTACCAACCAGCCTCACAGAGAGACAGGAAGAATAGCGAGCTACTACCAACCAGCCTCACAGAGAGAGAGAGAGATATTTGAAAAATATAAATAAACCTCATTTTATATTGGGAATAGTTCATAGGAAGACACCAGGTGTATAATTATTTCATTATATTCCGTACGACTACGACAAAAAAGGAGTGACACACTATGGGTCAAAATGACCCGGCGCCAGTCCTCGTGTTATGTTCTTCCACCCCAGTTCTCAAGGGTTAAGTTAATAATGAAAGAAGAAATTGTTTAAAAAAGACAGCCCGTGGTGGAGAGGTCAAAGATATAGAACTGATGCTGTTGTTCATTGAGACATTTAGAGGCTGGGATTCATTGTGAACTTATGCTTACGTTGTAATAAAATGTTTTATGTTCGACCCTGACTATTATATATCAGAAAACTGTATCATAATGATGGTCAATATAACACTATTTTTAGCCTATTTTCAATTTTGAAAAAATAGGCTTATGAGATCACCTTTTGTCCGTGTGTGTGTGCGTGTGTGTGTGTGTGAGTGTGTGATTCGTGTGTGTGTCCCCCCCTAATAAAATCTAAACGGCTAGAGCAATTTCAATGAAACTCGGTAAGTTCATAGCACTATTCCGGGCGACCCTGACCGTGCCCTTCAAATTTTGTTACGACTCACCAATCCAACATGGAGGCTGTGCGAAATATTTCACCAGCATTCAATATCTCCGAAACTATTAGCGACATTACCCTGACATTTTGTATGGTGATAAAGGGAACTACTATAAGTTCACTAAAGTGACCTTTGAAAATCTGGTAACTACAAAACCAACATGGTGGGCAAGCGAAGTTGCGACTTTTAAATAGACGTTTCTCGCGATTTAACCAACCAAACGCAATGAAACTTGGTAGAGTATATGTTCATATACATTGTAATTCACCGACATCTAACTTCGTTCAATTGTTTACATAACCACAAGATGGCGGATGTGCGAAATATTTCACCGGCATTGTATATCTCTGAAACTATTACTGGTATCTCCCTGAAATTTTGTACGGAGATAAAGGGCACTACTGGAAGTCCATCTATAAGTCTTTCACAAACCGGTTAACTACAAAACGAACATGGCGGCCAAGCGAATTTGAAATTTTTAAATAGTCCTTTCTCGCGATTTAATGTTCCAAACGCACTGAAATCTGGTACAGGAAATATTTATACACATTATAATGCCCTGGTATCTAATTTAGTTCAATTGTTTACATAACCTCAAGATGGCGGCTGTGCGAATTTTAAAATTAAGTTTTTATTTCATGTGATGTAGTCATGCGATCGAAGTGAAAGTTTGAATAATGAACCTACGTAATAATTTTCCTTTAATGGTACATGACTCTATGGCCTATACATTTAACAATCCAACATGGCGACCATCCGAAATATTTAGACGGCTCTGAATATCTACGAATCTATTATAGCAATCAAACTGAATTTTATAATGTTCATAGGGGCTATGAACTTAAGTTCACCTATAGGACTTTAAATGACCTAGTGATCACGAATCCAACATGGCGGCGACGCGAAGTATAAATATTCACATGGACGTTTCTCGCAATTTAACCATCCGAGTGCAGTGAAACTTGGTACAGTAAATCCTCATACGAATGGTAATCCACTGGCATCTAATTTATTTCAATTGTTTCCATAACCTCAAGATGGCAGCTGTGCGAAATTTTAAAATCTACTTGTTACTTCTTGTGTCCTAATTATGCGATTGAAATTTGAATACTACACGTGCACAATAATCTGCATGTAACAGTACATAACTCTAGGACCTTCATATGTAAAATCCAACATGGCGACCATCCGAAATATTTAGTCGGTTCTCAATATCTTCGAGTCTATTACAGCACTCAAACTGAAATTGTGTATGTTGATAGTGGCAGTTAACATAAGTAGGATATATGAAAATAGTCTGTATAGTTCTTCACGGAACTACTTGTTCATTATGAAACAGTTTCTCCCGCCAATTAGAGCTCAAGAAACAGTTGTTTGACCAATCAGGTGAGGATAGAAACTCATCTGCCCCGAATTCCAAGGCCTTCTAATTTAAATTTCACTGCCTGGCCTAGTGTCATAGGGGTGTAATCGGGGAGGTCATGGTCTAATACAAGGTATTCTGTGCGTCTCATGCGCTCTGTTCAGTACTTACAACTGGCGAAATCTCGACAGATATTTATGAATATTTATGTTCGAACATAAAATAGTTATAATAATAATTATCGTCGAACATAAACAGTCGTATGCAACTCGCCTATAATGGTAATTAAGACACTCGTATGGAAATTACAAAACTCGCATACGCTCGTTTTATAAACATACTCGTGTCTTAATTATTGCCTTTATAGGCTCGTAGCATAATGTACTATTTTGATACATTATAGTGTGATAAGAGTTAGTCCAACAACTGGAAAAGCTATAGATATATAAGTTCACAATGAATTCCAACCTCTAAATTTCTCAATGAACAGCAGCATCAGTTGACTTTGACTTCTCCACCACGGGCTGCCTGTTTAACAATTTGTTCTTTCATTATTAACTTAACCCTCAATGGTATCTATATTAGTCACCTGATGCTGATGGTTCAATCTTTCTACGATATTTTCTTGTAGAAGTGTTAATATTTCTGAAAACCAAATAATATCTCTTTACCTCCTTGACCTAAGGTGATTGAAAAAAAATCTTTTAAAATAAAAACAATTAAAATTATTTGTTTAAAAAAATATGATGCTAAAAATCAGAATTAAAATAAATAAACTTAAAATTATACTATTTTTTAAATCTTAATTTTAATTATGAAAATAAATATGAACATTAAAATGTTAATGAAAACAAAAATTAAAACTAACATTAATTAATATTAGTCTAGAATATTATAATTAAATTTTAAAAAATACAAATAAAATATCTTCAATATTCTACCCCTATAAAGGGGTAAAGAAAGGTGTAACAGATTTGATTTTAATTTGTTTAGAGTATTTTTAAGCATTTAAATAGTTAACGTTTATGGATATATTTTTAAACTCATACTTCTTATAAAATTATAGTAATCTTGCAACTTCATTCATATCGTATCCTATATGTTGAAGAACCGGTACTGTGTACCCAAATATTGGATTTTATTGTCTTAAGGTCTCTTTCCCTGTTGGCAGATGACCTCGTAGTTCCCTGTTGCAATTAAACTCTCTCAATTATGTTTTGGGCAGACATGGTCCATTTCATAATAAATGAATCTAGTATACAGAGTGCTTCACCAGCCCCTTATTCTTTTGGAGGGAGGCAACCCAACTAACGCGCATATCATAGTCATCCTATAAACATTACTACCTACTCCTTTATGGCCTTAGTACAACTTTACCGTTGAGTTCATGCTCGCGAATATAGTAGAAATCATTAGCGGTTGTGTTATTTCAATGACCTCAACTATATTGCATGTTTTAAACGATCACAGCTCCGACTAACACCACCTTACATTTGGACAAGTGTATTGGGGGCTACGAATAGATTCAATACGTGCCAGCAATTCCCTTTGGCTATCAGTAACTAAGGTGGCTGAATCATCCATTTATTCTGTTGCGCCAGGCAAGCTGCCTGGTAGCAGGTTCGATCCCTGGGCTGGTATATGTTTTTTTTTCGCTTAATATCGTTTACAATGGATGTATTCTTTTTTGTACTATGGCCGCTAATGTAACTGTTCCAACGAGTGATTTTTTATTTGTCCTGGAATGGACCGTTTTTATCCGATGGTAAGTAGCCAGGTTGGGCAATGACATAATGATCTGTTAAACGAAAGCAAGGTACCCTGCATATTCAGGGTAGCAAGTGTTCAAAATGTTGACCACCTTGGTTTAAAGGGAAAATCAGATTAACTCGGGCCACCGCACGTGTCGCGTCAAAACCCTCTGTAACCTCGGGATGAAAACCATTCCTCATTCATAAGAATGTGATGATCACGAGGTCCAAGCCCCAAAGTTTAAAAAGAAACCTCAAATATTGATGCCGCTGAGAACAGCAAAATGAAGTCTCATGTGCATAGGCTCATAGCTCATGAACTATTAGTCCTACTGATGCAGAATTTAAATTAAAGAAAACTTTGAACCTTCTTCACCTTGTAACTCGTTGATCTTTGAGGTAACTATTTTCCTAAAATTGGCTAAGGTGGTGAAAATACACTTGCGAATTTCCAGCCAATGGTAGCTACTAAAAACTCTGATTTTTAGCTTGAAAGCAATACCAATTTGTGGATGAGGGTATATTAATCATATCGTACCAGTGTAAACATCTCACTGATTAGTCTACAAATGCCAATGATATGACAGTTTGAGTGTTGCAGTTGCATTAAGAACAGCCCATAACCGCGAGAACATTACAATATTCCTAATTCTCATAGCTCTATAACGTAATGGTTCCGCTACCCACAATGCAGTGGAGACGCACATGGCAAGGTGATGCGATCGAGGTGGTCGTGGGTTAAGCGAGCACTTGCACATTTTGAAAGCCATCACAACAGATTAAAAGAGAAAATGAATCTTATCCTTGAACGTGAACATAAATATGTCTAATGCCCGACGACTAAAATCGTATTCGAACCGATAAGAACGTTTTAGATTAAGAAAGTCTAGCGTCCAACGCAAAAGTTCTCACTATCTTCATAAATTAGCAAAATTCAACGTACTCTGCACAGGAATACATCGTAAGTGAATAAATGTGGTAATGTGACTTTGTAAGAGTGGCTTGATATTATATCCCCACTAAAATGTAAACGATTAATTCGATTGTATTACATGTATGTGTGTTCTTCAAGGAGCAATAAATCACACGTCCGTAGAAGGGTCCTTCGTATTTGGCGCGGAAGTGATTACGGTCGTTTTTTCTTTGCTAGGTCCATGGCTAAGTTTACATTGCTGTCACACAGGCAGAGCGCAGAGCAATATCGACCGTAATCACTTCCGCGCCAAATACTAAGGACCCTTCTACGGACGAGAAATGTAATGTTAGTTGGGTTTCATAAAACTAAATAATAAGGGGCTGGTGAAGCACTCTGTATATTCTTTTCAGGTTTAGGGAAACTCCGATTACTTCTGTTACTTAGGAAGGCAAACAACCAGTGATGGACGAAGCGAAGTGGATATTTATTTACTCGTGTCACTGTTCTTCACCGCATTCACAAAGGACCGAGTCGCAGCAAAAAAAAACATTTATGAATGTTGGACTTGGATCTGCCCACCCCAGATCGCAATCTGTTGAGAGACTTCCAAGTTGTTCAAGCCTCTGTATGTCTTGCTGGGAGCCTTTCAGATGGAGCTATCCACTGAGCAATGTGGGGGCTTCTGGCTCTATGGAAGTGAAACTTGGACCATTGGTGCAGCAGAAAAGAGCAGAATTGAAGGGTTTGAATGTGGTGTTACAGGAGAATTATGAAGATCAGATGGGTAGATAATGTTACAACGAAGAGGTATTAAGACGAGTGGGAGAGGAGAGATGTTTCTGGCGACTGCTAATGAAGAGAAGAGATGGTTTGGTAGGACACATACTAAGACACCCAGGAATAGCAGGCTTAGTTATGGAAGGAAGGGTCGAGGACAAGAACTGTAGGGGTAGACCAAGGTTAGAATATGTTCAACAGATTGCCTCGGATGTAGGGTGTGGTTGCTATGTAGAGATGAAACGATTAGCTCTGGACAGGAAGGCATGGAGAGCTGCATCAAACCAGTCAAAAGACTGAAGACTCAAACAAACAAACAACCGATTAAAATTGAGTGCAATCGTGTTAATCCACTGGAATGCTTATTGTTAAGCTCCAGTACAGTGTCACTGCCGTCTAGGTCTAGCAGCAATACAATTGGGGTACAAAGGAAACATAGAAAAGTAAATGTTGAGGTGAAAGTGAACATCCCCTCAATGCCGGGGTACTCGAGAGGGAGCGCTCTGACGTCACACAAGTCGAGTGTTAACACGCGTGTTCATGAATTAATTGGGCGCATAAATTAGCCTGAATAAGCCGCCAGGGGCGGGGCGAGCGATGATGTACACGTTGGAGGTTCGGCTCAGCTATTTGTACCGCACATCGCGGCTCCAGAGGAATATAATTAAATAAATTAGAAACATTAATCAGCTGAGCATTCCTGAGAGTTCCTCCCTTCATAGGATAGGAGATATTTGGGAAGAACGTCAACTTCCATCCGAAACTTGGAAATTTAAGCTTCAACGTTAAAATTCAATACATACTGTAAGATTAAATCAAAATAAACGTAAGTGATAGTGTTTGTAAGAAACTGAATTATTATTATTATTTTTATTTTTATTATTATTATTATTATTATTATTATTATTATTATTTATTTATTTATTTATTTATTTTGCGCATGCGCTTACACATTCTCAGCATATTTCCTGGAAAGAAAACATTTACAATCCCAGATACCATATATATCATAAGGAGCAAATTCTTGGTGATTGCATTCAGTAGGCTAGTTGCTTTACGCTTTTCCCCCACTCCTTCAGGCCTGATTGCCCAAGAACAGCCTTACTACGCGACACGTAGAAAGTATGACAGTTTTCTGCATCAGTTTGAAAAGGCCAGGGTCTAATTTCAACTCACTGAGCGATTCCTTTAAGTTGCTGGGAATCACGCCAGTGCTGGAGATAATAATAGGAACTGTCCTGACTTGTGCCATGTGCCATTGCTTCCTTATCAGTTCTGAAAGCTCTGTGTATTTTGACAGCTTTTCAACATGCTTTGTTAGCATGTTGCCACTGTTTGGGATTGCCACATCTATGAAGGTAGTATGCTTCATGTATTTGTCAACAAGAACCAGATCAGGTCTGTTGTGCACAGCTGACTGGTCTGTCAATACAGTACGATCCCAGTACAAGGTAAAGCTGTCATTTTCCAGTACACTTTCAGGAGCATATTTATAGCACGGCACTTTCTCTTGACTCAGCAATTGAAGGCGTATAGCCAGTTCTTGATGAACTATCTTGGCAACAAAATCATGTCTCTTCCTATATTCTGTCCCTGCAAAATGGCGACAACCTGATATAATATGCTGAACAGTCTCCGATGTTGGGCAACCGTATCTGCAATGGTCATCTTGCACAGATGCTTCCTTGATAATGTACTTAAGGTAGTTCCTCGTGGGGACAACCTGGTCCTGAATAGCCATCAGAAAGCCTTCTGTTTCAGGAAACAACTGCCCAGAAATCAAACAAAAGTTCGACGCTAGCTTGTCGACGTGAGTTTGGATGACTTCATTGGGATGTCTTCCGTGCAGTGGCTTGGACAACCAGGCATTGAATCTATCCAAATCACTGCGCACCTGATTTTGAGTCTCTTCCTGACTTAAGAGTAGTGGAGTTGAATCATCAGCTTCTGTGACAGCCTTGTGCAGTATCGAATGGTTCGATACAGAACAGAAGTATTTTCTTAGCTCATAGATCTGTCGAGCTACTTGGTTGTTTATATCAACAATTCCTCTCCCACCCATATGTCTCGGTAACATGACTCGTTCCACAGATGTCCTGGGATGGTATTTTCGTGATTTGGTCAGTGATGTTCTAATTTTCTGTTCTAGACTTGCAATGTCAGTTTTACTCCACTTGATGACCCCAAACGAGTAACTAAGGATAGGGACAGCATATGCGTTGATTGCCTTAACCAAGTTTTTACTATTGAGGCTGGTGTTACAAACAACCTTAATTCTTCTGTCAAATTCCTTCGTCAGATCTTGTTTCACTACTGAGTGTTCTATGTGTCGGGCTTGCTTCATTCCCAGATACTTGTAGGTCTCGTCAGTGAGCATTGTTGTAATATGCTGGCGCTGAGCTGTTTCATATATTCCTTCCTGCAGCTTGCCTTTCATAACGTTCAGCGTTTTACATTTCTCCAGCCCAAATTCCATGTTCACATCCTGTGAAAAGGTTTCCACTATCTTCAACAGAAACTCTAGCTGTGCTCTGGTGGCAGCATATAGCTTTAGGTCATCCATATACAAGAGATGGTTGAGCTTAGCAAGCTCCCTGGAGTTCTTCTTGATACTGAAGCCATATTTTGTTGAATTAAGTTGGTTTGATAATGGATTCATCGCAAGACAGAACCATAATGGGCTCAAGGAGTCTCCTTGGAATATTCCCTTGTGGATTGGGATCATACTGGTTGCAATACTGCCATTTGTAGTACTAAGGCACATTACTGTACGCCACGTTGCCATGGCGTGTTCCAAGAAATATATAATCTGAGGATCAATTTTATACACTTTCAAAATATGGATCAACCAATACTGGGGCACGGAATCATAGGCCTTCTTGTAGTCAATATATGCCGTGAATAAATTTCTGTTATTGTCAAAGGCCTGGTTAGAAACCACTGAGTCAATGATAAGTATTTCTTTACACCCTTTGGACCCTTTCGTGCATCCTTTTTGTTGTGTTGCTAGAATGTTATTTTGTTCACAGTGGGCATATATCCTCCTACTAAGACAGGTCGTGATGATCTTATACATCGTGGGAAGGCATGTAACTGGACGGTATTTTCCAGGATCTTGCATATTTTGTGGGTCTTTCGGAAGTAGATGTGTTACACCTTGTGTAAGGAAATTTGGCATCTTCTGTGGATGAGCAACAACTTCATTCACCAGAGTAGACAGAAGATCGTAAACGCACCAGAATTTCTTAAACCAGCAATTCTTTATCTGATCTAAACCGGGTGCTTTCCAGTTAGGAGGACCTTTAATGATGGAAGAAATTTCAGTTGATGTTATTGGATCATATTGCATCGAATTATATTCTTTAGAGATATCTGTTACTTCCTGAACCCAATGGGAGTCTGCGCTAAAATTGGTGGCTTTGGATAGTTGATTGCTCCAAAACTCTTCAATTTCTTCCTTTGTTGGATAAGGAGCATTTGAGGATACCTGGTTTTTGCTCAGTGCTCTGTAGAATTTCTTCTAGCCTTTGACAAATAAGTTGTTGTCCTGTCTCCGTTTCCTACTGGCTCTGTATCTTGAAAGTCTGTTCGCTACCAACGTAAGTTTCTGTTTGAGTGTATCTAAACACTGTTCGTCTTTTGTGTTTGGATCATCTCGGTCGGTGTGGATTTTGGACCGCCTCATTATTGCCTTACAGAGTCTCACCAGTCTTCTTGTGTGCGTTCCTCTGATAAACTCAGTCAAACGGCCAATATCTCTTCGCAATTTGTCAATATTGCCTATCAGAAGTCTTTCCCACTAAGGAGTAACAGGAGCACATTTCTTACTGCAGGAATTATTCTTTTCTCTCAGTTGGATGCCCATAGTTCTGATAACTGTGACGGCTCCACAGTACAAAACAGTATGAAGAGATTCTAAGTCATTCACATCTATCAAGTGTTTGGGTAGGATAGCTTGATTCATGATATCTAAAATTATTGATACCTTCCTAGACGAATTCACTCGAGACAAGGCAGGTCTATGCATTGCGTCTGTTCCATTGAACTGAGCCATTGCCGTCATCATTTCATCTGCTAGGATCTTGGTGTGTGACTCATCTTCATGATGCGTATCCGGCTGTATGCCACTAACTGGCTCATTGTGTTCTTCTTGATGTTGTTCCTGCTCATGGAGCTCTTGTGCTAATTCACCCTCCAGATTAGTTCCTTGATCACAATCAAACACTCTTCTGACCTCCTGCTTGATTGTATTCAGTCTTGCTTCTGGCACTAAATTATTACGGACTATCGCCCTATATTGGTCCGCCACTCTCTGTTCAGTCACACGTAGTTCGGGGTATGCTTCATGGAACTCCTTGAATAATTTCTGCCTATATCCAGTTAGTTCTGTTCCAATGCGAGTCACCTTATAATAAATGCGCATTATAGTCTCGTTCATTGCGATTGACCATTTTAAGCGCTTTCTTGGCAGGCCTGCTTGGGTGAGTGCCGGAAGTGGTTCTGGCACAGCACTTTCAGCAGGCAAAGCACTTGACGTTGGTTAGCTTTGTTGTAGTTGTTGGGCGACAGGAGCCCACCTCATCAGCACCCTGCCACCGACGTCTCGCTTGCTGCCATGTCCATCGCCGGCTCTAGACATGCCCTGACGAATCTCAGGCAGCGGCCTTTCATTAATTTTTAAATGTATTTTCTCCATATTATGGGTTGGTGCCTTTTTAACCTACAGCCAGGTGTTCATCTTCAGCCGCTCCTAACATGGAGAACAGACGCTGTTTGCAGCCGCCCGCTACGGATCAGACACTGCAGTTAAGGTTTGTTATCAGGGTTTTCCCTCCCCTAGGAAGGTTGCCTTCACCACGGCTGAGGAGTCCTGCCTACCCTATTATTATTATTATTATTATTATTATTATTATTATTATTATTATTATTATTATTATTATTATTATTATTATTATTATTATTGTTTCGGTCTCTAGGGACCATGAGCGAATTTCAATGCTTTGTCCTTTGCTGTTCCTTCTTCTTCCTCCAATAGTCCTTCATCATCTCACTGTGTTTCCTCTTCCTTTCCTCGGACCATTTCGAGCCGGTTATCTTTCCCTTCCTCCCTTGGAATCCTTCCATTTATAGCACTTTTTGCCTATAAATATCTCTCTGTGGTGTATCTTCTTTTCTGATATTGTTACTTTCCGATTCCGACTTCTTGCACCCAGGTTGTTGTTGACTTTTTGTTCCACAGGAATGTGAAGATCTGCTTGGTTAACCTACTGTCATCCATCCTGTATAAACGTCCAAAAAATAGCAATCTCCTCTTCCGTATTGTTTCTGGTATTATTATTCCTTCGTTACGGCCAACTAAGGACCACGTCATGACAACTGTTTCTTCTGCATTTTAATGTTGGCCCAGTCTCCTTCATTCGCAATCGATGTTGCACCTTTCTCTCCGTCGTCCACGTCTTCCCGGTTTTTAGCTTCGGCTTAAGTTGAAAACTCCGATGTTTTGGAAGTTTTTCCCTAAGTGGGCCACGCTCCTGGATATCTTCACACGTTATCTCAATCTTCAACAGATATTTCTCTGCTTCACTGAACCAGGCCCCCTTTGTCTTTTTCTCATGGAAAAAAGCAAAATTTAGGTTGGATAGCCGTGTTCTTTGACTGGACCTAGGATTTTCCTCAATATCTTCCTTTCCTTGGTCTCCAGTTTTTCCATTATGCCTTTTCTATTCATGGCGAGACATTCCGCTGCATACAAAGCTTCTGGCCTGATGACCGTGCAGTAGTGCTTCAGTTTTGCATTATTATTATATGAAATTTTCATAAAAAATACAAAAACATCACCGTCGGTCTCCTTACGAGCCAAAGACACTGATAATAGCAGTGGATCTGAAGATGTTCAGAGAAAGTCATTGATGAGACAAAACCTTACACACTATACTTGTGTACCGAGGAGCGTAGCCTCGTATGGTTCCTCTTCAAACCAAGGGTCTCATTTGGATTATCCCAGTTCTTGGTGACTAAACCATTCACAGAGACAACAATTGGGATGACGGGAACTTCCTTTAGGCCGTATATGTGACTGAGCTCAGCGGCAAGTGGCTGGAATTTGAGCCTTTTCTCACAAGGGAAGTATCAGGAAAGACAGGTCGAAACCCATCTTGAAACTTTGTGGACACAATCCTTGTACTATAAGAGGACAACGTGCGGAAAATCAGCCACCAGATTGAACTGCAAGGCTCCGAAATCGTATCTGACATCCTGGTACGCAGACCTGGTATAAGGGCCAATTAAGGCGGGAAAGTGAAAGAGATGATATACCGATTGAGTTGCTACGCTGCATAGGAGATGAAGGTCTGATCAGGTTATTTCACTTGGTGTGTATGATTTATGAGACAGGTGAGCTACCCCCTGATATCAAGAAGAATGTAATCATCCCTATACCAAAGAAAGTGGGAGCTGACAGATGTGAAGATTACCGTACAATCAGCTTGATTACTCATGCTTCAAAGATCCTGTCTAGAATAATTTACAAGAGGATTGAAAGCCAGATAGAAACGGAGTTGGGTGAAGACCAGTTTGGTTTCAGGAGAAATGTAGGAACAAGGGAAGCTGTACTAAGTCTTAGGCTGATTTTGGAAAGTAGAATAAGGAAAGATAAGAGAACGTTCATGGCTTTTGTAGACTTAGAAAAGGCTTTTGATAACGTTGATTCGACTAAATTGTCCGACATTTTGAAATCGATTGGGATAAAGTACAGGGATAGGAGGGTGATATACAATCTATACAGAAACCAGGCAGCAGTCATTCGAGTTAAAGGACATGAGAGAGAAGCTGGTATTCAGAAAGGTGTAAGGCAAGGCTGCAACTTATCACCCATACTTTTCAATCTTTACATTGAACAAGCAATGAAGGAAATTAGAGAAAAATTTAAAGTGGGAGTGAAGATTCAAGGAGAAATAATTTCAACTCTGCGATTTGCTGATGACATCGTCATCTTGGCCGACAAGCCTGAGGATTTGAATGAGTTTTTGAATGGTATGGACTCCGTCTTACGGAAAGAATTCATGATGAAAATTAATAAATGTAAAACAAAAATACTGGAATGCAGCCGAAATAAATCAGAAACCTCTATGGAGATGAAATTGGCAGGTGAAAAGCTGAAGGAAGTAGGAGACTTCTGTTACTTAGGAAGAAGAATAACCAGTGATGGACGAAGCAAAGAGGATATAAAAAGTAGGTTGGCTCAGGCAAAGAAAGCATTTCTACAAAAAAGGAATCTGCTGACATCGAATATAGATTTAGGTATTAGGAAGTCATTTCTGAAAGCCTTTGTCTGGAGCGTGGCGCTCTATGGAAGTGAAACTTGGACTATTGGTGCAGCAGAAAAGAGGAGAATTGAAGCATTTGAAATGTGGTGTTACAGGAGAATGATGAAGATCAGATGGGTAGATAGGGTTACAAACAAAGAGGTATTAAGACGAGTGGGAGAGGAGAGATGTTTCTGGCGACTGCTAATGAAGAGAAGAGATAGGTTGGTAGGACACATACTAAGACACCCAGGAATAGCAAGCTTAGTTATGGAGGGAAGGGTCGAGGACAAGAACTGTGGGGGTAGACCAAGGTTAGAATATGTTAAACAGATTGCCTCGGATGTAGGGTGTGGTAGCTATGTAGAGATGAAACGATTAGCTCAAGACAGGGAGGCATGGAGGGCTGCATCAAACCAGTCAAAAGACTGAAGACTCAAACAACAACAGTGAAAGACTCCCTAGGCCTCTGATACCCTAATATCGTCGGGGTCAGAAAAGAACAAGAGTTGACCAAGGGAGGTCGAGAGAAGGAGCCCGGCACAAGTAAAAGGAAGCAATGCCGTGGTCGGCAACCCAGGTCTGACAAGGTGTTAGCCCCTCGGGGCGTTAAGGAAGAGTCAGGGAAGGGATTTTCGTTGGAATTCGGCCGTGCACCTGCTGGAAGGAATTGTCGCGTCATTTGCCTGATGGTGAAAATGGAAAACCTCGAGAAACACGCTTTCGTTGCCAGCGAGGCGCGTTGGGCTCTCGGCTACCGTGGCCGGTATGATAATAATACACCCTCAGCTAACGTGGTGTAGATTAATGATTTGGAGCCATGGAGGCGATCTACTCTCCAATGTTTACGTTGTGGTTACCACTGCCATCTGACAGAGAAAATCAGAAATATCCTGAGCGACCTGTGGCCAAGATTTTAGGGTGCTCGTACATCGCGAGTGGGAGTTTTCGCTCACAGTTAACATTTAAATAATAACTTCACTAATATGTAACATAGAATTATGAGAACTGATATACTTATAGTAAATACATAGGGATTTCAATTGGTATATAAAAGGTAACAGTATATAAAGTATTGCGTGATTTATTGAAAGTTGTGGTGTTTGAAGCCAATTTTTCAGTGTTGCCTTAGCAAACAAGAGTTTAGTGCTTTTCAGTCGGTCAACACGAATGTACCCAAAAGGGCTGGGCTATACCCTAATCCTGAAATAAATTACACGAGATTAATAAATACAATAGGATAGCCAGTTTCGATCGTCAAGCGATCATCAGATCCATTACACTAAGGCTATAAAATCTATGTTTGAAAATACAGGTGAAAATATTTACAATATGTAGAATTATTTTGTTGCAGTATTGGTACTGCAACTGTCAGTTTGAGCTATATGCAGTATATATGATGTTAGGTGAAATGCTAAATGGTGATAGATATCCGGAGTTTGTAATTTGGAGTGATTATATGGTTGTAGAAATGAACTATGGTTAAACTATAATATTGCAGGCTATTACTTATCTGGTAGTCTTCCTTGCTGGAGCTGCGCGCAGTTTTCGTGTTCACTGTAACTCCAGGTGCGGTCGACAGAGGTAGGTTGTTATCTTAACGACACTGTTTTCCCTTTCCCTCCCCCCGTTCATATGTGCTGTGCGGAGTCATTGCGATGTGTTTATGTGGGGTGTTGCCAACCTAGATAAGATGTATGTTTTTGAATGAGGTGGGTCTACAACTATCAAAGACCGTGAATTAGCCCTCGCCACGCGTGGACCATAAGCCAATCAAACTAAGCGCTGTCCGGTCTTATTAGGACGTCCCGGCACCTTTAGTACTGCCGCGAATACGGGCCTTGGTTTATTGCAGAAGAAACGTACATCGTACACCTGATCCAAATAACATTTACCTATTAAAACCCCCTGATTCCCTCCCCCCGCCTTTTTTTATCTAGCTTGGCTGTATCGCTAAGTTGTGTCTCTAAACTCTTATTTATTGAAAGGAAAATACTTGTGAATTTTTTCAACGCTATGAATCACAAAAACAGCATTTAACAAGAAATGCCAGTCAGAATAGGATGTCTTTTTTCATGTAAAGAAAACACATGAATATATTCAAAAATATTTGAGATATAATTGGAAAATTAAGCCAATAGGATATTGAATTTTTGAAAGAAGATTACTACCATACAAGCGAATTGTTACCGGTGGCGGAAATAGGAACTAATGCACTCCGCCCGGCCACACGTTTACGATAGACGTGCAGTCGCCGCCAGCGAAACCTCATCGCATGTCGTGTGTGTGCATGGTTCGTGCTGGGTCGTGCGCTGTGCGGAGTGTTCTCATTGTATGACTTACAAGCGTTCCCCCTCTTGTCCCGCAACCGCTCGCTGCGGTCACAACGGGGCGAGATGACGCAATGTATACACAACAGCCCTGCTCCACGTCCAGTGAGAACAATTCCCTGGTAGGGTAGTACATATTAAATTTTTAAAAACATACGATTTACAGTATTCCATTCATGGCGGTTCAACTTTGATATTCATGTGTTTTCTTTACATTTAAAAAAAGCATTCCCCTTTGACAGGTATTTCTTGTTAAATCGTGTTTTTTTTTGTGATTAATAGCGTTGAAGAATCACAAGTATTATCCTTTCAATAAATCACGCCATTCTTTTATACTGTTCTATTTTATGAATCAAATGAAATTCCTAGGTATTGGCTATAAGTAGGCTTATATCAGTTTTCATTATTCTATGTTACACACGAGTTTGCTTAATTCTTAACTCGCAGTTTATGAGCCCCCTTAATTCATTTTGTCTTGCAGTCACCAAAGGTGATACGAGCCGACATCACACGATTTGCAGTGTCGTGGATTTTTGCCTTTTAAAAAATCAGATTTCTTCGGCAGGGATTCGAACCCGTGATTTCTGACCACACTACATGTTACCCACCAAGGAGGCTGGATGCGAAGATTAAATACAGAAAATACTCATGCATCTCAACGAAAGTGGTACGCAAAGGAGCATGCTCGATTGTGTTTTGCAAGTCCACCGTATCGCTCCGTGACGCTCCACTGTCTGTCCCTTGACACCGCCCGTGCCTGTCCTACGTGGCCCTCGGCCCTTTATCGCGTTAGAGGTTGAACACTGGCAGACAGGCCTGGTCTGATAACTGTATTCACACAGGAAGACGTTTACATTCTAACTAGAGTGTATTCTACCCTGAGCCACACGAACAATAGTCCCCGTTAACCGAGCCTCTCACAGTGGTGGTGTATGGGAGTGCGTAGTCGTAGGTACATTCATTCACTAATTATATGTTATCAATAGGGCTCGGATTTTTAGGTAAATACATTTTTAAGCATTTTTCTATAAATACATAAATTCCTGCTTTTCAATTATTAGCACATAAAAATACAAAATATTTAAATGTTTAAAGTCAGTATGCTAGATATTTCAGTTTATTGCATTTTTGTTCTGTGTTACTTCAATGTGGAAGAACCTGTGAGCTATCAAATCTTCATGCAGAGCGTATGTCAGCCTGCAACTGTGTTATTCTTAACTTGTCGCCCCGTGCCACTCACTGTGGGAGCCGGGGATTTCCTTTTCCATATCCATATTGCACCACGTGCTAGACCACGCCCTCCCCCAGCTACCTGGAACCAGTGTCACTCATATTGAGTTCATTTCTGGCACTGTGAAGTGTAAGGCAGTTCTACGGTGCCTAAAGTAAAAGCAACTACAAGTCACCATCTGCAGCAATATGTTGCAGAATTAAAAGATAATTTTACTTCTGATGGGGGCGTTCTGTCCTACCAACCATGTGGGAAAGCAATCATGGCTGAACAGCGATCTCAAGTTACACAACACCTCAAGGCCAAGAAACATATTCCCGCAGTTTCGCGTCTTCAGAAGAAGTGTTTCGCTACAGTCGTCGGTCATTTGTGATGGACAACCTGAAGATGTATCTCGTTGTGTATTGTAATGCTTCAGCAGTCAGTGAGTCATAGCATAAATTGCATTCGTGAGTGCTGCGTATTGTTTATATTCACATTAATAAACTAAATTATAATTACATATTTTTACTTTTTTGTCACATATTTCAGGTATTTTTAATACATAAGAAATAAATATTTTTAGCACCTAAAAATCCGAGCCCTAGTTATCAATTGCTTATACCCCCACTCTTCCTCTTTGAAATTGTCCCCCCAGGGCCTCACATCTAGTGGGTCGTGGGTTGGCGACCACGGGACCCAGGCTGAGTCCGGCATTGCTTCCTCTTACTTGTGCCGGGCTCCTCTCCGTCTTCTTTCCTCTCGACCTCTCCTGGTCAACTCTTATTCTCGTCCAACCCCAACGGTATTAGGGTATCCGAGACCTAGGGAGTCTTTCACTTTCCCTTCTTAATTGGCCCTTGTATAATTTTGCCTGATACCCTCATAAATGGAGGGGTCAGGCATCTCTCTCCTTGTCATAATATCTTCTGCTTTGTGCTCAAGGCCCTCAAGGAGGCAGGATGTATGTAGCCCCACCACTTGTGGTGCACCCTGGATAGCGCTACACCCTCAAAGGCTCACGACTGATGAGTTTGGGAGTCGGCGACCCCAAGAGATTCCTGAGCTGGGTCCGTTTCGTCCCATTTTTTCCACTGACCTTGGGGCGGGCCCTCTCCTCTTTCCCTTTCCTATCTGCCTTTCATGGCTCTCCTTCCTTCCAAGTCCCTCAATCCTCATTCTTCGAGGGTTGAGGGCATTTCTTTTCTTCTTGTCCATTTGCCTTATCCTTTATTTGTTTACCATTTCTTCTTCTAGTATGTAAGTTTGCAGTTAGTATTAGTTATAGTTTTCCCACTCATCTCATTTTTCACAATCATCCGAACCATTAGGGGCCAATAACCTAGATCAGGGCCTTCCAGACAGCGCTTCCCGAGCGCAAGCACTCCGGCACCGCTTTAAGCCTGCGCTCCGAGCGCTTTGTTGGGAGGAGCTTGGCTGGCTGAGCACACTGAAGTGTGCAGCCAATCCCGCAGTCGCTAGTCTAGTCCAATGCGCTTTGTTGACAGCGTGTAAGTAAATCAGTTTCGCAGTGGTCATGACTGAACAGCATACAAAAGTGGTGAAACAGCAGTCTTTAAAGCAGAATGGGAAATGTCATTCTTCTGTACAGCTTATAAAGGGCATGCCAAATGTTTTGTGTGCAACAGAGATGTAATGTGTTAAAAAGAACAGAATTTGTTGTTGAATTTTCCTCTCCAATATGCTCATATTACAGTTTGGAATAAATCACAATATTCTTTACTGAACACTTATGTTCGTTTCCTGCACATTCCATACATCGGAGTACCATTCGATTTTGCACCGACTGTGCTTTTACGTTACTAAAGATAGCAGAGTTGCAGATTAAACAGTGGGAGCTAATACAAAAAAAAAACATCAGGATCGCTAAGGAGCGGGGGAAAATGATGACTCTTTCGATGCGTGCTGGGTCCAAGATTCCGAATCGAAAGAAAGATGACTTCCACAGAAAGTAAGCCAAAACAAAATGTTTAAGACAAAATCAAAAGAAAAAAATAAAGTTAAATAATTGAGTAAAGGTCCCAGAGGTCGTGTTAGACGGATTCACATCATCATAAGAGAAACAAGATGTTCAGTAAAGAACATATAGCCTACTTTCTCCTAAATGTATGAAAATAGTTATAACTCGTTGTTATTATCAAAGAGTATAATAGAACTATTCTTTGTTGAAGACCTTAGAAACGATTTACCTCTACCAAACGCCACAACCTAGATAAAAACTGCTACCATCATTGAAGAAAAGAAGAAAGAAAGAAAGAAAGAAAGAAAGAAAGAAAGAAAGATAAGAAGTATATCAAGAATGTTATGGATCTGGAGACATAATCGACCGGACTGGCTGCGTGGCTCAGCGGTAACGTTCTCGCTTGCTGGGCCCTAGGTTGCAGGTTCGTATCCTGGCGCAGTCAGCTGGCATTTGAGGGTGCACAAATGCGAGGGAGCCGTGTCAGTACATTTACTGGCACGTTAAAGATCCCCTTCGGGCCAAAATTCCGGCACCCCGGTGTCTCTAAAAGCAGCAGTAGTTAAAAGGGATGTAAAACCAATAACATTATTATTATTATTATTATTATTATTATTATTATTATTATTATTATTATTATTATTATTATTATTATTATTATTATTATTACATATACGACCTGCCGTGGGCAACATCCAACTTTGAGTTGAGGCATGTCTTTACACGTCTGGTTGTGCATGGCTTTCACAACCCTAATTGAATTAACAAATCTTTCCATGACCCTACAGAGACGTGTGTATACAAACTATGTGGATATTTTCGATTGCTATTTGCCTGAAATAAAAGTAGTAATTAATAACCTGAACTAACACCAACGGCTTGAATTCAGTTACTATGTGAAATCGTTTTGTTCTTTACTTCAAATAACATTTTCAAGTAACGCAAAATAGGCTGTTACAAACCCTTTAAAATAAAAAGTAACAAGTAGTTCCGTGAAGAACTATACAGCCTATTTTCATATATCCTACTTATGTTAACTGCCACAATCAACATACAAAATTTCAGTTTACTTGCTGTAACAGATTCGTAGATATTGAGAACCGTCTAAATATTTCAGATGGTCGCCAGGTTGGATTTTTATTTTTGTACTATTACATTAAGATTATTGTGTACGTGTGGTATTCAAACTTCAATCGCATGATTAGACAAAAAGAAGTAAAAACGAGATTTTAAAATTACGCACAGCAGCCATCTTGTGATAATGCAAACCATTGAAATAAATTAGATGCCAGTGGATCAACTTTTGTATAAGCATTTAACGTGCAACGTTTCACGGCACTCGGATAGTTAATTCGCGAAAAACGTCCATTTAAATATTTATACTTCGCGTCGCCGCCATGTTGGATTTGTGCTCACCAGGTTCCTGAAAGTCCTATAGGTGAACATATGTTCATAGTCTCTATGAACATTAAAAAATTCAGTTTGGTTGCTGTAAAAGATTCATATATATTGAGAACCGTCTAAATATTTCGGGAGCTCACCATTTAGGAGTGTTATGTGTATAGGCCATAGAGTTATGTACCATTCAAGGACAATTATTGCCTAGGTTCATTATCCAAACTTTCACTTCGATCGCATGATTACGACACAAGAAATTAAAACTTAATTTTAAAGTTTCGCACAGCCGCCATCTTGAGGTTATGTAAGCAATTGAATTAAATTAGATGGCAGTGCATTACAATCTGCAAAATCAATTACTGTACCACATTTTACTGCGCTCAGAGAGTTAAATCACGAGAAAAGTCTATTAAAATATTTTAAATTCGCTTGGTCGCCATGTTCGTTTCGTACTTAACAGGTTTATGAAATATACATAGGTATACCTGTATCAGTACCCTTTATCACCGTACAAAATTGCAGGGTGATATCTGTAATAGTTTCGGAGATATAGAATGTCAGTGAAATATTTCGCACAGCCGCCATTTTGAGGTTATGTAAACAATTGAACTAAATTAGGCTCCAGTGCATTACAATGTGTATAAACATTTGCTGTACCAAGTTTCATTACATTTAGATAATTAAATCGCGAGAAAAGTCTATTTAAATATCTCAACTTCGCTTGGCCGCCATGTTGGTTTTGTAGTCACCAGGTTTTTGAAAGTCTCATAGGTGAACTTCTAGTAGCGCCCTTTATCGCCGTACACAATTTCAGGTTGATATCGGTAATAGTTTCGGAGAAATTGAATGCTAGTGAAATACTTCGCACAGCCGCCATGTTGGATTGGAGAGACGTAACAAAATTTGAAGGGCACGGTCGAGGTTGCCGGGAATAGTGCTATGAAATTCCCGAGTTTCATTGAAATCGCTCCAGCCGTTTCGATTTTATTAGGGGGGGACACACACACGAATCACACACACACGCACACACACACACACACGCGCGCGCGCACACACACACACACACGGACAAAAGGTGATCTCATAAGCCTATTTTTTCAAAATTGAAAATAGGCTAAAAATGTATCGTAGTATCATCTTGTCATTCTTCAAATTCGATGCGCATAGAATGCCAATGGTATAGTAATCAATGGAGCCCCACGTAGACTAGTCGTGACATCTAGTGGTGAAATATCGAACAATATAATCCTAACAGAGCGAGTGCATTCTAGCGGCCAGAAGAAGAAACTTTTCAATAAAATCTGGAAGGTCATAAGTAGGTCGACGTGCAGTTACCTTTTTGGCAGCTAGATGTCTCGAGTAAATCTTCTGGCGAATTATGTTTTAATTAAATATACATTTTACACCATAATATGCACAATATAACGCTTAATTTTAAAACATCTGAGTCATTACAAAACAATAAACATATAACATTTCAAGCAAAAAACCTAGCTCTGATCGGGTTTGAACCATAGGCATTTGAGCGATAGGCTAACGCTCTACCAATGAGCTAATTGTGTCAACGAATATCATTCTATATAAAATGACTTACATAGAACTTGTTAGCAAATAATGATTTATACTAAACGATTTCATCACTGGAGTATATTATTTATATATAAAGCAGTTCATACAAAGTTTATTTATTTTGTATCAGTACGCTATATTGCATGCAATACTCAAATTAGTGAAATATAAGTCAGGCACAAGATATCCGCTGCCATCTTGTCTTATTACTGAATCAGCTCAGCTTTTTAAAATCACGTCTGCACTATAGTATTACAAAATATACTTTTAATTTCTAACGTGCCTCTTCCTATAGAACAGTTAAAACGATTCTCGGCTCGATAATCGGAACTGGTGGGTCCCATGATATGGATTATAAAGTTTGCATAATTCGCACGGCCGCCATCCTGAAATGGCATGGCGGACGACCTTGTAGTTTGGTCACAAGACGCATCCTATACGAAGGTATGTTGTTACCAAATTTGGTAGAGATCGGATGATTTGGTTAGTCGTTATTTGATTTTACGTTTTGAACGTTTGAGTGGCCGCCATTCAGTTTTAGTAAAGATGGCGGCGATATAAAACATGACACTGAGGTGTCCTTTGCTAGTGCTACCTTTGTACCAAATTTCGTTCAATTCGCATTCACCGTGTTCGAATTGATAGGGGGGGGACAGACATTCAGAGTACACACACTCACACACACACAGACACACCCACACACACATACAGACTCACACACACACATACACACACACACACAGACTCACACACACACATACACACACACAGACAGACACACTTTTTTCGCCCTGTGTTGATCTCATAAGTCTACTTTTATTTCTTGCAAAAATCGAAAGTAGGCTAAAAACATATAAGTGAACCACAGGAGACACGAAATGAGAAATGGAGAAACAGAGATTTAAAATGACTTCAAGCTAAATAAATTTAGTAACTGAATCGTACTTACATTTAGCTGCTTTTTGGGTGCGGGCCAAAGCCCGACGCGTGCACACATGACCGTCTCACATGACGGCAGAAATTGGAAGGAAGAAGCCTTCCCTTAAAGAACGCAGGAACACACCCGAGAAAAGTAAGTCCTAGATACGACAAACATCCCCTCTCCGTATACATGGGTGGAGGGGGTCCAATAGCAAAGGCAAAGCCTGACAACAAGTTGTGCTTCAACCAATGGGTAAAATTATACATTAAGTGAGTTAGCAAAAGGGTGAAATATTTCACCATATTGCGAGGTATTACAGGTAAGTAAGAAGTTTAGGCGCAGTACGAAAGACAGAGAAACTTATGCCACAATAATGCGACATAAAGGAAGATAATAATAATAACAATAATAATATGAGAAAAAAATAATGAACCTGATAAAAGCGGTTCAATTTGTATAAGCGGTATATTTGTTATGGAAAAACAGCCCTATTAATATGTCAACAATCCCACAAGAGCCGTCGACCGCACGACTGTACGTACGTATCTACTGTCGACCAAAGTATTATGTGCACTCGAGTTTGAAGGTTGTTTTTGAAGTAACCAATAGACCTACATAAAATCCAATGACATCATCATTTTCGTCGTTCTATTTTACGTTATTTCATGTAGGTTTGGAATTTTTAATTTATATTTTAATATTTTTTATCGCAGTTGGAACACCAAAAGTGCACGTTTTTAAGCGTGTTTCAACCATGCGTCACATTTAAGAATTATTATCTCAAAAACTCGTCATCAGATCGAATCCAAATTTTAACACAATATACATTGGAATGTTGTAATACTGGTTTATTAATTTCACCCCAAATTGTGTATGTCCAAGGAACAAAGTTGTTATCATTTTTGTAAGGTAACTTTTCCTCAGCTCGGGGTGGTTGTAAAATGTAGTTCTTGGTCGCGATGTCATCCTTATACATCAAAAAGTTATGCTGTATGACTGTGAAATACGTAAATTAATTCACTTATTTTATATCGGTTCGTATTTATACGAGGAAATAACACATGTTTCACCAGCTAGCCGCACCGGGAAAAGCTGTACAGCGTTGCCGAAATGGTGCCCTCACGCATCATGGCGCGTCTCGCTCGGACGTGATGGGCTCCATCTCAGCAACGCTGTACAGCTTTTCCCGGAGCGGCTAGCTGGTGAACCATGTGTTATTTCCTCGTACAAATGAAAAATGAAAATCCACAGCCTGCTTCCAGTCTCCGACCGGGTCAGGAATAGAATGATTGAAGCCCTCATCTAGCGGCGAGGATATGGACTGGGCCGGCTGCTGAGGCCTGACGCACTCCTCTAGGACAATGATTAAATGAATGACAGGTGAAATGAAATGATAGTGGAGAGCGTTGCTGGAATGAAATTTTGACAGGGAATACTGGAGTACCCGGAGAAAAACTTGTCTGCCTCCGTTCCGTCCAGCACAGATCTCACATGGAGTGACCGGGAATTGAACCACGGACCCAGCGGTGAGAGGCCGGCGTGCTGCCGCCTAAGCCACGAAGGCTTTTCCTCGTACAAATACAAACCGATATAAAATAAGTGAATTAATTTACGTATTTCACAGTAATACAGCATAACGTTTTGATGTATAACGATTACAACGCAACCAAGAACTACATTTTCCAACCACCCCGAGCCGAGAAAATGTTACCTTACAACAATGATAACAACTTTGTTTCTTGGACATGCAAAATTGTGAAATTAATAAACCAGTTATCCAACATCCCAATGTATATTGTGTTAAAATTTGGATTCGATCTGATGACGGGCTTTTGAGATAATAATTCTTAAATGTGACGCATGGTTGGAACACGCTTAAAAACGTGCACTTTTTGTGTTCCAACTGCGATAAAAAAAATATTAAAATATAAATTTAAAAATCCAAACCTACATGACTACCGTAAAATAGAACGACGAAAATGTTGATGGTATTGGATTTTATGTAGGTCTATTGGTTACTTCACAAACAACCTTCAAACTCGAGTATACATAATACTTTCGTCGACACTTGTCAACGTGGTCCGAACATCGTCCGTCTCCTCGCTGCCACAGTGTAGTGGTGGTAGGGGAAGGAGCGCTAGTCTGACTGCCCAGTGCTCCCCGAGCGCGGCCGTGCTCCAGGAGCATAATGACTGGATGGCACTGACCTAGATGTCAGGCCCCTTGAAACAACAAATATCATCATCATCTCTGAAGTTTTGGCCAAAACTACGTGCTATACAGGAAGGTCCTAGTTGAGTCCCCGTGCTTCGCTACGGAATTTTAGTTGTTGCTTCATTTAAGGGTTTGGCCATTCAGCTCCATGTGCTCCTGATTTATGTGCCTTCAGTGGCGTAGTCGGTAGCATGCTGAACTGCTATGCCCAAGATAGTGGGTTGAAACCCAGCCAAAGTCGTCGGATTTTTAAGAGCGTTAAAATCCCTCGGTATGTCTTCTTTCGGAGGGGAAGTAAGGTTGGTGGGCCCATGTCATAGATTTATGGCATGTAAAAGTACCTACCACTACAATTGAGTCGTCAAGTTACGAAACTCGTTTAATCCACTTGTGATTAAGAATCATTTTCATGAGTAACGTTTCTCTGGACTTTGCTCACGTATCTTTTGTGTTTGTTGTTTTATACTTTTTTCTGTGTTTTTGGTTTTTGGTGTTGTGTTTGCTTTGTGCTTTTGCTTTTGAATTTTACTTTTTCTTATCTTTCTTGGTTTTCTGTTTGTATTCTGCTTTTGCTTTTTTGAATTTTGCTTTTTGCTTTATGTTTCTTGTTTTTTGTTTTATTTTATTTTATTTTATTTTCTGATTTTGCTCTTGTTTCTGAATTTAGCTTTTTGGTTCGCTTCTTTGTTTTGGTTTTGTGCTTGTTTTCTGTTTTTGAATTTTGCTTTGTGTTTCTTTTTTTTGTTTGTTTGTTTTCTGCTTTTGCTTTGTCTTTGAATTTTGCTTTTTGCTTCGTGTTTTTTGTTTATGGATTTGTGTTTGTTTTCTGGAAAATCAAAATAAAACAAAATAAAATCAAAATAAAACAAAACAAAATAAAATAACACAAAATAAACAAAATAAAATAAAAACAAAATCAACAAATAAAGTAAATTAAAACAAAATAAAACGAAATAAAGTAAAACAAAAAACAAAAATAATAGTAAAATTTGTAGGTTATATTGACTGGTTAGAAACGCTCTATAAAGTTCGCTAGTTGTGTTGTCAGTAGCATCAGGTAGCCAACGTTGGAACTACCCGTAATTGAACTTGTTGGGTGCCCTCGGGGGTTCAATTAAAATACCCTGCTGTGGCCATTCAGTTGGAATTCATATATAATAACGTGAGTTATTAGTTAAAAGAAACGGCGGAAAAGCGGGCTTACAGATTTCGTTGGTAAAAACAGAGATGATGACAAGTGATCAGAAGTACACTAAGAAAATGATGAAAACAAATTATGGGAGCACCAGGGTCACTGACCGATTCAAATATCTTGGAGAAATAATTAGTAGCAATGGGACGGATAAATTAGCAAGTCAGAACAAAAAAGGGAAATTGGAAAGATTAAATTTTTGTACAAAAAATATATACAATAAAAAGAACCTGTCTATCAATGCAAAATTACGACATTTTAATACTGTTGTTAGACCAGTCATCTTGTGCGGCATGGAAACTACAAATATAACCGGAATGGAGAATTTGCTCAAGATAGAAAGAAGAGTTTTAAGAAGGATTTATGGTCCTAGGAAAACACAGGAAGGTTATAGACTGAGATCCAATGCAGAAATTTATAGTAAAATCGATAACCTTGAAGTGATGATCAGAAAACGGTGACTTCAGTTCTACGGACATATGGTCCGCATGGATTGCTCAAGGTTAAACAAACAAATTTTTCAATAAAATCTGGCATTATAAAGGACAAGGAGGCTATGTAAAACAAATAAAAGAAGAACTTCAAAAATTCAAAATTACTGAAGAAGATTGTCTGAATCGAATTGAGTACAGAAAAAAAAATGGCCACAAAATTCTTGTCGGGGAGAAAAAGAAACTCAACAGAGGAGAATGGACTGTTGAAAGAAGAGCTGCGCAGTCGACCAGGATGGAAGTCTTCTGGAAGAGAAAAAGGAAACTAGACCTATCAAGAAGTGATATTTGCGTGGTCCTTGTTGGCCTATCCGCGGTGTATAATATAACCTGAGTTATTATGTTGTCTGTAAGAGTGTGTACTGTTTTTCTAATTGAGGTTAGAATTGTGAAGAGACGGCCGTGGCCTTAAGTTATTAACCATCCCGGTATTTGCCTGAAGTGGAAGTGGGAGAACTAATGCAAACAACATCCAAGATGGCTGAGACGGGAATCGAACCCACCAACCCTCAGACTAGAATTAAATTCCCTGGTAGAGCGGGGAATATTAATCACTAAGTTTAGTAGCCTGATGGCTGGTGATCTTTATGGGAGAAAGTGGATTAAGCACTGAATAAACAATTACACTTTAAACTAAGCAATATTTCTAGGTTTGTGCCGTGTCTTGTGTGGGGTTTTGCCTGCTCTTGGTGTCCCCGCGCAGACCTGCTTGAGCTTTTATAAGGTGCGTCCAAAAAGTAACGAGCTGGAAGCTGGAATGCGCAAACCGGTGACGACATCGGCTAATCGTGGCGTGTGTAACGAGGTGTGGTTCCGACCAGAGCGTGGAAGGTCACAGCGCGTCGCTAGAGAGCACGCGTGCACGTCACGTGACGATACAAAGCGAGCAGCAGCATGCATCAATCGTCCAACCAAGACCAAGACAGTAGGCCATTCGACATGCTTCCTGGTGTGGTTGAAGACTGTGGGGCACCCATTGGGCACACACTTTCCGCAAGTGCAGTCGTCGTTCCTTCATGGTGGTGGGCAAACTTCCGACGCTCAATCCGACCACGGCGGCTATGGCGTTCACTGTCACTCGGCGGTCCAGGGTAATGAGTGCATCAACCAGCTGGACGTTGTCATCGGTAATGCAGGGGGGTGCCCCAGACCAGGCATCAGCGGCTAACGACACCCGTCCTTCCCTGAAGCGCTTGTGCCACGCCATGACCCTTGTAAGGGACATGCAGTGTTCGCTGTACACTTGTGACATTCGGCGATGAATCCGTTCCCCCTACTCCTTCCGCTGTTAGAAACCGAACAACACCTCTTTGCTCTTCGGTTGACGCCTCCATTTCACTGTTTGCAATGCGACTGCCAGCGTTGGACGATTGCTGCTGCTCGCTTTTTATCAGCACGTGACGTGCACGCGTGCCCTCTAGCGACGGGCTGTGACCTTCCACACTGTGGTCGGAACCACACCTCGTCACACACGCCACGATTAGCCGATGTCGTCACCGGTTTGCGCATTACAGCCTCCGGCTCGTTACTTTTTGAATGCACCTTATAGTTCTCGCAGTAAGGAGGCGCAGGTGCGCTTCATAAAAAAGGAGGTAGGGCGCAGTTCGCTACTCCTATGGGGGTCCGGATGTGGACACCAAGAGCCCGCTGATGAGCCAGCTTGATGTCCTAGGTGAAACCCCACACAAGACATGGCACAAACCTAGAATAATTGCTGAGTTTTAATTCACTGGCCGTGAAAGCCAATATATATTTTTGTCTCTTTGCTTCAAAGCTTTTCATGTGGCAATCATTTATTATTTGCCTCAATTTTGCAGCAAAAGTCTACCATGTAGCTGTGTACGTTAAATCGCTCTCCAGGACCGCCATGGGGAGCTGCAACTTTTCTACTCGCCCTCTAGGCAAATGCCGGGATAGCATCTTATTTCAAGTCCTGGGGCACCTACTCAGTGCCATACCAATTGGGGGTTTAGAGTTTACTTGAATCTTTATATTTCCCCATCTATCACCCGTTTTTCACTGCCGCTAGTGAGGCATCTTAACTCCCGTATACAGTATTTTTAAAGTGATCACGTTCTTAACTTGGTAAATGACTTATTTATTTATTAATAGGTACTGTTCGCTTTTGCGAATGGTTTTGTAGGTTTTGTTTCCCGTACGGTTTGAAACATTTGTTCAATCTTTCTGCCCCATTATTTTACTTCGCTATAATTTCAGTGTGAACGCGGTGTTCTGTTTATTTATTGTTTAGTTAACTTATGTTTCAATTGAATTGTTGTTCTTTATTATTTCTTGCCTACTCACCTTTTTCTGAAGTGTGTTTATCTAGACGCACCGCACTGTCACACTTTCTCACAAATACTGTGCTCGCATCAGCAGCAACCCTCACAATGTGTATGGAGATATGCGCTGATTGGCTGTTGACACCCCTCCTCCCATCTGGAATGTTCGGCGCACTATGACGTCATTTCCACTATATATTGCCTTCATCGCCGTTCTACTGTGCCTGTCTACGTCTGTCTACATCCGACCACGGCTGCCTGCCTGAACACAACAAGGCCCTTATTGGGTCAGCACTGTAGGTAAACATCGTGTAGCTGGAACCACTCTAAGCGGCATGCCTCATTGTTTGGACTTTGTCGTGCTGGGAAAGTTCTGAGTCAACGACCTTCATCTCATCAACTCTGCAATGTGAAATTATAACTGCTCGTAACCCGCCAGCCAGGTCACTACCAAGAGATCTGTTACTGCTTGTTACACTTCGTCGAAGGAGCAACAATCTATTTTTTTCGGAAGCCATGCCGAGACTTCCTGGAGGAAGCCTTTTTTTGGATTTTACGACCCGCTCCCTGCGGGCCAGCTAACCCATGGCCGTGTTCCAGGACTGCACTTGAAACTTTGCATCGTGCTGAACCAACGCTTCGATTCTGCCCTGTCCGGGCAAAACAATACTACTTCCTGCTACTGTCTGAGCGAGTCTCCTGCAGGACGATTTTATGGGAAGATACTCTGTATCAAGTATCCAACCATTGGTAACGCCAAATTTAATCAAGCTTGCTTAATACATTTTTTCAAGGCCAAGCCTTTTTTGCTTCTTGCTTTTTTTATCTTTTCTTGAAAAGATTTTTTTAATCGCCTGTTATTAGGCTTTTTTTATGCATTCGTATTGTAATTCATATTTTTTAGTCAACGTTTATTCTGAGTTTCCTGGAGAAAAAATACATTTTGAATTGCCTTCTTTCAACTATCATTCTAATGAAAATATTTGTTATTGATTCCAAAAAATCAAATAGATGTATTAACTCCAGTTATCAATGTTTGGTCTCTTCCTTATCGCTCTATTTATATTCCACTTTGTGCCAGAAACCTAATCCTCTGCTAATTCCCAGTTGGGGTGCTACTCCAACCACCCCTTGCCAGGTACTGTTACAGTTAGGCAAAACCTGGTGGTAACAAGATATTTACATGCTGTTTATCTCAATTTCTCTCCACAATGTATCTGTGTTTCCTGAATGCAACATTTAATTTCTTCTTGAAAACTTTTAAACTATTAGGAAAAGGTTCTATGACTTCTTCAGGTAACTCATTCCATGTTTGAATACCCTTGTTTATAAAAGGATACTTAGCTAAGTTTGTTTTTTGAATGATGGGCCTAATTTTGTATTCGTGATCTCTCCTACCCATTTAATCTGGATCATGCATTCTGTTTCGCAACTCATTCCAGGCTGGCTCCCCTGTGTATGCTTTGTACATCTCCTGGAGTCTTCTTTTATGTCTTCTGCTGTGTAGGGATTCCCAACCCAATGACTTTAACATGTCAGAGACACTATCAGTTTGGGAGAATTTGCCAAGTACGAATCTTGCAGCTTTCATTTGCACCATCTCCAATTTGTTCGTTAGAGTTGATAGGTAGGGCTCGCACACACTCATGGCGTATTCCAAAATTGGTCTCACAAGACATTCTTAGGCCTGAATACTGCTACCCTTCATGTTTCTCAAAACGAAGTATAACGACTTTTGCGCTTTATTAGCAACGCTCTCAACGTGTTCACCCCAATGTAACCTTTTATTTATGGCAATCCCGAGATATCTGCATGCGTCCACTCCAGGAATAATTTTGTTTCCTAATTTATGATCAGTGACACCTCTTCCCTTTTTAACTTCCTTTTTCCGTCACCAGTGACAACCGTTTGTTACTCTCTAGGCAGTCTTCTGTTTTTTCTATCCTGGTAGGACCTTTTTGTTTAAGCACCCGCTCTCATTTTCGAAATGCCTTACCTTTTCTATCCGTTTTTCCCGTTCGTTTGTGTTTATAAAGGTGCGCGTAGAGGTGCGAATCTAGTTCATTTAATGTAATTCCGTGATGCCGGATTAATGCGGATACCATCAAGGTAGGTTACGTATTTTTCTCTTTGCTCATTGTATGGAATACTAGGGCGTTTCGCCTATTCTAGTATGTCCATGGAGTATCTGTTTCGTTCCCGTTATTCTTTGTCCCAATTTTGTCTTATCTTTTTGTGTAGGTATTTGGTCCGGTTTACTGAGTAACGTGTGTTCAACAGTGAGACCTATGCCATATCTCTTATCTTTTTGTTTGCCTCTTATCTTAGGATTGCGTTTTCATATGCAAGTCCATGAGTATGGCCTAATGCCTTTCTGACGTAACTTATTTCGATGGGTATCTTTTATTTTGTGTTGCAATACCTTTCTCGTAATTATTTTTAATATCGGTTACTTGCCCCTTTTTGTGTTTCTTCTTTTACGTCATATCTACGCGCTTTTTATTAATACTCCGTCCCTCTCGCACTCCCTCATCTCCTTCAGGGCTATTTGAGCTACCGTTCGCTCCTTTGACGGCAGACTCACTTTCCCCGACTCTTTGTCTAGCCCTTTTAATCTTTATTTTTCCCAATGTAATTTTACTCTTTACGAGTATACTATCCCAGATGCGTTCCCACCCCCCCCCCCCCCCTTTACCGTTATCTCCTACCGATCATGACATTTACGTTTCGATCCTTTCGCCCGTTATTTTACCTAGTATTCCTTGATGTTATCTCTTTGGTCAATACATTACCTCTTCTTTGCCTATGTGTTGAGTATGTGTAGGCTACCTTATTTAGTCTTTATTTCTTTAGGCTAAGCTAAGCTAGGCCCATAATATATAGCGCATTCGAATAGAACTTGCATTCACATGGCAGTGAATATACGTTCAATCCATCGCCTCTGATACCTTCATAACCTTAGTCCGGTTTAATGGGCCCAGCGCCAGGCTAATCGGTACACACTTCCACTGCGAACTACATCTTGCGAAAGGCCATACGGCACAATGCAACATTTAATTTCTTCTTGAAAACTTTTAAACTATTAGGAAAAGGTTCTAAGACTTCTTCAGGTAACTCATTCCATGTTTGAATACCCTTGTTTATAAAATAATACTTAGCTAAGTTTGTTTTTTGAATGATGGGCCTAATTTTGTATTCGTGATCTCTCCTACCCATTTAATCTGGATCATGCATTCTGTTTCGCAACTCATTCCAGGCTGGCTCCCCTGTGTATGCTTTTTACATCTCCTGGAGTCTTCTTTTATGTATTCTGCTGTGTAGGGATTCCCAACCCAATGACTTTAACATGTCAGAGACATTATCAGTTTGGGAGAATTTGCCAAGTACGAATCTTGCAGCTTTCATTTGCACCATCTCCAATTTGTTCGTTAGAGTTGATTGGTAGGGCTCGCACACACTCGTGGCGTATTCCAAAATTGGTCTCACAAGACATTCTTAGGCCTGAATACTGCTACTCTTCATGTTTCTCAAAACGAAGTATAACGACTTTTGCGCCTTATTAGCAACGCTCTCAACGTGTTCACCCCAGTGTAACCTTTTATTTATGGCAATCCAGAGATATCTGCATGCGTCCACTCGAGGAATAATTTTGTTTCCTAATTTATAATCAGCTATTGTCCCTTTTCTGCTGTTAGTAAATGACTGGCATTTACTTTTTTCTGCACTTATCTTCATGTTATTTCGGATAACACAGTATTCTATGAGTACCAAGTCTTGTTGGAGGAGCGTAGTGTCAACTTGATTTTTGACTTTTCTATATATTACACAGTCGTCAGCGAATTGTCTGACGTCCGATTTAACATATTCTGCCAGGTCGTTTGTATATAGAAGAAACAACACTGGCCCAACTACACTTCCTTTTGGAATTCCAGAGGTGACTTTTGTCTCTTTCGAAAATACTCCCCCAACTGTGACTCTTTGGGTTCTGTTTTGGAGAAAGTGTTGGAGCTAGCCATGGATCAGTTTTACTGTTGAAGTGTGCGATCGGTAACCTTTTTCACTTCGCTTCGGGTTGCTTTAATTGTGTGTGTCCGTTTCGTTGAATATAATTCAGTACATGAGGAGTTTCTGCAATGAATTCCAATTAATGATACAGATAAAGTCATCAAGATAGGCAGATTTTGGCAGTAGGAACACAGCGAGCGGAACATTATTCTTCTCTCACATTAATCAATATTATAAGCACCACGTAACTATGGTCATGATGATACCACTGCATCGTTTCAGTTTTAATATTTAGTTACTGTTCTCCATATTTTTTAGATTTTTTTCATTTTTTTAATGTGTCAAAAAATATGAGGCCTACAATAGTTTTCATGCAAGGTGAACGGTTATTTAATTATTATATTTTATGAATATTAATCTAAATTTTTTAATTATGATGACTGTCGTTTTAAGGGGCGGAACACCACGGTCATCAGTCCCTTTAATAATGTACACAATTAAAATTACAATTACCCTATTATATTAATGAAAGGCGGCTTCGGTGGCGTAGTCGGTAGCATGCTGAGCTTCTTTGCCCAAGATCGTGAGTTCAAACCCGGCCGAATTCGTCGGATTTTTCAAGAACATTAAAAATCCCTCAGTATGCTTTCCTTCGGAGGAGAAGTAAAGCCGGCGGTCCCATGTCATTGATTTATGGCATGTTAAAGAACCTTCCACTAATTACACCTGTGTGAAGCTAAATTATATATAGGTTAAACATTTGACTAACGTTCTTAGGTTCCTACGTTCGTCGTCAGGTGCCGACTGCGGTGGCATGTGGTAACTAAGTTCTGAACTAGTTGGTCGTTGACGGTGGCGTTTGACGGCAAAAGTAGGAAGTACTTGGAAAAATTGAATGTCTGCAGTCCTTACTTGAATTAAAAAACCGATACACACACTAATACAGTCATCACAATTAACACTGGTTATCAGGCAGATTCTACACACATCCAAAGTACACGGGACTACATGACCGCGTTGTCGCAGCCCCTAAACTGAGGAACCAACCAACCATATTAATGAAACCCCTCAGAAGGAAATCCTGCATACGCCACTGCTACTGCATCCCTGTCCCTAATGCACAGTACTACATCCATCACAGAAACACAAGTTGACGGACATAGCCCAAGTACACGCGGCTGGTGACCAAGATCGCGTAAGTCTCTGAAAGGAATTAACAACAACAGCTTTACAGAAAGAATTCTTATATCCACTGTGAAGAGCTTCTGAGTTGTGATGCGTTTCAACATATCCACAAAATCCCTTTCAGCTCGCATATTTCTGTATTGAGAGGTGAAAGCTTTTGCATTTGAATTGCGAACGCGACTCAAGTTGTATCTACTTCTAAGGTAACCACAGACACGTATCGATATATCATTCCCACGTCGATATTCGTTACAGAGTGGAATACACTACATGTTGTTCTTTGCGAGCTAACCTATTTATTTGGCGCGTCCCTGGTGTCAAGGGAGAGAAGCTAGCTCTCATGACGTCATGTAGCAAACACTTGTCCGCATCAAATATGAAAGGCTTTCTTCCCGACTAGCGGTGGGCCCTCAGGGCTGAACTAGCTTCATAGAGTATTCATGATTCTCGAGCAGCCGGATATCGAGAGGAGACGCGTAACCATTACAGAGAACATCGCACATCTACATTAGTATATCCTCATGTGATGCAAGAGAGAGAGATAATAGTTATCAATAATAACAATAACAATTTGTCGGAAGAATTAGGCTTGCTTCTAACACCAGCCTCTACAGTAACAAGTATAAGGTGCGTTCAAAAAGTAACGAGCTGGAGGCTGGAATGCGCAAACCGGTGACGACATTGGCTAATCGTGGCGTCTGTAACGAGGTGTGGTTCCGACCAGAGCGTGGAAGGTCACAGCCGTCGCCAAAGGGCCCGAGTGCACGACACGTGACGATTCAAAGCGAGCAGCAGCATGCATCAATCGTCCAACGCTGCCAGTCGCATTGCAAACAGTGACATGGAGGCGTCAACCGAAGAGCAAAGAGGTCTTGTTCGGTTTCTGGCAGCGGAAGGAGTAGGGAGAACGTACATTCATCGCCGAATGTCACAAGTGTACGGCGAAAACTGCATGGCCCTTGCAAGGGTCAAGGCGTGGCACAAGCGCTTCAGGGAAGGACGGGTGTCGTTAGCCGATGATGCCCGGTCTGGGGCACCCCCCTGCATTACCGATGACAACGTCCAGCTGGTTGATGCACTCATTACCCAGGACCGCCGAGTGACAGTGAACGCCATATCCGCCGTGGTCGCTCCACGACAATGCACGACCTCATACGGCCAACACAGTCGCGGCACTCCTGCAGAAATTCAAATGGGAGGTTCTTGGCCACCCTACATAAAGTCCAGACCTCTCTCCCCGTGATTACGTCATGTTTGGTCCCCTGAAAAGGGCTCTGCGGGGCCAACGATTCACCTCGGACGCCGACGTCCTCCTGTACGTGCGGAACTGGTTCACTTCGCAGTCCAGGGAATTTTATGAGACAGCCATTCACCGCCTCGTGTCACAGTGGGACAAGTGCCTCAACAGCCAGGGCCAATACTTCTAACATACATGTACTGGTTTCTGTAATTATGCCTCCGGCTCGTTACTTTTTGAAAGCACCTTATAGTTCCGTGACGAAATAAAGAACCTACTATTCTTAAAATTTAAGATTCATGCCAATAATTAATCTGTATGGACCTATCTAGAATAATGACGAAATTAAGTTGGTAATATCGAAATTTCTATTTAGTTCGAAATATACCTGGCATACTGTAGCTTAATAGAGCACTGCAGTTGGCAGCCCTGGTGACTGAATATTTTCTTAGTCCCACCTTATTAAGTACAGAATACAAAATTTGGTTGAAGTCCAATGGATAGCATGGACGTTACATCCAGTTAGACATTTGATGTATCAGCGCGCGTAAATTCATGTTGGCATCAATGTCATGCATGTGTTGGTCAGAAATAATCTGATATATTATGTCCACTGTTGTGAAAATCTTGGATGAAATCCATTTGTTAGTATACAAGTTACATGCATTTAAAAATTGAACTTATCAGCAGGCTTAAATAATTTTGGCAGCACTGACATATATTAGTTACTCCAAATTAATTTAGAATGTTAGGTACTATACGTATGCAAAGTTTAGAGCTGTTGGCTTGCATATATTCTGATTTATAGATACTAGGGTAAAAAATAGAGACAGCATTTATTTACAGTTGGCAGCCCTGCTGGCTCTCAAGAATACCCATATTCATATCACTTATGGTACACAAATCACATTCGAAATTCGGTTGAAATCCGTTTTCTAGTATAGAAGTTACATGCAATTTAAATTTGGACTTATCAACGAGCTTAGAATCATGTTGGCAGCACTCACGTATAATAGGTACTCCAAATTAATGTAGAATATCAGGTACTATACGTGTGCAAAGTTTCGGGCTCTTGGTTTGTATACTTTCTGATATATTGGTATTAGGATAAAAGAATAGAGAGAGCATTTATTAACAGTTGCCATCCCTGGTTTCTCTTAAGAATAAGCAGAGTTATATTTGTTATCGTACACATAGTACATACGGAATTTGGTTGAAATCCAATTGATAGTAAAGACGTTACATACATTTAAAAATTAGAACTATCAGCAGGCTAGAATCACATTGGCAACGCTGTCATGTATGGCATTCTGGAAATTAAACTGAAATATTATTATCTATATGTGTGCCAATTTTGGAATAGCTCCCATGCATACATTCCATGATATCCAACATGGAGCTCAAATTTCAATTGGGATTTTTCAGCAGTTGGTAGCACTGACGTTGTTTCCAAATATAGCCTTGAAATATTCCGGTATAGATCTTTGTTCATACCAAATTTGGTTTCGATAGCTGCAGCCGTTTAGGAGTAGATAGGGGTGGGGTGTCACACACACAGGCAGACACACATTTTCCCGGATCGATCTCATAAGTCTACTTTTTCCTCATTTTTAGACTACTTCATTTTATGAAAAAAATAGGCTTCTGAGATCACCTTTTGTCCGTGTGTGTGTGCGTGTGTGAGTGTGCGTATGTGTGTGTCTGTGTGTGTGGTTGTGTATGTGTGCCCCCCTTCCCCCAATAACATCTAAACGGCTGGAGCGACTTCAATGAAACTCGGTAAGGTCATTGTTCTATTTTGGCCAACCCCGACCGTGCTCTTCAAATTTTATTACGTCTCACCAATCCAATCTAACATGGCGGCTGTGCGAAATATTGCACTGACATTCTATATCTCCGAAGCTATTACTTATATCAACCTGAACTTTTTTACGGTGATAATGAGCACTACTAGAAGTTCACCTATGATATCTTCAAAAATCTGTTGACTACAGAACGAACATGGTGGTCAAGCGAAGTTGAAATTTTAAATAGACTTTTCTCGTGACTTAAGCGTCCAAACGCAATTTAACTTGGAACAACAAATATTCATGAACATTGTAATGCATTGGCAACTAATCTATAAAATTCCAACATGGTGACCATCCGAAATATTTAGCCGGTTCTAAATATCTACAAATCTATTACAGCAATCAAACTGAAATGTTGTAAGTTGATTGTGGGAATTAACATAAATAGGATATATGAAAATAGGCTGTATAGTTGTTCACGGAACTACTTGTTACAAAATGTGAAAAGTAGGCTAAAAACTTGGTTAAGGTAATCGACGCTTATGCTGGCCCTATCCTTAGTTGGCGCAGCAGAAATGAGGAGAATAAAATCATTTGAAATGTGGTGTTACAGGAGAATGATGAAGATCCTGTTGGGTAGATAGGGTTACAAATGAAGAGGTATTAAGACGAGTGGGAGAGGAGAGATGTTTCTGGTGAGTACTAATGAAGAGAAGAGATAGGTTGGTAGGACACATACTAAGACACCCAGGAATAGCAAACTTAGTTATGGAAGGAAGTGTTAAGGACAAGAACTGTAGGGGTAGACCAAGGTTAGAATATGCCAAAAAGAATGCCTCAGATATATGTTGTGCTAGCTATGTAGAGATCAAACAATTAGCTCAGGACAGGGAGGTATGTAGTGCTGCATCAAACCAGTCAAACGACTGAAGACTGAAACAACAGTATCCTTAGTTACTCTTTTATGATCATCAAGTGGAATAAAACAGACATCAACAGTCTAGAACAGAAAATTAGAACATTACTGTCGATCAACATATTTTGTACACTCGAGTTTGAAGGTTGTTTGTGAAGTAACCAATAGACCTACATAAAATCTAGTAACATCATCATTTTTTCGTTCTATTTTATGTTAGTTCATGTAGGTTTTTATCGCAGTTGTAACACAAATAGTGCCCGTTTATAAGCGTGTTTCAACCATGCGTCACATTTAAGAATTATTATCTCACACACCCGTCATCAGATCGAAACCACATTTTAACACAATATACATTGGAATGTTGTATAACTGGTTTATTAATTTCACAATAGTGTGTGTCCAACAAAGTTGTTATCATTTTTGTAACGTAACTTTTTCTTGGCTCGGTGTCGTTGGAAAATATAGTTCTTGGTCCACAACATTGATACAGTATTGTGGGGTTTGAAACCATTTTTCTGTGTTGCCTAAGTAAACAAAAGTTTGGTGCTTTTCAGTCGGTCAACACGAATGTACCCAAATAGAACTGGGTTATGCCCTAATCCTAAAATACCGTAAATTACATTAGATTAATAAATACACTAGGATGGCCAGTTTCGATCTTCAAGCGATCATCATCAGATCCAATACACTTAGGCTATAACATCTATGTTTGAGAATACAGGTGAAAATTATATACAATATGCACAATTATTTAGTTGCAGTGTTGGTAATGCAACTGTCGGTGTATGCTAAATGTTAACGTTTGGTGAAATTCTAAAATGGTGATAAAAATCAGGAATTTGTCTGTTCGGGGTTATTATATGGTTATACAAAATCAACTATGGTTATACTGTAATAATACAGGCCGATACTTATCCGGTAGTCTCCCTAACTGGAACTTCAAGCAGTTACGTGTTCACTCTGGCACTAGTTATGGTCGACTAACCCGGGTGTTAACTGGGCGGAACTGGTTTTTCCCTTTCTCCCCCTTTTGTTCCCATGTTCCTTCTGAGGTCAGTGCCATGTTTATTTGTGTTACGTTGCCAAATCTAGATAAGAATGTATGTAATTGAATACAGGAAGATCTACAACTATTAAAGAGCGTGGAACTATCTTCGCCACGCGTGGACTAAAAAGCCATTCAACTAAGCGGTACACGGTCTATTGAAGACGTCCCGGCACATTTAATACTGCTGCGCATACCGGCCTAAGTTTATTGCAGAAAAAAGTACATAGTACACCTGATCCAAATAACATTTACCTATAACCACCGCTATTCTCCCCCTTTTTTATCTAGCTTGGCTGTATCGCTAAGTTGTGTCTTGTTTTCGACAGGGTGTGGTTTTTAGTAGAATGAAGAGGGGTGAACTCTCCATAAAATTGTGTTCATTTAGATTGTTGGGATTGTTTTGTTTGGCTAGGTGAATCTCGATTGCTTCTTTTATGTCGAGAGCTCTGCCTTTCGATTCGTGATGAATTATTTTTAGGTCAGTCTCGATTTTAGTAAAGCTGTGCGTCGTGTCACACATATGTTCGCATACGCCTGAATGTGTTCCGTATCTTATCGCATTCCTATGTTCATTATAACGTGTATCTACTCGTCTTCCGCTCTGTCCAATGCAATTAGCTTGACAACCAGTGTCTTGGCATGTAATAGAATATACCCCTGACTTTGAATACGGGTCTTGTTTATTTAGATTACTATTTTGCTGGTGCCTCCCGGTCGTATTATCCGCTGTGAATGCTATTTTTATGCCTTGCTTTTTGAATAGATAAGTGATTTTATATGTGTTCGCATTCACATAGTTGAAGCGCGCGAATTTTTTCTCATTAATGTCCGGTTTTGGAATCATTTTATCTTTATTTTTGTGTTTGGCTAAAATTTGGTCTATTTTGCTTGGCGGGAAATTGTTTTCCTTTGCTATTTGTTTAATGGTTCTTATTTCCTTGTTATAATTTGATTGATACAGTACCTATCATGAAATCAATATCAAAGAGAGTGATAGTCAGTCTGAAAGACTAGACTTTATATAATTTTAAATGCTACAAATGCTGAAAAATGCTGGGTGAAAGCCTCATGACCAGGCAGCGAACTGGGTGAACTCAAAGTCCATTAGCAAGTGCAAACCAAGGTCAAAGGAGGTAGCTGGCTGGATGACGTCACGCTTACCTGAGCTCGCGGGGAAAGGAGGGAGCTCAAGTGGTACTATGACGTCACACACCTCAGTGCATTCTCAGTACATTTCGTCCCGTCGCCGTAACGTAACGCCAGACCTCAGCGTAAGGATGAAGTCGACAAGACCATTTAAAATGATAAAAAAAACTCTTGGTAAAATTTTGGGTCCTGCATACTTTGTATTTTTCCTTCGGGTGAGCTGGGATGCTTCCATATTACTGATACAACCTTGGTCTCTGGGTTAAAGAGGTGATGATCCTAAACAGGAAGTTATTTCCCTTGCACTCGTACCTCCACAAGTGTTTGAGGCTTGTGGCATTCTTTGCTGTCTTGTGATGAGGCGTGAGCTCTCTCGGCATCCATCTTGCGATATTCCAACACTTTGTGAATCATATGGTAAGCATGAGCACGTCCGACACCCAATGTCGATGCGATACTTGACACAGCTACGCGCCTGTCGGCTAACACCATCAACTCGAACGATGTATGTTGCTGTGGTGGACGTGGAAGGGCGCCCATATCGGTCTTTGTCTTCCACACGGTGTCTTCCTTTACTTAACATTTAACACCATCGCTCAACCATTTGACGGGGCATAGACGCTCTGTAAGCTATGATGAATATCTGAAACACTTGCCCCCTGTGCCCATTCATAACGCAAGACAATACGCACTTCCATTCGTTACCACGTATCAAGCACACTCTTTCTGTCATACAGGTTCACATATAAATTAACTCGTGCACGCCAATCTGCTGCCTCTCCGTCTCCTTTGAAACTCAGCGCATGCGCTAGAGCTCCTCTGCTCTCGTCCTGTTTGTTGAGAATTCAGACAAGTTTGTCCTTTGTCTTGGCAATGTGTCTTCCGACATTGCAATGCAGCTGACCTGTGAAATAAAATGACGAATAGTAATAATAATATAAACTGCTTTTCAATCAACAAAAAATATTTATAACAGAAAGAGTCTCTCCTGGAACTGCAAAATTCGCCACGAAACCACTGTAATCAAAACTGAGACACTCAATATTCAACACAAAACACTAAAACACCAAATAGAAGTGAAAGAATGTAAAATAATGAGAAAAATCTTTGGACCAAGAACAAAAGATGCTGTACATTATCCAAAGCCTAATACAGAAATATATAAAAACAAGAAGTTCCGTGAAGAACTATACAGCCTACTTTTCATGCCAATGATTATTCTACAGTATATGAACCTATCTAGAATAATGAAATATTAAGTTGGTAATATCGAAATATCTAATTAGTTCAAAATATACCTGGTATGATGTAGCCTAATAGAGCACTACAGTTGGCAGCCCTGGTGACTGAATATATTCTTAGTTCCATCTCTTAAGGTACAGAATACAAAATTTGGGAAGTCCAATGGATGTTACATGCAGTTAGACACTGGATCTATCAGCACGCGTAAAAGCATGTTGCCAAAAATACCATGCGTGTGCTGGTCAGAAATAATCTGAAATATTATGATATCCTGTTGTGCCAATTTTGGATGAAATCCATTTGTTAGTATAGAAGTTACGTGTATTTTAAAGTTGGACATATCAGCAGGCATAGAATCATGTTGGCAGCACTGCCTTGTATTAATTACTCCAAATTAATCTAGAATGTCAGGTGCTATACGTGTGCAAAGTATAGAGCTGTTCGCTTGCATACTTTCCGGTATATTGATATTAGGGTAAAAACAATATAGACAGCATTTATTAACAGTTGGCAGCCCTGATTGCTCTTAACAATACTTATAGTCATATCTGTTATGGTACACATAGCACATACGAAATTTTGTTGAAATCCAACTGATAGTATAGAAGTTACATGTATTTAAAATTTGGTACTTTCAGCAGGCTTATAATCATGTTGGCAGAACTGACGTATTTAAGTTACTCCAAATTAATCTAAAATGTCAGAATATACGTGTGCATAGTGTAAAGCTGTTGGCTTGCATACTTTCTGATATATTGGTATTTGGATTAAAAAAAAATAGAGAGAGCAATTATTAACAGTTGGTAGCCCTGTTGGCTGTTAAAAATATGCTCAGTCATATCTGTTTATGTACAGATGTTACAAACAAAATTTGGTTGAAATCCGATTGATAGTGTAGAAGTTATATGCATTTAAACATTGGACCTATCAGAAGGCTTAAAATTATTTTGGCAACACTGTCATGGTTGGCCTCCTGGAAATTAAACTGAAATAGTATTATCTGCATGTGTGCCAATTTTGGAATAGCTCCCGTGCATACCTTGCGAGATATCCAACATGGAGCTCAAATTTCTAGTGCTATTTTTCAGCAGTTGGTAGCACTGACATTATTTTTAAATATAGGCGTGAGATATTCCGGTGCACATCTTTACTCATACTAAATTTGGTTTTGATTGCTGCAGCCGTTTAGGAGTTGATAGGGGGGGGACACACACACAGCCAGCCAGACAGACAGAAGGACGGACAGACAGACAGACAGACAGAAGGTCAGACAGACAGACAGACAGACAGACACACATTTGCTCGATCTCATAAGTCTACTTTTTCCTCATTTTTGCAAAATGTGAAAAGTAGGCTAAAAACACAGACACAATGCGAATGCGAAGAATCAAATTTATGGGATACATAGAAAGAATGGACTCGGACAGACTGACACACAAAATACATAATTTCTTAAAGAACAAGGCTACTAGACCGAATTGGTATAAATTTAAAGAAAAAGACTTAAAGGAATTAGGATCACTAAATTTACAAGGCCGGAAGGAAATCAGGAAAATCACTCAGATGCGGGGTTTCGAGGAGGAAGAAGAGAAGAAGACTGCACAACATCAATGGTCAGAGCAGCGGAAACAGACCCACTCGTTGCGAATGAAGGAATACTGGGCCAACTAGAAGGCTAGAGAGTGTTGATTTCACGTGGTCCTAAGCGACCCATTCGTGAAGTAGAAGTAGAAGAAGAAGAAAAAGAAGAAGAAGAGTATAAACTGATGCAAGGCACTCACCGACGGATGTGGATACCTGCCGCACTTCTCCGGACTAATGACGGAGTGTTACCGGAATTAAATTGACTTGGTCTGTCCTAGTAATGTTGTTATTATTAATATTATTATTATTATTATTATTACTAGCGGACCCGTGCGAGAACTCTCGCATAATGGGTTGTTTGCGCCCCATGTGTACAGACTACCCGCCTAGCTCTAATGCTATGTGAGCAGGCCGCGACACAGTTCTGCCAGGGGCAATCGTCCTGTTTATTTGTTTAAAAGCACTTTATAAACAAATAAATATATTTTCGTTGACTTTTCAAGAAATGCAAGATTTTCCCTGTACTATTTGGAAGATGTTGGTACAAACCACACCTTCTAACTCCCTCTGGTTTAGGAGCTTGAGTTTTGTGGAACACACACCTTAGCGTATTATATAATAAGATTATTCCTTCACGCTAGGTCCACAATAATGGGCACCTCGCACAGCCTAATAATAAAACAACCACCTTGGGGGAAGAAAGGAGAGCTGGGTCTTGTAGTAGCATCTTTATTGCAGGCTATAAAACAGCGCTCGACACAGCATCTCCTTCATCACCATAAACATGGAACCAAGAGTCCTCTAAATCTGTCACAATCTGAACAAGACACCACTTCATATCGTTAAGTACAGATGAACCGTACTGCCGACTAGACCTAGTGGTGTTATTCACAGCCCTATCAAAATAAAGATAGACGTGATACATAAGGATACAGGACGTAATGCTACATGAAGTCCACAAACTGGTGATAGATAAAGCAATCGTAAGTAATTTTGACCATCAAATATTAGCTTATCTTTTAATTCTAATAATGTGTTAACGTTGAAAATAGCATTTTTGTGAAATTTTTCAAAAATTTTGATGTGTAACATCTTTCCACTCGGTTGCTGGATATTTTTGTGGGAGTGATTTTGAAAAATGGGACGGAAGTGGATCGGAACGATCGAGGTGGCACCAGCTGGCACACTTCCGTTCGATCGAACGGAAGTGTGCTCGAACGGAAGTGTACTAGCTGGCAGTGGTGGATCGAACGGAAGTGTAAGACGCACTGCCAACTCGATCGATCGATCCAGCTGGCAGTGGTAAGAGAAACAATGAGCGCGCGGTGTCGGAAAATGATACCATGCCGTCCTCTCGGCAATGTGGAGTGTATATGTCATACTAAAAGCCTCCGTGGCTTAGGCGGCAGCACGCCGGCCTCTCACCGCTGGGTCCGTGGTTCAAATCCCGGTCACTCCATGTGAGATCTGTGCTGGACAGAACGGAGGCAGACAGGTTTTTCTCCGGGTACTCCGGTTTTCCCTGTCAAATTTTCATTCCAGCAACACTCTCCACTATCATTTCATTTCGTCTGTCATTCATTTAATCATTGCCCCAGAGGAGTGCGTCAGGCCTCGGCAGCCGGCACAGTTCATATCCTCGCCGCTAGATGGGGGCTTCATTCATTCCATTCCTGACCCGGTCGGAGACTGGAAGCAGGCTGTGGATTTTCATTTTCATATGTCATACTGAACGGAAAACGCTCATGCGAAATCTGGTGTCAAGTGATTGAAACAACGCACATGGTACATGTTCGAAGTCTTAAATGGTATTTAAATGGTAAAATGCCTTAATATCAAACATTGTAAGTGGTCGGCATTGCCGGTATTATGTTTCTGCACAATGGCTATTCAAATATTAACCCACATAACGATAATGCAGTCATCAATATAATATAATCGTTGTGATTATACGAGAATTGAGCAAGCCTTCATGAATTATTGCTGAATACATTCTCTTTACTCACAAGAGGGCCTATTCATAAGGCATTTTAAACTCAATTTCACGCAGGAACATTATCGAAACAAGCAAAATATAAATGAAACTAAATACCGTAATGCAGTATTATTGGAACGTGGAAATAAGCCACCATCTTGTGCACAATATTTGCGTAGTCGAAATAGCCGTGGGATTAGCGCCTATGACTGTGAATCTAGAGATCTCGGGTTCGAATCCCGACGGGGTAGATATTTTTGCTACCAGATTATCATTTTAAACGATATTTATCATATCAATAAGAATCATTTTAACAGAATCCATAGGAAATTACGTGTTGGTGTGTGAATGAAGAGGTCCTGTTTATAAGGAATTTAAGGTTATGAGCGGTGCCGCGTCTATTAATCTAGTTGATCCATATCGTATTCTTTATTCAGGCTAGTGATGGTGGAAGCTACAAATCATCTAATAAAATGAGTTCCGTATTATAAACTACAATATCTGTAATACACTCCCTTTTACAATAGATTTATATTTGTGCCAATAATACTATAAAATACCGATGTATCAACAATTTCACGTACCGATGTATCAACAATTTCACGTGAGGTTTCTTCTATGTCAGATGTTACACATCATATGCGACCACTGTAAGTCTCGTTTTTCATTTTATGGAAGCCTGGTCTTTCTACTTTAAGAATATATGTAATTTATATACATTAAACAAAAGCAAATGACCTTCAGAGAGATTTAAAACCATATGTGCATTGTCTCTGAACTGAGAGTGGGCGTGGCTTGTTGGCAGGTAACATTTTAATTCAATTTCTTGTGGACAGTCAGTTTGATTTTACAGCCCAGTATGTTAATTGCCTGAATTGAACCTATAACATATTATTTTACGCACTGGTAATGGTATTCTATACTACACTATACTACTAAAGAGGAAGTATGCAACTAACGAGATATTCGGAAGAACGATGCAAACAACTGACAAAATAGCACAACAGAACCGAACACAGCGCGCTGAGTGGGTTAGCTTTACCACGTGAGAAATATAAATAAAGACAGGCGGCAACAAGCCGTTTTGGTCTCCAAAAACACAATTTTACACAAGTAGTTTCATGGAGACCTAATTCGTCTACATTGAAATTTAACCCTGAACGTTATCTCTTTCTTCTAGTTAAGAATTTTACATCCCCTCAACGCGAATTTATTCTTCACCTCAATGAAAATTTCAATTGGTGCTGTTGCATTTACTCACCCACAACATGATGATGATAATTGTTGTTTTAAGGGGCCTAACATCTGGGTGATCGTGAATATACCAATCCTCTGAATTCATCCCAACAGCAGGTTACAATTCAGACAGGTTGTGCTAGCACAAACTAGCTTTCGCTTCCATGATCTTAGTTAGTTAGTTAGTTAGTTATTGTTGTTTTAAGGGGTGGAACTACGAGGTCATCTGCCCCTCTTAACACAGATTAAAGAATACAAATTTTGAATTGAATTTAAAATTTTGAGGTGGACATCTAAATTTAAAAAGACCAAAAATTAATAAAACAAAAACAAACAATTAAATAAAAAATAAAAATTATAAAAATAAACAAAAATTACGGAAAAAACAAAACATTATCATTCAAAAACGAACAAGTCGTTGAGCCAATTTATACTGGAAAATTTATATTGCTGGCCCTAACCCACTCTCACTTATAAAGCGGATAACGCGATCAGCAGCCACCGCGTCATCGGCTAATATAAGTTTGAGTGTCGTCTGCAAACCAAGGTTTCTTCGTAAGTCAGCAAGATCCACACACTCGGTGAAAATGTGGGCCACGGTGAATACGGCTCCACAGGTACAAAGTGGGGGGTCTTCCCTTCTCATTAGGTACGAGTGGGTGGATCTTGTATGACCTATCCTTAGCCTACACAAAATTACGGACTCTCTCCGGGCCCGGAAGGAGCTCCGCCTCACGCGAGTAGTTCCCTTGATCGCTCTCAGTTTACTGGGCAGTGGGTCAGCTAGCCACTGACTCTCCCAAAAAGCCAGAACTTGTAGGCGTAACTGAGAGCGAATATCTCTAGCGGGTACCTCCTTTGGTCGAGGTGGTAGTGATACCGCCTCTTTTGCAGCTTGATCTGCTAACTCGTTTCCCGCAATTCCCATGTGGCTTGGCAGCCACAGAGAGGTGATTCGAGTGTCAGCGTGGCACAGCCCGGCTAGTAGGTCGTGGATTCGCTGCACTAGGGGGTTGCGGGAAACATGTAGCAATTGACTGCAACGAACTCAAAGAGTCGGTACACACGAGAAAGTGGATTCGAGCATCCTGCAGTGCAAACTGCAGAGCTTCATAGATGGCAACGAGCTCGGCAGTAAACACACTACAGGCCTCAGGCAAAGAGATCTTGGTATTTGCACCATCAATAACGTAAGCACAACCCACCTTCTCGTCCACCTTCGAACCATCCGTGTATAGAATGCCAGCGTCCGGAAATTGGTGAACTATGCTGTGGAACTGCCTCCGGTAAACGGAGGCATCCGTGTTCACCTTAGGACCTCGGTGCAGATCTAACCGAATTTCCGGACGCGGGACTTGCCACGGAGGCACCTCGCTAGATGTCCGGATCATACAGGGACCTACAGCCACTCCTATTTCAGTACACGAGCTATCAAGTCTAATACCAACCGGCCGAGTGGCACGAGGCCGGTTGGCGTACCCCTGGTGGTTTTGTGTACCGAAGAGAGCTTGATAGGTCGGGTGTTGCGGCATTTGACGCACATTGGCAGCATATGCTAAAAGCATATGTTGGCGTCTATAATTTAAAGGTGGAACACCCGATTCGGCGAGTAGGCTGGGTATCGGGCTGGTCCGGAAGGCACCGGTAGCCAGCCTAACGCCACTATGGTGGATACTGTCCAGCATTTTCAAGGTTGCCGGCCTTGCTGAACCGTATGCCGCAGAACCATAGTCTAGCCGGGACAGGACGAGGGCTTGGTAGAACCGTAGCAGCACCGCACGGTCAGTCCCCCACGTAGTGCCACTAAGAAACCTGAGCATGTTCAGTTTCCTGAGACATGTCATTTTCAATTGCCGTATATGGTGCTGCCACGTTAACTTGCTGTCAAAATGGAGCCCCAGGAAGCGATAAGTGTCAACCAACGGCAACGCAGCATCCCTGAGATGTAGTTCAGGGTGTAAATGTAGCCTCCGTAGCCGACAAAATTGGACGACGGAGGTTTTCGCTGCTGAAAAACGAAAACCCCGGTCGTGAGCCCACCTGTCGACCCGGTTGATGGCTAGCTGCAATTGTCGTTCCACGACTGCCATACTTCCAGAGCTGTAATGCAGAGCTAAATCGTCTACATACAGCGATGGAACTACCGCGGACCCGGCGGCGGCAACAATGCCATTAATGGCAATCGCGAACAAGGTGACACTCAGCACTGAACCCTGAGGAACTCCATTTTCTTGGGTATAGTATTGCGATAATGTCCTACCGACCCTTAAACGGAAGAGTCGGACGGACATGAAATTCGCAATGAAAGTCGGTAAGTTACCACGGAGTCCCCACTTGTGAAGGGTGGAAAGGATCCCGTAGCGCCATGTGGTGTCGTAGACTTTCTCGAGGTCAAAGAAAACCGTGACTAGGTGCTGCTTTCGGAAAAAAGCCTCCTGTATGGCGCTCTCAAGTCGCACCAGATGGTCAGTGGTGGACCTATGAGAGCGAAATCCACATTGGTACTCAGACAGGAGACCTTTATCCTCCAAGAACCACACTAGTCGACGGTTCACCATCTTTTCGAGCAGCTTGCATAGGCCATTTGTCAAACAAATGGGCCTATAGCTGCTTACAAACTTGGGATCCTTTCCAGCCTTGGGAATCGGTATCACGATCCCCTCTCGCCATTGAGATGGAAACTCCCCTTCAATCCATATACGATTGAAGAGGATCAACAGTTGTTTTATACTGGCTTCGCACAGATGTTTTAACATTTGATTATGTATGTTATCCGGTCCAGGAGCCGTATCCCTGCACAGTGCAAGCGCACTGCGCAGTTCCCATTCAGAGAATGGTACATTATAGGACTCCGAAGCAGCAGTGGCAAAGGACAAGGGGTGAGTCTCTGCCTCCCGCTTCAGAGTCAGAAATGTAGGATCGTAACTCCCGGAGCAGGATACATCGGAGAAGTGCGAGCCAATGCTGTTGGCAATGGCGAGATGGTCCGTGATTATGTCTCCATTGATGGACACTCCGGGTATCGACAGTGATGTCGGGAGTCCGGAGATCCGACGAAGCTTAGTCCACACTTGAGATGAAGGGGTATGCGCCGTCATGGACGACACATACTTTTCCCACGTCGTTTTCTTACTCTCCCGAATCAGATATCGGGCTCTAGCACGCATCCTTCTGAAGGAGATAAGGTTGGCCATAGTGTTTTGCCTCCGATAGCATTTGAAAGCACGTCGACGATCTTTAATGGCCGCTGCAATCTCGGCTGTCCACCAAGGGTCAAGCTTCCGGCGTGAGTTGCCGGATAGGAAGGTATTGTTTCCTCAGCAGCAGCCAAAATACCATTCGTTATATGAATGGTATGATCGTCGACACTCTCAAAGGTATCTTCGGCAAACACCGCACGTGCCGTGAATGTTGGTCAATCAGCCCGACGGAGAAGCCATCGACTTGGTAACTCGATGGCTCTCTGGTTCGGAAGAGTAACGATAATTGGAAAATGGTCACTATTACAAAGGTCATCGTGTACACCCCACTGTAGCAGGGGAACCAGCGCACGACTGCACAGGGTAATATCGATACTTGAATAAGTGCCGTGTGCAATAGAGAAGTGCGTAGGCTCCCCTGTGTTCAACAGACACAGGTCCAGCCGCCTGATCAGCCTCTCAAAATCTCTCCCTTTACCGCTAGTGGTAGCGGAGCCCCAGATGGTGTTGTGGGCATTAACATCTCCCAGAAGGAGGAAAGGAGGGGGGAGCTGAGAGACTAGATCCACCAGCTGGTCGTAATCCGGCTGAGAATCAGGCGGGATGTACACGTTACATACTGTTGCCATTACTGGCAACGAAGTACGAACTGCAACTGCCTCTAGCTGAGTACGCAACGGCACCTCTTCACTAAAGAGGCTAGAGTGGACGAGAGTGCAGACGCCACCAGCGGCCACAGCTCCGTCCACCCGGTCTTTAGAGAAGAGTTTGAAGTGACGCATTGTTGTCTCATGTCCAGGACGAAACCTGGATTCCTGAAGACAGACAATGGTTGCCGAAAACGAAGATATTAATTGTCGTAACTCAGCGAGATGAACAGTATAGCTATTACAGTTCCATTGTAATAGTGCCATGATGTGGACTTAAGTAGAAGTGGGTCTTCTACTTATGCTTGACCGTTTGCCACCCTTCCCCATCTCTAGTTGGAGATGATGGGGCAGGAGAGCACACCTCAATCTCCACATCTCCGTCCGAAGACGAAGAAAATGGAGCGGGTGCTCTCTTGGGTTGCGCGCGGTCGTCGTCGGACCTCACGAGTCTCGCTCTTGGGGAAGAGCGAGAGCGGTGTCGAGGGAATTTCTCCCGGTCCGAAGACTGGGTGTCTGTCCCCGACACGTCCCGAAGAGATTTCTTCTTGGATCGGCGCCGACGCGTGTTTGGGGAAGTAGATGGTCCCTTCCCCACAGACGCCGGGTCCTTATAAAACAAGGTCGCTCCTGCTGGCACCGCTCCACTGGTAGTGGTGGGAGCGGGATGGCCAGCAGATACGTGAGCAGCCCTGCCTTTAGGAGAGGAAGAGAAACGGCGCTGAACCATTCCCCTCTCCTCCGCCGATCTATTTTCTTTTCTATAGGAGAGTTCCTCCATACGGACGGGCTTGGCTTCAGCAGGCTTCGCTCCCTTGGTGGTAGTGGGAGCGGAAAGGCCAGCAGAGACAGTAGCCACCCCGTCAGCAGGAGGGCGAGAGAGACGGCGGCGAACCGTCTCCCTCTTCTCCCCTATATTTTTCGTATTAGGTGGGCTGGAAGAAGGACCAGCCCTGATCGGCAAAGTCTTCTTTCCCCCTTTAGCTGGGGAAGACTTGTTCGCCGACCGTTTCGGAGAAGAAGAGGACTTCTTCTCCGAATTCGCCAGTTTAGGTGTTAAAACCGGCGCCTTCTTAACCGTGGCCGAAGAAGGTTTTGGGACCTCCTCCGGGCTGACAGTGCTCGCTGGTACAGCGAGGGGAGATTTCAAACTCGTACTAAAAGAGGACATCGAGGGTACTGCACTGGAAACTTTAACGGCAGGGGTGATTGAGGGCGTCGCTGCAGCTGCAAACGATACCCGAAATTCGGGGGCATTCATATCACGGTACCTCTTGCGAGCGTCGTGATATGAAAGCCTGTCAAGAGTCCTGATTTCCTGAATCTTGGCTTCCATAATGAATTCAGGGCATTGTTTTGACCGTGGAGAGTGACTTCCTTGGCAGTTGGGACATATCGGGGGAGGCGTACACCTCTCGTCACCCTCATGTGTCCCCTTGCTACACTCTCTACATACGGCCTTCGCAGTACACCTGGCGGAAACATGCCCGAATCTCTGGCACTGGTAGCAGCGCATAGGTGGAGGGATGTACGGTCGCACATCGCAGTTGTACGATGTGACCTTCACCTGCTTAGGTACAACATCACCTTCAAAATGGAGAATAAAAGCGCCGGTATCGACGCTCCTTTTCCCAATATTTCGGGTGATGCGCCTAATCTTTGTGACGCCTCTCTTCCCTCCATGATCTTTGGAAATAACACAAGGATTGATTACTTGCTATAAGAACACTAGTGGCAGGGACTCAATGATGTGATTCATTGTATTAACAGCGGACGGATGACCAGGTTGTTATTAACTGTAGCCGCTAGCAAGTGACTTGACTATCAGAAGAAATTATGTCCATGTAGCATTCCCTCCAAAATGAACTGAGAAAACTGGTCTAAGATAAGAAATTAGGCGGGAAGGGAAAGTTGACCGGGAAACTCATAGACAAAATGAAGAACTATTTTGGGATAGCTCTACGTTCAAATACCAGCAGTATTGATGCCATGAGAAATGTTATTTTGGCTACTCTCTACCACTTGACTGAGACTCGATATCGTCCCACGCATCACGGGTGTCCTGTACATAGTGACAGCTGGTGTGCATACCAGCAGGCAAAGGCTGATAACAAACTGGAAGGATATAAGCATAAACCAGGCATTTCTCTAGAGATTCTACATGCTGTAAAACCATTATATGAGAGACTGTGTGACCCATCTACAGTATATTGTCCAAGTGTCTACATGGCCTAACTCAGAACGGCAATGAGTGTTTCAATGGATTGGTGTGGCGGTGGTGTCCTAAAGGAACTTGGCTGGACACTCTCAGATTAGGAGTGATCATGCTGTGTGCCATTTCAACTGTGGAAATACTGCAGACATAGAGATTTCGACTAGAATGGACATACATCCTTAATATTTCACCATGAGAGGAGCATTGAAGACAGATCAGGATCAGATAGCGAAGAGCTCTTACCACTCTACACCCCCTCCCCTCCCCAATAGAAACAGAGAAGAAGGTATCTCAGAGGGAGGAGGAAATTAAAAGAAGATCAGAACACTAACAAGGAAGAAGTGACTTATAGAGCTAGACTGTTTTAACCCTGGAACAGTACAGTGGGGACTCTGTGCCCCAGAGAATTTTCGTTCCCCGATTACGTTATGTTGGTACGCCTGAAAAGCGGCCACCTCCTGTGACTTTTACTTGACTTTGACTGTCTTTCATTCTATGTGTATACTTCTTAGCAGTGACAGTTATGTATACCCAAAACAGTGTCTCCAGAGCATTGATGCTCCATCTGGCCACGATCCAAGGACACCAAGACCACTGTGGTGTGCTCAGAATGCGAGAGTTTTGTACGTAAACATTATAGCTTGGTGTTTTGTAGTGAATGTGAGAAGTGAAAATGGTGATTATGATTATGATTCCCAAAGAAAGAATTACTACAATAACATTGAAATAACGCTAATATTTTTGTTTTTATTATATTCACACAGTTATTTTCAATTTACAGCCTTCATAGTTAAAGTAGTCTGTGCTACAGGGATGACTTTACTCATTTGTAATTGCAGTTATTAGTAATACCTCATTTTAATGTATCAGAGTTGCGTTTCTGTCCTGGGGTACTCAGTGACCCAGGAAACCGTTACTGTTTCTGGTGAATAAGGGTACTGTTCCAGGGTTAAAGAGTCAAGTAGGTGTGTGGAACGTGTGTCTTCAAAACATATCATTGATTTTCCTTGATTTTCTCAAAACTAGTTTTTTATGCAGATTTCCACATTCAAGACAAGATATCTCTTTCAGTTTTTGACCTAAGATAATGAATAATATGTCAAATTAAAGGTAAGAAGCTGTCAAATGTTGTATACTAGGATATTTGGGATAATTTGAAAATCTGAAATGTGGCCCACAATTGAAAAAAATATATTTAAGTAAAAATTAGAAATAACATGAAATGAATTACCAGTCCTCTGAATTAAAGTATATCATCATATCTGTAGTGAGCCTCCGTGGCTCAGGCGGCAGCACGCCGGCCTCTCACCGCTGAGTCCGTGGTTCAAATCCCGGTCACTCCATGTGAGATCTGTGCTGGACAGCACGGAGGCAGACAGGTTTTTCTCCGGGTACTCCGGTTTTCCCTGTCAAAATTTCATTCCAGCAACACTCTCCACTATCATTTCATTTCATCTGTCATTCATTTAATCATTGCCCCAGAGGAGTGCGTCAGGCCTCGGCAGCCGGCACAGTTCATATCCTCGCCGCTAGATAGGGGCTTCATTCATTCCATTCCTGACCCGGTCGGAGACTGGAAGCAGGCTGTGGATTTTCATTTTCGTCATATCTGTAGTATACAACATTAGGTATACAGGTAGCTTCAATTTGATACCACATGCAAGTAAATTGTATTATTTGTTGAGGAGATACAATGTTTAGAAAATTTTGAAAAATTTTAATTCTTTTTAAATTTTCAGCACTTCAAATTTTAAAACAATATTATTAATTATTTATTTACTAGAATAGCACTATTTCAAATCTTGCCACATGTCTTTTAGGTAGATTTCATTAGAAAGCTAACTATTGCAATGGGACCCATGTTTCGACTTCCGGAAAATTTCGACATATCTTCGCGTTTTACATCCCCCCGACCCCAAAAACACCGTCAGTTCAAAGGTTTATATATAATTCATGTATATATATAGACATATATCACTTTTTTGTGGACACGATAACTACCGCAATTTTGCACCAATCACTTTGAATTTTTTATATAATATGTATCCCCTTAAAATCTCGGTCGAGTTCGTTAATGGGCATAATCGGTCAAAGGGGGTGAAAATGGGAGGCTTTTTTCGAAAAAGTGAATTATCGCTATAACTCTCTTAATATCTGAAATATTGAATCCATTCAAAGTTCATACTATGAGTCGGACAAGGCCCTAAAATTTATGTTTGAAAAGGTTTTTGATAGCACCAACCATTGACCAAACGGGTGGGAAAAAGTGGTTCTTTCGGGAAACATTAATCATATCTCTGTTAATAGGCACAATATCAAAACCGTACAAAATGGACAATATTCCTCCAATAATTACCTAAAACTTTTGTCTGAAAGAATTTTTGATATGACCCACCATTACGCCACGGGGTGAGCAAAATGATTTAAATTATAAGGAAATGCCAAGTGCCAAGAGAGGTTGCCATGACAACTTTACTTTTAATTGATAAGGGATGAGCCATCAGCAGTTGCTATGACAACGCCACTGCACGAGATCACATTCAGTTTTCCATCTGTCTGTGGGAAGCGACTTCGGTATCGGAACTGGTAGCATGCTGAACTTCTATGCCCAAGGTCACGGGTTCAAACCCGTCTGAAGTCGTCGGATTTACCAAGAGCGCTAAAAAAACTGAGTTTGCTTTCCTTCGGAGGGGAAGTTGCAACGTTCGTTGCGAGTTGATGGTTCCGGTGGCATCTAGTAGCCAAGTTCACAGCTAGGTGTCGTTGATGGTAGTATTTTTAATTATGTAGCCTATTTTAGGTAGATTTCTTCAGAAAGCTAACTATTGCAATGTAGGTAGATTTCATCAGAACTATTGCAATGGGTGCCATGTTTCGACTTCCGGAAAATTTCGACATATCTTCGCGTTTCACATCCCCCAGACCCCCAAACCACCGTCAGTTCAAAAGTTTATATATATATATATATATATATATATATATATATATATATGCATATATATCAGTTTCTTGTGGGACACGATAACTGCCGTAATTTTGCACCAATCACTTTGAATGTTTTACATAATATGTATCCCCTTAAAATCTCGGTCGAGTTCGTTAATGGGCAAAGTCGGTTGAAGGGGGGGGGGGGTTCGAAAAAGTGAAATAACGCTATAACTCTCTTAATACGTGAAATATCGAATCCATTCAAAGTTCATAATATGTGTCGGATAAGTGCCAAAAAATTTGTTTGAAAAGTTTTTGATAGCACCAACCATTGACCAAAGGCGTGGAAAAAAGTGGGTTTTTCTGGAAACATTAATCATATCTCTACTAATAGGCACAATATCAAAACCGTACAAAATGGAAAATATTCCCCTAATAATTACCTAAAACTTTGTCTGAAAGAATTTTTGATCTGACCTACCATTACGCCAAAGGGATGAGAAAAATGATTTCGGAATTAAAGAAAATGCCAAGTGCCATCAGAGGTTACCATGACAATGCTTCTTAATTGATGAGGGATGGAACTTAAAAGCCCAAGGTCGCTGGTTCAAAGCCGGCCAAAGTCGTCGGATTTTCTAAGAGCTCTAAAAATCTCTCAGCATGCTTTCCTTTGGAGGGCAAGTTCCAACGTTCATTGCAAGTTGCTGGTTGCGGTGGCATCTAGTAGCCAAGTTCACAGCTAGGTGTCGTTGACGTTAGTATATGGTACAAAATTAGGAACTACTACTTAAAATTGACCGTCTGCAGACCTTACCTGAATTACAGACTAATACAGTCATCACAATTAACACCGTTTATCAGATTCTACACACACCCAGTGTACAAGGGGTTACATGACCACGTTGTCGCAGCCCCTAAACTGAGGAACCAACAAAAATCTCTGCGGGAGATAAAATTTTGCGTGAAGAAGTAACAGACTGTTAGATAGTTACACATCAGTTCCAAACCTTGCATAAGGACAGTGTGATCACAAGTATAACAAGTAGTTCCGTGAAGAACTATACAGCCTATTTTCATATATCCTACTTATGTTAACTGCCACAATCAACATACAAAATTTCAGTTTAATTGCTGTAACAGATTCGTAGATATTGAGAACCGTCTAAATATTTCAGATGGTCGCCAGGTTGGATTTTTATTTTTGTACTATTACATTAAGATTATTGTGGTCGTGTGGTATTCAAACTTCAATCGCATGATTAGACAACAACAAGTAAAAACGAGATTTTAAAATTACGCACAGCAGCCATCTTGTGATAATGCAAACCATTGAAATAAATTAGATGCCAGTGGATCAACATTTGTATAAGCATTTAACGTGCAACGTTTCACGGCACTCGGATAGTTAATTCGCGAGAAACGTCCATTTAAATATTTATACTTCACGTCGCCGCCATGCTGGATTTGTGCTCACCAGGTTCCTGAATGTCCTATAGGTGAACATATGTTCATAGTCTCTATGAACATTAAAAAATTCAGTTTGGTTGCTGTAAAAGATTCATATATATTGAGAACCGTCTAAATATTTCGGGAGCTCACCATTTAGGAGTGTTATGTGTATAGGCCATAGAGTTATGTACCATTCAAGGACAATTATTGCCTAGGTTCATTATTCAAACTTTCACTTCGATCGCATGATTACGACACAAGAAATTAAAACTTAATTTTAAAATTTCGCACAGCCGCCATCTTGAGGTTATGTAAGCAATTGAATTAAATTAGATGGCAGTGCATTACAATCTGCGAAATCAATTACTGTACCACATTTCACTGCGCTCAGAGAGTTAAATCACGAGAAAAGTCTATTAAAATATTTTAAATTCGCTTGGTCGCCATGTTCGTTTCGTACTTTACAGGTTTATGAAATATACATAGGTATACCTGTATCAGTACCCTTTATCACCGTACAAAATTGCAGGGTGATATCTGTAATAGTTTCGGAGATATAGAATGTCAGTGAAATATTTCGCACAGCCGCCATTTTGAGGTTATGTAAACAATTGAACTAAATTAGACTCCAGTGCATTACAATGTGTATAAACATTTGCTGTACCAAGTTTCATTACATTTAGATAGTTAAATCGCGAGAAAAGTCTATTTAAATATCTCAACTTCGCTTGGCCGCCATGTTGGTTTTGTAGTCACCAGGTTTTGAAAGTCTCATAGGTGAACTTCTAGTAGTGCCCTTTATCACCGTACACAATTTCAGGGCGATATCGCTAATAGTTTCGGAGATATTGAATGCTAGTGATATATTTCGCACAGACGCCATGTTGGATTGGAGAGACGTAACAAAATTTGAAGGGCACGGTCGAGGTCGCCGGGAATAGTGCTATGAACTTCCCGAGTTTCATTGAATTCGCTCCAGCCGTTTCGATTTTATTAGAGGGGACACACACACGAATCACACACACACGCACACACACACGGACAAAAGGTGATCTCATAAGCCTATTTTTTCAAAATTGATAATAGGCTAAAAATGAACCCCAAATGACAAGAAGGTTACCATCACCATAAGACAATAAAATGATAAAAATATGCATACAAAAACGAAAAAAAAAGTTAATTAACCTCCAATTGTAAAATACTTTCTTGCAATCAATGAGGTCTGATCCTCTTACGAAAACCTGCATATTTTGCCTATTATAGCCTATCCCCTAGTTTGCCCGATGAAATCTACCTCGCCTGCCGAGAGGATTTTTTTCTCTCTGCCCATATTCGCTTCATCCTCTCTGATCTCTGCTTTCGGAGCTGTTCAATGTTCCGTGGCTGCTTTCGTTGTCTTTCTTGTTCCTCCCTGAAGATCACTTTTTCAATTTTGTCCCGAAATATATTCCTATTACATGTATCTGTAATGTCAATGTGGCTTCCCTAAGATCCTGTAATGTCTGTGTAAACCACGCTGGTTGAACTTTAAGTTTTAAAATATTATTAAAAATGTGTTTTGTTAGCCTGTCATTATTCATTCTATTTAAATGCCCAAAAAATCACATTCGCCGTTTGCGCATGGTGTGAATTATGTTCCTTGTTAGGTCGTGGACTGTTATAGTCTGTTTCTGTTATCCTTGGGCCAAGGATGCATCGAACCAATCTTCTTTCCATGAGCATGATTTTGTTGATGTCACCTTTCCGCATTAACTTTAATGTTTCAGCTCCAAAGAGTGCTTCAGGTCTCACCACAGAATTGTAATGTTTAATTTTAGTGTCCCAAGATAATGCCTTCTTCTTGTATACATTTCTGGTGATCTGAAATGCTACGTTCATTTTCTTTGCTCGGACCTCTAAGCTATTTTTTCATTGTTATTGATAGTTATCCATTCACCTAAATACTATATATATTAAAATTGTTTTTGTTAATGTGTATTAATGCTGAATCCACCGTATAAATTTCAAAATAAACAAATAAGAATTGTACAAGTTTACTTGCAAAGTGAACCCATACCTTAGTTATAGAAAGTCAACGATTTGAGGTTTTGGGTAGATTTGTATACATAGCAGTGTGCACCGTATGTGTCTTTCTTCTGTTTCGTCGAGTATAAACAGCATGGGCCATCTCCTTGTGGTTTGACCATGGAATGAGTGTATCAGGCTTCTGTTACTTTGAGCATGAGTCATTTACTGACCTCTGCAGGTCTAAACAAAATTCCATGTTCATGCGGGGCTGGTGGCTGGCTGCCGGGAGCGCGCGCCTTCCGCAAGCCAACCGAGCTCGGTCCGCGGACAGCACGCAGGTGGAAACCGTAACAAAGTACTTTAATGAACGGTAAATTCACCAGCAAATCATGATTAAACAAGAAGTTCCGTGAAGAACTATACAGCCTACTTTTCATGCCAATGATTAATCTACAGTATATGAAGCTATCTAGAATAATGACAAAATTAAGTTGGTAATATCGAAATATCTAATTAGTTCAAAATATACCTGGTATAGTGTAGCCTAATAGAGCACTACAGTTGGCAGCCCTGGTGACTGAATATATTCTTAGTTCCATCTCTTAACGTACAGAATACAAAATTTGAATGGACGTTACATGCAGTTAGACACTGGATCTATCAGCACGCGTAAACGCATGTTGCCAAAAATACCATGCGTGTGCTGGTCAGAAATAATCTGAAATATTATGATATCTTGTTGTGCCAATTTTGGATGTAATCCATTTGTTAGTATAGAAGTTACATGTATTTTATTTAAAATTGGACATATCAGTAGGCATAGAATCATGTTGGCAGCACTGCCTTGTATTAATTACTCCAAATTAATCTAGAATGTCAGGTGCTATACGTGTGCAAAGTATAGAGCTGTTGGCTTGCATACTTTCTGATATATTGATATTAGGGTAAAAATAATATAGACAGCATTTATTAACAATTGGCAGCCCTGATTGCTCTTAACAATACTTATAGTCATATCTGTTATGGTACACATAGCACATACGAAATTTGGTTGAAATCCAACTGATAGTATAGAAGTTACATGTATTTAAAAATTGGTACTATCAGCAGGCTTATAATCATGTTGGTAGAACTGACGTATATAAGTTACTCCAAATTAATCTAAAATGTCCGAATATACGTGTGCATAGTTTAAAGCCGTTCGCTTGCATACTTTCTGATATATTGGTATTTGGATAAAAAATAGAGAGAGCAATTATTAACAGTTGGCAGCCAGGTGGCTCTTAAGAATACGCTCAGTCATATCTGTTTATGTACATATATTGCATACAAAATGTAGTTGAAATCCAATTGATAGTGTAGAAGTTATATGCATTTAAACATTGGACCTATCAGAGGGCTTAAAATTATTTTGGCAACACTGTCATGGTTGGCCTCCTGGAAATTAAACTGAAATAGTATTATCTACATGTGTGCCAATTTTGGAATAGCTCCCATGCATACCTTGCATGATATCCAACATGGAGCTCAAATTTCTAGTGCGTTTTTTCAGCAGTTGGTAGCACTGACATCATTTTCAAATATGGACGTGAGCTATTCCGGTGCACATCTTTACTCATACTAAATTTGGTTTTGATTGCTGCAGCCGTTTAGGAGTTGATAGGGACACACACACAGCCAGACAGACAGACAGACAGACAGACAGACAGACAGACAGACACACATTTTCCCGGATCGATCTCATAAGTCTACTTTTCCTCATTTTTGCAAAATGTGAAAAGTAGGCTAAAAAGTTACCTTTTCACAGAAGATACTGAGTGTGTTCTCCTTCAGCTGATAGACAGGCGTTGCACCGTGTAAATCAATATTAGGGTTTACACGTTGTAATTCCCTTCTGTGTGAGGGATATCTGCTGCCGTATATTGTTCTCCAGCTCCACTAGAGCGATGATGTTACGAAAAATATAAAATATATAAAATTTAAAAATATAAAAACATCGATATGTTGCCGGAGGATTTTAAGGCCTAAGACAAGGAGCAGCTTTATGAATTGAATTGTGATTCAGAACTAAGGCAAACTATTGAAAATATGGCTCTTGTGATTTGGGTTGAGAGACGTGCAGACTCTGCAGACATAGCTGACAAGGCAGTTAGATTTTTACTGCCTTTCACTACTTCGTACTTGTGTGAGACTGCTTTTTCTTCACTTGTTTATCTCAAGAATAAATAAATACCGGAATAGGCTCCTTACAGTGGAAAACCATCTTCGTTTGAGACTCAGCAATCTTAAACCAGACATTCCTAATTTGGCTTCTAATCTACAAGCTCACCCTTCACTTTGAAGTTGTTAGTTGAACTTCAGTTTTTATGTTTAATTATTACATGTTCTTTTATTAATATTATTTGTACAGTGTCATTTCTGAATGTTTGAATTGAATACTTATCGTAATCATCATACTAATATATAAAAATGAGATGGTGTGTGTCTGTCTTTCTGTCTGTCTGTCTGTTACTCAATAACTCAAGAACCACTGGTCCGATTTAAATGAAATTTTGCATGGATGTAGCTGATTTACCAGGTTTACATATAGGATACATTTGATTTCGAAATTTTGCACTATTAAAAATTGCGACTATTTTAGTGACGTCATTAGACCCTTTGGTTTCAAAATTTCATATTTCCATATCAAATAAAAAGAGAACGGTAGGAAATAGCAAACTTTTGATGGAACATGTGATCTTTGAAATTTAATTTCCTATCCGAAAGGTCCTTATCACTTTTCGTGTATCTCCAACAGTTAGCGAGTAAAACCGATATTTGTGACGTCACTACATCCTTTGGTTTCAAAATTTCATATTTCCTTTTCAAATAAAAAGAGAAGGCTAAGAAATAGCAAACTTTTGATGGTATACATGAGCTTTAACATTTAATTTTCTATCCGAAAGGTCCTAATCACTTTTCGTATATCTGCAACGGTTAGCGAGTAAAACCAGAATCTGTGCAATAAAACACGGTCAACACCGAGCGGTGCAGTATATCTCTCTATATATAAAAATGAAAATTTGTGTGTTTATCTCAGAATTTCTACGGAAATTTGCGATGTTTACACGTTTCAGACTGTTTTATGATGGATGCGCGCGAAAATATTTTTTTGGTTTGTCTGTCAGTTTGTTTGTCTGTGGACAAATTTGTTCCCTTATAACTCGAGAACGGCTGGGTGTATCAACGTAAAATTTGGTACAGATATCCATCAGAGGCACGACACCAATCATTGATGTAACTCTTCTCCGTACCTCTCATAAAAGGGGGCCTACCCCTTAAAATACATGCTGAAATAGGCGTAGAAGGACGAGACAAAACTCATTTTCAGCCCCTCAATGTGAGAGACAAAACTCGGGTCCCCGAAAACCACATTTTAAGGACCGAAGACCAACCGTTTTTTAGAAATTCCCAGAAAACGAAATTAATTTAATAAACTAATGAACGAATGCAAGCCAGTAACCATGCCAACGGATTCTCAGAGGTCCCATCTATTGCTGTAAGACGCAATGCAATTCCATTAATTACATTAGTGTGAAAGTTTGCAAACGGCTAGAAGGTTATCACGGAACCAAAGCCGTAAAATTCATCAATACGTTTAACGCGCTTAAGGGGATCAAGGGGTACTCTAGAATTTTTTCACGCGATTTACACCTCCGGGTGTGGTACGGCAGGTCTATTATATTCCTATCCCCATATTATTCATTCATTCATTCATTCATTTCGTATAGGCCATCTATGGACCGCGTCATTCCAACCGTCTCCTACTGGCTTTGATGTTTGCCCTGTACGCCCGCATTCGTTCTCGGTGGACTTCCTTCCGTTCCTGGGTCCAAATCTTTCCCGTTTTCAGCTTCGGTTTTTCTTGGAAACCTTTACAAGCTTGAAGTTTCCCTTTGAGTGGGGCGCGCTCCTGAATGTCTGTTGGTGTAATCCCCACTTCTTTCAGATCTTTATCCAGTTCAATGAACCAGGCCCATTTTGTTTTCCTCTCCGGAAAGTAAGTTATGTTGCGGTTGGTCAGTCTCGCTGGGCTCATTCGTTCCACATGCCCAAAAAATGGTAACCTTCTCTTCCGGATGACGTTGCTTATCTTCTCCACATGAGTATATTGGTCATGGTTATGCCGTTTTCTGTATTCCCCATTATCTTTGATGGAACCCAATATCTTTCTTTCTTTGGCCTCCAGTTTCTCGACCAAGCCTTTTTTGTTCATGGTGAGGCATTCAGAAGCATGCAAGACTTCCGGACGGATGACACTGCAGTAATGTTTTAGTTTTGCGTTGAAGGATATTGACCTTTTCATATAGATGTATTTAGTTAAATAGTAGGCCATTTCCATTTTGCTCAAGCGCGATGTGAATGCTTCTTTCTCTGATAATATCCCTTCTCTGACCCGTCCTGAAAAGAAAAGTACATGGCCATTGGCTGAATAAAAATAATAAAAAATAGGAGTTATAATTACTCCCTATTATATTATTATTAGTATTATATTATGGCGTACAACGACGAGACATAGCCCCTCGGTGCCAGCAACAAAACTCGGGGGCCCTAAAGGGTCCTCGAAAACTACATTATAAGGCTCTAAATCCAACAGTTTGTGAAATATTCCCAGAAAACTAATTTAATTTAATTTAACAAACTAATGAAGGAATGCAAATCGGTAACCATGAGAACATTATCTCATGGGGTGGCATACAACTTTCCATCTATTTCTGTAAAAGCAATGACACTCCATTTATTACATTTCTGTGAAAGTTTGCAAATGGCTATAAGGTTATCACGGAACTAACCTAGACCGTATAATTATTCATCAATGCAATTAAGTGGCTGAAGGGGTAACCTAGAATTTTTTCATGCAATTTTCACGTTCGACATATAGTACAGAAGGTCTATTATATCTCCAAACAGCAACATTATATTCAAAAATTCCTGAATTGAACTAGCATTTTTTGCGGCTTTTAGGAATTTGGGCAATTTGAGTCTAGAGAACCTGAATTTTCATGCACCACAAGCCTTTATAATTTATGAAAGGGGTCTTCCTGTGTATGGGCACCTAGCACAACGTAGAGGGTCAGTTTTTATGTGACGTGTATTGCGTTTCGTCTACAAGACTTTCAATTGTATTTCACGTCAGGAAGTACACGTTAGGTGAATTTAGTCTGAGAGCACATTTTAACTAATTTTTTTTGTCGACATCATAAGGATGATTTTATTTGATACTGTGTGGTAGATATACCCATATTTGGATATCTCGGTAATATGTTGTAGACAATAGAATTGTTTGTCTGACTTTCTGTGTATCTTTATGTACTCCTATACCTCGTGTTCGGATGCTTGGTGCATCTTAAAATTAGGTATGGTAACCATGAGAGTCAATACACCAATCTATCTATCTATATATTTAAAACAGTAAGGTGATTTTTGTTATCACGAGATAGAGAGAACGACAGAACCAATTTACTTCGTAGAGCACTCTAACGAAAGCTCTTGGCCTGTAGATTTGCAGAGTGTCTCTAAAATAAACAAATATAATACGGTATATTTTTAAATAAATATAGAAAATAGCAGAATTCTTTCCCCTCGCGCATGCGCACAATCCGCCTGGGCTCATGACAAAATGGCGGTGAGAAGTCCATTAAAATGTAAGTTATTTAATAAGCTTCAATGTAATTGAAAACATACATTAACCAAGTTCTGACAATACAATATAATAACAGTATGAACATATACGAATGTATATTGATTTTATTGATAATGAATTGGATTATTTCCTTCAGATAGCGGCTTTTGAAGATAGTCAATGGTTGCGTCTGCATCTAAATGTGAGTGCGCGGGTAGCTATTTGGTTAAGGCAATTGACTGTGGATCCAAGGATCGCAGGTTCGATCCCAACTCTCGCCAGTATTTTTTTTTTTTTTTGCCACTGAAATATTGTTTTATCAAGGAGTATTAGTAAGGTTTTATGTCAGTTAAAGATACATATTTCTACACATTTTCTCAACACGTTTTATTTCCGTTTTACCATTGCATTACAGCATGTCCTGAATACGTCGTTTGAATATCTGCAATCAGTTCCAGTAACTGACAACAGATGGCAGTACCTCGCCAATATAGTTCCAGTAACTGAGAGCAGATTGCGTCGATATATTTAAAACACAAGGCATGGCCTTGATGGCGAGTTTTCGCGTGATAGTTAAATATTGTTTTATCAAGGATTATTAGTAACGTTTTATGTCAGTTAAAGATTCCTACATTCCCTCTCAATAAGTTTTATTTCCGTTTTACCATTGCATTACAGCATGTGGTCAAAAGAGCTAATATCTGCCATCAATTGCAGTAACTGACAAAAGATGGCAGTACCTCGCCCATATAGTTTCAGTAACTAACAACAGATGGCAGCACCATTGCATCGATATATTTAAAACACAAAACATGGCGCGTTTTCAAGTGATGGAGAGTTATAGAGGGGAATTTTTAAGAAGGGAAACGTTGAAGAACATTAACTGACAGTTGAGTGTGTAGGCTATGTTGTTTATGTACTTTAATATTGCAATTTCTTCCCAATGCTTCGGTGGTCAAGTTGGTAGCATCCTAGACTAAAAGTTATAAATTATGCATCGTCGATATACTCTTAAATTATTAGTGAAAAGGTAGTTTTCCAGGCCCTGGTGCGTGTCCACAATTGCTTTCGCCATGAGAGACACTTGGCAAACATAATTCGTTTGAAGGGCTCCGACATCGTTGTCACTCAGCCCCATGTACTTTGGTGTGTAAGTGTAAAATTTTCTCTGATAACCCGTATTATTGTGATAGCTGCATTACTTTGTGTATTTGTAATTAAGGTGGGAAATGGCAAGGTGACGGCCGAGGCCTTAAGTTAGGAACCATCCCGGTATTTGCCTTGAGTGGAAGTGGGAAACCACGGAAAACCACATCTAAGATTGTCGAGGTGGGAATCAAACCTCCTCTTCTTAGTTATACCTCTAGAGACTGAATGTGCCCCGTTTTTGCCCTCAGACCAGAATTAAATTTCTTGGCAGAGCAGGAAATGTAACCCGGGTCTCCGAGGCGATAGCCAAGAATGGGTGGGCTTCCATGTGTTAATACGATTTTTGACATGCACGGGACATAGATTTCTAAAACAGCCTCCATTAGGGTGACTGCCGAAGTGAGTATTGAGTATATGCCTAAGCTCATTCCAGTAGTTGGCGAAGTTATTCTATGTTCCCCTGCAAAATGTACTGCCATAAACTATAACAGGTGATGGAAATAGCTTATTTAGAGCAGTTTTGTACTGTTTATATCAAAATGAAGAACGTCATTCTGCGCTGCGTTTTCAAGCTATTGCCAAACATTTCGCTGGCAGGAACAATTATAAGGAATTTATTGTAAGCGATCAGTCTCATCGCATTCTCCTCACCAACCATCTTGAGTATGAGAGTCTCTGGACGGTCATGTTGAACTTCATTGTATAAGACAGTTGTTTAATGATTATTTGTTTAGAGAACTGAATCTAACTACGCAGTTGATTTCGGCAATGGAAGTATTTTTTGCCATTTAATATTTAGCGGCTCCGATATTGCAGGTCACTATAGTGTTATCGAATAATACGAAGCCACATTTAAAATCCAATACAAATAGGCTATTTCAGAAACAATTCCAGATGTTATGCAGTACAGTGAAAGGTCTTTGACGATCAAATGTAAACATTGTTCTACATTGTATTTCTCTTGCGTAAAATCTACGCGCGGTTACTTTGGCCTTTACTGTTGTGATGGTAAAATTGATCTGCTGAAATATAAAATATTTGCCAAGCTGCAACAATGCAATGATATTAATTTTAAAGTCTGTCTGTCTGTCTGTTAGGTAGTCAGCCCGAAGGCTGGTTGGATCCTCAAAAAGTACCGCCGTTACGTTATGTGAGTAGATACCCACAAAAACCCAAGGCAGCGCTATTTTGAGGCGTTCTAGACAAGAAGAGGAGTGAGGTAGTTTGCCATTGCTTTCCTCACTGAGTCAGAACAGTAGTCCTAACCCTATGAGTTGAACCTTTCACAGCATTCACAGGCACTGACTGTGCCCCGAATGCCATTACTAAGCACCACCCATACCTCAGTAGCTTCCATATAATCACAGCCATGAGTGAGACTGAGACATCGGTGAAAAGCCACCTTTTACTCTAGCCTGTGCCAACTGACAAATGCAAAAGTACTGTATTTATCAAGAGATGGGGAACATTGAACTTATATCCAGTAGTTCAAACACATACATCAGCGTTAACATATTGGCGAACAGGTGTGCGAGTGTAAACTTTTCTCTGATAACCTGTGTTAATGTGATGGCTGTGTTGATGTGTGCATTTGTAATTAATGTGGGGAATGGGGAGTTAACGACCGAGGCTTTAAGTTAGGAACTATCCCGGTATTTGCCTGGAGTGGAAGTGGGAAACCACGGAAAACCAAATCCAAGATTGTTGAGATGGGAATCAAACTTTGCTCTTCTTAGTTTTGCCTCACGAGTGTGCCCCGTTCCAGTCCTCAGACCAGAATTAAATTTCTTGGCAGAGCGGGGATCGAACCTGGAATCCGGGGCAATAGCTCAGAATGTAGCCTTAAGAATGGGCTTCCCTGTGTTAATACGATCTTTGACAAGCACTGAACATATAATTCTAAAACTCCCTCCATTACTGTGGCTGGCGAAGTGAGTCTATGCTCATTCCAGTAGTGGCGAAGTGATTCTATGCTCCCTTGCATAATTTACTGTCATGGAAATACAAAGTATTGTACCTTCAACAGGTGATGGAAATTCATTATTTACAGCAATTTCATTCTGTTTATTTCAAAATGAAGATCGTCATCCTGAGTTGCGTTTGCAAGCAAATTGCAAAAATTGCAAGGATTTTATTATTGGCGATCAATCTCATCGCATTATCATCAGCAACCAACTTGAGAATGGAAGTATTCATTGTATATGTGAATATTATTGTTTATTGATTATTTGTTTAGAGTGCATAACAATGGGTCTAACCACGCAGTTGATTTTGGCAATGGAAGTAAGTTATTATTTGCCATTTAATATTTGGCGGCTACGTTGATGCAGGCCACTATAGTTTTATATAAAATGACGTTAATTTGGGCAGAAATGCTGCTATAAATAAACCCATTTGACGAAATAGAACATTAGCCGCAAAAAAGTGGGAAATCGGAGAAAAATACGAAGCCACTTTTAAAATCCAATATAAATATGGCATTTCAGAAACAATTCCAGATACTATGCCGTTACAGTTTAGGGTCCTTGACGAACAAATGTAAACATTGTTCTGCACTGTATTTCTCTTGCGAGAAATCTACACTTGGTTACTTTGACCTTTGCTGTTGTAATGGTAAAATTAATCTGAATAAATATAAAATATTTGACAGGCTTTAACAATTATTTTTCACTGGAGATGATATCTCAAGGAATTCCAGAGGGACTAATCGGCAGTACAATGCTATGTCCTTCGTTTCATGGCGCAGCGGTCAAGCTGTATGCCTCTCACCAAGGCGGATCGGGTTCGATTCCCGGTCAATGCATGTGAGATTTTTGATGTGAAAGGCCATGTCCTGTGGTTCGGATTCCACGTTAAACGGAGGTCCCGTGGCTTATGATCGCGAGATTAACGGTCACGTTAAACTGCAAGCTTCCTTCCTTCCTTCGTTTCATTTGGTGCCAATGTTACTGTGCCACACGCACACGGTCCACATTGTTTTAAAATGTATGGAATTGCACATCATCGCATTTCATCGTTATATTCCAAAAATATAAGCGATGGTTTGCGGCCAGTTGTATTAGACTCATCAGAGTTCTTGAATCCCTTGGAACTAAACGACTGGCCGCCACATACTCCAAACGCTTGGCCCGTTATGCTGCTTAGAAATCTGAACGGTTCCCAAGGACTCCTAAATGCAACCATATTGCTTGGATTTGGAAATAATAGGTGCAGTTAAAATTTGGCAGAGATGTCTAATCCTTCGACTTGATTTAACACCATCCGATAAAACACTATCATTTTCTTTTAAGAGGCAATATTTTCCAATTCATTTGGCATACTTTATCACAATCAATAAAGCTCAAGGGGAAACTCTGGAACGTATAGGCCTCAATTTGCCCCAACAATTTTTCAGTCATGGCCAGCAGTATTTTGCAATGTTGAGAGTGCAATCTTTTGACGCCCTCATAGTTTCAATAGAGTCAAAAAATAATCGTACAAAGAATGTACAGTAGGCCTATATAAGAAAATTCTACAGTAAATATTTTTCTATTGACCGTCATGTTTTGACGGGTTTCAACTAGTCATTTATAAAACTCTTCACCGTACTTTTCATACAGTAGAAGGGTGGATATAGAGAAAAACTTCTCAATATAAGCTAAAATATGCGAAATAAAAAAAATATCCTACAAGGACGACCAAAGCATATGTTGCGCTTCTCAATGTGAGACAGATAATTCGGGAATCTATAAAGGGTCTCCGAAAACTACATTTTAAGGGCCTTAAATTAATAGTGTGTGTGATATTCCCAGTAAACTAACTTCGTTCTGTTCAACTTGATGGAATGACAAACCGCTAACCATTGCACAGTAGCTCAATTGATAATGTCTGGTGTTAACTACTGTACGAACACCGTTCGAAGAACGGGTACTTCTGCTAGTCATCATACTAATATATAAAAATGAGATGGTGTGTGTCTGTCTTTCTGTCTGTCTGTCTGTCTGTTACCTAATAACGCAAGAACCACTGGTCCGATTTAAATGAAATTTTGCATGGATGTAGCTGAAATACCAGGTTTACATATAGGATACTTTTAATTTCGATATTTTAAACTATTAAGAAATGGCGACCATTTTAGTGACGTCACTACATCCTTTGGTATCAAAATTTCATATTTCGATATCAAATAAAAAGAGAACGGTAGGAAATAGCAAACTTTTGATGGCACATACGAGCTTTGAAATTTAATTTCCTGTCCGAAAGGTCCTTATCACTTTTCGTGTATCTCCAACGGTTAGCGAGAAAAACCTACTTTTGTGACGTCACTACACCCTTTGGTTTCAAAATTTCATATTTCCATTTCAAATAAAAAGAGAACGCTAAGAAATAGCAAACTTTTGATGGTATACACGAGTTTTGGCATTTAATTTTCTATCCTAAAGGTTCTTATCACTTTTCGTGTATCTCGGACGGTTAGCGAGTAAAACCTAAATTTCTGCAATAAAACACGGTCAACACCGAGCGGTGCAGTATATCTCTCTATATATAAATAGAAAATTTATCTATTTTTTTCTCAATTTCTACGGAAATTTGAATTATTTACACGTTTCAGACTGTTTTATGATAGATGCGCGCGAAAATAATGTTTTGGTCTGTCTGTTTGTTTGATTGTCTGTGGACAAATTTGTTCCCTTATAACTCGAGAACGGCTGGGTGTATTAACGTAAAATTTGGTACAGATATCCATCAGAGGCACGACACTAATCATTGATGTAACCTTTCTCCATACCTCTCATAAAAGGGGGCCTACCCCCTTAAAATGCATGCTGAAATAGGAGTAGAAGGACGAGACAAAAATCATTTTCAGCCCCTCGATGTGAGAGACAAAACTCGGGGGGCCTGAAGGGTCCCCGAAATCCACATTTTAAGGCCCTAAAACCAACCGTTTTTGAGATATTCCCAGAAAACTAATTTAATTTAATAAACTAATGAACGAATACAAGCCGGTAACCATGGCAACAGATTCTCAGAGGTCCATCTATTGCTGTAAGACGCAATGCAATTCCATTAATTACATTGGTGTGAAAGTTTGCAAACGGCTAGAAGGTTATCACGGAACAAAATTAAGCTGTAGAATTCATCAATACGTATTATGCACTTAAGGGGGTCAAGGGGTACAGTAGAATTTTTTCACGCGATTTACACCTCCGGGTGTGGTACGGCAGGTCTATTATATTCCTATCCTTATATTATATTATTATTATTATATTATGGCGTACAACGAGGAGACAAAGCCCCCTCGGTGCCAGAACCAAAACTTGGGGGCCCTAAAGGGTCCTCGAAAACTACATTATAAGGCCCTAAAACCAAAAGTATCTGAAATATTCCCAGAAAACTAATTTAATTTAACAAACTAATGAAGGAATGGAAATCGCTAACCATGAGAACATTATCTCAAAGGGTGGCATCCAACTTTCCATCTATTTCTGTAAGAAGTAATGTCACTCTATTTATTACATTTCTGTGAAAGTTTGCCATTGGCTATACGGTTATCACGGAACCAACGTAGACTGTATAATTCATCAATGCAATTAAGGGGGTCAATGGGTAACCTAGATTTTTTTCATGCAATTTTCACGTGCGACATATAGTACAGAAGTGTTCGCTTTGCGAATGTTTTTTGTTGGCTATGTTTCCCTTACGGTGTGAAACACACGTTCAATTTTTCTGCTCCATTATTTTTTATTTTGTGAATTGAAGTCTGAACGCGGTGTTCTGATTTGTTTAATATTGGTGTTTCAATTTAATCGCTTTTCTGTAATATTCATGTCAACTCACCTTTTTTCTGTAGTGTCTTTCTAGACGTACCATACCGTCACATTTTCTCACGAGCACTGAGCTCTCTCCAGCGGTAACGCTCGTAATGTCCATGGGGCTGTGCTGTGATTGGCTGCTCTCTCGCCACACCTTCATGCTAGAAGGTTCGGCGCGCTGACGTCACTACCGCTATATAGCCTTTGGTCTCCCGGCCTACAGTGTCTACTCTCGTCCACTCTTCTCAACTGATCACATCTGCTCACGTCATCCCTGCTGGGGTTGCTGCCCTCTCGGGGTACCTCTGGCTGCCGGAGTTTCTTCTCCGCCGGCATATTCTCTCTGCTGGACCTGGCGGCCTGGCCGGGCAGTCTAAATTCATCAGACTGCACTTCAACCAAAATCTTCAACACGGATCTACTCTGCAAATCGTAATTCTGAGGACATCATTTCACCAGCCGCAGGAGGTATTACCAAGAGCCTCTCTATGCTGGTCGCTATTTTAAGGAGAACCTATCATCATCCACTCTAGTTCCGAACCCGGAACAAGAGCATGCCAGACTGACCTCGCACCGCCCGAGCGGGCGCACTAAATTACCGCCAGCTATTGAGGACCTCCGACGGCCGGCCTACCTTCGGAAGATGGTTAAGGAGTTCTGATACTTCTTGCATCGTACCTTAGAAGAGGTGGTACCCTTTCACTTCTTAAATTCTGCCCGGATTCTTTCCGTCAGAAGAGTATTTTATTTTAATCCTCTCTGGGATGAATTTAAATTATTATGCTTCTTTTTCAGTAATTTTATATTTAATCCTTTAAAGTTAGTCACTGCTCTATTTACGTTTCCTAGAGAAACAAGTACTTTTTAATTGTTACTATTTTTTATTGTCAATTTTTAAAGTAATTTCTTTTGAAGCTATCATTCTTTGCGACATATTCGCTTTATATTAAATAAATATCATTTAAATCTAAATCTTAATTTTTTGGTCTTTTCCCGCACTGTCCTTCATTATCACCTCTTGTGCCCGAAACTTCATTCTGTCTAAATCCCTTAGGATGTACCATATCCATTTGGTACACCCCTTTCCATGGTACCTCAACCCCGGATCGAACCCAGAACCTTCATTCTGAGACCGCAAATTCAATTCAAAAAAACTGGTGCAATCTAATATTTGTTCTGTACATTTCAGTACATCGTGGCTAGCGCGGGAGATCTGCGGGAAGGCGGAAACAATCCCAGCATATTATACAACTGGTTTCTTTCCGGAGAGCGGGTCTGTCTGGTGCCACAAGCAGCTTTGGTGAGTGAGTTGTTCCAACTTTTCCAGCCATGCCACCAATAATTGATGATAAACTGTTAAACTCTCGGGCGGCCTACAAAGGTCAACTCACCCGTTTTCAAAAATATTTAGCTACTCTACCGAAAGAGGAACAAAACCTTGACATTATATCCCAGCGTTTAAAAGCTTTTGAACAGGCGTACGAGAAATATGATCTCGTGCAACTTGAAATTGAAATCAAAAGTCCAGAACATCAATCAGATAGGGAAGAAGTAGAGAGTAATTACTTTGATACACATGCTCAGGCTGTGGCATTAGTTAGAACTTTGACCCTGGCGTTGAAGGTAGAGGAAACTCAAGGAAGAATTAGCGACCATGGGAACGGTATCAAACCATTGCTACCTAAAATTGAAATTCCGCACTTTTCAGGAAAGGAAGAGATGTGGCAATCATTCTTTGAATTGTTCAGTTCATTAGTACATAATAATGCCACACTTCCAGAAATTCAGAAATTTCATTACTTAAAATCCATTTTGCAGGGGCCACCCCTTCAACTTATAAGAGAACTTCCCTTAACAGGAGAAAACTATAACATTGCTATAGAGCTTCTTAAAGGCCGTTATGGCAATGAAAAATTATGTTTACAAAGGCATATTCAAGCCTTATTTAACCTGCCCACCTTGCGAGCTGAAAGCTTGTCAACACTGCGAGCCTTAAGTGACACGGTCCAACTACATGTCAGAGCATTGGCACGGTTGAATCAACCGGTCGAGCATTGGGATCTATTCTTAATTCACTTGGTTACTTCTAAATTTGATTCATCAACCTTAAAGGCATGGGAGAGGGAACTAACAAATGACACGTCATATACCTATGATTCGTTGCTTACGTTTATGAATAATAGATGTCAGGTTTTGTCAGCTGTAGCCTGTCATATGTCAGGAAGTGCAGATAACAAATCTAATGTTGTGAAACCAGTCGGTGCAAAAATAAACAAATCTGCTGTCTTTACTGTTCAGCATAATTCAACGGATTGTGTTCTCTGTAAAGCACCTCACAGGTTATATTCCTGCGTTGCCTTTAAAGCCCTTTCTACCGACGAAAGACGCAAATTAATAGCTCAAAAAAGATATTGCTACAACTGTTTGTCAACTAGGCATATGGTGCCTGATTGCTTATCTAAAAATACTTGCTCCCATTGCAAGGCTCAACATCATACCTTGCTTCATAGGTTTGAAAAGCCACGTCAGGCTCCTTCCCCTGGATGTTCTAAAGATGCATCCCCAGAAGCTAATGCGCAATCTTATACTCAGAGCTCTAGCTCAATTCGTAGTTCCCAGGTGCTACTATCAACCGTGTTAATAAAAGTTCAAGACTCTTCTGGTAGATGGCTTGAAGCACGTGCCCTATTGGATAATGCCGCCACCCATGACTTCATAAGTGAGCGTCTCATTAAGAAACTTGGTCTTCCCAAGCAACCTACATTAATTCAGGTTACCGGTATTAACAATAGCAATGTTAAATCTTTGCATTTTGTTCATGTTCGCATCAAAGATGCTGTGAATTGTAACACAACATTGCAGTTGAATTGCCTTGCCATTGATACTATTGGCAGTAACACCCCTAGTAATTCTTTTGAAATTAGAAAGTGGCAATTTCCTCATAACATTCAGTTGGCGGATCCAACATTTAATACGAGCGCTCCGGTAGACATACTTCTCAGTGCCCAAGTATTTTGGCAATGTCTCCTTAGCTCTAAGGTTAAAATATCACCAGGAGTGTTTGTTCATCATACCAAGCTAGGTTGGTTAGTAACGGGTCAAGTCCCTCGTAAGTCATTTCAAAATTTCTCTCAATGTCATTTTGTCAATACAAGTCTCGATTATAACTTAGAAAGATTTTGGAAAATCGAAACTATAGATTCAGTTTCACCTTCCTCGGTTGAAAATGAAATGTGTGAAAAACAGTTTCGCGAAACGACCAAACGCAATTCAGAGGGTAGATTTGTCGTAACAATGCCCCGAGTGGATAATCCACCTCTTTTATTTGAGACACACCCTAGGGCTCTTAGAGCACTCTATGCTGTGGAAAACAAATTTAAACGTGACCCTGTTGTTGAAACTCAATACTCCACGTTTATGGAGGAATACGAGGCACTTGATCACATGGAGGTTGTTACCAAGAAAGATGATGCTTCTTATACCCCATCTGAAGTCATTTACCTCAATCATCATCCAGTTTGGAAGAATGAGATTTTAAAGGAAAACATAAGAGTGGTCTTGAATGGCTCTGCATTGGATGCCAATGGTACTTCTCTGAATGACACATTATTATCAGGCCCTCCTATTCAATCTGACATTTCTTCTGTCTTGATGAATTTTCGCTTGTTCCCTATCGCAGTGATATCTGATATCAAGCAATTGTATAGGCAGATTTTGGTCGATCAACAACAGTGCGACCTTCAGAGAATTCTTTGGCGCGACGAGCCTACTAAACCTGTCAAGATTTTTCGGCTAAAAACCTTAACCTATGGACTAAAGCCCTCTGCTTTTTTAGCCATACGTACGTTGAAATTACTTGCTGAACAGGATGGCCCGTTGTATTCTCCTAAGGCTTCTGAAGTGTTAAAATCATCATTTTACGTTGACGATTTTCTTCATTCATTTGAGTCAGTATCTGAAGCACTGCAGGTCTCTAAAGATTTGACAGCTTTGCTTTTGGGAGGCGGATTTTCCTTGTGCAAGTGGAACTCTAATTCGGAAGAATTTCTTTCTAAATTTCCATTAACTTCAGTCTATAACGACTCAGTAGAGCTTCTTCAAGAAAGTAATTCTATCAAAACTCTAGGCATCTATTGGAGTCCTCAAAAGGATTTTTTCTTTTTCAAAATTAATCTCAGTGACATCAAACCGCAAACTAAGCGGCAAATTTTGTCTGAGATTGCAAAGATATTTGATCCTCTCCAATTTTTGGCGCCAATTATTGTCACAGCAAAGCTTTTCATGCAGGACCTTTGGTCCTTGAAAACTGGTTGGGATGAACCAGTTCCTTCAGAGTTGCAAAAAAATTGGATTTCTTATAGAAATAGTTTGGAAGATCTCTCCAATGTCATTATCCCGCGAGTGATTATTCCCTTTCCCTCCTGTGGAGGATATGAACTTCACATCTTTGCCGATAGCTCATTGAAAGCTTATGGATGTTGTGCGTATATTGTTTGCCGCAATTTTGACCAGTCATATTTTTTTTCCAATTTAATTTGCGCTAAGTCAAAGGTGGCCCCTCTTAAATCCTTATCCTTGCCACGACTGGAACTTTGTGCTGCTCTTCTGGCGGTTGAATTATCGGTCAAAATCCGCCAATCTTTGAAAATCCGATTTAGCAAAACTTACTTTTGGAGTGACTCAGCCATCACGTTGGCATGGATTGCCAAACCTTCCTCGCATTGGCAGGTGTTTGTAGCTAATAGAGTGTCCAAAATTCAACAATTGTCTAACTTTGAACAATGGCATCATGTATCTGGCAAGGAGAACCCTGCAGATGTCATTTCTCGGGGATGTTCCCCTCTTATGTTGGCTAACCTGACATTATACTGGCACGGCCCCCCTTGGCTTCTGCAAGAACCTTCCGCTTGGCCAAATTTTCCTCTTCCGGAGTTATCAGACTTGCCGGATGTTGGTAAGATTACTGGATCTTCTCTTCTCGTTTCTGACTCTCCCCTTCTCTTGCAGCGATATTCCTCTTTCCATAAATTGGTGAGGGTTATGGCTTATCTCCTTCGATGGAAATATTTTGTGGTAGAACAACCCCTTTTTCCTAAGCCATATTTAACCCTTTCTGAATTAGGTTTAGCCACTACAAAAATCTTATGGCTTACTCAACAAGAAATATTCTCTGAAGAATGCCAGGTGTTGTCCCAAGGTCAATCCCTTAAGAAATCGAGTAGGCTTTCATCACTCGCCCCTTTTTTGGACACTGATGGTTTACTAAGAGTTGGAGGACGTTTATCTTTGGCTGATCTTTCCGAGGATAAAAAACACCCAATTATTCTTCCTTCAAAGCATCATGTCACTTCTCTAATCATTCGTCAGTATCATTACCAGCATCTTCATGCTGGAACTCGTACATTACTTTCTGTCATTCGTGAAAGGTATTGGCCCATAAACGGAGTCCATGAAGTTACCTCTGTTATCCGGAAGTGCATTCCATGTTTTAAATGCAACCCTAAAATTACCACTCAGCTCATGGGTGATCTTCCCAACTTTAGATCTGCGCCTGCTAGACCTTTTGCCTTTACGGGGGTGGATTATTCCGGGCCTTTTGTTTACAGAAAAAATTCTCCTGAGGCCAAAAATGTATTTTTGGAAAACTCTATATTTCGCTGTTTGTATGTATGGTCACCGGAGCAGTTCACTTAGAACTAGTTACCAACGCCTCTACTGCTTATTTTTTGGCAGCTTTTGCCAGATTTTCTGCTCGCCGAGGGCTTCCTTCAGAAGTATTCTCCGACAATGCTAAAAATTTTATCGGAGCTTCTGAGCAAATTAAGAGAGCTCTTACTCAAAATGCAGCGCTGGAAAGGATTACTGATTATGCTCACCAGAGAAATTTCAAGTGGCACTTCATCCCCCCTTATGCACCCCATCAAGGTGGACGGTGGGAGTCTTGTGTGAAACTCACCAAGAAGCACCTTAGACGTGTTTGTGGCCACACCCCCCTTTCTCATGAAGAGTTTAATTCCTTAATTATTTTTATTGAGGGCATAATTAATTCTCGTCCTTTATCACCCTTATCTAATGACCCTTCAGATCTTCTACCATTAACGCCGGGCCATTTTCTTATCGGTGGTCCATTGACTGCCTCCCCACCTTTGTTATATTCTAATTCTCAATCTTCTTTAGCCATTTCTTGGCGCAAAATTGAAAGTTTGCGCAACAAATTTTGGCGTCGCTGGAGGTTGGAATACCTCGGTTTGCTTCAGCAGCGTGGCAAATGGCTTGTTTCCTGCTCTAACCTTCAGGTGGGGGACTTGGTGCTTTTGAAAGACCCTAGTCCTCCTCTTGTTTGGAATTTGGGTAGGGTTGTTGAGTGCTTTCCTGGCAGAGATGGTAGGGTTCGCGTGGTAAAACTGCAGACTTCTGCTGGTCATTTTCTTAGGCCAATCACCATGATTGCTCCTTTGCCACGCGAGGGCTAACTTCTGCGCTTTCTTACTGCAATTTTTTTCTCGCCCCTCCCAGCATGTTCGCTTTGCGAATGTTTTTTGTTGGCTATGTTTCCCTTACGGTGTGAAACATACGTTCAATTTTTCTGCTCCATTATTTTTTATTTTGTGAATTGCAGTCTGAACGCGGTGTTCTGATTTGTTTAATATTGGTGTTTCAATTTAATCGCTTTTCTGTAATATTCATGTCAACTCACCTTTTTTCTGTAGTGTCTTTCTAGACGTACCATACCGTCACATTTTCTCACGAGCACTGAGCTCTCTCCAGCGGTAACGCTCGCAATGTCCATGGGGCTGTGCTGTGATTGGCTGCTCTCTCGCCACACCTTCATGCTAGAAGGTTCGGCGCGCTGACGTCACTACCGCTATATAGCCTTTGGTCTCCCGGCCTACAGTGTCTACTCTCGTCCACTCTTCTCAACTGATCACATCTGCTCACGTCATCCCTGCTGGGGTTGCTGCCCTCTCGGGGTACCTCTGGCTGCCGGAGTTTCTTCTCCGCCGGCATATTCTCTCTGCTGGACCTGGCGGCCTGGCCGGGCAGTCTAAATTCATCAGCCTGCACTTCAACCAAAATCTTCAACACGGATCTACTCTGCAAATCGTAATTCTGAGGACATCATTTCACCAGCCGCAGGAGGTATTACCAAGAGCCTCTCTATGCTGGTCGCTATTTTAAGGAGAACCTATCATCATCCACTCTAGTTCCGAACCCGGAACCAGAGCATGCCAGACTGACCTCGCACCGCCCGAGCGGGCGCACTAAATTACCGCCAGCTAATGAGGACCTCCGACGGCCGGCCTACCTTCGGAAGATGGTTAAGGAGTTCTGATACTTCTTGCATCGTACCTTAGAAGAGGTGGTACCCTTTCACTTCTTAAATTCTGCCCGGATTCTTTCCGTCAGAAGAGTATTTTATTTTAATCCTCTCTGGGATGAATTTAAATTATTATGCTTCTTTTTCAGTAATTTTATATTTAATCCTTTAAAGTTAGTCACTGCTCTATTTACGTTTCATAGAGAAACAAGTACTTTTTAATTGTTACTATTTTTTATTGTCAATTTTTAAAGTAATTTCTTTTGAAGCTATCATTCTTTGCGACATATTCGCTTTATATTAAATAAATATCATTTAAATCTAAATCTTAACTTTTTGGTCTTTTCCCGCACTGTCCTTCATTATCACCTCTTGTGCCCGAAACTTCATTCTGTCTAAATCCCTTAGGATGTACCATATCCATTTGGTACACCCCTTTCCAAGAAGGACTATTATATCTCCAAACATTTGCAAAGTGAAATGCCATGCCCTGTGGTTCAGATTCCACGTAAAATGGAGGTCCCGTGGCTTATGATCTCGCGATTAATGGTCACGTAAAACTACAATCATCCTTTATATCTCCAAACAGCAACATTATTTACAAAAAATCCTGAATTGAATCAGCATTTTTTTGCGGCTTTTAGGAATTTGGGCCATTTGAGACTAAAGAACCTGAATTTTCATGCACCACAAGCCTTTATAATTTATGAAAGAGGTCTTCCTGTGTATGTGGACCTAACACAACGTAGAGGGTCATTTTTTCTGTGAGGTGTATTGCGTTTCGTCTACAAGTCTTTCAATTCTATTTCACGTCAAGAAGTACAACTTAGGTGAATTTAGTTTGAGAGCAAATTTTAACTAATCTTTCTTTTGTCGACATACGGTTTCATCGTAAGGATGATTTTGTTTGATACTGTATGGCAGATATACCCATATTTGGATATCTGGGTGATATGTTGTAGACAATAGAATTGTCTGTCTGTCTTTGTGTGTATCTTTATGTATGCCTATGAATCGTGTTCGTAGGCGTGGTGCATCGTAAAATTAGGTATGGTAAACATGAGTCAATACACCAATCATTTATAAAACTCCTCACCGTACTTTTCAAACAGTAGAAGGGTTGATATAGGGAAAAACTTCTCAAAATACATGCTAAAATAGGCGAAATATAAAAAATTATCCTAGACGGACGATCAAAGCATATGTTGCGCTTCTCAATGTGAGACACAAAATTCGCGAGTCTATAAGGGGTCTCCGAAAACCACATTTTAAGGCCCTTAAATTAACAGTGTGTGTGGTATTCCCTGAAAACTAACTTCGTTCTGATAAACTTATGAAGGAATGAAAAACCGCTGACCATTGCAACAGTAGCTCAATTGATAATGTCTGGTGTTAATATATAACACCGTTCGAAGGACGGGTACTACTGCTATACTAATATATAAAAATGAGATGGTGTGTGTCTGTCTTTCTGTCTGTCTGTGTGCTACTCAATAACGCAAGAACCACTGGTCCAATTTAAATGAAATTTTGCATGGATGTAGCTGATTTACCAGGTTTACATATAGGATACATTTTATTTCGATAATTTGCACTATTGAAAATGGCGACCATTTTAGTGACGTCACTACACACTTTAATCAAAACTTCATATTTCCTTATCAAATAAAAAGAGAACGCTAAGAAATAGCAAACTTTTGACGGTACATACGAGCTTCACTTTTCGTTTATCTCCAACGGTTAGCGAGTAAAACCCACATTTATGACGTCACTACACCCTTTGGTTTCAAAATTTGATATTTCCATTTCAAATAAAAAGAGAACGCTAAGAAATAGCAACCTTTTGATGGCATACATGAGCTTTAACATTAAATTTTCTATCCAAAAGGTCCCTAACACTTTTCGTGTATCTCCAACGGTTAGCGAGTAAATCCTAAATTTGTGCAATAAAACACGGTCAACACCGAGCCGTGCAGTATATCTCTACATATATAAATAGAAAATTTGTCTGTTTTTTTCTGAATTTCTACGGAAATTTGAGTTATTTACACGTTTCAGACTGTTTTATGATAGATGCGCGCGAAAATAATGTTTTGGTCTGTCTGTCTGTTTGATTGTGGACAACTTTGTTCCCTTATAAATCGAGAACGGCTGGGTGTATCAACGCAAAATTTGGTACAGATATCCATCAGAGGCACGACACTAATCATTGATGTATCTCTTCTCTGTACCTATCATAAAAGGGTGCATACCCCCTTAAAATACATGCTGAAATAGGAGTAGAAGGACGAGACAAAGCCCATTTTCAGCCCCTCAATGTGAGAGGTAACATTCGGGGGCCCTAAAAACACATTTTAAGGTCCTACGTCCAACCGTTTTTGAGATATTCCCAGAAAACTAATTTAATTTAATAAACTACTGAACGAATGCAAGCCGATAACCATGGCAACAGATTCTCAGAGGTCCATCTATTGCTTTAAGACGCAATGCAATTCCATTAATTACATTAGTGTGAAAGTTTGCAAACGGCTAGATGGTTATTATGGAACCAAATTAAGCTGTAAATTTCATCAATATGTAAAATGCGCTTAAGGGGGTCAAGGGGTAATCTAGAATTATTTCACGCGATTTACACCTGCGGGTGTGGTATGGCAGGTCTATTATATTCCTATCCCTATATTATATTATTATTAGTAGTATTATATTATGGCGTACAACGACGAGACAAAGCCCCTCGGTGCCAGAAATAAAACTCTAGGGTCCTCGAAAACTACATTATAAGGCTCTTAAACCAACAGTTTCTGAAACATTCCCAGAAAACTAATTAAATTTAATTTAACAAACTAATGAAGGAATGCAAATCCGTAACCATGACAACATTATCTCAAGGGGTGGCATCCAACTTTCCATCTATTTCAGTAAGAAGCAATTTATTACATTTATTACATTTCTGTGAAAGTTTGCAAATATAAGGTTAGCACGGAACCAACGTAGACTGTACAATTCACCAATGCAATTAAGGGGGTCAAGGGGTAATCTAGGATTTTTTCATGCAATTTTCACGTGCGACATATAGTGCAGAAGGTATATTAAATCTCCAAACAACAACATTATTTTCAAAAATTCCTGAATTGAATCAGCATTTTTTGCGGCTTTTAGGAATTTTGGCCATTTGAGACTAAAGAACCTGAATTTTCATGCACCACAAGCTTTTATAATTTATGATAGAGGTCTTCCTGTGTATGGGGACCCAACACAACGTAGAGGGTCAGTTTTTATGTGACGTGTATTGCGTTTCATCTACAAGACTTTCAATTCTATTTCATGTCAGGAAGTACACGTTAGGTGAATTTAGTTTGAGAGCACATTTCAACTAATCTTCTTTCTTTTCTTTGTCGACATACGGGTTCATCGTAAGGATGATTTTCTTTGATACTGTGTGGTAGATATACCCATATTTGCATTTCTGGGTGATATGTTGTAGACAATAGAATTGTCTGTCTGTCTTTCTGTGTATCCTTATGTACGCCTATAACTCATGTTCGGATGCTTGGTGCATCGTAAAATTAGGTATGGTAAACATGAGTCAATACACCAATCATTTATAAAACTCTTCACCGTACTTTTCATACAGTAGAAGGGTGGATATAGGGAAAAACTTCTCAAAATACATGCTAAAATAGGCGAAATATAAAAATTATCCTAGAAGGACGACCAAAGCATATGTTGCACTTCTCAATGTGAGACAAAAAATTCGCGAGTCTATAAAGGATCTCCGAAAACCACATTATAAGGCCCTTAAATTAACAGTGTGTGTGATATTCCCAGAAAATTAACTTCGTTCTGATAAACTTATGAAGGAATTACAAGCCGCTAACCATTGCAACAGTAGCTCAATTGATAATGTTTGGTGCGTCTCTAAAAGCAACAGTACTTAAAAGGGATGTACCACCAATAACATTGTTATTATTATTATTATAATGTCTGGTGTTAACACCGAACACCGTTCGAAGAACGGGTACTTCTGCTAGTACTAATATATAAAAATGAGATGGTGTGTGCCTGTCTGTCTGTCTGTCTGTCTGTTACTCAATGACTCAAGAACCACTGGTCCGATTTAAATGAAATTTTGCATGGATGTAGCTGATTTACCAGGGTTACATATAGGATACTTTTGATTTCGAAATATTGCACTATTAAAAAATGGCGACCATTTTAGTTACGTCATTAGACCCCTTGGTTTCAAAATTTCATATTTCCATATCAAATAAAAAGAGAACGGTAGGATATAGCAAACTTTTGATGGAACAGTCGAGCTTTGAAATTTAATTTCCTATCCGAAAGGTCCTTATCACTTTTCGTGTATCTCCAACAGTTAGCGAGTAAAACCGACATTTGTGACGTCACTACAACCTTTGGTTTCAAAATTACATATTTCCTTTTCAAAAAAAAAGAGAATGCTAAGAAATAGCGAACTTTCGATGGTATACATGAGCTTTAACATTTAATTTTCTATCCGAAAGGTCCTTATCACTTTTCGTATATCTCCAACGGTTAGCGAGTAAAACCAGAATATGTGCAATAAAACACAGTCAACACCGAGCGGTGCAGTATATATCTCTATATATAACAAGATGTTCAGTAAAGAACATATAGCCTACTTTCTCCTAAATGCATGGGTATTGTTATAACTCTTTGTCCTTTTCAAGGAGTATAATTGAATGTTGGTTGTAGTAACTTGTTGAAATACAACGTGCTATAGGGATATTAAACATGAATATGAGGTGCCCTTTGCTAGTGCTACCTCTGTAAAAAAAATTCATTCTATTCGGTTTCACCGTGTTTGAATTGATCTGGGGAATGGATTTGCACACATACATGGCCGCTATTTGCAAACTATTGGGCTGATGACCTTGTAGTCAGTCATAAGATGCTTTCCACAAAAAGGCATGTTGTTGCAAAATCCGGTAGAGATCAAATTTTTAGGATGGTCGAAATTTGATTTAAGGTTTTAACATTTGGGTGGCCGTCATTCCGTTTCCGTCAAGACGGCGGCGATATAAAACATGGCACTGAGGTGCCTTTTGCTAGTGCTACCTCTGTACCAAATTTCGTTCAATTCGGTTTCACCGTGTTTGAATTGATAGGGGGAATCGATTTGCACACATACTTGGCCACCATCTGCAAACTATTGGGCTGATGATCTAGCAGTTTGGTCAGAATATGCTTCCCGCATAAGGATTTGTTGTTGCAAAAATTGGTAGAGACTAGATTATTAGGTTGGTCGTAATTACATTTTAGCCTTTAACATTTGGGTGGCCACGACTACGTTTCCGTCAAGATGGCGGTGATATAAAACATGACACTGAGGTGGCCTTTTCTAGTGCTACCTCTGTACCCAATTTTATTCCATTCGGTTTCACCGTGTTCGAATTAATAGGGGGAATCGATTTTCACACAAAGATGGCCGCCATCCGCAAAATATTAGGCTAATGACCTATTAGTTTGGTCAAAGGATGCTCCCTCCATAATGGTATGTTGATGCAAAATTTGGTAGAGATCGGATGATTAGGTTAATCGTAATTTGATTTAAGCTTAGTAGGTAATAAAAGCCGAGGCTGGTGCAGGGGCTAATGCGCAAGATGGCCGCCACGCGCAATCACTCTAAGTTATTCTTATTGAGAGGTCATTGATAGCTGACGCAAGAGCTAATGCGCAAGATGGCCGCCACGCGCTACCTCACTCTTTAATGGCGGGCTTTTCAAATCATTATTTGTTTGTTATTAATTTATAAATTTTTATTTATTTAATATTTAATTTATTATTTTTTTAGCACAGGGCTAATACGCAAAATGGTCACTGCACACAACCACTTACACATATAACATGCTAACCTAACCTTACTTTACCTAACCTAACCTACCCTAACCTAACTTTACCTGACCTCACCTAACTTCAAAGTGCAGCAAAAAAAAAGTGAGAGCAAAAAGTGTCATCAAAAGTCTTATAGGCTACTGTGCAACATGATCACTACCCCAACCGGGTATTTTTTTTTTCATTTTGTTGTTTATACATTTATTAATTTTTCAATTTCCCATTTTCAGTTTTTTTTAAATGTCAGTTTTAAGTTTTTCAATTCCATAATATGGAAACATAGATTTTGCATTTTGTTGTTTTAAACATTTGTCAATTTTTAAATTTCCCATTTTCAGTTTTTTTACATGTTAGTTTAAAGTTTTTCAATTTCAAAATATGTAAGTTAAACATGGATTTTTGCATTTTGTTGTTTACACATTTTTCAATTTACCAAATTCCCATTTACAGTTTTTTAAAATTTCAGTTTAATGGTTTTTTTTCTATTTTGTCAATATGGAAACATAGATTTTTCCAATTTGTGTTTACATGTTCATTTTGCATTAGGAGTGGAGAGAGGTGGGTAGTAATTAAAAATGTACAAGCAGTGTCCATACAATATTTTTTTATTTTAAATACATGTACACTATTTACATATAATACATTTTTATATATAGTCTATTCTTTTTTGTTATAAATTGTACAGTTGTTTTTATTTTGTTTCTATTTTATTTATTTTTGATTACGAATTCCATTTTTTTTTAATTTTTGTAGTGCTATGGTTTTATTTCCTAAATTGTTTTGTTTTATGAATTTGCTAGTTGCAGGCAGAAGATTTTGATATTCATAACTTAACTCTTTAAGCATGGTTAATGATTGAGTAATGACCATAGGCATGTGTACCTATACCATTAGCATTAATCACTCTTTTATCATCACCAGGACACAAAGCAATTTTGTTTAGTCTTATAGATGATATGTCATGTTGTTTAGAATTGATAATGTTCATGGGTAATCTTTTTACATTGTTTTTCATGACACAATCCTTATAATCTTGAAAGCTTATACAATTTTTGACAATACCTCTGCTAATACCTTTAATCTTTTTGATTTCTTTACCATTTATGTCTAAAGCATACATTTTAGCTCTAAGTCCAACAAATGCTTTTATAATTTGTCCACAAGCCTCGCCTTTAAATTTCCCCCAACGTTTTCTTGTTTGATGTAGAGTAACATATGTGATTAGTAGGATAATCTGATGTGTCCAGGTGTTCTAGGAAATCCAACTTGTCTTGATATACATCTGGGGTGTTAACCAAATCAATGAACGAGTCAGTATCCATATACATGAGTTTCAGATTGTCCATGCTTAATAGGGTAGCAGGATATCATAGTGGTGGGAATACATCAGAGTTTTTGAAATATCCTGTATACACATTCCAATATATATAGGCTTATTGAATACAATGTTACGTTTAGCCATGTGGAAAGCAGCTAGGTTAGGACCATAAATTGTTCTATCGATAAATGTCGGCTTTGCTATTAGCTTTTCTGCCTTTTTGCTGTCAGTCACAAGACGTATGTCTATTCTTTTACGGATATTTTCCATTGTTTTTCCGAAAATGGCATTGTTGAATAATTTGTAGAGATTTTTCTCAAAATCATTTTTGGCTTGTTTTCGAAGGTTGTTATTAAAATCAACGCATGCCTTTAGCCAAGGTCTTTGCTTAAACTTTAACACACGATGAATTTTTATCAATTTTATTCCATGATCTAAAGCCTGTTTTAATGCCATGTAGTGAACAACATATTGCCTTCGATTTCCAAGATGAGGAATTAGTTTTTTCAGAGACGAATCCTTAGGTTGTGTACACTCTGGTAGGAAAGGTAAATCGTTGTGTAGATCATGAAGGTCAGATGGGTAATCAACATCAACGTCTAGAATGTAACCCACAGGATCGTCTTCCTTTAGTTTTTCTAGATCAACAGTATCTGGAGAAACCCACTGAAATCCACCATAAGGAAGGGAGTGGCACATAGCCCACCCGGATTGGTTGTTGGCATCATCATAGGTAATAAACTGTGATGGTTTCTCAGAATCATAGCTTTCCATGTATTTATTGTTAGCTTCAGCATACCGATGAGACACCTGGTATATGCCTCCACGTATTCCAGACTCGATTAGAAGAATCTGATTGTAATCCAGTATCAATTCCAGTTCAATTCCTGTGTAAAGGAGCATTGCCTCGAAACTTAAACCAGGTGAAGTAAAAAAGTGTGCAGCATCCACTCGGTGTGTTTCTAGAGTTTTGTTTCTAAACGTTTCAAAGCTGTCTGCAAGAAGGAGTACATCTGAAGTTAGGTAGAGGTCACTATATTCCCCTAGAGTTTTAAAGTTGAACTGTTCCCAGACATTTTTGGCATGTTCATAGTCTTCTTGACTAACATTTTCTTGGCTTAATTTGTTAAAGAATGCCTCTTTTGGAGGTAAACACGTTTCACTTAACTTTTCCCATGAGTCAATGTAGTCATAACAAAATACCCCTTTACGAGTCATGAGCATTGCATTTTCTTTTCCAAAGTACTTGTCTGTTTCAGGGTATAATGTTAAGTTGGAAACTAAGTTTTCCAAACTACTAGGCATTAACCGAAACGTGTCCACAAATCTAAGCTTAACATTTCCTACATATTTGGTGAAGGAAATGTACTTTTCTTTGGAGTTAGCGATAACATCCACTCTCTCAGTAGTACATCCCAATTGCTTTACAATGAAATTTGCGTCGTAGCCACTCATATTATGTAGAAATACAGGAACGGGGTTACGTGTTTTACACCTCAAATTACAGTTATTGTGAGCACTTCCACGGTATTTCCCTGTAATATGGCAATGGTCTCGAACTTTCCAGTCCTCTTTGGTAAACGGTTTATAACACAAATAACAGGTTTCAGAACATTGGAACTCTGCTTCTTGATCCTCAGTTAAAGCCTTTGGAACATTTAAGCTGTAAAGGCGATCAATTTCATTAGCTATTGAAATCAAACAGTCCATAAACTTTTCTGCAGCGTCAGGCCCACGATAAATAACAGGTTGGCTCGGAAGGTTTGTCTTTATGTGTTCCACAGCAGGTGAGGGTTTAACATATATACCAAAGCTCATAGGAACATGACTCTGGTATGGCACTGTATAACTTGCTTCAGGATTAGGTAGACATGTTTGATAGGGTAACAGTATACTTTCAAAATCTGCATAGATAACGTAAGGTATTCTCAGCATTTTTTCCCCATTTACGAATTTCACAATTGGGTTTTTAATAGGCATTTCAACCCTAGCAATGTCATGCTGGACACACAAAGCTCTATGTTCTTTCAATTTTTCTATTCCTTGTTGCCCATATTGATTATCGAAGTGAGTAAAACACCGTTTTCACGTATATATCTTATGTCCATGGTGAGTAATCTGACGTCCTACTAGTTTATCAAAATCTTTGATAAAGACGTAGTGGTTCTGTCCGGATGAAGAACTTAGCAGAAGGAGGTCGCGATGGTCTTGTAGCTCTTGGTCCACAACCTTTAGAGGGAACAGTTTGTTGTCTTGTTCCAGTCCAAATACATTAATGGATATGTTGTTGGCTTTTTCAAATTTGTGAATGTCAGCTAGCGATGTAGGAAACGATATTACTGAAAAATCATACTCGTTTTCCAGGTCCTTGTAATTACTAATGCGTTCAGCATTTGTTTTAACCAGTTTTGCTAAAATGGCATACATAAAATACTTTTCATTCTTTAAGTTTTGGGGATTAATGCAGGATTTTCTTGCTTGTATAGCTGCTGGTAATGGAATATATGTGCTGCCACGCAAGGGATTGTACTTCTTTATTTCCAATCGCACTCCTTCCACTGCTAACAAAGCCCAATTACTGCCTTTTAACTCAGATTCCTCCATTTCCGTAGTTAACTTTGTAAATTGTGTTTCCGAGAAACTACTCGAGTCTGATTCCAAAAATAGGGCCTGATTCCGTGTTTTAAAAGCACGATCTGTAATTTCATTGGTAGATGTATGAATGAATCTACATTCAGCCAGAAGATTAACTTTGATCGACTTGTGCATAGCTAGTTCTTTCTCCATAGCTTGCATTATTTGCTGTTTGGACTCTTTAAGGTATGAATTTAAATCCTTACACGTGTCACAACGTATGCAAAGGGATTTAAGACGACCTTGAAAAGACGTTTGATATTCAGTAAGTCCATTTTTGTCAGGAACCATTGAAAGCAGGTAATGTTTTGTAGGCTCAGTTTTTTGTCTTTTAGCTGCTGACACAACATTACAACATTCTTCATGACGACGGCCGTTGTAGACAAGTTTTGCACTCATGAAACTCACCACACGATACTTCATGACGCTTTCTATCATAGTCCCGAAGAAAAGTCCTTCCACACTCTTTACATATATAGCTAGGCATGGTTTCTTCCATCATGGATGTTGATTTCTGCAAACAGCTGCTTACTGCGTATCACAAGGCTGTAGGCTGGTCAGTGAGACGGTCTTTCACGATGTGAACACTGCAAAAGGTAGTAATCAACTGATTGAATTCCTGCTAAGAGACCTCTTATATACCCTAATCAAGACCAACAGCTACTTACCACGTAGTACACGGCTAGAGCCTAGTGGGTGAGACGATCTTTCACAATGTGATCACTGTTAAATGTAGTAGTCAACTGAAAATATTCTTACACCCCACTGAAGGTTATCAGGTACTTACTGCATATCAAAAGGCTGTACACTCATATGTTAGACACTCTCTCTTGCTAAGGACCCCTATATTCCCTATAAATGGCTATACATGTTAGTTCTAAACACTTAATGGTTATTTGTATATTAAATTTATATACACAGCTTATACGAGCACGTTTTCACGCAATAAAACTTTGTCAAATAGCCACATGCGACACGCAAAGTATGTTTCCGCTATCTAGCGGTGACTATGAGAACTACCTGAACGACTGCATGGCACCTAGCGCTCTGTATCATTACTGAACGATCAGCATGCTATCTAGCGGTCGATATCAAAAATTAGTCAACTACCAGCATGCTACCTACCGGTCAATATGACAACCCACTCAACTACTAGTATACATTCCAATAATGAACACATTTGCTCATATCCACTAACAATACACACAGCGGGTTTGCTTTATCGTTTAATACAAATATATCTTGTTTAAATAATGTAACAAAAAGTTACATGGCACAAATTTGTATGGGAATGTTGCATTACCTAAAATGTAATAGTATGTAAGTGTTTAACATTTACAATAGGCTTATAATGAAGGATTATGGTGGTGGCTTATCGTGGTGGCTTAAGATGGTGGCTTATGGTGGTGGCTTATGGTGGATTATGGTGGTGGCTTATGGTGGCTTATGGTGGTGGCTTATAGTGGTGGTAAATGTTGGTGGCTTATTTTTGGTGGTTTACGTTAATACCTTATTTGTAATGGCTTATTTGACAAGTTATTTTTGTCAATGTATTTAGAGGATTTTTCTCTTGATCTTGGAAAGTATTTCAACCCTTTTTATGGTAGCATAATGCTTACTGCCATGTTTGTAAGCAACAACAACACACTAAATTTCCAAGAATCCAAAGTACTCTAAGGTTAATGATTGTCTCCCAACTCCATTCAACGCCTAGTCAAAAACATTATATATTTTCAAATTTTCCAAAAAAAAATGGTAAATTGGGGAAGTAGGCTATATGTTTAAACTAAAAATCATATCAAATCATATGCTAACTCCAACACCTACGACTATCCCACTCTCAGTCAAAAAAATATAATATTCTTCAAATATTTTTTCCAAAACAATATTTGGAAAGTAGGCCATATTTTGAAAACTATTCATCCTATAAAGTCATATATAGACTCAAACCAATGGCTTTTATATCCTTAATCGTAAGAACAAAATATGGAATCGTTGACATGTTTTCCAAAAAATGTTCTTTTTAAAACGGGGGCTATATTTTGGAAACTAAGAATTTTACAAAAAAGTTTGTTTAACGTAAATGACAGGTATTTGCCCCCACTACCCACAAACCAAGTCCCAGGTCTCTGGGACAAAATACAAAAAAGTTCAATTTGGAAAGTAGGCGATATTTTGAAAACTAATCATCCTAAAAAGTCATATATAGACTCAAACCAAATGGCTTTTATGTCCTTAATTGGTAGAACAAAACTTAACATTTTTTCAGTTTTTCCAAAAAAGTCCAATTTTCAAAATTGTTTATATTTTGGGAACTAAGAATTTTATAAAAAGTTTGTTTAACATAAATGAAAGGTCTTTACCCCCTCTACCCCAAAAATACATATCAGGTCCCTAGGACAAAAACTGTGCAGTAGTGTGTTTGAGCCGGTTCAGATACCACCTTCACCTCCCCACCTCACAAGATGGCGGCCGTAGCTTAACTTAACCTAGTCTAACCTAACAAGATGGCGGCCGTAGCTTAACTTAACCTAGCCTAACCTAGCAAGATGGCGGCCGTAGCTTAACTTAACCTAGCCTAACCTAACCTAACCTGACCTACGATGTGTGATCGAAAAGTTCCAAAAATGTGGCTGCAACTTAACCAAACCTAGCCTAGCCTAACCTAACCTAACCTACAAGGTGTGATCAAAAAGTTCCAAATTGGCGGCCGAAGCTTTACTTAACCTAACCTAACCTAACTTAACCTAAACCTACGAGGTGTGATCAAAAAGTTCTAAAATGGAGGCTGTAGGTTAACTTAACCTAACCTAACCTATCCTAAACCTACGAGGTGTTATCATAAAGTTCCAAAATGGCGTCCGTAGCTTAACTCAACCTAACCTAACCCTACGAGGAGTGATCAAAAAGTTCCAAAATGTGTGGAGGAATGTGGAGGAGGAGGGTGTTTGTAGAACTCTTAAAAACTACTGGGGTGGGGTGGGGGTAGTAAGAAATAAAAACAGTATTAATTATTATTCAGCATAAGAGTTTTTTAATTCGTTAAAACGTACAATACATCTATTGTTTTTTATACCCTCATAAATTAGATATAGAGAATGTCCACCATGATTTAGATCCTCAAGCACACTTTCTGACATATCATTAAAACGTGTAGGAAGGAATGTCTGAAAATTTTCAATAACACATAGTACACGTTCACCATACATTGTGTCCACTTTTTGAATGTTGATGATACGGAATGGAGTATGCATTGGTAATTCAGTGAGCTTTTTTCTCTCTAATCCGCAATTCTGCCCCATAGCATTGAGAATGTTTATTGTAGTAGCCTATAAAGAAACAAAAAAATGTCTATTACAGTTTAGCTATAAGTGACCAGAATCACTATATATATATCATTTTATTCTAAGAGCTTTCCATGATGATAAGAAAAAAAGAGCTTACCATAATGATGGATTGAGTGTAAGAAAACGTCTTTTGCTGCTTGATGTCACTACTAAAGTGATACTCTTACAACAGACAAGTGAGTTCATGTTTCGCTGACGTAATCGTATGTTTCCACGCACTTCCTGTGTTGAGCGCGTCATAGTGGCTAAATTTAAAACCCTAGATGAGATGTTTTGGTGACGTGATCGTATGTTCCCCGCACGCAAACTTTGGACGGGTCCTTTTTGAAGGGAGTCATTTTTTTTCGGGTCCCGGAGGACGGGTCCTTGTTGACGGGTCCCTGTGGGCGGGTCCCTTTGACATAATTTGGATAAAATGCAAGGGCCAGTCCATAGAGATCAGTCCAAAGGACCCGCAACAGGGACCCGTCAACAAGGACCCGTCCTCCGGGACCCGAAAAAAATGACTCCCTTCAAAAAGGACCCGTCCAAAGTGTGCGTGCGGGGAACATACGATCACGTCACCAAAACATCTCATCTAGAGTTTTAAATTTAGCCACTATGACGCGCTCAACACAGGAAGTGCGTGGAAACATACGATTACGTCAGCGAAACATGAACTCACTTGTCTGTTGTAAGAGTATCACTTTAGTAGTGACATCAAGCAGCAAAAGACGTTTTCTTACACTCAATCCATCATTATGGTAAGCTCTTTTTTTCTTATCATCATGGAAAGCTCTTAGAATAAAATGATATATATATAGTGATTCTGGTCACTTATAGCTAAACTGTAATAGACATTTTTTTGTTTCTTTATAGGCTACTACAATAAACATTCTCAATGCTATGGGGCAGAACTGCGGATTAGAGAGAAAAAAGCTCACTGAATTACCAATGCATACTCCATTCCGTATCATCAACATTCAAAAAGTGGACACAATGTATGATGAACGTGTACTATGTGTTAGTGAAAATTTTCAGACATTCCTTCCTACACGTTTTAATGATATGTCAGAAAGTGTGCTTGAGGATCTAAATCATGGTGGACATTCTCTATATCTAATTTATGAGGGTATAAAAACAATAGATGTATTGTACGTTTTAACGAATTAAAAAACTCTTATGCTGAATAATAATTAATACTGTTTTTATTTCATACTACCCCCACCCCACTCCAGTAGTTTTTAAGAGTTCTACAAACACCCTCCTCCTCCACATTCCTCCACACATTTTGGAACTTTTTGATCACTCCTCGTAGGGTTAGGTTAGATTGAGTTAAGCTACGGCCACCGTTTTGGAACTTTATGATAACACCTCGTAGGTTTAGGTTAGGTTAGGTTAGGTTAAGTTAACCTACAGCCTCCATTTTAGAACTTTTTGATCACACCTCGTAGGTTTAGGTTAAGTTAGGTTAGGTTAGGTTAAGTAAAGCTACGGCCACCAATTTGGAACTTTTTGATCACACCTTGTAAGTTAGGTTAGGTTAGGCTAGGCTAGGTTTGGTTAAGTTGCAGCCACATTTTTGGAACTTTTTGATCACACATCGTAGGTCAGGTTAGGTTAGGTTAGGCTAGGTTAAGTTAAGCTACGGCCGCCATCTTGCTAGGTTAGGCTAGGTTAAGTTAAGCTACGGCCGCCATCTTGTTAGGTTAGGCTAGGTTAAGTTAAGCTACGGCCGCCATCTTGTGAGGTGGGGAGGTGAAGGTGGTATCTGAACCGGCTCAAACACACTACTACACAGTTTTTCTCCTAGGGACCTGATATGTATTTTTTGGGGTAGAGGGGGTAAAGACCTTTCATTTGCGTTAAACAAACTTTTTTGTAAAATTCTTAGTTCCCAAAATATAAACAATTTTGAAAATTGGACTTTTTTGGAAAAACTGAAAAAATGTTAAGTTTTGTTCTACCAATTAAGGACATAAAAGCCATTTGGTTTGAGTCTATATATGACTTTTTAGGATGATTAGTTTTCAAAATATCGCCTACTTTCCAAATTGAACTTTTTTGTATTTTGTCCCAGAGACCTGGGACTTGGTTTGTGGGTAGTGGGGGTAAATACCTGTCATTTACGTTAAACAAACTTTTTTGTAAAATTCCTAGTTTCCAAAATATAGCCCCCGTTTTAAAAAGAACATTTTTTGTTAAAAATGTCAACGATTCCATATTTTGTTCTTACGATTAAGGATATAAAAGCCATTGGTTTGAGTCTATATATGACTTTATAGGATGAATAGTTTTCAAAATATGGCCTACTTTCCAAATATTGTTTTGGAAAAAATATTTGAAGAATATTATATTTTTTTGACTGAGAGTGGGATAGTCGTAGGTGTTGGAGTTAGCATATGATTTGATATGATTTTTAGTTTAACCATATAGCCTACTTCCCCAATTTACCTTTTTTTTGAAAAATTTGAAAATATATAATATTTTTGACTAGGCGTTGAATGGAGTTGGGAGACAATCATTAACCTTAGAGTACTTTGGATTCTTGGAATTTTAGTGTGTTGTTGTTGCTTACAAACATGACGGTAAGCATAATGCTACCATAAAAAAGGGTTGAAATACTTTCCAAGACCAAGAGAAAAATCCTCAAAATACATTGACAAAAATAACTTGTCAAATAAGCCATTACAAATAAGGTATTAACGTAAACCACCAAAAAAGCCACCAACATATACCACCACTATAAGCCACCACCATAAGCCACCATAAGCCACCATAAGCCACCACCATAATCCACCATAAGCCACCACCATAAGCCACCATCTTAAGCCACCACGATAAGCCACCACCATAATCCTTCATTATAAGCCTATTGTAAATGTTAAACACTTACATACTACTACATTTTAGGTAATGCAACATTCCCATACAATTGAGCCATGTAACTTTTTGTTACATTATTTAAACAAGATATATTTGTATTAAACGATAAAGCAAACCCACTGTGTGTATTGTTAGTGGATATGAGCAAATGTGTTCATTATTGGAATGTATACTAGTAGTTGAGTGGGTTGTCATATCGACCGGTAGGTAGCATGCTGGCAGTTGACTAATTTTTGATATCGACCGCTAGATAGCATGCTGATCGTTCAGTAATGATACAGAGCGCTAGGTGCCATGCAGTCGTTCAGGTAGTTCTCATAGTCACCGCTAGATAGCGGAAACATACTTTGCGTATCGCATGGGGCTATTTGACAAAGTTTTATTGCGTGAAAACGTGCTCGTATAAGCTGTGTATATAAATTTAATATACAAATAACCATTAAGTGTTTAGAACTAACATGTATAGCCATTTATAGGGAATATAGGGGTCCTTAGCAAGAGAGAGTGTCTAACATATGAGTGTACAGCTTTTTGATATGCAGTAAGTACCTGATAACCTTCAGTAGGGTGTAAGAATATTTTCAGTTGACTACTACATTTAACAGTGATCACATTGTGAAAGATCGTCTCACCCACTAGGCTCTAGCCGTGTACTACGTGGTAAGTAGCTGTTGGTCTTGATTAGGGTATATAAGAGGTCTCTTAGCAGGAATACAATCAGTTGATTACTACCTTTTGCAGTGTTCACATCGTGAAAGACCGTCTCACTGACCAGCCTACAGCCTTGTGATACGCAGTAAGCAGCTGTTTGCAGAAATCAACATCCATGATGGAAGAAACCATGCCTAGCTATATATGTAAAGAGTGTGGAAGAACTTTTCTTCGGGACTATGATAGAAAGCGTCATGAAGTATCGTGTGGTGAGTTTCATGAGTGCAAAACTTGTGGTAGTAAATTCAGCAATGTCTACAACGGACGTCGTCATGAAGAATGTTGTAATGTTGTGTCAGCAGCTAAAAGACAAAAAACTGAGCCTACAAAACATTACCTGCTTTCAATGGTTCCTGACATAAATGGACTTACTGAATATGAAACGTCTTTTCAAGGTCGTCTTAAATCCTTTTTCATACGTTGTGACACGTGTAAGGATTTAAATTCATACCTTAAAGAGTCCAAACAGCAAATAATACAAGCTATGGAGAAAGAACTAGCAATGCACAAGTCGATCAAAGTTAATCTTGTGGCTGAATGTAGATTCATTCATACATCTACCAATGAAATTACAGATCGTGCTTTTAAAACACGGAAACAGGCCCTATTTTTGGAATCAGACTCGAGTAGTTTCTAGGAAACACAATTTACAAAGTTAACTACGGAATTGGAGGAATCTGAGCTAAAAGGCAGTAATTGGGCTTTGTTAGCAGTGGAAGGAGTGCGATTGGAAATAAATAAGTACAATCCCTTGCATGGCAGCACATATATTCCATTACCAGCAGCTATACAAGCAAGAAAATCCTGCATTAATCCCCAAAACTTAAAGAATGAAAAGTATTTTATGTATGCCATTGTAGCAAAACTGGTTAAAACAAATGCTGAACGCATTAGTAATTACAAGGACCTGGAAAACGAGTATGATTTTTCAGTAATATCGTTTCCTACATCACTAGCTGACATTCACAAATTTGAAAAAGCCAACAACATATCCATTAATGTATTTGGACTGGAACAAGACAACAAACTGTTCCCTCTAAAGGTTGTGGATCAAGAGCTACAAGACCATCGCGACCTCCTTCTGCTAAGTTCTTCATCCGGACAGAACCACTACGTCTTTATCAAAGATTTTGATAAACTAGTAGGACGTCAGATTACTCACCATGGACATAAGATATATACGTGTAAACGGTGTTTTACTCACTTCGATAATCAATATGGGCAACAAGGAATAGAAAAATTGAAAGAACATAGAGCTTTGTGTGTCCAGCATGACATTGCTAGGGTTGAAATGCCTATTAAAAACCCAATTGTGAAATTCGTAAATGTGGAAAAAATGCTGAGAATACCTTACGTTATCTATGCAGATTTTGAAAGTATACTGTTACCCTATCAAACATGTCTACCTAATCCTGAAGCAAGTTATACAGTGCCATACCAGAGTCATGTTCCTATGAGCTTTGGTATATATGTTAAACCCTCACCTGCTGTGGAACAGATAAAAACAAACCTTCCGAGCCAACCTGTTATTTATCGTGGACCTGACGCTGCAGAAAAGTTTATGGACTGTTTGATTTCAATAGCTAATGAAATTGATCGCCTTTACAGCTTAAATGTTCCAAAGGCTTTAACTGAGGATCAAGGAGCAGAGTTCCAATGTTCTGAAACCTGTTATTTGTGTTATAAACCGTTTACCAAAGAGGACTGGAAAGTTCGAGACCATTGCCATATTACAGGGAAATACCGTGGAAGTGCTCACAATAACTGTAATTTGAGGTGTAAAACACGTAACCCCGTTCCTGTATTTCTACATAATGAGAGTGGCTACGACGCAAATTTCATTGTAAAGCAATTGGGATGTACTACTGAGAGAGTGGATGTTATCGCTAACTCCAAAGAAAAGTACATTTCCTTCACCAAATATGTAGGAAATGTTAAGCTTAGATTTGTGGACACGTTTCGGTTAATGCCTAGTAGTTTGGAAAACTTAGTTTCCAACTTAACATTATACCCTGAAACAGACAAGTACTTTGGAAAAGAAAATGCAATGCTCATGACTCGTAAAGGGGTATTTTGTTATGACTACATTGACTCATGGGAAAAGTTAAGTGAAACGTGTTTACCTCCAAAAGAGGCATTCTTTAACAAATTAAGCCAAGAAAATGTTAGTCAAGAAGACTATGAACATGCCAAAAATGTCTGGGAACAGTTCAACATTAAAATTCTAGGAGAATATAGTGACCTCTACCTAACTTCAGATGTACTCCTTCTTGCAGACAGCTTTGAAACGTTTAGAAACAAAACTCTAGAAACACACCGAGTGGATACTGCACACTTTTTTACTTCACCTGGTTTAAGTTTCGAGGCAATGCTCCTTTACACAGGAATTGAACTGGAATTGATACAAGATTACAATCAGATTCTTCTAATCGAGTCTGGAATACGTGGAGGCATATGCCAGGTGTCTCATCGGTATGCTGAAGCTAACAATAAATACATGGAAAGCTATGATTCTGAGAAACCATCGCAGTTTATTACCTATGATGATGCCAACAACCAATCCGGGTGGGCTATGTGCCACTCCCTTCCTTATGGTGGATTTCAGTGGGTTTCTCCAGATACTGTTGATCTAGAAAAACTAAAGGAAGACGATCCTGTGGGTTACATTCTAGACGTTGATGTTGATTACCCATCTGACCTTCATGATCTACACAACGATTTACCTTTCCTACCAGAGTGTACACAACCTAAGGATTCGTCTCTGAAAAAACTAATTCCTCATCTTGGAAATCGAAGGCAATATGTTGTTCACTACATGGGATTAAAACAGGCTTTAGATCATGGAATAAAATTGATAAAAATGCATCGTGTGTTAAAGTTTAAGCAAAGACCTTGGCTAAAGGCATACGTTGATTTTAATGACAACCTTCGAAAACAAGCCAAAAATGATTTTGAGAAAAATCTGTACACATTATTCAACAATGCCATTTCCGGAAAAACAATGGAAAATATCCGTAAAAGAATAGACATACGTCTTGTGACTGACAGCAAAAAGGCAGAAAAGCTAATAGTAAAGCCGACATTTATCGATAGAACAATTTATGGTCCTAACCTAGCTGCTTTCCACATGGCTAAACGTAACATTGTATTCAATAAGCCTATATATATTGGAATGTGTATACTGGATATTTCAAAAACTCTGATGTATTCCCACCACTATGATGTCCTGCTACCCTATTATGGCATGGACAATCTTAAACTCATGTATATGGATACTGACTCGTTCATTGATTTGGTTAACACCCCAGATGTATATCAAGACAAGTTGGATTTCCTAGAACACCTGGACACATCAGATTATCCTACTAATCACATATGTTACTCTACATCAAACAAGAAAACGTTGGGGAATTTAAAGTCGAGGCTTGTGGACAAATTATAAAAGCATTTGTTGGACTTAGAGCTAAAATGTATGCTTTAGACATAAATGGTAAAGAAATCAAAAAGATTAAAGGTATTAGCAGAGGTATTGTCAAAAATTGTATAAGCTTTCAAGATTATAAGGATTGTGTCATGAAAAACAATGTAAAAAGATTACCCATGAACATTATCAATTCTAAACAACATGACATATCATCTATAAGACTAAACAAAATTGCTTTGTGTCCTGGTGATGATAAAAGAGTGATTAATGCTAATGGTATAGGTACACATGCCTATGGTCATTACTCAATCATTAACCATGCTTAAAGAGTTAAGTTATGAATATCAAAATCTTCTGCCTGCAACTAGCAAATACATAAAACAAAACAATTTAGGAAATAAAACCATAGCACTACAAAAATTAAAATAATGGAATTCATAATCAAAAATAAATAAAATAGAAACAAAATAAAAACAACTGTACAATTTATAACAAAAAAGAATAGACTATATATAAAAATGTATTATATGTAAATAGTGTACATGTATTTAAAATAAAAAATATATTGTATGGACACTGCTTGTACATTTTTAATTACTACCCACCTCTCTCCACTCCTAATGCAAAATGAACATGTAAACACAAATTGGAAAAATCTATGTTTCCATATTGACAAAATAGAAAAAAAACATTAAACTGAAATTTTAAAAAACTGGAAATGGGAATTTGGTAAATTGACAAAAGTGTAAACAACAAAATGCAAAAATCCATGTTTAACTTACATATTTTGAAATTGAAAAACTTTAAACTAACATGTAAAAAAACTGAAAATGGGAAATTGAAAAATTAATAAATGTATAAACAACAAAATGAAAAAAAAATACCCGGTTGGGGTAGTGATCATGTTGCACAGTAGCCTATAAGACTTTTGATGACACTTTTTGCTCTCACTTTTTTTTTGCTGCACTTTGAAGTTAGGTGAGGTCAGGTAAAGTTAGGTTAGGGTAGGTTAGGTTAGGTAAAGTAAGGTTAGGTTAGCATGTTATATGTGTAAGTGGTTGTGTGCAATGACCATTTTGCGTATTAGCCCTGTGCTAAAAAAAATAATAAATTAAATATTAAATAAATAAAAATTTATAAATTAATAACAAACAAATAATGATTTGAAAAGCCCGCCATTAAAGAGTGAGGTAGCGCGTGGCGGCCATCTTGCGCATTAGCTCTTGCGTCAGCTATCAATGACCTCTCAATAAGAATAACTTAGAGTGATTGCGCGTGGCGGCCATCTTGCGCATTAGCCCCTGCACCAGCCTCGGCTTATATTACCTACTAAGCTTTGAATATTTGTGTGGCCGCCATTACGTTTCCGTCAAGATGGCGGCGATATAAAACATGACGCTGAGGTGCCCTTTGCTAATGCTACCTCTGTACCAAATTTCATTCCATTCGGTTTCACTGTGTTCGAATTAAGAGGGGTAATCGATTTTGACACAAAGATGGCCGCCATCCGCAAACTATTAAGCTAATGACCTATTAGATTTGTCAAAGGATGCTCCCTTCATAAAGGTATGTTGTTGAAAAATTTGGTAGAGATCGGATGATTAGGTTAGTCGTAATTTGATTTAAGCGTTGAACATTTGGGTGGCCGCCATTACGTTTCCGTCAAGATGGCGGCGATATAAAACATGACACTGGGGTTCCCTTTGCTAGTACTACCTCTGTACCAAATTTCGTTCCATTCGGTTTCACCATGTTCGAATGAATAGGGGCAATCAATTTTCACAGAAAGATGGCCGCCATCCACGAACTATTGGGCTGATGACCTATTAGTTTGGTCAAAGGATGCTGCCCCCATAAAGGTATGTCTTTGCAAAATTTGGTAGAGATCGGATGATTAGGTTAGTCGTAATTTGATTTAAGATTCGAATATTTGTGTGGCCGCCATTACGTTTCCGTCAAGATGGCGGCGATATAAGACAAAACACTGAGGTGTCCTTTGCTAGTTTTACCTTTGTACCAAATTTCGTTAAATTTGCGCTCACCGTGTTCGAATTGATAGGGGGGGACACACATTCAGATACACACACTCACGCACGCACACACACACAGACTCACACACACACATACACACACACACACAGACTGTAGTGATCTCATAAGTCTACTTTAATTTTTTCAAAAATCGAAAGTAGGCTAAAAATGAAAATTTGTGTGTTTTTCTCTGAATTTCTGCGGAAATTTGAGTTTTTTACACGTTTCAGACTGTTTTATGATGGATGCGCACGAAAATATTTTTTGTCTGTCTGTTTGTTTGTTTGTTTGTTTGTTTGTCTGTGGATAAATTTGTTCCCTTATAACTCAAGAACGGCTGGGTGTATCAACGTAAAATTTGGTACAGATATCCATCAGAGGCACGACACTAATCATTGATGTAACTCTTCTCCGTAGCTCTCATAAAAGGGGGCCTACCCCCTTAAAATATATGCTGAAATAGGCGTAGAAGGACGAGACAAAACTCATTTTCAGCCCCTCAATGTGAGAGACAAAACCCGGGTCCCCGAAAACCACATTTTAAGGACCGAAGACCAACCGTTTCTGAGATATTCCCAGAAAACTAATTTAATTTAATAAACTACTGAACGAATGCAAGCCAGTAACCATGCCAACGGATTCTCAGAGGTCCCATCTATTGCTGTAAGACGCAATGCAATTCCATTAATTACATTAGTGTGAAAGTTTGCAAACGGCTAGAAGGTTATCACGGAACCAAATTAAGCCGTAAAATTCATCAATACGTATAATGCGCTTAAGGGGATCAAGGAGTACTCTAGAATATTTTCACGCGATTTACACCAGGGGGTGTGGTACGGCAGGTCTATTATATTCCTATACCCATATTATTCATTCATTTCGTATAGGCCATCTATGGACCGCGTCATTCCAACCGTCTCCTACTGGCTTTGATGTTTGCCCTGTACGCCCGCATTCGTTCTCGGTGGAATTCCTTCCGTTCCTGGGTCAAAATCTTTCCCGTTTTCAGCTTCGGTTTTTCTTGGAAACCTTTACAAGCTTGAAGTTTCCTCTTGAGTGGGGCGCACTCCTGAATATCTGTTGGTGTAATCCCCACTTCTTTCAGATCTTTATCCAGTTCAATGCACCAGGCCCATTTTGTTTTCCTCTCCTGAAAGTAAGTTATTTTGCGGTTGGTCAGTCTCGCTGGGCTCATTCGTTTCACATGCCCAAAAAATGGTAACCTTCTCTTCCGGATGACGTTGCTTATCTTCTCCACTTGAGTATATAGGTCATGGTTATGCCGTCTTCTGTATTCCCCATTGTCTTTGTCGGAACCCAATATCTTTCTCAAAATTTTCCTTTCTTTGGCCTCCAGTTTCTCGACCAAGCCTTTTTTGTTCATCGCGAGGCATTCAGAAGCATGCAAGACCTCCGGACGGATGACACTGTAGTAATGTTTTAGTTTTGCGTTGAAGGATATTGACCTTTTCTTATAGATGCCCTTAGTTAGATGGTAGGCCATTTCCATTTTGCTCAAGCGTGATGTGAATGCTTCTTTCTCTGATAATATCCCTTCCCTGACCCGTCCTGAAAAGAAAAGTACATGGCCATAGGCTGAATTAAAAATAAAATAGTCTGGCTGCGTGGCTCAGGGGTAACGTTCTCGCTTGCTGAGCCCAAGGTTGCAGGTTCGAAACCTGGCGCAGTCAGCTGGCATTTGAGGGTGCGCAAATGTGAGGGAGCCGTGTCAGTACATTTACTGGCACGTTAAAGATCCCCTTCAGGGCAAAATTCCGGCACCCCGGCGTCTCTAAAAGCCAGTGTAGTTAAAAGGGACGTAAAACCAATAACATTATTATATTTATTATTAAAAATAAAATAAAAATAGGTGTTAAAATTTCTCCCTATATTATATTATTATTAGTATTATATTATGGCGTACAACGACGAGACAAATCCCCTCGGTGCCAGCAACAAAACTCGGGGGCCCTAAAGGATCCTCGAAAACTACATTATAAGGCTCTAAATCCAACAGTTTCTGAAATATTCCCAGAAAACTAATTTAATTTAATTTAACAAACTAATGAAGGAATGCAAATCGGTAACCATGAGAACATTATCTCAAGGGGTGGCATACAACTCTCCATCTATTTCTGTAAGAAGCAATGACACTCCATTTATTACATTTCTGTGAAAGTTTGCAAATGGCTATAAGGTTATCACGGAACTAACGTAGACCGTATAATTCATCAATGCAATTAAGGGGGTGAAGGGGTACCCTAGAATTTTTTCATGCAATTTTCACGTGCGACATATAGTACAGAAGGTCTATTATATCTCCAAACAGAAACATTATTTTCAAACATTCCTGAATTGAACCAGCATTTTTGCGGCTTTTAGGAATTTGGGCAATTTAAGGCTAAAGAACCAGAATTTTCATGCACCACAAGCCTTTATAATTTATGAAAGGGGTCTTCCTGAGTATGGGCACCTAGCACAACGTAGAGGGTCAGTTTTTATGTGACGTGTATTGCGTTTCGTCTACAAGGCTTTCAATTGTATTTCACATCAAGAAGTACACGTTAGGTGAATTTAGTCTGAGAGCACATTTTAACTTTTTTTTTGTCGACATACGGGTTCAGCGTAAGGATGATTTTATTTGATACTGTGTGGTAGATATACCCATATTTGGATATCTGGGTGATATGTTGTAGACAATAGAATTGCCTGACTGTCTTTCTGTGTATCTTTATGTACGCCTATACCTCGTGTTCGGATGCTTGGTGCATCGTAAAATTAGGTATGGTAACCATGAGAGTCAATACACCAATCATTTATAAAACTCTTCACCGTACTTTTCATACAGTAGAAGGGTGGATATAGAGAAAAACTTCTCAATATATGCTAAAATAGGCGAAATATAAAAATTATCCTAGAAGGACGACCAAAGCATATGTTGCGCTTCTCAATGTGAGACACAAAATTCGGGAATCTATAAAGGATCTCCGAAAACTACATTAACTAAATTAACAGTGTGTATGATATTCCCAGTAAACTAACTTCGTTCTGATAAACTTGAAGGAATGACAAACCGCTAACCATTGCAACAGTAACTCAATTGATAATGTCTGGTGTTAACAACGAACACCGTTCGAAGAACGGGTACTTCTGCTAGTAAATAATAAAACAACTGGACACACGTTTTATTATTTGAACTTCATCTCTAACAGTCTAACTATAACAAATTAATTTACAATCCATCTTTTGGTCTGCTACGTAGTGGTGGTGGTGGGGGGGTTATAGTTACTATATCTTCCAACCAATAGGTGGTACGCTAGAGTGTCTCACATCTTAAAAAAGTTTGGGAAACACTGCACTAGAGTGCGGGTAATTGATCTGTCCACTTTGTATTTTAAATTACCTCACAATTAAACATCAAAGGGGCTTAGGTCCGTGCTTCGATTAATTCCAGTAAACACGCAGGGGGGGGGGGTACAGGAGTAGTTACATAATATAACGATGTAACTTCCAAAGTTACTGTCTGTCAGGTGATTGAGATCATTTTCAGCATCTTGTGTGAAAAGGAAAGTTCTAACCTATAACTGGTGACGTGAGATAATCCAAATTCCCAAGAAATACAAAGAAAACTCATGTGTGCTTCTTTAATTAAATCTTGTATGAAGCTGTTGTTTCTTTTACCAGTACCTTATTATCTGTGCGCAGACACTTCTCACCCTCGTTAATGAAAAGTTTAGTGACTCAAAGACTTAAATGATCCTGGTTAGCTCGCCTCCACGCAACTTTGCGGCCCGAGCTCGGTTGGCTGGCGGAAAGCGCGCGCGCCCGGAAGCCGGCCATCGGTCCTGCTCCAGCAAAAGAATCTCACGGTATATTGGCATAACATAACGAAGAGGAAAACTAGAATTAGGGAACATTCTAAACGCTGCAGATTCCAATAGACAGATACATCTGCCGTAGAGAAAGATGCCTGGGAAAGGGATCGCATAATCCTGTTTGAAGACACAGAACTACCACTTTACAGAAAACCAATCGAATTTCTAAAAACAACCACATAATATTAATAGAAAAATAGATAATATAGTCAGCCAAGTCCTTCCCAATCCTCATCTGAACTACACAGTTAAACAGTAATCACATTCAAGTTCAACACACAATCAACTACACGGAGCTGATGACCAAGATGTTCAAACTCCTTGTATGAATTTAGGACAACATTTATTCTGATAGTCAAGTCACTTGCTAGCGGCTACTGTTAATAACAACCTGGTCATCCGTCCGCTGTTAATACAACCAATCACATCATTGAGTCCCTGCCACAAGTGCTCTTCTGGCAAGTAATCAATCCTTGTGATATTTCCAAAGATCATGGAAGCGAAAGCTAGCATAACCAGTCTGAATTGTAACCTGCTGTTGGGATGAATTCAGAGGATTGGTATATTCACGATCACGACGATGATCAAGGTGCTATAAGCTCTTAGGTCGTAATGTATTTGAGTTCAAAACAAGTCATTTTAGCTCTCTACATTACATCTATATGACTTGAACTTTTTTTTAGACAACACAACGCAAAGCTGAAAGCCGTTTTGGTCTCCAAAAATATAATTGTACACAAGTAGTTTCATGGAGACCTAATTTGTCTACATAAAAATTTAACCCAGAACGTTATCTCTTTCTTACCGACAGCAGTACCTACGCTGGCTAAAGTGCAGCGTTTTATCATGGGGCCAAGCTCTCTGCTGACTCGGTAGACGCGTGGGTTCGAGCCCCACCGTCGGCCGTCCTCGAAATGGTTTTCCGTGGTTTCCCATTTTCAACACCAGGCAAATGCTCGGACGGTAACTTCTGACAGGCCACGGCCGCTTCCTTCCACATCCTTTCCCAGTTTCATTCATATTCATCCATCCCATCTCACAAGCCGACGCGCAGGTCACCCACGGGCGTCGTCTGGAAAGACCTGCACTCGGCCTCTCAGGAGGCCAAACGACAAAAAAAAACTCTTTCTTCGAGATAAGAATTCTACATCCTCTGAACGCGAATTAATTCTTCACCACAATGAAAATTCCAATTGTTGGGATGCTTTAGAGTGATGTTGCATTTACTCACCACAACATGGTGGCGATGATAATTGTTGTTTTAAGGGGCCTAACTTCTGGGTTATCGGCCCCTAATGTTCTGGCTGATAGTGAAAATAACAATGAAATGGAAACCAGAACGAAAACTAACGGAGATTAATATACTGACAAAGGATGGAAAATGCTCACAAAAGTAATTTAGAATTTAACAAGAAGTTCCGTGAAGAACTATACAGCCTACTTTTCATGCCAATGATTATTCTACAGTATATGAACCTATCTAGAATAATGACAAAATTAAGTTAGTAATATCGAAATATCTAATTAGTTCAAAATATACCTGGTATAGTGTAGCCTAATAGAGCACTACAGTTGGCAGCCCTGGTGACTGAATATATTCTTAGTTCCATCTCTTAAGGTACAGAATACAAAATTTCGTTGAAGTCCAATGGACGTTACATGCAGTTAGACACTGGATCTATCAGCACGCGTAAAAGCATGTTGCCAACAATACCATGCGTGTGCTGCTCAGAAATAATCTGAATTATTATGATATTTTGTTGTGCCAATTTTGGATGTAATCCATTTGTTAGTATAGAAGTTACATGTATTTTATTTAAAATTGGACATATCAGCAGGCATAGAATCATGTTGGCAGCACTGCCTTGTATTAATTACTCCAAATTAATCTACAATGTCAGGTGCTATACGTGTGCAAAGTATAGAGCTGTTGGCTTGCATACTTTCTGATATATTGATATTAGGGTAAAAAGAATATAGACAGCATTTATTAACAATTGGCAGCCCTGATTGCTCTTAACAATACTTATAGTCATATCTGTTATGGTACACGTAGCACATACGAAATTTGGTTGAAATCCAACTGACAGTATAGAAGTTACATGTATTTAAAAATTGGTACTATCAGCAGGCTTATAATCATGTTGGTAGAACTGACGTATATAAGTTACTCCAAATTAATCTAAAATGTCCGAATATACGTGTGCATAGTTTAAAGCCGTTCGCTTGCATACTTTCTGATATATTGGTATTTGGATAAAAAAAAATAGAGAGAGCAATTATTAACAGTTGGCAGCCCAGGTGGCTCTTAAGAATACGCTCAGTCATATCTGTTTATGTACATATATTACATACAAAATGCAGTTGAAATCCAATTGATAGTGTAGAAGTTATATGCATTTAAACATTGGACCTATCAGAAGAATTAAAATTATTTTGGCAACACTGTCATGGTTGGCCTCCTGGAAATTAAACTGAAATAGTATTATCTACATGTGTGCCAATTTTGGAATAGCTCCCATGCATACCTTGCAAGATATCCAACATGGAGCTCAAATTTCTAGTGCGTTTTTTCAGCAGTTGGTAGCACTGACATCATTTTCAAATATGGACGTGAGATATTCCGGTGCACATCTTTACTCATACTAAATTTGGTTTTGATTGCTGCAGCCGTTTAGGAGTTGATAGGGGGGGACACACACACACAGCTAGACAGACAGTCAGACAGACACACATTTTCCCGAATCGATCTCATAAATCTACTTTTTCCTCATTTTTGCAAAATGTGAAAAGTAGGCTAAAAATGTACAAAATGTAGTGTAGATTCATAAATATCACTAAAGGTAATTTATATACACGGGGAGCCAAGTAAGTCACCGAAAACGCATTTAACCCTAGAATAGTAGCGGTCGTCTCGGCGACGAAAACGGGCTACACTTCTGCTTCCCCCCACTTCTCCCTTTTGTCCAATCCCACCAGTTTTTGGCAGTCCGACGATGCAAAGCAAAGTTGTCAAAACTTAAAAAAATAAAAAATAAATAGTCAAAATCCATAAATCCCCATAAGACAATTAAAATTAGTCAAAATGTGCCCAAAAAAGGAAAAAATTGAGATAAACGAAAAATACGTAAAAGCTAAAAAAAAGTCAAAATTGGTCAAAATACAATAAAAACAATCACAATTTGTCAAATAGACCAAACAATAACTCACAAATATCAGAATTAGTCAAAATTCAAAAATAAAACATTCACACTGAGTCAAACTAAGAGAAAACCAGCTCAAAAATCCAAAATAATAAATAAATAAATAAATAAATAAATAAAGTCAATGACATGGCATTGCTAGCCAAAGGAAAAGACGAAGCTCGAATAATGCTTGAAAAATTACATGAAATAGCTGAGAAGACTGGACTCAGGATCTCATACAAAAAAACAGAGTACATGGAGTACAAACACAATAAAGAAAAGCATCTGGAAACAAGATATGGGAAAATCAAGAGAGCTGATAAATTTAAATATCTTGGAGAATGGATCCAGCCGAATGGACTTGATAAAGAAGCAAATAGAGGAAGAGCTAGAAAGATGGAGCTAGCCTATAAATTAGTACAAAATAGATACAACAAGAGAACTATATCCTACAGGGCAAAGATAAGACACTATACCACGGTTGTCAAGCCAGAGGGACTCTATAGCTCAGAATGCTTGATATTGAATAAGAAAGGGGAAATCAAGGATTTAGAGAAGAAGGAAAGGAAAATCTTGAGAAAGATCCTAGGACCTGAAAAACAAAAAGATGGTACATGGAGGAAGAGGAGAAATGAAGATCTCTACAGACAGGCAGAGAAAATCACAGACACCATCCGTAAGAGGAGATTGAAGTTTTATGGACACCTCATGAGAATGAGCGAGAGTCGACTAACGAAGAGAATCTTTAACTACATCACCAAGATCAAGGCAACTACATTATGGATAGAGGAAACGAGAAAAGACATGGAGGAAGTGGGGATAAATCCAGAAGACATTTGGAATAGAGATGTGTTTCGAGCTAAGATTGATAAATTCAAAGGGTTCCAGGAAAAGCAATGTAAAAGGGCCAAAACACCTGGTCAGATGAGAGGAGGAGGAACCACAGCGAAAGGATGAAGAAATTTTGGGAGAAGAAAAAAAGACTAACCAACACATCAGTTGTTTTCCGTGGTCCACAGTCGGCCAAAATCGAAGGAAGAAGAAGAAGAAATAAATAAATACATAAAACCCCAAAAGACAATCAAAATTTGTCAAAATTTGTCAAAAGGAAGCTCAAAAAGTGAGAAAAACTAAAAAATACTTCAAATCTAAAAACAATTATTCAAAATACAATACAAACAATCAATTGTGGTGTTTGAAGCCATATTTTCAGTGTTGCCTAAGTAAACAAGAGTTTAGTGCTTTTCAGTCGGTCAACACGAATGTACCCAAAAGAGATGGGTTATGCCCTAATCCTGAAATAAATTACATGAGATTAATAAAACACTAGGATGACCAGTTACGATCGTCAAGCGATCATCATCAGATCCAATACACTTAGGCTATAAAATCTATGTTTGAAATACAGGTGAAAATATTTACAATATGTACAATTATTTAGTTGCAGTATTGGTACTGCAACTGTCAGTGTATGCTAAATGCAGTATATATGTTAGGTGAAATGCTAAATGGTGATAGCTATCCGGAGTTTGTACTTTAGAGAGATTATATGGTTGTAAACTATAGTTAAACTATAAAATTTTAGGCTAACTACTTATCTGATTGTCTTCCGTACTACAGCTGCTCGCAGTTTTCGTGCTCACTGTAACTTACTTTGCGGTCAACTGCGGTGGTTATCTTAACGACTGGTTTTTCCTGCCTTCTCCCCCCTACCCCTACGTGCTGTGGGGAGTGATAGCGATGTGTTTATGTGAACATGAGATATGTGAACATGAGATATGTGAACATAAACACATCGCTATCACTCCCCACAGCACGTAGGGGTAGGGGGGAGAAGGCAGGAAAAACCAGTCGTTAAGATAACCACCGCAGTTGACCGCACAGTATGTTACAGTGAGCACGAAAACTGCGAGCAGCTGTAGTACGGAAGACAATCAGATAAGTAGTTAGCCTAAAATTTTATAGTTTAACTATAGTTTACAACCATATAATCTCTCTAAAGTACAAACTCCGGATAGCTATCACCATTTAGCATTTCACCTAACATATATACTGCATTTAGCATACACTGACAGTTGCAGTACCAATACTGCAACTAAATAATTGTACATATTGTAAATATTTTCACCTGTATTTCAAACATAGATTTTATAGCCTAAGTGTAATGGATCTGATGATGATCGCTTGACGATCGAAACTGGTCATCCTAGTGTTTTATTAATCTCATGTAATTTATTTCAGGATTAGGGCATAACCCATCTCTTTTGGGTACATTCGTGTTGACCGACTGAAAAGCACTAAACTCTTGTTCAAACAATCAATATTAGTCAAATAGTCAAAATGTCCAAACAAAAACTCAAAAATATCAAAATTTGTCAGAATAAAACAATCACAATTAGTCAAAATTAGTGTAAATCAGCTCACAAATTCCCAAAAATAAACAAATAAATAAAAAAATTGTCAAATTCAAAACAAAAATGAACAATCAAAATGAGTCAATATTTGTCGAAAACAAGCTCAAAAAGTAATAAAAACGAAAAATACTTAACATCTATGAAACACAAAAAATCAAAATTAGTGAAAATACAATAAAAACAATCAAAATGAGTCAGTCAAAAAGTCCAAACAAGAACTCAAAAATATCAAAATCAGTCAAAACCTAAAAAGCACACTTAGTCAAAATTAGTGAAAACCAGCTCACAAATTCCAAAACAAAAGTAAATACTGTACAACCTGTCACATCCGGACCTGTGATATCCGAACCCTCCCATATCCGGACACATCTCCGAATGAATTTTTGGTTGGTTGGTTGGTTGGTTCTTAAGTTTAGGGGCTGCGACAACGCGGTCATGTAGCCCCGTGTACTTTGGGTGTGTGTAGAATCTGTCTGATAACCGGTGTTAATTGTGATGACTGTATTAGTGTGTGTATCTGTTTTTTAATTTTAAGTACTGCAACTTATAATTTTTCAAATAGTTCCTACTTTTGCCGCCAAGCGCCACCGTCAACGACTACTAGGTCTAATTCAGAACTTAGCTACTAGACGCCACCGCAGTCAGCGCTTGGCAACGAACGTAGAAACCTAAGAGCGTTGTTTACATTCTTAACCTATCCAATTTAGCTTCACACAGGTGCAATTAGTGGAAGGATCTTTAACATGCCATAAATCTATGACATGGGACCGCCGGCTTTACTTCCCCTCCGAAGGAAGGCATACTGAGGGATTTTTAACGCTCTTAAAAAATCCGACGGCTTCGGCCGGGTTTGAACCCGCTATCTTGGGCATAGAAGCTCAGCATGCTACCAACTACGCCACCGAAGCCGCTAAAAATGAATTTTTATGTCGTAGTTGAGAGCGAGGATACATTAGTGTGCTAGCCAGGGAGGACGAGTGAATGTTGCAGCGCTGGAAGGCTGTGTGCGTGCTTGACCGCGAGGGGTTGTGCCTGACTCGGTCAACGACATCTTCCCGGAAACTCATCCCTTTGTGTGAATAAGCGATATTCCATTCACGGCTTCTGCCTGCCTGCCACCAACGTCAACACGAGGCTGCCTCTCTTTCTACCCTTCAGTCTGTGCGTGAGTCTTGAAGCGGCAGTTTGTTTTGCGAGTGTGTTTCTGTTGTTACTGTTATTGTTTACCGTTGTTAACGTTATTGTTATCTTTTAACCTTGTTTTTTTTTTTTTGCTAAAATGTCCGAAAAAAGGAAAAAAACTGTTGTTACGATGGAAGAAAAGTTCCGTGCTCTAAAAAGGTTAGATGCTGGTCAAACAGGCAAGAAGATTGCCGCGGATATGGGAGTAGGAACAAGCACTGTGATTGACTGGAAGAAGGCTCGGAGTGATATTGGAAAGCGGTGCTCGTCACAAGCGTCAACAAGTGGTGTTAAAAAACTTAAAATGATGAAAAAGGCAGCTAACAACCAAGTTAATGAGGCATTGTTTCTTTGGTTTACCCAAAGAAGAGAGCAAGGGTTACCTATCTCCGGTCCTTTACTAAAAGAAAAGGCGCTACACTTTAATAAGGAAATTGGAGGGGATGAACAGTTTAAAGCAAGTGAGGGGTGGTTGGAAAGCTGGAAAAATCGTCATGGTGTGCGGAAACTACAGATCAGTGGTGAAAAGCTATCGGCTAACCAAGAAGACGTTGAAAATTTTAAAATAATTTTACACAGTCTAATTGATCAACATGGGATTACTGGAGAGCAGCTCTATAATTGCGACGAGACTGGGCTTAACTATAAAATGCTTCCCACCTACACTTTGGCTTCCAAGAAAGAAGACAGTGCACCGGGGTATAAGAAGAAAAAGGAGAGGGTCACCATTTTTGCCTGCAGCAACGCTACAGGAGATCACAAGCTTCCATTAGGATTCATTGGAAAATCCAAAAAGCCAAGGGCTTTCAAGAGCTTTAAAGACTTGTCTAGCCTACCAGTTCGGAACAGAAACCAACGCAGCGCATGGATGAACTGCGAAATATTTAGTGATTGGTTTCACAAGCAGTTTGTGCTACAAGTGGAAAAACATTTGTTGAAAAATAACTTGCCAAGAAAAGCAGTGCTCCTACTTGACAATGCATCCTCACATCCACGTGAAGACGAACTTAAAGGGTGCGTTCTTACCACCAAACGTGACATCACTTTGTCAACCTATGGATCAAGGCGTGCTTGAGTCACTGAAGCGAACCTATCGCCGTAGGTTACTTTCTGTGTTGATTGCTGGAATGGACGAAAAAGAAAGTGTTACAGAGACGTTAAAGAAGGTGGACATGTTAGACGTGATAATGTGGGTATCCCAGGCATGGGATGAAATAAAACCGTTGACGCTGGTAAGGTCATGGAGGAAGCTCTTAGATCACAAAGCTACTGATAAATGGACGGGGGAGAAAACAGAAGACGTCAATGAAACTTATGCCTGCAATGAAGGTCAGATTGCTGAGCTTGTGCAATGCCTGCCTGGTTGTGAAAATATCAACAACGAGGAAGCCATAAATTGGTTAGTAAATGAAGACGAAGTCAACGAAATTTCAGACAGTGACATTATAGAAATGGTGTGCAATGATGAGGGAAAAATCTTTGAACCCGAAGAAGAGGACAACGCCCCTATAATGAGTCACTCTGAGGCATTCAAGACCATAGAATCTTTAATCACTTATGTAGAAAATCAAGATGAAACGAGTGTTACTGAAGTGATGCTTTTAAGAAGATTGAGGAACATGGCATCCAAAAAGCGTGTACAGTGCGTGAAGCAACAGAAAATGACAAACATTTTCAAAAAATTATGTAGAAGCAGAATGTACAGTGTATTTATGTAAGAACTGTACTGTCAAGCATATTCCTGTATTATAATTAAATTATTTTAATTTCGTTTAAAGCAATTCTATTTCTTAGCCTATGCACAGTATACAGTTAACCAAATGATACTAAACCGTCAAAAACATTAAAATTAATCAACAACAAACTCGTGAATTATTTCTGGTCACCTAGCTATTTGTAAAAAATAGCCTTGTGATATCCGGATTTTTCCATATCCGGATCGGCCGGTCGCCACATTAGTCCGGATATGGCAGGTTATACTGTAAATAAATTTTTAAAATATCACAAAATCAAACTAAATTATTCAAAAACAGTCACCATTCTGTTAGCCTAGAAAGTGAAATAAAAGTTGGCTTAAGTGGTATTTACTATCAGTTTTGTCGCCGATCGAATCGCTACCGATAACCACGTTGCAATTAGCGCTAGCGTGTAGGGTTAAGGTACCAACAACAGGCTTGAAATGACGTCATGTGCTATGCTCGCAAACACGGTGACATTTAGAGTAAGAGCAACGTTTTAATACTTTTAAGAGCCTTACTTAGCCAAACTGAATAGTTAAGTGCATGTCAACAAACTGACACAGCTAAACAGCCTCATTAAATATTGAGCCAGTGAATTAACACTCGACATTATAATCAAAGTGTGAGAGACTCTGTCCATAAATAATAGGGCTTGTAAATGTTAACATAACACATCACCGTGGCAATGAGCAATGGCGTTGGATGATTGATTGCTTGCTTGCTGATCAAAATAACAAATGGAATGGGAAAGAAAGGCATTGATTTCGAACATCTTCTAACTTGAGGCGAGCATGACACTGGAAGTTTAGATCTTACAGCTTGGTGCGTAGCTGTTCTTTCCAGTCTTTCACAGTCAGACGTTCCTTCCTGCGATAATACGCATAGATATGCCGACGTATAGCACCTTTCTGAAAACTATTTGTAACTCGTTGGATAGATTCCTGTTCCTACCCGGAGTTGCAATCTTCCCAGCTCCTTGCTTCTCGGCAGAGTACTTCTCCTTCCCGATTGCAATAACTGAGGAACGACTGGTTTTTGTAGCATCAGCCATTCTATGCACTGCATGCGCCACAGGTATGGTCGTAATACTTAGAGTTGACGTCTGACAGCTAGTGCTGGAGGGAGGAGCATTGCACGTGCCATTTCACGCGGTTGCCACATTCCTGCATTCCATACCCTACCCTTCTCACTTCCGGCTGGCTTGTTCGTTCGTTCATTCTGACCGCTGTGTTTTCTTGTAGACTACCTGGCCAGACCATGACTGACTTGGTCTTATGTTCGGTTTTCTTTAACAGAGGTCGGGCTGAAAAGCTCAGACAGTAGAGCGCTGGCTTTCTGAGCTCAACTTGGCAGGTTAGATCCTGGCTCAGTCCGTCACCTCTCTCCATCAGCAGCTTCCTACTGTTGATAGCCTTATATTCAAAACCAAGGTTATGAACCACTTTCAGTAAGGAAGAGTAACTGCCTTTAAATAAGTCGTGCGGAAGTGTAAATAACAGTTTTTGAATTGTTGGATGTTCCCTCCTGGTGTAGTAAGAATGTGCCGGCGAATAGCATCGTCTTTAAACGGATCCAGATTTGTAATTCTGGAGGTTCTAGGCCGCTCCTTTCCAGGCATGGACAGTTTAGATGAACCCTCTTCTGAGTTGTTATATTTCTCCATCGTAACTCTTGTCACAGTACTTTTACTAACTCTAAGAGCTTTCGCAGTGCGTTCTTGAACTCTCTGGAATGGAATTAAAGGAACATTCCATTCCTAAAAACTCTTAGCCTCCTCTTCAAAGAATTCCCTTGCGGCACATATCATTTCTCTTCCTTGGTGATGAATTGTCACACCATGGCCGGCGGTATTTTTCTCATGAGGTGGACGAGTTCTGGGCCTCCCTCTCCCTCGAGGAGTATTCATAATGCTAGAAATATATATTGCAATACAATAATTGTAGGCCTACGTAATTAGTATTTAAAATACCGTTAGATTCTTAATGACGGCCTCCAAACAGAAACACAAATAGAATAACACTCACACTGAATTGCTTGTGACAAGATCTAACTCAGAAGTGCGAGGTTTGGCAACTCCTACAAACTCCTCCTCAACACGAGCTGGCCAGAGGGCTTATCTCCATGGTAACCGCAGTCGCCCCACCCCGTTTCCATGACAACCATACCCCCACCTCTCTTTAACCCACCCCGGTAGGCAGTAAAAGGACCTCCCTCTAAGAACTGTCAGACTTCAACTCTAAGTATTACTACTGTAATTGTGTGAGGGCTACCATTATCTTCCTCTCGTTCAAAATACTCGCGCACATTGCACAACATTTCACGAGCCTGACTCCTCAAGGCTCAGTGGAGTGCCTTGTTTAATTCCTTTCTTTCCCTTGGCATTTGACTGCCGTAGGGTAGAACTGCCCTCTAGCATTGTTAAATTCTCTCCAAAATACACACACAGTAAGTTCACAAATACTCACACGGACTTAAAATTAACCTACGATTACACTAAACTATTGAGCCTATAATATATTATTTTACGTACAGGTAATGGTCTCCTATACTACTAAAGAGGAAGTATGCAACTAACGAGATATTCGGAAGAACGAAGCAAACGACTGACAAAATAGCACAACAGAACCGAACACAGCGCGCTGAGTGGGTTAGCTTTACCACGTGGGAAATATAAACAAAGACTGGTCTGATATTTGATAGCCCTAGCTACTGTTTTAGATTAGCACTGCAAATCCAACTCTCATTAGCAAACTGACATAACATTATTCTATAACGCTAGCTATAGCTATAGAATATTGATACGTGTCACTTCTTGTAGACCAGGGCTGACTCCGCTGCCTCTGGCCAGTGGGAATACCGATGACCAGCGAGGGTCATGCATGAGCGATAGTCCGCCGGTCCTTACTTCCAACTTGACGTTTTGGTGCCATCAAGTGGCGAGGAGAAGAATTACTTTAAACCAGCCAATCCTAGGCAGCAGCTTACATCGATAAGGTGATCTGGCGAGGCGTTGTTGCTACCTGTCTTTGTTTATATTTCCCACGTGGTAAAGCTAACCCACTCAGCGCGCTGTGTTCGGTTCTGTTGTGCTAATTTTTCAGTCGTTTGCTTCGTTGTTCCAAATATCTCGTTAGTTGCATACTTCCTCTTTAGTAGTATAGGAGACCATTACCTGTACGTAAAATAATATATTATAGGCTCAATAGTTTAGTGTAATAGTATATTAATTTTAAGTCCGTGCGAGTATTCGTGAACTTAATGTGTGTGTATCTTTGAGGGAATTTAACAATGTCAGAGGGCAGTTCTATCCCACGGCAGTGAAATACCAAGGGAAAGAAAGGAATTAAACAAGGCACTCCACTGAGCCTTGAGGAGTCAGGGTCATGAAATGTTGTGCAGTGTGCCCGAGTATTTCGAACGAGAGGCAGAGAATGGCTGATGCTACAAAAAGATACAGTCAATCCGAGAGACTAGACTTTATATCATTTCAAATGACGCATGCTACAAATGCTACACATGTTAGAAAGGGTCAGGAGGGCTCTTTCAACAGACTCCATTACCCTTTAACTTAGGCTTCCCGCGCGGGGAACGGAGAGCGGGAGGTTCACTCTGCTGCATGACGCCACGCACTTGCCGTCTCCGTATCGCATAACGCCAGACCCCAGGAGTAAACTCAGACTGAACAGACTCCATTACCCTTTAAATTAGACTTCCCGCGTGGGGGCTGCATGACGTCACGCACTTGCCGTCTCCGTATCGCATAACGCCAGACCCCAGGAGTAAACTCAGACTAAACAGACTCCATTACCCTTTAAATTAGGCTTCCCGCGCGGGAAACGGAGAGCGGGAGGTTCACTCTGCTGCATGACGCCACGCACTTGCCGTCTCCGTATCGCATAACGCCAGACCCCAGGAGTAAACTCAGACTCAACAGACTCCATTACCCTTTAAATTAGGCTCCCCGCGTGGGGGCTGCATGACGTCACGCACTCGCCGTCTCCGTATCAAATAACGCCAGACCCCAGGAGTAAACTTAGACTCAACAGACTCCATTACCCTTTAACTTAGGCTTCCCGCGCGGGGAACGGGGAGCGGGAAGTGCATTCTGCTGCATGACGTCACGCACTCGCCGTCTCCGTATCGCATAACGCCAGACCCCAGGAGTAAAGTCAGACTCGGTGCATATGCACTGAACAACATGATGACGTCATACACGCCGTAACCGTAACGGATAACGGTAGTCCAAAGCATAACCATGCAGTCGACAAGATCATTTGAAATGATCAAGACCAGTCGTTCCTCAGTTATTGCAATCGGGAGGGAGGAGCAAGGAGCTGGGGAGAGTGCAACGCCGGGTGGGAACAGGAACCTATCCAGCGAGTTACAAATAGGCTTCAGCAAGATGCTATACGTCGGCATATTATCGCAGGAAGGAACATCTGACTCTTGGTTGGTTGGTTGGTTCCTTAGTTTAGGGGCTGCGACAAAGCGGTCATGTAGCCCCTTGTACTTTGGGTGTGAGTAGAATCTGTCTGATAACCGGTGTTAATTGTGATGACTGTATTAGTGTGTGTATCTGTTATTTTAAATCAAGTAAGGACTGCAACTTTGAATTTTTCAAATAGTTCCTACTTTGGCCACCAAACGCCACCGTCAACGACTACTAGGCCTAGTTCAGAACTTAGCTACTAGACGCCACCGCAGTCTGCTCTTGGCAACGAACGTAGCAACCTAAGAGCGTTGTTTACATTCTTAACCTATACAATTTAGTTTCACACAGGTGTAATTAGTGGAAGGTTCTTTTACATGACATAAATCTATGACATGGGACCGCCGGCTTTACTTCCCCTCCGAAGGAAGGCATACTGAGGGATTTTTAACGCTCTTAAAAAATCCGACGGCTTCGGCCGGGTTTGAACCCGCGATATTGGGCATTGAAGCTCAGCATGCTACCGACTACGCCACCGAAGCCGCCTAAACATCTGACTCTTGCGAAGCTGCTCTTTTCTTCGGTAACCGTAGTTGTGGAAGATCTGAAGTTTAGGTATAAGAAAGTGAACGGCGTTCGGATCAGCTGACCGCGCTCCACCAGCGCGCTGGCATCACTACCCACTGCTCAGCTGATCGGAGAACTGTCAAGTTAGACGGTAAAATGGCAGAGTATTGAGGCGTTGTGGGTGTGACCTCGAGATACTATGCTGCTTGGGTGAGGAAAGAGAGACCTCACTTGATCAACTCTAGTTCTCTTTCGACCCTGAAGGAATTAGGTTAGCCAAGGCCTAGGGTGGCTTTTACAGAGGGGTGCAAATTTTGCCATTATGAACACGGCCTATTGATTTCAAATGAGTTATTTTACATGCCAACATCGTATGATATGCATGTCGTGATTTTTGTTGCCTTTCAAAAATCACTTACCACGGCTAGGAGCGAACCAGCAAGCTTGGGGTTGGTAGTCCGACACGTTAACCACTCACCCACCGTGGAAAGCTAGTGAATAGTTACATTGCACGTGCGAAGACTAGATTAACAGTGGACAAAACGAAAAGCCTGGTTGTTACGTAGTCTGTTTGTAGTTTAAAGAATGGTGTCGCAGGTTGCTCGCTATGCAGGACAATAATTAACCCGTGTAGACAATGAGGTTCTAATTACCCCAAGTAGCTCTCCCCTACTCGCCACCCTCGTGGTCGGCATGTCTCCAGGAGGGGAGGGGAGGGGGGGGGGTGAGTTATGTCCTGTTCCAAACATGCTCATGTGCCCAATGCTCTATTAGAACCAAACCAGGATATTCTTTAATAGTACATTATGCAACGAGCCTATAATGGCAATAATTAAGACACGAGTATGTTTATAAAACGAGCGTTTGCGAGTTTTATAATTTCCATACGAGTGTCTTAATTACCATTATAGGCGAGTTGCATACGACTGTTTATGTTCGACGATAATTATAACTATTTTATGTTCGAGCATAAATATTCATAAATATCTTTCGAGATTTCGCCATTTTTATGTTCTGAACAGAGCGCATGGGGCGCAGAGAATGCCTTGAATTTGTCCATGGCCTCCTTGATTAGCCCACTATGATACTTGGCCACGCAGTGAAATTTAAATTAGAAGGCCGTGGAACTCAGCGCAACTAATTATCTAATTGGTCAAACAACTGTTTATTGAGCTCTGATTGGAGGGAGAAACTGTTTCATATTGAAAAATAGTGTTATAATGAGCCTCATTATAGTACAGTTTTCTGACATATAATAGTCAGGGTCGAACATAAATGGAATAAGCTAGTGGTGGAGCACCTAACTGTCGTCTCTGGAGGTCCGGGTTTAATTCCCGACTCTGCCAAGAAGTTTAATTCCGGTCTGAGGGCTGGAACATGTCATTAAGTTAACCCCCTGCCCTCAGTTGTTATGATGATGATTCATGTTATAAGGGGCCTAACATCTAGGTTATCGGCCCCTAATGGTTTGGGTGATCGTGAAACATGAGAATGTAAGGTCAACTATAATTAACTACACACTTTCAGACTAGAAGAAGAAATGGTAAACAAATAAAGGATAAGGCAAATAAAGGACAGAAGGTAAATAAATGCCCTCAACCCTCGAAGAATGAGGAATGAGGGACTTGGAAGGAAGGGGAGCCAAGAAAGGCGGAGAGGAAAGTGAATGAGGAGAGGGTCTCCCACCCCCAGAGGCAATGGAAAAAGGGGAAACACTGAACCCAGCTCAGGAATCCCTCGGGGTCACGAACTCCCGAACTTACCCTTGAGGGTGTAGCACTATACAGGGTGCACCAGAAGTGGTGGGGCTACACACACTCTGGCTCCTTAAGGGCCTTGTGCAGAAGGCAGGAGATACAATGAAAAGAAAACATGAGGTCTGAGCCCTCAAAGAATTAGGGATCAGGAAAGATGAGACAAGGGCGGGAATGGAAGAGACTCCCTAGGCCTCGGATACCCTAATACCGTCGGGGTCGGAAACGAACAAGAGTGGACCAAGGGGGGATAACAGAGAGGAGCCCGGCACAAGTAAGTGGAAGCAATGCCGGACTCAGCTGGGGTCCCGTGGTCGCCAACCCACGTCCCACAAGTTGTGAGGCCCCGAGGGGACCTCAGATGTTAGACAAATGTGTTAAAGAAGGTGTAGTGTCCAGCATTCTTGGCTGTCACTGGGTTTGGAACGGGGTACACTGAGCCTAGTGAGCTAAAACTGTGAAGACATGGTTTCGAATCCCTCCTCAGCCATACAGGAAGTGTTTTTCCGTGTTTTCCCACTTCTACTCCACGGAAAAAATCCGGTATTGTTCCTAAAGTAAGGCTAAAACTGCCTCCTTCCTAATGCTCATCTGATTTACAAATACACATACTAATACTGCCATCACAATAACACACGCTATCAGACAAAGTGCACGTGGCTAATTGACCACCATGTCCAAGCCTCTCAAATTAAATAACTTCGTGATAATCATGGACATGCTTTGTTCTGTTGTTTCCTTTGCAGGTCTTGGACATCGTGGTCATTTAGCCCCGTATACTTGGTTGTGTGAAGAATCTGTCTGATAACCTGTATCTTTGTGGTGTCCATAGTGGTGTGTGTATTTGCAACTGAAGTGAGGAATGGGAAAAAGGTGGCCGTAGCCTTAAGTTAGGAACCATCCCGGCATTTGCCTGGAGTAGAAATGAGAAACCACGGAAAACCAGTTCCAGGATGGCAGAGCTGGGAATCGAACCCGGACCTCTGGAGCGACAGTAAAGAATGCTAGCCGCTACACCACGAGATGGTTTGGCAATCTTGAGCATGATGGAAATATCCTTGCTGTTTACTACGCCCTTTGTTTGAACCGTTCAACCTTGAATATTTCCTTCTGGCAAAATTAAACAAAAGTCAATTTAAACAAGATGTTCAGTAAAGAACATATAGCCTACTTCCCCCTAAATGCATGGGTATTGTTATAACTCTTTGTCCTTTTCAAGGAGTATAATTGAATGTTGGTTGTAGTAGCTTGTTGAAATACAACGTGCTACAGGGATATTAAACATGAATATGAGGTGCCCTTTGCTAGTGCTACCTCTGTAAAAAAAAAATCATTCAATTCGGTTTCACCGTGTTTGAATTGATCCGGGGAATGGATTTGCACACATACATGGCCGCTATTTGCAAACTATTGGGCTGATGACCTTGTAGTCAGTCATAAGATGCTTTCCACAAAAAGGCATGTTGTTGCAAAATCCGGTAGAGATCAAATTATTAGGATGGTCGAAATTTGATTTAAGGTTTAAACATTAGGGTGGCCGTCATTCCGTTTCCGACAAGATGGCGGCGTTATAAAACATGACACTGAGGTGCCTTTTGCTAGTGCTACCTCTGTACCAAATTTCGTTCAATTTGGTTTCACCGTGTTTGAATTGATAGGGGGAATCGATTTGCACACATACATGGCCACCATCTGCAAACTATTGGGCTGATGATCTAGCAGTTTGGTCAGAATATGCTTCCCACATAAAGATTTGTTGTTGCAAAATTTGGTAGAGACTAGATTATTAGGTTGGTCGTAATTACATTTTAGCCTTTAACATTTGGGTGGCCGCGATTACGTTTCCGTCAAGATGGCGGTATATAAAATATGACACTGAGGTGGCCTTTTCTAGTGCTACCTCTGTACCAAATTTCGTTCCATTTGGTTTCACCGTGTTCGAATTAATAGGGGGAATCGATTTTCACACAAAGATGGCCGCCATCTGCAAAATATTAGGCTAATGACCTATTAGTTTGGTCAAAGGATGCTCCCTCCATAATGGTATGTTGATGCAAAATTTGGTAGAGATCGGATGATTAGGTTAATCGTAATTTGATTTAAGCTTTGAATAATTGTGTGGCCGCCATTACGTTTCCGTCAAGATGGCGGCGATATAAAACATGACGCTGAGGTGCCCTTTGCTAGTGCTACCTCTGTACCAAATTTTATTCCATTCGGTTTCACCGTGTTCGAATTAATAGGGGTAATCGATTTTGACACAAAGATGGCCACCATCCGCAAACTATTAGGCTAATGACCTATTAGATTTGTCAAAGGATGCTTCCTCCATAAAGGTATGTTGTTGCAAAATTTGGTAGAGATCGGATGATTAGGTTAGTCGTAATTTGATTTAAGCTTTGAACATTTGTGTGGCCGCCATTACGTTTCCGTCAAGATGGCGGCGATATAAAACATGACACTGGGGTGCCCTTTGCTAGTACTACCTCTGTACCAAATTTCGTTCCATTCGCTTTCACCGTGTTCGAATTAATAGGGGCAATCGATGTTCACACAAAGATGGCCGCCATCCGCAAACTGTTAGGCTGATGACCTATTAGTTTTGTCAAAAGATGCTGCCCCCATAAAGGTATGTTGTTGCAAAATTTGGTAGAGATCGGATGATTAGGTTAGTCGTAATTTGATTTAAGCTTTGAACATTTGTGTGGCCCCCATTACGTTTCCGTCAAGATGGCGGCGATATAAAACATGACACTGAGGTGTCCTTTGCTAGTGCTACCTTTGTACCAAATTTCGTTCAATTTGCGCTCACCGTGTTCGAATTGATAGGGTGAGGGGACAGACATTCAGAGTACACACACTCACACACACACACACAGACTCACACACACACATACACAGACAGACACACTTTTTTTTCGCCCTGTAGTGATCTCATAAGTCTACTTTCATTTTTTGCAAAAATCGAAAAAGTAGGCTAAAAACGAACGTGCTAAATATTGTAGATTTGCATATTGAATTTCCGATAAAAATTGGAAATTTTATATACAGAAAATATTTTTTGAGAAATTGGAAACAAATACTTTTTGGTTTTTAGAACTTGTCATTTCCATAGGATTCCTCTTCTTCCATTTGAAGCACTTGCATGGATTTTGCTGTTGTTCCGTGTCGGTAGGTCAGTAGTAGCGGTTTAACCCTCTCCCACTACTACTCCCAATGCGAGCCGATATCTCCCGAACCCATGGTCGGAGTTTCACGAATGAGGTGTTTTTCAACTCGGGCTGACGGAGGCTTTGCTATGGACCGCTCATTATATTAAAAAAAAAGGTTTTGAAAGTAGGCGATAGTTTGGAAACCAAACATGATAGAACATCGTGAAATGGTTCAAACAAATGGTCTTTATGACCTTTATTTTTATAATAAAACTTTATATTTTTGGAGTATTTTTTGTTGTTGTTGAAAACAATCCAATTTTGAAATTCTTATAGTTTGTTAACTAGGAAGTTTACAAAAAAGTTTGTCTGACATAAATGAAAGGTCCTTACCCCCTCTACCCCCAAAATAAATTTCAAGTCTCTAGGACAAAAACTGTGCAGTATTGGGTCAGTGAGAGGGCTCCTTACAGTCGTGTGCGTGCTTGAATACGTGTGGCTATGTTGGAATAGGGTAAGGTGTGGGGGTGGACAAGGGTTGAGTAAGGGGTCGTTTAGATGGTATTTCCGCTCTATGTGACCGTGAGGTTATTTGTTTAAATGGGTGGATTGTTGGAAACTAAATTTTGGGGTAAAGTTGTGTTTTTGGCATTTTGCAGATATTTGGTGAGGTGGTAAGGTTAGAACGATGTGGTTGTATTCATTCTTTTTCGTCGCGTTGCCCTCTTGCTGAGGATACCTGTGTATAGTAGGAGGGAAAACCATTTTGGGGTAAAAACCGTGATTTTAGACTTTTTGTTATATCTCAAGAACTAGTCATGTTACAGACGTGTAAGGGGTCCTAGGACTCCGGGTAACGCCCTCTTTGAAATGTACTAGTTATTTTTGACTAGAAAAATCACAAAGGGCCAACGTTGAAAAGAAAATTAATTTTAATTTTTAAACCTTTTTACCTGTATTTTTAATTTTTAAAAAGAGTGGTTGTCAAGAAAGACGGTACCACTGTGGTGTGTTTGAACGAGCCTGTCGCCGACCACGGTGGCCGTGCTGAATATAGCAAATGGATACTTCGACGGGGCGGTCTACGACGGGTCGTTTATTTGATATTTCCTATGACGAATGAAGGCGAATATCCGAAAATGCGTGAAGCGTGCTAAGATTTGCTTTACCCCTGAAGGGGATCTTTAACGTGTTAGTAAATGGTGGTGAGCGAGACCGCTCTCTGGTACAGCAGACGGTTTTAGGATATGAAAACCTATAACATTCGGTCGGCCAAGTGATGTGCATGGATCCAATGATCCAAAACGGTAAGGTAATAGCCCTGAGATTTTATAAACTAATCATTGGACTGGGTGAAGTGAGGTGTTGTAGAATAAAAGTGTGTGGTTAACATGTACTCGTATTGAGGATGGCCGCTTGCTAATCATTATTATTACTATTATCATTATTATTATTATTATTATTATTATTATTATTATTATTATTATTATTATTATTATTACAGTCAAATGCTCAAGAATAATAATAATAAATGTTGGATGTTATAAGACACACACGTTTTCATTGCTACAGAACCGTCTTGCTGGTCTGTCTTGGTCAGAGCTGCTGATAAGACAGGAATGTCCGTGTGGGGGTAGAGGAGGTAAGGAACTTTCATTTATGTCAAACAAACTTTTTTGTAAACTTCTTAGTTTTCAAAATATAAGAATTTCAAAATTGGACTGTTTTCAAAAGGAACTCCAAAAATATAAAGTTTTTTTTACAAAAACAAGATGTTAAGTAAAGAACATAGCCTTCTTTCTCCTAAAAGCATGGGTATTGTTATAAATCTTTGTCCTTTTCAAGTAGTATAATTGAATGTTGGTCGTAGTAGCTTGTTGAAATACAACGTGCTATACGGATATTAAACATGAATATGAGGTGCCCTTTGATAGTGCTACCTCTGTAAAAAAAACATTCAATTCGTTTTCACCGTGTTAGAATTGATATGGGGAATCGATTTGCACACATACATGGCCGCCAACTGAAAACTATTGGACTGATGACCTTTTAGTTTGGTCAACACATTTTTTTTTATACATAAAGGTATAATGTTGCAAAATTTGGTAGAGATCAGATGATTAGATTGGTCGTAATTTGATTCAAGACTTTAACATTTGGGTGGCTGCCAATGCATTTTTGTCAAGATGGCGGTGATATAAAACATGGCACTGGAGTGCCCATTGCTAGTGCTACCTCTGTACCAAATTTCGTTGAATTCGGTTTCACCGTATTTGAATTGATAAGGGTAATCGATTTGCACACATACATGGCCGCCAACTGAAAACTATTGGGCTGATGACCTTGTAGTTTGGTCAAAAGGCGCTCGCCATATGACTATATGTAATTGCAAAATTTGGTAGATATCGGATGGTTAGGTTAGTCGTAATTTGATTTAAGCTTTAAACATTTGGGTGGCCGCCATTACGTTTCCGTCAAGATAGCGGCAATATAAAACAAGACACTAATGTGCCCTTTGCTAGTGCTACCTCTGTACCAAATTTTGTTCAATTCGGTTTCACCGTGTTTGAATAGGTAGGGGGAATCGATTTGCACACATTCATGGCCACCATCCGCAATGTATAGGGCTGATGACTTTGCAGTTTAGTCAAAAGATTTTTCATACATAAAGGTATAATGTTGCAAAATTTGGTAGAGATCAGAGGATAAGGTTGGTCGTAATTTGATTTAGCTTTTAACATTTCGGTGGCCGCCATTACGTTTTCGTCAAAATGGCGGCGATATAAAACATGTCCTTGAGGTGCCCTTTGCTAGTGCTACCTCTGCACCATAGTTTGTTCAATTCTGTTTCACCGTGTTTGAATTGATAAGGGTACTCGATTTGCACACATACATGGCCGCCAACTGAAAACTATTGGATTGATGACCTTTTAGTTTGGTCAAAAGACGCTCGCTAAACGACTATATGTTGTTGCAAAATTTGGGAGATATCGAATGATTAGGTTAGTCGTAATTTGATTTAAGCTTTGAACATTTGGGTGGCCGCCATTACGTTTCCGTCAAGATGGCGGCGATATAAAACATGACACAGAGGTGCCCTTTGCTTGTTCTACCTCTGTACCAAATTTCGTTCAATTCGGTCTCACCGTGTTCGAATTGATATGGAGGGACAGACATTCAGAGTACACACACTCACACAAACACAGACTCACACACACACAGAGACAGACACACATTTTTTGGCCCTGTAGTGATCTCATAAGTCTATTTCCATATTTTGCAAAAATCGAAAGTAGGCTAATAAATGTCATAAAGACCATTTGTTTGAACCATTGCACAACGTTCTATCATGTTTGGGTTTCAAACTATCGCCTACTATCATAAACAAAAACTTCCATTTTTTTCTAATATAATGAGTGGTCTATAGCAAAGCCCCCGTCAGCCCGAGTTGAACAACACCTCATCCGTGAAACTACGACCATGGGTTCGGGAGATATCGGCTCGCATTGGGAGTAGTTGTGGGGGGGGGAGTTTAAACTGGCACTACTAACCTACTCGTGTCCCTTTGCTCTTACTTCTAACGCAGCCTCTTTTTTAAGAGTTTTTTTGTATCTATCGTCTAATAAAAATAAACATGTAGGGCATACTTTGGTGGCTTTTCTAACAGGACGCACGATTGTGGGAAAGTAGCATCAGGAATGATGTACCGTTAGAAAGCTGAACGTGTAGATTAAAATGGCGCAAAATTAAAATTTTTAAAACTTGGAAGTTTTGCGCATTCCAGACCCTTTTAAATTCCTCAGAGCCCGGCCAGGACTCGAGCCCAGGACCCTTCGGGCCAAAGCCTAGCTATCACTGGGAACTCATTAATTTCCACATAACAGTGATACATCTATCATCTCTCATCATTATAATTATTAATAAATTCTTTGCGCATGAACTCCCACATTCTTAGCATATTTGCTGGAAAGAAAATATTTAAAATCCCAGGTATACATCATAAGGAGCAAATTGTTGAATCTCTCGGTGACTGCATTCTGTAGTGGCTTTACACTCTTCCCTCTCTCCTTCAAGCTTGATTAGCCGACAACAGCCTCACTATGTGACACGTCGATAGTATGACTGTCTGCTGCATACTCTTAAAAAGGCCTGAATCTAATTGCAACTCTGTGAGAGATTCCTCTAAGTTTTTGGGAATGACGCCAGTGCTACAGTTGATTATAGGAACTGTCCTGACTTGTGCCATGCGCCATTGCTTCTTCCGCACTGCACTTCTAAAAGTTCTAATGCACTGCCGTTTTGTCAAACATTTATAGCCATATTAATAGAGCTATGGTGATGGTGTCCGATGTTGTAAGGCACGTAGCCCTCAAAGTTTTGTTTGAATAGCCTCCATACATTGTGCTTCCCTCAACGCCCGCGAGAGCGTAACAGTTGCAACATCCGGCAGACATGATGCGTCCTCTACTCGTGACTCTCCCAAGCTCAATGTTTTCTGTGCCATCTCAAAATTTAAAGTTTACGGTCCCTTCTTCTACGCTTAAAAATCCATTACAGGGCCCATCCGCCTGGATATGCTGGAGAATTGGCTCATGCCACAGTTGGAAACCGATATCATGAACTTCATCTACCAACAGGATGGTGCTCCACCTCATTCTCATGGTGATGTTCGTGATTTTCTGAACAGCAGACTACCAGAAAGATGGATCGGTTGTATCGGGAATTAAGATCACGTCCTCATGTCATGTCCCACACACTCTCCTGACCTCACCCTTTGAGACTTCATCGTATGGGGTTATGTGAAAGACGCAGTTCTTACGCCACCATTACCGGCTGATCTAACAGAACTGCGGGCCCGCATCATCAACGCCTTTGGTCAAATTGACAGCGACATGCTACGTTAGGTGTGGGACGAACTTGACTACAGAGTTAATGTGTGTACAGTCACTCATGGGGCACATATCGGGCACTTGAAGCGCATAAAAAAACTTAGCGAGTTCTTCTGTCTGTCTATAAAATTGTGTTATGTTAAAACAAATAATAAACAAACAGAAATATTTTGAAACCACTTCAATCATTTGTGTGCACCCTGTACCGCAAACGGTACTGAACAGTATTATTTTTCCCTCGTATTAGTCTGTAGTCACATATAAGCATATACTGTACTGTATATAAGCAGGATATGCTTGCAGTGCATTAGTACCATATGGGATGCAGGCAGAGAAATATCGACCAACAGGCGTTAGTTGGGTTGCAGCAAACGGTAAGGGAAGGGGCTGCTGAATCACCTGGTATTGTAAATATCATAATCCATACTTTTGGACATAGTTTGAATGGTATGGACTCCGTCTTGAGGAAAGAATTCACGATGAAAATTAATAAATGTAAAACAAAAATATTGGAATGCAGCCGAAAGAAATCAAAAACATCTATGGACATCAAATTGGAAGGTGAAAAGCCGAAGGAAGTAGGAGACTTCTGTTACTTAGGAAGCAAAATAACGAGTGATGCACGAAGCAAGGAGGATATGAAAAGTAGGTTGGCTCAGGCAAGGAAAGCATTTCTACAGAAAAGGAATCTGTTGACATCGAATATAGATTTAGGTATTAGGAAGTCATTTTCGAAAGCCTTTATCTGGAGCGTGGCGCTCTATGGAAGTGAAACTTGGACTATTGGTGCAGCAGAAAAGAGGAGAATTGAAGCATTTGAAATGTGGTGTTACAGGAGAATGATGAAGATCAGATGGGTATATATGGTGACAAACGAAGAGGTATTAAGACGAGTGGGAGAGGAGAGATGTTTCTGGCGACTGCTAATGAAGAGAAGAGATAGGTTGGTAGGACACATACTAAGACACCCAGGAATAGCAAGCTTAGTTATGGAAGGAAGGGTCGAGGACAAGAACTGTAGGGGTAGATCAAGGTTAGAATGTGTTAAACAGATTGCCTCGGATGTAGGGTGTGGTAACTATGTAGAGATGAAACGATTAGCTCAGGACAGGGAGGCATGGACAGTTGCATCAACCCAGTCAAAAGACTGAAGACTCAAACAACAACGGACATAGTTTCAATAGCCAAAGTGTAAAGGATCTGATGATGATCGCTTGACGATCAAAAGTGTTCATCCAAGTGTATTTATTAATCTCATGTAAATATTTTTCAGGATTAGGAAATCACGCAATACAATTGGGTACAATCGTGTTGACCGACTGAAAACATTAAGTTTTGATTATTATTATTATTATTATTATTATTATCATTATTATTTATTATCATTATCATTATTATTATTATTATTATTATTATTATTATTATTATTATTATTATTATTATTATAGTTTATTTATGTTACAGCCTGGTTCGGCCTTAGCAAGGAACTATCTGTACTGAGACAATTACGATAACACTGTTCAGAGACTTCACATCCATGTAGTGCCCGCAGTCTTCACGAGTCTCCTTCATTTGTAGGATGAGCTAAATTCCCATCTGGATCATCGAGCTTCGATGAGTATTCGGCCAGGGCATTGTCACCAAGGAACTTCCTAACAATATGGCATGTGTTTAACATAACTGCCTTCTGAAGTTCAATATATATCTGCGGGTGCAGATTCAATATTGATAAACTACTGTGGAGAGTTTTCGGTATAACACCAGTACAAGATACAATTATTGGGATGGTAGTCACCGAATCAAGTTTCCACATCTGCTTTATCTCAATTGCCAGCTCTGTGTACTTAGATATTTTAGTAGCAGCTGTTGTTTGGATGTTTTGATTGTTGGGACATGCGACATCTATCAGTAATGCCTCTTTGTGTACTTTATCGATGACAATGATATCTGGCCGGTTGTTACTGACTGCGACATCTGTCACAACTCCTCTGTCCCAGTAGAGCTTGTGTGTGGCATTTTCGAGTACTGCAGATGGTGTGTATTTCCAATAGGGGACGGAGCTTTGAAGAAGTTTGTACTTCAAGGCCAGTTTCTGGTGGATAATGTTGGCAACTTGATCGTGTCGATGTTTGTAGTCAGTGTTGGCAAGGTGGGAACAACCTGATATAACGTGTTGAATGGTCTCACTACATTTGCCACAGCGGCGACACTTCTCACTCTCTGTTGTTGGATCTTTTATGATAAATTTCCGATAGCTTCGACTAGCAACAACTTGGTCTTGGACAGCTACAACAAATCCCTCTGTTTCCGAAAAGAGGACCGAGTGGGTCAGCCATGCGTGCGACGCTAACTTGTCGATGTGAGGCTGGTCCAACTCATGTAGAAACTTCCCATGAAGCGCCTTCTGTTTCCAATTCCCGATCTTGTATTCAGTAGTTTTCATTTCTTTTACTGGTGGATCTAAATATGACAGATGGAGCGGTGTGTAATTATCATCAGCTGAAGATACAGTGTGATGGAGAGGGGATGTTTCTCCTTTGTTGTGGAAAAATGCACGCAGAGTTGTCACTTGTTTTGTATGAAGGTTCATGATGTCTATCAGTCCTCTACCACTTTCAGACCGAGGTAGAGTCAGGCACTCTGTTGCTGATTTCGGATGGTGCATATGATGGCGTGATAAAAGCACCGATGTTTTTCGTTGCAGATCGTGCAGTTCAGTTTGAGTCCACCTGATTATACCAAAGGAGTATGTAACTACGGGCATTGCAAATGTGTTAACTGCCTTAATGATATGTTTAGCGCTAAGTTTTGTAGAGAGAACACTGCGAAGTCGTGAAGTATACTGCTCAGTTATGTTCTTCTTGATATCACCATGTCTGAGACGGGTACTCTGGGTGAACCCAAGATATTTGTACAATGCGCCTTCCTCCAACGGCTGAATACTTCTCTGTCCCTCTCCAACAGGTATTCCTTGTGCAGAGTGCGAGCCTCTAATAACAGTCTGTGTTCTGCACTTATCAAAACCAAACTGCATATGGATATCTGAAGAAAAGTTCAGAGTGATAGAGATGAGATATTGTAGGTGCACTTTAGTTGATGCATACAGTTTAATGTCATCCATGTAAAGAAGATGGTTCATCTTGTACGCTTCACCATGATTACCCTTAATACTAAATCCGTAGTTGCTACTGTTCAGGATTTGCGAGAGAGGATTCATTGCCAGACAAAACCAGAGTGGGCTTAGCGAGTCTCCTTGGTAAATTCCTCGGCGAATCGGTATTAATGAAGATGTTAAACGAGTGCCACCCACTGTAAGTTAGAGGGCAGTGCTCCATGAAACCATTGCGCACTTAAGGAAGTTCACTATAATAGGGTTGACCTTGTAAATCTCCAAGCTCTGTATAAGCCATGTATGAGGCACGGAATCGAAAGTTTTTGGTAATCAATAAAGCAGGCATAAAGATTTCGTGATCTACGACAAGCCTGCTCTAATGCCACGGCATCAATAGTGAGCTGTTCCTTACATCCTTGAGAATTCCTTCTGCAACCCTTTTGCTCCTCTGCGAGAATGGCGTTTTCCTCACAATGCGCACGAATTCGATTTGCAATAATGGATGTTTGCAATAATGGATGTAATGATCTTATAAAAGTTTGGCAAGCAGGTGATGGGGCGATATTTAGATGGGTTTGTGATTTTAGAGTCCTTTGGCTTGAGATAGGTTAACCCTCTGGCTAGGAAAACTGGAAATGCTGCAGGATTTTCCAGAAAACATTGTATGTGAATAGCCAGTAAACGGTGGGTACATGTGAGCCTTTTATAGTAGTAATTATGGATCCGGTCAATTCTAGGTGCTTTCCAATTCTGTAGGCTGCTGATGACCTGGCGAAGTTCCTCAACATCAACGTCTGTATGTGCCATTTGATTTATTCGTCTGGTAGCATTCTCTATTTCCTTAAACCACGGAGCTTCATTGTTGTGTTCTTCCGGCCTAGACCATATTGATGAACAGTAGTCGGTAACACTCTCCGCACTGGGTCCTTCTGGAGAATCATTCTGAACTCGAGGTGTCTTTTTCAGGTCTTCATAAAACTTTCTCTCATTTCTCTTGAAGTCATTGTTCTGCTTCTTCCGTTCGGTAGTGTTCCGGTCTCTCTTAAGACGCCTAGAGAGGGCTGCAAGTTTTTGTTTATAAGTATCAAGTACTTCTGTTATCACTGCGTCCTTGGGGACCTGAAATTCTTCTAGTGAGGAGTCCATCATGAGCCTTCGTTTGCGGTTGTTCAGACGTCTACTTATCACTCCATTCTTATACTGTTGCAGTCTGTTCACATTCTGGCGTAGTTGTTCAATGCGTTGTTTCAAACGTTTTACCCATGGTGGATCGCTGGGTTTCCTTGCCGCAGACTGTTGGTTTGGAGGGCGTGGCCTACCCCCATTAATTCGTACTGCAGCTAGTGCTGCACAATAGATAGCAGTATGAACCTCCATGAAAGATTGGTGCTCTTCTAAATAGTTGGGAAGTACGGCTTCGTTCAGTTCTTTCAACACCGTGGCAAACTTGCGGGAAGACTGCTGCCTCGGATGTATTGGACGTTGGGTATTTATTTATTTATTTATTGGTGCCTTTATTGTGGCGAAGTTAGGGCTCTAGGCCCTCTCTTACACTTAACCACACACAGTGCAACTTACATGAATACTCACATATGTTACTCTTAACCTACCAAACTTAAATACTAGGAAAACCTTAAATACTAGAATAAAATAAAATAAAATAAAAATTAAATTAAATTAAATTGGCGACTGCGTGATATTAACTAAGCTATACAATTTAAATGACATACATTTTTAACAAAATTATACTATGGTCATTCACTCACACATTCATACACAAATTGTTCTAGTTGGCCTACGAATTCAAGAGGAAATCTTTACATGCACGTTTGAAAGTTGTAAGGGATGTACAATTTCTGACGTCACGAGGACAATTATTCCAAATTCTAGTTCCCGACACGAGGAAAGAGTTACTGAAGGCAGAAGAATGATGTAGAGGAATTGCAATTATAGATCCAGATCGCGTGTGACGATCATGAAAGGAAGAAAGAAAACGAAAATTACAAGAGAGATAGTGAGGAGTACTTTCATTGAGAAGTCGATAGATGAGGGTACAAATGTGCAGGTTTCTTAGTTGTTCTACTTTTAGCCAGGAAAGTACATCATAAAAAGGAGACACGTGTGAGGAAAATTTCAAGGAGAAAATAAACCTAATGCAGGAATTTAAAGCTCTCTGAAGTTTCTTGTTTTGCTCACCGGTAGCATCTACTAATACAACATCACAGTAGTTAAATATAGGGAGTATCAAGGTTTGGACGAGTTTTATTTTCAAGTTACGGGGTAGAACGGACTGGTGAATCTTAAGTGGAAGAAGTGACGAGTAAACTTTCCTGCATGTATTAGTAACGTGCCCACCCCAATTCAAAGTTTCATTTAGTGTGACTCCAAGAATTTTTACCGATTTAGAGAACGGGATAGCAACACCATTAAGTTGAATTAAAGATAGCGGTCTACTGTGTAAATGGAAAAGCAATTTAGTCTGCCCTATTACGATAGCTTGGGTTTTAATTGGGTTGATGGCAAGAGAATTTTCAGTTGCATAGCGGCTGATCCTCTTTAGATTTAGATTCATATTTTCAATTGCCGCATCTATGTCGTTTACTTTTGTGTGGCAATATATCTGAAGGTCATCAGCATATAGATGGTAGTTGCAGTTTTCCAGTTTCGAAGAGATGGCGTTCAGATATAGAGTGAATATAAGGGGGCCGAGAATTGAACCCTGAGGTACTCCATTTATTTTGAACTTCCACTCAGTCAGTACCTGCATATTCAAGCAGAGCTGAATTAAATTCGTCTTGGATCTTGGAGTGATGGCTTGTTTCCCCATTCTGAAGTTTATTTACGTGAGTCGATTCATTCATGGAGATCTCATTGTCAGTATTTATTTCATTAGTTTCACCACTTGCAACTGAGGGATATAGTTCATGAGATATCTCCTGTCTGATTCGATCCAGAACAGGGTCGGGAACTAAATGATTCTTTACAATTGCTCTTCTTTGGTCCGCGACTCGTTGCTCAGTGATGCTAAGCAGAGGATACTGCTGCCTGAAAGCCGCATGCAGGGCTTGGCGGTAGTTTGTTATATCTGTTTCAAGACGAGTTATTCGATAATATGCCCGCATGATATATTCAATCATATGAGTTTCCCATTTCATGCGTTTTCTGGGCTTACCTGCGAGAGTGGTTGTATTTATTACAAAGGCACTGCCGTCAGGTGCGGTGCGAGACTCGAGATTTTGTGTACCGCCAATATCGTCTTGAGCTGCTGGAGCTTCTTCGGGTCTACTTGTGGGTGGACAGCAGCTTGTCATCCCACTGCCACCGGTTTGCGTATTGTCACCTCTAGCGGTGGTTCTATAGGTAACCTGCCGTATCACAGGCAGTGACATTTCTTAAAGCAAATTACTATTATTGCCTTTCCTGTGTGCTTTTTATACCTTCAGCCAGGTATTGCCTGGGTATTGCCTTTGATACCTATGACAAGGTTTACAACACTCCTGTGAATGCTAGTGTGTTATTTTGACTGATCGACGCAGATTTTTTGTAAATATGTGATCCAACTGATGTCATTTAACTCAATCCTAACCCCAGTTTCTAACGAAATAAACGACATTACACAATTAATATCTGTTATAGAGGCCCAATTGGACTAATTGAGTAAACGGAGTAATAAACACACAATACAGGGCGTAGATTAAACTATTTTAAACGGAATATTTGTGGTAATGTTAACCTAACCTGTACCAGCAATTCCTAGGCAACCACGTAAACAAGTTTCATGCACAGACATATGATATCCAAATATCATTATAAAAACCTCGTACAATCACTATTAAACACTGTGTACTGTCAGTAAGTCCCTCAAAAACATCTTCCAAACCATAAAACACTGAAGTAGACATTAAATAACTAAACAAACTATATAAATAGGAGGAGCCTCGATCCGATCAGCCTCACCAAGGCACAGCCTTCTATTATTATTATTATTATTATTATTATTATTATTATTATTATTATTATTTCTCTTGACAGTATACTGTAAGTGTTCTCCCTCCCCTGTTCCTGTCTGACGCACTTGCGTATGTGCGGGTTGGTGCAGTCTCATATATTGCAGCGAGCCGTGTCTCTGCATGGTACACACCAGGTGGCACTGTAATCACTGCGCTAATATTAACAACACATTGCATGCATTGCACACGTTATTCATGATTCTCAAACTCACTTAGCACAGCGATTATTTAATACTTACTGCAGTGCGACCCTTTTCCTGTGTTCTTCATCACAACAACTCCTCTGAAGAACTAAAGGTCTATAAATAAGATGATCGCGATGATGATAATTGTTGTTTTAAGGGGCCTAACATCTAGGTTATGGGCCCTTATTGGTTTGGGTGATAGTGAAAGATGAGATGAGAATGAAAACTATAACTAATACAAACTACAAACTTACATACTAGAAGAAGAAATGGTAAACAAATAAAGGATAAGGCAAACAAAGGACAGGAAGAAAACAAGAGCCCTCAATCTTCGAAGAATGAGGATTAAAGGTCTTGGAAAGAAGGAGAGCCATGAAAGACAGGAAAGGGTAAACAAGAGAGGGCCCGCCCTAAAGTCAGAGGAAAAAGGGGACAAAACGGACCCAGATCAGAAATCCCTCGCGGTTGCCAACTCCCGAACTCACCAGCCGTGAGCCCCTGAGGGTGTAGTACTATCCAGGGTGCACCAGAAGTGGTGGGGCAACACACACCCTGCCTCCTTAAGGGCCTTATGCAGAACGCAGGAGATAACATGAATAGATAAATAAGGCTGACCCCTCGAAGAATGAGGGTATCAGGAAAGATGAGACAAGGGCCAATTAATGCGGGAAAGTGAAAGACTCCCTAGGCCTCGGATATCCTAATATCGTTGGGGTCGGAAGAGAACAAGAGTTGTTCAAGAGAGGTCGACAGGAAAGAAGACGGAGAGGAGCCCGGCACAAGTAAGAGGAAGCAATGCCGGACTCAGCTGGGGTCCCGTGGTTGCCAACCCACGTCCCATTGGATGTGAGCCCCTGGGGGGCATAAATAAGACGAATGGTGACATGATAATGTTCTTAACATCTCTTAGCACACAATGAAAGGGTCCCCGTTTAAGAAAGAACGTAAAATTGTTCCAAACGTTGATGGGTTAGTTAGTTAGTTAGTTATCGTTGTTTTAAGGGGCGGAACTACGAGGTCATCTGATGGGTTAAAAGACCCAAAAAGGTTTCAAATTGTGAGTCTTGAAGAGCTCTATCAAACTAAAAAGAACAAATTTCGAAAATCACTTTTGGCCTGGTCGCCTCCGTAGCGTAGTGGTCAGCGTGTTTATCTGCCACCCCGGAGGTCCTGGGTTCGATTCCCGGCTATGCCACGACATTTTTCAAAGTGATATAAGGACTGGTTGGTTAGATCTTAAGTTCAGGGGCTGCGACAACGCGGTCATGTTGCAGACTTTTGAATTTTTCAAATAGTTCCTACTTTTGCCGCCAAACGCCACCGTCAACGACTACTAGTTCGGAACTTAGCTACCAGACGCCATCGCAGTCGGCTCTTGGCAACGAACGTAGGAACCTAAGAGCGTTGTTTACATTCTTAACTTAAACAATTTAGCTTCACACAGGCGTAATTAGTGGAAGGTTCATCAACATGCCATAAATCTGTGACATGGAACCGCCGGCCGGGTTTACTTCCCCTCCGAAGGAAGGCATACTGAGGGATTTTTAACGTGGTTAAAAATCCAACGACTTCGGCCGGATTTGAACCCACGATCTTGGGAATAGAAGCTCAGCATGCTACCGACTACGCCTCCGAAGCCGCCGGTATGAGGACTGAAACGGGGTCTACTCAGCCTCGGGTGGTCCAAATGAGTAGAGGTTGTTCGATGGCCACCTCAGTGGTTTTCCGTGGTATCCCACTTCGTCTTCGGGAAAATGCCGGGATGGTATCTACCGTAAGGCCGCGGAAGCCTCCTTCCCTCTTCTTTGCCTATCACTCCCAATCTTCCCCTCCCTTCCCCATCCCCCATGAGGCTCCTTTTCACTTTGCAGGTGAGGCCACCTGGGCGAGGTGCTGATCACACCTCCCCAGTTGTATCCCTCAGGACCAGAGGTTTCAAGCCCCAGGCTAGAGGCAGTAATGGTGGAAAACACAACCTGGAGGGTAAAATTGACTTTTAAAAAACAAAATTGTCCTAAATGCAGTTCCAGAAATACAGCCTAAAATCGTTTGTTTCTTTACTAGTTTTTTTTAAATTCAAATCCTGGCCAAATTGCTTGTCACGGTGGGTGAGTGGTTATCGTGTCAGACTGCCAACCCCAAGCTTGTAGGTTCGCTCCTGGCCATGGTAAGTAATTTTTTGAAAGGTGGCAAAAATCACGACACACATGTCATACGTTGTTGACATGTTAAAGAACCCATTTGAATTCTATAGGTCGTGATCATAATGGTAAAATTAATCTCCGGACTTTCCGCCAACAAAAAAATCCTTCTTTCTCTACTAGAAAGCGCTATAGTGTAAAGGAGCTTAGATAGGCCTATCTAACCCTCCTTGACATTCATAGCGCTCCAAGGAACAACAAAATTCGACTTGCAAGTTGCCCTATGGGCGTCAAATAACAAAGCTTGCACCCGGCACCCGAGACCATACGATATTATTATTATTATTATTATTATTATTATTTATTTATTTACATTGTTTAGACCCAAAAGATCACATTAAGCAAATTATGTTCTGGAGCTGTTCTTCTTGTTCTTCCAGAACTCCTTCATCATCTCACTGTGTCGGACTCGACGTTCCTCCGTCCATCCTTTCCCTGGTCTCCTTGGTCGATCTTCATGTGTGACTTCCCAACTGTGGATGTTATGTCGGAATGTCATTCGATCGTCTATGTCTATTGGTATGATGTTGGCACTTTCGAGATCATTTTGGACTTGGGTAACCCAGACTGTTGTCACTTTAAGTTTTCGTAAGTAAGTCAATATTCTCTTTGTTAGCCGATCGTCATTCAGTCTCATAATGTGGCCGTAGAATCTCAGTCGTCGCTTGCGGAAATCTGACTCGATGTTAGAGTATCTCTCTGTGATTGTGTGTGATTGCAGACGATTCCATCATCTGTGAGTTTAGGGCCCAATATTTTACGGATGATTTTTCTCTGAGCCTTCTTGATGTTCTTGATGTTATTATTATTATTATTATTATTATTATTATTATTCAAAACTAAATTTTTATGCTTTTCAGTCGGGTTATTCCCTAATGCTGATAAAATTTACATGAGATAATTATTTTTTATAATCATTTATTATTCTCAGGTAATTTGTTCAGGATTAGGGAATAACCCAACTCATTTGGGTACATTCGTGTTGACCGACTGAAAAGCACCAAACTTTTGTTTACTAAGGCAACACTGAAAAATGGCTTCAGACACCATAATGATATTATTTATTTATATAGCCAAATTAACTTATTTACATAATTCGTTGTTTAAGGTGATCCTGACAACCTCGTGACGCAGTGGCTAGCATTGCTGGCTGTTACTCCTGAGGTTCAGGGTTCGATCCCCGGCTCTGCCAAGAATTTAAAAGTCTTTGTATGGTCTGGTATGAGGTCTCCCAGCCTCGTGATGCAAAATGAGAACCTGCCGGATGCTATGGCGGGAGGAGAATTGGAAAGGAACTAGCCACCCTTCCACACGTAAACTCTGGCTCGGGATGCCTGGTTAGTGATACCTTTACGAAGTCAAGGCACTAATTCAGGTCACCTACGTCCCTGGAGGAGATATGGCACTCTAACTTTTTAACGTGTTCCTTGGTTCAATAACCTCAGGCGATTTTTGATTTTTTGAAAAATCTTCAGGCAGGAAATAGTTATAAGAACTTCAGTGAAAAGTCTGCATAGACTCACACTAGCGCTCGTATTGGTAGAAAGGCAAACTGCTAACCTAATTGACCAGATATGGTTGAGTTTGCGGTGCCATCAAGCCGGCACCTCGTAACAAACGTTTAGTCACTTTAGTGTATCCTTTATGTTTGGAAAAGTGGAGAAAACAACGCTATTTAATTACAAATACACCAACAATAACAACCGTGTTCGAGTCATCAATCGGCCGAAAATGTGACAGTGCTCGACAGACAACCAGTGGCGAAGCTGAGGGGGATTCTTTGAGCCTTAGAATGCCCATTTCATTCGCAAGGAATATGCACAATTAAATTTTCCTATATTTCATTGACACAGGCAAATTAAATCTCTAGTTTTCAGTATTATTCTTTGCAGCCACGGGGGGATTGACGCCAGTTCCTCAGTTGAACAGCCAGTGAGTCTCCTTTGAAACAGGCTCAAGTCTCTGTGAGTAGAGAAGGCAATTGCGCATGCGCCAAACGGAAGGTCGATATCTGACCAACGCTGAATGCGTCAGCATAGAGTCTAGGCTCCAGGTAGTGAATTCGTGAGGCCGGCGGTATTTGAGCGCTTGCATGTTCGTTTGTGAGTTTTAAAACTTGGATCAGTGTAGTGATTTAATAGTGTATTTAAAATCAAGACTATTTTCTTCGTTGTCCTATCAAGAGAAATTTTCATTGTAACAGAGAAGATCAAAACCTCATCTAAATATTGTACAAAGTGATAAATATAAGTCCAGTCTCAGTGGTATGAACAGTATGAATGTTTAACAGCAAGTGTAACGGCGGGCACGATGTATTGTTGTGTTTGTATTCTGTTTGGTGGCGATAGTACAGAATAGAGAGAAACTAGGATTGCGTGTATTAAAAATTTTCATCGTAGAGAACGAAAGCATCAAATTTCTAAGGTACTCCAAAAAGATGGTATATTGGCTTTCACGTCCAGTGAATTAAAACTCAGCAATTCTTCTAGGTTTGTGCCGTGTCTTGTGTGGGGTTTCGCCTAGGACACCAAGCTGGCTCATCGGCGGGCTCTTGGCGTCCCCGCCCGGACCCCCACTGGAGTAGCGAACTGCGCGCGCGCCACTTCCCTTTATATAAGGTGCAACTGCACCTCTTGACTGCGAGAACTAAAAGCCCAAGCAGCCTCAACCTCCCTATGAAGGCTCCCGCAGTTGCACCTTATATAAAGAGAAGTGGCGCGCAGTTCGCTACTCCAGTAGGGGTCCGAGCGGGGACACCAAGAGCCCGCCGATGAGCCAGCTTGGTGTCCTAGGCGAAACCCCACACAAGACACGGCACAAACGTAGAAGAATTGCTGAGTTCTAAGGAACTTATTCTTAGTTTGGAGCGATATCGTCTTCTGGGACAACACAGAATAGAGCATGCTCTATCAGAGCGGAAAACACAACTGGAGTTTATTTACAAAACACTATAAGATGGGAACTTTAGAATACCCAGTTGCATAAATGTAGCTTCCCCACTGCACTTAACGAGAAGATAGTGTTACGAACGAAGAGGAACATGCCAAGAAACGGCAACGTTAACTTTGTAACCAGAAGAACGTTATAAAAGTTTATGAAAAATGGAAGGTCTAGTCTATGACATTTAGTTGCCTCAAGGGCTACCAACTGAGGATTTTTTAAATTTATTTTCACGAGAATGTGTAGATTGACCATGTGGTAGCCTACTATAGTTCCTGGTGCTGGTCAGGAGGGCGCCTGCTTGTTACTTGCCAGAGAGTGACGTATGTCCACAGCCTAGTGAAATACTAGCGCACGATTAATTAGCATGTCATCAAAGGTCGCCCATCGGATCCCAATTAACCAAACATCGAGCGTCTGTGAAGCTTTGTCTGGTCAAAGTGAAACTACTGTATCACCTGTCCATGACCCTTCAAATTAACTTAATTATACAAGAAGTCCCCTTAATCATGCATTCTTCTTCCGCTTATTGATCCCATTTCAAAAGGGGTGGGAAGGAGGCGAAATGTGGTGGTAGTAATTGTTGTTTGAAGGAGACACGCAAACGGAAAGCCTTTATTAATGACAACAAGCCCGTTTGTTGGGAAAACACATGTGATTAAAAGTGATTTGCACAGATTACAAGAAAAAGGGGATTAAAAGGATGACATGTTTCGTCATCACGCCAGCATCTTCAGATCTTACAAAAGGTTGTATCACATTTCCCAATAATTGAGCTTGTACTTCAAACGTTACAATATCAATTGTTAGCAAGGCAACACTGAAATTGCAACGAATCTTTCTTACACATTCACTTGATGCACTTTCTCAAAGCCTAGTGGGCTGTTTCCTTGAAAATTGATACACAAACAGAGGAGGATTTGATCTATCACATGAATTGAAATATTAGAAGCGATTTGTTTTCGGTGTTGCTTAATTAATATAAGGTGCGTTCATAAAGTAACGAGCCGGAGGCTGGAATGCGCAAACCGGTGACGACATCGGCTAATCGTGGCGTGTGTAACGAGGTGTGGTTCCGACCAGAGCGTGGAAGGTCACAGCCCATCGCTAGAGGGCACGCATGCACGTCATGTGACGATACAAAGCGAGCAGCAGCATGCATCAATCGTCCAACCAAGACCAAGACCAAGACAGTAGGCCATTCGACATGCTTCCTGGTGTGGTTGAAGACTATGGGGCACCCATTGGGCACACACTTTCCGCAAGTGCAGTCGTTCCTTCATGATGGTGTGCACACTTTCGACGCTCAATCCGACCACGGCAGCTATGGCGTTCACTGTCACTCGGCGGTCCTGGGTAATGAGTGCATCAACCAGCGGGACGTTGTCATCGGTAATGCAGGGGGGTGCCCCAGACCGGGCATCATCGGCTAACGACACCCGTCCTTCCCTGAAGCGCTTGTGCCACGCCTTGACCCTTGTAAGGGGCATGCAGTGTTCGTCGTACACTTGTGACATTCAGCGATGAATGTCCATTCCCCCTACTCCTTTCGCTTTCAGAAACCGAACAACACCTCTTAGCCCTTCGTTTGACGCCTCCATGCCACTGTTAGAAATGCCACTGGCAGCGTTGGACGATTGATGCATACTGCTGCTCGCTTTGTATCGTCACGTGACGTGCACGCGTGCCCTCTAGCGATGGGCTGTGACCTTACACGCTCTGGTTGGAACCACACCTCGTTACACACGCCACGATTAGCCGATGTCGTCACCGGTTTGCGCATTCCAGCCTCCGGCTCGTTACTTTCTGAACTCACCTTATATAATATTAGAAGGCCTGTCTGTCTGTCACATAGTCAGCCTAGAGGCCGGTTGACTCCTCAGCACCACCATAGGTTATGTGGTAGAAACCAAAAAAAACGAGACAGCACTAAAATGAGGCATACTAGGCAAGGTGAAGAATAAGGTAGGTAGCCATTGCTTTCCGCACAGAGTCAGTACACCAGTACTAACCCTTCGAGTAGAATCTTTCGCAACATCCACAGGCACTAGCTGTGTACTCTGAATGCCATTACACAGCACCACCCATAGCTCAGTAGTTTCCCTAAAATAAAAGCCATGAATGAAACTGAGACATTGGTGAAAAACCACATTTTACTCTAGCCTGTGCCAAGAGACAAAATCAAATGTACTGCATTCATCAAGAGATGGTAAACGAGCAGATTAGGATCTCATGTGTGCCCAATTAGAATGGTCGGAGAATTATAATTAATTTCCTATAGCCTGAAAGAAATACAGTACATGAATTACTTATTATTATTATTATTATTATTATTATTTATTAGGAATATTCGACAATACAGTAGATTTTCTTCCACCCAAAAATACTCTACTAGTCAACAAATTTCAGTCTTCAGCATCTTCCTCGGTTAAGCCTCTGGTAGTCATGCTCCTCTTTACACCATCCATCCATTGTTCTCTTGGTTTACCCCGTTTTCGTTTTCCTTCAGCTTGCCAATGTAACATTAAATTTGGAATTCTACAATTCTGCATCCTTTTCACATGTTCAAAGCATGGTAATCTTCCTTCCTTCTTCAGCCACTTCTAGTACATTTATTATACCTGCATATTTTTTCTGATTCTCGTATTTCTAATTTTACCCAATCTTGATTTTCTTGCCCTCGTCCAATGATCCATCTCTGTTACTATTAATTTGTTTGCTTGCTGTCTGTTTAAAGTCCAAGTTTCTGTACCAAATAACTGTAAATAAGTTTCTTAATGTTGTTTAAAATACTTCTGCTCCATAAAACGGAGTTTAATGCTCCAATTGTTCTCCTAGCCTCACTTACTCTTTTCTCAATTTCAGATGAATTACTTATAAGTAAGTAAATCTGTTGTTGTTCATTCTATTTTAGCATATTTTCATTTATGAAAAAATAGGCTTATGAGATCACCTTTTGTCCGTGTGTCTGTCTGTGTGTGAGTGTGTGATTCGTGTGTGTGTGTGTGTGTCCCTAATAAAATCTAAACGGCTGGAGATATTTCAATGAAACTCGGTAAGTACATAGCACTATTCCGGATGACCCCGACTGTGCCCTTCAAATTTTGTTACGTCTCAGCAATCCAACATGGCGGCTGTGCGAAATATTTCATCAGCATTCAATACCACCGAAACTATTTCCGATATCACCCTGGAATTTTGTACGGTGATAAAGGGAACTACTAGAAGTTCACCTATGTGAGGTTTGTAAACCTGGTAACTGCAAAACCAACATGGCGGCCAAGCGAAGTTGCGACATTTAAATAGATGTTTCTGGCGATTTAACCAACCAAACGCAATGCAATTTTATACAGTGTATGTTTATACACATTGTAATGCACCGATATCTAACTTCGTTCAATTGTTTGCATAACCTCAAGATGGCAGCTGTGCGAAATATTTCACCGGCATTCTATATCTCTGAAACTATTACCGGCATCACCCTGAAATTTTGTGCGAAGATAGAGGGCACTACTGGAAGTTTATCTATAAGACATTCCAAAATCGGTAAACTACGAAACGAACATGGCGGCCGAGCGAAGTTGAAAGTTTTGAATAGACTTTTCTCGCGAGTTAATGATCCAAACGCAATGAAACTTGGTACAGGAAATGTTTATACACTTTGTAATGCACCGGTATCTAATTTAGTTCAATTGTTTACATAACCTCAAGATGGCGGCCGTGAGAATTTTAAAATTAAGTTTTTATTCCTTGTGTCGTAATCATGAAGGAAGGAAAGGAAGGAAGGAAGATTGTAGTTTTACGTGACCGTGAATCTTGTGATTATGAGCCACGGGACCTCCTTTTTACGTGGAATCCGAACCACAGGACATGGCATTTCATTTCGAAAATCTCACATGCATTGACCGGGAATCCGTAATCATGCGATCGAAGTGAAAGTTTGAATAATGAACCTACTCAATAATTTTCCTTTAATGGTACATGTCTCTATGGCCTAAACATATAACCATCCAACATGGCGACCATCCGAAATATTTAGATGGATCTCAATATCTACGAATCTACGTATTACAGCAATCAAACTGAATATTTTAATGTTCACTTACTCTTTTCCCTATTTCAGATGAATTACGTATAGAATTAATGATCACTTCCAACACAAATTGGGGGTTTAATTGGGTGACAAGTTTCGTTTGTCAGGCGAACATCGTCAAATCTTAACCTAAATTCATTAAGCGTTAATGAGCAAGATCTGCTAATGTTTGCTTGACGAAGGAAACTAATCACCCCCGTTTGTGTGAGAAGTGTTTTACTTAGTGTATAAATAATAATAAAATGATGATAATTGTTGTTTTAAGGGGCCTAACATCTAGGTTATCGGCCCAGTGTATAAATAACCCATATGTGTAATTAAGGTGCTAGGGAATTAACTGTAATTTCCCGCTCAATGTAATTGGACAAGAGCATTTATTAACAGTTGGCAGCCCTGCTGGCTTTTAAAAATACGTTCTGTCATATCTGTTTATGTACACATAGTAGATACGAAATTTGATTGAAATCTAATTGATAGTGTAGAAGTTATATGCATTTAAAATGGCTTATCAGCAGGCTTAGAATCATTTTGGCAACACTGCCATGCATGGCCTCCTGGAAATTAAACTGAAATATTACTATCTATATGTGTGCCAATTTTGGAATAGCTCCCATGCATACCTTGCAAGATATCCAACATTGAGCTCAAATTTCAATTGCGGGTTTTCAGCAGTTGGTAGCACTGACATAATTTTCAAATATGGGGTTGAGATATTCAGGTATAGATCTTTACTCATACCAAATTTGGATTCGATTGCTGCAGCCGTTTAGGAGTTGACAGGGGCGGACACACACACAGACAGACAGACATTTGCCCGGATCGATCTCATAAGTCTACTAGTCAATTTTTGCAAAATGTGAAAAGTAGGCTAAAATAACAAGAAAATCCATGACGAACTAAAGAGCCTACTTTTCTTAAAATGTAAGATTCATGCCAATGATTACTCTCTAGGGACTTAAATGACAAAATTAAGTTGGTAAAACCGAAATTGTTAATTAGTTCGAAATATACCTGACATAGTGTAGCCTAATAGAGCACTACAGTTGGCAGCTCTGGTGACTGAATAATTCTTAGTTCCATCTCTTAAAGTACAGAATGCGCATACAAAATTTTGTTAAAGTCCAATGGATAGCATGGACGTTATATGCAGTTAAACATTTGATCTATCATGTTGGGAAAAAATGTAATGCATGTGTTGCTCAGAAATAATCTGAAATAATATGATCGATTATTGTGCCAATTTTGAATGAAATCCATTTGTTAGTATTGAAGTTACATGTATTTAATAATTGGACCTAACAGCAGGCTTAGAATAATGATGACTGCATTGACATATACTATATTAGTTACTACAAATTAATCTAGAATGACAGGTACTATACGTGTGCAAAGTTTAGAGCTGTTGGCTTGCATACTTTCTGATATATTGATATTAGAGTAAAAACATAGAGACAGCATTTATTAACAGTTGGCAGCCCTGGAGGCTCTTAAGAATATGAACAGTCATATCAGTCAAATCCAATTGATAGTGTATAAGTTACATGCATTTAAAAATTGGACCTATCAGCTGGCCAAGAAACATTTGGCAACACTGTCATATATGGTCTCCTGGTAATTAAACTGAAATATTATTATATATGAGGTGCGTTCAAAAAGTAACGAGCCGGAGGCTGGAATGCGCAAACCGGTGACTACATCGGCTAATCGTGGCGTGTGTAACGAGGTGTGGTTCCGACTATAGCGTGGAAGGTCACAGCCCGTCGCTAGAGGGCACGCGTGCACGTCACGTGACGATACAAAGCGAGCAGCAGCATGCATCAATCGTCCAACGCTGCCAGTCGCATTGCAAACAGTGACATGGAGGCGTCAACCGAAGAGCAAAGAGGTGTTGTTCGGTTTCTGACAGCGGAAGGAGTAAGGGGAACGGACATACATCGCCAAATGTCACAAGTGTACGGCGAACATTGCATGTCCCTTGCAAGGGTCAAGGCGTGGCACAAGTGCTTCAGGGAAGGACGGGTGTCGTTAGCCGATGATGCCCGGCCTGGGGCACCCCACTGCATTACCGATGACAACGTCCAGCTGGTTGATGCACTCATTACCCAGGACCGCCGAGTGACAGTGAAAGCCATAGCCGTCGTGGTCGCTCCACGACAATGCACGACCTCATACGGCCAACACAGTCGCGGCACTCCTGCAGAAATTCAAATGGGAGGTTCTCGGCCACCCTCCATACAGTCCAGACCTCTCTCCCTGTGATTACGCCATGTTCGGTCCCCTGAAAAGGACTCCGCGGGGCCAACGATTCACCTCGGACGCCGACGTCCAGCTGTACGTGCGGAACTGGTTCACATCGCAGCCCAGTGAATTTTATGAGACAGCCATTCACCTCCTCGTGTCACAGTGGGACAAGTGCCTCAACAGCCAGGGCCAATACTTCTAACATACAGGTACTGGTTTCTTTTTGAACGCACCTTATATATGTGTGCTAATATTTAGCTCCTATGCATACCTTCCAAAATATCCAACATGGAGCTCAAATTTCAATTGCGATTTCTCAGCAGTTGGTAGCACTGATATTATTTTGGTATATGTCCTGGAGATATTGAAGTATAGATCTTTGCTCATACCAAATTTGGTTTCGATAGCTGCAGCCGTTTAGGAGTTGATAAGGGTCTACACACAGACAGACAGAGAGAAGGACAGACGGACAGACACACATTTGCCCGGATCGATCTCGTAAGTCTACTTTTTGCTAAGTTTCGCAAAATGTGAAAAGTAGGCTAAAAATGATATTTCTGAAGATTCTTTGGTGTTTAAACGTCTTAGGCGTCCATGTTAATGTTCAACTAGTTATTTACCATTCTCTCAGAAACTAAATCAGGGATGTTCCTTGATGCCCTCGCCTGAGATCAACACAACCTTTTTGAAAATAAGTTTTTTCTTCAAATTTTTCGTGTATTTTAACAGCATTTTAGGGGCAGATGGCCTCGCTATTCCGCCCCTTAAACCCTAATTACTAACTGAATTACAGCATTTTCATGAACATTTCCATCTTGCAAAACTAAACTATCGACAATTTAGAAATACGACTGTGTTAAAATAAATCACTTGCTTCTAAGATGTGCGGATTTTCATGTTGAAAAGTTGCGGGAAAAAAGGGAATTTTTGTGGATTGGAAGAAGTTCTGCGTCTTTAACAGCTCCATTTGTCTTGCCTCCAATAAGTCCCGATCTGACGACACCTCTCTGAGGTTTCATAAAGCAACAAGTAAGAAACACTCGATATCACACAACCCAGGAATTACGTGGAATACACCTTCACCTCCGTGACTCCGGAGTATCTCAGAAAAACATCGGCGAGAACATTGCGCAAAATTCAGCTGTGTTACGATAAGGATGGTGCTCAAGGCGATGTTTATGACTCTTAAGGCTTCAAGGTAACTGTGTATAACAAGCATTCAACCATAACTATCATAATGTTAACAAGTAGTTCCGTGAAGAACTATACAGCCTATTTTCATATATCCTACTTACGTTAATTGCCACTATCAACATACACAATTTCAGTTTGATTGCTGTAATAGATTCGTAGATATTGAGAACCGACTAAATATTTCGGATGGTCGCCATGTTGGATTTTATATATGTAGGTCCTAGAGTTATGTACTGTTACATGCAGATTATTGTGAACGTGTAGTATTCAAACTTCAATCGCATAATTAGGACACAAGAAAAAACAAGGAGATTTAAACATAATTCACAGCTGCCATCTTGTGGTTATGGAAACAATTGAAATAAATTAGATGCCAGTGTATTAACATTCGGATAAAGATTTACTGTACCAAGTTTCACTGCACGCGGATGGTTAAATTGCGAGAAACGTCCATGTGAATATTTATAATTCGCGTCACCGCCATGTTGGATTTGTGATCACCAGGTTATTTAAAGTCCTATAGGTGAACTTAAGTTCATAGCCCCTATGAACATTAAAAAATGCAGTTTGATTGCTAAAATAGATTCGTAGATATTCAGTATCGTCTAAATATTTCGGATGGTCGCCATGTTGGATTGTTAAATGTATAGGCCATAGAGTCATGTACCATTAAAGGAAAATTATTGCGTAGTTCATTATTCAAACTTTCACTTCGATCGCATGACTACATCACAAGAAATAAAAACTTAATTTTAAAATTCGCACTGCCGCCATCTTGAGGTTATGTAAACAATTGAACTAAATTAGATACCAGTGGATTACAATGTGTATAAATATTTCCTGTACCAGGTTTCAGTGCGCTTGGAACATTAAATCGCGAGAAAGGTCTATTTAAAATGTTCAAATTCGCTTGGCCGCCATGTTCGTTTTGTAGTTAACCGGTTTTTGAAAGTCTTATAGATGGACTTCCAGTAGTTCCCTTTATCTCCGTACAAAATTTCAGGGTTTTACCGCTAATAGTTTCAGAGATATAGAATGCCGTTGAAATATTTCGCACATCCGCCATCTTGTGATTATGTAAACAATTGAACGAAGTTAGATGTCGGTGCATTACAATGTATATAAACATATACTGTACCAAGTTTCATTGCGTTTGGTTGGTCAAATCGCGAGAAACGTCTATTTAAAAGTCGCAAATTCGCTTGGCCGCCATGTTGGTTTTCTAGTTACCAGGTTTTCAAAAGTCACATAAGTGAACTTATAGTAGTTCCCTCTATCACCATAGAAAATGTCAGGGTAATATCGGTAATAGTTTCGGAGATATTGGATGCTGGTGAAATACTTCGCACAGCCGCCATGTTGGATTGGTGAGTCGTAACAAAATTTGAAGGGCACGGTCGAGGTCGCCGGGAATAGTGCTATGAACTTTTCGAGTTTCATTGAAATCGCTCCTGCCGTTTAGATTTTATTAGGGGGGGACACACACACGAATCACACACACACACACACACACACACACACACGGACAAAAGGTGATCTCATAAGCCTATTTTTTCAAAATTGAAAATAGGCTAAAAATAAGGGGGGGGGGGGTACGCCCACTTCCAGACCACGTGTGGAAACTGGAATCAAAGAGTTTTCCACTAACTGAGCAAACTGCGACAGTTTTGGTTCTTTTACGACGAATGCTCCGACACTGCAACAGCCGTTTTGATTTCTTCAAAACGTTTTTATGTGTTTTCTAATAAAGAGGAAACTAAGAATCTACTGCATTGTGGGCGCATTGTTGTGGGAAGGTACCAGGAAAGTAATCTTAAAAATGAGCCATTAGAAAATTCAATGTACCGTTAGAACAACAAGGGTCCGTAGATTAATCATCATCATAAATTCATCATTAATTTTCGTTTTATAGCTTGGGCCGGGTTGGAGCAAATATGATACCTCCACTCTACTCTGTCGGTCCACCATCCTTCCTCAACCACTGAACTCCACTCTCCACACTCACACCGTCCTTCACCAAATCCATCCACCGTACTCTAGGTCTTCCTCGTCCTCCCTTTCAAGTTATCCATCTCTCCATCACTTGTTTCGGGACTCTTTCATCATTCATCCTCTTCACATGTCCAAACCATCTCAATCTATTCTGCTCCAGCTTATCATTCAGCTTCTGTACATTCGCTTCCTTTCGAATGTCTTCATTTCTCACTCTGTCTCTCCTAGTCTTTTGTACCTTACTCCTCAGGAATTTAATTTCTGCTACGTGTATTCTACTTTCATCTCTCCTCATCATCGGCCAAGTTTCTGCTCCATACATCTTTATTGGTAAGTAATAGGTCTTTAGCCTTCCGTGGTACATCATCAGCAAATAGGATTAAGTTCATGCATGTACCTGTGTACACTTCGTTTCTTGTTGTTCCTTTGTAGCTTAAAGTGACCTAAAAATGATATTTCGAAATTTTGAAGAATTTCAGTATTTCGGAGCCTCTTAACCCTGGAAAGGTGGCGCGGGGGGCTTTCTGGCCGCAAAGACGGAACTTGCTCTGATAACAAAATTACTGCGTTTTATGTATCAAACATTGATGTACTGGATTTATTAAATCAATTGCATTATATTTCATTGAAAATAAATGCATATTAGCTATACAGCATAGTTTACCAAACAATGTAGTGTACATGAATCCATAGATACCACACTAGCACAGGTTATGAAAGAAATTTTATACAACCGATGAGTTCACGGATTGTGGTGTTTGAAGCCATTTTTCAGTGTTGCCAGTAAACACAAGTTCGATGCTTTTCAGTCGGTCAACACGATTGTACCCAAATGAGTTGGGTTATTCACTAATCCTGAAAAAAAATTACATTAGATTAATAAATACACTTGAATGAGCAGTTTCGATCGTAAAGTGATCATCATCAGATCCATAACAGTCAGTCTAGTGCAATAAGTGTCCAAGTGAACTGCTCTCAACAGGACCGCACAAGACCCTAACCAGATAAGTAGCCTGTACAATACAATCAGAATTTACCATTTACAACAACCACATATTCACTCCAAACAGGCAAATTCCGGAGGTCAATCACCACTTCCAGTATCTCAACAAAACATCACATAGACCACAACTAACAAATACTGACGAGTTGCATTATCTCAACTAATACTGCAACTAAATAAGAGTAGGTATTGTTAATATTTTCACCCATATTTTCAGACATAGATTTTGTAGCCTAAGAGTAATGGATCTGATGATGATCGCTTGACGATCGAAACTGGTCATCCGAGTGTATTTATTAATCTCATGTATTTTTTTCAGGTTGAGGGAATAACCCATCTTGTTTGGATACAATTGTGTTGACCGACTGAAAAGCACCAAACTTTTGATTTTACGGAGCTAATTATTACGGAGTGCTAAGTAACTAAATGAAACACCAAGGAACAATCCAACCAATACTTACAAAACTTTCGAAAAAGCAGACTTCCATTAAATCAAATATGAGGTTCTCTAACACGTACCCTCTTTCTAAGAATGAACACTTTTTATTTCAAAGTTACTGACCTCAGACTAGCAGCAAAGAATGTGGGGAGAGATATGTGGCAGCCAAGGTCTCAAAGTTTAGAAACAAGCTCACTCTAACAAAATGAATTGCACCAGGTCATAAATGATCGAGTGCCATCTCTCCCGGGTTAAATGAATCGTCATCAAAAACAACAAGCCGTCTCGTCAAATTGTAAGCCTCAAAATAAAGAACTGAAAGAATTTTTTTGTATAATTAAAACCCTTCAATGACTCCACAAACAGATCTCATTTCAGTGGATCCCTTCTCATGTTGGAATAGCAGGTAATGAAGAGGCAGACAGATTAGCAAAAAAAAGGTACCACACTACAACAACCTGTCAGTCAGACTGATTTTATGTTAGCAAAAAGGATCTTGAAATATACTATCAAAAACAGGTATGAAGAAATGGTAAAGAAAACAGCAGAAACCAATTTATGGAAGGCCATTGATGCTAAATGGGATCAATATAAATTAACACCAAGAAGAGAAGCTGTAGCCTTCTTCAGACTTAACACTGGTCATGACTGCCTTGCAGCTCTTCTGAAACGAATCAACATCCTGAGATCTGAAGAATGCACACTTTGTCACGAACCTGGAAGTAAAATGGATAAGGGGCACCTGCTACGTTGCAACAAACTTGATGTGACTGCTAGAACTTCAGGAAACCTCACACAACTCCATTGGAACGCAAGAAAGCTGATGGATTGGAATCCGGGCTAGCCGTAGGAAATAACAACAACAACAACAACAACAAAAACCTCATACCACCATCCTCCCAGTGAACACCCTAACAGGGGAATAAAACAATTCCCATCAATCTCCACTGGCGTCAATTTTAACAAAACCACAAATATAAAAAGATTCTGTCTCTGCCAATCAGGCACTTCCAATGTGTTTAGTGACATTATGACTGTCATTAACAAAAAACTGTCCAAAGTTCTGAGCTGTCATAAAGCAGAAACTAAGTTAACGAACATTTCCATAAACGCGATTGTTTTTGCGTTACCGGAAATGATTGTGTGCATTGCGTGGTGCGAATGCAAGTTATAGAACATATATTAATTGCGGAGCACAGTTAATCATGTGTAAAAAGTGTAATTTCATTTGATGCAGCAATTATTAATTGGTATTGTATACCATATTGATTGAACCCGTGTCATGTGTGTGAATAATCGCTGCGTTGGATTGATATACTCGCAGCCACCACGCTTCGGAGCACCTCAACTGACATTCATTTAGGAAGCAATTAATGTTGCATAAGTTTGAATTCCAGTGTTGTGGCCATTGATGTGATAGGAGCCATTGAGCTCAGCACAATATCGCAAATAGCTTCATTTTCTGAGTACGCTGCCTTTTATCAGAATCCTAACAATGACACCCGTCAGTTAGTCAGTCAGTCTGTCTGTCTGTCTGTCTGTCTGTATGTTAGCTCTGTGTAATCACGGTAAGTTCTCAATGTCTAATTTGATGATGATGATAATTGTTGTTTTAAGGGGCCTAACATCTATGTAATCGGCCCCAAATTATAATCTAATTTCATCAAGACCAAGTCGAACAGGGCATCGAGTGTGTATCTATTTCTGATGTGTAACATCTTTCCACTCGGTTGCTGGATATTTTTGTGGGACTGATTTTGAAAAATGGGACGAAAGTGGATCGGAACGATCGAGCTGGCAGTGGTGGATCGAACGGAAGTGTAAGACGCACTGCCAACTCGATCGATCGATCCAGCTGGCAGTGATAAGAGAAACAATCAGCGCGTGGTGTCGGAAATTGATACCATGACGTATACTCTCGGCCATGTGGAATGTGTATGACATACTGAACGGTAAACGCTCATGCGAACTCTGGTGTCAAGTGATTGAAACGAAGCACATGGTACATGTTCGAAGTCTTCGTATCAGTATTTAAATGGTAAAATGCCTTAATATCAAACATTGTAAGTAGTCGGCATTGCCGGTATTATGTTTCTGCACAATGGCTATTCAAATATTAACCCACATAACGGTAATACAGTCATCAATATAATATAATCGTTGTGGTTATACGAGAATCTAGCAAGCGTTCATGAACTATTGCTGAATACATTCTCTTTACTCACAAGAGGGCCTATTCATAAGGCATTTTAAACTCAATTTCACGCAGGAACATTATCGAAACAAGCAAAATATAAATGAAACTTAATTCCGTAATGCAGTATTATTGGAACGTGGAATTAAGTCACCATCTTGTGCACAATATTTGCGTAGTCGAAATAGCCGTGGTGTTAGAGCCTATGACTGTGAATCTAGAGATCTCGGGTTCGAAACCAGGACGGGGTAGATATTTTTGCTACCAGATTATCATTTTAAACGATATTTATCATATCAATATGACTCATGTTAACGGAATCCATATGAAATTACGTGTTGGTCTGTGAATGAAGAGGACCTGTTTATAAGGAATTTAAGGTTATGAGCGGTGTCGCGTCTATTAATCTAGTTGATCCATATCGTATTCTTTATTGAGGCTAGTGCTGGTGGAAGCTACAAATCATCTAATAAAATGAGTTCCGTATTATAAACTACAATATCTGTAAAACACTCCCTTTTACAATAGATTAATATTTGTGCCAATAATAGTATAAAATATCGGTGTATCAACAATTTCACATGAGGTTTCTTCTGTGTCAGATGTTACACATCATTTGCGACTACTGTAAGGCTCGTATTTTTTTATTCATCTTATATATATATATATATATATATATATATATATATATATATATATGAAGGAATGTCAGTCTGTTCGTCTTTTATGCGTTCATAAACCATTCATCCAATTGCGATCAAATTTTGGTGAGTTGTTGTACACACTTCCGGCAGGTTTATAGGCATAGTTAATCCATTTGAAAATAGATAGCGCGCGAGTCGTTTAAACAAATGCGTAATGGCGATGCGTTCATATACAATTCATCCGATTGTAATCAAATTTTGGTGAGTTGTTGTGCACAGTCCCGGAAAAGTTATATGCGTAGTATATCCAATTTAAAATAGATGGCGCGCGAGTAGCTTCAACAAAATGGCGTGCGTTTGTTTCAAGAAAGTCCCACATGCGTTCATATACCATTCATTCCATTGCGATGAAACTTGGGTGAGATGTTCTGTACACTTCAGGTAAGATTCCTGGCTTAGTAAATCCACTTAACAATAGGTAGCGCACGGGTAGATTCAACAAATGAGCGACGACGGCCGAAGCGTTTCAACAAAGTCCTGTATGCGTTCACATGCCATTCGTCCGATAGCGATGAAACTTGAGTGAGAGGTTGTGTACACTACAGGCAAGGTTTATGGCTTAGTAAATCCAAGTTATAATAGGTAGCGCACGAGTAGATTCAACAAATGAGCGACGACTCGCGAAGCGTTTCAACAAAGTCCCGTATACGTTCATATACTATTCGTCTAATAGCGATGAAACTTGGGTGAGATGTTGTGTACACTTCAGGGAAGGTTTCTGGCTTAGTAAATCCTCTTAACAATAGGTAGCGCACGAGTAGATTCAACAAATGAGCGACGACGGGCGAAGCGTTTCAACAAAATCCTGTATGCGTTCGCATACCATTCGACCGATAGCGATGAAACTTGGGTGAGAGGTTGTGTACACTTCAGGCAAGGTTTCTGGCTTAGCAAATCCACTTTACGATAGGTAGTGCACGAGTAGATTCAACAAATGAGCGACGACGCGCGAAGCGTTTCTACAAAGTCCCGTATGCGTTCATACACTATTCGTCTGATAGCGATGAAACTTGGGTGAGATGTTGTGTACACTTCAGGGACGGTTTCTGGGTTAGTAAATGCACTTTACAATTGGTATCGCACAAGTAGATTAAACAAATGAACGACGACGCGCGAAGTGTTTCATCATCGTCCCGTATGCGTTCATATACCATTCGTCCGATAGCGACTAAACTTGGGTGAGTTGTTGTGTACACTCCAGGGCAAGTTTCAGGCTTAGTAAGTCAATTTTACAATAGGTAGCGCACAAGTAGTTTCAACAAATGAGCGAAGACGCGCGAAGCGTTTCAACAAAGCCCCGTACGCGTTCATATACCATTCGTCCGATAGCGATGCAACTTGGGTGAGATGTTGTGTACACTTCAGGGAAGGTTTCTGGCTTAGTACATCCACTTTACAATAGGTATCGCACAAGTAGATTCTACAAATGATCGACGGCACTCGAATCGCTTAAACAAAGTCCCGTAGCGTTCTAATACCATTCATCCGATTGCTATGAATCTTTGGTTGAATTGTTGTGCACACTCCAGGAAAGGTTTCTGACTTAGTAAATCCTTTTTTCAATAGGTAGCGCACGAGTAGATTCAACAAATGAGTAACGGCGCGCGTATCGTTTAAAAAAATCGAATGCGTTCATATACCATTCATGCGATTGCAATCATTTAGAGAAATGTTGTTTCCACTCCCGCAAAGATTTCTGATTTAGTAAGTCCATTTTACAATTGGTAGCGCACGAGTAGATTCAACTAATGAGTGACAGCGCGTGAATCGTTTCAACCAAGTCCCGTATGCGTGCATATACCATTCATCCCATTCTGATAAAACGTTGGTGAGTTGAGTATAGTCCTGCGAAGGTGTATGAATTAGTAAATCCGTTTGTCAATGGGTGGCGCACAAGAAGATTCAACAAATGAGTGAAGGCGCGTGAATCGTTTAAACAAAATCCCGTATGCGTTCATATGCCATTCATCCGATTGCGATGAAACGTTCATGAGTTGTTGTGTACATGCCAGGGAAGGTTTTCGACTTAGTAAATCCATTTTACAATAGGTAGCGTATGAGTATATTCAACAAATGGGTGACGGTGCTCGAATCGTTTCACTAATTTCCGGTATGCGTTCATATACCATTCATTTCATTGCGATGTAACTTTGGTGAGTTGTTGAGCACGCTCCCATGATTTTTTTGAGATAGTAAATCAATTTTACAATAGTTTAGAGGTGGTTAACGGAAAATAAATAAATATTGGAAATCCAAAAGCACTTCAACAAACAAAGTTACAACGCCAACACTTTCTTTGATTGGCATTGCAACACATGCCGGGTACAGCTAGTTTATCTATATTATTATTATTATTATTATTATTATTATTATATCATTTTTGCCCTTATGGACAGTGTTTGAACTTAAATATGTCACGATGACACACTTTTTACTTCTTTCCCTTCTCCCTGTTACGTGCCACCCCCTAGTGGCAATTCCGTTAACTGGATTACGGTGGGTAGAAAGCACAACACAAATTACTGCTTTAAAGAGAAATTAGCTTTCTTGCTCGCAGGTCAGAAATATACACCGTACAATAAGCAGATAGAAACAATTAGCTGTCTTACAGAAGCTCCCTCCTGTATGGAGCCCGACTCACCCTTTCACTTGTCAATGAGCCACAGAAGTTAATCCCTCCTAATGAGTCCGGTCCCGTACGCTGGCTGGAAATAGCTGCACTAAGTCTGTCACTCACTGTTTTGAAACTCACCACAATGACCTCTGTCGCACTAGGTAAGCACACACTCTTCAATACCCAGCCTCTCCGTGTGATTCACACTCCTTCACTGGCAAGAGAATCAGCTTCACTAGGGGTTTCGCAAGTTACGTCACCACACTTCTGTCGCTCAGGATAAACGCTCGCACTAGCTCGAAAAACACGCCCACACTGGTTGAAAGGTCGCTTATATATAGCAGGCCGGTGACTCAATAAATGCTTCTAGACCCATCCAGGGTTCACGGCTTCTCGAGGCTTCCTTCACTGGCTGAGTCACGAATATTCTGGACCATCCATTTGTCCTAGTAGTCCTGTTGCATAAGGCGCACGCAATACACTGAGGCAGAGCAGCCCAGCCCTGGGGCAGTTGTGACTCATGCGGCGAGCGATGAAACGAACTCACAGCCGTAACATTCCTCTTCTCTTCCCAAAATCTATTCATCCTTTGACTGTGTTCCTGTTTCCGTTGTTCTCTCCACAATGTTCCCGTCTTCTTCTTTTCATTTACTTTAAATGTTGTTTTCTTATTTTTGTTTCCTAATTCTCCTCTATGTCCAACCATTTGCCTGCCGATCCCCACCTGCCTTAAGTCTTCCTCTATTTCATGATAGCAATTAGTTTTCCTGCTTGAGCTGTATACTACATCAAAGATTTTCTTTGAAAAACTGTTGTTGTTCATTCTATTTTAGCCTATTTTCATTTATGAAAAAATATGCTTATGAGATCACCTTTTGTCCGTGTGTATGTGTGTGTGTGTGTGATTCGTGTGTATGTGTGTGTTCCTAATAAAATCTAAACGGCTGGAGCGATTTCAATTATTAACAGAAAAGCGCACGAATGTGCATAACATAGATTTACATTAGTGAAACAAACATGTTACAAAAGAGTTAATTAATGTGAACAACATCATGATCCAGTAATCAATCAGGAATGTGTGCATTAAAGCATTCATTCTTGACCAGTCATTATATTGTGATTTGAATGTTATTTGTGAAATAGAGCAACACTGTATGATGCTTTGTTCAGTTTAAATGTTAGTCCTTGCTATAATCACAGAGTGATTTCTGGTTATTTTTACATCGTGTGATGTGATATGTGTCACAGAACTGGTCACATAACGAGCACACGCAGAGTTCATTTGGGGCGTGGTAGGACATGTTTTTACATATTTTATGGTGGTACCCATGCACTGCTAACTTTATCACCACATGTCTTAGTTTCTGATTGGCGCTGGTCCAGTTACGGTTGATCATGGCATCCGTGCTGTAAAATTCTAGCGGAATGTCTTCTCTCTTATCTCTTCTCTCTGCTAGGTGCGCTTCAGCATTCTTTGTTGATGGAAGCTGTAATTTTGTTCTTATTTCTTCGACGAGGAAGGGTTCCCGTGCTAATTCATATGTTAGGCGTGAGCGCGTGTATTTTGAGATGCCCATTAAGGTTTTCAGGAATTGGGCTTTAACTCTTTCGATGGTGGCCAGATCTCTCTTCGTTAGTCGGTCCCATATCAAGTGGATCCCGTACGTGAGAATTGGTAGGATCTTTGCGTCAAACAGATGCATAGCTGTTTTTAAGGATAGCTGCTGGAGATTGATAACGTCGTACATGGCTTTCAAGCAAGCCACTGCTCTGTCTTGGATGTGTAGTCTGAATGTTCCTGTAGTCTGTAAAGTAATCCCAAGGTATTTAACTGCATTTACTATTTCCACTTTGACCTCTTCATATTGCAAGTTGTCGTTTGCTGCTACACGCCCACCTTTCCGAAAAACCATCTGTTGGGTTTTTGTCCAGTTTATTTTCAGACTGTTATTTCCTGCCCATTCTACCAGTGCTGAGAAGGCGTGTTGGAGTTCTTCCTTATTTGGTGACCCTAGGACCATGTCATCCGCATATATGTAGATCACTGCGTCCTTTGATTTATCTCGGATTGCTGTTGTTACATCGGCTGTGGCAATATTGAACAGTATGGGACTGAGGGGGTCACCTTGCAACACTCCATTAGTTTGGGTGATTTCCTTTGTTTTGCATACTGCGTCATCTATGGTGATCTGGTTGTATGCCAGGATATTTTTTACTAAGATTGTTAAAGGATTGTGATTTCCGATGATATTTTGAAGTTTCGATGTGAGCTTTCTTCTGTCAATTAGGTCGAAGGCCTTTGTATAGTCTATAAAGACTGCATAAAACTTTCCCTTTTGGAGTCATTTTGCTTCCTCTATGTCATTTAACAGATTTTGAATTGCGTGCAAGGTTCCTCTTCCTCGTCTAAAGCCGAATTGTTCCTCCGGTATCTTGGAGTCGACTTCGTATACTATTCTGTTGGTTAGAATTCTTGTCAGTAACTTGAAGGTGTTGCTTTTCAGTGCAATTCCTCTGTACGAGTTGGGGTCGTTGGTTTCACCTTTTCTTTTATAGAGAGTTTTAATGGTCGATTTTCTCCATTCATCGGGAATATTTCCTGTTTCTAGGCATTTGGTAAAGAGCTTGGACCATAGTTCTGATAGGTGTTGTGCCGATTCCTTTAGATGTTCGTTGAAAAACCCGTCTGGTCCTGCGGCCTTGTTACATTTCGTAGCATTGATTATGTCCAATACCTCTGTTTTAGTGATGGGGAGTATTTCTCCGTGTTGATCTCTACATTCAATTTCATATGCCGCTTGTTGACCTGTACCGTTAAGGATGAGAGTGAAGTGCGATTCCCACATTCCTATTTCTACGTTGCTAGATCTTGACGATCTTCTTGGTCTGATGGCTATGTATGGATCATTCATTGCTTCTTTGGCGATCCTCTCACCTTCTTTTTCTATGTATTGAAAGCGTTTACGTTTTAGGAGATTCTTGTAATATCTCCGTGTTTCCCCATATACTCTTAGGTCCTCTGGTGTTGACGTGATCCTAGTTATATGTAGCGCCTTTAGTGTAGTTTGTCTTTCTGCATAACATTCCTTATCATACCACGGTTGAGCTTTCCTTGAAATCTGTTTGTGGGTTATACTTGCTCCTAGTATCTTGTTAATTCTTGTTAGGGCTGAATTTAGGTCGTTTTCCTTGATTGTCTTTTCTGCTTCAGGTACTTTTCCTAGTTGTCGCTGTAGTGCTGCCATGTTAAGGTGTCTGGATATGATGGTCTTGACGCAATTCGGAACAACTTTCTTTGGAGTTTTGAGTAAGAATTTGGTCTGTATTGGGATGTGTTTTCTTAGTGGGGTTACTGGTGAAGTCCATAGACTCTTTTGTTCTAAAATTTCAATATCGTTTCCTTTGTGGAACACGAGGTCAATTGTGCTGAGGCCATTATGGGCAAAGTAAGTTTTGCGTCTTGGGTCATTTACTATTTTGAAATGTTCTTCTGTAAGGAATGTAAGGACAGTTTTACATTTCGTATCGGGTTTGTCTAGTCTACAGTTCATATCTCCTGCTAGTATTATGGTTTCTTCTGGGTTTGCAACTTTCCGTAGGGAGAGCGTGAGGAGTTCCATTATTTCCTCGGTATCAGTGTTGGGGCGTACATAAGTGCCTATTATCGTGAAGTTGTTTGCTTTCGCTATTATGAGGTTTTCTTCTATATGTAAGGTCTTTAAGGGTCCTATCCATGGTTTATAGAGGATAGATACACCTCCTGATGGCCTTCCTTCTGTAGGTTTTCTTGCTAGAGAGTGGATGGAGTAGAAACCTTCTATATCAATAGGTGTCGTTAGGAATGTCTCTGTGAAGATTAGTATGTCAGATGTTTCAAATGTGTTTCCTGGGGTTAGTTTCAGTAGTCCTTTAAACCCTTCTACGTTCCACAGGAGCATGTTAATGCAGTTATTCGAGAGATGCGCCTTCGCTTCTTCTGCGGAGGCGAAATCGAAATCGACGCACAATTACTCTACTTGGCCAAAATTCGGGGTTGGATGTCATTTCTAGGCAGTCAAAAGGGATGCCAACTTTGTACGCTTTGGAGTCTCTTCTTATGGCGGTCTCTTCGCAGCTGACGTCCCCTCGGATTCCTTTCTTTCTTAGGTAGTTTATTACCGTCTCCGATGTCGTTTCGTTCTTCAGCTTCCCAATAAATAGCCATGCCGTTTTCCCTTCCGCTTGTAGATCGCCGTTCTCTGTTCCAGTGCCGATTACTGTGTTAGATGGTGATCGGTATTGCTGACTATTTCGTGGTTGATTCTGTTGCTGATATCTTTTTCCTGTATTGTCTGGTCTTCTCGTCTCTCCTTGTGTTGTAGTGTCACGGTTGATAATTTTGTTGGGTAGTCCTGGCCATTCTATGCTTGATAGTGATCTGGTTTCGTATCGATAGTTGCGTTTATTTGTTGACTCTGCTGTGGTGGTTTGTGGGTTTGGTGATTGTGGTTTGATGGTTGGGGGGTGCAGCGGCGTTGCTGTTGTTGGTTTTTCGGTAGTGTCTTGAATTTTTGAGTAGCGCGAGACTTGTTGTTTTGCTAGTATATCTGCTTGTTGCAGTTGTGTCTCGAGAATTAAGGTCATTTTCTTCATGAGGTTATCAGATAGTTCTTCAAGTTTTTCTTGGATGTGATCATATGATTTTTTTGTTTTCCAATGCTAACTCTTTTACTTCGTTGTTTATTCCTTGGTTGCTCGTCTCCATTGGGGCCATTCCGTTCGATTTCAGACGTAGACTGCAGGTTTCGCACATGTGATTATCCCCCTGTTGAGAGAATCTAGTATTGCAGAGTTTTTCCGCTGAAGTAGGCCTTGGATATGCAACCACAGATGATCTTTCTCTATGACCGCCAGGTGCCACTAGGTGCTGATGTTTGATTCCGTGGTGTGCAGATTGACCACCAGTTGTCACTAGCTGTTCCACCAACAGACAGTCTTCCTCCTGTATGATGTTATCACTTTGCACACTCAAAACCTCCTTTGTTGCATTCATGACATTCATGACATTTTCCATTTCGCCTTTTGTAACTTCCACTGACATTTTCATTTCTGTGATATATGACCTGATGTCAGTTACCGCTTTGAGCAAATCTTCTCTGTTCACCTTATTTAAGTATCCACCGCTACTCACAGTATTTTCAATAAATTTGAGAGCTCCTTCTAAGCGTGCTTCTAACTCGATCGCCATCTTGAAGTTTATGCGAAATGTGCGAATGTCTTGTTGCGATCGCGACAGGTGCTGTGGATTTGTCGCCTATGGAGCAATATCAAGCGGGTCTAATTTGTATTGTGTGTAGCGCTTGCAGTAAGGCTTTTGGTAAAATGTCTTGTTGCGATCTCGACAGGCGATGTAGATTTGTCGCTTATGGAATAGTGCCATGAGGGTCTAATTTGTATTGCATGCGGCGCCTGTTGTAAGGCTTTCGGTAGAGTTTCCTATTGATGTGTGTCGTTTGTAAACTGCTGTGATTTGTTCAACTCTAACCTAACTATTTCCCTGACGTTGGTATGACATATTTAGCTTCTATAATTGCACTTTACCTTTAGTATTTGCTATGCCTTGATGTTTCCCGTATCGGTGTCACAGCATTATCACTTTTCGCTTGTTTGCACGGTATTATCTCTCATATAACGATTTATATATCTAAATTTTGTCACTGCTTGCTTACGCCGTTCAGCATGGCTACGGAACATTTAGATTTCAATGAAACTCAGTAAGCTCATAGCACTATTTCGGATGACCCCGACCGTGCCCTTCAAATTATGTTACATCTCACCAATCCAACATGGCGACTGTGCGAAATATTTCATCAGTATTCAATATCTCCGAAACTATTACCGATATCACCCTGAAATTTTGTACAGTGATAAAGGGAACTACTAGCAGTTCAATTATGTGACGTTTGAAAACCTGGTAACTACAAAATCAACATGGCAGCCAAGCAAAGTTGCGACATTTTAATAGATGTTTCTCGCGATTTAACCAACCAAACGCAATGAAATTTGGTACAGTGCATGTTTATACACATTGTAAAGCACCGACATCTAACTTCATTCAATTGTTTACATAACCTCAAGATGGCGGCTGTGCGAAATATTTTACCGGCATTCTATATCTCTGAAACTATTACCGATATCACCCTGAAATTGTGTGCGAAGATAAAGGACATTTCTGGGAGTTAACCTATGAGACATTTAAAAACCTGTTAACTACAAAACGAACATGGCGGCCAAGCGAATTTGAAAGTTCCAAATAGACTTTTCTCGCGATTTAATGATCCAAACGCAATGAAACTTGGTACCGCAAATGTTTATACACATTATAATGCACTGGTATCTAATTTAGTTCAATTGTTTACATAACCTCAAGATGGCGGCTGTGCGAATATTAAAATTAAGTTTTTATTTCTTGTGTCGTAATCATGCGATCGAAATGAAAGTTTGAATAATGAACCTACTCAATAATTTTCCTTTAATGGTACATGACTCTATGGCCTAGACATATAACAATCCAACATGGCGACCATCCAAAATATTTAGACGGATCTCAATATCTACGAATCTATTACAGCAATCAAACTGAATATTTTTATGTTGATAGGGGCTATGCACATAAGTTCATCTATGGGACTTTCAATAACCTGGTGATCACAAATCCAACATGGCGGCGACTCGAAGTATAAACATTCACATGGACGTTTCTCGCAATATAACCATCCGAGTGCAGTGAAACTTGGTACAGTAAATCCTTATACAAATGTTAATCCACTGGCATATAATTTATTTCAATTGTTTCCATTACCACAAGATGGCAGCTGTGCAAAATTTTAAAATCTCGTTTTTACTTCTTGTGTCCTAATTATGCGATTGAAGTTTGAATGCTACACCTACACAATAATCTTCATTGAACAGTACATAACTCTAAGACCTATATATATAAAATCCAACATAGCGACCATCCGCAATATTTAGTCGGTTCTCAATATCTACGCATCTATATATTACAGCAATCAAACTGAAATTTTGTATGTTGATAGAGGCAATTAACATAAGTAGGATATATGAAAATAGGCTATTTAGTTCTTCACGGAACTACTTGTTAGTGCATGCATTTCCAGTGCCTCGCGGCTCGTGTTGTGTGATGGTGGAACTCTGTTGAGGACTCCATTCTGCTGCGCTCACCCTGGGACATGTTATTACTTAACCTCCAACAGGGCGGAGATGAATGCTAGCATTCATGAGGCGTGATGGAGGGAATAGGATCCTCACATCACGTATCTATCACTCCTGGGACAAACTGCACCTGCTCAAAGGAAACCATCTGTTCTCTTCTTCTCGTAACGTTATTTCTTTGTACGGAGACATGTGCGTCTGTCGCCCCCTTCAAACATCAAAGAACATGTCATCGTAACTGATTAAAAATAACAGTTTTGTTAGAAGAAGATATGGAACTCTTTTTGGGAAGTTATTCTTACAACATATCGTGATTCAATTGATAGTACAGAAACACTGAAAAATTGCTCCAAAACTTTCCTTATCTCACTGTTACGAATCTTGCACAAATCTTGACGTGTGCAAAGTATGAACTCTCAAAATGTGATTGGGCTGTTTATTATTTTCATTTCGTCTGGTTCTTGGCTGTCACCAATTCAGTACGGGTTCGAATCCCGGTTTCTGTTTCACCCATTTTATTGTGTCACCGACTGTACATCCTCACGTATTTCCGATATCTCGCGAACCAATAATGCTAGAGACTAGTTTGTGGTGTCATATGACTCGGGATGAAGCCCCCTTTTCAATGGACCACTCGTTATATTTTTAAAATGTTTTAAAAAGAATTTATTTGGAAAGTTGGATATATTTTTAAAACTATTAATCACAGAACGTTGTGCATTGGCTTAAACGAAAGGTTTCTATACCCTTTATCGTTAGAACAAAACATTTTATTTTTAGCATAGCCACCTTCTCAATTCTCAATTACAGACACTAGAATAACACAGGTTATCAGACTTTATTATTATTATTATTATTATTATTATTATTATTATTATTATTATTCTCTCATTAAACATATGTGGACTGACAATATAAATCTAACTCTTAATAAAGCTGTATGGATTACAATCGAATAATTATTTACCAACTTTGACGTAATATTGGTGCCTGCCCATTAATATAAGCAAACTACAGAGAGTCCAGTTTGTATGTATCGGAGACCCACGTTAGCCCGCTCGCCCGTGGCGCGAGCCTGTCTCCCGCCACGCACTTTGCCGGTATGCTGCGCCTGCGCGGCACTGAGTCATTGAGTATAGGAATTTGTACTTACCTATTTCACAGCTGGTGCTGAAAATGTTCGCCATTCACTGCTACACATCGCTGGCACCTTTTTATGAAACTGGCATGTACTCTCTGAAGTTCCTCAGCACCGATTGACTGTATTTCATCTGTAATATAGTCTTTAAGCTCATTTATAGTGTGAGGGTTTTTCGCACACACTCTATTTTTAAGCGTCCCCCACAAATAAAAGTCACATGGTGATAAGTCTAGGCTTCGCGGGGGCCACACGTTCCGACTTATAATCCTAGTACCAAAAATGCGACGCAATTCTGTCATGGATGCTTCGTCATTGTGAGCAGTGGCGGAATCTTGTTGAAAATAAGTTGACAATCGCTCTCCGTAAGTCAGTTCATAAAAAAATGGTCAAGGATCACATTGAAGTACAAATTTAAGTACTAATTCCTATACTCAATGACTCAATGCCGCGGCAGCGCCGCAAAACGGCAAAGTGCCTGGCGGGAGACAGGCTCGAGCCGCGGGCGAGCGGGCTAGCGAGGGTCTCCGATACATACAAACTGGACTCTCTGTATTTGTTCAGTCCCTGTTAACGAGTGCAGACAGTGACCTAGATAACTGCTCTCACAAGGACCGCGCAAGACTCAACCAGGTATGTAGCCTGTACATTACAATCTGAATTGACCATTTACAACAACCACATATTCACTCCAAACAAGCAGATTCCGGAGATCAATCACCACTTTCAGTATCTCAACAAAACATCATAATTATAGACTACAACTAGCAAATATTGACGAGTTGCATTATCTTAACTAATACTGCAACTAAAGGCTCGGTCAAACAGGACGCGGGCTGCCCGCGCGGACTTTGGTGGTCAAACTGAATACGGACAAGTCAAGGCGAACCAGTGTGAAAGCTACCGCGATCGAGTGGATATCACAGTGTTCTCAGTTCATGGTGTTAATTCAACATGTCCAGCAGTTCCTCGCTTTGAGTCAAGCGAGACGAAAAAGAAAATGGGTGCATGATACCAATGAAAAAAGTCAGTAGTTGGGCGAGTATCACAAACTATACTGCGAGTTGAGGTCAATTCCAGACTGATTTTTCGTATACATTCGAATGACTGTAGAACGCACTCAAGCACAAGGTCAATTAACTTCTCCGTTTCGTCGGCCATGCTTACAGCCCGCGCGGTCTTTGTGGAAAATCACAACTGCTCACTTGTCCGCCGCGAACTTGATTGGTCTGCCGCGGTAGACCGCCTTCTGTTTAACCAGGATGATAAAGTATTACACAATACAGAGTTCGCAGCAGTCGGGCGATCTGGTTAGCGCGGTCAGCCCGCTTCCTGTTTGACCGAGCCTTAAATCTATACTAATATAATAAAGCTGAAGAGTTTGTGTGTTTGATTAAACGCGCTAATCTCTGGAACCACCAGTCGGATTCGAAAAAATCTTTTTATATATGATAACCTGATTCAAGAGGAATAATTTAGGCAATGTAGCATTAGGCTACACCTCTCAGGTAACCTTAGAGATTGATTTTTGTTCAGTAAGTCGGAATAACAAGCGCCCCAGAACGGCTTCAATAATACCGAAGTCTATTGTTGCCATGTAATGCGGGCTGCATCACGTCACCCCTACCAATGTTCTGGTGCAGAATTGCGAGCTGCTAATAAATTGCAGTCACGGGGAGTAATTAGTGCAAAAAGATTTCTTAGGCCCCTTAAAACAGTTATCATCATGACAATAGTATGTATCTGTGTAAGGGCGATGGTGTTGGTGCAGTATACTGAGGTTATCAGCTGCAATAAGCGTTGGTGCTTCCAAATTTACTTTCATTTAATCCGATCTTTTTCCTTGAGCGCCCCAGTTCTGTAAAACAAATAAATCCACCGGGCGAAGCAGGGCACTACTGCTAGTAAGTGTATATATTGCAAATATTTTTACCCATACTTTCAGACATAGATTGTATAGCCTAAGTGTAGCGGATCTGATAATGATCGCTTGACGATCGAAACTGGTCATCCAAGTGTATTTATTAATCTCATGTAGTTTTTTCAGGATTAGGGAATAACCCAACTCATTTGTGTACGATCGTGTTGAACGACTGAAAAGCATCAAACTTGTGTTCACCAATCGCATGAATGGTATGTGAACGTATAAGGGGCTTAGTTCAAACGATTCGCGCGCCATCACCTTGTTGAAACTACTCGTGCGCCACCTATTGTAATATGAATTCATGAATTCAGTAACCTTCGCCCGAATGTGAAAAACATCTCATCAATGTATCATCGCAATCGGATGGAAGGTATATGAACGCATATATACGAATAAGGTGCGTTCAAAAAGTAACGAGCCGGAGGCATAATTACAGAAATCAGTACCTGTATGTTAGAAGTATTGGCCCTGGCTGTTGAGGCACTTGTCCCACTGTGACACGAGGCGGTGAATGGCTGTCTCATAAAATTCCCTTGGCTGCGATGTGAACCAGTTCCGCACGTACAGCTGGACGTCGGCGTCCGAGGTGAATCGTTGGCCCCGAAGAGCCCTTTACAGGGGACCAACCATGTCGTAATCACAGGGAGAGAGGTCTGGACTGTTTGGAGGATGGCCGAGAACCTCCCATTTGAATTTCTGCAGAAGTGCCGCGACTATGTTGGCCGTATGAGGACGTGCATTGTCGTGGAGCGGCTATGGAGTTCACTGCCACTCGGCGGTCCTGGGTAATGAGTGCATCAACCAGCTGGACGTTGTCATCGGTAATGTAAGGGGTGCCCCAGACCGGGCATCATCGGCTAACGACACCCGTCCTTCCCTGAAGCGCTTGTGCCACGCCTTGGCCCTTGCAAGGTACATGCAGTGTTCGCCGTACACTTGTGACATTCGGCGATGAATGTCCGTTCCCCCTACTCCTTCCGCTGTCAGAAACAGAACAACACCTCTTTGCTCTTCGGGTGACACCTCCATGTCACTGTTTGCAATGCGACTGCCAGCGTTGGACGATTGATGCATGCTGCTGCTCGCTTTGTATCGTCACGTGCCCTCTAGCGACAGGTTGTGACCTTCCACGCTCTGGTCGAAACCACACCTTGTTACACACGCTACGATTAGCCGATGTAGTAACAGGCTTGCGCATTCCAGCCCCCGGCTCGTTACTTTTTGAACGCACCTTATATTTTGATCTTTTTCAGTCGGTCAACACCGTATTTTGTTGTTGTTGTTGTTGTTGCGTATCGTGGTCATACAGCCCTGTGTATTTTTGGTGTAGAATTTGTGTGACAAACTGTGTTATTGTGTGTGTCCCCCGGTGACAAATTGGATAAATAATTGTACATAACAATTCACTAACAATTAAACTGGAGTATTTACCCAAATAGTCAGTCTTTTCTTAAACACACCTATATGTTTGGGAAAAGGCTCTAAGACTGCGGCAGGTAGAGAGTTCCAATTATCAATGGCACGGTTTAAGAAATAATATTTACCATAATTTGTTCGCTGTGGTCGGCCCTTAACTTTGAAAGGATGATCGCTCCTACCCATGTAAGTAGGCTTTTCCATACGTTTCCTAAGCTCACCCCATGCAGGTTGATTTGTATACGTGTTGTACATAGCGCAGAGTCTAGATTTCATCCTCCTAGCCTCAAGGGATTCCCACCCAAGTTTCTTTAACATACGGCTCACACTGCTCCTGGGATTAAAGTCACTGAGCACAAATCTAGCGGCCTTTCTTTGTACCATTTCCAACTCATTTATGAGCCCTACTTGATATGGATCCCAAACCGCCGAGGCGTATTCCAGAATAGGTCTTACAAGTGACAAATAGCCTAATTCTTTAGCAGAGGTACTACTTCCTTTTAATACCCTCATTACAAAGTGCAGGGATTTGTAAGCTTTAGAAACTACACATCCTATATGACTACTCCATTTCATATCATTTCTTACGTGAACGCCCAAATATTTGCAAGAATCTTCTTCTACAAGAATTTCCGAGCCTATGTTATATTGAAAATCTTGCCTTCGCACTTTCCCTATTTTTATTAGACTACATTTTCCTTTGTTTATTTTATTTACAATCGCCCACTTATAGACCAGGTTCAGGTCATCTTGAAGTACTGCATTGTCTTGTGAGTCATGTATCTTTCGATATATTACACAATCATCCGCAAACAATCGACAGTCACTGCGAATCCCATTTGGCAAGTCATTTATAAACGCCAAAAATAACAAAGTTCCGATTACGCTGCCCTGAGGGATACCCGACGTTACGGTAATTTCATCCGAGAATCGGCCTTCAACTTTCACTTTCTGGGAACGACCCGTCAAAAATTCTTGGATCCATAAAATTACCCTTCTATCAATCTTCGTCGAAGCTTATTTATGGAGTAGCATGTCATGCGGCACGACATCAAATGCCTTCCCAAAACCTATATCTACGGCGTCGACTAAAACTCCATCGTCTAACGATTCTCTAATATCTTGAAAAAGTGATAGCATCTGACTCTCGCATGAGTAACCTTTCCGAAATCCATGTTGCCTATCATTAAACCATGATAATGTTTCCCACTGTTCCCTCAAGTAGTCGCAATTGAGATGCTCCATCTGTTTACAAACGATGGACGTAAGACTAACCGGCCTGTAGTTGCCCAATTCAAGTCTGCTCCCTCCCTTAAATATTGGGACTACCGTAGCTCTTTTCCAGTCATCCGGGATTTGCGCATTGTTTATGGACACATTAAACATCACCTCTAAGTATCGTGCCACGGCCCTACCTCCTAGTTTAAGTACTTCACTAACAATATTATCAGGACCCTTCGATATATTGTAACGTAATTTTTGTATTAGCTTTACAATTGCTGACTGGTTTATTTGGAGAAGTGGAGCCCCTGATTCACATTTAAGGTCCAACACACAGCTATTGGATTTATTGAACACACTACCATAAAAGACATTTAATTCATTAGCAATGGCTTGCTTCTCAGTAATTAATTTACCGTCACCGGACATTATCATCGACAAATTATTTGAATTTCCCTTTCTCCTAACATAACTGTAAAATATGTTCCATCCATCGCCTCCCGAACCAAGTAAACCTTGCATATAATTGTCGTGAGCAGCCCTCTTTTTTAAGACGAGCTCTCTTGATAAGATCTTAAATTTCAACATATACTTGTCACTATCATGTCTTTTATTGTATAATTTCCTAATTTTCCGTTTAAGACTCCTGATTTCCCGTGTGTAATACTGAGGATCTGGGTTTTGTTTCAGTAATTTAAATGGAACAAATTTATCAATAGCGCTATTTAAAATTTTCAAAAAGTTAGTCCACAGGATATTAATGTGATTTCCTTCCGATGCCCATCCTACAAACAGCTCATTCAAATACCCCTGAAATTTGCCCTGATCCGCCCTGCGATACTGGAATATGATCTTATTTGCTACATCAGAGTCTAATTTTGTAATGTCACCGTATCTAATATTTAATTCAACCCCAGAATGGTCACTAATTCCTGGTACTTTCAGACTGTTAATATACAGCTCTACAGGCCTTACGAGATAAACATCTAAGGTATTATTGCCTCTAGTTGGGAAGTCAACTACTTGGGAAAATCCCCCCTCCCTTTAGAATTTGTTTGCAGCGCTCTGAGCTTGACCACAGCTACTTGACTCACCAGACCAGTCTACTTTGGGGAGGTTTAAATCTCCGGCAATTATTATGCTCATTTTCATAACATTACCCGTACAAGTTTTATCATACAGTGTGTCGAGAAGCGAAAAGTTATCTTTCGGTGTTCTATACGCCCCTATCACCTGAAGAGTGAATTTATTCCCTTTATCCGAAATGTGTACACATAACATTTCATGATCCGTATCAGCCCACTTTAAGAAACTAGCTATATTTTTGCGCACACAAATAAATAGCCCACCACCTCGCTTCCCCCGATCCCTTCTGTACATTTCGTAGGTCCCTTCAATTATTTCATTACCATTTATATCCTCATATAACCAAGATTCAGTAGCAATGACAATGTCCGGAGAATACGTCTCTACAAGATTCCAAAATTCAATTAATTTATTTCCTTAACTCTGACAATTAACCTGCAGTAATCTTAGAGCCTTACCTCCGCAGCAAATATCCCGAAGTAGCTCCTTCTGTTCCCATCGGCTGGCAACCTCTGGACCTGCTCCTCCTCACAATGGCCGGCACGAACCGATGACCCTGTCATGTAGGCTCCCTAGGTTAAAAGCGCCCCGTCGATTTAAATGCAGCCCGTCTCGGGCGAAGTCACGGCCACCAATCCAGCAGTCAGCATCTACATACACTAATCCCAGTTGTGCACAAACCCAGTCCATGCGGTCATTTACAATCTTAACTCGCCAATATCTCCCCGCCGAACAATGCCACTCATTATAATTTTTGCATTTCCAAACTTGCTTTTAGCTTTTCTGCCTAGTTCGTAGAGCGGGGGGCTCTGATGTAATCAGCTGTAGCCCTCTTCTTCAAATCGTTCGTCCCAACATGGAGCAACAACACTTTAACTTTGTCACAGTCCTCTTCCTTTGCTTCTTCCACTTGTTGGGCAAGCTGGTCAATTTTAATCCCCGGATAACACCGCACTTTCGCACCTGATTTCCTCGAGATATTCGCACTCCATCGTATCATAGAATCACCCATTATGATGACGTCATCCTCAGTTTGCTCCTGCACGCCCTCTTCCACACTGATCCCAGTAGAAAGCCGTTCTGTCACATCCTTCACCGTTTTCTCTGATTCACGAAGCTTTCTTCTAAGTTCCTGTATTATTTGATCCCTTGCTTTGATTTGCACCCTCAAACAGTTCGGCGTATCACATACTTTACAAAACCAACTTCCGACATCACAATCCTCCTTCTTGACCTTAATACAGCCGAAGTGAATCCATTTCTCACATAGTCCACATTGAACACCGTTCTTCAAAGTTTTACTGCCCGTCGAACACTTTAAAGCTGCCACTGGATCATTGTTGTTGTTTGAGTCTTCAGTCGTTTGACTGGTTTGATGCAGCCCTCCATGCCTCCCTGTCCTGAGCTAATCGTTTCATCTCTACATAGCTACCACACCCTACATCCGAGGGAATCTGTTTAACATATTCTAACCTTGGTCTACCCCTACAGTTCTTGTCCTCAACCCTTCCTTCCATCATTAAGCTTGCTATTACTGGGTTTCTTAGTATGTGCCCTACTAACCTATCTCTTCTCTTCATTAGCAGTCGCCAGAAATATCTCTCTCTCCCACTCGTCTTAATACCTCTTCGATTGTAACCCTATCTACCCATCTGATCTTCATCATTCTCCTGTAACACCACATTTCAAATGCTTCAATTCTCCTCTTTTCTGCTGCACCAATAGTCCAAGTTTCACTTCCATACAGTGCCACGCTCCAGACAAAGGTTTTCATAAATGACTTCCTAATACTTAAATCTATATTCGATGTCAACAGATTCCTTTTTTGTAGAAATGCTTTCCTTGCCTGAGCCAACCTACTTTTTATATCCTCTTTGCTTCGTCCATCACTGGTTATTTTGCTTCCTAAGTAACAGAAGTCTTCTACTTCCTTCAGCTTTTCACCCGCTAATTTGATGTCCATCGAGGTTTCTGATTTATTTCGGCTGCATTCCAGTATTTTTGTTTTACATTTATTAATTTTCATCATGTATTCTTTCCGTAAGACGGAGTCCATACCATTCAAAAACTCATTCAAATCCTCAGGCGTGTCGGCCAAGATGACGATGTCATCAGCAAATCTCAGAGTTGAAATTATTTCTCCTTGAACCTTCACTCCAACTTTAAAATTTTCTACAATTGCCTTCATTGCTTTACGCCTTTCTGAATACCAGCTTCTCTCTCATGTCCTTCAGCTCGAATGACTGCTGTCTGGTTTCTGTATAGATTGTATATCACCCTCCTATCCCTGCATTTTATTCCAATAAATTTAAAAATGTCAAACAATTTAGTCCAATCAACGTTATCGAAAGCCTTTTCTAAGTCTACAAATGCCATGAATGTTCTCTTATCTTTCCTTATTCGACCTTCCAAAATCAGCCTAAGACTTAGTATTGCTTCCCTTGTTCCTACATTTCTCCTGAAACCAAACTGGTCTTCACCCAACTCCGTTTCTATCTGGCTTTCCATCCTCTTGTAAATTATTCTAGACAGGATCTTTGAAGCATGAGTAATCAAGCTGATTGTACGGTAATCTTCACATCTGTCAGCTCCCACTTTCTTTGGTATTGGGATAATAACATTCTTCTTGAAATCAGGGGGTACCTCACCTGTCTCATAAATCCTACACACCAAGTGAAATAACCTGAAGAGACCTTCATCTCCTATGCAGCGTAGCAACTCAATCGGTATATCATCTATGCCTGGTGGATCATTTGTCTGATTCATATTTGGAGTAACAAGGCCTGGATTCACTTCCACTCCACCAATAACTAGCAATGCAGCTATCACTAGGGCTATGAACCACAAGTTACTAGGGTCCGTACACACACACAAACACCGGAAATCCCGACTACCCTTCACAGGGTATTTGTATACTGGGGATAGGAAGGAGGTAGCCGTGGACTTAAATTAAGAGCCTCCCAGCATTTGCCTCGAGTAGAAGTGGAGGGAGTGAAACCGCTTCCAGGATGACTGAGATGGAAATCAAACCCACTTATTCTCCGTTTTGCCTCATGAGGCTGAGTGTATCCCGTTCCAGCCCACAGACCAGAATTAAAATTTCTTGGCAGAGCCGGGAATTGAACCCGGACCTCGGAGGTGACAATCAAGAACGCTAGCTGTTGCACTACGAGCTTATACAGTGCTGGAATACCATTGACATCAATCTGTCAGTGCAACGACACTTGAGAGTGCTAAATCCATTCAGCAATGGTATGCCTTGTTTTCAAGTACAGCTTGTCTCCGTAAGGGGAAACCAGATCAGTCGTGGTGGGGGATATGATCAGAAAGTCGTATCATGGCCAACACGCTCGCCAGACTTAAATCCATGCTAATCTTTTGTTTGGGGTTATGTGAAAGATTTAGCGAGTGTGTTTCCTTTACCAGTAGGTGTAACAGAACTGAGAGCTCGCATTTACAAAACCTTACGACATGTAGGACTATAAAGAAGATGATAATAATTCTTGTTTTAATGGGCCTAACATCTAGGTTATCGGCCCCTAATGGTTTGGGTGATAGTCAAAGCTGAGATGAGAATGAAAACTATAACTAATTCAAACTACAGTTAGTTAGAAGAAGAAATAGTAAACAAATAAAGGATAAGGCAAATAAAGGACAGGAAGAAGATAAATGGCCTCAACCCTCGAAGAATCAGGATTGAGGGACTTGGAAGGAAGGAGAGCTATGAAAGGCAGATAGGAAAGAGGAAAGAGGAGAGGGCCCACCCCAAAGTCAGTGGAAAAAGGGGAAAAAACGGACCCAGCTCAGGAATCCGCCGGGATCGCCAACTCCCGAACTCACCAGACGTGAGCCCCTGAGGGTGTAGCAATATCCAGGGGACACCAGAAGTGGTGGGGCTACATACACTCTGCCTCCTTGAGGGCCTTGAGCAGAAGGCAGGAGATAACATGGAAAGAAAAAGAAGGCTGACCCCTCGCAGAAGGAGGGTATCAGGAAATATGAGACAAGTGCCAATTAAGGCGGGAAAGTGAAAGACTCCCTAGGCCTCGGATACCCTAATACCGTTGGGGTCAGAAGAGAACAAGAGTTGACCAAGAGGAGACGTCGACAGGAAAGAAGACGGAGAGGAGCCCGGCACAAGTAAGAGGAAGCAGTGCCGGACTCAGCTGGGGCCCCGTGGTCGCCAACCCACGCCCCACTAGATATGAGCCCCTGGAGGGGGGGGGGGTAAGTCTATACAGTATAGGAGCATGTTACATTCAGTGAGAGATGAAACTTGACTATAGACTTCATACCTGGAGAATCAGTAAGGCGACAGAAAATACGACATGTGATGAAGCTGGGACATAAACCCAGAATAGCGAGAAGTATCGGAACAGTGCAAATCCGACTGAAATTAAGCCTTGCCCAGAATAGTTGTACGTTTGGCAATCCTGATTGAGTGGTTCTCCCGTTGTCTAGTACAGGTATATTACATTCCAGATTCTGCTGTCTGAATAGACGCAAGTTCTGAGTGCTGCAGGAAGAATCCTCGCGCGCCATCTTGAGGCTGTCTTTGAAACTTGCGAACTCCCAAATGTAATTAGTTCTTGTAATTACTTAGAGGAAGAAAGGCCGTTGCGCTGTCTGGTATTGTCTTTGGCGCGTCCTCTGTCCTCCGCAGGAAGCTGACCATCTGCCCACAGACCCCGACAACTTTTGATTAAGAATCTTGGTGAGAGGCTCTGCATTCTTCAGTGAGAGTGAATTAAATTTCTGCTGAACTACAAGCACAATTCTTGAATTCAACACAAAATGTCTATAGAGCATTCAGCGTTGAGAAAAGTCTATGGGGTCTTACGGGCTTTTACTTTTAACGGAAATCCCCCCTACACTGGTTTTGTTACCTCAACTTTTGTCACGAAGGAACACTGAACATTTTTTTTTTTTTTTGTCATAATAGCTTCCTGCAATTATCTGCCAATTGATTATCTTTGTTACTGCATACAAGTTTCGTTTATATTACGTTTTAGTAATTTAAAAAGGTTCGAGGTTAGCACGCTGGAAGAGACTCGTCCTGTGCTGCATGCTCGCCCGGAGTGGAGCACGTGTTCAGTTTCGCTAGCAACATAAGTACTGAAGCATTATCTATCATTGGCGTTACTGTTGTGTATCTGTTTAATTTTCTGTTCGATCGAATCAGGGCTGCCGACAGTGGGGTTCGAACCCACTATCTCACGAATGCAAGCTCACAGCTGCGCGCCCCTAACCGCAAGGCTAACTCGCTACAATATTACAAATATTAATCAAAACAACAACAAGAATAAAATTGAAAGAAACTAAATTATAGCCTAACTAATAACAACAACAAATGTGATGATCAACAGTATTACTGACGTAAAAATTGTTAATATCGTCGGCATACATCCCAGAACGAAGGAATGGTTGTGCTCTCGACATCTGTCAATCAGTAATGCGTCATATCACAACGAAATGAATGTCGTTATCGGTTCTCTTCGCGTATCCTAAATACTGGTCCAATCCGTTAACACCTGCAAAACTGCTCCTTCCTGGGTGTGTTCTATTTCAGGTAGCTGCTGGGGTTTTCTTGTGTCGCTAACTTATGAAAGCGCAGTTCTCGAAGCGGGTGAAGATAAGGTATGACGTCAGCGCTGCCTCTGCCTAGAGTTAGCAACAGTGTCGCCATAAGGCGCCACAGTCTTTTCTCAACGCTGGATGCTTTATGGAGGCGGTCATTGATGTTTAGAGGGACGGAACATTGAGGCTATTTACCCCTAAAATTCCTGAGTGAAAAGAAATTTCAAGAATCTCAAAGAGCCATAGTCGCCAGTGAGAAGAAGAATAAAATTAAGATTGTTTTCATATTTGTTTAGATTTAGACATTTTGTAAGAAAGTGTTATTGAACTGCAGTAAAAATGTCAGATAATTTGGTTTTATGGTTCCAAAGATATAAGGGCTCTGTGTTTGAAAGGAGCAATCTTTCAGGAAAGCAGGTTAAAGTTAGAAGTTGTTACAATATTATCTCTTACATGTTTATGTTCTTTCAAAAAGTCACGAACGTTGTTATGCCAATCCTCGCCTAAATTACAAATACACTCACTAATACAGTCACCGCAATAACACAGGTTACCAGATTTGTAATTTAGTTATTTAGTTTTGAAGTGTAATAGGCCTATGTCAAAGTTAAACATTTTTCTTGAATGCAGATACACTTTTAAAAATTAATTTATAAGCTCTGTGTACTTTGGTGTTTGTAATGAATTTGTGTGATAACCTGTGCTAATATGGTGTCTCTAGGAGTGTGTGTATTTGTAATTCAAGTGAGGATTGGGAAAGAAGCGACCGTGGCCTGAAGCTAGGAACCATCCCGACATTTGCCTGGAGTAGAAGACCGAAACCTCGGAAAACCATTTCCAGGGTGGCTGAGGTGGGATTTGAACCCACCTCTTCTCAGTTTCGCCTCACGAGTTTACACCGTTCCAGCCCTCAGACCAGAATTAAATTTCTTGTCAGAGCCGGAATCGAACCCGGACCTCCGGGGTGACAGCCAAGATTGCTAACCTCTACACCAGGAGGTGGTCCGCAGTGAGTACTGTCTCCTCGTATCACCATTAATATACCGGGTAAGTTAGCCGTGGTCGTTACGGCGTGGTTGCAGGCAGTCACCCACATCCGGGAGGTGAGGAGGTTCGAATCCACTCGCCGGCAACCTTCAAGATGGTCTTCTGTGGTTTCCTATCTTCCGTCCAGGCAAATACCGGGGTTGGTCCCTAACAATAGGCCACAGCCGCTACCTTGCAACTCCTCGTCCTTACATTCACACATTTCTCCCAAGACAACACTCCACATGCGACGGTACTTGCAGCTCACCCCATGGGTGTTCACATAGAAGCAGCTCCAAACTCTGGCGAGCCGAACATATCCTCGGACACTCCCGGCACTAAAAGCCATACGACATATAAAAGCCATAGCTCACTTAGTTTAGAGTTTCGAGATTCACTCATAATAATAATGTTATTGGTTTTATGTTCGACCATGGCGAAATGTAAATATTATATGTCAGAAAACTGTACTAAATAAGGCTCATTAGAGTATAAGGTTTCATTACGATACAGTTTCTGCCACCAATCAGAGCTCAAGAAACAGTTGTGTGACCAATTAGGTAAGGAGACTGTAGCATCGCACCTGCGCTGACTTCCACGGCCTCCTATTTTAAATTTCACTGCGTGGCTAGTGTCATAGTGGGGTATTCCAGGAGGCCATGGTCAAATACATGGTATTCTCTGCGAACCATGCGCTCTGTTTAGTACAGTACATAAAACTGATGAAATCTCGACAGATATTTAAGAATATTTATGTTCAAACATAAAATAGTTTATTACGATGTCGAAATGTTGTCACTGATTGAATGTTAGGTTATGAAAATGACTACTCTTTGCTGGTGAGCTATTGTACAGATATTTCAGGTCTTAGCGTTTGAGATAGAGATTCCTTGCAATAGTTCATCAGTAAAGGAGAAGGGGGCCTTGCCAGTGAGGCGTATTTTCTACGTTCATTTTACGATAGTGTTTTTTTATTGTTTATTCTTGCACTTGGTTTTGTGTGGAAGGATTGGAAGTGATTCTTGGCTTATGGGTTGATTGTTGAATGAATAGAATAACTGGAGAATAATGTGTTTTAAAAGTAACCCTCATTGTGTAATAAACAACCATGACCCCGAACTAGTACAGTTTCAATAATAGCGCCACAACGTGAGGAACGGAAGAGGGATTTGAGAACGAAGAAGGGAATGAAGAAAAGCAAACTTTAATAAAGTGAGTACAGTGCAAGTAGAAAAAGAAATGGCGGAGGCTCTAAATCGGGATGTGCTACTAATGCTGCTTAACAAGGTCACAGAGATGGAGGATGCTATAAATTCAGGACTTAATAGTAAGTTCACAGAGCTGGAGGATGCTATAACTTAATAGTTCATTCGAGGAGTTTGATAGTTTATTAGAGGTGTCTGTGAATAAGCAGGTGGAATCTATGAAAGTACATATAGATGAGAAATTTGACCCAATAAGTGATTTACTTGAAGGAAAGCAAGAAAATTATCAGAGATGTGGTAGCGTGAGAAAGCAGGTGATATGGAAGTAACTGAAGGAGAGGAGCCAGGTGAAAGAAAGGAAAAGGCAGAAGAGAAAGGAGAAACGGATAAGGGAGAATGTGAAACAGGAGGGCGTGAGAAAGCAGGTGATATGGAAGAAACTGAAAGGGAGGAGGCAGGTGAAAGAAAGGAAAAGATAGAAGGAAAGGAGAAACGGATAAGGGAGAAGGTGAAATGGAAGAACGTAAGAAAGTAAGAGATATGGAAGAAACTGAAGAAGAGAAAGGAGAAGCCGATGAGGTTGGTTATGAGCAGGACAGTAGCAGTCAAGAAAAAGAGTCTTAAGATGAGGGTGAAAGTGCAGGAGTGAATCATGAAGAAGACAACATACTAGAAGAAGATAAGGTGAAGAAGAAACGGTGGAAGGAGAGAAAGAAACTGTTGAACAAGATGAGACAGACAAAAAAGAAGAGGAGGAAAATGTGGAAAGGAAGAAGAGAGAAGTGGTTGAGAATGAAGACAAAGAGAACCAGGAGAATAGATAAAAGGATGAGTTGGAAAGCAAAGAGAAGGAGTAGGAAGAAGGTGTGATGTAAGGTAAAGGAAGATAAGAAAGTGAAGGATCAGAAGAAGAGAAAGAAGAAGAAGAAAACGAGGAAGGGAAGGAGACATGAATGGTGGAGATGGAAGATGAGGAGTACAAGGTACGGAATGATATGGCAGATGAGGAAAAAGACGAGATGGAAGGCAGAGATAGAAAGAAGAATGGAGAAGAAGGAGAAACAGATGAATAGGAAGAACGAAAAGTGGAAGAATGAGGAAGGAGATGGTATTGCTGAGAATGAAGATGGATATGAGAGGTCTAATATAGAACTTTATATTCTATTAGAGTCAACTGAAGATGCTAGCGTTATGTTAACTGGGGGTATTTGTTCCGGTATAAGTGTTGACAAATATGACAATATTCGAGTGAAGGTTACTGGAGATGACGTGTTTCAACTTATTGAGAGATTTGAGAACAGTGGGTTACGGCATTTTGTACTCGATAATTTCAAAACAGTGGATATCTGCAACTAAGCCCAATTCAGAAACATGTGATTGGTATCATAGTCCAGAGAAGAGATAGTATGGCATGTACTTAAACAGGCTCAGAGAAAACAGTGACATTCCATCTTTGCAATATCAATGTATTGTTGAATGATTTAAGAGACTTAATAGTAACATCCGATTAATGTGAACATTATATTTATTGATAATTTTAGTTAGTATATTTGTTGATATTTTATAACTTGTGATCTGTATTTTAATTATATATATATATATGTGATTCTCACGTGAGAATAACATATATAGGTGGGCGTATGTCACTGATTGAATGTTAGGTTATGAAAATGACTACTCATTGCTGGTGAGCTATTGTACAGGTATTTCAGGCTTTAGCGTTTGAGATAGAGATTCCTTGCAATAGTTCATCATTAAAGGAGAAGGGGGCCTTGAAAGTGAGGCGTATTTTCTATGTTCTTTTTACGATGGTGTTTTTTATTGTATATTCTTGGACTTGGTTTTGTGTGGAAGGATTGGAAGTGATTCTTGGCTTATGGGTTGATTGTTGAATGAATAGAATAAATGGAGAATAATGTTTTTTAAAAGTATCCCTCATTGTGTATTGAACCCTTGTAAAGAAGCGGAATGAGACTCTTTTCAGGGACGTGTTGCGGTCCATACCGTTGTTATTAAAACTTATTTGCTTCTTATCAAAACAAGGAACATAGGTAAAAATATCACACTGAAAGAAAAGTTAAGCCAAGATTTAACTAACATGAATTTAATTTCAGATCAAAAAAAACAATCAACAAATAAACAACTCCCAATTACACCCGCAAGTTAACTAAACGAAAATAAACAAAATCTCTCTGACGAGATTAAAGATAAGTTTCCATTTTACAATGGTCCTGTTCTCATTTCAATCATGTGTGGCGATGTGAAGAGGATACTTTAAAGAACAAGTACTTTTATACGCGACCCGCGACCATAGGCTACAGCACACAAGCTGCGGGTCCGTATAATAGAGGTAGACAATGGTACTGGGAATACAACTACAACTAAACAAATATTTACAAATACCCGACTTTCGCTAGCCTTACAAAGTTAACACTGAGATTCCCACTCGGAACCTTGATCAGGTGTCAAGGACACAAAATTTGCCTAATCAGGACTTTAATCAAACAAAAACAAGTACGAATGCGCGTGACTAACTAACTGATATCACCCGATGACCGTTGTCACCTTACAAGGACACACAACAGGGTGTCACACAAAATCAAACAAATTACATGGAAACCAAACACAAATCAATATTGCTCAGTAGCAATCATATACAAAAACACTAGAATTCATTTTAAACGAAACACGAGATTACTTGTCGTGCATGAGCAGCAATCCCTTTAAACTACCAATATTTTAACTAAACAGCCACTCGCAATAACTAGGTCATAAGAAACCCTGTCCCCTCAACTCATTGGCGTGTCTTATCTGGATCTGCCGCTGGTGGATGTCTCGGCCAGCCAATGTCAATAACCTGGGGCGTGAACGGAAATATCCCAATGCAGCGCTATAGCCTACATCAAGAACGTAGATTCTTTACTGACCAACAGTAAAATAAATGTGTGTGTCATTAATATCTCAGGCTAGCCTCCCGCATAGCACCAATCGAAGCAATATTATGTGTGTCATAAATACCACCAGATCCAATTAATTCCCACGGAATTAAAGATCCACCTCGGGGTCGCTCAGAGTCTCAATCTGACGCCCATACAGCAGCAGACAAGGAAAGCCCTAGCAAATTCCTCCGCGCAGAAAATCACACATTTGACACAAGACACATTAACACACACACGCACCACAAGGTTTGAAAATCCCTGAAAAAAAGCATCAAAATTCCACCCACACGCAGCGCGTCAGATCTCAGATTCGACCGAAGAAAAAAACTGAAAATTTTAATTTACAAAACACGACTAGAGAACAGACCGTTCCCTTCAAATCATGCAAAGGCAAACACCAGAATTAATCAAAATAAATATATATTTTTTACGCCTGTTTAATTAAAACAGCTAACACAAAAATTAAGGTTCCTCCCATTCTATTCTTAAATAAGATCTATAACCTATAACTCATATTCGCAAAACAAATTATACACTCAAGAACACGCGGCACTTGGACTAACATTACCCTGAATATTTACATAATACAAATCACACAAAAAATATAGCCACGCAACATTCTACATTTAAAATATGAGTGTCGGTACAACCCCGATCAGCAATTACAATAAAAATAAAAAAATCGCAACATCGCAAACAAAAATCTAAATTTAACTATTTGCAAATCTCAGTACAAAATTCTAGCTACATGCTTGAAATAATTCAATGCGGTACTTATTCTTTCAGCCACTCGATTCAGCTCACGTCACATGACATGGTCCCACAGGATCTCTCTACTCCTCCATCAGCATCTCGCCAGCAGATACCATGGTCACCATCCCAAAGCAGGTCCTCGTGGTCGACATCTTGGCCTTCATGAAAATTAAATGTTCACATACAAGTTTGCTACAACAACCTACTAAATTGTAACGTGAGTTACTCACTTCGCTCACAGTTCTTTTACAATTTTTATACGTCGACTTTCCCTAATTAAATATAACCCTATTTACACACGCACTTGCACACGCACTCTTCATAATGACAGAATAAAATAGTTACTGTTAGACCCCCGGTCTAGTTCAAAATTTACAAGTCCAAAGACTTAACAACTTGTGCAGTACTTTGCCAATAATTACGTCGTAATAAAATCAGTGAATCGTCGGGCAGCACTTCGTTTCCTCAGAAACCTCGAAATAGTGAGTGTCTAACTGGCATATTGGACACCTTTATTCAAGACAGACAAAGTTTCGGTGGGGGGAACAATAAAATTATTATAAATCGAAGCAGGTGAGCTATCGGATCGGGCAAGGTATCATTCTTCATCATTTTTCATGCAGGTTACATTTCTGCCAAGCAGACCCCAAATCGATCGGCCAATTAATCAAAACACAGTTCGCGGGCTTTTTCAACCCACGCGCTGATTCCGCGTCACTCCAGGCATCTCTCTGTGATTCGCTAGATTCAAGCGTAGCACGTTGGATATTACCACCTCTCCATTTCTCTAGACGCCAGCCTCACAAAGACTTCAAGCCAAACGTAAAGTTCATGCACCCCATTTCCAGGAACCGGCTATGAATACCACGCTTTCTTCACTGGCCCCTTCGCTCTGACAACATTGCAACACCTCCAAGTGTGCCTTCTCAACAGCACCAAATTCGTCTTCAAATATGGTGAATAAAATTAATATGAAACATTATTATACAGCATGTATCATAAGGGTTCAGTATTAAACAACCATGACCCCGAACTGGTACAGTTACAATGTAAACATTATGTGCCAGAAAACTCTATCATAATTAGGCTCATTATAACACTATTTTTTCATTATGAAACAGTTTCTACCACCAATCAGAAGTCAAGAAACAGTTGTGTGACCAATTAGATAAGGATACCTTCGCGCATGCGCTCAAAATCCAACATGTCTATATAAATTACCGACTTGGAAAGTGGTCCATATGTTCGCGTAAATAAACTGGCGAATGTGAGACAAGAAATAGCACTGTACCTTAATATATCCAAATCCAATTTCTACAGAGCGCATTGCTTTCAAACGAGTTCGGTGACAATATTAGTGAATGCCATAGAGCTGGACGGCAGGCTATAAACAATAGTTGTTCTGTGTTGGCAAGCAAAGTGAATGGTCTCTGCTTTCGGAGTGCCTTAACCCTAGCATGCGCTCTGTTCAGTAACTGAATTAACTGAATCCCACAGATGAAAAAATACTCAGCCTGCTTCCAGTCTCCGACCGGGTCAGGAATGGAATGAATGAAGCCCACATCCAGCGGCGAGGAATTGAACTGTGCCGGCTGCCGAGGCCTGATGCACTCCTCTGGGGCAATGATTAAATGAATGATAGATGGAATGAAATGATAGTGGAGAGTGTTGCTGGAATTAAATTTAGACAGGGAAAACCGGAGTACACGGAGAAAAACCAGTCTGCCTCCATTTTGTCCAGCACAGATCTCACATGGAGTGACCGGGATTTGAACCACGGACCCAGCGGTGAGAGGCCGGCGTGCTGCCGCCTAAGACTCTCAATTAGGGGAATATCAGGCCAGCTTTCGTAACAATCGATATTGTCCAGAGCAGATACAAAATCTCAAGACCATCCTCACTTATAAGAGTCGTGGGGGACAACCCTGCCTAGTTATCTTCTTCATTATGAGACAGTTTCTCCAGCCAATCAGAGCTCATTCATTGACCAATTAGGTAAGGATAGCTTCGCGCATGCGCTCAAAATCCAACATGTCGGACATGAATTACATGATTTGAAAGTTCAAATTGGATATCGGATCAACCATTGTAGTTACAATCCTAAACACAAAGACAAAATCAGTACGTACCTTTACGGTAACAAGAAAATGCTATGATATATGCAAGAATTGTATGATTCTACGTCCAGAAGTTAGCAACACAGCATCCTTCTATATAAATTACCGACATGGAAAGTGCACCGTTCCATATGTTTGCGTAAATAAACTGGCGAATATGAGACAAGAAATAGCACTGTACCTTAATATCCCTAACTCCAATTTCTACAGAGTGCATTGCTTTCAAACGACTTCGGTGAAAATATTAGTGAATGCTAGTTCTGATCGGCACTATACATCATGCAGGCTGTAAGCAATACCATTGCCAAGCAAAGTACATGGTCTCTGCTTTCGAAATTCTTTGACCCAAGCATGCGCTCTGTTCAGTCAGCAAACCACCCAGCTCTAACTGAAGTTACTGAATCCCACAGATATTTATGAATATTTATGTTGAAACATATAATAATGATATAAATATGTGGAAATGCGCAGATGAACAGTCCTTGTAGAGCATCCAACAGATCATACAAGACATTTGGACAGCAGAGACCCTACCGGAAGGGTGGACATCACCAGTAATTCACCCGTTACGCAAGAAGGGAAGCAAGACTGACCTCAACAATTACGGAGGTATCTCCTTATTGCAGGTTACCTACAAGGTTCTTTCGAAAGCTCTGTTATCTATAGTCACCAACCAACTAGACTCTCAATTAGGGGAATATCAGGCCGGCTTTCGTAACAATCGATCTTGTCCAGAGCAGATACAAAATCTCAAGACCATCCTCACTTATAAGAGTCGTGGGGGACAACCCTGGGTAGTTATCTTAGTAGATTTTCAGAAGGCATACGACTCGGTGGACAGAGAGAGTCTTTTCTCCACCTTGTGAGAATTTGGCCTTGATGAAAAACAACTTAAACTAGTCCAGGCCACCTTGACAAACACAACATCTAAAGTCAAGTTCAGATGTGAACTATCGGAGAGCTTCCCCACCAAGACGGGAGTTAGACAGGGCGATGGACTCTCCAGCATCCTCTTCAATTGCATCCTGAAGAAGACTAACACCAAGGACTGGTCTGCAGCTTGGATACAAGAAAGATAACCTTCATGTGTCATGCCTGGCCTTTGCCGACGACCTCGCCATACTGACCAACACTATAGAGGAAGCTACTCACCACCTACAGAGTCTTCACGATGTAGTGGTTCGGGCTGGCCTGAAGATCAACATTGGGAAGACTGAATTCATGACGAACATCAAGTAAGCCCCGTACACAATTCCTCTTGAGGGGGTCATCATCCGAAAAGTCCCTGCGGTCACCGGCTCCGTGTCTAAATGGTTAGCGCGCTAGGCTTTGGCCCAAAGTGCCCCGGGTTCGATTCCCGGCCAAGCCATCAGGGATTTTAATCTCCTGAGGTTAATTCCCGAGGCTCGGGGACTGGGTGTATGTGACGTCTTCATCGTCACTTCGTCCTCATTACGACGCGCAGGTCGCCCACGGGCGTCAACTAGAAAGACCTGCACTAGACCTCTCCGAAGGCCACACGATCATCATCAGTACCTAGGAGAGTGGATCTCGGCAAACCAGAGTGAGAATCTGGCCATAGCCACCAGGTGCACCACCTTCGAGAGGACTTACCACTCCTGCCGCAGCATCTACGCATCAAAGTACCTCTCCAAAAACCTCAAACTCAGACCCTACAATTTAGTAGTAAAACCTTTTGTTCTGTACGCCTCTGAATGCCTCGTGATGGCCAGGAAAGGCCCAGTCAGGAAACTTGAACTCAAGGAGAGGAATATCCTGCGGAGGATACTAGGACCTATACGGGAAGAGGGAGGCACCTACAGAATTCGGCACAATGATGAGCTTTACAGCCATCAACAAGACATTGTGACTTGCATAAGAAAAAGACACCTGGCCTTCTATGGACACTTGACCCGCAGGATCCCTTGCCGGCTCACCAGTAAGATCTTCACAGTGGCAGGAAGAGGGAAGGCCTCTAGGACCAAGTGGATCTCTACGGTCAGGACGGATTTAGACCACCTAGGGATCTCAATTAATTCCATACAGGACCGCCAACAATTCCGGCAAGCAATCCGACAGGGAGTTTTTCCTGTATCACTGACAGCTAGGAAGAACACCGGAGTCAGCAGACCACCATGGACGGAGGCTGGCTCATAGATTATGAAAAAGTACTGGAAGAAGAGAAAAGACAAAGCGACGAGGAGATAAGAGCCCCGTGGTCCTCAGTAGGCCCAAACGATGACGAAGAAGGAGGAGAAGAAGAAGAACAGTTATAATTACAGGCCGGACGTTTGTTTTAGACGTTTGCCCTTGACCGTGAAGCCTGCGGGTGAGCCTACACACACTCACTTTCTTACCCTATCGCTTCACACTTGTCACCACCGATCTGATGTAATGGAATTCCAGACTTGAGCAGACAGTACAGTCCACATCGAAGTATTGTGTGTCGCGGAAGTACACGTTACATAGTTACGAACAGAATGTCATTATATTTGCCAATGACTGTACTCCTAGCAGAAGTGCGAAACAGCTTTGTCAATCATCGGACCGCTTGGGGTAGCTGATAACAACACAGGTACTGTAGTAACTCGCCTCCAGGCTCCCATTAAGATTTTTCACTCTTCTAAAACAAACGTCTGGCCTGTTCACCTATAGGACTTTAAATAACCTGGTGATCACAAATCCAACATGGCGGCGACGCGAAATATAAATATTCACACGGACGTTTCTCGCAATTTAAACATCCAAGTGCCGTGAAACTTGGTTCAGTAAATCGTTATGAAAAAATGAAAATACACAGCCTGCTTCCAGTCTCCGACCGGGTCAGGAATGGAATGAATGAAGCCCCCATCTAGCGGCGAGGATATGAACTGTGCCGGCTGCCGAGGCCTGACGCACTCCTCTGGGGCAATGATTAAATGAATGACAGATGAAATGAAATGATAGTGGAGAGTGTTGCTGGAATGAAATTTTGACAGGGAAAACCGGAGTACCCGGAGAAAAACCTGTCTGCCTCCGTTTTGTCCAGCACAGATCTCACATGGAGTCACCGGGATTTGAACCACGGACCCAGAGGTGAGAGGCCGGCGTGCTGCCGCCTAAGCCACGGAGGCTTAGTAAATCCTTATACGAATGTTAATCATCTGGCATCTAATTTATTTCAATTGTTTCCATAACCACAAGATGGCAGCTGTGCGAAATTTTAAAATATCCTTGTTACTTCTTGTGTCCTAATCACGCGATTGAAGTTTGAATGCTACTCGTACACAATAATCTTCATGTAACAGTACATAACTCTAGGACCTACATAAATAAAATCCAACATGGCGACCATCCGAAATATTTAGTCGGTTCTCAATATCTTCGAATCCATTATAGCAATCAAACTGAAATGTTGTATGTTGATAGTTACAGTTAACTTAAGTAGGATATATGAAAATAGGCTGTATAGTTCTTCACGGAACTACTAGTTAGTAATTACGAACCCGAATGGCCTCGTGAAATGCATGGACAATAACTACGCATTGACTCTCGTATTTAAGGTAAATAGGAATTACCTAACTAATCATTAGTAAAGAGTTGGTGAAAACGGCCCTTAAATACGAGAGTTAATGCATAGTTATCGTAAGGATATCATCGCGCCTGCGCTTAGTTCCAAGGCCTTCTAATTTAAATTGCACTGCCTGGCCTAGTGTCTTAGTGGGGTATCGAGGAGGCCATGGTCAAATACAAGGCATTCTCTGCGTCTCATGCGCTCTCATCAGTATTTAAAACTGGCGAAATCTCGACTGATATTTATGAATATTTATGTTCGAACATAAAATAGTTATAATAATTATCGTCAAACATAAACAGTCGTATGCAACTCGCCTATATTGGTAATTAATACGCTCGTATGGAAATTATAAAACTCGCTATGCTTGTTTTATAAACATTCTCGTGTATTAATTATTGCCAATATAGGCTCGTTGCATAATGTAACTTACTATATAATTATCGTAGAACATATACAGTCGTATGCAACTCGCCTATAATGGCAATAATTAAGACACTCGTATGGAAATTATAAAACGTGCGAAGCGAGTGTCTTAATTATTGCCATTATAGGCTCGTTGGCTATTACGTCCCTTTAAAGAAACTACTGTGGCTTTTAGAGACACCGGGGCACCGGAATTTTGCCCCGAAGGGCATGTTTAACGTGCCAGCAAATCTACTGACACGTCTCTCTCACATTTGCGCACCTTCATATACCAACTGACTGCGCCGGAAATCGATCCTGTAACCTTGGAACCAACAGGCGTGAACGTTACCGCTGAGCCACGCAGTCAGTCATATGCTCAACCTTAAGACATGATGGTATAATTAGAGTCCGAGTCGTCTGTAATTGAATTGCCCAAGTTGGAACTGGCGCGAGTGTATACAGTAAGTCCTGTCTCCTCGCAAATTCCAGTGCTGTCATATCTTGCATTAATAATTGGGTGGAATGGAGGCACCTTGGTCCGAGTTTATATCACAACTCTTAAGCAGCGTATCTCATTGGGAAAGTAGTGCTGTTGGATTTTCACATTTAAATATGAATTCCAAACAAAGTCCAACTTTGAGACGGTAACAGCAGACATGTCAGCCTGCAAATGTCTACTATGACAGGCAAATGGAGGTAAGTGCTAAGTTTCTTATTGGTGGTAAACATCAATGATACTGTGTGTTTTCGATGCTAAAAACGGAACTACAACGCGATCTCCCAACGTCGCTGAAAGTTAGCACACTTCTTGGCCAGGTCAGATGGATAACATATGAGTTGATATTCCATCCCTAAATTTATTATGATCGTTCTTAAAAAGAGTGAAATTGAACGTGTCTGAACACTGGCATGGGACTTGAAACCACTCTCCAAACAATGAGAGAGCCTGTGGTTTGATTCCTGCGCGGATAAACAAACGGTTTTCCATATCCGCACGTTTTTATCCGAATCCACTGACCTTACAATAATATTTTTTTAAGTTATTAGATAAAGTACTAAAGCAACACCTTTAGACATTTGAGGATAAATTCGTTCCCCTAGGCTCTGTGTGAATCGCAAGACAATGTTGACTGAGTTTTGTCCCTCTGAGTAACGGCCAGTAAAACACCGGGTGCCTAATTATAGCACTCACTTCGTCGTCGAATGTACCCACGCAGGCAAGCGAAGGCATCAATGACTATTTATTTATTTTTAGCCTATTTTCAATTTTGAAAAAATAGGCTTATGAGATCACCTTTTGTCCGTGTGTGTGTGAGAGAGAGAGAGGTGTGTGTGTGTCCCCCCCCCCCCCCCTAGTAAAATCTAAACTACAGGAGCGATTTCAATGAAACTCGGTAAGTTCATAGCTCTATTCCGGGCGACCCCGACCGTGCCCTTCAAATTTTGTTACGTCTCACCAATTCAACATGGCGGCTGTGCGAAATATTTCACCAGCATTCAATATCTCCGAAACTATTACCGATATCACCCTGGAATTTTGTATGGTGACAGAAGGAACTACTAGAAGTTCACTTATGTGACATTTGAAAACCTGGTAACTACAGAACCAACATGGCGGCCAAGCGAATTCGCGACTTTTAAATAGACGTTTCTCGCGAGTTAACCAACCAAACGCAATAAAACTTGGTACAGTATATGTTTATACACATTGTAATGTACCGACATCTAACTTCGTTCAATTGCTTACATAACCTCAATATGGCGGCTGTGCGAAATATTTCACCGGCATTCTATATCTCTGAAACTATTAACGGTATCACCCTGAAATTTTGCACGGAGATAAAGGGCACTACTGAAAGTTCGTCTATGAGACTTTCAAAAACTGGTTAACTACAAAACGAACATGGCGGCCAAGCGAATTTGAAAGTTTTAAATAGACTTTTCTCGCGATTTAATGATCCAAACGCAATGAAACGTGGTACAGCAAATTTTTATATACATTGTAATGCACTGGTATGTAATATAGCTCAATAATTTACATAACCTCAAGATGGCAGCTGTGCGAATTTTTAAATTAAGTTTTTATTTCTTATGTCGTAATCATGCGATCGAAATGAAAGTTTGAATAATGATCCTACGCAATAATTTTCTTTTAAAGGTGCATGACTCTAAGGCCTGTACATATAATAATCCAACATGGCGACCATCCGAATTATTTAGACGGTTCTCAATATCTACGAATCTATTACAGCAATCAAACTGATTATTTTAATGTTCGTAGGGGCTATGGGCATAAGTTCACCTATAGGACTTTCAATAACATCACAAATCCAACATGGCGGCGGAGCGAAATATAAATATTCACATGGTCGTTCCTCGCAATTTAACCATCCGAGTGCAGTGACACTTGGTACAGTAAATCCTTATACAAATATTAATCCAATGGGATCTAATGTTTTTCAATTGTTTCCATAACGACAAGATGGCATTTGTGAGAAATTTTAAAATCTCGTTTTTACTTCTTGTGTACTAATCATGTGATTGAAGTTTGAATACTACACGTACACAATAATCTTCATGTAACAGTACATAACTCTAAGCCCTACATATATAAAAGTCCAACATGGCGACCACCCGTAATATTTAGACGGTTCTCAATATCTACGAATCTATTACAGCAATCAAACTGAAATTTAGTATGTTGATAGTGGCAATTAACATAAGTAGGATATATGAAAATAGACTGTATAGTTCTTCACGGAACTATTTGTTATTTTTGCAAAAGTCAACACTCATTTTAAGTCTGGGTTCTGTTTGTCTGATTTTGATTTGTCATTCCTAACTAATGAAGGAAAAAATAGTTTTAACTAATAAAGTCTGCTTAGCCGGCCCCGTGGTGTTGGGGTATCGCACCTGCCTCTCACCCGGAGTGCCCGGGTTCGATTCCCGGCTCCGTCAGGGATTTTAAATCTGACGTGAGGGTTGGAACGGGGTACACTCAGCCTCGTGAGGACAATTGAGTAGCTGTCTGACAGTGAGGCAGCGCCCCGATTACGAAAACCAAGATAAACGGCCGAGGGGACCAACGCGCTGATCACCCGTCACCCAAATATCTGCAAGCTAAATGGCTGGGCAGCGGTCGCTTGGTCAGCCTAGGCCCTTCATGGGCTGTATAGTGCCAGGGGTTGACTTTTTTTTAATAAAGTTTGCTTTTGTAGCTACCACAACTAAAGTTCCAATTTGAAGGAAATTCTCTATTTTTATAAGTTCAAACGTAAACGAACGTTAATTTAAAGTCTATATTTACGTCACGTTTATTTACAAAACATAGTTAACATTAATCTACAAAACAAACAAGCTTTAACGAGATGTTCAGTAAAGAACATATAGCCTACTTTCTCCTAAATGCATGGGTATTGTTATAACTCTTTGTCCTTTTCAAGGAGTATAATTGAATGTTGGTTGTAGTAGCTTGTTGAAATACAACGTGCTATAGGGATATTAAACATGAATATGAGGTGCCCTTTGCTAGTGCTACCTCTGTAAAAAAAAAAAAAACAATTCGGTTTCACCGTGTTTGAATTGATCCGGGGAATTGATTTTCACACATACATGGCCGCTATTTGCAAACTATTGGGCTGATGACCTTGTAGTCAGTCATAAGATGCTTTCCACAAAAAGGCATGTTGTTGCAAAATCCGGTAGAGATCAAATTATTAGGATGGTCGAAATTTGATTTAAGCTTTTAACATTTGGGTGGCCGTCATTCCAATTCCGTCAAGATGGCGGCGATATAAAACATGACACTGAGGTGCCTTTTGCTAGTGCAACCTCTGTACCAAATTTCGTTCAATTCGGTTTCACCGTGTTTGAATTGATAGGGGGAATCGATTTGCACACATACTTGGCCACCATCTGCAAACTATTGGGCTGATGATCTAGCAGTTTGGTCAGAATATGCTTCCCACATAAAGATTTGTTGTTGCAAAATTTGGTAGAGACTAGATTATTAGGTTGGTCGTAATTACATTTTAGCCTTTAACATTTGGGTGGCCGCGATAACGTTTCCGTCAAGATGGCGGTGATATAAAACATGACACTGAGGTGGCCTTTTCTAGTGCTACCTCTGTACCAAATTTCGTTCCATTCGGTTTCACCGTGTTCGAATTAATAGGGGGAATCGATTTTCACACAAAGATGGCCGCCATCCGCAAACTATTAGGCTAATGACCTATTAGATTTGTCAAAGGATGCTCCCTTCATAAAGGTATGTTGTTGCAAAATTTGGTAGAGATCGGATGATTTGGTTAGTCGTAATTTGATTTAAGCTTTGAACATTTGGGTGGCCGCCATTACGTTTCCGTCAAGATGGCGGCGATATAAAACATGACACTGGGGTGCCCTTTGCTAGTGCTACCTCTGTACCAAATTTCATTCCATTCGGTTTCACCGTGTTCGAATTAATAGGGGGAATCGATTTTCACACAAAGATGGCTGCCATCCGCAAACTATTAGGCTAATGACCTATTAGTTTGGTCAAAGGATGCTCCCTCCATAATGGTATGTTGATGCAAAATTTGGTAGAGATCGGATGATTAGGTTAATCGTAATTTGATTTAAGCTTTGAATATTTGTGTGGCCGCCATTACGTTTCCGTCAAGATGGCGGCGATATAAAACATGACACTGAGGTGCCCTTTACTAGTGCTACCTCTGTACCAAATTTCATTCCATTAGGTTTCACCGTGTTCGAATTAATAGGGGTAATCGATTTTGACACAAAGATGGCCGCCATCCGCAAACTATTAGGCTAATGACCTATTAGTTTGGTCAAAGGATGCTCCCGTCATAAAGGTATGTTGTTGCAAAATTTAGTAGAGATCGGATGATTAGGTTAGTCGTAATTTGATTTAAGCTTTGAACATTTGGGTGGCCGCCATTACGTTTCCGTCAAGATAGCGGCGATATAAAACATGACACTGGGGTGCCCTTTGCTAGTACTACCTCTGTACCAAATTTCGTTCCATTCGGTTTCACCGTGTTCGAATTAATAGGGGCAATCGATTTTCACACAAAGATGGCCACCATCCGCAAACTATTAGGCTGATGACCTATTAGTTTGGTCAAAGGATGCTGCCCCCATAAAGGTATGTTGTTGCAAAATTTGGTAGAGATCGGATGATTAGGTTAGTCGTAATTTGATTTAAGCTTTGAACATTTGTGTGGCCGCCATTACGTTTCCGTCAAGATGGCGGCGATATAAAACATGACACTGAGGTGTCCTTTGCTAGTGCTACCTTTGTACCAAATTTCGTTCAATTTGCGCTCACCGTGTTCGAATTGATAGGGGGGGACAGACATTTAGAGTACACACACTCACACACACACACACAGACTCACACAAACACATACACAGACAGACACACTTTTTTCGCCCTGTAGTGATCTCATGTCTACTTTCATTTTTTGCAAAAATCGAAAGTAGGCTAAAAATGAATATTTTTGGTACTTCTTCCGTGTGGGTACGAACTTCCTCGTATTAGCCCCAAATGTAATCACCATCATGCTCACATTATATTGCCCTTTTCTTGATAACGTTGCTCAAAGTCCATCACGTCTTGGTGAAAATGTTCCCCTTGCTCTTCTGAATATACCACCAAGTGACCATATTACATGTGTAGCCTACTTTAAGGGACATTCTGCAACCCATGTGTTTAAAGTTCTCAAGCACAGTGGGAATAAGCTCTTTGTAATTCTCAGCTTTCTTAATTCCAAAGAAGCCATGGATCACTGCTTTAAGGCAGTACCATGCTTGTGTTACGTGGGTGTTGAGTAATTGTGGAAATGGTCATTAGTTTCTTTATTTGAGGACCGACGAAAATGCCAGCTTTAATTTAATTTTCTGATAATTTAGGAAACAAAGCTTCAGAATCTTGACGAAGAGCCTTTACAAACTGCTTCGTGAGGCCTAATTTTATATGTATCGTTATTTGTCGTTGCATAAGTACAAAATCTAACTTTGTTAATTACGAATGGCGTTCTTGGTTACTGTTCGATGTAGACAGTCAAATACACTCAACACCAAGTGTTTCGTTTGTTGACTTGTGTAATAGATATCACTCGCGTTATTTATTAATCATAGTGAAAAGTGTCAAAATAAAATAGTTCCATCAACGAAATAAGCTACTTTAATTATAATAAATGTCTGGCTCCGTGGCTAAATGGTTAGCGCGCTAGGCTTTGGCCCGTAGTGCCCCGGGTTCGATTCCCGGCTGAGCCATCAGGGATTTTAATCTCCTGGGGTTAATTCCGTGGCTCGAGGACTGGGTGTATGTGACGTCTTGATCATCACGGGCGTCAACTAGAAAGACCTGCACTCGGCCTCTCCGGAGGCCAGACGATCATTCATTCATTGATTAAAATAAATGCTACATTCATGAATTACAACTGGTTTACAAGCGTATTTTAAGCCTATTTTTAGCCTATTTTCAATTTTGAAAAAATAGGCTTATGAGATCACCTTTTGTCCGTGTGTGTGTGCGTGTGTGTGTGTGTGTGTGTGTGTGTGTGAGGTGTGTGTGTGTGTCCCCCTAATAAAATCTAAACGGCTGGAGCGATTTCAATGAAACTCGGTAAGTTCATAGCACTATTCCCGGCGACCGCGACCGTGCCCTTCAAATTTTGTTACGTCTCACCAATCCAACATGGCGGCTGTGCGAATTATTTCACTAGCATTCAATATCTCCGAAACTGTTACCGATATCACCCTGAAATTGTGTACGGTGATAAAGGGTATACTAGAAGTTCACCTATGAGACTTTCGAAAACCTGGTGACTACAAAACCAACATGGCGGTCAAGCGAAGTTGAGACTTTTAAATAGACTTTTCTCATGATTTAACTATCCAAACGTAATGAAACTTGGTACAGCAAATATTTATACACATTGTAATGAACTGGAATCTAATTTAGTTCAATTGTTTACATAACCTAAAAATGGCGGCTGTGCGAAATATTTCACTGACATTCTATATCTCCGAAACTATTACAGATATCACCCTGCAATTTTGTACGGTGATAAAGAGTACTAATACAAGTTTACCTATGTATATTTCATAAACCTGTAAAGTACAAAACGAACATGGCGACCAAGCGAATTTGAAATATTTTAATAGACTTTTCTCGTGATTTAACTCTCTGAGCGCAGTGAAATGAGGTACAGTAAATGATTTTGCAGATTGTAATGCACTGCCATCTAATTTAATTCAATTGTTCACATAACGTCAAGATGGCGGCTGTGAGAAATTTTAAAATTAAGTTTTATTTCTTGTGTCGTAATCATGCGATCGAAGTGAAAGTTTGAACAATGAACCTAGGCAATAATTGTCCTTGAATGGTACATAACTCTTTGGCCTATACATATAAAGATCCTAAATGGCGAGCTTCCGAAATATTTAGATGGTTCTCAATATCTATGAATCTTTTACAGCAACCAAACTGAATTTTTTTATGTTCATAGAGACTATGAACATATGTTCACCTATAAGATTTCAGTAACCTGGTGAGCACAAATCCAACATGGCGGCGACGCGAATTATAGATATTTAAATTGACATTTCTCGCGTATTAACTATCCGAGTGTCGTGAAACGTTGCACGGTAAATGCTTATACAAATGTTGATCCACTGGCATCTAATTTATTTCAATTGTTTGCATAATCACACGATGGCTGCTGTGCGTAATTTTAAAATCTCGTTTTTACTTCTTGTGTTCTAATTATGCGATTGAAGTTAGAATACCACACGTACACAATAATATTAATGTAATAGTACAAAAATATAAATCCAACCTGGTGACAATCTAAAATATTTTGACGGTTCTCAATATCTACGAATCTGTTATAGCAATTAAACTGAAATTTTGTATGTTGATAGTGGCAATTAACATGAGTAGGATATATGAAAATAGGCTGTATAGTTCTTCACGGAACTACTTGTTATTTATGCAAAAAGATAGGCATATGAGATCACCTTTTGTACGTGTGTGTGTGTATGTGTGAGTGTGTCCCCTTAATAAAATCTAAACGGCCGAAGCGATTTCAATGAAACTCAGTAAGTGCATACTACTACGTCATCCGACCTCCACCGTCCCTTTTAAATTTTAATACGTTTCGCCAATCCAATATGGCGGCCGTGCGAGATATTTCACAGTGAAACTTGGCAGATCAAATGTTCATACTGAACCCTTAATAAGCTACGCATATTAATGATTCTAATTATTCATTTCATTATATTCTGATTTTACTGCCAGAATCATACAGGAAGGCCAGACTGGATTGCGAAATGTCAAGCTTATATGGAGACAGTACGTTTGAACGTGCCCAGTCCTGAAACAAAGGAGTGACGAGATCGGAATGTTTGACAGATACTTTATCAGACAAAGGTGTGTTGGGGTCCTGACTCATTTCAGACCGTAATTTCTTTGTCACCCTAGCGTTACGAGTAAGATAGTTGCTGGATGAGAGAGACGTGAGGAACTTTCAACCAATCATAGGACAGAGGCTTCTGTTCTAAACTGCGATATTGACGTCATGAACTACCAATCAGAGAGGGTCACCAATTTTAGCGCCATGGGAGCGTCTGACGCCGGCTTGAAGTTGAAAGCGGGAAAGATTGGATTAACGAAATCTATGATCGATTCCAGAGCACGATAGCCCCATTGTGACCTGTATAATATTTCAAACTGTTTGATACCTGTTGCATGCCAATAGTCGCATTATTATAGAAGTTAGTGATAGATTTCCCTCTCCCTCCGTCCTTCTGCTAAATTCACATAAATACTGTCGTCTGAGTGACGACGAGGTTGATTCTTGGTGACACCGTGAGGTGATCACTTATTCTTTTCGATACCGTGAAGGTATACTGTGTTAAATTTATCAGAGATAGGGTCATTATTGAAAACATTATAATAAAGTTGTGTGCGCACAGCTGAGTGTGAAATTTCTGTATCTGTAAGATTTTAGTAGTCTCCCACGACTACAACTATTAGGGAAAGTCTACGATTAATTTTTGCACTAGACATATGAATGAAGTAGCTATTGGCAAAATTTAGATAGAAAATTACGTGTGACTATAAATAACATTTTATTTTTATTTTTATTCAACGTCAAGATGGAACTCCAGACCCAGAGAAAGACATCGAACCAACGTTTCTACGGCTCCATGTGGTCTGAGATGAGCTAAACACTTTGGAGAGAGAATGTCAGGCGATGTTCGATGAGACGACGCAGAAAGAGGAATGAGTACTAAAATAATTTAATTATTTGACAAACTGGTTATGGTTTTGTGGGAACATATTATTTTGTGTAAATATTATATTTTATTTTTGTCTTCGTGTTTTATTGTAGATGGTTTGGGGTACTGACACACTTTAGTTTAGTTCATGAGCAACGTGGCATGTATTCTATCTGTGTGAAGATTTTTATTGTTCATGTCAAGTACACGGGGCAAGCGTACTCGAGTGCGTGTCGCTACCGTAAAATGCGCGGCTAAGCGACGCAAATTGGGAACAGATATCATAACAGAAGCGAAACTGAATTAACTAGAGTAGATAATAGAATTGGTGGGAAATCTTTTTATTGTATAGATTTTTATTGTTACACAGGCTTGTGTGTTAATTGCCGTTTGCTGCATTTTTTTGTTAAGTGAGGGGTCATCTGCCCAATTACTTTATTTGTTGGTGAAGTTTCTCTTTTAGTGTCGTGGTACACAAAATCTATGGATATTTGATTGGAGTGTCGGCCCGTGGTAGATTTGTGTTGTGTTCTGCCCAAAATGCTTTGTTGAGTCTGCAAATATGTGTTTTATGGGATAGGAGTTTTCGGGAACCCTGGTTCTGTCTGAAGCTATGTCCAGGATAAGCATTTAATCCTTGCGAGGAAAATGTTGTTATCCCCTTTTACGATGTTCTTGCAATTCTTTGGAATTGGCAGAAGTGTGTGAATTTTTGTGTCGCGATTAACAGGTGGCGTAACGGGACTGTCTAGTCTCTTGTTATAAATAGCATGACTCAAAGCTTCGACAAGGAGGGCTGGTTTGAACACAGACGTTAATGAGTGGTAAGTGAAGGTATTTCTACCCGGCGCACTCCATCAGATAAGGAGCAAGCTGTGCTCATTAGTATTCACGGACCAGGTTTCCGTTCTTCATAAATGTTTATCTTATATTAAAATAAAGCCTGTTTAATGATAAAAGAATTGTAATCGGTAAATGGGTGCTGTTCGCGTTTTGATCGATCGACTCCCAGCGTGTTAGCTTATCCATGCTTTTATTTCATGTAAATATCAGCGGATTTTTGGCATCTTAGTTCTTGTTTATTTATTGTCATGTTCATTGACCTCGGGTGGTCTCGATGTTCGGTCACGTTGTTGTCATGTATGTGTTGAGCAATATGAGCCATTGGGCAAGCTTCTGTTTTGCTGGGAGTTTCCTGACTCACCGCGATCTCGCTGGAGATCAACTAGTTTATACATTTTAAATGGTTGCGTGTGTCAGTAAAATTATAATTTTTGGTATGTTATTTTACGAGTGTGTCCCATAAAGCCATAATAATGGTTTGCAGTATGGGGGTTTGCAAGCATATTGGCTGTTCCATCTGTGAGCAAATCTCCATCAAAAGTACTTATTTCTTCTCTAGCGTAGTTATACGCGTGCATACATATTAATCAGACAAGTGGAATTTTGATCCACAATTTTATTTCTTTGGAGTGGACCTTTCTAGACCACTCAGATCTGTGTAAATTCTTGTACAGTGGGAGTAAAGTTCAGGGTGGACTTTGTTTATGTTATATTTTTTTATGTTTTGTTGTTTTTATTCAGTTATTAAATGGTGGTAATTTTTTTTTTTTTTCACTCATTTCTTAGTTTGTAGTTTTGCATATGGTCCTTGTATTTGTAAGCAGCCGTCTGGTATTTGAGCTCTAGTGAAAGCATACCCGGACTGAACGCGCCCCGAAGTTTGATTCTCGTATATACGACGCTGTTATATACAAGGGCACAATACACATTTTAATGCACTGGCATCTAATTTAATTCAATTACTTACATATCCTCAAGATGGTGGCTGTGCAAATTGTTAAGTTTTTATTTCTTGTGTCCTAATCATGCGATCGAAGTGAACGTTCGAATAATGAACCTACGCAAACATCTTCATCTAGTAGTATATAACTCTATTTCTCACGTGTTTTCATCCGAGCGCTGTGAAACTTGCCACAGTATATCTTCATACAAGCTCTAATATACTGGATTTTATGATAACTTGTAAATGGTGGCTGTGCTCTTTTTAGGTAGATTTCATTAGAAAGCTAACTATTGCAATGGGTCCCATGTTTCGACTTCCGGAAAATTTCGACATATCTTCGCGTTTCACATCCCCCAGACCCCAAAACCACCGTCAGTTCAAAAGTTTGTATATAATTTATGTATGTTTATGTATGTTTATATATATCAGTTTCTTGTGGACACGATAACTGCCGTAATTTTGCACCAATCACTTTGAAATTTTTATCGAATATGTATACCCATAAAATCTCGGTCGAGTTCGTTACTGGGCTAAATCGGTCGAAGGGGATGAAAATGGGGGACTTTTTTCGAAAAAATGAAATATTGCTATAACTCTCTTAATATGTGAAATATCGAATCCGTTCAAAGTTCATACTATGTGCCGGAAAAAGCTCAAAAATTTATGTTTGAAGAGTTTTTATAGCACCAACTATTGACCAAAGGGGTGGGAAAAAGTGGGTTTTTCGGGAAACATTAATCATATCTCTCTTAATAGGCACAATATCAAAACCGTACAAAATAGACAATATTCCCCTAATAATTACCTAAAACTTTTGTCTGAAAGAATTTTTGATATGACCCACCATTACGCCAAGGGATGAGAAAAATGATTTCGGAATTATAAGAAAATGCCAAGAGCTATCAGTGGTTGCCATGGCAACACTACTAAACTGATGAGGGATGAGCCATCAGACGTTGCCATGACAACACACTTGCGCGAGATCAGATTCAGATTTCCATCTGACTAAGTGTGCAGCAGCTTCGGTGACGTAACTGGTAGCATGCCCAAGGTCGCGGGTTCAAAGCCGGCCAAAGTCGTCGGATTTTCTAAGAGCGCTAAAAATCCCTCAGTATGCTTTCCTTTGGAGGGGAGGATCCAACGTTCGTTGCGAGTTGCTGATTGCAGTGGCATCTAGTAGCCAAGTTCACTGCTAGGTGTCGTTGACGGTACTATCTGGTAGCAACATAAGAACTGCTGCTTGAAATTGAGCGTCTGCATTCCTTACCTGAATTACAGACGAATACAGCCATCACAATTCACACCGTTTATCAGACAGATTCTACACTCACCCAAAGTACACGGGGTTACATGACCGCGTTGTCGCAGCCCCTAAACTGAGGAACCAACCAAAATCTCTGCGGGAGATATAATTTTGCGTGAAGAAGTAACAGACCGTTACATAGTTATACATCAGTGTCGAAACCTTGCATAAGGACAGTGTGACCACAAGTATTAAAATGGACTCCAAATGACAAGAAGGTTACCGTCATCACAAGACAATAAAATGTTTAAAATATGCATAAAATGACGAAAAACAAAGTTAATTAATCTCCAATTATAAAATACTTTCACGCAATAAATGAGGTCTGATCCTTCTACGAAAACCTGCATATTCTGCCTATTTTCGCCTATCCCCAAGTTTGTCCGGTGAAATCTACCTCCGCCTTCCGGCGTGCCGAGAGGACTTTTTTTATCTCGTTTTTATTTCTCATGTTCTAAGTAAGACCGGAGGCGTGGTGACGCAGCTGTCAAGCTGTATGCCTCTCACCAAGGCAGACCGGGTTCGATTCCCGGTCAATGCATGTGAGATTTTCGAAGTGAAATGCCATGTCCTGTGGTTCGGATTCCACCTGGAGGTCCCGTGGCTCATGATCGCGAGATTAACGGTCATGTCAAACTAGAAGCTTCCTTTTTCCTAAATAAGACCAGTAGGATATATGAAAATAGGCTACTTAGTTCTTCACGGAACAATTTGTTTAGAATATATTTCTATATCTCGTGGACTATTAAACCGATTGCTAGAAGACTTTGTGTGATAAATACTTCTGTAATGTTAATCTTTTGGCATACATATCAGTAGGTTAATTTTGAAAAATCACATATTCGTGCATTCTCTAAAGTGAGCTTGTCGCAAAAAGCAGAGCTACATCTGGTCTATATTTCTAAATGATGGTGAGAGTTAGACAAGGTCGAAGTCCTTGAAATGTGTACTTACTTAAGATGCTATGGACAGCAAACGTATCTAAAGAAGTCTTGAAGTGGATAAATAGAGGCCGATAACACTGTTAAAAGGAGGACAACTTCATAGGCCCACCTAATGTAGAGTAATGAATCCATTCTTTCAGTGTTGGCTGTACAACTGACGGCTTCATACCTGGAGCACTTTCTGTGGAACCTAAAATACCAACTCCTTCAGCCGATAATAAGGGGAAAAAAAGGATTGGAACATGGAAGAATAGCATGGCAAGGGACGGGTCTTCATACCAGCCGCATTATACACTACATGGGCTAATAATCAATCAAACAGAAATGCGTTGTTGTTGTTGTTGTTGTTGTTGTTGTTGTGGATTCATTGTGATGATTTTGCGACATTGTGGTCATGTAGCTCCGGGTACATGGACGAGTGTGGGATTATCTGATAACCTGTATTATTGCCATGGCTATATTGGCGTGTGTATTTGTAATTTGGATGAGGGTTGGGAAGTAGGCGTCCATGGCATTAATTTAAGTGTAAAGGATCCGGTTATGGTCACCTGGCGATCGAAACTGGTCATCCATGTGTATTTATCAATCTCATGTTATTTCCTTCAGATTTAGGGAACAGCACACATTACAATTTGGGCGCAATCGTGTTGACCAACTCAAAAGCACTTAAATTTATTTTATTAAGGTAACACTGAAAAATGGCTTCCAACGCGATAATATCAATCTATGTTATAAGCTATTTATTCCATCACATGATATATTAAAGAAAGCTTTTCAATCGGTCAACACAATTCTGCCCAATTACATTAGGCGGGAAACAAGTATTTAAACACCCTAAATTGGCAGGTGAAGAACTAAAGGAAGTAGGAGACTTCTGTTACTTAGGAAGCAAAATAACCAGTGATGGACGAAGCAAAGAGGATATAAAAAGTAGGTTGGCTCAGGCAAGGAAAGCATTTCTACAGAAATGGAATCTGTTGAAATCGAATATAGATTTAGGTATTAGAAAGTCATTTTTGAAAGCCTTTGTCTGGAGCGTGGCGCTCTATGGAAGTGAAACTTGGACTATTGGTGCAGCAGAAAAGAGGAGAATTGAAACGTTTGAAATGTGGTGTTACAGGAGAATTATGAAGATCAAATGGGTAGATATGGTTACAAACGAAGAGGTATAAAGCCGAGTGGGATAGGAGAGATGTTTCTGGCGACTGCTAATGAAGAGAAGAGATAGGTTGGTAGGACACTTACTAAGACACCCAGGAATAGCAAACTTAGTTATGAAAGGAAGGGTCGAGGACAAGAACTGTAGGGGTAGACCAAGGTTAGAATATGTTAAACAGATTGCCTCGGATGTAGGGTGTGGTAGCTATGTAGAGATGAAACGATTAGCTCAGGGCAGGGAGGCATGGAGCGTTGCATCAAACCAGTCAAAAGACTGAAGTCTCAATCAACAACAACCTAAAAGAAATATTACATGAGATATTAATGTAAAAGGAAAAGGGGGATACTCTTCTTTCTTTTTCCATTTTGTGTATAAAAGCCTCCAATAGTCCTTACATTGACGGGAAATTTTACTTGAAATAACAGTGGTCTGCGAAACTTGTGAGTGTTGACAGAGTGCTATGAAAGTTTTTGAAGTGACCTTTTCTTCTGCTCTTTAGTATGAAATATTCTACATAGGCTACATGATCCGTATCGCGCAACTGCAGTAAGTATTGTAGCATTCGGAAACAAAGGCAAGCCCCGGCCTATTTAGCGGGAATATTTGTACTGTAGACAGGATTATAGATTATTCAAGCAGCCGGACGTTTTTAATATATTTCGAGTAACTGAGGAACATAAATATGGTACAAATTTAAGAACATATTTTGGAAATTTAATCACATATTTTCCACTTTTAAGGTAAGAAGGACCCTTGTAGGGGCGAAAAAAGAACAATTATTTATTTGGCGTTTCTAGTTATTTACAATATAGAGAACAGGAATTTGTCCAAAAAAAGCCGAAGAAATATGACAAATGGTCATGTTATCTCTATATATATAAGAATGAGAGTTTGTCTGTTTTTTCTGAATTTCTACGGATTTTTGCGTTATTTACGCGTTTCAGACTGTTTTATGACGGATGCGCGCGAAAATAAAAATTTTGTCTGTCTGCTTGTTTGTTTGTTTGTTTGTTTGTTTGTTTGTTTGTTTGTTTGTTTGTCTGTCTGTGGACAAAGTGGTTGTTCCCTTATAACTCGAGAACGACTGGGTGGGTCAACGTAAAATTTGGTACAGATATCCTTCAGAGGCACGACACTAATCATCTCTTCTCTGTAGCTCCAATAAAAGGTGGCCTAGCCCCTTAAAACACTTGCTGAAATAGGCGTAGAAGGGCGAGACAAAGCTCATTTTCAGCCCCTCAATGTGAGAAATGAAAAAAACACCTTTTTAGGCCCTAAAATCAACCGTTTTTGAGATATTCCCAGAAAACTAATGTAATTTAATACAATAATGAAATAATGCAATCCGGTAACCATGGCAACAGAAACTCACAGGTCCATCTATTGCTGTAAGACACAATACAATTCCATTTTTAGCCTATTTTCAATTTTGAAAAAATAGGCTTATGAGATCACCTTTTGTCCGTGTGTGTGTGATTCGTGTGTGTGTCCCCCCCTAATAAAATCTAAAACACTGGAGCGATTTCAATAAAACTCGGTACGTTCATAGCACTATTCCGGGCGACCCCGACCGTGCCCTTCAAATTATGTTACGTTTCACCAATCCAACATGGCGGCTGTGCGAAAAATGTCACCAGCATTCAATAACTCCAAAACTATTACCGATATCACCCTGGAATTTTGTATGGTGATTAAGGGAACTACTAGAAGTTCACTTATGTGACCTTTGAGAAACTGGTAACTACAAAACCAACATGGCGGCCAAGCTAAGATGAGCCTTTTAAATAGACGTTTCTCGCTATTTAACCTTCCAAACGCAATGAAACTTGGTACAGTATATGTCTATATACATTGTAATGCACCGACATCTAACTTCGTTCAATTGTTTACATAACCTCAATATGGCGGCTGTGCGAAATATTTCACCGGCATTATATATCTCTGAAACTATTACCGGTATCACCCTGAAATTTTGCACGGAGATAAAGGGCACTACTGGAAGTTCATCTATGAGACTTTAAAAAACCGGTTAACTACAAAACGAACATGGCGGCCAAGCGAAGTTGAAAGTTTCAAATAGACTTTTCTCGCGATTTAATGATCCAAACGCAATGAAACTTGGTACAGCAAATGTTTATTCACACTGTAATGCACTGGTATGTAATTTAATTCAATTGTTTCCATAACCTCAAGATGGTGGCTGTGCGAATTTTTAAATTAAGTTTTTATTTATTGTGTCGTAATCATGCGATCGAAGTGAAAGTTTGAATAATCAACCTACGCTATAATTTTCCATTAAAGGTACATGACGCTATGGCCTATACATATAGCAATCCAATATGGCGACCATCCGGAATATTTCGAATCTACTAAAGCAATCAAACTGAATTTTTTACTTTCATAGGGGTTATGAACATAAGTTCACCTATAGGACTTACAATAACCTGGTGATCACAGATCCAACATGGTGGCGACGCGAATTATAAATATTCCCATGGTCGTTTCTCGCAATTTAAGCATCCAAGTGCAGTGAAACTTGGTACAGTAAATCCTTATACAAATGTTAATCCACTGGCATCTAATTTATTTCAATAGTTTCCATACAACAAGATGGCTGCTGTGCAAAATTTTAAAATCTCTTTTTTACTTCTTGTGTCCTAATCATGTGATTGAAGTTTGAGTACTACACGTACGCAATAATCTTCATGTAACAGTACATAACTCTGAGCCCTACATATATAAAAGTCCAACATGGCGACCATCCGAAATATTTAGACGGTTCTCAATATCTACGAACCAATTAAAGCAATCAAACTGAAATTTAGTATGTTGATAGAGGCAATTAACATTAGTGGGATATATGAAAATAGGCTCTATAGTTCTTCACGGAACTACTTGTTTACATTACTGAGATAGTTTGCAAACGGTTATAAGGTTATAACGGAACAAAATCAAGCTGTAAAATTCATCAATACATAGGGTATAATGCGCTTAAGGGGGTCAAGGGGTACTCTAGATTTTTTCACGCGATTTACACGTGCGGGTGTGGTACGGGAAGTCTATTACGTCCCTATCTCTATATTATTATTATTATTATTATTATTATTATTATTATTATTATTATTATTATTATTATTATTATTATTATACGGCCTACAACGACGAGACAAAGCTTATTTTCTGCCCCTTGGTGTCAGAAACAAAACTCGGGGACCCTAAATAGCCGTAAAGGGTTCCCGAAAAATACATTTTAAGCCTCTAATACCAACAGTTTCTGATATTCCAAGAAAACTAATTTCATTTAATAAACTAATGAAGGAATGCACGCCAATAGCCATGACAAAAGCATCTCACAAGGTGACATCCAACTTTCCATCTATTTCTGTTAGAAGTAATGCTACTTCATTTATTAAATTTCTGTGAACGTTTGCAAATGGCAATAAGGTTATCACGGAACCGACTAAAACTGTAAAATTCATTAATGCGCTTAAGGGGGTCAGGGGTTACCATAGATTTTTTTCACACGACTTAAACGTGCGATATTTCGTACAGAAGGTCTATTATATCTCCAAACAGAAACATGACGTGTATTGCGTTTCGTCTACGAGGTTTTCAATTTTATTTTCACCTCAGGAAGTACACGTTAGGTAGGCTAAATTTATTTTCTGAGCAAATTTTAACTAATCATTTATCTTTGTCAACAAACAGGTTCCAAGCCTCTAACCATTGCAACAGTAGCTCAATTTATTACGTCTGGCTATTAATACCAAAGACCGTTTGAAGAATGGGTACTTCTGCTAGTATGATATAAATGACTACGGTGCACCATGAAAGACAACGCCCACTTTTACAGAGATTTATGTTTGTGCATATAACTTTTGAACTATTAAAGATAGATTTCAGAACTCAATTCTGGTCTGCTCTGTTGAGGGCAGACTTTGTGTTGGTAACAATGACAACTTCCTGCATTTTTTTATGTTTAGTGATTACTGAACATCGTCATAATATTATAACACTGTGATTTTGCACTGACCTATTGAGGAAATATTGTAGTTTAAAGGGGTGGGACAGCGAGGTCATCTGCCCCAATTATTAATAATTGAATCGGTGATTTGAAGAGGGAAACAAGTCCACTTATTTGCAAAAACATAAGTTGAAATACGCATTTATTTATTTATATATTTTTATTTACCGTATTTATTTGTTTATTTATTTAAAAGCTAAAGGAAGTCGGAGAAGCAAAATAACCAGTGATGGACGAAATGCTGCAAGTTATGGGACAGGAATGTTCTAAGAATTGTCAGAGGTAACAAAATGTAATGAGAAACTTCAACCTCATTTTTCTCAGTTTAACATTTGTCACTACTTTGGTACCATTTGTAAAAAAAACTAATAAAGATAGGCCCATTAATTCGCTTTGGTGTACTATATCATCCTAATGAACAGTAATAAGAAGGGATATCCCTCTTAATAATATACAAAATGAAATATAAATATTTTTACATTATTTTGGATTAAAACATTGTACCTTAAAAATCATATTGGCAAAAGTTTTTCGATTTCTTTTTCAATAATCCTTCTTATTATTGCAGGTAATGATCCAAACAGTAATCCCTGAAAGTTTCAATTGGCTGAGTCTGAGTAAAGTGCACCAAATATTTGAAGATTTAACACGGGCGAGATAGGCAGGTCTTTCTTACCTTAAACTCATAAATAAATACAAATTTCTGAAAAGTTAAGGACATAATTATCCGGGTCCTGTTGATAAACATCTCGTGTAATATTTATTTCAGGTTAGGTTGTATAAATACTTTTTCCCCGCCTAATGTAATTGGGCACAATTTGTTTCGACCAACTGAAAAGCTTTGTTTAATATAACTAGACAACACTGAAAAATGGCTTCTGATACTTTGAATGACGAGGTGTGTGATCGAAAGGACTATTAGCAGACTACTCGCTGCACGATGTTGAGCGATACACAGTATTAACGTTCCCCTTGCTGACGTCAGCAGTTGTTGAGGGCATAAATCGTCTGCTCGGTGCGGCGGAAGGAACATGACACGTGGGCCGTCCATCCTGGTGGTGTTAAATCATTTACTTGGCGGCATCGCGCCAATTGCCCTGCTAATTGCGCCCCTGGGATGACCGCTTGTCGATCGAGCGTTCATCACACACTAAGAATGTTTCACTTTCATTTGAGTCTCTGTGTAAGAGAGAACTTTCTTATAAACCTCTGAGGATGGTAATTTATGTTTTTCTGGAAAATTTGGATTTTGAGAAACGAATAGTAGGCACTCCTGCTTCACAGTGACGAGTTGTGCATTAATCGATACTCCTTTAGTAGAGTATATTCTGTACGTGGTTTAAAATTAGGAATCGCCACCCGTCTGGGGGTAAAGTAGGACATTATGCAACGAGTCTACAACGGCAAGAATTAAGACACGAGTATGTTTATAAAACGAGCGAAGCGAGTTTCATAATTTCCATACCAGTGTCTTAATTACCATTATAGGCGAGTTGCATACGACTGTTTATGTTCGACGATAATTATAACTTTATTATATGTTTTAACATCAGTATTCATAAATATCTGTCGGTTGAATTCATCTTCTTGGGAATTGTGTGGGCTCAGCATTTGATCTCTACTCAATAAAGAATCCCAAAGCTTTGAAACATTGTTTATCCTGAAGTAGCACCAACAGATAGCGCACAGGTACTATGTATGATCATTTTGTTATTTTGGTCAAATAACACAAAATAGGCTTTTACAAACTCTTTAAAATTAACATATATATATATCGTATTAACTAGTTATTCTTCGAATTCGATCCGTATGGAATGTCGACGGAAGGCAAATCAATTGAGTCCCAAATAGAATATGGCATTTGGCAGAAAAGTTTCGCATAAGAAATCCATTTCTTGAACAGACAGCTGGATTGTAATTTCCGTGGAACTAATATCATACGTCTGCTTCCTCCTTGACGTTCTAGAGTGTTTATGTCAGCAACAGCATTCACTAAAATTGTCGGCAAAATCTTACGAATGTGTAGAAATTGGAGTTGTGGATATTAAGGTACAGTGCTATTTCTTTTGCAATATCGCACAATTTGTTTATGTATTCTAACTACAATGTTTGATCCAATATATTGCCAACTTCCAAATCATGTAATTCATGTCCAACATGTTGGATTTTGAGTGCATGCGCGAAGCTATCCTGACCTAATTGGTCAATGAATGAAAATATTGAGCTCTGATTGGTTCGAGAAACTGTATAATAATGAAACTTTAATGACCCCCATAATGATACAGTTTTCTGACATATAATATTTACATATCGACATCGTCGTACATAAAGAGTATTGGAGAATTGGGCTAGGAAAAGAATGGAGCTAGATCGTGATTTTTACGCCACTGCCGCAATGACAAATAGAAGCTGGGCCAAGCAAACTGCGATCTACGCCTCGCAATAGCGCTACTGGCTATCCATAGTAAGCTATGCACAGAGAAAAGGCGGCATCACCCCAACGGAGATTGCGTATGTCAGAAGTTAGTTTGAGTAAAGAAGACAAGGTCACCAAAAGGTTATGCGGAAATCTGCATCACTCCTTAACTGCCCATTTGGGCGCAATTAAAATTAATAATTAAGGTCCTACTCGTATACTTGATTTATTACCTTCAGTTCCCGTTTAAAAGAGCCTCCGTGGCTTAGGCGGTAGCACGCCGGCCTCTCACCGCTGGGTCCGTGGTTCAAATCCCGGTCACTCCATGTGAGATCTGTGCTGGACAAAACGGAGGCAGACAGGTTTTTCTCCGGGTACTCCGGTTTTCCCTGTCAAAATTTCATTCCAGCAACACTCTCCACTATCATTTCATTTCATCTGTCATTCATTTAATCATTGCCCCAGAGGAGTGCGTCAGGCCTCGGCAGCCGGCACAGTTCATATCCTCGCCGCTAGATGGGGGCTTCATTCATTCCATTCCTGACCCGGTCGGAGACTGGAAGCAGGCTGTGGATTTTCATTTCAGTTCCCGTTTAAACACATGACATCCACGAAGCTCCGCCACATCACCCAATCCTCTTCACCCCTCTCCATATCATTCCCTGTTGTTGACCTTCATTCCCCATTGTGCAACCCCCCTCCCCCCGCCTCCCCTCTCCCCCTCTCCACCCCCGAGGGGCTCACATCTAGTGGGTTGGCGACCATGGGACCCCAGCTGAGTCCGGCATTACCTCCACTTACATGTGCCGGGCACCTCTCCGTCTTCTTTCCTGTCGACCTCTCTTGGTCAACTCTTGTTCTCTTCCGACCCCGGGAGAATCCTCAGCTGGGTCCGTTTTGCCATCCTTTTTCACTGACTTTGGGGTGGGCCCTCTCCTGTTTCCCTTTCCTATCTGCCTTTCATGGCTCTCCTTCCTTTCAAGTTCCCCAATCCTCATTCTTCGAGGGTTGAGGGCATTTCTTTTCTTCCTGTCCTTTATTTGCCTTATCCTTTATTTTTTTACCATTTCTTCTTCTAGTATGTAAGTCTGTAGTTAGTATTAGTTATAGTTTTCATTCTCGTCTTTCACTATCACCCAAACCATTAGGGGCCGATAACCTAGATGTTAGGCCCCTTAAAACAACAATAATTAACATCATAATCATCATCTATTGTGCACCTCTATGACTGTTTAGATCTTCCCCTTCTTCGAGTACACTGTATTTCCATCAAGGGCTTGTTTCCTACGCCCATATTCGATTTCCTGAGAGTGTGTCCAATCCACTTCCATATTTGCTCTTTATTTGGATTCGGACCTGGTCCTCCGAAACACAAGAATGTAAGAGATGAAAAGGGGAAAGCAGAATACAGACGTCTGAGAAATGAGGTTAACAAGAAGTGCAAGGAAGCGAAAGAAGAATGGTTGAAAGAGAAATGTGCAGGTATAGAAAATTGTCTGAAATTAGAAAAAGTAGACACAGCTTATCGAAGGATTAAGGATACTTTTGGGGAAAAGAAGACTAAATGCTGTAATATTAAGGACACAAATGGAAAGCCTCTAACAGATAGGGAAGAAAAGGTTGAGAGATGGAAAGCTTACATAGAGAGTTTGTATAAGGGAAAGGAGATTGAGAATCATGTAATGGAAAGGGAGGAGGAAATTGATGAGGATGCGAAAGGAGATTTAATATTGAGATCAGAATTTCATAGAGCTTTGGAAGACTTAAGCAGGAACAAAGCACCAGCCATAGATGATATACCGATTGAGTTGCTACGCTGCATAGGAGATGAAGGTCTGATCAGGTTATTTCACTTGGTATGTAGGATTTATGAGACAGGTGAGGTACCCCCTGATTTCAAGAAGAATGTAATCATCCCTATACCAAAGAAAGTGGGAGCTGACAGATGTGAAGATTACCGTACAATCAGCTTGATTACTCATGCTTCAAAGATCCTGTCTAGAATAATTTACAAGAGGATTGAAAGCCATATAGAAACGGAGTTGGGTGAAGACCAGTTTGGTTTCAGGAGAAATGTAGGAACAAGGGAAGCAGTACTAAGTCTTAGGCTGATTTTGGAAGGTAGAATAAGGAAAGATAAGAGAACGTTCATGGCTTTTGTAGACTTAGAAAAGGCTTTTGATAACGTTGATTGGACTAAATTGTTTGACATTTTGAAATCGATTGGAATAAAGTACAGGGATAGGAGGGTGATAAATAATCTATACAGAAACCAGACAGCAGTCATTCGAGTTGAAGGACATGAGAGAGAAGCTGGTATTCAGAAAGGTGTAAGGCAAGGCTGCAACTTATAACCCATACTTTTCAATCTTTACATTGAACAAGCAATGAAGGAAATTAGAGAAAAATTTAAAGTGGGAGTGAAGATTCAAGGAGAAATAATTTCAACTCTGAGATTTGCTGATGACATCGTCATCTTCGCCGACAAGCCTGAGGATTTAAATGAGTTTTTGAATGGTATGGACTCCGTCTTACGGAAAGAATACATGATGAAAATTAATAAATGTAAAACAAAAATACTGGAATGCAGCCGAAATAAATCAGAAACCTCTATGGAGATCAAATTGGCAGGTGAAAAGCTGAAGGAAGTAGGAGACTTCTGTTACTTAGGAAGCAGAATAACCAGTTATGGACGAAGCAAAGAGGATATAAAAAGTAGGTTGGCTCAGGCAAAGAAAGCATTTCTACAAAAAAGGAATCTGCTGACATCGAATATAGATTTAGGTATTAGGAAGTCATTTTTGAAAACCTTTGTCTGGAGCGTGGCGCTCTATGGAAGTGAAACTTGGACTATTGGTGCAGCAGAAAAGAGGAGAATTGAAGCATTTGAAATGTGGTGTTACAGGAGAATGATGAAGATCAGATGGGTAGATAGGGTTACAAACGAAGAGGTATTAAGACGAGTGGGAGAGGAGAGATGTTTCTGGCGACTGGTATTGAAGAGAAGAGATAGGTTGGTAGGACACATACTAAGACACCCAGGAATAGCAAGCTTAGTTATGGAAGGAAGGGTCGAGGACAAGAACTGTAGGGGTAGACCAAGGTTAGAATATGTTAAACAGATTGCCTCGGATGTAGGGTGTGGTAGCTATGTAGAGATGAAACGATTAGCTCAGGACAGGGAGGCATGGAGAGCTGCATCAAACCAGTCAAAAGACTGAAGACTCAAACAAACAACCTCCGAAACTCGTGCCCACAGATCTCCATTCGTGATTGCTTCAGGCCATTTTATGTTCTTTATCCTTCTCAGACACCTATTTATGAAAACCTGAAACGGACGTGTTATTCCACTGGCGACTTTCCATGATTCAATTCGTATACAACTCTGCGGGAAATGTCCATATACGTGCAATGACGCCCGCGTAGTTTGTCCAGACAAAGCGCTGCCAAAGCTGGCAGGATTGCTTCAATTTCTTCACCTTTTAACGACCTGTCTGTCTGTTAGGTAGCCAATGCCTTCCTCACTGAGTCAGAACAACAGAACTGACCCTATGAGTAGAACCTTTCACAGCATCCATAGACACTAGCTATGCCCTGAACGCCATTACGAAGCAGCACCCATACCTCAGTAGCTTCCATATAATCACAGCCATGAGTGAGACTGAGACATCGGTGAAAAGCCACATTTTACTCTAGCCTGTGCCAACAGACAAAAGCAAATTTACTGCATTCAACAAGAGATGGTAAATATGTATACAAGGCTACTTTAACGACCAGCTGTGTTGATTATTCTACTCATACGTCACTCTTTCATTTTGGAACAATATCTTGAAAGAACATTGTGGAGTTTGAAGCCATTTTTTCAGTGTTGCCTTAGTGAACAAGAGTTTAGTGCTTTTCAGTCGGTCAACACGAATGTACCCAAAAGAGCTGGGTTATACCCTTATCCTGAAATAAATTACATGAGATTAATAAATACACTAGGATGACCAGTTTCGATCGTCAAGCGATCATCATCAGATCCATTACACTTAGGCTATAAAATCTATGTTTGAAAATACAGGCGAAAATATTTACAATATGTACATTTATTTAGTTGTAGTATTGGTACTGCAACTGTCGGTGTATCCTAAATGCAGTATATATGATGTTAGGTGAAATGCTAAATGGTGATAGATATCCGGAGTTTGTAATTTGGAGTGATTATATGGTTGTAAAAATCAACTATGGTTAAACTGTAACATTACAGGCTACTACTTATCTGGTTGTCTTCCTTGCTGGAGCTGCGCGCAGTTTTCGTGTTCACTGTTACTCCAGGTGTGGTCGACTGAGATGGTCTGTTATCTCAACGACACGGGTTTTTCCCTTTTCTCCCCTGTTTAAATGTGCTGTGCGGAGTCAGTGCGATGTGTTTATGTGGGGTGTTGCAAACCTAGATAAAATGTATGTTATTGAATGAGGTGGGTCTACAACTATCAAAGACCATGGAACATTCCTCGCCACGCGTGGACCATAAGCCATTCAAACTAAACGCTGCCCGGTCTTATGAGGACGTCCCGGCACCTTTAATACTGCCTCGAATACGGGACTTGGTTTATTGCAGAAGAAAACTGCATCGTACACCTGATCCAGATAACATTTACCCATTAAAACCGCCTAATCCCCCCCCCCCTTTTTATCTAGCTTGGCTGTATCGCTAAGTTGTGTCTTGTTTCCGACAGGGTGTGTTTTTTAAGAATGTTATTAAAATCAATTTAGAAGCAATGCCGGTCGCCAACCCACGTCTCACTTGTATTGAGCCCCTGGGGAAGTAAGGCGTAAAATACACAAGTACATATTACAGATCATTGCATTGAAAATTGAACCAGGAATCGCAACGTTAACTTGTGCAAAGCCAAGGAGGACTGTCACCGCTGTTATTTTATTACAAGATTTCAAGCACAGCCTTTTATATATTCTTCCATATTTCACGCAACTTCTGAGTAATACCCTCTCGCTGTTGGAATAACCTAGCGCCGCATGTTTGCCCTGGAGTGATATACTCGTGTATTCCCAAGTCAGTCTATTAAGAACAAGATTTCTTTCGTTAAGGAGTCTCTCTGTTCATAGCTATGATGTAATATATTCATATCCACCTTACACTTTGAGAATAGTTGTGTCGCGGAAGAAACTCATCTGCTTCACGAAATCCAATTCAGCTCCTTATTTCACGCCTTCTAACTCCATGAGGGCTTGTTTAACCAGGTAACTCAACTCCTAACTAACACCTTCACTGAGCCAAACAAGGAAATGGTGAACGTAATTTACATTACACTTTTCAGTCGGTCAACACAATTACTGGGACACGACAATAAATATCTGAAAAAATTACATGTGATTAAACAGGGTGATTCTTATTAACGTTTAAAACTCTCTGTAGCGACGTAGATGGCATTGAGACAAGTAATTTGATACAGGACACTTAGGGTCGCAAGTGTCCGTAAATACCTTAAAAGTGAACCACAACTGTTAAACATATGACGTCATCAGGTGACGGCTCAGCTCGAGCGGTCTGGTCCGTGCATTCTTACGCACACCACAGCATCCAAAGCAAACGTTGAGTATCTTATCACTCTGGCTCCGTGTCTGCGTGTGCGACTCGGGCGCGTTGGGTTCGAGGTTCAATTCCGTGCCCTATCCATCATCATATTTTTCTCTCTCTTCGCCATTCAAGTGGAAGCAACGCTTTTATTTTTGCGCATGTACCACCGAACTTTCTTGCTGTTAAATATTACAACCCACAAACGGCTGAGGGTCACGTGACAATGCAGAACGCGTTGGGGAAATCGTTGTCGGTACAGCCGCCTTGCAGCAAGTGCGTTCGAATTTGCAGCACCATAACAAAGGTTCATGTCTGCAAGCTCATGGATTGTAAAGCGGTTCGTTTGACGTACTGTATTGAACTGTGTGGTTGAGAACTCTCAAACCGTTGTTATCTAGTACAGCAGTTCTTGTCGAATGACTAATTTTGCCCCATCCTATCGAATCCAGTGTAAAATTCCCGAACGCTTCCAATCACATTCGTAATACAAAGCGTTCTTAAGGTCAACTAACAATCTGCTTCCACCTGAAAGGAGAAGAGAGAGAACAGAAAAAGATGGATAGGCCCCGGATTCAAAGCTCGAACCCACGCGCCCAAGTCGCACACGTAGACACGGTGCCAGAGTGACATGGTATTCAACGTTTTGCTTTGGATGCTTTGGTGTGCGAAAGAGAGCACGGGCCTGACCGCTCGTCACCTCATGAAGTCATATGTTTAACAGTTATGATCCACTGTCAAGGTATTTCCGGACACTTGCGACCCTAAGTGTCCTGTATCAAATTGCTTGTCTCAATGCCATCTACGTCGCTACAGAGGGTTTTAAACGTTAATAAAAATCACCCTATGTACGAGGGGTGCACTATATTCTTTCACACTTTATTTTTTTTCTACCAAATAAAGTACATTACACATCAGTTGTTTCGTCCACCTTCTCAACATAATCTTCTTGTAACTTTATGCACTTTTGCCATCGATGTGTCAGTCTCTCCAGACCTTCCTGAAATCATTCTTTCGGAGAGCTGCGTACCCAAGCCTTGACAGCTATGTACAGTTCGGCAAAATGGCGCCCATTCAATGGAAGCATAGGGACACTCCACCGTCAAAGAAATGTCGATCAGTGCCATCAGTTGGGAAGCGCATGGCGACAGTGTTCTGGGACACAAAGGGCATCATCCTCATTGACTGGCTGGAATTGGGGGCCACGATTAGCAGTGCAGAAAATATGGCAAACCTTAGGCACTTACATCGTGCCATTCAAACTAAGCGGCCAGGAAAATGGGATATAGGTGTGCTCCTGCAACATGACAATGCCCGCCCCCACACTAGCCGAGAGACCACCGCTGCTATTGATAAAATGAGATTCACGGTGCTGCCACACCCACCATACTCTCCCGACTTGGCACAAAGTGAGTATCACCTGTTCGGGAAGAAACCTCTGCGTGGTCGCTGTCAAGGCATGGGTACGCACCACTCCGAAAGAATGGTTTCAGGAAGGTCTGGAGAGACTGACACATCGATGGCAAAGCTACAAGGAGATTATGTTGAGAAGGTGGACGTAACAACTGATGTGTAATGTAGGCTACTTCATTTGGGTAGAAAAAAATAATGTGTAAAACAATTTAGTACGCCCCTCGTATATATGAAGGGTCTATTCCAAAGACCAGACTAGTCCAAAAATTGACTTTTTGTGATAAAAACATGTTCTTCCTCTTTAAGGCCAGCTCTAAGGTCCCATTCCAGTTTTGTACCGAAAATAAGGTCCCATTAACACCAACCTACACATATGGGGTACCTACATGTTCAGCATAACCCAATGCGTAAGCTCAACACACTCACTTACTCTTTAAATGTCTCACAATTAAATAAATACCTTAAAACATGTATATTTACAATGAATCGATGGAAGAATGCAACACGGTAACCATGGTAACAGAATCTCACAGGTCCATCTATTTCTGTTAGATGCAATGCAATTCCAATTATTACATTACTGTGAAAGTTTCCTGGTGTTTATAAGGTTATCACTGAACCAAATTAAGCTGTAAAATTCATCAATACATACAGTATAATGTGCTTAATGGGGTCAAGGGGCACTCTAGAATTTTTTCACGCAAATTTCACGTGTGAATGTGGTACGAAAGGTATTTTCCACCCGATTATAAGGGGTCTCCGAAAACCACATTTAAAGGCCCTTAAATTAACAGTGTCTGTGATATTCCCAGAAACCTGACTTCGCTCTGATATACCTATGAAGGAATGACAAACCCCTAACCACTGCACCAGTAGCTGAATTGATAAAGTCTGATACCAAGGATAAATCAGTCATAGCATTCATGATTGAGATTTTGCTAAGTGTGCTCTTTACAACTAGAATATTCGCGGGCGAAGCCGTGACGGGCAATGCTAGTAGATATTATTGCTGTCTCCAAAACGCAGACAGGTCGGGTTATATACGAGTGAGAAATATTTGAGATTCTACAAAAATAAGATGATGATTATGATAATTGTTGTTATAAGAGGCCTAACATCAGGGTTATCGGCTTCTAAAGGTTTGGGTGATAGTGAAAATGTAAACGAAATGAGAGTAAACGTAAAGTTAACTACACACTTACAAACTACAAGAGGAAATGGAAAACAATAATAAGAATAAGGGAAACAAAAGACAGGAGGAAAGGAAATGCCCTCAACCCTCGAAGAATGAGAATTAAGGGACTTTGAAAAAAGGAGAGCCAGGAAAGGTAAAGAAGACAGGGACCGCCCCAAAGGCAATAGAAGATGGAGAAAGGCCGCACAGTAGTGTATTTGTAACAGTTCAAGGCCCACCTCCACCTCCCCACCTCACAAGATGGCGGCAGCCCGATATCTCTCGAACTTATGGTCGGATTTTGACAAATGAGGTGTTGTTGAACTCGGGCTGACACCCCCTTTCCAATGGACAACATATTTCAACCCCAAAAATAAAACCTACCCTACTAGAGGGTGAAATTAAATTTTTTAGAGAATCTCTCTTTCCAATTGCAACATGTGAGAGTTTGAATGCTGATATGGAATGTAACGTTCTGCAAACCAATAATCAAAGAGGGGCAAGTTAGGCCTTGAGGTGAGAGCCCCTGTTATTGTTGACGAGCCCCCTGCTGTCGGGCCCCTGTTGATGGGTTATTGTTGACAGGTCCTTGTGGACGAGTCCTTGTGGGCAGGTCCTTGTGGACGAGTCCTTGTGGACAAGTCCTTGTGGACAGGTCCTTGTGGACGAGTCCTTGTGGACAAGTCCTTGTGGACGAGTCCTTGTCCCTTTGGACGGGTCCCTTTGGCCTGGTTCCTACGGACTAGTCCATGAATTTATTTAAATTATGTCAAAGGGCCTAACTACATTTGTGTGTGTTGAATTGACGTTGTTCACCACTACTATAATGGGATAACGATATGAAAGGAAAGTGACGAAATACATGTGAACATACAAGGGATCTAACTTGGTGGATGGATGTGTTCTAACGAGTCATTTGTAGTTGAAAGAGAATAATACATGTTCTTAAGATGTTAAAACTGAGGAGATGACACGTGCAGTAAGACGTCTTGTTACTTCCGGTGTCATATTACAGACATGGCAGAGAGCTCGCAGATCTGTTGCTATGACTAACACTGCAGTAATTTGAAACCGCAAGTGTTCATTAAGACAATGGATGATGATCATGCAAAGTTAGCAGTTATTGGATATTACACAGGTGTTCCTTCCGGTGTCATGTTGCTGACATACCAGAGAGCGCACACTGCTGTTGCTATGACTGACGCTGCAGTAATTTGAAACCCCATATGTTGATTAAGACAATGGGTGATGATCATGCAAAGTCAGCAGTCATTGGATACCACACAGGTGTTCCTAGTGTACTTTGGACTCTCAACTGTATTGGGAAAGGAATTGCAATGATCTGCAAAAAACTGCTGACACGAGCGATGAGAGTTTATATAAGAGGGGTGTCATATATCTCCCTACTGTCAGTCTATATTACTCGCTTTGAGTGAACAGTGCTCTATTACTGCTCAAGAGTTGTAAAAAAGCCGTTTTGGTAGAAAATCATTAAATTATTTTGCAAGGTAAGTACTTATTATTAATGGATTGTAGTCTTTTATTACTAATTGATGTTGAAGTTATTGATTGGAATGTATTGATTGATTGATTGATTGATTGATTTGTTTACAGATAATTGGGTACCTGTAGGTTACCAGATTCCTTCAATCTGTTCATTCAGTGACAGTAGTTGATCAATTATAAAAAGGTAAGTGCCCCCCCCCCTCTAATAACTTTTAAACAGTTAGAGTGATATTTTCCAATGTTCACCACTACATGTTAGTGAAAATGGTATATTTGACAGTAAAAAGTTGGAACTACTTGACCATGGTGTGTAAAGCTAATTTTGTAGGTTAGATTTTGATTACCGCTCTATTAAGTTTGAATGTTCATTGCTAGGTGTCAGTGACAGAGGGAATATTTCAAGACTTAACCTCAGTTCACTTAACTTTACCTAACTTAACCTTGTCATGTGACATGTTTTACAAGTTTAAACTTGTTTTAAGACTGGCTATGACATTACACTTAGCTCACTTAACTGGCGATCGCTGGTTTTTATCACGTGACATGTTCTACAAGTTTAGACTTGTTTTAAGACTGGCTATGACGTCACACTTAGCTCACTTAACTGGTGATCGCTGGTTTCTATCACGTGACATGTTCTACAAGTTTAGACTTGTTTTAAGACTGGCTATGACGCCACACTTAGCTCACTTAACTGACGACCGCTGGTTTCTACCACTCTATCATGTTCCAATGTTCACCGCTAGGTGTCAGTGACAGTGGTATATAGTAACCCCCAGTTAGAACTACATGAAGTTAGACTTGCTAGGAGTTCACAGATCGATTTAAATACCCTGCTATAACCATTGACTGGAATATAATTAAACTATTTATATTGTACTTTTTGTTTTATCTTTTATTAACATTGACGATTTCTTTCTTTTATAGATAACTTGGAAAGTAATCATCATGTTCAAGTGTGGTGACTGTAAGAAACAGTTCTCAAGACCTGACAGCCTTCAACGACACGCAAATGTTAAACGTGACATTAAAATGTTTGTGTGCAGTCATTGTGCTACAACATTTAACAGACAAGATAATCTTGCACGTCATGTAAATTTAATGCATGTCAGTTCAGCACCATTTTCGTGTTCAGTTTGCGAACTTGGTTTTTCTGCTGTAAAACGATATCAATTCCACATGGTTGAAGTGCATGGAGAACAACAGGAATTGAAATCTGTAAAACCATCAACTAGCACGGAACCTTTAAATGAATGTGATGCTCAAAAGCGTAAACGTTCTCAAGATTGTGAAACTAGTTGTGCAACAAAAAGAAAAAAGAATGGTGAACCTTCAATAACACATTGTGATGTATGTAATATTGATATACCTTCTTCAATCATTCATGGACATTTACGCAGTATTCAACATAAAAATAACGCTTGCCATGAAAGAAATTCTGGAAATGTTCAACAAATTGGTAGTGCATTTAAAAGTCGAATTGCTAGTTATAGACTTTATAGTAAAGAAAAAACTCAAAGTATTGAATCATTTTTAAAAAATGTTCAACCTATTGTGTTTGGCTTAGTAGAAAATGTTTTATTACAGCATAAAACAATTAAAATGAATTTTGAACTTTTTGGCCTCTATGTAAAAACTGGGAGCGAAGGTGAAATTACGGATATCAAATCCTTTAATACAAAAAACATAATTGTTAGCGAATCAACTAATATTAGTGATATATATCAAAATATTTCAAGTGCTATCATTGTGAAGAGTGAAGAGTTCCAGGAAAGGGAGTCAGGCTGGGCGTTGGTTGAAGTACTTTATTTAGAAACCAACATGAATAAATACAACCCCCTTCGAGCATCATCATACATTGATTTGCCAGGATGGATCAAACGAAAGAAAGCTGTTGTGAACGTTATGAATAATGATGACGCATGCTTTGCGTGGGCTGTAACCTCAGCTCTCCATCCAGCAGAGGAGCATCTGTATAGAACATCATCCTATCCTCACTATTCTTCAGTGTTAGATTTAAAAGAAATAGAATTTCCTATGGCGATAAAAGACATTCAACGTTTTGAAGAGCTGAACAATGTAAGTATTAATGTTTATGGAATTGAAAATAACAGTATAGTTGGTCCTCTATATTATACTCAGGAAAAAAAGGATGCTCATGTAAATTTACTATACATAACCGAAGGTGAAAATGCTCACTATTGCTGGATAAAACATTTCAGTAGACTTGTCAGTAGTCAGATAACAAAATGCGATTGTAAAAAGTGGTTGTGTGATGGCTGTTTGCTCTATTTCAGAAAAGAGGACCAACTAACTCAACATCAAAATTGGGGGTGTAATCATATGTGTACGGTATTACCGACTCCTAAAAATAACATTCTAAAATTTAAGGATTATGAGAAACAGCTTCGAGTACCATTTGTTTTATATGCTGACTTCGAGGCTTTGCTAAAACCATTTAATACATGTTCATCAAATCCAGCCCAACCTTTCACCAACACAACTCACATTCATGAACCTTTTAGCTTTGCATATTATATTAAATGTAGTTATGATGACTCTTTAAATAAGTTTGAGCTCTATAGAGGACCTGATGCACCTAAAGTTTTTATGGAAAGGCTTGAGAAAGATGCCATCCGTATATCCTCTATTTTAAATACGATCATTCCAATGGAGCCACTAACTTCCTCAGAGCAAATGAATTTTGAAACTGAAACTAATTGTTTTATATGTGGTGAATGTTTATATTCAGACAGGGTTCGCGATCATGACCATTTAACAGGAAAATATCGTGGTGCGGCTCACCAAGAATGTAATTTAAATTATAGAGTAAGTAAATTCATTCCGGTCATTCTACATAACGGTAGCAAATACGATAACCACTTTATCGTTAAAGAATTTGGAGCTTCAGATGTGAAAATTGATGTTATTGCAAATAATAAGGAACAATACATATCGTTCACAAAATACATCAAAACTAGTAATAAAAAAAACATTAAACTGCGATTTTTAGATTCATTCCGCTTTATGTCGAGTAGTCTTGATAAGCTGGCTAGTAATTTAAAATCAGATCAGTTTCATGAAATTCATCGTGTCTTTCCTAAAGAAGATGATTTTAATTTGATTCGTCAAAAGGGTATATTCCCTTATGACTATATTAACTGTGTGGAACGTCTTGAGGAGTGTTGTTTACCACCGAAAGATGCATTTTTCAGTTCCTTAAACACAAGTCATATCAGTGATCAGGAATATTTACATGCACAACGTGTATGGACACAGTTCCACATTCAAACATTAGGAGAATTTTCAGACATATATTTGAAGACAGATGTGTTATTATTAGCAGATGTTTTTGAAAATTTTCGAAATGTTTGTATGAAAACTTATGACCTTGATCCTTGTCAGTATTTCACTGCTCCTGGGTTAAGTTTCAGTTCAATGTTGAAAAAAAAACGAAAGTAAATTTAGAATTAATGACTGATATAGACATGATCAATTTTATAAAATCATCAATTCGAGGTGGATTAAGCCAATGTAGTGGACGGTACTCTAAAGCGAATAATAAATACATGCCTAGCTACAACCCTTGTGAAGAGTCAAAGTATATTGTCTACCTCGATGCAAATAACCAATATGGTTGGGCTATGAGTCAATATCTACCACTGAAAGATTTTCGCTGGCTGACACAACCTGAAATTGATGTCTTACATGTTGACACTCTTAATGATAACGATGATAAAGGATATATTTTAGAGGTAAATCTTGAGTACCCTAAAGAGATACATGATGATCATAATGATTTACCATTTTGTCCTGAGAATATGAAATCTCCATACATCTCATCACGAACAAAAATGTTAATTGCTAATGTAAATGATAAGTGTAAATATGTAATACATTATCAAAACTTGAAACAGTGTCTACAGCATGGATTAAAATTAACTAAAATTCATCGCGTATTGCAATTTCATCAGTCAGCATGGCTCAAACCGTATATTGATCTAAACAATAATTTAAGAACACAGTCAACAAACGCGTTTGAAAAGGATTTTTATAAACTCATGAATAATAGTGTTTTTGGAAAGACTATGGAGAATGTTGATAAACGAGTTGATGTAAAGCTGATAACAAAGTGGGAGAATGATGGTAAAAGGTATGGTGCGAGCAACTTAATAAGCAAGCCTAACTTTCATAGCTGTTCAATTATTCATGAGGATTTAGTTGTAATACAAATGAATCGTCTTAAAGTAACTTACAACAAACCCATATATGTGGGTTACACCATTCTGGAATTGTCAAAAACACTTATGTATGAATTTCACTATGATTATGTAAAGAAAAACTATCTTGATAATGCTAAATTACTCTACGCAGACACAGATTCTTTTATTTATGAGTTTAAAACTGATGATTTTATGATGATATCAAAACTGAGCTAAATAGGTTTGATACAAGTGACTATCCAGAGGATAATATTTACCATTTACCTCTAGTAAACAAAAAGGTTCTTGGGAAATTTAAGGATGAATGTGCTGGTGTTATCATAGACACCTTTGTAGGCACAAAATCTAAATCATACAGCTATATGACAATTGATGATGTAGTAGTAAAAAAATTAAAAGGAGTGAAAAAGAATGTTGTTAGTAAAGAGTTAGATATAAGTGATTATAAGAACTGTATAGTTAGTAACCCACCTGTATTATATAAGAAAATGTGTGTATTTAGAAGTAAAAATCATCAGCTACATACCAATTTGTTGAACAAAGTTGCTTTAAGTAATGAAGACAACAAACGATTCATTATACCCAACACATTTAATACTCTTGCTTGGGGAAACAGTCGTATTGACGACTATTACTTTACTTAAGTCTAATGATCACTATATTGTAATATTTGTAGTGTGTTTTATATTGTAATATTTTTTTGTAAAAACTGTAAGTAGAATGTATAATGTTAGGCTACAGTAGTTTAGTAAAAATAAGATAAGTAATACGTTTTAGTGTAAAATGTTTGCTTTTGTATATTACGAAAAAGATTTTAAAAAATTTACTGAATGTGTGAACTAAACAAGGGGAATGTAAAAAATGTAAAGTGGAAATTGTAAATATCCATGTGTGAAAAAGTGAAATGGCTATCACCATTTTAAAATTAAAAAGACATTGTCATCTGGTAAACCTTGTTTTTTATTTCACAACAACAAAAATGTATAGAATGTGTAAACCAAACAAGGGAATGTAAAAAATAAAAAGTGGAAATTGTAAATATTCATGTGTGAAAAAATGAAATGGCTATCACCATTTTTAAAAATTAAAAGATATAGTGATTTAGTGAACCTTATTTATATTTCACAAAAAAAATGTACAGAATGTGTGAACTAAACAAGGGGAATGTAAAAAAATGTAAAGTGGAAATTGTAAATATTGTGTGAAAAAATGAAAATGAAGAAATGACTATCACCATTTTTAGAATTAAAAGACATTGTGATCTGGTAAACCTTGTTTTTTTATTTCACAACAACAAAAATGTACAGAATGTTTAAACTAAACAAGGGGAATGTAAAAAAATGTAAAGTGGAAATTGTAAATATTCATGTGTGAAAAAAATGAAATGGCTATCACCATTTTTTTTAAATAAAAGACATTGTGATCTTGTAAACCTTGTTTTTATTTCACAACAAATAGAGCTTTACAAAAATAGAATACAAAGAAATACCAATTCCTCAATCCTTTTCAATGTCCATGTCCACTCATTATCAACATTCCTCTTATAACACTAATCACAATGACGACTGCCAACCTCTCTCCCACTGAGACATCACAGAATGTCAAAAGTTGTTTAGCTTTTCAACGATACTTTATCCGCTACACGTCTTAAAGCAGAATGACTGTGGTGATAAGAAAGGAGCATGCTTGATCCAAAGGATTAATAGGTATATCACTATGCTGCAAAGGTTCTTCAAGACAAGTTCCAGGACTACACAAATAATAACCAGGTAGGTAGATTTCGAAAGTAAAGTATTGAATTACTTTGTTAATGACGCCATTGCCAGTACAGGTCTGGCATATCCTTTTCCATCGATGGTAAAAAGGTTTGATCTTCCTCCTCCTCTGTGGATGATGTTTGTTGTTGTTGCTTTTTTTCTTCATTACTCCCGTGGTATGAGGAAACAAAGTCTTTACAATGACTTTTATGACCATGATACATTTTGACTAGCTGACAAGTAGCACACTGTCGCATAGAGGGTATTTTTGCCATAGCCACTTGCTTATGGTGATCATAATCTGTACATGGTTGCAATTCACTTAACACAGGGTCTTGAGTCCATGATTTTGGTACATGTTGCCAGATTTCTTTCACTGCATTTGCTGCGACATAATAAATGAATGATTTTGGAAGAGCCAATAATTCTTCTTTAGTAAAACTGTCTAGTTTCTTTTTACACACAAAGAACTTTCCAATCGCTTTATCGGTAGCATCCCCTTTCTCCATGGTATCACGTTGATGTTTACACGTCGCTTGTAGAAATCTCACTGGTGTCATTCACAGGTAAACCTTTAGTTTTAATTTTATTTAACAACTCCCAGCAGGCATTGGTGGATAGCCAATGAAACAATTGCCACACCTGTGCCAAGGCTTTATGGGTAATATTGTCACAGGGGCAGCGATCCATGAGTGTTTGCAGCGATGGACAGCCCATGTCCATTAAATCGATACATTGACAGTAAGACGCTAAAAATGGTTGTAGCCATTGACGTTTTTCACTACCTTTCACAAATATTACATGGGCAGAAGACAAGTGGGCTTTCATGACCATGTCCAGGTGCTTATATGAAATGGTTCCTCGCTTCCAGTCTAGTTGCATATGAGTTTCAATCCACTGGGTTTGTTTACGGTCTTTATCACACAACAAATCAAACGCATAAGGTGGTTTAAACACCAAATGAGTAGCTTGTGATATCCAAAATGTGGAACAATCGATGATGGCCACTTCTTTAAATATAAAATTGTTATCTCCAATTTTAAACCCTTGACAGTCGACAATCAGTGTACGCAACATGTTCACTCTTGTCTGGATCAAGTCCAACTGACCACAGACTGACAATTGTTCAGTAAGGTGTACCCATGTCATTTACTTACATTCCATTCTAGTAAAAGAAAAGAAAAACATCGAGTAGTCACTATAGAGGTTAGGATATGACAGGGGGGGGGGGGCATAAGAAATAATAATATAACAACAACAACCATTTTTTTATTTCATTATTTTATTAGCATAACAAGTTTTACATTCTTTTTTCATTCTAGGATAGAGGCGGTACCATCTCATACAACAAAAAAGTCTTTTGTGTTTATAGTGTCCATAACACCGATGATATCCCAATGTCTCTAAACTGGATGTGTTTGACTGTGAGCTGCTCACTGAAGCACTGCCGGCACCATATAGTCCACACGTATCATAACTTTTTTCATCACTCAGAGGCATGAGTGAGGGGTAACTTGAATGACAGGGTATATTACCCACTTCCATTCTGCACAGGTAGGGGCAGTCAGGTGACCAGCGCTGATGTTCCTGCATGGGTTCATCGCTCTCTTGCCATTGGTCTAAGATGATGGGACAAAACACACATTTCACTTCATCTCTTCTTTTTAAATAGTAGAATCCAGCGGCTGCTAAGGCTTGAGGGTTTATAAAAGGCACCGGCCACGTCGCAAAGGTCTTGAAACGTTGTTCCTCAGATTTTAAATTCATGGATGTAACTTCTCTTGAGGCTTGAAAGCAAGACATGACTGAGTGGTTTGATGTGTGTTGACCTGCTATTTATACACTTGTCACTTGGTTGGACAGTGGATAATAGTTGACTTGTTTGTGATGAATAATCAAACAGTAGGCCGTGGTATTGGCTGGAACATTGTCATGCGTTTCAAAATCTAGTCGAATGTCAATATTGGATGGTTTGACAGACTCTTCCAAGTAGGAAGAGTCAAAGACAATCAGTGGCGCCCTTGTCTTAAAAGCTTGGGGTGACAACATTGGACAATTCTCTTTTTGATAATACGACCATCTAAATTTAGAAAACAAGTCGTACAGGGGGGCAAACTTATTTTTTGAAAAATCTAAATCCAGCCCTTCATAGGGAAACACAGCACCGTTGAGGAAAAGACGTGCATTTCTCAATTGCAGGTGATCAAATTGCGTGACATCTTTGGTTTGTTGATACTTGCGATTCGTTTGAAAACCCACAATCATGTAGAGAGGTCTCTCTGTATAGCGGGCTGTTTTTATAGACCAACTGTGTGTGTTGGTGGTGGGCAATAACGGGTACTCATGGAGTGCCCAGCTTCTAAATTCCATGGGTAGAGGTATATCTCTCTTTACCATTTTGAGTATGTCCAGTTTTTTGCTATCGTTAAGGGTCACATGAGGCACTTTCCATAGCAGGCGTTGTAGTTGAATTTTTGAATCAATGGGGGCATTGTCGACTCCCTTGAGTGCATTATTATCACTCCTGTCTCTCACTAGATAAAGCACTTGCCTTGCGTTGACCACAATGCGCTGGTGATCTTCAGCAAAGCCTAAAATCAGTTTAAGAGGTAAATATCCAGTGAAGGTGCCATCGGTGTGTACCATCCAGTCATTGGTCGAGTCAGGGCACCAACCCGCCATGCAAAGTGTTTTAGCTTCTTCCTCACTATAAGAGGGATATAGTTTCATGACACTGGAAATACCCACATTTCGAGTGCTATCCACCACGATATCGTTAATGACATATCGTACTTCAGAAAACAGGAAGGCGAAAGCATGGTTGGCTAACTTGGATGTAGTGGGTGTAGAACCATCGGCTTTGGTGAGTCGACCTTCAATCTGAATAACACTTTCATGCGGTAGGGTGTAAATATCTTGGTTGTTGATAACAATTTGAATTTCATCATTGTTATTGAGTCCAGGTGTTTGAGCTTGATAAGAATGCAGATCAATTCTTACCACTCCTGGTTGCTCCTCGATGTGGTTCGCTACCTCTATAATAGAATTCATCGCTGGAGTTAATGTGGTAACCCAAATGCTGTAAAATCTGCTTGTTCTGAGATGTTAACGTGTATTCACGTGGTAAACAACTAACACCATTCCTAGACGGTGCTGTTGCTTTATATACAAACTTCATAGTGGTTTTAGCACCAACTTGTAAGTCACTGGTGTGGTAGAATCTAGATCAATGAGTTGTTGCTCTCTATTGATCAGTCTTAATGTTATATTACTAATACCATCGACAGCCACAGAATGAAAAAGCACCACTGGAGGGTTTTCACGAATAATATAGCCATTGGGTGATGTTATAATAAAGTCATAAAGCGAATGCGATGGTTCTTGATTGGTGTACACTTGACTAATAATATTACACGTCACCGACACATGATGGTCCTCAATGAATTTCACTTCATGGTCTGATTCATGTTTTTTGTTGGGCTCTAACACACGTGGTTTAAATCCTAGTAATGGACCAATGGAATCGGGGTGAGTTTTAAAGTCAATTTTGAATGTAGAAAAAATACTGCAGCGATGAGTGTTGGTATTTCCTACAAGTTCAAACTTGCGCGTTCCATCGAGAAATGACTTTAAACCATATTCATTGATCAACACCACATAAATGTGTTCATAAATGTCATCTATCGTATATCCACCAGAGTTCAGGGTGAGCACAGAATCATCATAGTAAAACTTGTTGTTCACATTTTCACGTATGTTGTATATTCGATTGTACGTTTCAAGAGAAACAAGTCCTAAACCATAAGGTTTTTCACTCAATTCGATAGGCGGGTAAAAGTCTAGACTCACTTCAGGTCCACGTCCATGCAGTGGAAACGTCTTACTTTCCACCGACATACTGTTGACGTTTTTGCTTATGTTGCGTCTTATATAAAAAAAAAACACAAACGTCCACACTGTTGGCTGTTAAACGTTTGCTCACGTTTCACATTATAATATATTTTGATCCTGTTTCCAAAATAGGCTACTAGTTCCATGGGCGGGGGCAAATTCCCAAAACTGTCAAAGTACCATACAGTAGATCCCTCTTTGACATAAGCTACATAATGTGTTCCAGGTCCTCGGTGATCATCCAAATTGACAACAGCACATTCATGTTTCCCGGGTTGTGAGGGTAATTGGTTTCGCATAAACACACCTCGAAAATGAGAAAGCTTCAGTTGTTTAGCATAGCTTTCCACTTGCTGATGCGTCAGGGCATGTCTTGCTATGGTTGAGGTTAAAGATGTGTTTTTTTATTTCGAAAAGGTGAAATTCCAAATCCTTGTTGATAAAAGGCTGGCTTCAAATTGACATTTCTAGCCCCCATAGCAATGGCCTCCTTTGTATCATTGTGTCGCTGACTTTCATTGAGTTGTTGCTTGCCCTGTTGCACGGCTTTAATGGTTTTTGCCACTGCACTGGCGACACCTAAAAGTGAACCTAGAGCAGCCAGACCAGCGAATAATGCAGGTAAAAATCCCGCTCTTTTGGGGACGGGGATCACTCGCCCTTGTTTTGAACCCTGTCGCTGACGTTTTGGAATGACATGTCTCTGTGCTACTCGAAGAGCTTTCCTTATGGTCAACACATTATTTTTTCTTTTTTTCTTTCGTAAGGGCTTGTCCACGAATGTCATAAGCCCAGGCTTTGCCAAGGACAGGCTCATATTTTTTGTCTTTCTCACCACATATCTTTGTTTCACCATGATGATGACCAACAACCTTTCACAAGAAAGTTTAAGTCACAACTAACATTAGATTGTTATTTCATGGCTGTATATTCCAATTCTACATAAAGTGGGAAATCATTTATGGTTTTTCCTGCTTGCTTTTCATTCCATGTCAACAGGAGATGAAAGGATAATTCGTCTCCTGCATTGACCATTTCATGGTTATGGACCAACATCCTATGACCATTTATCTCTATTTGTAAATGGTTCTCATCAGGTATGGCATATTTGATGTGAATGGTTCCATTATAGTGTAGTCGATAGTGGCTTAAACCCGAAGCAAGCACATAGGTCAAGTGCTGGTCATGAAATAGCGGTATATGGTTTCTCTCATTCACAGGTTTTACATTTGTCAGATGCACTAAAAATACAGATGGGATAAATTTATAAAGCCTTTTCATTTCATAGGTCACATATCGCTTGGTACAGACATCATCATCTTCTTGTGGGTCTTCCACGTGAATAATGCGGTGATGATTAGCGCTATAGCCATCCACCGTAAGCTGAGGCACTTTATCATAAAACTCATACACCTTGTTATCCACATACTTTTTTGTAGTAACGTCTGTAGACACTTGAGGATGTTTTACATGAGTTAACCGCTTTCCTTTAAAGTCATAATCTCCTTGTTTTGTGCGTGGCACTACTGACCTATCCACATAGTGTTTATTACCAGGATCTGTTTCTTGTTTAGGATCATGTATGGGAACAGACCTAGCTTTGACCATCAACGCACGTCCAAAGACATCCATCGTCAACCTGTAATACGAGTCTACTGTTTCTATGACGAGGCTCGGTGCGATGTATATAGACAGCCTGCTAGCCTCTCTAAGCCTTAGTTGAAATGAAGCTAATTAAGCAGCAAGAGTCATTCCCTGTGAGGGACATGGTTTCCCATCTCTGCCCCACATCACGTGAACAACGCCATGGTTCACTGTTTCCATCTTCCATTCGCTGCATCATTGTGGGGCCTTCCGGCTGTGGAAAGACCAATCTTTTGCTGACACTTATTACAGCGCCCAATGGTCTGTGTTTTCAAAATATTTATATTTTCGCAAAATCTCTCTACCAACCCCTCTACGTGTTTCTGGATCAAGTCATGTCTGGATTAAAAAATGAGAATATGGGGTATTTTACATTTTCCACGCAAGAAAATGTTATTTCACCGGATGAGGTAAAGCCTGATTCACTCATGATTTTCGATGATGTATCCACTGAACGACAAGGTATCATTCAAAGCTATTTCAGCATGGGTCGACACAAACATATCGATTGCTTCTATCTTGGACAAACGTATTCTAAAATGTCCAAACAGTTGATTCGTGACAATGCCAATGTCATTGTTTTATTTCGCCAGGACGAGAGGAACAGTCGTTACATTTATAATGAACATGTGAATCCGGATATGACCTTTCAAATGTTTACAGAATTGTGTGGCAAGTGCTGGAACACACAACGTCATGCCTGTTTAGTGATTGACAAACAAAGTGAACTCAACCAAGGGCGGTATCGCTTAGGGTTTGATCATTTTATTGCTATTTAAGGCACTGTATCATTCCCTCTCAAGTCATTTGTCGCGACATCATGGCGTTAGCAGAGAGTCAATTAAAAAAGCATATTATTAGAGCAAAAAATACTATTCGCCAAAAGTTTCGTCAATTGAAACGATCGCGTGCGGATCATGCTTTGTTTATTCAACAACATTTAGCACCTCCGCTAAAAGCTATGTTGAAACCCTCTATCAAGCCATTTGAAACGCTACCTACCGTTTCACAAGCCAGTCAGACGCACCACGAGGACTCTGAGGAAGAGAAAGAGGAAGATGAAGAGGAACAGGAAGATTTAACAAGTGTTAGCGAAGTTGAGGATAATGAGGAACAAGTGTTTACGCCTCAAAAAAAGGCATCACCCCTTGCAGAGTTTTTAAGAAAAAGGAAATCCTTGGCCATGGTCGAAACCCCTTGCCCTTCCAGATCGTCTCCATTTTCACAACTCTTGGCCACTCCTCAACATAAAGCTCAACTGAAAAACATTTTAATAAAATATTATGGATCAACACTGGAACCCTATTTCACCAATCTATTTGTTGGAAACACAGATACCACATATGGCGTTCGCTATGAGAATGATAGTTTTAAAATTGGTGATTCATCGATTAAATTTAGTCGTACTAAAGCTGTCATTAAAAAGATCAACTATAAATTAACACCAGGACTGTTAAAGCTACTATTCTCTAGGACTCCCTCATCTCAAGATTATACGTCAGAGGACCTTAGTAAATATAAATCCATTTTATTGGATACCCATGCTCACAAAAGACAGTATGATCCCACTCAAGTGAATGCTAATATATCCCAAAAATATAAAACCATCATTGCAAAAATGTTCCCCACTAGTCAAAGTGGTCGTCGTAAAGTGTCCGCTTCAGGGGTGACATTTAAACCATTAAAACCCCTTGTGGATGTTACCTACTGGCACAATCCAAATAAACTCGTCCAGCGACTACAGCTGTTGCATGCTTCACGTCAAGCCGGCCATACTGGTCACGATTGGGAAATTCAAGAAATTGAGGAAGAACTTCGAAATGCCAAAATTATTGTTTAAGCCCTCACCCATTAAAATGGGTATTGCTCACGAGTTGCATCGTCCAGCTAGACGTCACTATCAGCGACTCAAGGTGATTTCACAGGGTGTGGATGAACTTTGGCAAGCAGACTTGGTTGAAATGATTCCCTGTGCTAACGTTAACGATGGTGTACGCTATATGTTGACGGTCATTGATGTTTATTCCAAAATGGCGTTTGTTGAACCTGTGCGTTGCAAGTCTAGTCCACTAGTCACCAAAGCCTTTCAACATATTATTCAACAATCTAAACGTCAACCTCAGCTGCTACAAACCGACCAGGGAAAAGAATTTTTCAACAAGGAATTCTCCAGTTTTCTCAAATCTAAGGATATTCACCATTACACCACGTACAGCAATCTCAAAGCCAGCGTGGTCGAGCGGTTCAACCGAACATTGAAAACCCATATGTGGAAAGCGTTTACCGCTCAGGGCACTTATCGCTGGTTGGACTTATTACCTGAGTTAGTGTCACGTTACAACGACACCAAACACAGAACCATTGGGACCAAGCCACGACTTGTAACTAAAAATATTCCACAACTGGATAAACTGTTTAACCCCATAAAAACAGCAGACCCTAAACGTCATCGCCTTAACATTGGGGACCATGTTCGTGTGAGCAAATTCAAGTCCGTCTTCGACAAGGGCTACACATCAAATTGGGGGACAGAACTATTTCGAATTCGTCAAGTCAACCTGAACAGTCCAGTCACCTATTTACTCGAGGACCTCAACCATCAACCCATAAAAGGCAGGTTTTATCTTCAAGAACTTCAAAAGACAGCGTTTCCTACACATTACCTTGTGGAAAAAGTGTTGAAACAAAAAGGAAATAAACTATATGTAAAATGGTTGGGATTTAGCTCAGCCTTTAATTCTTGGATTAATAAATTACATGTTGTGTGAACCTGTGTGTCTTGTATTTATTTATTTACTCATGTTGTATTTAACCTACAGTCCTATGTACAGTCCTCAGCTATACATGTATTATGAGCAAATATATATTTCTTTCTCTCTTCACCTGTGTTCTCTCTTACACTAACTCTCCCCCCTTCACCTCTCACCACTGTCAAAACAGGTTGTGACTTGTTAGCTCTTATCGTGCACGTGTACAGGTGAACACCTGTGTGTTAGATCATATTACACATGAACTTGCATTTTCTCACGTATGAAGCAAAACAGGATGTGACTTGTTTCACAAGGAGGACGGTAATAAGGTCATCTCACACGTGTTCACATGTATTTCGTCACTTTCCTTTCATATCGTTATCCCATTATAGTAGTGGTGAACAACGTCAATTCAACACACACAAATGTAGTTAGGCCCTTTGACATAATTTAAATAAATTCATGGACTAGTCCGTAGGAACCAGGCCAAAGGGGCCCGTCCAAAGAGACAAGGACTCGTCCACAAGGACTTGTCCACAAGGACTCGTCCACAAGGACCTGTCCACAAGGACTTGTCCACAAGGACTCGTCCACAAGGACCTGCCCACAAGGACTCGTCCACAAGGACCTGTCAACAATAACCCATCAACAGGGGCCCGACAGCAGGGGGCTCGTCAACAATAACAGGGGCTCTCACCTCAAGGCCTAACTTGCCCCTCTTTGATTATTGGTTTGCAGAACAACGTTACATTCCATATCGGCATTCAAACTCTCACATGTTGCAATTGGAAAGAGAGATTCTCTAAAAAATTTAATTTCACCCTCTAGTAGGGTAGGTTTTATTTTTGGGGTTGAAATATGTTGTCCATTGGAAAGGGGGTGTCAGCCCGAGTTCAACAACACCTCATTTGTCAAAATCCGACCATAAGTTCGAGAGATATCGGGCTGCCGCCATCTTGTGAGGTGGGGAGGTGGAGGTGGGCCTTGAACTGTTACAAATTCACTACTCCACACCCAGCTCAGGTAGCCCTCGAGGTCGCCAAATCCCGAAATCACCAGACGTGAGCCCTTGAGGGTGTAGCACAATTCAGGGTGCACCATAAGTGGTGGGGCTACACACACCCTGCCACCTTTAGGACCTTGAGCAGAGATAAAATGAAAAGAAAACAAGAGGTCTGACCCCTAGAAGAATGAGGGATCAGGAAAGATGAGACAAGGGCCAATTAAGGCGGGGTCCCGTGGTCGCCAACCCACGTCCCACAAGTTGATGGCCTCTGGAGAGACAAAAATAAGATAAGTCCAATGATTTGTCAAGATAATTTGTTACCTGTAATATTTAGCATTCAATAATGATTTGTACTTTGCTAGGATTTACATATTTAATAATCGTAATTGAGGATTACAATATTGAACTAATAATTCGGCAAAAACCAGACAAGTCCAACGGTTTGTTTTTTTTTAGTTTTCTCAACTATCCTCATAACACATATATTTCCTTTATGAGGAATGTTAGTGAGACAATTGTTGGTCGAAAAGCAATTTTTATTTCACTCAGCACAAAGCAAAATAACCAGTGATGGACGAAGCAAAGAGGATAAGTTATAAAAAAAAATAGGTTGGCTCAGGCGAGGAAAGCATTTCTACAGAACAGGAATCTGTTGACATCGAATATAGATTTAGGTATTAGGAAGATATTTTTGAAAGCCTTTGTCTGGAGTGTGGCGCTCTATGGAAGTGAAACTTGAACTATCGGTGCAGCAGAAAAGAGGAGAATTGGAGCGTTTGAAATGTGGTGTTACAGGAGAATGATGAAGATCAGATGGGTAGATAGGGTTACAAACGAAGAGGTATTAAGACGAGTGGGAGAGGAGAGATGTTTCTGGCGACTGCTAATGAAGGGAAGAGATAGGTTGGTAGGACACATACTAAGACACCCAGGAATAGTAAGCTTAGTTATGGAAGGAAGGGTAGAGGACAAGAACTGTAGGAGTAGACCGAGGTTAGAGTATGTTAAACAGATTGCCTCGGATGTAGGGCGTGGTAGCTATGTAGAGATGAAACGATTAGCTCAGGACAGGGAGGCGTGGAGAGCTGCATCAAACCAGTCAAAAGACTGAAGACTCAAACAACAACAACAGCACAAATGAAGCTAAGCTGTTTTATTTCGTTTCTGAACAATTTCATTTTTGGACTTACGAATTGACCCCTCGCCTCGCTCGGCAGTGATGGGCTCCATCTCAGCAACGCTGTACAGCTTACCCCGGAGCGGCTGGCTGGTGAATCATGCCTTATTTCCACGAACAAATACAAACCTATATAAAATAAGTGAATAAATTTACGTATTTCATAGTCATACAGCATAACTTCTTGATGTATAAGGATTACAACGCGACCAAGAGCTATATTTTCCAACCACCCCGAGCCGAGAAAAAGTTACCTTACAAAAATGATAGCAACTTTGTTTCTTGGACACACAAAATTTTGAAATTAATAAACCAGTTATACAACATTCCAATGTATATTGTGTTAAAATTTGCATTCGATCTGATGACGGGGTTTTGAGATAATAATTCTTAAATGTGATGCATGGTTGAAACACGCTTAAAACGAGCACATTTTGTGTTCCAACTGCGATAAAAAATATTAAAATATATATTAAAAATTCCAAACCTACATGACCTAACGTAAAATAGAACGACGAAAATGATGATGTTATTGGATTTTATGTAGGTATATTGGTTACTTCACAAACAACCTTCAAACTCGAGTGCACATAATACTTTGGTCGACAGTAGGCAATAATTGTCCTTGAATGGTACATAACTCTATGGCCTATACATATAACAATCCTAATTGGCGAGGTTCCGAAATATTTAGACGGTTCTCAATATCTATGAATCTTTTACAGCAACCAAACTGAATTTTTTTATGTTCATAGAGACTATGAACATACGTTCACCTATAGGACTTTCAGTAACCTGGTGAGCACAAATCCAACATGGCGGCGACGCGAAGTATACATTTTAAATGGACGTTTCTCGCGAATTAACTATCCGAGTGCCATGAAACGTTGCACGTTAAATGCTTATACAAATGTTGATCCACTGGCATCTAATTTATTTCGATTGTTTGCATAATCACAATATGGCTGCTGTGCGTAATTTTAAAATCTCGTTTTTACTTCTTGTGTTCTAATCATGCGATTGAAGTTTGAATACCACACGTACACAATAATCTTAATGTAATAGTACAAAAATAAAAATCCAACCTGGCGACCATCTGAAATATTTAGACGGTTCTCAATATCTACGAATCTGTTACAGCAATTAAACTGAAATTTTGTATGTTGATAGAGGCAATTAACATGAGCAGGATATATGAAAATAGGCTGTATAGTTCTTCACGGAACTACTTGTTTAATTATGAATTTTTCGGAACGGAAAGTTCACAGGCAAAATGAAGAAGAGCCGAGTTGCATTTCCAGGGAAACTTCAAACACAGCAACTTTTCTCTGAAGTTTTAACTCGACACGACTCGACAGTTTGCTGCTGGCTGTATCCGGGGTAATAGGCTCGCCCGCTAGCTAGGCTGTAACTTGGGTGATAGACTCGCCCTTAGCCAGCTCGTAAACTGACGTCTCAGTATTTCAATGGAGATTTTTGGAAGAAATGAAAACGTAAAAACACTTAGAGTTGGCGATGTATTGAAGATAGAGATATGCTCTCCCGGAATTTTTTGTAGAACTTTTCATGCTGAACAACTCTTACAGTCATAGTATATAGATATTATTATCGGTTTGTCCAGCTTAAAAAGTGCACTGACGCCATGCGGGTTTTTTTATTTTTCGACTCTTTCACTGAAATCTGCTCGGCTTTCTTTGATCATAAATAAATTCTTTTCTACAGAAATCTTCCTCGAGTTATCCTTTACAGAATGGTGAAAACCGCTTCAAAATCCATTCAGAGGTTCACCCATGACATCCAAAAACGACAGTAGCGACACTCGAGCGCAGCAACAGAAGAGAGAGAGAGCGTTGCAACAGAAGAGAGAGAGAGAGCGTTGCAACAGAAGAGAGAGCGTTGCAACAGAAGAGAGAGAGCGTTGCAACAGAAGAGAGAGCGTTGTAACAGAAGAGAGAGAGAGAGCGTTGCAACAGAAGAGAGAGAGAGCGTTGCAGCAGAAGAGAGAGCGTTGCAACAGAAGTGAGAGAGAGAGCGTTGCAACAGAAGAGAGAGAGCGTTGCAACAGAAGAGAGAGCGTTGCAACAGAAGAGAGAGAGCGTTGCAACAGAAGAGAGAGAGAGCGTTGCAGCAGAAGAGAGAGCGTTGCAACAGAAGAGAGAGCGTTGCAACAGAAGAGAGAGAGCGTTGCAACAGAAGAGAGAGCGTTGCAACAGAAGAGACAGAGCGTTGCAACAGAAGAGAGAGCGTTGCAACAGAAGAGAGAGAGCGTTGCAACAGAAGAGAGAGAGAGAGCGTTGCAACAGAAGAGAGAGAGAGCGTTGCAGCAGAAGAGAGAGCGTTGCAACAGAAGAGAGAGAGAGCGTTGCAGCAGAAGAGAGAGCGTTGCAACAGAAGAGAGAGAGCGTTGCAGCAGAAGAGAGAGCGTTGCAACAGAAGAGAGAGAGAGCGTTGCAACAGAAGAGAGAGAGAGCGTTGCAGCAGAAGAGAGAGCGTTGCAACAGAAGAGAGAGAGCGTTGCAGCAGAAGAGAGAGAGAGCGTTGCAACAGAAGAGAGAGAGAGAGCGTTGCAGCAGAAGAGAGAGAGCGTTGCAGCAGAAGAGAGAGAGAGCGTTGCAGCAGAAGAGAGAGCGTTGCAACAGAAGAGAGAGAGCGTTGCAGCAAAAGAGAGAGCGTTGCAACAGAAGAGAGAGAGCGTTGCAGCAGAAGAGAGAGCGTTGCAACAGAAGAGAGAGAGCGTTGCAGCAAAAAAGAGAGCGTTGCAACAGAAGAGAGAGAGCGTTGCAGCAGAAGAGAGAGAGAGCGTTGCAGCAGAAGAGAGAGCGTTGCAACAGAAGAGAGAGAGCGTTGCAGCAAAAGAGAGAGCGTTGCAACAGAAGAGAGAGAGTGCGTTGCAGCAGAAGAGAGAGCGTTGCATCAGAAGAGAGAGAGCGTTGCAGCAGAAGAGAGAGCGTTGCAACAGAATAGAGAGAGCGTTGCAGCAGAAGAGAGAGCGTTGCAACAGAAGAGAGAGAGAGATAAATCGATATATTCACCTTTCACTGTAACACTTTTCACGAACGTATTCCAACCATTTATTTGACGTCATGTATCGGTACCTACCATGTTGCAAGACAGAGAAATGACAATCCCAATCCACCAACTAACCCATGAAGGTGCAGCTACTGTTGCTGTGATACACTAAGCAGTAAGCCCTTAACCACAGTAGAATTGTAAATTAATGCAGAAATGAACTACAAGTACTCTGCTGTGATAATGGTTAAAATCTATAACTGCAACATACAATAACACTGTTTGTCTACTAATAGTAGACACAATGTAATAGTAGACAAACACTTCTTCTCCAGGATAATGCCGGGATGGTTCCTATTTCAAGGCCACGACCGCCTCCTTCCCAATCCTTACCTAAATAAATAAATAAATAAATAAATAAATAAATAAATAAATAAATAAATAAATAATATCGTATGGCCTCGGATGCCGGGTGCAAGCTTTGTTATTTGACACCCAAAGGGTAGCTTGCATGTCTTATTTCGTTGTTCCTTGAAGCACTATGAAAGTCAATGTGGTTAGATGTCTAAGCTCCTTGAACACTATAGCGCCTTCTAGTAGAGAAATGAGAAACTTTGTGTTGGCGGAAACTCCCGAGATTAATTTTGCCATTATGAACACAGCCTACTGAATTCAAATGGGTTCTTTGACATGCCAACATCGTATGACATGGTGTCGTAATTTTTTCCACCTTTCAAAAATCATTTATCACGGCCAGGAGCGAACCTGCAAGCTTGGGGTTGGTAAACCGACTCGTTAACCACTCACCCACTCCCCTGAACTACAATTACACTTACTACTACAGACGCCACATAACACAGGTTATCAGACAAATTCTACACACACCAAGTACACGAGGTTAAATGACCACGGTGCCTAAGCCCCTCAAATGAAACAACCACAAGCTGTTAGTTGGTTAGTTAGTTAGTTAGTTAGTTAACTCAATATATGGCAGAATAATGATGAATATATTTTATTTGTATTTATTTTAATTACATTTTAGTTATATTAGCCCTTAAAACAACAATAACAATAACATAACTAACTATAATTATTAATTTTAATTGTTGTTGTTGTCTTCTTCATGTTCATTTTTATAATTTTCATTTTTATCTATTATTATTTTTATAAGTCGCCTCCGTAGCGTAGCGGTCAGCATGGTTAGCTGCCGTCCCGGAGGTCCTGGGTTCGATTCCCGGCTCTGCCACGAAATTTGAAAAGTGGTATGAGGACTGGAACGGGGTCTACTCAGCCTCGGGTGGTCCAAATGAGTAGAGGGGGTTCGATTCCCACCTCAGCCATCCTCGAAGTGGTTTTCCGTGGTTTCCCACTTCGTCTTCGGGCAAATGCCGGGATGGTACTGCCCCCATAATTGAATTATGTTGAGACCACGGTGGCTATATTGGAAATTGTGAAGAAAGTTATGGCTGTCATAGTTATGACGTGGATGGTCATGACGTAAGCACGGATGACGCAGACGTTATACCAGCAGGCTACTTGAGCTGAGATTCCTTATGACGTCAGCATTTATTCGAGAAAGATCCGAGATTTACGACGCAGTCGCAGGAAACGTGGAATCATGCTGAGGAAGAAATTATGCTATTGGAGGGGAGGCTCAAACCAATGAACGATCGTTTGAAGGAAGACGGAGATTGCTGAAACTATGATATTTTTAATACTTTTTGAAATGCAGGATTGTGGAAATCCATTTGCAGTAGAGGCATTGATCTGGAATTTTGGTGAAATTTATTTCCTGTTTTTGAATTTTGAAAATCCGTCACGTATTGACGAAGTTGGAACTTCGAGCGATGACGCAGTAACACGCTATGGAAGGGATGGATACGCCCCTTATGAAGTTTATAAAAGGCCTTGCGCAGAAGAGAGGAGCCTCAATCGTCAGGTCTCATATCGCATATCTCAAATCGTCAGATCTTCAGTGATTATATAGTCGTTTTGGTGAGACGTCGAGTGATATTAGTAGAGAGAGTCGTCTTTATAACGCGTGGAGAAGTCACCGCATTAAACGATATTCAAGCAGGCAAGCAGTGCAAGTTTACTGTGAGTAAAACTAGGTGAAGTTAAAACGCACATTATAACGCGTCTACAAGAGTGGCTATGAACAGTTAGTGGTTGCCTATAAGCTAATCCTATTGTGCAGTGCTACATTAAGCAGTGTAGTAAATTTGAACAATTTCGAGGAATTATTTTAGAAGATATTAGCAATTTTAGACGACTGACAAAAGTGATTTTCTCGCCATCTGAGAAGCACTTTGTATCGCCAGATCCTACGCTACGGCTGACACTGCTAGTATAACAGGGAGACTTCTGATTGTTTTTGTGACACAACGCTACAGTATTATGGAGCAGTTTAATAAGGCAGTTTGTTCTACTATTACCATAACCGAAGAGAGGATGGAAGGCTAAAGGACTTTAATGCAATTGGGACATACATTGTTGGAGTAAGATAGCAACATGGAACTTCGCTAATTGCTATTCCATTCAAGCGGACATGTGGTGAACAACCATCTACACCCATGTTTCGTGGCTCAACGCTGAATACTATCAAACAGCAATGGAAACGATTTCATACTCACTGAATATGAATATTTCAATGGAAATTACTACAAAAACGTCATGGCGATTTTCTACAAGATCTTCAGGGATTTTTCAAGAGAGGTCAGGGTTGTCCCGACTCACAAAGAAGAATTTTGCCGGAAGGATGTCTTACGTCTTCATGGAGCAGTGCAATTTCCGGAGGAAGCAGTTCGATTCTCTGAGGGTGCTGTTTCCTGTTTCGAGGATGGAGCTCAGCTTTAACTTGGTGAAATGGATCCATCAGCAGTCTTCTTTGGGGAATTTTCCTCTGGAACTTCGATCGGCAGATAAGGTAGTCGTGAACGTTTATTGTATTTGAGTTTTGTAGCAATATCTGAGCAGCCATTTTCCCATATTTTTTGTCCTCATGTATTTTGCCCTATATTCTTGTTTGAGATTCCTATTCTCAGTACACCTTGATGAGTTATGCCTTTTTCGACGATTTATTAAGACATTGTTATGTCATGGGCATAGTTAAATGATTTTGGATCAGTTGAGACTGATATTTAGATATTTCAGTAATTTGCTTATTATTTTTTGGTAGTCACGATTTGACTATAAGTTAATGATTTTCATGGCAGATTTAAATTCAGACAGCGTGTCTCTTTATTAAAGTAATTTCTACCCAAGTTTAATTACTTTGACCAATTTTCTGTCATCATCAAAAAGGAAGAACATTTAAATGATTTTAGAGCGTTAAAATCTCTTGCGTTGTCGACGATCTTGGAAATACTAGTCGTTATTTGAATTTGATTGCAACACAGACATTTATCGTCAGTTATGAACGACCATTGCATCATAGACAATTTTGTGAAAGATGAACTTTAATTATGAATTATTGAATGCATTGAAGTCTTGAACTTTTGTTAGGAGTTTTTTCTCAATTAGAGATTTGAATAATAATGTTTGCATTCCACAGTCTAATTGGATTCTATTCGACTATTTTGCAGTTTAGTCGCACTTTGTTTGATGATAGTATTTTATACTACAATACTTTGAAGATGATAATCCTAAATTTTGATAGACCAGAGAGGCGTATATAAGCGTATTCACTATTAAATTTGTTTGTGATTGGCAAATTTTTACTTCATTTCGATTCATGAATGAAATCCACGAAGGTTAAATGACAACAGTTTTGAAACAATTAATGATTATAAGAATTTTTGAAGTGGAACTATGAATGTATAATCGCCAGTGCAGCGAACGTGTTGAAAGTCGCTGATGTATAATGCCCTTGAAGTAAATGAAGGAGGTTCCCACAGTAATTAATGATGTTAAAGAATTTGTTAGTGGAGGTTTTTGTAAATTCTGTGGAAGATTTTGATGCCGTATATATTAATATATGATGAATTTTGGGCCTATTTTTAATGCAGTTTTGTGCATTTTTTTTGTATGCGACGTATTTACCGCTGGAGTGTATTGTATTTGTCCTTTGAAAATTAATCAAGTGAATTTACTGTTATAATTAACAAGAGTATTGAAAGAATTTGAGATAAGATTTTGAATGAAGATTACCGTCACAAATAATTATAATAATTATTAAACCTTTATTAAACCAGATTGTGACATTAATATGTATAACTAACCTTCATTGGTCGATTATATTGACACGATTATGAAATTACCAACCGGATGAACTTGTGGTTAATGTATTTCTCAAATTAATAATTTGAATAATTTAAATGTTAATATTGTAAATTAATGATGTAAATATCTTTAACAATAATGTGGAACGGAAGTAATGTTAGAGGCGTGTTTAAAATTATTTTTGTATTTAACTATATTATAAACAATTTCTAATTGTTATAAACATTTATGAGTTTTGTTATAAACATTTAAGAGTTTGTTTTATGCTCTAAACAATGCTTATTAAACATTTGAATGATAATTTAACAAGTTTAGGGATTGTCAGAATAATCCAGTGGTATGTGAGTAAAGCATTTGAAAGATTTGCGTAACAATATTTGTGATGTCTTGCGGACATTTAAAACTTTTGAGAGAGCGCTGGATTCTTACGCAACGTGGCTTGACAAGTGAGCCCATTTGACAGGTGTACGTCAGGTTGAAGGGTAGATGGCAGCTGGCCAGACAACTGGTTATCAGCGGGCGAGGTCGTCTACAGTGTGGCCTTGCGCCTATAAATACAAGTGTCATGTTTATTAAAAGAAACCAAATGCTCTGTATATATGTCTCGTCCTGACTTCCTTTTTCCAGTCCATATGTGTTATGAATATTACGTTATTTTGAGCTCGAGGGGAGCTAACATGTTGTATGCTAACTTTGCAAGTCCTATAGGAGGACGTAGTCAGATTGACATGGGCTAATGAGAGCCACATATATTTTGTTGAGTTTGTTAAAGTCATACCCTTTATTTGAAATAAAGCTTTTGTACAGTTCAAAGTTCTTGCCGTCGTTCTGGTTCATTTTTAAATGTCATGGTCAAGATTATTGTGGGAGCATACTTTAGAGATCCTGTTGTCAACCCAATCCCCGAGATATTTATAAGAGGTAAGTAGAGGTAAGTATGAACCCCCGTCTATTTTGGTGTGTTCCGCAATAATTCCTTGTTAACTTCTGTGCTCAAATCTCGATAGTATCTGTCAGTGCCATTTTCATTGGTGTAGCTGAGCCGGCGCGGTGGATTATTGGCAATCCGATTGAGGGGGCGGATATCTGACAGCCTACTATCCGGGTAAACGGGGACAGAAGGATTGGCGACCCTAAAACGTGGGGCTGATTCAACATAACTGGATCACCAGGTTGAACGCCAGTAGGATTGGCAAACCTAAGACGTGTGGATCGATTAGACTCAAATAAAGAGGTTGATTCTTTGTTAGATGTCTAGGCCAATTGTAGAATTTGAGAGTGTGATTATATAGGAATTAAATGTTGTATTGTAGTAGGAAAATTACACTCAGAAAAGATCAGATCTTATACAACTTGAGAAAGGTTAAATAGGCTGGAAACTTAGAAAAATCGCCTATGATCTGGAATCTTATTTTATTTGACCGGCTTATGACATTTTAGTCATATTAAAGATAAAATTAAATTATTTGGATTGTAAATGTAAATTATTTGTGTTAGGATATTTTAAAATGAGCCAGGGAAATTTGAACATGTGCTTGAGTTTGTTTCAACATGAAGTGTCTTCGAAGGTTAATCATAAGGTAGTTATAAGTTAGATTTAAGACAGAAAATTGATCAAATTTATATATGGTGAAAAGTGTTGCTCAGATGTTGTTATTTTGCTCTTTTGATGTATGTCCCTACAGCAGTCTATTTTTGAATTAATATTGTAATGGCAGATGAAAGTCTTAGGAGGATGTTAGAGGAGATGTCTGCTAGCATGAATAGCAGTATGAAGCAGATGAGTGAAAGTATGAAGGAGATGGAAGCTAGGAATACTAGTCGAATGGAGGAAAATGCTAGTAATATGTCTGCTAGCTTGAAGGAAAAAGCATGAAAGAGATGGAAGCTAGGAATACTAGTCGAATGGAGGAAAATGCTAGTAATATGTCTGCTAGCTTGAATGAAAGCATGAAGATGATGGAGGAGAATACTAGTCGAATGGAGGAGAATATGAAGGTTCTCCAGACCAGTTCTGCTCACTTAGAGGATAATATGTCCCGTTTACAGATTAATACCCAAGGAATCGAGAATGCTGTAACTGACATGCGCACAGACGTGTCCAATGTCCAAAAAGATTTATCCAATGTGCATAAAAATGTTTCAGAGGTTAAAATAGATGTGTCTAACGTGCATAAAAATGTTTCTGATGTAAAAACTGATGTTTCTAAAGTACAGAAAGATCTTACGATGTTGAATTTAGATGTTGCTAATGTCCGAGGTGATATTTCTTGTGCTAGGGATGAAGTAGTTGTTGTTAAAAATGATGTTGCGACTGTCCAAGACAAGGTTGAGGAAGTCCAAAGAGGAATCCAAAATGTTAGAACTGATGTGTCCAATGTTCAGGTTGATATTAATAACATTCATTCGGATGTAAATGAGATGCAAGGTGACATAAATAAAATTCAAGTAGAAGTCAACACAGTTTTCGTAGATATTGCTAAAGTCCAAACTGATGTAAATAAAGTCAGGGAAGAGATAGAAAATTCGAAAACACTTTGTACACGTAATATGAGTGCATTAACGACTAGGCTAGTTGATGAGTCAGTTAGAACGACAGCGTCTTTAGCAGGTTTAAAGTTTGATGTAGAGGTCATGAGAACCCAGGTATTAGACCATAATAGATTACTTAAAGAAGATATCGAAGTAGACATAGCCGAAATGTTAACGGCAAATGTAGCAGTATGGAAAGACGAGTGGAATAGGTCAAGTGGGGAACATGTTACCCAAATTCAAGAACGTATTGAAAGAAAACTTGCCAGTACTCAAATTGATATTAACAATGAAGTAGTACAGATTAGGAAAGATTTAAGCGTCAGGATGGATTCGCTATCCGAGAGACAAGTAGAAGATAGAACACAATTAGGTCAGGATGTGCAAGCATTAAAATCTACATTAGAGGAACAGATTCATAAAGTTGTTTCTGATGTGAATGAAACGACGAGTAAACTGCAAAATTTGAAGCTAGGAGAAGCTAGTTTGATGGAGACCTACAAAGAAGAGTTAATCAAGAAAGTCTTAACGGAAATCACTGACAAGGATACAGAAGGCTTGGCTTGCGAAACCAATAGGAATTATGCCAGAAGATATAACCTAGATCCAGAAGAGAGAGACGTGACTCCTGAAGAACGTATATCCAGATTCAGGGAGGAAGATGACGAGAGGAATATGGAACCTGAGTGGAACTATCGAGATAGTGGGAAAAACTACCCGGATTCATATCCGAGGAATGTCACGGTCATCAGGAATTTTGAAGACAAACCACAAAAGTTCAGCAACACTGACAGTTTGACGCCTATAGAATATGTTAGGAACCTCAAAGATTATTTCATCGAAGCTCACATTCCCAGAGAGAGAGAGATGAAGATAGTGGAGAGATTTTTGATTGGAGGACCCCTCGAATGGTTTTGCGCATTTAGATACACGTTCAGTAACTTTGACGAGTTTGCAGAGGCGCTAATCAAACGATTTTGGTCCATCGAAGCGCAGAATTCGTTAAGAGCGGAGGTTTATTCAAGAAAATACTCAGGTACTCTTCCAACGCGGTACGCTGATTTCTTTACGAGTCAATTGTCCCGCTTGAGATTTTTGCAACCCCCTTTGTCAACGGAGCAATTAATTGATGCGATTTCTCGTATGCTGCCTGTGGAGGTGAGGAGACTAATCATTTCGTCAAACATAAGGGATTTGACCAGCATGGATGAATTACTGAGGAGGTTAGACTACACAAGTCCAATGCCTAACGTGGTACAGAAAGGTCAAAGGCATGACTTCAAAGAAATAAATACGGTATATATGGACCAAGTCCAACACACTGACAAGCCAGATGAAGAGAAAACTGACAATGTAGGTCCTCACAGGAATAATCAGTTTAGGAATAACAGATCGCAAGGTTACCGTCCGTATCAACAGAGAAGAGGCTGGAACTATAATCGAGGCAATTACAACAATGGAAGAGGCAGATACTACAACAATAATGGTTATAACAGAAATTATAATAGAAATAACCAGAACCAAAATAGAAATCAGGATTCTCAAGGTCAGGTTATGACACCCGATCAGTATCAGGAAAGAGAGAGGGAAAGCCAGCAATACCTGAAAGACCTACGGGAAAAAGAAGCCGAAAATCAAAAGAAAAGGCAGGATGTTGTGATTGATCTTGGGCCTTCTACGAGCCAGCTGAATTTTGAGGTCGGTAACACAAAAAAAACGCCGATTTCTCAACGACAGTGAGAACTTGTAAATACATTGCCACACCACACCTAATTACAATTAATGAGATATATGAAGTTACTGATGAAGATTTACTAGAAGAGAAGGGAATCGTCAGAGAGGAAAGACCATGTGCCTTACCTAATATTTCTGTACGGATAGATGGCCAACAATACAAAGCCCTGATGGATACTGGTGCAATTATTTCCATCATTTCAGAAGATTGTTATCAAAGTCTGCTAAGAGGAGAGAATATGACAGTTCTACCTGTTTCTACCGTCAAAGTGAGAGGGATTTTCCAAGATAAGGCAGTGAAGTGCAAGATTCAAGTGTTATTGAACTTTGAGATCAATGGAAGGAATTATGAACAAATCTTCATTGTGGTGAGCAAGATCAATTTTGATATGGTGCTTGGAATCGATTTTATATCGAAGGTCGGAGCTATTATTGACATGAAGAACAGAAGTATTAGCTTTAATGATGGGTACATGATCACAGAAGAGATAGAAAAACAGGACGTGAAAAACAGTCTGGAAATAGACCTTAGGGAAGAAATTTTGAATACCATAATTAATGAAGTGGAAAATTTAGCAGAAATACCCAGTAGAAAAACTGAAGGATTTGAAGAAATTCAGGGGGAATTTGAGGATCTGATAAAGGAATTCCAAGATATTTTTGATGAAAAGCCTGGATTGATTAAGGATTATAAGTACAAAATAAGGCTGACAGATGAAACCCCTTACCAGAAGAGAATATACCCCATTCCTGAGAAATACTATCAAGAAGTACGAGGGTTAATCAGAAAAATGGGGGTAGACGGGATTATTAAAAAACAGGCGTCGTCTTATATAAACCCCATCACAGTAGTGAAGAAAAGTAATGGTCAGATACGTCTTTGTCTCGATGCCAGGACCATCAATTTGAAGATTCTTCCTGAAAATGACCGACCACCCAAGATTAGAGATCTGCTTCGAAAATTCAAAGGAAGAGCATGTTTCAGCGTTCTTGACTTGACGTCTTCATTTTATCAAGTTCAACTAGAAGAAGATAGTATGCAGTACACTGGATTCCTATTTGACCAGACGTCATGGGTCTTTGTCAGAATGCCTTTTGGTATGGTTAACAGTGGACCAGCACTTATTCGAGCACTTGATTGTAAGCTCACTGAGGAAGTGAAAGAAAATGTAATCTGCTACATTGACGATTTAATCGTATCTTCACCCAGCGCCGCAGAACATTTAGTGCACTTGAGAAAGTTGTTCGAGAATTTAAGGGAGGCCAATATCAAAGTGAATTTTGGAAAATGTCAATTCTTGAAGAAGGAGATAAATTACTTGGGGCATACAATTGATAAAGATGGATATCATCCAAATATGCAAAAAGTAGAGGCAATCACGAGATTTCCAAAGCCAACTAAGGTGAAACAAGTCAGAGAATTTGTAGGCGCATGCCAATTTATTAGCAGCCACTGTCCGAGATACTCTGAAATTATGGCTCCTCTGTACGACTTACTCAAAAAGAATAATAGATGGAAATGGAGTACCGCAGCAGATGAGGCTTTTGAGAAAGCAAAAGAGATGCTCAGAAATAACGTGAAACTGGAGTACCCAGACTTTGAGAAGGTGTTTTATATTGAGTCTGATGCATCAAGAATAGGCATTAGTGCAGTCTTATACCAGAAAGACGAGGCAGGCAACAAGCACTACATTGCATTCACTAGTCGGAAGTTGAAGAAACACGAGGAAAACTACTTCACGACTGAACTTGAAGCGTTAGCTTTTGTGACAGCTTTGCAATCGTGGAAGAAAATCCTGCTGGGACATAAAGTCATCATTATTACTGACCATAAAGCACTACAGTTTATGCTGCAAACTGACATGTCAAGTGATAGACTGACACGTTGGGCTTTGTTCACCCAACAGTTTAACGCCACTATTGTCCACCAGCCTGGGAAAGATAACTTACTGGCTGATGCGTTATCACGTAACCCTATTAAAAATGTGCAGATACACCATGTACAATTGGAGCAAGAAGATCAAGAAACCGTTAGGAGGTTAGCCCGAATCGGTGTGTCACAGAAGAGACACGCTCCAATAAGGAAAATGTACAGGTTCCTCAAGGGTTACATGGACAATACTGATGTTGACTATGCAGCTACACGGAGAAATTCACGACACTTTGTCTTGAGTGGAGACATCGTATGCAAGTATGCTGACTCTGCGCATACAAAACTCCGAATAGTCGTGCCACCTAAACTTGTTGTCAATTTAGTGTGGGTAGCTCATCACGCAACTGGACATGCCGGTTTAGATAAAACTCTTGATACACTTAAAGAGAGATTTATTTGGACTAACATGCGTTCCAGCATTGCCAAGGTCATTCGATCATGTGACAAATGTCAGAGAGCAAAGTATGCCTCTGCTTTATTAAAGGGAAAACCGAAGGCTATGATTCCTTCTAAACCTAACGAACTTATGGCGACGGACATATTTGGCCCCTGTCCGAAGGGATATCAGGGTAACCAGTACCTGTTGGTAACCGTGGATGTTTTCTCAAAATTTGTAACAATGAGTCCCATGCAGAAAGCTAACACGAGGAATGTTGTAAGCAGACTGGAAAATGCTGTATTTCCTAAAGCTGGTAAACCAGAATACCTACTGTCAGATCATGGAACGCAGTTTACGTCAGTGGAATTTGCAGCGGATATGGAAAGGCTTGGCATTAAGCACTTATTTTCAAGCGTGCGTTACCCAGAATCGAATTCTTCTGAAAGATATATGGCTGAATTTTCGAAATTCTGTCGAATTTTCTGTCCAAATGATCATTCTGGTTGGGTGAGATCTGTACCCCTTATTGAGGAATGTCTGAATTCTACAGTGCAGGAGAGCACAGGAGAAGTGCCAATGCGACTTCATCTAGGAAGAAACCCAGAAAGGCCGTGGGATAATCTTTTCAACCACGTTCCTAGAGATCCCGACCTAGGAAGGCAGCAGAGGATTGACAAGGCGAAGGAACAACTCCAGAAAGCAGCAGAGAAACGATTGAAAAGAGTAGCTGGAAAACGTTTTGGTGCACCATTAGCAGTCGGAAATCTTGTATTACTACGCAGACCTGTCAAGGCTGATATGAGCAAGAAGATCTATCCCAAATTTGGAATTGTATTTATGGGGCCGTTTAGAATTACAAACGCTTACGGAAACAACTGTTATGAACTCTACGATGATGAGAATAATGTCATTTATGGCAAGTTCAATGCTGGAAATTTGAAAAGATACTATCCTAGAGTAAGCCAGTAATAATTCAATTTCGTGTTCAAGAGAGTTGAGATACTTGTAACACTGAGTTTAAAAACAATTTGCAACTGTTTTTAAAACGTGGCGAGGGGAGAATGCCCCCGTAATTGAATTATGTTGAGACCACGGTGGCTATATTGGAAATTATGAAGAAAGTTATGGCTGTCATAGTTATGACGTGGATGGTCATGACGTAAGCACGGATGACGCAGACGTTATACCAGCAGGCTACTCGAGCTGAGATTCCTTATGACGTCAGCATTTATTCGAGAAAGATCCGAGATTTACGACGCAGTCGCAGGAAACGTGGAATCATGCTGAGGAAGAAATTATGCTATTGGAGGGGAGGCTCAAACCAATGAACGATCGTTTGAAGGAAGACGGAGATTGCTGAAACTATGATATTTTTAATACTTTTTGAAATGCAGGATTGTGGAAATCCATTTGCAATAGAGGCATTGATCTGGAATTTTGGTGAAATTTATTTCCTGTTTTTGAATTTTGAAAATCCGTCACGTATTGACGAAGTTGGAACTTCGAGCGATGACGCAGTAACACGCTATGGAAGGGATGGATACGCCCCTTATGAAGTTTATAAAAGGCCTTGCGCAGAAGAGAGGAGCCTCAATAGTCAGGTCTCATATCGCATATCTCAAATCGTCAGATCTTCAGTGATTATATAGTCGTTTTGGTGAGACGTCGAGTGATATTAGTAGAGAGAGTCGTCTTTATAACGCGTGGTGAAGCCACCGCATTAAACGATATTCAAGCAGGCAAGCAGTGCAAGTTTACTGTGAGTAAAACTAGGTGAAGTTAAAACGCACATTATAACGCGTCTACAAGAGTGGCTATGAACAGTTAGCGGTTGCCTATAAGCTAATCCTATTGTGCAGTGCTACATTAAGCAGTGTAGTAAATTTGAACAATTTCGAGGAATTATTTTAGAAGATATTAGCAATTTTAGACGACTGACAAAAGTGATTTTCTCGCCATCTGAGAAGCACTTTGTATCGCCAGATCCTACGCTACGGCTGACACTGCTAGTATAACAGGGAGACTTCTGATTGCTTTTGTGACACAACGCTACAGTATTATGGAGCAGTTTAATAAGGCAGTTTGTTCTACTATTACCATAACCGAAGAGAGGAGGGAAGGCTAAAGGACTTTAATGCAATTGGGACATACATTGTTGGAGTAAGATAGCAACATGGAACTTCGCTAATTGCTATTCCATTCAAGCGGACATGTGGTGAACAACCATCTACACCCATGTTTCGTGGCTCAACGCTGAATACTATCAAACAGCAATGGAAACGATTTCATACTCACTGAATATGAATATTTCAATGGAAATTACTACAAAATCTTCATGGCGATTTTCTACAAGATCTTCAGGGATTTTTCAAGAGAGGTCAGGGTTGTCCCGACTCACAAAGAAGAATTTTGCCGGAAGGATGTCTTACGTCTTCATGGAGCAGTGCAATTTCCGGAGGAAGCAGTTCGATTCTCTGAGGGTGCTGTTTCCTGTTTCGGGGATGGAGCTCAGCTTTAACTTGGTGAAATGGATCCATCAGCAGTCTTCTTTGGGGAATTTTCCTCTGGAACTTCGATCGGCAGATAAGGTAGTCGTGAACGTTTATTGTATTTGAGTTTTGTAGCAATATCTGAGCAGCCATTTTCCCATATTTTTTGTCCTCATGTATTTTGCCCTATATTCTTGTTTGAGATTCCTATTCTCAGTACACCTTGATGAGTTATGCCTTTTTCGACGATTTATTGAGACATTGTTATGTCATGGGTATAGTTAAATGATTTTGGATCAGTTGAGACTGATATTTAGATATTTCAGTAATTTGCTTATTATTTTTTGGTAGTCACGATTTGACTATAAGTTAATGATTTTCATGGCAGATTTAAATTCAGACAGCGTGTCTCTTTATTAAAGTAATTTCTACCCCAGTTTAATTACTTTGACCAATTTTCTGTCATCATCAAGAAGGAAGAACATTTAAATGATTTTAGAGCGTTAAAATCTCTTGCGTTGTCGACGATCTTGGAAATACTAGTCGTTATTTGAATTTGATTGCAACACAGACATTTATCGTCAGTTATGAACGACCATTGCATCATAGATAATTTTGTGAAAGATGAACTTTAATTATGAATTATTGAATGCATTGAAGTCTTGAACTTTTGTTAGGAGTTTTTTCTCAATTAGAGATTTGAATAATAATGTTTGCATTCCACAGTCTAATTGGATTCTATTCGACTATTTTGCAGTTTAGTCGCACTTTGTTTGATGATAGTATTTTATACTACAATACTTTGAAGATGATAATCCTAAATTTTGATAGACCAGAGAGTATATAAGCGTATTCACTATTAAATTTGTTTGTGATTGGCAAATTTTTACTTCATTTCGATTCATGAATGAAATCCACGAAGGTTAAATGACAACAGTTTTGAAACAATTAATGATTATAAGAATTTTTGAAGTGGAACTATGAATGTATAATCGCCAGTGCAGCGAACGTGTTGAAAGTCGCTGATGTATAATGCCCTTGAAGTAAATGAAGGAGGTTCCCACAGTAATTAATGATGTTAAAGAATTTGTTAGTGGAGGTTTTTGTAAATTCTGTGGAAGATTTTGATGCCGTATATATTAATATATGATGAATTTTGGGCCTATTTTTAATGCAGTTTTGTGCATTTTTTTTTGTATGCGACGTATTTACCGCTGGAGTGTATTGTATTTGTCCTTTGAAAATTAATCAAGTGAATTTACTGTTATAATTAACAAGAGTATTGAAAGAATTTGAGATAAGATTTTGAATGAAGATTACCGTCACAAATAATTATAATAATTATTAAACCTTTATTAAACCAGATTGTGACATTAATATGTATAACTAACCTTCATTGGTCGATTATATTGACACGATTATGAAATTACCAACCGGATGAACATGTGGTTAATGTATTTCTCAAATTAATAATTTGAATAATTTAAATGTTAATATTGTAAATTAATGATGTAAATATCTTTAACAATAATGTGGAACGGAAGTAATGTTAGAGGCGTGTTTAAAATTATTTTTGTCTTTAACTATATTATAAACAATTTCTAATTGTTATAAACATTTATGAGTTTTGTTATAAACATTTAAGAGTTTGTTTTATACTCTAAACAATGCTTATTAAACATTTGAATGATAATTTAACAAGTTTAGGGATTGTCAGAATAATCCAGTGGTATGTGAGTAAAGCATTTGAAAGATTTGCGTAACAATATTTGTGATGTCTTGCGGACATTTAAAACTTTTGAGAGAGTGCTGGATTCTTACGCAACGTGGCTTGACAAGTGAGCCCATTTGACAGGTGTACGTCAGGTTGAAGGGTAGATGGCAGCTGGCCAGACAACTGATTATCAGCGGGCGAGGTCGTCTACAGTGTGGCCTTGCGCCTATAAATACAAGTGTCATGTTTATTAAAAGAAACCAAATGCTCTGTATATATGTCTCGTCCTGACTTCCTTTTTCCAGTCCATATGTGTTATGAATATTACGTTATTTTGAGCTCGAGGGGAGCTAACATGTTGTATGCTAACTTTGCAAGTCCTATAGGAGGACGTAGTCAGATTGACATGGGCTAATGATAGCCACATATATTTTGTTGAGTTTGTTAAAGTCATACCCTTTATTTGAAATAAAGCTTTTGTACAGTTCAAAGTTCTTGCCGTCGTTCTGGTTCATTTTTAAATGTCATGGTCAAGATTATTGTGGGAGCATACTTTAGAGATCCTGTTGTCAACCCAATCCCCGAGATATTTATAAGAGGTAAGTAGAGGTAAGTATGAACCCCCGTCTATTTTGGTGTGTTCCGCAATAATTCCTTGTTAACTTCTGTGCTCAAATCTCGATAGTATCTGTCAGTGCCATTTTCATTGGTGTAGCTGAGCCGACGCGGTGGATTATTGGCAATCCGATTGAGGGGGCGGATATCTGACAGCCTACTATCCGGGTAAACGGGGGCAGTACCTACTGTAAGGCCTCCCCTCTTCCTCGCCTATCCATCCCTTCCCATCCCTCATGGGGCCCCTGTTCGCTTTGCAGGTGAGGCCGCCTGGGCGAAGTGCTGATCACACCTCCCCAGTTGTATCCCTCCCTACCAGATGTTCCAGGCTCCAGGACACTGCCCATAGAGGCGGTAGTGGTGAGTTACCTCGCTGAGTCCGTGGGAACCACCAACCTAGAGGGTAAATTGACTTCTTCTTATTCTTCTTCTACCTTATCCGATACGGACGTTGGCTACCACCATGGCTAACACCTTCTTATCCTGTGCAATCCTGAAGAGTTCCGTGGATGACAGCCCAAACCACGTTTTTAAATTATCCATCCAAGTTATTCGTCTCCTTCCTGGTCCACGCCGTCCTTCAATTTTACCCTGAAGTATAACTTGGAGCAGACGGTATTTTGGATTCCTCATCATGTGTCCCAAGTATTCCAATTTCCTCTTCTTAATTGTGTTTAACAGCTCAGGTTGGCTGCTCACACGCTGAAAAACCTCGGCATTACTCACATGTTCTGTCCACGAAATTTTAAGAATCCGCCGGTATATCCACATTTCAAAAGCTCGAATCTTCTTTTCTGTAGCTACGGACAAGGTCCAAGCTTCAACACCATAAAGAAGGGTGGAGACAACATAACACTTCACAATTCTTTTCTTAAGCGTCATACTGAGATCTCGACAGCATAGTAGTTGTTTCATTGTCATAAAGATGGATCTAGCCTTCTCTATACGGCATCTTATTTCAACCGAAGGATCCCAATTCTCATTAATATTCTGTCCTAAATAAACCAAACTCTTGACTCGCTCAATCTGATGTCCATCGACTAAAAGGACTTGTGACAATGCTGGTTTTCGCGATATTATCATATATTTTGTTTTCTTAATGTTGAGGTCAAGGCCATATTGTTTACTCTTTTGATACACCATAGTAACAATCTCTTTAAGTCCTTCGAAACTATTTGCAATCAATACAGTATCATCTGCGTACCGTATATTATTAATATAATTACCACTGACCTTAATACCTTGTTGAATGCCATCAAGTGCCTCGGAGAAAATCTGTTCTGCATAGATATTATAAAGAAGTGGTGAAAGAATGCATCCTTGTCTCACACCACGCATTATTTCCACTGATCTCGATATACGTCCATCAATTCTGATACTAGCCCTTTGACCCCAGTATAAATTAATGATGATCCGAATGTCTTTCTCATCTATTTCTGAGTTCTTGAGTGCATTATACAACTTATCATGCTGACAACGGTCAAAGGCTTTTGCATAGTCCAGAAAACATGCATATACATCCTGATTCACCTCACGGCATCTCTGGAAAAGAACTTGAAGCGCAAATAATGCCTCACGAGTTCCTAGACCGTTGCGGAACCCAAACTGCGTGTCACTGATATTCATCTCGCATTTCCTGTATATGCGATTATGGATAACTTTGAGAAATATCTTGAGCACATGACTCATAAGACTGATTGTCCTGAAGTCACTACATGACTTAGCCATCGGTTTCTTCGGAAGAGCAATAAATGTAGACAAGAGCCAGTCTTCTGGTAATATGCCCGTGTCGTATATCTTGTTATATAAATTAGTGAGCGTCACAATGCTATCATCATCCAAGATCTTCAATAATTCCACTGGAATGTCATCTTGACCAGGAGCCTTACCATTTTTCGCTATCCTAATCGCATATTTCACTTCATCCATGGTGATCATGGGTCCAACAACTGAAGGAATTTCGGGTCGGGAAGGACGATGATCATCATTAAAAAGCTCTTGTATATATTTCTCCCAAACCTGTAATTTTTCTTCAACTTCAAATACCGTGTTACCTTGACTATCAACTAAGTTGACTGTGTTTCTTTTCCTGTGTCTACCTGAAACTTCTTTGATTTTCTTATGGACCTGGAAAGTATCATATTTACTATTAAGTTCTTCAATTTCTTTGCACCTATCTGACATCCAAACTTCCTTGGCTTGCCTGATCTTATTCTTTATCAATCTATGAATAAACCAATATTCTTCATTATCTCTTCCTTTGACTTCTCTTCGTTTATCCATTAGATTCAATATTTCATCCGTCATCCATGCCTTCCTTTTTTTATGTTGTGTCTTGTTCTTAAGAAAATGATCTCCTACCCTCTTCAATGAGGTTTTAAAAGTGTCCCAAAGTTCCAAGGGCTGCATGTCATTTGAATTCAACGTCTTAAGATCAGTGGCAAGAGCAGCAGCCACCTGTGACCTTGTATTTATTTCCCGAAGGGCATCAGTATCATATTTATTTTGTGTTGTTTTTATCGGAATCTTGTTAAGCCGGACACAAATTTTGCTAATGAGAGGATTGCGGTCAGAAGGAACATCTGCTCCTGGATAGGTTTTTGCAAAAATCACGCTGTTTCTAAATCTGTTTTTAATTAGAATGAAATCAATTTGATTTCTTATTATGTTGTCTGGACTATCAGCAGGTGCTTTCCACGTATAAAGTCTCCTGGCAGGAAGCTTAAACCAAGTATTAGCAATGACAAAGTTCTCCTCTCTACAAAACTGCACTAAACAATCCCCTCTGTTGTTTCTTTGTCCGAGACCCCACTGGCCCACAATGTGATCTTCAGAACCTTTCCCAACTTTTGCATTAAAATCTCCCATAACAAGGGTTACATCATGTTCTTTGGTGTCTTTGAGGACGGTCTGAATTTGGGCATAGAATTCCTCAACATCTTCATCGCTTTTGTCACTAGTAGGGGCATACACTTGAATGAGATTAATGTGGAAAGGTTTACCACGTAACTTTAACATCATTATTCTACTGGAGAATGGTATACAACTGATAACAGCACACTGCAAACGTTTGTCCACTATAAAACCCACTCCATGCAAATGCCTGGCATCATTATTACCACTGTAGTATATCATGCAATCCTCCACATTACAATCTCCTGTCCCCGGCCATCTCATCTCACTTATACCCATTATGGACACATTCATCCTCTTCATCTCATGAATTGTATTGTGAATCTTTCCTGCTTCAAACATACTCCGTACATTCCACGTTCCTATCTTCAGGGCTGACCGGGAGATTCTTCGCACCCTCTGACCACTTAAGGTCTGCCCGGGACTAAGGGCTAATGTAATTGGGTTTTCAGCCATGAAGATTATCCTGGGGAAAAATAATTGAGGTGGTTTCCCGTTGCCTTCCTCAATGCGCAGTAACCACATCACATCCCAACATCCAAGGATGCCATGATATGATGCAGCTGTTTGCTGATGCAAGGTCGACAGATCGATCTTGTATCAACAATAATGATATAGCTGCTGCCACTATATCATGTCCTCAGTTGATCCGCGGGTGCAAGCACCACTATCAACAAGAGCCCCTATCAGCCAATGGGACGCGCCGTGTCGGGGTTGAGGACTTCCCCGCCCAGATCCTTACTCAGTTCAGAGCTCCTCCCCCATGGAGAGCTGCACCTGGCACGGGTAAATTGACTAAATAAAAGAAATAAAAAATATTTTTATAATCTCAAATTATTATAATATTAATTTTTGAGCTTTTTTTATTCTAATTTTTATTGTCATATTTAATTTTTCACTCTTTAATTTTAAATGCTATAAAGTAAATCAAGCAAAATAATAATAATAATAATAATAATAAGAATAATAATTTAATAATAATAATTCGTTGATATAAGGCTGAAAGGTTCAACCATCAGCATCTTTGACAAAATAAATTATGCTTCTAGTGGGTGGTTAATATTGAGACCAGTAACCTATAAAGGGTTAAAGGGGAGGAACTACGAGGTCATCTGCCGGTAAACAACAAGCTGTCTGGTGTCGAGTTGGTGCCATGAAGGTGATCTATACATTAATTTCTACGTTCCTTTAGCACTGCCATCTACAATGAAATTGGAACCGCTGTTAGGCAACTTTTCTTTAGGTCGGGGTTTTTTCACTTAGGCCCGTTCTTACAATCTCCAGTAAAGTGACAATAAACTCTAACTGACAGTTGGTTTTACGGTCTGAGTAAAGTCCCGATAAACATTCGATCCTTCTTACCATGTTCCGGTTAATGTTTACGGTAGGTTAGCAGATCTGGGCATAATTTTCAACAGTTGGTACATATTTCTGGTTTAATTTGCAGATTTCTTGATACCTCTCAATAGTTGGCATGAGTGGATCTGCGTCAGGGAGTAAATAATAAATATATATTTTATATTCCTTGGTCTTGATCTGTGTTCTTGGGGCAAACTGTTTGTTACGTTACGAATATAAAGAGAAATATTGGATATGGAAGGACAATTATCTCCAAATGAGACAAATGAAGGCCTCAAGAGGAAAAGCTTCGTCAAACGGAATCGTCTAAAAACGTCTTGATCATCTAACTCCTCGTAATAATCACTTCGATTCTTCTGTAATTTTGATCTCCTTCTTTAAACAGCAGCAGCATTTACGAAACTCATGAAATTACGGATAATTCTTGGCATATTGACGATGTATGTAATCAGCTGGCATTGAGATTATAATAGAAAATCTGGCAGTAAAGCAGTTTACGGGAGGAGAATCCTCCGGTAAAGTTCACTGCCGGTTAAGGCTTATTTTACTGTACGATTGTCGCTAACCGGGTATTGTAAGAATCAAGTTCCAGTAAACTTGCCGTAAAAGTGCCAGTAAAGATTTAACCGGAGATTGTAAGAACGGTCCTTAGTCACCAAATGTGGTGAAAATAGATGTATTTTACAAGCCAACATCGTACGAATCGTCAAGGAATCGAGCCCTTGATTTTGGGATCTGAAGCCAGACACTTCATCACTGATCTGCAGAGAAAGGGGAATTAAATTCAGTTATTGCAGAGAAATAATAATAATATCGTATGGCCTCGGGTGCCTGGTGCAAGCTTTGCTATTTGACACCCAGAGGGTAGCTTGCATGTCGAATTTCGTAGTTCCTTGACTATGAAAGTCAAGGAGGTTAGATGTTAGATATCTAATCTCCTTGAACACAATAGCGCTTTCTAGTAGAGAAATGAGGAACTTTGTGCTGGCGGAAACTCCCGAGATTAATTTTGCCATTATGAACTCGGCCTACTGAATTCAAATGGGTTCTTTGACATGCCAACATCGTATGACATGCGTATCGTATTTTTTCCGCCTTTCAAAAATCACTTACCACGGTCAGGGGCGAACCTGCAATCTTGGGGTTAGTAGACCGACACGCTATCCACTCACCCACCGTGGCAAGCTTGCAGAGAAATAATCTTACTTCACGACAAACTGTAATGATTGTTGCTCGGATGAACAATGGCTGCTGGGTGGAATGTGCCCGTGACAAAAAGAACTTCTCATAATCTTTTGCAATATCGAAACGTCTTACTTTTTTTATTATTTAATTGTGTTCTACATGGTTGGTTTTGAATGCATTAAGGCAGAACTTGGTGGGAGCTCATTTGAATACAGCTACTGTGTCAGATCAGGAATTGACTAGCTTCACTGCTCTCAAGATATTGTCCGGAACAAAGGGAAAAACTTTTACCAATATCGGCCATCTGTCTCATTTAGAAGGAAATATTAATACGTGAATATCCCTGATGTAAAACGAAAAGTCCTTCAGAGCTTTGAGCTTGGAGAGATTTTACTTACCATAATTTATCCTGCAGGTCTATGTACAGACACATACAGCTCCGTAAGTTGGGCTGCCTACAGTAATAGGCACTTTGGAAAAAGAGATATTACACAATATAAACCTCTAATGTTCTTCACTGCTTTGGTTGGATGTTTGTTTGGTTGGTTGGTAGGTTGGTTGGTTGGTTGGTTGGTTCCTCAGTTTAGGGGTTGCGACAACGCGGTCATGTAGCCCCGTGTACTTTGGGTGTGTGTAGAATCTGTCTGATAACCGGTGTTAATTGTGATGGCTGTATTAGTGTGTGTTATCTGTTTTAATTCAAGTAAGGACTGCAGACATTTAATTTTCAAGTAGTTCTTACTTTCGCTACCAAGCACCACGATCAATGACCAACTAGTTCTGAACTTGGTTACTAATTGCCACCGCAGGTGGCTCCTGGCGACGAACGTTGGAACCTAATAGCGTTAGTCAAATCTAACCTATAATTTAGCTTCACACAAGTGTAATTACGTCGCCTCCGTAGCGTAGCGGTCAGCATGGTTAGCTGCCGCCCCGGAGGTCCTGGGTTCAATTCCCGGCTCTGACACGAAATTTGAAAAGTGGTATTAGGACTGGAACGGGGTCTACTCAGCCTCGGGTGGTCCAAATGAGTAGAGGGGGTTCGATTCCCACCTCAGCCATCCTCGAAGTGGTTTTCCGTGGTTTCCCACTTCGTCTTCGGGCAAATGCCGGGATTGTACTGCCCCCGTAAATTGAATTATTTAGGGACAAAATGAGAGTATATTCCGTCCCCATGATAAAATTTAACCAGCAAATATAATTTCTGGAAGTGTGACACGAGAGTGTAGTGTTATAAGCTCGAGGCTGTGGGAGAGCCCGATCACGTGATATGTTGCACAATGGACGCTTCTAGAAGGCTATAATTGGCATAGCAACAGCGAGTTTGGAAATTAATATTATAAATATTGTTATAAATTATGCTATTGGATCCCAGCCTAGAGCCAATGAGAAGAGGTCTTATAGAAGACGGGATCAACTTTAATTACACATTATGATGAAATTATGCATTTAGGCCCATAGAAGAAGATTTTCTTATTTGGTAATGAAGAGAATATTGAAAGAAATTATGTCTGATACCTTAAAACCCACAGATCGGTTAATCTACGCAGTAATAAGCATTAGTAATCTACGCGCTAAAATTATGGTGGGAGATTGATATGGCCGCCAAAAATTCGACTTGGAGGGGGAGATCCAAGGATCGATGTTCTTATTCCAGCAGTCTTTGAAGAGTGAGGAAGTGGTTTTACTGTGTTAACGGAGATCCCAAGGCTTAGTCCGAGTGCGACGACTGTCGACTTGTGGAGACGCGAGGATAGCTAGGTGGAACGTAGGAGATCACCGCACTTCCATTCTACGTGAAGTTGCGAGGAACATTGAATTGATTATATCTCTCATATAATTGAGATTTGAAGTTAAATAAGCGAATATATATAAAGAACAGGTCGCATACTATATATTGTGAAAAGTCGAGCGTTTTAAAACTTACCGTTTCGACAATATAAGCCTGTTAAGTCAGATTTCCAAATGTGTTGGAAATAAAGCTGAATATAATTTTAAATTGCAACGTGAAGTTGGCGAACGCAGTTCAAGTGAACAGCAGCGGAGAACTTGTAACATTGGCGCAACACATAAACAGCATCAAAATGACTATTATTCTTCAAGTGTTTTCATACAACATAAGTAACATTGTTGATATGATTAACTAAATAGTCATGCGCCAGAGACATATTCGATAGCAGGAGTTAAGATACAACGATGGAGCTTCGTTAGACAACGTATTCTTGAATACAGACGTAGTGTACGGTCCATCTTGTACATTTTCGTCAGTCTACGAACACTAATGTAAGTTTATGGATACCTTCTTCATAGATGTTTGCCGCCGACCCGTAAACGAGAGTGAAGACTCCCCTGTAATATATCCTACTGTTAGGCCACCACTGTCAGGCAAATTGCGGGCTTACCAGGAGAACTGCGTATATTTAGGAGTTCTCCTGACCACATACACAATTTGCCTAACAGTGGTGGCCAAACAGTAGGATATCTTACAGGGGAGTCTTCACTCTCGTTTACGGGTCGGCGGCAAACTTCTATGAAGAAGGTATCCAAAAACGTGTGCCACGTTATGACAAATGCCTGCTAAATTTCGGCAGTTATGTGGAAAAGTAGTTTAAGATGTGTAGAATGTTGTGCAATAAATATTTTTTCTGTATCTGTACACAATTTAATTTTATTACCAAACGGAACTTACTTTCTGAACGTGCCTCGTATATTGCCTCATAGGAGACTAGTCGTTTCGACTCTCGAATTTTAATAATTTCATTTTAACCAAGTATTCTGACATTGTGTCATAGCTTCAAATTAAATTCTTTTTAGATTTAATTTGAGCACTTTAATGTAACAACATCTAACCTCAAGAACAGAAGAAACATCGAATGATATTGTTATATCATTATTATACATAAACTGTCGACGATCTAAGAAATACTAGTCGTTTGATAAGACCGAAGTCTTAATCCCTATGAACATTCTTTGTGTAGAGTGGAAAAACATTACGACATTAACAAACCTTTTTATTATTTGTAAAGCTAAGAGCTTGGTTCATTTAATATGTTAGAGGAAATACCTTTTGATAGAAGATTATTCAAATCTTTGGCTAGGAATTCGAAGCTAGTTTATCCCGGTCAAGATTGAATTTTATCTGACACTATAAATAACATGTGTGTTATTTTATTCTATTTGTGTAACATCACGTCATTTTGTCGACATGATATTACAACGATAAACAATTGACAAGTGAGATGAGAAAGGAGTGTTATTTTTATTACATGTATTTGCGACAGACGAGTTAACAGTTAATTATCTTGTTGTGGACTAAACTTTAGGAGGTTAATCACGACTGTCTAATATCGTTCATTACAATTGGAAGTTTCGTTTGAAGAACTTAAGCATGTATAATTGTAGTCCAGTAGTCATGTAGAATGATACTGAGGGTCATGCCATTATTTGAGGGAAGTTCCTACATAAGATATGTTTATAACAATTAATCCTTTTGGTTATTGTTTAACATAGTAGATGATAATTGTTTATGCCATATATACTGTTATATGAGGATTTGTAGAGGCATGAAGAGTGCTCGTGCGAGGGAGTTCCGCATTTTAAGGAAGTCAAAGTATTGTTGTTCATTGATAAGAAGGCATGGATCATGATAAGAGCCGTTGTATACAAGTAGTCCAGTTCTTGTGAATTAACGATTTAGCTGTGTTAACAGGAGGGTTTCAGCGGAAATGCAAATTGAGAAAGAGTGTCTACTCATGTCTATAATACCATTATTATATATTATTAAACCCGAAGTTATTTAATTACGTACAGTTAACTTCAGTTAGTCGACTGTATTATACCGACAATGTAATGAAACCTATATAAGACGATGGGTAAGCAGTATATCAAAACTACGGAACGTTAGAGAAGGGTTATGTGAAAAACCAGTGTATATAGTTAGTTAAGAATTGTACAGTAAACGAGAAGCCAGAATCTCGAAAGTGTCGCGTTAGCAGCAATAAATAATGAATATTATTATGAACATATTACATCTAAAGAATATTTGGAAATGATTTAATAGTTAAATAATTTAGTAGGATTTATTAATCAATTGTTTTGAAATAGCGTGTATATTATGAGCGGATGTTTTTGGTATGAATGATTGTTCACTGTTAAGAGTAAATGTGGAACCGAATTGGTCATGAACAATTACGGGGTGCGAATGAAAGAGTGTATACAATTTTTTAGAATGATTGTTTAAGAAACAGAGTAGTTATATGACCTTTTGTAAGGTCTAAATGTTAATTTTTACGTGTTTTTAATAAACGCACACACTAGCAGTCTCTATGTGGGCTAGCCAGAATAATTCACCGTTAGCATTGGAGAGCGATGGCAT